>CM038346.1:38072905-39460405 GCA_021464625.1 Proterorhinus semilunaris
TGCATAATAGACATAACCTATTTCAAACGTTAACGGCATTGCAAAAGTAAAGGTCTCTCCCATGGCATGTGCTCCTTTATAATATGCATGTGCTTATTCACTGGATACTCCGCAGTGACCAATGACCCCGACAGTCACATGCGCCTTAGTCAGAGCTTTCTGAAAATGTAGAACATGTGGGGGCATAAAGGCAACCACTCCACATATACAGCCTGATCAAAGTGGCAGCATAGCGCCACCTGCTGGCTTAAGATGGCTTTAAGATGCGAAGATAATGTACGGGCTCACAGCAGCTCCGGAAAAATTGCATTAGACAAATGATCAGGGGAGAGCGCGAACGCAGTCCCCCACTACCAGAAATTGTGCAGTTGAGATTCGAACGTTTGTCGAATTCACCGAGTTGCAGCAAGTCCGGGTGTGCAATGGACAAGCCTCGCCCGGGGCAAACCACCTTGATGATCATGGTGTCACCCCTGCCAGGTAAGTATGCCTTGGTACGGTCAAAGGCCAGGCCCACTTCTCGAGGTGCACAAACCTGGGTCAGGGTGCTCCCTGGGCGGGGGCGGGGCGGCGCCGAATCCTTCACATTTTTTATTTGGTCATGTAACGGGGAAGTGACTTTTTGCCAGAATTTGCCAAAATCCTCACCAAAATGTGAAAGAATTCACCAAATCTATGTCCACGTTCAGCACTGATCCCCAGCAGATTTCACCATCTTTCAGGGAAATCAAAGCTTTTGTGGCGAAAGCTAACCAAGACAGAAAGACTACAAGTTGACATTTTACAACAGAGTGGATGCACCGTTCCAGGAAGTACTGCAATACCCGGTCAATGCGTGGAGTGGACGGAGCAAGCTCCTAATTCCATCTCCCTGCTCCAAAAATCAATTTAATATATGGTCCCCGGGTAGGGGACGTATCAGATATTAAACTGATAAGAACAGATACTACACTTGATCTTAGCCAAAAGGCCGAGAAGCGATGCCTGCTAGCTGCTAGGTCAGCCGGCGGGGATTCCTGCTGTGCAACTTAGGCTGATGGTTCCCTGCATAAATGCAGCAGTCAGGCAAGGGGTGGGCGGAGCTATTGCCTATCCGAGCCTGGGGATGACTCTATCCAGGGCCAGCGACAGCTAGTAATAAGCAAAAACAAGCCTCCTCCTCCTCCTTCTTCTTCTTCTTCTCTTGGGTTTAATGGCGGCTGGCAAACAATTCAATGTGCATTAGCACCACTTACTGGCTATCTTGTGTTCAATAGGCTATAGTTCAAAATGGTTCAAAATAGTTCAATTCAAAAAAGAGAAAGAGAGAGAAAGAAAGTCACTTTATTAATTGTAATATATTCCAATCAGCAGCAGATGGCAGTATAGAGCGAAGCTTCAGTGGGAACCAGTTGCTGACACAGGAGGCCGAAAAGCCTCATTGGTACATGAGGCTTCATATTGTCCATCCACTGCAGCAGCTGCAGCAGTGCAGTAAATGTAAAACACTGCATAATAGACATAACCTATTTCAAACGTTAACGGCATTGCAGAAGTAAAGGTCTCTCTCATGGCATGTGCTCCTTTATAATATGCATGTGCTTATTCACTGGATACTCCGCAGTGACCAATGACCCCGACAGTCACATGCGCCTTAGTCAGAGCTTTCTGAAAATGTATAACATGTGGGGGCATAAAGGCAACCACTCCACATATACAGCCTGATCAAAGTGGCAGCATAGCGCCACCTGCTGGCTTAAGATGGCTTTAAGATGCGAAGATAATGTACGGGCTCACAGCAGCTCCAGAGAAATTGCATTAGACAAATGATCAGGGGAGAGCGCGAACGCAGTCCCCCACTACCAGAAATTGTGCAGTTGAGATTCGAACGTTTGTCGAATTCACCGAGTTGCAGCAAGTCCGGGTGTGCAATGGACAAGCCTCGCCCGGGGCAAACCACCTTGATGATCATGGTGTCACCCCTGCCAGGTAAGTATGCCTTGGTACGGTCAAAGGCCAGGCCCACTTCTCGAGGTGCACAAACCTGGGTCAGGGTGCTCCCTGGGCGGGGGCGGGGCGGCGCCGAATCCTTCACATTTTTTATTTGGTCATGTAACGGGGAAGTGACTTTTTGCCAGAATTTGCCAAAATCCTCACCAAAATGTGAAAGAATTCACCAAATCTATGTCCACGTTCAGCACTGATCCCCAGCAGATTTCACCATCTTTCAGGGAAATCAAAGCTTTTGTGGCGAAAGCTAACCAAGACAGAAAGACTACAAGTTGACATTTTACAACAGAGTGGATGCACCGTTCCAGGAAGTACTGCAATACCCGGTCAATGCGTGGAGTGGACGGAGCAAGCTCCTAATTCCATCTCCCTGCTCCAAAAATCAATTTAATATATGGTCCCCGGGTAGGGGACGTATCAGATATTAAACTGATAAGAACAGATACTACACTTGATCTTAGCCAAAAGGCCGAGAAGCGATGCCTGCTAGCTGCTAGGTCAGCCGGCGGGGATTCCTGCTGTGCAACTTAGGCTGATGGTTCCCTGCATAAATGCAGCAGTCAGGCAAGGGGTGGGCGGAGCTATTGCCTATCCGAGCCTGGGGATGACTCTATCCAGGGCCAGCGACAGCTAGTAATAAGCAAAAACAAGCCTCCTCCTCCTCCTTCTTCTTCTTCTTCTCTTGGGTTTAATGGCGGCTGGCAAACAATTCAATGTGCATTAGCACCACTTACTGGCTATCTTGTGTTCAATAGGCTATAGTTCAAAATGGTTCAAAATAGTTCAATTCAAAAAAGAGAAAGAGAGAGAAAGAAAGTCACTTTATTAATTGTAATATATTCCAATCAGCAGCAGATGGCAGTATAGAGCGAAGCTTCAGTGGGAACCAGTTGCTGACACAGGAGGCCGAAAAGCCTCATTGGTACATGAGGCTTCATATTGTCCATCCACTGCAGCAGCTGCAGCAGTGCAGTAAATGTAAAACACTGCATAATAGACATAACCTATTTCAAACGTTAACGGCATTGCAGAAGTAAAGGTCTCTCTCATGGCATGTGCTCCTTTATAATATGCATGTGCTTATTCACTGGATACTCCGCAGTGACCAATGACCCCGACAGTCACATGCGCCTTAGTCAGAGCTTTCTGAAAATGTAGAACATGTGGGGGCATAAAGGCAACCACTCCACATATACAGCCTGATCAAAGTGGCAGCATAGCGCCACCTGCTGGCTTAAGATGGCTTTAAGATGCGAAGATAATGTACGGGCTCACAGCAGCTCCAGAGAAATTGCATTAGACAAATGATCAGGGGAGAGCGCGAACGCAGTCCCCCACTACCAGAAATTGTGCAGTTGAGATTCGAACGTTTGTCGAATTCACCGAGTTGCAGCAAGTCCGGGTGTGCAATGGACAAGCCTCGCCCGGGGCAAACCACCTTGATGATCATGGTGTCACCCCTGCCAGGTAAGTATGCCTTGGTACGGTCAAAGGCCAGGCCCACTTCTCGAGGTGCACAAACCTGGGTCAGGGTGCTCCCTGGGCGGGGGCGGGGCGGCGCCGAATCCTTCACATTTTTTATTTGGTCATGTAACGGGGAAGTGACTTTTTGCCAGAATTTGCCAAAATCCTCACCAAAATGTGAAAGAATTCACCAAATCTATGTCCACGTTCAGCACTGATCCCCAGCAGATTTCACCATCTTTCAGGGAAATCAAAGCTTTTGTGGCGAAAGCTAACCAAGACAGAAAGACTACAAGTTGACATTTTACAACAGAGTGGATGCACCGTTCCAGGAAGTACTGCAATACCCGGTCAATGCGTGGAGTGGACGGAGCAAGCTCCTAATTCCATCTCCCTGCTCCAAAAATCAATTTAATATATGGTCCCCGGGTAGGGGACGTATCAGATATTAAACTGATAAGAACAGATACTACACTTGATCTTAGCCAAAAGGCCGAGAAGCGATGCCTGCTAGCTGCTAGGTCAGCCGGCGGGGATTCCTGCTGTGCAACTTAGGCTGATGGTTCCCTGCATAAATGCAGCAGTCAGGCAAGGGGTGGGCGGAGCTATTGCCTATCCGAGCCTGGGGATGACTCTATCCAGGGCCAGCGACAGCTAGTAATAAGCAAAAACAAGCCTCCTCCTCCTCCTTCTTCTTCTTCTTCTCTTGGGTTTAATGGCGGCTGGCAAACAATTCAATGTGCATTAGCACCACTTACTGGCTATCTTGTGTTCAATAGGCTATAGTTCAAAATGGTTCAAAATAGTTCAATTCAAAAAAGAGAAAGAGAGAGAAAGAAAGTCACTTTATTAATTGTAATATATTCCAATCAGCAGCAGATGGCAGTATAGAGCGAAGCTTCAGTGGGAACCAGTTGCTGACACAGGAGGCCGAAAAGCCTCATTGGTACATGAGGCTTCATATTGTCCATCCACTGCAGCAGCTGCAGCAGTGCAGTAAATGTAAAACACTGCATAATAGACATAACCTATTTCAAACGTTAACGGCATTGCAGAAGTAAAGGTCTCTCTCATGGCATGTGCTCCTTTATAATATGCATGTGCTTATTCACTGGATACTCCGCAGTGACCAATGACCCCGACAGTCACATGCGCCTTAGTCAGAGCTTTCTGAAAATGTAGAACATGTGGGGGCATAAAGGCAACCACTCCACATATACAGCCTGATCAAAGTGGCAGCATAGCGCCACCTGCTGGCTTAAGATGGCTTTAAGATGCGAAGATAATGTACGGGCTCACAGCAGCTCCAGAGAAATTGCATTAGACAAATGATCAGGGGAGAGCGCGAACGCAGTCCCCCACTACCAGAAATTGTGCAGTTGAGATTCGAACGTTTGTCGAATTCACCGAGTTGCAGCAAGTCCGGGTGTGCAATGGACAAGCCTCGCCCGGGGCAAACCACCTTGATGATCATGGTGTCACCCCTGCCAGGTAAGTATGCCTTGGTACGGTCAAAGGCCAGGCCCACTTCTCGAGGTGCACAAACCTGGGTCAGGGTGCTCCCTGGGCGGGGGCGGGGCGGCGCCGAATCCTTCACATTTTTTATTTGGTCATGTAACGGGGAAGTGACTTTTTGCCAGAATTTGCCAAAATCCTCACCAAAATGTGAAAGAATTCACCAAATCTATGTCCACGTTCAGCACTGATCCCCAGCAGATTTCACCATCTTTCAGGGAAATCAAAGCTTTTGTGGCGAAAGCTAACCAAGACAGAAAGACTACAAGTTGACATTTTACAACAGAGTGGATGCACCGTTCCAGGAAGTACTGCAATACCCGGTCAATGCGTGGAGTGGACGGAGCAAGCTCCTAATTCCATCTCCCTGCTCCAAAAATCAATTTAATATATGGTCCCCGGGTAGGGGACGTATCAGATATTAAACTGATAAGAACAGATACTACACTTGATCTTAGCCAAAAGGCCGAGAAGCGATGCCTGCTAGCTGCTAGGTCAGCCGGCGGGGATTCCTGCTGTGCAACTTAGGCTGATGGTTCCCTGCATAAATGCAGCAGTCAGGCAAGGGGTGGGCGGAGCTATTGCCTATCCGAGCCTGGGGATGACTCTATCCAGGGCCAGCGACAGCTAGTAATAAGCAAAAACAAGCCTCCTCCTCCTCCTTCTTCTTCTTCTTCTCTTGGGTTTAATGGCGGCTGGCAAACAATTCAATGTGCATTAGCACCACTTACTGGCTATCTTGTGTTCAATAGGCTATAGTTCAAAATGGTTCAAAATAGTTCAATTCAAAAAAGAGAAAGAGAGAGAAAGAAAGTCACTTTATTAATTGTAATATATTCCAATCAGCAGCAGATGGCAGTATAGAGCGAAGCTTCAGTGGGAACCAGTTGCTGACACAGGAGGCCGAAAAGCCTCATTGGTACATGAGGCTTCATATTGTCCATCCACTGCAGCAGCTGCAGCAGTGCAGTAAATGTAAAACACTGCATAATAGACATAACCTATTTCAAACGTTAACGGCATTGCAAAAGTAAAGGTCTCTCCCATGGCATGTGCTCCTTTATAATATGCATGTGCTTATTCACTGGATACTCCGCAGTGACCAATGACCCCGACAGTCACATGCGCCTTAGTCAGAGCTTTCTGAAAATGTAGAACATGTGGGGGCATAAAGGCAACCACTCCACATATACAGCCTGATCAAAGTGGCAGCATAGCGCCACCTGCTGGCTTAAGATGGCTTTAAGATGCGAAGATAATGTACGGGCTCACAGCAGCTCCGGAAAAATTGCATTAGACAAATGATCAGGGGAGAGCGCGAACGCAGTCCCCCACTACCAGAAATTGTGCAGTTGAGATTCGAACGTTTGTCGAATTCACCGAGTTGCAGCAAGTCCGGGTGTGCAATGGACAAGCCTCGCCCGGGGCAAACCACCTTGATGATCATGGTGTCACCCCTGCCAGGTAAGTATGCCTTGGTACGGTCAAAGGCCAGGCCCACTTCTCGAGGTGCACAAACCTGGGTCAGGGTGCTCCCTGGGCGGGGGCGGGGCGGCGCCGAATCCTTCACATTTTTTATTTGGTCATGTAACGGGGAAGTGACTTTTTGCCAGAATTTGCCAAAATCCTCACCAAAATGTGAAAGAATTCACCAAATCTATGTCCACGTTCAGCACTGATCCCCAGCAGATTTCACCATCTTTCAGGGAAATCAAAGCTTTTGTGGCGAAAGCTAACCAAGACAGAAAGACTACAAGTTGACATTTTACAACAGAGTGGATGCACCGTTCCAGGAAGTACTGCAATACCCGGTCAATGCGTGGAGTGGACGGAGCAAGCTCCTAATTCCATCTCCCTGCTCCAAAAATCAATTTAATATATGGTCCCCGGGTAGGGGACGTATCAGATATTAAACTGATAAGAACAGATACTACACTTGATCTTAGCCAAAAGGCCGAGAAGCGATGCCTGCTAGCTGCTAGGTCAGCCGGCGGGGATTCCTGCTGTGCAACTTAGGCTGATGGTTCCCTGCATAAATGCAGCAGTCAGGCAAGGGGTGGGCGGAGCTATTGCCTATCCGAGCCTGGGGATGACTCTATCCAGGGCCAGCGACAGCTAGTAATAAGCAAAAACAAGCCTCCTCCTCCTCCTTCTTCTTCTTCTTCTCTTGGGTTTAATGGCGGCTGGCAAACAATTCAATGTGCATTAGCACCACTTACTGGCTATCTTGTGTTCAATAGGCTATAGTTCAAAATGGTTCAAAATAGTTCAATTCAAAAAAGAGAAAGAGAGAGAAAGAAAGTCACTTTATTAATTGTAATATATTCCAATCAGCAGCAGATGGCAGTATAGAGCGAAGCTTCAGTGGGAACCAGTTGCTGACACAGGAGGCCGAAAAGCCTCATTGGTACATGAGGCTTCATATTGTCCATCCACTGCAGCAGCTGCAGCAGTGCAGTAAATGTAAAACACTGCATAATAGACATAACCTATTTCAAACGTTAACGGCATTGCAGAAGTAAAGGTCTCTCTCATGGCATGTGCTCCTTTATAATATGCATGTGCTTATTCACTGGATACTCCGCAGTGACCAATGACCCCGACAGTCACATGCGCCTTAGTCAGAGCTTTCTGAAAATGTAGAACATGTGGGGGCATAAAGGCAACCACTCCACATATACAGCCTGATCAAAGTGGCAGCATAGCGCCACCTGCTGGCTTAAGATGGCTTTAAGATGCGAAGATAATGTACGGGCTCACAGCAGCTCCAGAGAAATTGCATTAGACAAATGATCAGGGGAGAGCGCGAACGCAGTCCCCCACTACCAGAAATTGTGCAGTTGAGATTCGAACGTTTGTCGAATTCACCGAGTTGCAGCAAGTCCGGGTGTGCAATGGACAAGCCTCGCCCGGGGCAAACCACCTTGATGATCATGGTGTCACCCCTGCCAGGTAAGTATGCCTTGGTACGGTCAAAGGCCAGGCCCACTTCTCGAGGTGCACAAACCTGGGTCAGGGTGCTCCCTGGGCGGGGGCGGGGCGGCGCCGAATCCTTCACATTTTTTATTTGGTCATGTAACGGGGAAGTGACTTTTTGCCAGAATTTGCCAAAATCCTCACCAAAATGTGAAAGAATTCACCAAATCTATGTCCACGTTCAGCACTGATCCCCAGCAGATTTCACCATCTTTCAGGGAAATCAAAGCTTTTGTGGCGAAAGCTAACCAAGACAGAAAGACTACAAGTTGACATTTTACAACAGAGTGGATGCACCGTTCCAGGAAGTACTGCAATACCCGGTCAATGCGTGGAGTGGACGGAGCAAGCTCCTAATTCCATCTCCCTGCTCCAAAAATCAATTTAATATATGGTCCCCGGGTAGGGGACGTATCAGATATTAAACTGATAAGAACAGATACTACACTTGATCTTAGCCAAAAGGCCGAGAAGCGATGCCTGCTAGCTGCTAGGTCAGCCGGCGGGGATTCCTGCTGTGCAACTTAGGCTGATGGTTCCCTGCATAAATGCAGCAGTCAGGCAAGGGGTGGGCGGAGCTATTGCCTATCCGAGCCTGGGGATGACTCTATCCAGGGCCAGCGACAGCTAGTAATAAGCAAAAACAAGCCTCCTCCTCCTTCTTCTTCTTCTTCTCTTGGGTTTAATGGCGGCTGGCAAACAATTCAATGTGCATTAGCACCACTTACTGGCTATCTTGTGTTCAATAGGCTATAGTTCAAAATGGTTCAAAATAGTTCAATTCAAAAAAGAGAAAGAGAGAGAAAGAAAGTCACTTTATTAATTGTAATATATTCCAATCAGCAGCAGATGGCAGTATAGAGCGAAGCTTCAGTGGGAACCAGTTGCTGACACAGGAGGCCGAAAAGCCTCATTGGTACATGAGGCTTCATATTGTCCATCCACTGCAGCAGCTGCAGCAGTGCAGTAAATGTAAAACACTGCATAATAGACATAACCTATTTCAAACGTTAACGGCATTGCAGAAGTAAAGGTCTCTCTCATGGCATGTGCTCCTTTATAATATGCATGTGCTTATTCACTGGATACTCCGCAGTGACCAATGACCCCGACAGTCACATGCGCCTTAGTCAGAGCTTTCTGAAAATGTAGAACATGTGGGGGCATAAAGGCAACCACTCCACATATACAGCCTGATCAAAGTGGCAGCATAGCGCCACCTGCTGGCTTAAGATGGCTTTAAGATGCGAAGATAATGTACGGGCTCACAGCAGCTCCAGAGAAATTGCATTAGACAAATGATCAGGGGAGAGCGCGAACGCAGTCCCCCACTACCAGAAATTGTGCAGTTGAGATTCGAACGTTTGTCGAATTCTCCGAGTTGCAGCAAGTCCGGGTGTGCAATGGACAAGCCTCGCCCGGGGCAAACCACCTTGATGATCATGGTGTCACCCCTGCCAGGTAAGTATGCCTTGGTACGGTCAAAGGCCAGGCCCACTTCTCGAGGTGCACAAACCTGGGTCAGGGTGCTCCCTGGGCGGGGGCGGGGCGGCGCCGAATCCTTCACATTTTTTATTTGGTCATGTAACGGGGAAGTGACTTTTTGCCAGAATTTGCCAAAATCCTCACCAAAATGTGAAAGAATTCACCAAATCTATGTCCACGTTCAGCACTGATCCCCAGCAGATTTCACCATCTTTCAGGGAAATCAAAGCTTTTGTGGCGAAAGCTAACCAAGACAGAAAGACTACAAGTTGACATTTTACAACAGAGTGGATGCACCGTTCCAGGAAGTACTGCAATACCCGGTCAATGCGTGGAGTGGACGGAGCAAGCTCCTAATTCCATCTCCCTGCTCCAAAAATCAATTTAATATATGGTCCCCGGGTAGGGGACGTATCAGATATTAAACTGATAAGAACAGATACTACACTTGATCTTAGCCAAAAGGCCGAGAAGCGATGCCTGCTAGCTGCTAGGTCAGCCGGCGGGGATTCCTGCTGTGCAACTTAGGCTGATGGTTCCCTGCATAAATGCAGCAGTCAGGCAAGGGGTGGGCGGAGCTATTGCCTATCCGAGCCTGGGGATGACTCTATCCAGGGCCAGCGACAGCTAGTAATAAGCAAAAACAAGCCTCCTCCTCCTCCTTCTTCTTCTTCTTCTCTTGGGTTTAATGGCGGCTGGCAAACAATTCAATGTGCATTAGCACCACTTACTGGCTATCTTGTGTTCAATAGGCTATAGTTCAAAATGGTTCAAAATAGTTCAATTCAAAAAAGAGAAAGAGAGAGAAAGAAAGTCACTTTATTAATTGTAATATATTCCAATCAGCAGCAGATGGCAGTATAGAGCGAAGCTTCAGTGGGAACCAGTTGCTGACACAGGAGGCCGAAAAGCCTCATTGGTACATGAGGCTTCATATTGTCCATCCACTGCAGCAGCTGCAGCAGTGCAGTAAATGTAAAACACTGCATAATAGACATAACCTATTTCAAACGTTAACGGCATTGCAGAAGTAAAGGTCTCTCTCATGGCATGTGCTCCTTTATAATATGCATGTGCTTATTCACTGGATACTCCGCAGTGACCAATGACCCCGACAGTCACATGCGCCTTAGTCAGAGCTTTCTGAAAATGTAGAACATGTGGGGGCATAAAGGCAACCACTCCACATATACAGCCTGATCAAAGTGGCAGCATAGCGCCACCTGCTGGCTTAAGATGGCTTTAAGATGCGAAGATAATGTACGGGCTCACAGCAGCTCCGGAAAAATTGCATTAGACAAATGATCAGGGGAGAGCGCGAACGCAGTCCCCCACTACCAGAAATTGTGCAGTTGAGATTCGAACGTTTGTCGAATTCACCGAGTTGCAGCAAGTCCGGGTGTGCAATGGACAAGCCTCGCCCGGGGCAAACCACCTTGATGATCATGGTGTCACCCCTGCCAGGTAAGTATGCCTTGGTACGGTCAAAGGCCAGGCCCACTTCTCGAGGTGCACAAACCTGGGTCAGGGTGCTCCCTGGGCGGGGGCGGGGCGGCGCCGAATCCTTCACATTTTTTATTTGGTCATGTAACGGGGAAGTGACTTTTTGCCAGAATTTGCCAAAATCCTCACCAAAATGTGAAAGAATTCACCAAATCTATGTCCACGTTCAGCACTGATCCCCAGCAGATTTCACCATCTTTCAGGGAAATCAAAGCTTTTGTGGCGAAAGCTAACCAAGACAGAAAGACTACAAGTTGACATTTTACAACAGAGTGGATGCACCGTTCCAGGAAGTACTGCAATACCCGGTCAATGCGTGGAGTGGACGGAGCAAGCTCCTAATTCCATCTCCCTGCTCCAAAAATCAATTTAATATATGGTCCCCGGGTAGGGGACGTATCAGATATTAAACTGATAAGAACAGATACTACACTTGATCTTAGCCAAAAGGCCGAGAAGCGATGCCTGCTAGCTGCTAGGTCAGCCGGCGGGGATTCCTGCTGTGCAACTTAGGCTGATGGTTCCCTGCATAAATGCAGCAGTCAGGCAAGGGGTGGGCGGAGCTATTGCCTATCCGAGCCTGGGGATGACTCTATCCAGGGCCAGCGACAGCTAGTAATAAGCAAAAACAAGCCTCCTCCTCCTCCTTCTTCTTCTTCTTCTCTTGGGTTTAATGGCGGCTGGCAAACAATTCAATGTGCATTAGCACCACTTACTGGCTATCTTGTGTTCAATAGGCTATAGTTCAAAATGGTTCAAAATAGTTCAATTCAAAAAAGAGAAAGAGAGAGAAAGAAAGTCACTTTATTAATTGTAATATATTCCAATCAGCAGCAGATGGCAGTATAGAGCGAAGCTTCAGTGGGAACCAGTTGCTGACACAGGAGGCCGAAAAGCCTCATTGGTACATGAGGCTTCATATTGTCCATCCACTGCAGCAGCTGCAGCAGTGCAGTAAATGTAAAACACTGCATAATAGACATAACCTATTTCAAACGTTAACGGCATTGCAGAAGTAAAGGTCTCTCTCATGGCATGTGCTCCTTTATAATATGCATGTGCTTATTCACTGGATACTCCGCAGTGACCAATGACCCCGACAGTCACATGCGCCTTAGTCAGAGCTTTCTGAAAATGTAGAACATGTGGGGGCATAAAGGCAACCACTCCACATATACAGCCTGATCAAAGTGGCAGCATAGCGCCACCTGCTGGCTTAAGTGGCTTGTAAGTGGCCCACCCATCCTCCGTGTAAATAGCTACAGTTCATATTCTTGCAGCATGTTGCCCTCTTTCAGAGTTTCTCCTGAAATTCGTCGATTTTCAAAAATGTCCCCTTTATTTACAAAAGCCACACTTTTAGACTCATCCATATTTATACTACCCCTCTGTCACAGAAAGAAGTTTTAATTTGAAAGTTTTTTACTCCAAATTCAGCTTTTTTGGGACTGTACAATCAAAGGAAGTTCAACTTGGCTGTTTCCTGTCCGTCTCCCTGTGCGTTCCTCCTACTACGTGGGTCTGACCAAAATATTGTTTCACCCATCGAGGTTGCTGCTTGGCCGAAGCATCCTCTCAAATATGTGACCCGCCGTGGATTCCAAAGACACAAGTCGGCAGCCTGTTTCTCAAGATAAAAGGCAACAAAGATATTTTTTGGAAAATTGTTGATTTTCACTTTTTTGCAGAATCCTTCAGTTGAAGTCCCGAAGAAGCCTCTCGATGTTTAAGCTACCAGTATTGGTATAATTAAAAGCGTAAACTTCTAGGTTCAAACCTGCTTGTTTTGGGAGATTTCGGAGTGCGCTGTAGGGGCGTGACTTTGTCCGTGTGTATTTAATACTGGGTAAGCACCACGGAGGAGGAGGAGGCACAGGCACAGGCTTCATGACTTTAACAACTCCCCTGTGTCTCACGGAGGCCACCGCTACTTACACTGGAAAATGGATTTACTATGAGTTTGCTGAGCAGAAGGCAAAGGTTATTTCAGACGGGTGAGTGAAAGTTTGTTTTTTTATCGCTTGTGGCTGCTGTGCCAGTAGTTTATTGTGCTGTTGTAAGCTAACGTCTAAGCTAACGTGCAGCTGAACCTGCTATTTACACAAAATCAAGATCTCTCCCAACTTAAACTACTCCATATATGTAGTCAGCGCATCCCTAGCTTTCAGCCACTTCTTATTTGAGAGTTGATCTGCTTCATATTTTCGGTTTTATGGCCAGATAAAGTTACCCTGGATTACTGCATCGAAATGTAAACAATCGGCGATACAACACAATGTCGGCCTTTTCCTCTAGTGTATGTGCATTACAAGTAGTACAGGAGTCTTTTCTAAAGTTATAACTGTAGTCAGCGCATCCATAGCTCTCTCTCAGCGTGAGCTGACACAGGCAACCTGGGGAGAAGCACGCAGGATTTTGTCTGTAAAGAGTAGGCTACACTATGTCCATCACTATGGCCTAGTAAACATCAAAATTTGTCGTTTTGTGTTCATTCTAAAAACACGTACGTTATCTCATGTTTAGTCCATATTTAGACTTTCGCATACCTATTGTTATTAACTAGCACAGGACACTCGTGCGTTATAAGTCAAAAGTAAAAGTATTCATCAAGAGTTTAACGTACAGGTATCACATGTGTCAAACTCCACTTCTTCACGGAGCTAGCTAATAATTTCTAAGGGAGCAGGGCTTCTGGGTAAAGCATCACTTTCTTCATAATTAAGTTTATCGTTTTGAGTTCATTCTAACATGTACGTCTTGTATGTTATATCATGTTTAGACTTTCTCATACCTAATGTTGTTATGAGTCCCGAGTGAGCTAGTGAGCTAGCTAGCTAGCTAGCTCACTCAGGACCCTAGTTAGCATCATCACTGGCTTTCGCTTCCACCCAAACACACTTATTATATATCAAAATGTCAAGCAGACTCAACACAAGTATCCACTCCAAACTCAATTACTACAATGAGCTTTTAGATGGAAATGTGAGCATCTGCTATTGATTTGAATAATGCGTCGGTTGCTTGAATTGATTTACGTAAACCTGTCAGCATTCTTGAATTGAATGTGATGCTAATAATTTTAGCCAGTGGTGGAGGAAGAACTACTTACTTTTCTTACCAAGGATTTAATAACGTTAAAGTAAATATATCCCATTAAATTCCTACTCCTCTTTTTTTCTTTTTCAGCATTGGCAACAACACACTGGCGGAGATAGTTAAACACTATGAGGAGAATGGAGCAAAACCACGTTTGAGGAAGAGGCTCTCACTGCGTCCACCAGCCAGGTTCATCAGCCCTTTGGAGATCAATAGAGTTGTGAACTTCATAAATGCAATCATGTTGCCTGGCCGACAGCCTGGGCATACACTTTGGCATGTGAAGTTGCTGCCTCATGTGTCCAAGGCCCCAGTGTGGCGTCTCTACGTGGCGACTGCTAAAGAGCTTGGTATGTGTAAACATTTATTTAGACGTTAGTGCAGTATTAATGCAGTATTAGCAATTACAATACAATAAATCATAAGCAATATCTGTTTTTAGGTGAGCGTGCAGTTTGTAAAACCAGCTTCAAAGCTTTGTGGAACCAACTTCTCCCACACATCAAAAGTTGCCGGCCGCGCACAGATCTCTGCTGGCAGTGCCAAAGCAATAAAGAGCAGCTGATACGAAGTGCAAACCTCCCAGATGATAGAAAGTCAGAAGCTGTAAAGAAGCAACACGATCATCTTTCCCTTGCTCAGAAAGAGAGGGCTGTGTACAACGACATGACTGCTGCCTGCAAAAAGATCTGTTCTGGCTCTGACATGTCTTTTGGACCGTCCCCACCAGCAAGCAAGAAGATTAGGATGCATTACAGTTTTGATTTTGCCCAGCAGGTAATATTTCACACACATTCACCTTACTTTATTAATGTCCCTTAAATGGCGATTTATGCATGAGAATAAGACACCTGATAGTAGCGCAAAAATAATGCAGAATAGCATGAAAAGACACACATTTCATTTAATCTAATCCAAGTTCCTTCTCTACCTCTGTCTCCTACAGTTACACTTTCCCTCAAACCCTCTCCAGCCAGGACCAATGTACTTCCTGACCCCACGGAAATGTGGCCTCATTGGTGTTTCCTGTGAAGGGCTGCAGAAACAGGTGAATTACCTGATTGATGAAGGCATGTCATCTACTAAAGGAAGCAAAGAAGTCATCAGCTACATGCATCATTTCTTCAGCAACTTTGGAGTTGGAGAAACAGAGGTGGATTGAGTTGCCTTGTGTACGAAATGCGCAGTATAAATAAAGTTGCCTTGCCTTGGATCTTCATTGTGACAACAGCAGTGGGCAGAACAAGAACAACTTCATGCTCTGGTACCTTGCCTGGCGGGTTGGACACAAGCTTCAAAATCAAATTGAAATCAACTTCCTTATTGCTGGCCACACTAAGTTTTCCCCTGACTGTGGCTTTGGACGGATCAAGCCTACATGAAGACAAGAGTCAACACTTTGGCAGAGATCGCTGAGGTACTTTCACTTTACTTTAGTGACTTCAGTGCTGTTTTCTGATTTGCTTCAATGAAACATTTAACTAAAGATATCGTTTTCTTACTCCTGTCTCTTTTTTGTCATCAGGTTGTGTAAAACAGCTCTCCTGTGGGTCACCTCAATATACCACAGCTTGTTGGAACAGCAGAGGGCAAAGTTTTAGTCCAGAACTACGACCGGCAGCAGCATTTGACTCGCAATTTCCATAGACTCCCCACAGAGTTATCAGCACTTCAGGTACTTGTATTCAAACTTTCACATTGTGTACATTATTAAAGCATAGCAACTACATACATTATGACAGTTTTATATGATAAAATAATTTGCCATGTTTTAAGTGTCTTATGTGCTTTTTCTGTCACAGCTTTGACGCCAAGAG
Organism: Proterorhinus semilunaris; assembly: GCA_021464625.1. NCBI lineage: Eukaryota > Metazoa > Chordata > Actinopteri > Gobiiformes > Gobiidae > Proterorhinus > Proterorhinus semilunaris. The sequence goes on from CM038346.1 coordinate 38,088,751, forward strand.
ACCAGGTTTGGTTATTGCAAAAACTCACTGTGATGCGCAACCTGTCTCAAATCTACTGTTGCGCAACGGAGCAGATCTTCCCCCTATGGACGGTCTTCCTGTCCTGGCCCCACCTGGACTAAACATGGACAGACAGACCTATCTGTATGGAAACATCAGGCCATTCTGTGCTGACGAGGCTGGAGACGTCACATGCCCAGCACCAAGAGTCACAACACAGAAGAGGATGTGAATGTGATCTCACTGGACTGTGTCACAAAGACCACATCTAAAAGTGGTCAGGACGTTGTGGAGGAGGAGAGTTCAGCTCTGTTTAAAACACCTGCAATGTAACTTGTGTAAACAGATTGAAGCAAAATAAACTTGTGCATTATTTTGACATGATTTTTTTATGTTTTCATGAAGTGCAAATGACACTGTGCATACTATTTGGAGGAAAATATTGTTTAAGAACAGATGGTGTTGAGTGTAAAAAAAGCACTGAATAAAAATCAACCTCCATTCAGGCGACAGTACAAACCTCATGCAGCAAATGTGATGTAGTAAATGGGGTAAATATTAGGTATTGATCCTTTATTACAGAAATATTGAATCATATTCACTCAATTGGCTTTTTTCTATGGCTTAAAGTGAAGTTGTAACTCAAAGTATTCACATTATGTGTAAATTATGCAGATCTCTTCTGTTGTTTTTTAAATATATTGTAAACTTATCTTGTCATTCTGGTATGAAAAGCGTTCTCTAAGCAATGTTTGAGTGATTTGCCTTATTGATAAGGTGACAGTGACAGTTTATCAATTGATATTAAAACATTAAAAAGAACAATAACCTTCTGCTGTGAGGTGAGATCAATAAATGAAACCAAAAACAAAACAGATACACATAATGAAACTGGTAAACAATGGTTTGTTGTGGAAGCAATAACCTTTGTGCTCCCTCTCTGTGCTTTACTGCTTTGAGGGGGAGTTTGACAGGGGGTGTGGCTTATCCAAATGAGATGTAAATGAGCCCTATTGTCCCAACAGCAGAGAGGTGAGAATGGCCCAAAACTTCAGAGGCCGTTTAATCCCCTTTGGCCTTTTGGGAATTGTGAGATCACCGCTACACCTCCAAATATTATCAGATTTCCATGTGTTACACATCATTGGAAAGCTTAGAGACTACACTTTAACAATCTGTTATTATCTCATAATGTCCCAAAACCGACTTGTGTCTTTGGTTCCTGTGACTGGCCACATATACCAATTCTGTTACCCCATCAAACTTTTATTTGTATTCAAGTATGTTATTTTGCCCCTTACAAAATATATATCCAGCTGTCTGTCTGTCTATCTCTATCTCTCTCTCAGTCTCTCTTAGGTATATGCCCAAAGGACCTGATGGAGTACAACACTTGTTAATTGGAGGGGACCCTCTCACAGAGGCTAACTGCCGTAATGCACAGTGGGGATTTGCAGACGCAGACACTGAGGAGGAACGAATGGAGGGGATGCATTTCAAATTTGAGGATTGGCATGCCATTCGACTTCTATTTGAAGTGAGAGACCATGTGAAAAACAAAAAATACACTACATTATTTGTTTTTGAAACGCAGTCCTGACATCATGAACTCAGCTGTGCTATTCCTGGGGATATTGTTTGACATTGGCATGGTGTGGTATGATTTCATCTATGAACCGTATGAATGTGGCATGTGATGTTTGATTGTTTACTCACAGTATAACACAATATAACATAGTAGAGTGAGTGAGTGCCCGTCTAACTGCACGGCTACAGAGAGACTAACTGTTGTGCATTGAGTGAGTGAGTATGTAATTTCCCCATTGGTGGAAGAAGTACTCACTAGTGTTAAGTCAAAAAGCAGATATAGGACAAATTAAAGCCGCAAGCGGCATCGAGAGGCCCTCGCGGGGGTTCGTTGGCCGGTTGACGCCGGTTCCCGCACGCCGCCACAATAACCGGGAGGCGCTGCCGCGCCCTACGTGGTTATAATGTCGCTGCCACCCTAGGTCGAGATTATAAAAGAGCAAAGGCGAGAAATGGCGCCTTCGGCGCTGATTACTAGATTTTTCCCAAAATGGCCGACTACCTGTTGGTCGCCTAGCAACCATGTAATGGAGGCCTCCCTTAGTGCCTCCATTGCCGCGCCATAACCCTACCGAGGGCGCCAACGTGGCCACACTACATTTTATTGCCCTGATGTGACATTAATCTTTGTGAGTAAACATCAAAACGAGATTTTTCGCGTCTTCATGTGAATGATGGCTCCAACCTGCAGAGGGCGCTAGCGCGCCCCAAATCTGTTTTATTTCACAAGCAGCATCAGACGTCCTTAACGGGCCGTACTTCAATGACTACTGTCCACAAGCTCCTCACAGAGGGCGCTAATGAGCTGTAAATGTGTATAATGTGAGATTTGTGTGTCAGTCCTATTGGATTAACATGGGGAGCCTCGGTCGTCTCCATGGCAACACCGTACAAAATACGGTATGGGTCTCATTGGCTTTTTGGATCGGGATGCCATCAGCTATTTTTGTGCCGAATTTTATCCATTTCCGAGAAACTAATTTTTTTTCCATAATGCATTTTTTCTTCTCGGCCTAGAGGGGGCGCTATCGCGCCAAATGTCACTTTTTCAAATTGGTTGTGTCCGGGGGCGAAAGGTCAATAAAATGTATATTTCCGATTTTTAATCAGAGTTCGTTTGTGCAAATGGGATCATTTTGTTGTTTTCGGTAAGTCGCAAAATTCTTCGTAAAGATTGCGGCTTCGCCGCAAACAAACCGTAAAACTTAGCCAAAAAATTTGGATAACTTTTGATGTCCCACATCTCGGGATGAGCTGGAGCGATTTGGAGCTCATTTGGTGAAACGCCCTAGGAGGAGTTCGTTAAAATGCGACGTCAGCGAAAACGCTGACTCAGCATTTTCCCGACTTCCTGTCAAAATGGCGGACTTCCGGTTTGTCTGGGGGCGTGGCCACAATAATATATTTTGTTTGTCCTCACAGGACGAATGTCTGTACCGAATCTCGTCGCTCTGCGACAAAGTTTATGTTGGCCCCCTCCCCATAGGCGCAATGTATTTTCACTTTTGTAGGTGGCGCTGTCGCGCCATTTTTTATTTCCCCAAAACGAAACACATATTTTAATTAATTTTTCACCGGACCTGAATTTTGGGCAAAGTTTGGTGAGTTTTCAACTATGTTCAGGGGGTCAAATTCCTGCTCAAAGAGCAGAAGAAGAAGAAAGAAAGAATAATTAAAGCCGCAAGCGGCATCGAGAGGCCCTCGCGGGACGCGGTGGCCGGTTGACGCCGGTTGCCGCACGCCGCCGCAATAACCGGGAGGCGCTGCCGCGCCCTACGTGGTTATAATGTCGCTGCCACCGTAGGTCGAGATTATAAAAGAGCAAAGGTAAGAAATGGCGCCTTCGGCGCTGATTACTCGATTTTCCCCAAAATGGCCGACCACCTGTTGGTCGCCTAGCAACCATGTAATGGAGGCCTCCCTCAGTGCCTCCATTGCCGCGCCATAACCCTACCGAGGGCGCCAACGTGGCCACACTACATTTTATTGCCCTGATGAGCCATTAATCTTTGTGAGTAAACATCAAAACGAGATTTTTAGCGTCTCCATGTGAATGATGGCTCCAACCTGCAGAGGGCGCTAGCGCGCCCCAAATCTGTTTTATTTCACAAGCAGCATGGGACGGACTTAACGGGCCGTACTTCAATGGCTACTGTCCACAAGACCATTACAGAGGGCGCTAACGCACTGCAATTGTGTATAATGTGTGATATGCGGGTCAGTCCCATTGGATTAACATGGGGAGCCTCGGTCGTCTCCATGGCAACACCGTACAAAATACGGTATGGGTCTCATTGGCTTTTTTTACCGGGATGCCATCAGCTATTATTGTGCCGAATTTTATCCATTTCCGAGAAACTAATTTTTTTTCCATAATGCATTTTTTGTTCTCGGCCTAGAGGGGGCGCTATCGCGCCAAATCTCACTTTTTCACATTTGTTGTGTCCGGGAGTGAAAGGTCAATAAAATGTATATTTCCGATTTTTAATCGGAGTTCGTTTGTGCGAATGGGAGCATTTTGTTGTTTTCGGTAAGTCGCAAAATTCTTCATAAAGATTGCGGCTTCGCCGCAAACAAACCGTAAAACTTAGCCAAAAAATTTGGATAACTTTTGATGCCCCACATCGCGAGATGAACTGGAGCGATTTTGGGCTCATTTGGTGAAACGCCCTAGGAGGAGTTCGTTAAAATGCGACGTCAGCGAAAACGCTGACTCAGCATTTTCCCGACTTCCTGTCAAAATGGCGGACTTCCGGTTTGTCTGGGGGCGTGGCCTCAATAATATTATTTATTTGGCATCACATGACGAATGTCTGTACCGAATCTCGTCGCTCTACGACAAAGTTTATGTTGGCCCCCTCCCCATAGGCGCAATGTATTTTCACTTTTGTAGGTGGCGCTGTCGCGCCATTTTTTATTTCCCCAAAACGAAACACACATTTTAATAAATTTTTCACCGGATCTGAATTTTGGGCAAAGTTTGGTGAGTTTTCGACTATGTTCAGGGGGTCAAATTCCTGCTGAAAGAGCAGAAGAAGAAGAAAGAAAGAATAATTAAAGCCGCAAGCGGCATCGAGAGGCCCTCGCGGGACGCGGTGGCCGGTTGACGCCGGTTGCCGCACGCCGCCGCAATAACCGGGAGGCGCTGCCGCGCCCTACGTGGTTATAATGTCGCTGCCACCCTAGGTCGAGATTATAAAAGAGGCAAAGGCGAGAAATGGCGCCTTCGGCGCTGATTACTCGATTTTTCCCAAAATGGCCGACCACCTGTTGGTCGCCTAGCAACCATGTAATGGAGGCTCCCTTAGTGCCTCCATTGCCGCGCCATAACCCACCGAGTGCGCCAACGTGGCCACACTACATTTTATTGCCCTGATGAGCCATTAATCTTTGTGAGTAAACGTCAAAATGAGATTTTTAGCGTCTCCATGTGAATGATGGCTCCAACCTGCAGAGGGCGCTAGCGCGCCCCAAATCTTTTTTATTTCACAAGCAGCATCGGACGGCCTTGACGGGCCGTACTTCAATTACTACTGTCCACAAGCTCCTGACAGAGGGCGCTAGCGCGCTGTAATTGTGTATAATGTGATATTTGTGTGTCAGTCCTATTGGATTAACATGGGGAGCCTTGATCGTCTCCATGGCAACACCGTACAAAATACGGTATGGGTCTTATTGGCTTTTTGGATCGGGATGCCATCAGCTATTATTGTGCCGAATTTTATCAATTTCCGAGAAACTAATTTTTTTCCCATAATGCATTTTTTGTTCTCGGCCTAGAGGGGGCGCTATCGCGCCAAATCTCACTTTTTCACATTTGTTGTGTCCGGGGGTGAAAGGTCAATAAAATGTATATTTCCGATTTTTAATCGAAGTTCATTTGTGCAAATGGGAGCATTTTGTTGTTTTCGGTAAGTCACAAAATTCTTCGTAAAGATTGCGGCTTCGCCGCAAACAAACCGTAAAACGTAGCCAAAAAATTTGGATAACTTTTGATGCCCCACATCTCGGGATGAGCTGGAGGGATTTTGGGCTCATTTGGTGAAACGCCCTAGGAGGAGTTCGTTAAAATGCGACGTCAGCGAAAACGCTGACTCACCATTTTCCAGACTTCCTGTCAAAATGGCGGACTTCCGGTTTGTCAGGGGGCGTGGCCACAATAATGTTTTTTGGTTGTCGTCACATGACGAATGTCTGTACCGAATCCCGTCGCTCTATGACAAAGTTTATGTTGGCCCCCTCCCCATAGGCGCAATGTATTTTCACTTTTGTAGGTGGCGCTGTCGCGCCATTTTTTATTTCCCCAAAACGAAACACACATTTTAATTAATTTTTCACCGGACCTGAATTTTGGGCAAAGTTTGGTGAGTTTTTGACTATGTTCAGGGGGTCAAATTCCTGCTCAAAGAGCAGAAGAAAGAAAGAAGAATAAAGAAGAATAATAATATTTCTTGCAAAAACAATATAGTCGCTTTCGCGACTACAACATATTATGCATTTTTTTAAAGCTTTCGACTTCCCCCACACACCCGTGGGGCTCGGAGGTGACGAGCGCTTCGCGCTCGTCATCCACCTCCGTATGACAGTTGGCCATATTCCCCCATTCATTTTGCTGCAATTATAAGTATAAGGGCCCACACCAGAGGTGTGGGCAGTCACTGTTTTACACGGTGAGTTTACGTTTGACATGGGGACAGCGCTTCGCGCTGTTTTCGTGCGCTCCGCGCACCTAGGTACAGTGCGCTGCGCGCACTGCGTTGCGATTACAATAGGCCCTTGCTACGGCAGGCCGCTCGGGCCTAATAATAATAATATTTCCTGCAAAAACAATATAGTCGCTTTCGCGACTACATCATATTATACATTTTTGGAAAGCTTTTGACTTCCCCCACGCACTCGTGGGGCTCGGAGGTGGATGACGAGCGCTTCGCGCTCGTCATCCACCTCCGTATGACAGTTGGCCATATACCCCCATTCATTTTGCAGCAATTATAAGTATAAGGGCCCACACCAGAGGTGTGGGCAGTCACTGTTTTACACGGTGAGTTTACGTTTGACATGGGGACAGCGCTTCGCGCTGTTTTCGTGCGCTCCGCGCACCTCGGTACAGTGCGCTGCGCGCACTGCGTTGCGATTACAATAGGCCCTTGCTACGGCAGGCCGCTCGGGCCTAATAATAATATTTCCTGCAAAAACAATATAGTCGCTTTCGCGACAACATCATATTATACATTTTTGGAAAGCTTTCGACTTCCCCCACGCAGCCGTGGGGCTCGGAGGTGGATGACGAGCGCTTCGCGCTCGTCATCCACCTCCGTATGACAGTTGGCCATATACCCCCATTCATTTTCATGCAATAACAAGTATAAGGGCCCACACCAGAGGTGTGGGCAGTCACTGTTTTACACGGTGAGTTTACGTTTGACATGGGGACAGCGCTTCGCGCTGTTTTCGTGCGCTCCGCGCACCTAGGTTCAGTGCGCTGCGCGCACTGCGTTGCGATTACAATAGGCCCTTGCTACGGCAGGCCGCTCGGGCCTAAAAATGTACTTAAGTAAAAGTATATGACAACATTTTTACTTACGTAAAAGTATAAAAGTATGTATTCTAAAATTTAATTTATAAGTTAAAAGTATTTAGGAGTTTAATGTGCAGGATTTTTTAAATAATTTGAGTCAAACCAGGTCTAAACGAGTAAACCACAGTTTCTTATCCCAGGTGCAGCACTGCCAAGACGGGACCCCGTGCTGCGTTTAATGCTTACAGGGACTTTGTGATAAAGGATACGACTGCTCTGTTCCTAGCTGCTGTGATGGAACATCTTGGTCTTGATCATGTCACAGGTAAACCAATAATTAGCAAGAGTTTAAATTGATGATTATACCATGCATAATGTTGCCTGTGGTGTATATGAAACTGTTACCATCATGATATCTGATTCAATATCGAAGCTGGCAAATAAATGTCTTCATTGGGTAGGAATACTCCCTCAATTACTTAGTCCCTATTGTGTTTGTCTCTTCACAGATTGTCCTGAGTCCCTCATACCGGAACACATTAAAGAAGCCTCTGCTGAAGCAAGAAGGACATGGTTCAACAGATTAACTGCCGAAATCGTGGACCAATATGTTCTTCTTCCGGACATTACAGAGGCTGCTAGTAAACCATCTGTCACACCAATTCAGAAGAACAAGTTCCCTTGTCGTATGGGGGGTTGTCTAAGAACATTTACTTACTTCAAAAGCAGACAAACCCACGAACTAAAGACACGCAACCTGGTTATGCCTAAAGACAACTCGCCAATCAGCACCACAGATTGTGATCACATGTATGAACACACCGTTGCCAGACTGGGTTTCAGCTTTACTCTTTTGGACTTTTTGGATGCTGTAAAGGAAGGAGATGGTGAAAGGTTGATGCGTCTCTACACAGTAGCCCTGTTGTTCTACAAAGCCTATGGACACAGTAACTACGCATACAGTACTTTCCTGCTTACTGTACAAATGAATGCCACGTTGTCGCCACAAGTTGCTCGGAGTCTCAAGTGGAACAGATTTTGGAGCACCAAGGGACGCAAGGGTACAAACATTGCACTCGATTTACATCTGGAGCACTTGAATGGATTCCTTAAATCTTTCCTGAAGGGTCTGGGAATAAGCAGGTCTATAGGAGTCTTGAAAGAAATGATGGCAGGCACTGATATGGAGCTGGGCATATCTAGGCAAAGTGGTGATCACCATGCGGACATGACCAAAGACATCCTCACATTGGTGGACACTCTGCAAAAGGCAGAGCTATTTAAACAAAAGCGAGGTCGAGCGTATGCTGCCTTCCCTGGCTTCCGAAAGAACCTATTGGCAAAGCTGGAAGTGGATGATGAGCAAACTTGATGAATGGCGCAGTGTCCCTTTGTAAACCTTGAGGAAAATGCCAACATCGTGCTGTCTATTTTAACTTGTGTTTTTTTTTATCTTTCACGTGTTATCTTTATCATTGGTCTATTAAAAATAAATTTTTAAGAAGAGTTTCCAAGGGACACATTACTGCATGTATGAACTGTAAAGACATTTTTATTCAGACTGAACCATTTACAGTGGCTCAGTAATTAATCTGAGATTTTATGCATAGATAAACCTGACTAAATGCTGCTGAATGACACTTTCCATAATTTAAATTGTGCCGCCAAAAAATAGGCAATTTTTATGCATGAAATATCTTACTTTTATTTAAAACATGAAATGGAAGAAAGATTGCAAAACAAATGTTCCAGTATTACATAGCAAAGTTTCAAATTGAAACTCAATTTATTTCCCGATTCAACTATAGTTTCTCACCTCAATAGTAGTTGTTATGACTTTGTTTATTCATGAGTATTCAAGGGACACATTACTGCATGTATGAAGTTTACAGGTTACAAGGACAGACACAGGTAAGATAACATAACACGCCCAAGAAATTGATTAAGCATTGAACTTTAATTAAACTACCTGTGAGTGCAAGATTGATTTGTTTTTAACCAGATTTTTAGGACCTTTTTAAAGGTGTGGTAATTGTCACAGTTCCTGATATGAGCAGGCGGCGAGTTCCAAAACTGCGAGCCTCTCATAGACTCCACCGTTTGACCGAATTTAGTTCTACGACGTTGCACAATACAGTCTCCTCTGGTCAGAGCTCTGGTATTTACTCGAGTGTTACTTATGTGTGATATAAAATTCCTTAATGGTGGAGGGGCAAGACCTTTTAAAACTCTAAACTAAACAGGCATCCAGGAACTTCTGATAGAAGACCTGTGCCTTACCTCCGTTTCCTGTTTTTTTCAGTTCACCACCTGCTCCGTTCTGAAGAATTTGACGTGCTGTCAATAAACCTGTTTTCATTTGTTCATCTTGTGTCTATTTTTGGGTCCTCCATTTTGAGCCGCCACATCAAGCTTCAACAATTTTTATCGGGTATTCTACATGTGCACACAGCTGAAAGCTATGTCCCGGGAAACGTTACCTGTAGATTGATATTATTGAAAAGTAACACAGTGACACTGTGTAGGTACAGTAGCTACAGGCATGACAATAATATTAACAAATACCACTTATCATTTATATGTAAGATGGACTTCGTCCACACCGATGCCTATCAGGTTGGTCCTGTATCAGAATCAGAATCAGAATAGGTTTATTGCCAAGGTTTGTGAACAAGGTTTACAAACTAGGAATTTTACTTGGTGCAAACGTGCGACATAGAACATATAACACAGAATTAAGATAAAAAATAAGCTAAGAACATTAAACTATAAGGCTATAAGGGCATGCATAAAAAATAAGATCAAATAAAGTGACATATGGTAAGACAACACCAATTTGACAATGAACAACAGCGGGATTGTATATACAGATGTTTTGGCATATAAAGTGGTATTAAGTGTTTAAAGTGATAAAGTGATAGCAGCGGGTCTAAGTGTGGACACACCGCACACTGCAAGTGCAGATACACCCATGACTCTGTAACTGAGCTACAGAGACTTGTTTTTGTTCATGAGTCTGATGGCGGAGGGGAAAAAACTGTTCAAGTGGCGGGAGGTATGGGTCTGTATATGGACCGTATCCTCCTGCCTGAGGGGAGAGGGGTGAATAGTCCGTGTCCAGGGTGAGAAGGGTCAGCTGTGATCCGACCCACACGCCTCCGGGTCCTGGAGGTGAACAGGTCCTGGAGAGATGGAGCTCACAGCCAATCACCTTCTCTGCAGCACGCACAATGCGCTGCAGTCGGTGCTTGTCCCGTTCTGTAGCGCCGGGGAACCACACGGTGATGGAGGAGGTGAGGATGGACCACACGGTGATGGAGGAGGTGAGGATGGACTCGATGATGGCCGAGTAGAACTGCACCAGCATCCTGTTAGGCAGCTTAAGTTTCTTCAGCTGCCCCAGGAAGAACATCCTCTGCTGGGCCTTCTTGATGAGGGAACTGATGGTTGGCTCTCATTTGAGGTCCTGGGTGATGGTGGTGCCCAGGAAACGGAAGGAGTCCACGATGGAAATGGGGGTGGGAGAGTCTGTCAGGATGAGGGGGGACGGTCTCTATGTCGGTGGATAGCAAGTTCTCCCACTTGGCGCTTAGCCAGGCCTCGGGACTGGCTTACAGAATCTGGTACGGCAACTCTTGATTGCATTTTCCTCCACGGGACCCAGCTGTGTCGCAGAAATCCCGAGCTCAGCTGCCTCCTTTATCTGGTCCTCCATCAAGGCGATCAATGGAGAAACCACCGCAACAACCGGGTTTTCGCTAAACCCCATTAGCTTTGCCACTAACGGGGCTAGTTGGTAGATTAGGCTTTTGCCAAATCCTGTAGGAAGCAAGGCTAAAACATCTTGCTTGGTGTTGATAAAAGATTGTAAAGCCAAACGCTGTTCATCTTTTAAAATAAACTTTCGAGGTAAACTACTTAGAACACGGTCTACAGCTTGATCAAAAGATAGCTTCACGTCTGCTGCTGCCATGTTGGATTCGTAAAAAGAACTACAAGCTCCCGTCTGCCAAATAGTGCGTCATCGTCTTGCCGTCCCTCCTCGTTCTGTGATTGGTGCCCAAATCCATGGACACATTTCGGCCATGGTCCCCAGGCTGTTGTGAAGTTCGAAGGGATTCGAGCGCACACAGTAGTCTGGCGTTAGCCAGGCTAAACTTCTGCTGTGAATAGATGTTCAATCATGTTCTGACTCAAACAAAGATGTAGTGAAATCAAAAAATATATCAACATTTATTCCTACAATTACAAAAAGTTCACACCTGATCCATGCAAGATTAAAATATCCTGAATTTATGATTAAAATATTACTCATTAACTAATTATTAATTACACTCTTTCTAAAAAAAAAAAAACAACCTTTCACTTGTATCTGATGTAGAGTTATGTGTGTCCCAGTTTCTCAGAGTCATGGTGGGTCTTAGTGGACCATGACAGATGTGGACAGGACTGTGGTAGATCTACTTTTACTTTGGCGAAAACAGTTACCATAATAATAGTTGAAGAAATGAACCTCATGAGCTTCTTCTGTAACATCTGTCCACATCAGTCCTGCTGCACCACAACTCAGAGGAACTGGGACGAACATGACTCTACAGCAGATACAAGTGAAAAGTTTTATTTTTAAACGGACAAAAGTAATTAAAAGTCAAATTTAATTATATTCCTGTTTTTCCACACTTGCATTATAAAGTGTACTTGAAATTCAACCTTACATTATTAATTCCAACAGAAGTATGAAAGTTCTAACTAAAGTTGAAGCTCCATGACTTCCTTCTTCACTTCTCAGTCTGTGACTGGAGGGCATTGAAGCCTCAGCCTTTTTGGTGAAAATAAAGGGTCACCATTTAGCATCATGCTACTGTCACTCATGGTGTCAGACACCGTGAGTGACAGTAGCATGATGGTAAATCATGAGGCTAAAAGTGTGCTCTTTATATTAAACACAAAAGCCCAGGCTTCTTTGCTCTTCAGTCCATCACAGACGGTTCTTTGTGTCTCCGTTATGACTTGGTTTGAATTAGCTTTAGTCTCCATGCATAGACACTGAGGAAGTATAAAATCAGTTTCTCCCTGGTGTCTCGTGCAGGTCTCCTCCTAGCTCCTAGCTCTCCTCCTAGCTGAGATAAAGACCAGGCTCTCCAGCAAGACTCTGCCAGATTGTTCCATCCTGTTTGATGGTGATTAGGACAGTGCACATTAATCAACACGTCAGCCAAAAGCATCAATGTAAATGTACCAGAATTAGCGTGAGAGCTAAATTGCATCCGTTGTCCTAAGGCAGGTAAAGAAACATTGACAGAAGGAAAATACAAACATAGTACAAAGAACAGAACAAAGTTACAGTCACAGAGGTCAGTTACAAGGACAGACACAGGTAAGATAACATAACACGCCCAAGAAATTGATTAAGCATTGAACTTTAATTAAACTACCTGTGAGTGCAAGATTGATTTGTTTTTAACCAGATTTTTAGGACCTTTTTAAAGGTGTGGTAATTGTCACAGTTCCTGATATGAGCAGGCGGCGAGTTCCAAAACTGCGAGCCTCTCATAGACTCCACCGTTTGACCGAATTTAGTTCTACGACGTTGCACAATACAGTCTCCTCTGGTCAGAGCTCTGGTATTTACTCGAGTGTTACTTATGTGTGATATAAAATTCCTTAATGGTGGAGGGGCAAGACCTTTTAAAACTCTAAACTAAACAGGCATCCAGGAACTTCTGATAGAAGACCTGTGCCTTACCTCCGTTTCCTGTTTTTTTCAGTTCACCACCTGCTCCGTTCTGAAGAATTTGACGTGCTGTCAATAAACCTGTTTTCATTTGTTCATCTTGTGTCTATTTTTGGGTCCTCCATTTTGAGCCGCCACATCAAGCTTCAACAATTTTTATCGGGTATTCTACATGTGCACACAGCTGAAAGCTATGTCCCGGGAAACGTTACCTGTAGATTGATATTATTGAAAAGTAACACAGTGACACTGTGTAGGTACAGTAGCTACAGGCATGACAATAATATTAACAAATACCACTTATCATTTATATGTAAGATGGACTTCGTCCACACCGATGCCTATCAGGTTGGTCCTGTATCAGAATCAGAATCAGAATAGGTTTATTGCCAAGGTTTGTGAACAAGGTTTACAAACTAGGAATTTTACTTGGTGCAAACGTGCGACATAGAACATATAACACAGAATTAAGATAAAAAATAAGCTAAGAACATTAAACTATAAGGCTATAAGGGCATGCATAAAAAATAAGATCAAATAAAGTGACATATGGTAAGACAACACCAATTTGACAATGAACAACAGCGGGATTGTATATACAGATGTTTTGGCATATAAAGTGGTATTAAGTGTTTAAAGTGATAAAGTGATAGCAGCGGGTCTAAGTGTGGACACACCGCACACTGCAAGTGCAGATACACCCATGACTCTGTAACTGAGCTACAGAGACTTGTTTTTGTTCATGAGTCTGATGGCGGAGGGGAAAAAACTGTTCAAGTGGCGGGAGGTATGGGTCTGTATATGGACCGTATCCTCCTGCCTGAGGGGAGAGGGGTGAATAGTCCGTGTCCAGGGTGAGAAGGGTCAGCTGTGATCCGACCCACACGCCTCCGGGTCCTGGAGGTGAACAGGTCCTGGAGAGATGGAGCTCACAGCCAATCACCTTCCCTGCAGCACGCACAATGCGCTGCAGTCGGTGCTTGTCCCGTTCTGTAGCGCCGGGGAACCACACGGTGATGGAGGAGGTGAGGATGGACCACACGGTGATGGAGGAGGTGAGGATGGACTCGATGATGGCCGAGTAGAACTGCACCAGCATCCTGTTAGGCAGCTTAAGTTTCTTCAGCTGCCCCAGGAAGAACATCCTCTGCTGGGCCTTCTTGATGAGGGAACTGATGGTTGGCTCTCATTTGAGGTCCTGGGTGATGGTGGTGCCCAGGAAACGGAAGGAGTCCACGATGGAAATGGGGGTGGGAGAGTCTGTCAGGATGAGGGGCGACGGTCTCTATGTCGGTGGATAGCAAGTTCTCCCACTTGGCGCTTAGCCAGGCCTCGGGACTGGCTTACAGAATCTGGTACGGCAACTCTCTATTGCTCCTAGTGAAATGTAAAAGAAAGAAATAAGAATTTCTAAGGCAAAATGAAACTACAATGAGGCTGTAATAAGAGTCTCATGTTTATCTCCTGAGCTCAAAAATAGGCACATTTGAGCAGCACATTTTTTTTCTCTGCTCTTTCAAAAATAAGGGGAAGCAGTGTGCGGCATTATTTTACCATATTGTCATAAAAACAGTTTAAACTACAATAGGACCCAAACCTAGTAAATAAGTTCAATCAACCTTAATATATGGCGTTGAACCAAGTCAAGTGCATCACGTTGGATGAACACACACGCTTCATGCTGAAAGAAAGCCATTTAATCATGTGGAAATACTTTCCATGATTTTTTTACGTTCATTCAAAGAGTAATTTTTTTGAGTGTGGCAGGAGTTAACGGGTGTGACTGAATCTGAATAAATGTGGATGCAAACACGAGCGGGCCGTCTCATAAGAGCTTCATTCACTAAGTTTTTTCACAAAACGACATGAAGCCAGGGCTGGACAGGAGAACAGCGGCTCCACAGGTGTTGTGTTATCCGCCCTATATGTCCACCCAGCTGCGAAGAGGTGTGCTGATGAGCTGATCCAGTCTCTCACGTATTCTTGAAGTAACGCCCGATTTGGATGTAGTCTTGCTAAAGCACTAACATTGCCCTGACCTTATCCCACTGTAGTTCTTACTGTTATGAAGTCGCCCCCCCCACACACACACACTTTTCCGACGCCGCTGGGTAAGACAACACCAATTTGGAATTGAACAACAGCGGGATTGTATTTACAGATGTGTAGGCATATAAAGTGATATTAAGTGATATAAAGTGATGAGTGATAGCAGCGGGTCTAAGTGTGTGCAAGTGCAGATTATTAGTCTGTAACTAAGCTACAGAGACTTTTTATTGTTCATGAGCCTGATGGCGGAGGGGAAAGATTTGGCTAAGATCAACTGTAGTATCTGTTCTCAGATAGTCACTTGTTTTGGTTTGGGTTGAGACTGCGGTCGACTCCACTGACTGGTAGGGTGCAGTCTACTAGTCCCGGGAGTACATTGTTTTTGTTTGAGTTAATTTTGTGTTTTGTCCTTTTACCTGCACCTTATTGCTAATTTGCACACCTTGCACACTTGCACTTTGAAGTAAGTATCTTTTAAACTTGTAGGTTTTTAAGTGCTTATTTTAAAGTTATTTATTGTCTTTTAAGTGTTTTTAGCTGTTGGTGCCTCCAGAATGTCGGCCAACCATGCCGGCAGGAGGAGGCACCACAGCGTAAGATTCACATTCAATGAAAACCATGGCAAGGCCATCCAACCTTCCCGTCTGGACTTTAAGGAAAATGGTCCAAAAAGTTTTGAACTTTAAGCCTGACGACCTCAATTGCATCTTGTCTCTCCCCTTCAACAAGGGCTTTGATGTCAGTTTCAGGTCGGCTGTTTTACTTAAAGAGTTCTGGACGAGGTTTGAGAGTGTGAAAACCCAGTTTTCTGCATTCACTGTTGAGACCCTGACTGACCCCTCCCTGAAAACGGTCATTGTGAGGATGTTCAATGAAACGGTGAGTGCTGAAGATATTTGTTCATGGCTGGGTAGATTTTGCACGGTGAAGGGCCAGGCTATCAAGGTTAGAGATGTGGACGGCATTTGGACCGGCAGCTGGAGGGTCCCCATTCAGCAATGGGCGGACCCCCAGGGCTACCAAGGCCTGAAGCACCTGCCTTCTATGATAGTTTTGGGAGATAACCGTGGCTACATTCACTACCAAGGACAACCCAAGCTCTGCCGCAAGTGCGGAGAGCACGGGCACTTAGTGGAGGCTTGCACTAAAGTGGTCTGCGGTAAGTGTAGAGAAATTGGGCATACTTTTGAAGAATGCACCAATGGCAGAAAGTGTAATCTTTGTGGAGACCTAAACCATCTCTTCAGAGATTGCCCCAAGTCTTTTGCCAACAAGTTAAAGGCCGGTAAAGAAAAAGAAAAAATCCAAGAAATTGAAAAAGATGGCGGACCAACTGACATGGCGGAAGAGTTGATTGAAGAGGTGGGGCTGGGACATTCAAATCTCCCGCCAAAAGCCCTGATTGGAAGAGAGGGCTCAGGTGAGGCGGGAGAGAGGGAGGGGCCTGCGGAGGCCCTCACCACAGAGAGGCAGGAGGTGGAGGTGCAGGACACCATGGAGATCCTGCCCTCCACACAAGAAGACTGCTCGATTCAGGCAATAGGTGGTGTCTTGCCTGAAGGGAGCATCTTCCACCCTCTGGAGGAATGTCTGGACCTCCTCCTGAATAATGCCCAGTTCCCTAAGAGGCCCCTATCTGAATCGTCCTCTGAGAGCTTCCCAGTCTCAGAGAAGAGGGGAAAGGTCGAGGGCCTCTCAGAAGAAAGTTCTGACAGTGAGGCCCGAGTCTTCCCCTCTGATTCACCTAATGAGGTCTCTTTTCTCTCAATTGCTCAGCAATCAACCCCCCGGCGAATGCCTATAAGGGGGAAGAAGGCCAAACACCGTCCACTCTCTCCCATGAGTGAGAAGGTAGAGCCTTGTTCACATGGTCCTGGATAAACGGCCTTTTTTTAATTGTGTTTTAGTTTCTTTTATTGTGTTTTTACCTTGCTCGTAACCTTTTATGTCTTTTAAAATGTCATACCTGTTTTTAACCATACTCATGTCGATCACACTCTCTACCATCAATGTGAGAAGTGTGAAGTCGAGAGTTAGAGCCCAAAGTATTTTAACCTGTCTTTTTATTACAAGAATGTGGTCTGCCGTTTTTAAAACACTACAGGGACTGGGAGGGACTCTGGCCACTCCCATCCACCTGGAGTGGCTCCAATGAAAACAAAAATGATGGAGTGGCCATTTTAATTAAAAACCCCCTGGTAGAGGTGAAGGGCAGCACTGTGGTGAGAGACGGACGGGCACTTTTAATACATCTGGGTTTTATGGGACAGGATTTTAAGCTCTTAAATATTTATGGTTTTAATGACAAACAACAGCGGTATGACCTTTTAGAAGACCTGCAGTCCCACATGCTCGGCACGATGCCTTTTATTTTAGCCGGTGATTTTAATTGTATTTCAACAAAGAAAGATAGGAAAAGAGTAGGGGATTTTAATCTAGACAAGACGTCGGTTTTATTGCAGGGTTTGTGTAGGGATTTTAAACTACAGGACTGTTTTAAAACCATGCATCCCAGAGAGGAGGGCTTCACCTGGTTCAGTGGTGATGGCACCAGAGCCTCTCGCATTGACTACGTTTTTACCAGGGACTGCCCACCCACCGATGCTAGATTGACCCCTGTCTTCTTTTCTGATCACCTGATGCTATCCTGCACCCTTTCACTCTCCTCTGGTGTGACTGTAGGAAGTGGTCTGTGGAAGCTGTTAAGGAATTTTATTTGTTTACCAAAAACGGCTCTGATGACGCTCTGTTATTTCTGCCACAGAAATATTAAACAGATTAAAACACAAGTTTCAGACAAGAGTTTATTCTCTGGCCAGGGGAAAGAGGACGTGGGTACTGACAGACCCACGCTTGTCTAATGCCTCTTTCATCGATTCTCAGTCTTCCCCTGGTTTATATTGAGCATTTCACACACGCCCACATGCCTTACACCATATGGCACAAATAGACTTAACAGGACAGAGGGGGGGGGGGGACAGAGGTCAGGAGATCACTTCTCCCTTCCTCCCAAGATAGGAGTTATTTGCTCTCACACCCCATCAGTTACTTATCCCTGTTATCGATTAACATACAGGTCATGTTGTCCCCCAAGGGTCACATCTGGACAAGAACATACGTTTTAAGTTCAATAGTCTTGCATTTCAACCTTACACAGATGAAACAGTCAACTTAATACTTTCATGTTAATATCAAATACAGAATTTTCTAACAGAAGCTCCACTGCTCCCTGCTAAGCGACGCTGACGTAGTCCGTCAGTACAGGGAGCGATACAAAGAGTGGCAGACCCTTCAGGACTTGCACGAGACACGAGCGCACTGGTGGGAGATGGTGAAGGTAAGGACTAAATCCTTTTTTAGATGGGTGGGGAAAAAGAAAAAGGAGAAAGAAAACAGATGCATGTTGGGACTGCAGAAACGTTTACAAAGGTATTTTAATGATGAAATAAAAGAAGTAAAAAAACAAATGTCGGTTTTAGCGGAAGTGAAAAGTAAAGGGGTGATTTTAAGGGCAAGGGAAAAAGAACTCGAGGAAGGGGAAAAATGTACAAGGTACTTTTTTAAGAAGATTTTAAACAAAAACAAAATGTTCTTAAAACTAAAGAAGGAAAACGGTGAGATGACTACATCAAATGAAGAAAATAAAGAAACCGTTTTTAACTTTTACCAAAACTTGTACAGCACAAAAGATATTTTACCCGAGCCTTTAAACCAAATTTTAGAATCCATTGAAAATATTTTAACAGACAGTTCGGTTTTATCCCAAAATTTTAGCCTTTTAGACCTCACACGACTTTTAAGGACTTTTAAAAAGGGCAAATCCCCGGGGGCCGACGGGCTCGCGGTGGAGTTTTATCTGACGTTTTGGGACATTTTAGCACCGGATTTACTGACTGTTTTTATGGATTTTGAAAGACTAGGCCGACTACCAGACAGTTTCAGGTTAGGGATAGTGACGCTCCTCCCCAAAGACAAGGACAAGACGGACTTGACCAACTGGAGACCGATCACTCTTTTAAATCTGGACTGCAAACTTTTTAGTAAGATTTTAGCCTCACGTCTGTCCATGGTTTTAAAGGGGCTGATTCACCCGGATCAAGCCTGTGCCGTCCCCGGGAGGAAGATCACCGACAGCCTCGTACTGATCCGAGACACCATCTGTTATGCGAGAGACAGAAACATTCGGCTAGTAGTCCTAAATTTAGACTTTGAGAAGGCTTTCGATCGGGTCTCGCACCAGTACCTTTTTGAGGTACTGCGAAGAGTGGGTTTACCGGAGAGGTTTATAGCGTGGGTGGGACTGCTCTACCGAGGGATCAGCAGCAGATTCATTGTTAATGGGCATCTTACAAAAGCAGTGCCAATCAACTGCGGTGTCCGTCAGGGTTGTCCGTTATCTGCCCTCCTGTACATACTCTGCATCGAACCTCTGGCACAGGCCTTGAGAAGGGACAAACGAATCAGGGGGGTGGGCATCCCGGGTGGGGGGGGGCTCACCGCCAAGTGTGTTTTATACATGGACGACGTGAATGTTTTATGCACTGACCTTTTATCTGTGAACAGGACACTTGACTTGACGGACTGGTTTGGACTGGCCTCTGGGTCTAAACTAAACCGCACAAAGACCCAAGCCCAATTCTATGGACCATGGACCCCCGACGAGACAGCTGGACTCCCCCTAACGGTGACCGAAGGACAGAAAATACTGGGAATCAGGTTCGACCGGGAGGGGGGTGGGAGTTCAAATTGGGCTGACCTGATAGGGAAAGTCAGAAAGCGTTTAGGGCTTTGGACTTTTAGAGGACTGACCATGGAAGGGAAGGTTTTAATCATCAAGTCAATGATTTTACCGTTGTTTTTACTAATCTGTTCTGTTTTTATTCCTCCAAGGATGGTGATTTTAACAGTGGAGAGGGCAATATTTTATTTCATCTGGGGATCAAAATGGGAACGGCTTAGGAGGGACACCATGAAACTGCCAAAAGAGAAAGGAGGGAAAGCCGTTCCTGACCTCCCCCTCTTCCTGGGGGCACCTTGCACATTGCACTTTCGATGGACCCATCCAGAAACCCCAAAACAACGGCCTTTGCACAGTTCTGGATGGGTTCACACCTGAGACGGAGGAAACGTTTAAAAACGGATCGTAGAAAACCAGCGTCTTTTAACCTGTCCAAGTTTTATGCTTTTATTCCCACCTTTTTAAAGCATTTTAAACTGGAACAGGAGGAGCTGCAGATTTTAACTAACCATCGTTTTTTAATCTCTGCCGTGCAGGAGCGGGAACCAGTGAGTCCAGTGCGCGGGCTCGCATTCGGCGAGCCCTCCACAGTTTGGCGCAACGTGAACCATCCAGCTCTCCCAAACAGACTCCGGGACCTGTCATGGATGGTGGCTCATGAGATCCTCCCGGTCAGGACCGTTATGCACTCCCGGGGCCTCTCCACGAACCAGTTTTGCCCCCGGCCGGGTTGTGGCGCGCCTGAGTCGGTGCGGCACATGCTCTGGGAGTGCACTGCTGCTGTCGACCAGTGGGCAACAGCCGGCACCTTGCAATTCCCGTACCTACCAGCAGGGGGGGCCCTCACACCACAGCTGGTGCTGTACGGGGTGGGCCCGAGTCCGAAAACAACAAAAAAGGACTTTGCAACGATGTGGCTCACCCTCGCCGCCATCAAAGACGCCATATGGGCCTCCAGAAACCTGCTGGTAGGAAGGCACATGCAGACCCCCCCCCGTGGCTGTGATCCGTAAGGCAGCAGCTACAGTCCGAGAGGCTGTAGCTGCAGGCGGCGGGCCCTAGGACACAGCCACCAAGAAGAATCGCCTCTGTGCCCATTCGGATGAAGGTGACCGGAGCCGCACTCGAAGGTTGACCCCGCCGCGGCCTGACTCTCCGGGTGTGGCAGGTGGGAAGGAGCGTTGGGGAGGCTTCTCCTCTGAGGCCGACAGGTTCCCGAGAGACCAAATGTTTGGGAGAGCTGGAGGAGTTCTTTCTGATACGGACTCACCCCGCTCCTGCACAAAGAGGGTTTTTAACCTCTGCACCCCCTTTTTATGGACACTTTTATTGACACATTTTAAATGACCTTGTTTTAATGAATATCTGATTTTAGCAACGCACTTATTGACCTTTAAATTTTTATAGTTGCTATGTCATATCCATTGTAAACTTTGTCTTTTAAATGTGAAAGTGCACTGTAAAATATGATTAATACCATTTTAACGACACTATTTTAAATGAACCTTACATCTGTTTTTAGCAACGTATTTATACTGATTTAAATCTTTTATTTGTTGCATGGTTCAAAAATGTTTAGAAAACGTGTGTGAAAGTGCTTAAACGAAGAAATAAGTGTCAATAAACTTTTTCAAAAAGAAAAAAAAAATCTGTTCTCAGTCACTTGATTTAGCTTTGTCCGAGACTGCGGTCGACTCCACTGACTGGTAGGGTGCAGTCTACTAGTCCCGGGAGTACATTGTTTTTGTTTGAGTTCATTTTGTGTTTTGTCCTTTTACCTGCACCTTATTGCTAATTTGCACACCTTGCACACTTGCACTTTGAAGTAAGTATCTTTTAAACTTGTAGGTTTTTAAGTGCTTATTTTAAAGTTATTTTGTCTTTTAAGTGTTTTTAGCTGTTGGTGCCTTCAGAATGTCGGCCAACCATGCCGGCAGGAGGAGGCACCACAGCGTAAGATTCATACTTGATGAAAACCATGGCAAGGCCATCCAACCTTCCCGTCTGGACTTTAAGGAAAATGGTCCAAAAAGTTTTGAATTTTAAGCCTGACGACCTCAATTGTATCTTGTCTCTCCCCTTCAACAAGGGCTTTGACGTCAGTTTCAGGTCGGCTGTTTTACTTAAAGAGTTCTGGACGAGGTTTGAGAGTGTGAAAACCCAGTTTTCTGCATTCACTGTTGAGACCCTGACTGACCCTTCCCTGAAAACGGTCATTGTGAGGATGTTCAATGAAACGGTGAGTGCTGAAGATATTTGTTCATGGCTGGGTAGATTTTGCACGGTGAAGGGCCAGGCTATCAAGGTTAGAGATGTGGACGGCATTTGGACCGGCAGCTGGAGGGTCCCCATTCAAAGTGGGATGAGAGAATCTGGACCGTATCTCACAGAGCGCAAGCTGATGGATCCTGGGTGGGTGACGGGTCCAAGGTTGCGCGGTCTACCTGTTGCCTGGTGCCGTAAAGACACCTACCTGGGGAAAAAGCCACATTCCTGTTGAGTTCTCACCACAGCACTGGTCCAAGAGTGAATTACATTCTGCATCCTGACCGAACCCGCACACAACCAAGAAGATGGCAGGTCGCCTTTTATTCTTGCGACCTTCTTGAGCGACCTCAGAAGCTCGAGTGGGAGGTGTTTCGTCGACCTGACGTTACCCCGCCTTCCCCATCCGCACGCAGGTGGAACCAATTGACTAATCAATGAGGTGTGCCCGGACTGATTAAAAAGGTGCGCGCTTCCTGTTACTCTAACTTATACTCCAACTGTACAAGTAGAGTGAATGTTAATGGACACTTCACCAAGCAAATAAATATCCGAGCAGGGGTAAGACAGGGAAGTCCGCTGTCAGCAAGCCTTTTTGTCCTAGGAATCGAACCATTAGCAAATTGCATAAGGCAAGACTTAAAGCTGGATGGACTCACAATTCCGGGGAGCAGCACAATACGGGCAAAGTTGGCCGTACATGGACAATCTGACACTCCTTTGCACAAACAGGTTTTCACTGGGTAATGCCATCCAATGGACTGAGCGGTTCTCCCTAGCCTCCAGGGGAAAAATAAACCAAGAAAAAAATGAAATTATGTATATGAATTGGAAAGAGTTAAACCCATATTGGGCATAAAAGAAACAAAAAAATGAATAAGAGTCTTGGGTGTTGAAATAGGAGATGGGATGGAACAAATAAACTGGGAAAAGAGGCTTCCAAGCATAACAGGGAAAACTGATGAAATGGGAAAAACGAAGGTTAACGTTCCTAGGGAAAGTACTGGTGCTTAAAACAGACATACTCGCACCATTAAACCTTTTTAGCCGCAACCTTTCCGGTTAGTCAAAAAGTTTTGGCTAGCCTCAGAAGAAATATGTTCCGCTTCCTGTGGAGTTCTCATCAAGAACATGTGAAGAGGGAAATAATGTACAGGACAAGCGATAGAGGAGGAAATAGTGTGCCGGAGCTGGAGGCACAATGTAATGTAATGTTTCTAGAGCCAATTATTAGTGCGGTCCAAGAGGAAGGAAAAAAAATTGCGGGCATATTGCTAAATTCTGGCTAGAATACCCTGTCCTAAGAATTATGGGTGAGAGGGTCCCAATCGGAGCACCACATGCTGAGAGCACACCGCACTCTCCCTCCTAAAAAAAGTAGCAATAAACTGTGACAACCTGGGAACGAGCAGGAGGGAAATAGAACAGTGTCTTGCCCCTAATACCTTAAAAATTACGCCGATAGGAACTTTCACAGAGAAACAATGAGAGAAAATTTGGAAGGATGTGAACCATAAGTTCTTATAAAATGAACACTGAGATCTGGCATGGAAAACAGCCCACAAACGGCTCCCAACAAGAGCCTTCCTGAAATATAGAGGGAGCTCCAAAATTAGAAAAAGTGCCCTGTGAAAAACTGTTGAGGTGGAGAGCATAGAGCATTTATTTTGGGAGTGCAGGATAGCAAAGGAAGTATGGAACATTTTTAACCCTTGGCTAACACACTTGTACAGATCACCAAAGAAATCCAAAGCGAGTTTTGGTGACTTAGTCGAAAAATGTTACAATATAAATGTACGATGGTGGGCTGTTGTCAACTGTATAAAAGATGCCTTATGGAGCTGCTGATGTGTGATCGAGAATCAAAAATGTGTTTTGTCTCCCTTTCAAATTGCCAAAGTGTGTATGAATAAAGAAAGCAGCTTTTTAAAGGTAAACAAAATGCTAGCTTTTCAGCTAAACTCATTTGAGACCTACACATTTCTTCTTCTGAGACAATGAAGAGCACCAAGAGCCCCCCCCCCCCCCCCCCCCCCTGCAGCACAGTGGAGGCGTCACAAGAGGAACTACAGGAAACAAGTAAAGGACAAACGAGGGTGGAGCTGACCAGTGCAGGACGCCACGCTCTGAAACAGGGACAAACCCAGGATGCGCTGCACCGATTTAGAGGATCAGAGGAGACATAGGGCAGCCAGCCAGGTTTCTTCCGAGTGCTACAGTTTCCCCGACCTCCAAGCTCATGCGGGTCAGGTTAGTTAGTTAGTTATTTACAGGTACATTAAAAAGATGGCTGCCCCAGATTTAGCACAATGCTAATTTCCATCTGCACAGGTTGACACAGTGGCAGCCCGGCTCAGCCGCAGCAGCTCAGGGTTAACACCTGAACACTATTTCATTGTACACTTGTACAATGACAATAAAGCACTTACTTAAAGTGAAGGATTATATTCTCAGGGATACAACGGGGCAGAATGGGGAAGAGGCTAAAGTACTGGGGAAAACGACACAAATCCCCAAAGATCTAGCGAAATGTCTGAATTGTAGGTTGTAATTTTATTTTATATTGTAATTTTATAGTGTAATCTCGACGTATGAAGTGTGTGTATATTTTTTTATATTCCAAAATGGTAATAATGGGGGTGATAATGGTGATAATAATAATATATACATCTTTAATAAGAATCCATTTAATATATTCTAATATAAAAGGACAATAATTGTGTAAAGGTTTTATATTGCAAAATTAAATGTTTGTGTTTCTTGTGAAATGTTTTAGAAATCCACTCGTACTGTAATGTGTTAAATTGGTTTTAACTGTACAATTCTTGTCTTGTGAATTGATAAAAACTGCTAAAAAGTGAAAGTGGTTTGCCCCGGGCGAGTGTAGTTTTTGACATATTGAGCTTTGAGCGGGAAGTGTTAAGGCTGTGCGGTGTATGGAGTGGAACACTTCAAAGACTGTCTGGAGAACTTCGAAGAAAGAGCTCATCAAACCCAGTGCTGAAGATTGTCACCATCACTCCTTTGGTGGGTGATTCCTTAAAGTCAGTGCATGTGGTGATTTTTTTGGAGAAAGTGCGTAATGAAGATGTGTGGAGTTGGATGGCACGGCCTTGTGAGGTCCTCGGCGCCATCGAGGTGAAAGATATAGACGGCATCAAAACCGGAGGGAGGCGCTTTCAAGTCCGGCTGCGAAAGGTTGAAGGGGCAGTCCAGCACCTCCCGGGTACCATCCAACTCGGAGCGCATCGGGGGTCAGTTTTTTATCCGGGCCAACCCAAACTGTGCTGAAAGTGCCACGGAAGAGCCCATCTGGCAACGACCTGTACAGCCATAGTGTGCCATACCACTGAATGCCGGGTCCCAGTGAAATGTAATCTATGCCTTGCAGAGGACCACATCTTCAAAGACTGTCTGAAAGCTTACGCCAACTGGTTGAAGACGCCCAGGAACCAACAGAAAGGAACCCATCAGGAGCACCCTCCATCGGTGAGTGGAGAACAAACAGACGATCAGATGACAGAAGGAGGAGTAAAGATCCCGGACTGGAGTGAGGAAGCCCAAGAGGACAACTCCACAGCCACACCATCGGACCCGGTGGAGGGACTCCAGGAGCTTCAGGCGCCTCCCCAGGAGGAGGAGGGAACAGGGCACCTGCCCCACCCCAGCCGCACAGGTGCGGAAATGATGTTTGACAACTTCATCAGAGACCTGCTTTCACCCATGAACTCAAGCAAGAGCCGCGAGTCCCCCGATGAGGAAGGTCTTCCATCTAATCTGTAGTTAGGAATGTAATGCACATATTCACGGATGATATAATAACAGATACACTGAAAGGTTAAGTGGTTTTCCCCGGGGGAGGCTTGTGAATGTTTTATGCACTGACCTTTTATCTGTGAACAGGACACTTGACTTGACGGACTGGTTTGGACTGGCCTCTGGGTCTAAACTAAACCGCACAAAGACCCAAGCCCAATTCTATGGACCATGGACCCCCGACGAGACAGCTGGACTCCCCCTAACGGTGACCGAAGGACAGAAAATACTGGGAATCAGGTTCGACCGGGAGGGGGGTGGGAGTTCAAATTGGGCTGACCTGATAGGGAAAGTCAGAAAGCGTTTAGGGCTTTGGACTTTTAGAGGACTGACCATGGAAGGGAAGGTTTTAATCATCAAGTCAATGATTTTACCGTTGTTTTTACTAATCTGTTCTGTTTTTATTCCTCCAAGGATGGTGATTTTAACAGTGGAGAGGGCAATATTTTATTTCATCTGGGGATCAAAATGGGAACGGCTTAGGAGGGACACCATGAAACTGCCAAAAGAGAAAGGAGGGAAAGCCGTTCCTGACCTCCCCCTCTTCCTGGGGGCACCTTGCACATTGCACTTTCGATGGACCCATCCAGAAACCCCAAAACAACGGCGTTTGCCCAGTTCTGGATGGGTTCACACCTGAGACGGAGGAAACGTTTAAAAACGGATCGTAGAAAACCAGCGTCTTTTAACCTGTCCAAGTTTTATGCTTTTATTCCCACCTTTTTAAAGCATTTTAAACTGGAACAGGAGGAGCTGCAGATTTTAACTAACCATTGTTTTTAAATCTGCAGGAGCAGGAACCAGTGAGTCCAGTGCAGGCGGCGGGCCCTAGGACACAGCCACAAAGAAGAATCGCCTCTGTGCTCATTCGGACGAAGGTGACCGGAGCCGCACTCGAAGGTTGACCCCGCCGCGGCCTGACTCTCCGGGTGTGGCAGGTGGGAAGGAGCGTTGGGGAGGCTTCTCCTCTGAGGCCGACAGGTTCCCGAGAGACCAAATGTTTGGGAGAGCTGGAGGAGTTCTTCTTGATACGGACTCACCCCGCTCCTGCACAAAGAGGGTTTCAACCTCTCCACCCCCTTTTTTTATGGACGCTTGACACATTTTAACGACACTGTTTTAATGAACATTTACGTCTGTGTACAAAGGAAATACGTGTCAATATATTTTTTCGAAAGAAAAAAAAATCTGTTCTTATCAGATAGTCGCTTGATTTGGCTTGGTTCGAGACTGCGGTCGACTCCGCTGACTGGTAGGCCGGAGTCTTTGTGGCTGTACCCTGCTAGTTCTGCAAGTTTTTGTTGAGTTAATTTTGTTTTTCTTATTGCTTTTGCACGCTTTGCACTTTGAAGTAAGTATCTTTTAACCTTACCATTATTGGTATATTGTTCATTACCATTGTTGGTATTGTTAAATTTTCTTTACATTGTTGGTATACATTTTTTGCTGCGCCATGATATAATTTGTAGAAGTTTTTAAACAAGTGACAGTGAAGCTGAGTCTGTTGAGCTCTGAGTGGGGAACTGGGGGTGGGATTAAATAAGTTTTCTTCTTCCCACTCCCTTTCAGGTGGAAGTGGATTGTTTTTGTTTTGTTTTGCTGTATATTCTGTTGCCCTCTGCCTGAAATAAATAAATACATGAAAATGAAATGAACTTTTAGGTTTTTAAGTGCTTATTTTAAAGTTATTTATTGTCTTTTAAGTGTTTTTAGCTGCTGGTGCCTCCAGAATGTCGGCCAACCATGCCGGCAGGAGGAGGCACCACAGCGTGAGATTTACACTCAATGAAAACCATGGCAAGGCCATCCAACCTTCCCGTCTGGACTTTTCAATGAAAATGGTCCAAAAAGTTTTGAACTTTAAGCCTGACGACCTCAATTGTATCTTGTCTCTCCCCTTCAACAAGGGCTTTGACGTCAGTTTCAGGTCGGCTGTTTTGCTTAAAGAGTTCTGGACGAGGTTTGAGAGTGTGAAAACCCAGTTTTCTGCATTCACTGTTGAGACCCTGACTGACCCCTCCCTGAAAACGGTCATTGTGAGGATGTTCAATGAAACGGTGAGTGCTGAAGATATTTGTTCATGGCTGGGTAGATTTTGCACGGTGAAGGGCCAGGCTATCAAGGTTAGAGATGTGGACGGCATTTGGACCGGCAGCTGGAGGGTCCCCATTCAGCAATGGGCGGACCCCCAGGGCTACCAAGGCCTGAAGCACCTGCCTTCTATGATAGTTTTGGGAGATAACCGTGGCTACATTCACTACCAAGGACAACCCAAGCTCTGCCGCAAGTGCGGAGAGCACGGGCACTTAGTGGAGGCTTGCACTAAAGTGGTCTGCGGCAAGTGTAGAGAAATTGGGCACACATTTGAAGAATGCACCAATGGTAGGAAGTGTAATCTTTGTGGAGACCTAAACCATCTCTTCAGAGATTGCCCCAAGTCTTTTGCCAACAAGTTAAAGGCTGGAAAAGAAAGAGTACAAGGAATGGAAAAAAAAATGGCGGACCAACTGACGTGGGGGAAGAGTTAATTGAAGAGGTGGGGCTGGGACATTCAAATCTTCCGCCAAAAGCCCTAATTGGAAGAGAGGGCTCAGGTGAGGCAGGAAAAAGGGAGGGGCCTGCGGAGGGCCCTCCCCACAGAGAGGCAGGAGGAGGTGCAGGATACTATAGGGCTGGAAAGCGGAAGTGCGAGATTTCCGTCCACGGATACAAACAAACACACGCTGGTTGTCCTGAACTGATATCGCAGACTTCATACGCTCTGATGGCTTTTTCTGTGTTATTTTGGACACATTGGGATGAAAAACTTCGTATATGGCCATGCTAGTTGCTGAGTGGATCGGCACATGCCCCGCTCAGGTTTGTGGCATGGTCCCATTTAGTGATAATATTCAAGTAAGTTATACTCGTAGTGACATGCGCCTTTTTCTATCTGTAGACGCCTTGGTCAAGGAGGGTCGACACTGCCTTTCCCTCTGCATTTGATTGGCTTTTTTTTATTCCCCTGTCACTGGACATGTGGAGCTCCGTGTGTGAGAGCAACACCTCTACTGAAGGACTGTGGTCATTTACGGCGACTGAAGCCTCTAAGGACTCAACAACAGAACTGTGAAACAAACCACCAACTAAATATGGTCATAACCTCTTAACCCCCACTTTAAACAAGTAAATTTTCACTTTGTCTTTTTTTATCATGTTTTTATAACTTTTTTTGTCACGTTTTTGTCGCTTTTTTGTTGTTTGTTATGCTTGTTGCTGAACTGGGGAAAATGTGCTCAGTTAAGGTGGGGGTTAAGAGGTTTTAACTAAAAGCAAAAGTGAAATAAACTCAAGTCTTTGGTATAAATTGCCCCTGTAAACTATTTTAACAGCGGACCTCCGTGCCTTAATGTGCTGGTGTTGGTCGTCTCCGGCGTTGACTGGCATTTTGTGTTTAACTGCTAAGGCGAACCGCTCACTGTGTCATGAAAGCATTTTGCACTATTCAATTCCGCCGCCTCCTCGAACAGCTGGTTGTTTGTTTGTATCCAAGCGATGAACCGGAAGTGCTTCTGGTACGAGACTTTCCAGCCCTATGGAGATCCTGCCCTCCACACAAGATGACTCCTCCCTTCAGTAAATAGGCGGTGTGTTGCCTGAAGGGAGCATCTTCCAGCCTCTGGAGGAATGTCTGGAACTCCTCCTGAATAATGCCCAGTTCCCTAAGAGGCCCCTATCTGAATCGTCCTCTGAGAGCTTCTCAGAGAAGAGGGGAAAGGTCGAGGGCCTCTCAGAAGAAAGTTCCAAAAGCGAGGCCCGAGTCTTCCCCTCTGATTCACCAAATGAGGTCTCATTTCTCTCGATTGCTCAGCAATCAACCCCCCGGCGAATGCCTATAAGGAATAAAAAAAGGGGGAAGAAGGTTCAACCCCCTCCATTCTCTCCCATGAGTGAGAAGGTAGATCCTTGTTTACATGGTCCTGGATAAACGGCCTTTTTAAATGTGTTTTTACTTTGCTTGTAACCTTTTATGTCTTTTAAAATGTCATACCTGTTTTTAACCATACTCATGTCGATCACACTCTCTACCATCAATGTGAGAAGTGTGAAGTCGAGAGTTAGAGCCCAAAGTATTTTAACCTGTCTTAACTCTTTTAACTCTGATGTGTTTTTATTACACAGGTAGAAATGGATCATCTTGTTTACATACTGTATATTCTTTCTTTTGTTGCCTGAAATAAATGAATAAAATGAAAAAATTACAAGAATGTGGTCTGCCGTTTTTAAAACACTACAGGGACTGGGAGGGACTCTGGCCACTCCCATCCACCTGGAGTGGCTCCAATGAAAACAAAAATGATGGAGTGGCCATTTTAATTAAAAACCCCCTGGTAGAGGTGAAGGGCAGCACAGTGGTTGCCTGGCCTGCCAGACACTCCTCCTTTCTGTTCAAAAGAAGAACCGTCTGGGCGGCTGCTCGCAGCCAATAATTTCACGATTTTACCCACATCGGTCAATCACGCACCAAGAGACGGAAGCCGTCACCGGTCACCACCACGCACTCTTCCAAAACATTAAAGAAACAGCGTTCGAAGCGTTGCCCTTAAAAAAGGACGTTTTTGGAAAGGCTTTCTGCCACTTGTTACGGCTACGTATCTAGCGTTGCTCTAATTGGTTGATGCCGTCTGTCAATCACGCCCACCGGGAAATTGTTGAGATCATGCTCCCAGACTATGTCTTTGAAATATCTATGAAAAGGCATGTTGTTTGGCAGGCCAGGCAAGCACTGTAGGTTGAAATTCAACCGATGAAACGCAGCCACTGAGATCAGACCCAGACGTACATGTAGGGAAAAGAGAACTGACCGGAGTTTACGGACGGCAAAGGCCAGGCTAATGCTGTGGTGCCTCTGAAATGTATTGTGTCACTTTTATAAAGTTGGGCTTGTGCAGAATCTTTTTTTTTTGTATTATTCCTATTAAATGTGCGCCTGTTAGTCAACAGTGGTTGGTGGCTCAAAGCTGTAAACGGTCGTGAGACGTGCATATACTGCAATTCATTTTCTTGAACATATGTGCAGGAGGGATCTTGACAGCTAGAAACGAGTTTGGGCCCAACCTAAACCTGTCACAATATAAAGGGTCTAGATGCAAGTTGGTCATGTTTATACTCACTACTGCCACCTCAGGTCTTAGGCGTAACTGCAGTCTCTATATTAAGCTCGTGCATGGCGGCTAACAACAACATTTTGAGTGACAGTGCAGGATTTTAGAGGCCGTTGTGTAGAATGAGCCCAGACCTAGTCACCACATTTATTTATTTTATTTCATTTTATTAGTTTATTTAAACAGGGACAATGCACATTAATTGGGTCCTAGCCCTTCATCAGACAATCTGAAGAAGGGCTAGGACCCGAAACGTTACTACCACCTTCGGTGAGCAATAAATTGGTGAGCTAACAACAGTTGTGCGGATCTTTTTCTTTTTCTTCCTATGTACTTTTTTGGATCCAGCACACTGATTTAGAGCGTCGGATGTGCGTGTCTCTCCTCTTCCACAATGCACATTAATTAACATCACCGTAAATGTGCCAGTGTTAGCTCCAAAGCTAATTTTCAACTGTAGTCCCTGAGCAAGATGTAGATTGCCAACAACATAACAAGAACAACCTAAAAATGATAAATCTCTCACACAAAACCTATGTTAAAATTCAGCACAAACACTACACCATAGACAACTACACACACACACACACACACACACAGAATTACAACGGCAGCGGGCATCACAAAAGCAGCAAAAATAAAATACATTAACAGTGATGTGCACAAGTTTGATTCTCAAGTAACCAAGATTTTATTTTATTTTTAAAAGACCTTAGTGTATCGACATTGCGTATGTGAGAGAGGACAGTGTTTCAGAGCTGGACTGCTCTCACTGAAAAGGCCGACTGAAGGGGACTAACAGGTTATTTGAGGTGGCAGATCTAGTTCGGCTCCTGCTCAGACTTCTAAAATTAGAAAGTGGTGGAGGAGCCAAACCACGTAAAATTTAAAAAAAAAACAGATTAGCATCATGACATTTTACAAAGTTTTCCCAATTCAGTACGTTATATTTGTCCAATATACGGCAGTGGTGATGACGAAAAGGTTTCTTGTCCAAAACTTTCAGAGCCTGCTTATAGACAGAGTCGACTGGTTTCAGCGTCGTCTTACAGCCCTGAGACCAGCTGGTGACACAGTACGACAGATGTGGCATTATCATAGTATAAAAAAATCATTTTGCAGCGTCTTTATTCAAACTCTGTCTGATGCAACTAAAATTAGCACATCGCTGGAACAAGTAGGGGGAGTATTTTTTTTAAAATACTTAATTTTAAAAAAAAAAATGTTAAACTCTGTATAGTCCCTTTAAACAGGAAACATCAGGTACCCCAGTTTTAACAACTGACTCTCTCATAACATTTAACACACTCTAGTGGATTTATCATGACATTTAATACCTAAATTTGCAAAACAAAATGTATTTCATTTGGGTTTTTTTCTTTTTCTTTTGGGGGGGGGGGGGGGGGGGGATTTTAAGGGAAAGTTCAGCTTTTATGCATTTAATCTTTTAGTAGTTTACCACCAGCAAGAACAGTTTGATTTAGTGCATTAAGATGTAGAGCGAATTGGACACACTACAAAAAATGTAAACGCTTTGAGTTCACTCCATGAAAAAATGAGAGAAACACAAAGACATGACTTGTTCTGTAAACCCAAATGATGTCCCCACATCCGTGTCCGTCTGTTAGTGAGCGCGTCTGTGTTAGAGACTCCGCCCCCTCACAGGTGTGGCATATCAAGCTGCTGATTAGACCTCGTTATTGCACAGGTGTGTCTTATGCTGCCTTCATGTGCTCTCAGAATGATGGGAAACTGGGAAGATCTTTATTTATATAGCGCCTTTCACAGACACAATCACAAATCACGCTGCTCGCAAACAACCCATGACCGCGAATAAACAAATTCTGATATTCCATACGGAGGGTTATCATTTTGGATGCCAGGTTACATTTTAATGAAAAAAAGGCATTATCTGTTTTGATCCGACAAAATATTTTTTGACATCATGACACATCTCTTTTCACATCATGGGGAAAGAGAGATGTGTCATGATGTAAAAAATATATATATATATATATGTTTTGTCGATCAAAACAGATAATGCCTTTTTTCAGTTTATTCAAAAAATAAATGTATTCTACAACACCAAAAAATCAGGTACCCCAGCTTTAAATTGTAACAGATAAATTCCACAGAATAAAATAGAAATGATTTTTTTTAGCATTGTCTACATTCAAATAATTAGTTTATTTGTTTATTTGAGCAGTTAGTCTGCTCAAAAGTAGTGGGCCGAAGCAAAAGGCTTATAAGCGCCCACCCCCAAAATAAAAACAATAACATTTTCATTTAACAATCAAAGCATACAAAACACAACAACAGCTGTTTCATTTCTTGTACAATGTCTAGTACAGAGCAAGTAACAAATGATGATCATTAATATATTTCTTACAAGTTGTTACCAATGCCAAACATTGGTACATTACTAAAATCACTAGTGTAACATTACCGGAAGTCACTATTTTAATGTTATAAAGGCACGTTACTATGCAGCAGTTTATATTATACTTCGTGATCTTGCTACTTCCCAGTTGTCATTACCATCCCCAGTATAATATCAATTTGTGTACAATTTCCTTTTTTTTTATTTATTTGTCTTATTTTTTTTTCCATGTATAATGTATTATGAAAGCCCTACATAGTGTAATGCATTAAAAAGCATTAATACTTATTATACTTCCCAGCTGTCATTACCATCCTCAATATAAATGTGTTATTTCATTGTACAGTTGTATTATACAACAACTGTACAAGGAAATGTGTCCTCTGCATTTTAAAAGTGTGCAATAAACCACAAATGTGTCAAGCCAGGCTCAGTGTGTGACCATCATAAAGGCTGCTTTATGTAGTTGCCGGCTTTATTGACATCCATCCATTTTCTTCCGCTTTATCCGGGGCCGGGTTGCGGGGGCAGCAGTCTATTTATTGACATTATTAGTGCATAATACTTTTCACAGGATCAATGCGAGTTAGCTGTTAGCTGCTAGGGTTCGGCCCATTAGTCCGACAACCCGTTTGTCCGACGGGATTGTCCGACGTTGTCCATTATTCTGAAAATGTCCCATTGAGTAAGGGTTGAAAAAGTAAATTAAGTTCAGGCAAGAGTCCACTGACCTTAAGGTTAGGGTTGTATATGGCTCTCTAATCCACAACAATACTGGGTTAGAGATGTCGTACTAATGGCACCTCCGCTCAATGGGACATTTTCAGAATAATGAGACATCGGACTAATGGGTTGTCGGACCAATGGCACGGCACCAGCTGCTAATAGCTTGTTAGCTCCGGGAGAAAACCACTCGGCTACGACACATTGTAGATGAAATGTGCGCAATAAACTTCAAAATCAACAAGGGTTCAACAAGCTCAGTGTGTGATCATTGTTAAACAGATGCTTTATGTAGATGGCGATTAATTGACGTTATTCGTGCATATTTCTCATTTTCACATGATCGGCCGGAGCTTTAGCTTGTAGCATTAGCTTTCTCCGATGGGAATTCTACAAGCATCATCAAGGCCCAAACACGTTCCCAGCGCAAAACCAGCCACTGAAATAATATTTTCTTGTCGCCGCTTTTAGTCCTGGGTGTTTAGGTAAAAGAAACACTGATGTGCGTCTTTGTAAAAGTCTCAGAGCTGTAGCTCCGGTTCACAACACAATGAAGCTAAAATCCTCCATGACTCTGACTGTTTACAACTGCAGCATGGGATTAGCGCTGGTGGCTCTGCTCCAGCGTCACTGTTGGGGAAAGCTCTTGACGTCCAACAATTCCAACTCTAGCGTCGGCCGCTTTTGAGGCGCTGGATGTGCGTCAAAAAGCTTCAAAACAGGAGGTGTGGGACGCACTGCGTGATTTCTCAACACTCCCCCATGTATTTTCAATGTAAACCTGACGCTTTGGAGGCTTTGGCTGCATTTGTTGTGAACCAGGCATTAAAGTTCGCGCAGCAAAGGAAGCCCCAGCCCCTCACACAAACGCCACCACATCACAGGCGTAAGAAGCAATCCAAGTGCACAGCGTGTGCGTTTAGTCAGATAAAGTAAGATGGACTCAACTGATCAGAAACTCGC
This sequence comes from Proterorhinus semilunaris, assembly GCA_021464625.1. Taxonomy (NCBI): domain Eukaryota; kingdom Metazoa; phylum Chordata; class Actinopteri; order Gobiiformes; family Gobiidae; genus Proterorhinus; species Proterorhinus semilunaris. The sequence goes on from CM038346.1 coordinate 38,123,668, forward strand.
TCAGTTGGGCTTAAGAGTTAAAGAAAAGCTAAAGAATAGTTTATTGGAATAGTTGCGGGAAAGTTGTTTATTGTTTATTTGTTTATTTGAGCAGTTTGGATTTAGTGCAGTTTGCTTGACTTTGCATTAATAGTTGCGATCGCAACATCTCAAAGTCCTAGAAGGACTGATTAATTCAAGGAGAGAACCGATCAGCCGTGCGCCAAACATAGACGGCACATACGAGTCCTTCCTGTTCTCAAAAGACCAGGATTCATTGCAGCCAGAATATGTGCAGAACACAAATGAATGGTTTTTCAATAGGGATATTCTGATACACGTATATATGACCAAATATTTGGGTTAGAAAGGGTGTTACCCAGGGCTCATATTTGGACTCATATTCTTTAACAAGGCTACGAGGTAAAAGCCCTTTGAAGTAAATGATTGTACTGCTAACAGTAATGCTACTGTTGTCATATTGAGCATAAAAAATGGCATCAGTGATCTTGGTCCATTTAGTTTCAGTTCTCTTTCCATCTGAAAAAACGAGACAGGTTTGAGATATTCAAAAGAGCAGGTAAAAGTCAAACAACAAATAGTTCATCAAGGCACTGACTCGAGCTTCTCCAGTTTGTACTGTGGGTTCCGCAGCAGCTCCGACAGCGTCTCCACGTCGCCGGCACTCAGACTGTTTTCGCAAAGATCCAGTTCTCTCAGTGGAGACGAGGGCGTGGACTCCAGAGCCGAGGCCAGGGACGAGCAGCCCGTCCCCGACACGCCACAGCCTCGAAATCTGGGGGGGAAAAAAACTTTTACAAAAGGTATTTTTTATTGGAAAGATTTGTTTAGAGGGGATTTTGTATCTTGTGTTTTGTATCAGGCTAGGAATTAGATATGAAAGAAAACTTCAAAATACCTTTAAGTCAAAAACTGGAAATGACATTAAAACTAAGATGTTTAAAGGAGCATTATGTAACTTTTGCTGTGAGAAAAAAAGTTGATATTTGTGCGTATTTTACCTTGTAGTGACCCAGTGGCTGTACGAGTGGTACGCATGGCGCCTTTACTTTCCATCACAGTGGTCTCTAGGACGTTCCAGGGTCAATTGTTTGGAAGGTTTTCACTGCTGATGGACCCTCTCACCAGAAAACCTACAAAACAATTGATCCTGGAACGTTGAAGAGACGACTGTGATGGAAAGTAAAGGCGCCATGCTGACCACTCATACAGCCACTGGGTCGCTACAAGGTAAAATACGCACAAATATCAACTTTTTTCCCCACAGCAAAAGTCACATAATGCTCCTTTAAACATCTTAGTTTTGATGTCATTTCCAGTTTGTTTTCCCATCAAAAAGTTGGATAATGCACCTTTAAAGGAATAGGCCACCGTTTTTACATACTGAGATATGTTCTTACCTTAGCTTTGACGAGTTCATTTGTACCTGTCTGGTCTCCACGTGAGCCTTCAGTCACGTAAACACAGCACAGACGGCGTTAGCATTTAACCGTTAGCATTTAGCCTCTCTCTTCTCTTCTATAGCTCCAAACGAGGTGAAGATAGAAGCTACCAAACTCTTCCACGTTTTCCCTATTTAAATATGGTTACGTGAAGTGTTACACTATAAAGTATAATTACACAAAATTTAACAATGGAGCTATGGAGGAGAGAAGAGAGAGGCTAAATGCTAACTCCGTCTGTGCTGTGTTTACGTTACTGAAGGCACACGTGGAGACCAGGCAGGTACAAATGACCTCGTCAAAGCTAAGAACATATCTCAGTATGTAAACACGGTGGCCTATTCCTTTAAGGCGAAAACTAACCAAAAATCTAACATGTGACAACAGCATGAAAAATCTATGTTTTCACCTGCCGTGTCTTGCCTTATGATTATTTTTTTATATAGCTTTTAACTAGGGCTGAACGATTTTGGAAAATAATCTAATTGCGATTTTTTTCTTCAATATTGCGATTGCGATTAAATATGCGATTATTGTTGCAAGGTCCTCTTCTCATGTATTTTTCACACAAGCAATAAATCAGTCTGTTTCATAATAAACAATATTAGATTAATTTGAAGTGAAAATTGCAACAATAAAGCAAACTAAATTGTTGCTTGACCTATTCAAAATGTGTGAACATGTGGACTGCACTTCTTAAAAACTGTCTGAACTTAACAGGACAGTCAGTAACATCACCCATACTAAAGTGCAGGAAAAGTAAGAAGTCTGCTTTAACAAGTTGGACAAGTCTTAGGAAATCAAACTCCCAATTAATACAAAATAAACTATTGATTATTTATTATTTCGGCCAATCAAATCCCGGTCTGAGCTGCGACTCGTAGTTGCTTCAGATGCGCGTTATTGATGGACACGGAGAGGCCAGATGGAGCACACGCCAAAACACCGTGGAATTAGGAGCAGCATTTTGGTTTTGGGATGTTTGGGACAATATGAAGCAAGAGAAGAACATTGACACAAGGAGACGGGACATGAGGCCAAACACAGACATGTTTTACTTTCTCTTTGACTCGCAGCCATTTAGTGACATTTCAGCTTAAACAGCACCTCAGCAAAGTAAGACACGGAGTCCTGCCTCGGATCGAAGTTTCCAACACTTTTCATACAGCAGTTTAGTGTTTATATCTTGCGTCTATACCTACGGAGCGCATATGCGGTAGATGCAAAGGTAAATAAAGGCACATGGCCTCCGCGGATACTTTATGGTCATCAACCGTCATTATGCTTTTGAGATAAGTTCTTTATCCACAACATTCCCAAACATAAACCTCCTAAACTGAGCCACAAACGACTCTTTACTCTTTACAAGCAGCACAGGCTCCCCTGGCTATAGCTCTGTGGAGGCAGAGCAGAGCCGGTGCTGGCCCTTCTGGGGCCCTAAGCAAAAATCCACCCGGGGGCCCTACAGTATCTACGCATCCCATGGCTATTCGACGAAGAGTGAACCCATTTACGGTCAAAAACAGTTCCACTGTGCAGTAGTGCAGGTTAGAGGGAACATAATGACCTCATTTCAGGACCTGCCCCTCTGTGTGAGAACCACTAACCACTAAGCCACGGTCAGACTGGGGTTTAGGACGACTACTAGTCTATTTCCCCCACTTTTTAGAATGGTAAATGGCAAATGGTCACATTGTCTCATCTCTGGTCCCAGATCCACAGTTTGAGAACCGCTGATTTCAAACTAACTGAAACCTGCACCTGACGGTTATTTCTGTCTCACCATTAGCCCGTGAGTAGCCCAATTCGTTTTAGACTGTGCACATTCAGAGAACCAGAGTTACTGTAAGTAACTGTGCCCTTGAGAACCGTGAGGATTCAACGCCTCTTCAGGGTTGCCAGGTCTGCGGTTTTCCCGCACAATTGGGCTACTTTAAATGTGCCGTTGCGGGGAAAAATCTCGTGCTGCAGGTTGCGGTTTTCTTGGGCTGATTTTAAACCTTCCGCGGCCGCAACTTTATCTTCCTTGATGATTTATAAGACGAATCCAAATAGGGCTAACTTAACTTATTAACTTCAACTTAATTGTTCGAATTTACATGCAACCCAGTAAGATACTACTTTAAGCTGGTTTCACCATGAAATATAACAAATTTAAAGGATTCCTTTGTTATAAAGCCTTTTTCTCTCAGGGGGTGTGGTGAACAGCTGTTGGGGAGACCCGACAGTTCTTTCTCGTTCCGTGGAGCGTGTTTGACAAAGCAGAGCGAGTTCCCATGACAAAAGTGAGACAGATGAGAGTCTGACCTTTCTCTACGTTTTTATTTGGCTCAAATCGGCCTGTGGACGGCTGAGAAACATCCTGTTAAAGTCTCCAATCTGAAATAGGCTGTTACAATACGCACACAATAAATAGGCGATCAATTCTGCGGCATCACACACGGTGGTTCAAAATTGTCAACAATATTTTCTTGCAACTTGAAAAGGAGGTATTTAGTCATTTAGCCCATTCACATAATGTTTGTCCCTGTATTGAGAGATAGAGAGAGCAGGGGCAGGAGCTGCAGGCAGGAGTTAGACAGGACAGAGGAGAGAGGAGCAGGCAGGGGCATGGAGGAGAGGATAACATTGGTCTTTCTGCTTTGCACTTTTCTGCATATTCTGCAACATACTGATAATTATAATATTGACTTCATGCTGAGTATGTTTATTTATGTTTACTAATTGATGCTTCCTCACCAGCCTGGGCTAAAGTAGCCAAAAAATGAGACAAACAGAATAGAATCTGGCCCAAGGCCTGTGTTAAGCTACTAATATGGATTATTTAATAAGGAGGATTTTTTTCACACGCACACCCACCGATTGTGTAATAAACTTTAACATAACTTCAATAAATTATTGGGCTAGTTTTCGTACTTTTTGGCCGAGTTTTGAGAGGTCATTGGACTAGAAATGTGTCTTGGACCTGGCAACCCTGCTCCTCTTTGAGACAAAAAGGCCACGGAGAACAGCTTTTTACTCTCGTCTATTCGCCAAACTACCGTCCCGATCCTCCGCTAGAGACAATAAGAAGAGCGTTTAAATGAATGTGGCGATGCCGCCCCGAGTCCGCGCTGAGAAAACATGAGCAGCGCACGGGACACCAGAGACATGCAGGAGGGGAAGTGAGCACCGGGACACAAGAGACATGCAGGAGGGGAAGTGAGCACCGGGACACCAGAGACATGCAGGAGGGGAGGTGAGCACCGGGACACCAGAGACATGCAGGAGGGGAAGTGAGCACCGGGACACGAGAGACATGCAGGAGGGGAAGTGAGCACCGGGACACCAGAGACATGCAGGAGGGGAAGTGAGCACCGGGACACCAGAGACATGCAGGAGGGGAAGTGAGCACCGGGACACGAGAGACATGCAGGAGGGGAAGTGAGCACCGGGACACCAGAGACATGCAGGAGGGGAGGTGAGCACCGGGAGACAGACAGCCACACCGGGACGTGAAGGGGAGAAGCACTCGCGCCTTGGGAGTGACGGGGAGAAGGCGGTCGGTCTGTCCTGCTCATCCACTTCAGACTGCTGCGTGTTGGTGTTATATGTGGCAAAGTGGGCGGAGAATGAGCGCCTGTCCCAGTGAAAACGTGTTGATTAATCAGTGAAACACTGTAGTTTGACTGAGATGTGGGGCCCTTGCGGCTGCGGGGGCCCTACGCAACTTGCGTAGTTTGCGTAAAGGAACAACCGGCTCTGAGGCAGAGACGTGTGAATCCGGAGGTGAGGGAGTTTCTGTGATCATCAGAGCGTGTTGTAGCAGCGAGGGAATGGCGTGATTAGCGCTGCGGCTAACGCAATGCTAACGGAGAAGAAAGCAATAGTCCTTCATGATAAACACTGATATTTTCACTGTACATCCACAATCTACCGCGCACCTTAGCTAGACTGAGACGTAAACAAAAGCACGCGGCGGAGCCATATCTCACACCTCCATTCACTTCCAAAATCGCGTGCCCTGCGATTACGAAATCACGTTGTGTAATATCTCGATAAAATTGCAAATGCAATTAATCGTTCAGCCCTACTTTTAACCGTGCTGCTCCCTCATGAAAAACTTACCTTATTGCCTCATTCACACAGCTCTCGGTAACAGCATGATCCAATAAAGTAAAAACATAAACATTCCTCCCCAGATAAGTGAACCTCCTGATCTCCGGCCAAAGAGCAGAGCGCTGATGTGTTACGGGGGTATTTTGATTGTTAAGGGTTTACAGTCTTTGTCACGTCAATTTGGTGGGTGTGTTTTTTTAATGTGGCAGCTGTCCCAGAGGCCCTGGGGCGGAGTCGTTGGCGTCAAAGCCAAATCCTGGCCCGACCAATTCCGATCGCAGTTCAACCATGAATACCACCCTATTCTCCAATGGCAGCCTCTGGTGGACGGTTTTTGCACTGCAGCCTCCCTTGATTCGCCAACTCTATACAGATGTGCTGTAAAGGGCTGGGTCCACACACTGCTGTCAACGCCTCTCTGTTTGAATATACTGACAAAGACAATTTCTGGTTTATAATAATACTTGGGGTTAATAGATTTCTTTCATTGTTTACTTCTTTAGAAACCATGGACTGTGAAAAGGTGAATAAATATTGAAAACCAAATCTCCAATTTCTTTTTGCCCAGAGGGGCTATAGTGGTCAGCATCTACCATCTTTGAGCTATCTGCAGAAACTTTAATACTGTGTGTCCTGGACAAATTTCCCCTTGAAACAAATAAAGAAATCTTGAATCTTTAGTCTTGAAAGAAAGCCCTTCACTCAAATCATCGACTAGTTAGCAGAGTCATTAGACTGCAATATTTGTTTGGAAAATTGCACTTACTCTATGTTTTTGGGGAGACTGAGTGCCATTACCTGAGAACCTCGAGGCCACAGCGCGGACTGCGGACAAACCCACTCATGTGCTCCACCCCCGAGTCTTTCATGTTCTCATTCCAGTTCAGGGTCAGGTCCTTCATGAAAACGTTCAGAGACGAGGCCAACACTGCACAGCTCCTGTCCGTCAGCATGCAGATCTTCAATCTGCAGCAAAACACAGAGGTTAAACAAGATCTGTGGCTCACAAGCCGTGGTACAGCTCACGGGACTTTAGCTTCTTCAGGTGCTGCTCAGGGACATCTGTCATTTTAGACTTGAACTCTTTCAATTAGAGATGATTTAGTTTGCTTCAGTAAAGCAGTTAAGTTAGACATGGTTCATAGTTTAGTGGTTCCCAACTGGTGGTTTGGGACCCAGATGTGGAAAATACTATATTTTATATACATTTATGTAACAAAGTCAGTTCTTATTTGGGTCATGGCTTGTCCTGATTTATAATATGCCCTGATGCCATTCCAGTTGAAACCCACTGGTTTAGAGGTAATTTACGTCCATGGATAGAGCCATGTCGTGGTTTTAGTTTGCTGATATTAGTTACAAAGAGGGGGTTTTGTATATCTGTTATGTTTATGAACAAGCAAGTTAAAAAAAGATTCAATATAGCTCAATATATCAGGCAGGAATTAAACATTGGAAAAAGTCCTCTAAAAAACCTTCCAAATCTTGTAAAGTTTGGAGTCTGTAGGAGCTACTAAAGTGGATGTTGTTGCAAGAGTGGGATAAAAAACGAATTTAGAGTAAACGGGCCCTAAAGCTTGTGTGTGCGCATTCGTACACATGTGTGTATGTCGTCTTTCAGAAATGAAATGACCATAATTGGATAGCAGATCATTATCATATATATCATATGTATTTGTAAATAGATTAATGTGGGAAACTCGGCCATGTTGGAGTGTTTTCATATTTCAGAAGTTGACCAAACATTATAAAATAAACATTGTGAAGGGTGAGTTTGGTCTATTTTTCACTTTGACATCAAAACCAAATCAAATCTCAAAAAGTGACCTATTAATCCATGTTGTGGGAGCTCAGGCGGACTCCTCGTGTGAAAAAGAAGAAGACAGATGCATTAGATAAGTGAATATTAACTGACTTGATGGCTTCCAGACGACAGTTTGGACTCCGCAGATATTCACAGAGAAGCTCCACTCCCGAGTCATACACTTGATTCACGCTGAGGTCCAGTTTCTTCAGATTTGATGAAGGGTTTCGGCTCAGAGCCGAGGCCAGAGACGAGCAGCTGGCCTCTGACAGGCTGCAGTCATCCAGTCTGAAATAACATGTCCGTCAGAGCAAAACATACACAGGTATTAGTGCCAATACTGTCTGCCTCTGTCTACAGTGCCTCTCGACAGTACTAATACACCTTGAACTTTTGCACATTTTGTCATGTTTACAACCATAAACATAAAGATTTTATTTAGATTTTTTTACTGAAAGTTCACACACAAGTAACAGACTGTGAAGTGAAAGCAAAATGATACATGATTCTGTTATTTTACAAAAAATAGAAAACCGTGCACAGGTATTCATACAGCATGAATTATTACTTTATGGAGCCCCTGTTTCAACTTAGAAGGAGAGCGTTTGTGAACAGCAGTTTTCAGGTCTTTCCTGATTGAGGATTTAGGTCAGGACTTTCACTGGGCCATTCTAACACATTAATATGTTTGTTTTTAAACCATTCCATGGTAGATTTAGCTTTGTGTTTAGGGTCATTGTCCTGCTGGAAGGTGAATCTCCGACCCAGTCACTGCTGAGGAAAAGCAGCCCCATAGCATGATGCTCCCCCCACCATATTTGACACTGGGGATGGTGCACTCAGGACGATGAGCAGTGTTAGGTTTGCTCCATACAGAACGTTTTGCATTTGGGCCAAAAAGTTAAATTTTTGTCTCATCTGACCAAAGCAGCTTCTTCCACATGGTAGCTGTGTCCTCCATATGACTTCTAGCAAACTTCAAACGGGATTTCTTCTGGCCTCCTTTCAATAATGGATTTCTTCTGCCACTCGTCCATGAAGGCCAGATTTGTGCAGAGTACGACTTATAGTTGTCCCATGTACAGATTCCCCCAGCTCAGCGGCAGGACGTCCCAGCTCCTCCAGAGTTATCTTGGGGCACTTGGTTAAATTTCTGACCAGTGCTCTCCTTGTTCGGTCTGTTAGTTTAGGTGGACGGTCGTGTCTTGGTAAGTTCGCAGTGGTGCTATACTCTTTCCATTTCAGAATGATGGATTGAACAGAGGGGCGACGGTGGCGCAGATGGTAGAGCGGGTCGGCTCATGATCGGAAGGTCGGGGGTTCGAATCCCGCCTCCTGAAGGTGCACATTGTCGTTGTGTCCTTGGGCAAGACACTTCACCCTCCTTGCCTCCAGTGTCTGCGTACACTGGTGTATGAATGAGAGTGTGAATGGGCCCCCTATGAGAGACCAACAGGCCCGTTTGGAACCGTTTGGAACCATGAGGCCGTCCTCCCGTGGACCCACCACCTGCAGGAGGAGCCATAGGGGCATGGTGCTATGTGACTTGGGCAGCTCCAACAGCTGCCCCCACGACCCGGCAACGGACAAGTGGGAGAAAATGGATGGATGGATGGATGGATTGAACAGTGCTCCGTGAGATGTTCAAATCTTGGGAAATCTTTGTATAACTTAACGCTGCTTTAAACGTCTCCACAGCTTTATCCCTGACCTCTCTGATGTGCTCCTTGGCCTTCATGATGTTGCTTAGTGAGCAATACACTCTGACCATAGCTCTGAGGCCCTCACAGAACAGCAGGAATTACACTGAGTAGATTACGCACAGGTGGCCTCTATTTAATGGTTTAATGGCTGCCCTCGTGTTCACTGACGGAAGCGAGGCAACCAGTCTGCGCCATCGGCTCCTCCGACCATCACCAACCACTCACTCAGTCACTACATTCGCTAGGCTTCCTGGTGTTACCAAGCGGTGTCCCATCCAAGTACCGACCAGGCCAAAGATTTGAGGCAGATTATGACCAAGATTGGATCTTATGCATTTGTCTGCACCTCTGACAATGCACAGTGCACTGGATCTGTCACTCACTGCAGCCTGGTCAACTGCAGGAGAAGGAATTACAAAGCCATCCAGATTTCATGTGTTTGCACATCTTTGTCTGCAGCCTTCAGTTTAGCGGTTAGTGATGATGACACACATGCGCTCTGTTTGAGTGTGAGCACATACACGCACAGCACGCACAACTGAGCTAATAAATGTAAAATATAGGCTAACACTTGCACCTTTAGTAGCAATGGTAAGGCTGCCTCTGCAAACTTGGGACCCTTGACACAGTTTGTCAAGCCCGCTGTGTCAAACCTTGGAGTTAAAATGGACACACATGTTACATTTGACAAGCAGATTAGTGCTGTGGTGAAGGCCAGTTGTTTTTCCATTTGATGCAACTTGCAAAAATTAAGTTCTCATCACTTTGAAATATTGATTCATGCTTTTGTTATGACGCGACTGGACTACTGTAACGCCCTGTACACTGGCATCAGCCAGTCCTCGCTCACACGCCTGCAGCTGGTTCAGAACTGGCTCACGAAAGCATAATCGCATGTCACCTGTTCTGTCTGCTCTGGCTTCCAGTCCAATCAGAATTGCGCCGTATTATCTGTCTGACCTGATACTTCCCAGCACGTTCACTGAGGTCGGCAGGCAGACCCTCAGACCCAGCACAAACTCAGAGGAGACCCAGTGTTTTCTGTCGTTGGTCCTAAACTGTGGAATGAGCTGCCTCTGTATATTACACAGACTACCTTCCTGTTTTTAAATCACACCATAAGACGTTCATGTCCTCTTTGGCATTTAGCTAGTTTGGGACTTTTACTGTTTAAATTGTCCTCTTATGCCATTGTATATTTGTATTTATGATTGCATGTTTATGTTTTGTTTTGTACAGCACTTTGGTCAACTTTGTTGTTTTAATAGTGCTTTGGAAGGATAAGGTAAGATGCATATCGACAGATGGTAGCACCACGGTGCATCGTGGAACAGTGCATTGTTACTAGGGTCGGGCGATAATTTAACAACCGGTATAATTATTCCCAATGATAAGAATTTGTCTCATACCGGCATAAATGATAAATCACGTGCAAGATGTAAACAAACTGGAGCGCAGGCTGAGAGGTCCAAAACTGGTCCAAGTGTCGACAACTTTAACACAAAATTTGGCCACTTTTCAAACAAATGCTGTGTTTTAATAACTTTTAATAAAGTCACCATTGCACCCTGGAAGTTTTCTCAATGCACATCCAGCTGCTCTCTGTGTGCAGTAGGAAGAAAGACATCCGATCAGGTTTGTTTTATGACCGTCACAAACCGTCCACACTCAACTTTTACACGAGAAAACAACAAATAATCCAAGTCCATGCAAAAGTACAGAAACCTGCTCTGACACTGATGTCAATGTTCCGCTAATAGAAGCGCTTTTGATTGTCCTTACAAAATCGTGCTCCATTTTTAGGTCCATATGGTTACACCCCTAGTTTTGACTCATCTGACCAGGCCTTTCTCTCTCAATGATCACTGCAGCGTGTTACTCTGCCCACTTCTCCTCTGCTCTGAGCTGATGTCTGGTGTATAGTGGCCATAGCGCCTTTAATACGCCCAATCCCGTCAGACCTTGGAAGCTAAGCAGGGAAGGGCCTGGTCGGTACTTGGATGGGAGACCGTTTGGGAAACACCAGGAAGCCTAGCGAATGTAGTGAATGAGTGAGTGGATGGTGGTGGTCGGAGGGGCCGATGGCGCTCCAGTCAGTCTACCCCAGGGCAGCTTACCACCACCAGGTATGGAGTGAATGAATAGTGAAATGTAAAGCGTCTTTGAGTGTCCAGAAAAGCGCTCTATAAAACTGATGCATTATTATTATTATTATTATTAGTGTGTTGTGGCTGTGGAAGCACACATATGGCATGCACTTCAGGGTAAACATACAGACCCATGTCTTAAGATATTTAAAAGATTTCCAGTCTTATTGTTTTATGATCGAGGCCCAGTATTTCCATGGTATTGATTGATACCAAAATCCAGGTATTGCACAGCACTACTTAATTATCACTGAACTGTGAACAATGGAGTAGCACAGTGTTACATTTAGCTTTGAGTGTGTCGTTGGTGATTATGCAGTTACCGCACATGAGATTTTCGAGCTTGAGGTGCGGCGTCTGTAGCGCGTCACAGAAATACTCCACTCCGGCGTCCGTCAGCTCATTCTCCGTCACGTCCAGCTCCCGCAGGTGACACGGGTTCATGGTGAGAGCAGAGGCCAGAGAGGAGCAGCTGCCCTTGCCCAGCCTGCAGTTCTCCAGCCTGCAGAGAGGGGGCAATGGCACATAGTATTCAGACTTAAAGCTTAAAGCGATCCTGTTAAAACATCTCTGACCTGAGAACGTCCAGCCGACACTCAGGGCTCTGCAGAAACGCACACAGCTGCTCCACCCCTGGGTCCTTCAGCTCCTCGTTCCAGCTCAAGTCAAGCTTCCTCATGTGGGACGGGTTGGACTTCAGAGCCGAGGCCAGAGAACAACAGCTGGACTCCGACAACCGGCTGTGGTGGAGACTGGAAGAAGTACAAATACTGTAAGTCCAAGTGCAAATACTGAAATGTGAACTAAAGCAATCATGCATTTCAGAACACGCTCAAAACTTTGCACCCGACTCTGACCTGAGTGTGTCCAGCCGGCAGTGTGGGTCCCTCAGTCCGTCACAGAAAGCCTCCACTGCGTCTCCGTCGAGCAGCCACAGGTCGAGGAGCCGCAGCTGAGACGAACTGGACTTCATAGCGGAGGCCACCACTTCCACATGCTCCTTTGTGAAGCCATTCCACAAAATTCTTAAAAGAGACAATCATTTTATAAATACAGGCAATTCTCAACATCTTCTGTTTGTAATCACTATCTTTATTTTAGTATTAGTTTAGTATAAAAGACGATGAAGGGAGATTGTGAGTCAGAACTCGAACTCAGTGGGCCCGAGCTTGTGTTTCTAAATGCAAACTATAGAGTAACTTTTTGCGCTTAGTAGGAACGCCCCGTGATATCTTGCAGACCCCCTATATTCCCGTCTTAGGGTTTGAGTGATTTTCTCCAAATATACATATCCAAACCTCAAAGCGTATTGACATGGAGAACCTAAAGCCTATATGGCAGTGTGATACCCCATTAGAAAGCCAAGACCCTCTAAAACACTCTTGAGTTTCGAAATGCAAACTACAGCGTAACCTTTTGCGCTTAGTGGGAACGCCCTGTGATCCCTCGCAGACCTCCTATCTGGTGGTGGAGAAACACCCATGGCCAATGGCGATGTTATGTAGAACAGCCTTTTTCCTCCAACCAGACTCTGCAGCAAGCTTAAGGAAGAACACAAGGACAGCGCAAAATGTGAGGCTGCTCTCAGCGCTGCTTGTAATAAACCACACCTCAGTCGCCCTCTGCTCTTTTCATAAGCGACACCCTCTTGCCAGTGACACAGGCACAGTTATTTTAAATGAATTAAAATAACATGGGTATAAAAAAGCATGTCCTAAAACAGCTAGCACAACAGAATACAACACAAATATAATGTATTTTTTGTCCACACTGAACTGTGGTCTTATCTTTGCTCAAGAACTTAAGTGTCACATTCAGTCCTGATTTAGTCTTGATTTATAATCGGTATAGACCTGGCTCACTCTGTGAGTGAAAAAGTGAACGGTACTCTTTTCTCCATTATAAGATCAATAAACTCTTATCTTTTCATGCAAACAACAATTATCAATTATATCTATTAATAAAGATCTTTCTTAAACTAAAATAGCCTACAAACACTTGTCTTTGCCAATCAAGGTTTCTGTACTAGCCTTGTTTTTTTGCTTCGAAATTTTGCGCATACATTTATAGTAGGTTTGCGAAGGTTGAAACTAACTCAGTGGTTGAATTCCCCAGGTTCTCCATGTCCTTATTCACTTAGATTTGGTGAAAGTTGTGTTTTTTCTTTAAATAGTTAGAGTCAAAGCAGGTATTGGCTCAGTATCGGATATTTGGAATCGATAATCGATACCGTATTTTTTCCTGTATCGGCTCCGATATCATTATCGCATCGGTACATCCCAACACCAACTAATGTCAGCCATTGGCTTCAAGCAAACTTGCTAGTGTCATTAGCGTCTACAATCCGGCGTGGTGTGTTTACATGCACACGTCCCATGTGTGTGAGGAAAACGTGTAGATGGTTCAGTAGTTGTTAAATCCACAACTTACGTGGCCTCTCGGCAGGTATTGGGCGGCACCAGTTTCATCTTCCCATCTGACATCCTCCTGAACCTCTTGATGTTCAGCTCGTTCAGCACTTCCTGCGGCATCTGCAGCTTCTGGGCCAAGCTCCCGCAGTGGAACTCCACAAGCTTCTCCTCCTCAGACCCGAACTCCGCCTTCAGGACGTCCAGGATCTGCTCGTGCACCGAGCGGTCGTTCATCTCCATCAGGCAGCAGAACACTGTGATGCTGCCGTTGGCCGAGAGCTCCCCTTTGTTCCGCTCCTTCAGGTTACGGACGATCTTCTGGGTCGTCTCCGCGTCCGTGCGCACTGGCCCCAGCAGGGACCCCAGCAGCTTCTGGTTGGACTCCTGCGAGAGGCCGTGGAGAAACCGCACGAACAGGTCCAGGTGGCCGCTCTGGTTTTCAAAAGACGTCTCCAGGGACATCTTGAGGAAGACGTCGAGAGGTAAATTCTTTCCCCAGTCCTTGAGAAAGACCTTTATCTGCTCCGTCTCGTTGTGGTTGAAGCAGTCGGTCATGTAAACTGCAGCCAGAAACTCCTGCACGCTCAGATGGACGAAGCAGTACACGGATTGGTGGAAGATGACGCTCTCTTCTTTGAGGATCTTGGTGCAGAGTCCAGAGTACAGCGCCGCCTCGCCCACCTGCTGCAGATCTTTCTGGTAGAACATGATGTTTCCGCTCTGCAGATGCTCGAAGGCCAGTCTGCCCAGGCTTAGCAGCAGCTCGCGGTCGCGCTCCGGCCTGTGGGTCTGCACCAACAGGAAGCGTGCGTACATGTCGGTGAGCCTCTGGGGCAGCGGGCCGCTCTCATCGCTCCCCAACATGTGGTCCAGGACGGTGTACGTGATCCAGCAGAAGACTGGGATCTCGCACATGGAGTGGAGACTCGGTAATGCCCTCAAGTGGCGCAGGACAGTACTGCACCGCTGTGGGTCTGTGAACCTCTTGGTGAAAAACTCCTCCTTCTGTGTATCAGTGAAGCCGCGCACCTCCGTCAACCTGCGCCGGTGGTGGAACGTAAAAATGACTGTTTAAATACAATATGGGAGCATTCAAGAGTTTACGTTAACTCAGAATTATCTGTCATTTGACGAATACTCTTAGCTTTGACTGAAATTTTGAAGGCTGTCATTAAATAAAACCATGAGCTCTGTCCTAAATATATGAAAGTGTAAAGCAGGTCATGCAGCGTTAGAGCCGCAGCAGCACCTGAACGTTTTATTATAGGAAGATCCACTGTGAAAGAGCAGACGCTAAAGCTGTCTGTGGTGAACTAAAGCCTTTGTTGTCTTGCGGACCCCTTGGACCTTTCAGTGGTAGTACGTGTACCCTATACGTCATTGTCGTTGCCATTTATTTAGAAAGGAATCACATAAAAGCGCTATTCGTGAGTAAAATAACAATGTTGCGTTTCAAAATAAACCAAAAATTCTCTGAAAGCTACACATCTTACTGCAAAATATAGCTATTCCTATCAATCTGCAATGCTTCCAAGTACCCCCTGCTAGGTCCCCCTACCCCGGTTGGGAATTTGGTGAATTTGAGTGATAATTGTGTTCATAAAGAGTTTGTTATTTAACACATCATTTGACATTTGTCCAAGTTACTCGGATTATATTGGTAATAATGAATAAATCAATGTGTTGCAGTGCAGGAGGCTGTGGAGCGTATATTGTATGACCTAACTTCCTGGTTGTTCCCTCTGCTGGGCCAGGAAAGTACAGATCGTCCTGAGTCAGAAGGAGCAGCTGAAGCTTCCGTTCCTGACAGCCAAAGGTTCCTCAAGGTGGACCTCATGATGTCGGCCTCAAAAAGGTTAAGGAAAATTTGAAAGGAGAAGGATAAAAGAGCCATCTTGCCGCTCTACTCAAACTGACACTGCTACACCGCTGCAGACGACGCGTGCACCAGGGACAGAGGGGGCATTGATTTGGGTCATAAAATCACGAAGGACGGAGAGACGAGAGGTAAGAGGAGAGGAGATTATGATTTTAATCGATTTCATTGGAGATTAACTTGAAAGGGACTGCTGATCTTTCAAATGAAGGAAACTGTCATCCGTTAGTTTCTCACACCTTTAACATGACCTGCCCTCCTGTGACTCATTAAGGGCGGCGCTTTTAAGGGCTATTGTTAAATAATGACAATATATATATACACTTTGGTTCAAAGAAGAAAAAAAGAAAGATCTGATGAAGGCTAATGCTGAAACGTGATCACCTATATTAAAAATTTGGACATCGGCTCATGAGTGTGCGATGTTGTTTTTTGATGTATGTAGCTTTTTCCCTACATCTGCACATCAAAGACTATTTTTGGTGTGCGCTGCTCCCCTTTTTCTCTTAAATAATGACAATATAACATGTAAACAACTTGTACTAATTTAGTTGTGTTAGCCGTTAGCCTCAAGACTGAAAACACCCACTGTTATGAAGTTGTCACGTCTCGCGTAATGTTTTTAACCTGCTCCAGTCACATCCTAACTTTAATTTGCGTGGGACCCTGTTAATGTTCCATCGGAGACGGAAGCGGAAGTGCGCGCTGTGTTTGTTTGCTGTGGCAGCGTTGGCGGTGTTAGAGATAAGCTCTGAACAAGTTAATACTTTTATTTTATTTTATTTTACTGGTTTGCAAAACAAAAACAAAAATGCCAAAAAAGCCGCCGGTAGAGGCGGCGACTGAGGAGGACTACGTAAGTCTCAGTCGAGTCACGGAACTCATGGAGCAGCAGAGGGCCATGTTCAGGGAATTAATTCAACAACAACAGGAGAACTTCAAAGGATTTATTAAACTCATAATGGAATCGACAAACACCCGAATAGATTTACAGACAAAGGACATTCAAGAACTAAAAACCAGCCTGCAGTTCACGCAAGGTGAGGTGGACACTTTAAAAGAACAAAATCTGAAACTCACGGAGCGCACAAACACTTTACAGACGGATTTTTACAAAGTATGTGACAATTTACACATCATCACGGACAAACTGGAGTATCTGGAGGGGCAGAGCCGCAGAAACAACTTGGTATTTGAGGGAGTGTTGGAGTCGCCCGGGGAGACTTGGGCCGACGCCGAGGAAAAAGTTAAGGAGATATTGAAGGAGAAGCTCCAGCTACATCACGCGGTGGAGGTGGAGAGGGCTCACCGCGTAGGGAAACCCGGCGGAGGGAGAGACTGGCCGAGACCCATCATCGCCAGACTACTGAGGTGGAAGGATCGCGAGGAAATCTTGCAGCGCGCCAAACGACTCAAAGGAACAAAAATCTTCATAAACGAGGACTACACCGAATCAATAAAAAGAAAACGTAAAGAACTGATGCCGGAGCTGAGAGCTGCATGAGAAAGGGGGGAGATCGCCTTCTTGAGATATGATAAACTTATTATACGTCCACGCAGCAGTACACCACATCCAGTATAAACACCGGGAAAAGCGTATGGATTTTGGTATGTAAAAGCACATAATTTCACATGTCCAGTAATACATATAGTTCTATAGGAAGCACCGACTTGGACTTTTCAATAAGGAGAATTGCTGAAGCAAACTCCCAGGATTTTACATTCTCTCAATACGACCTACAGAACACTGAGATCGACATCGACCCGGAAAATAACTTTTTTACTAGAGCTACCAATGACTGTCAATACTACACAGAGGATCTGTACAATAGTAAACTTAAGAACATTAAGGCATTCACTGTAATCCACTTCAATAGTCGAAGCCTCTATGCAAACTTTGACCACATCAAAAGCTTCTTAAAACAGTTTTCCACACCATTCAGTGTCATTCTAATCACAGAAACCTGGATTAATAATGACAGAGAATTTGAGTTTTCTATTGAGGGTTATGAATTTATAAGTATGAACAGAAAGAACAAGCATGGAGGGGGCGTAGCTATGTTTATAGACTCCAACTATAGTTATAAAGTAATGCAAAATAAGACAATGGTGGTGGATGATACACTTGAATGCCTTACTGTAGAGATTACAAGGCAAAAAAAGAAAAATATTATTGTAAGTTGTATTTACAGAACACCTGGCTCTGATATAGATGTTTTTTCAAATTGGATGGAGGAGCACTTTTCAGGATTAAATCATAAAGTCATGTTTGTGGGGGGAGACCTCAACATCGATCTGTTAAACCCATATAAACATAAAAAGTCGGACGAATTTATAGATACTTTATTCAGTATAGGTCTGTTTCCTCTAATAACCAAACCAAGTAGAATAACAACCCATAGTGCCACCTTGATAGATAACATTTTCTCAAATGAAATAGAAAATGATACAGTCAGCGGGTTAATTATAAATGACATTAGTGATCACCTTCCAGTTTTCGTTTTGTATAAAAATGGATATGTAAAAGATGAGGAGGAAAATAAGTATTGGTTTAGAAGGGTAAAAACAGAGAAAACTATTGATGCATTTAAAAAGGAGCTTTTAGCTCAAGACTGGAGTATTGTGTACAGAGAGAATGACACGAATATGGCTTATGATGAGTTTACGCGAGTATTTCAAAAAGTATATGACAAACATTGCCCAATGAAGAAACACTGTAAAAACAGAAAGTGTAAAGAAACACCATGGATGTCTAAGGGTTTACTAAATGCTTGCAAGAAAAAAAAATAATCTTTACAAAAACTTTATAAATAACCAAACAAAAGAAGCTGAGGATAAATATAAGAAATATAAAAATAAACTGACAGGTATCATGAGAAAATGTAAACAGGATTATTATAATACATTGTTAGATAGCAATAAGAATAATATTAAAGGTTTATGGAATATCTTAAATAGTATAATTAGAAATAAACCAAGAACGATTAATTATCCAAAATATTTCAAAGATGAGGATAACACTTTAAATAATATGAATGAAGTTGTCGAAACATTTAATAAATTCTTTGTAGATGTTGGACCGAACCTTGCTGCAAAAATTGCAAATGTTGAGAACTATAATTGTGAACTGATAGACACAAATCCTATGTCCCTGTTCCTCAATCCTGTGGAGGAAAAGGAGATACTGGACATTGTTAAAGGGTGTAAAAATAAGACCTCGACCGATTACCATGACATGGATATGAAAACTTTAAAAAGTGTTATTGAAAGTATCTCTAAGCCGTTAACTTACATCTGTAACTTATCGTTGCAAACTGGACAATTTCCTGATGGTATGAAAGTAGCAAAAGTGATTCCTCTGTTCAAAGCAGGAGATAAACATCTCTTTACAAACTATAGGCCTGTTTCCCTTTTACCGCAATTCTCTAAAATCTTAGAAAAGGTTTTTAACTCTAGACTTGACGGCTTTATTGAAAAGTGTAATTTACTCTCGGACAATCAGTTTGGTTTTAGGAACAATCACTCAACCTCACACGCGCTCTTCGATATAACTGAAGAAATAACTAATGCTGTAGATAACAAGAAATATGCAATAGGGTTATTTATTGACCTGAGTAAAGCGTTTGATACAATAAACTATGATATATTAATTAATAAACTAGAACATTATGGAATTAGGGGGGTAGCTCTACAGTGGGTTACCAGTTACTTAAAAAATAGAAAACAGTGTGGGAAAATCGGTGACTATCAGTCGAGTTGTCGACAAATTGTCTGTGGTTTACCTCAAGGTTCTATTCTGGGCCCAAAATTGTTTAATATGTATATTAACGACATTTGTAAAACGTCTGAAATACTTAAATTTATCTTGTTTGCTGACGATACAAATATTTTTGCATCAGGAGACGACTTACAGCAGCTGTGTCGGATTGTTAACTTGGAACTCAAAAGTGTCAACAAGTGGTTCAAACAAAATAAATTATCTTTAAATCTGAGTAAAAGCAAAATGATGATATTTGGCAACTGTAATTCCAATGCTCAGGAAGCGATTCAGATAGAAGGTGTTGTTATCGAGCGAGTGCATGAAATCAAATTCCTTGGTGTGATTATTGATGACAGAATTACTTGGAAATCTCATATTAAATATATATCTACGAAAATTTCTAGAAGCATTTCAGTAATAGCAAAAGCAAAGCACATTTTAAACATCAAAGCTCTACATACCTTATACTGTTCTCTGATTTTGCCCTACTTATATTATTGTACTGTGGTTTGGGGTAGTACTTATAAAAACACAGTTAAACCAATAATATTGTTGCAAAAAAGAGCTATCCGAGTAATTCATAAAGTTGGGTTTTTGGACCACACAAACTCATTATTTTTAAAATCAAAGATCATGAAGTTTTGTGACATTGTTGAGTTCCAAACTGTACAGATGTTATTCAAAGCAAGGTATAAATTGTTACCAATCCAAATACAAAGAAGGTTCCAAGAACGTACTGGTTGTTATGATTTACGTGATGAATTAAACTTTAGGATTCAGAAACATAGCACAACTTTGAAAAGTTTTAGTCCAACAGTTAATGGTGTACAATTGTGGAATAAACTGGAGATGGATTTGAAACGATGTCCAAACATTAACCTGTTCAAATATAAATACAAACAAAAGACTCTTGAAATATACAGACAAGAAGAAATGTGTTGCCACTAGGGGGAGCAGTAGAATCAATTATGTGTATTTTTTCCTCTATATTCAAGGAAGAGTGTTGCTGCTTGGAACGGTTGTCATTCTATTGCTCAAATTCACAAACGGAGAATTAGGGTTGGCAGGTTATGGATCTGTTGAGAGGAATCCTCCCAACGGGCTTAAAACCTTGTCTTTTAATGCACCACTCAGCATAGGAACATATTCTACAAAATCAGCTGTTAGGGCAGCCGTGTGGGGGTTTGTTGAAGGGGAGTTACTGCCCTCTTCAACTGGCTCACTCTCTGGCCTTTTAATGCACCACACTATGCAGGAACATCATACTTTTAATGCACCACACTATGCAGGAACATCATACTTCACATTTAACTCAATTAAATAAATATATAATAATGATAATGATAATTAAACCCAAATTAAAATTATACTGAGAATGGTAATGACAACTGGAAAGCATCAAGATCTCAGATTATAATATCTATTAATGTACCTTTATACAATCTACCTTTATCTATTAATGTACCTTTGTACTTTATACAATTAATTATATAAACAGTTCATATATTTTATTATTATTATTATATATTTTTTGTAAGATTGTAAGTTTGTAAGTTTGTAAGTTGGTCTGTACGAATGTAGCTGCTTGTAATGTTTTGTAGTGTTTTGAAATGTTCTTTTTTATTTTATTGCATTTTATTGCACTTGGGGGTGGGGGCTCATAAGCTTTTTGCTTCAGCCCACTCCTTTTGAGCACAAGGTGTATTGCTCAAATAAACAAATAAACTAAACTAAACTAAACTAATTGTGAATGTAAAAGAGAGGGGAGAGGAAGGACAGCGCTGATGGTATAGTCCAAACGTGGGGCCCTGTGCATATAGCCCATAGAGCATTACCTGTTCTGCAGTCGGAACACTTCTTCCACAACTCACCCGTGCACGCGGGATGCAGGGACCTGATTGGCTGCTGCCGGTCTGGTGGTGATCCATATAAGGGCGTCAGGAAGCAGATTTCCCTTGATGAGGTTGCCCAGTAGCTTACTGACCGCTGACCTCTGTGTGACCTCGTGGATGAACTCACAGTCGAAGTCCGGAGGCCGGCGGCTCTCATCGAGGCCGTCGAAGATGAACAGCAGTTTCCTGTGAGTCAGACTCTGAGCCGTGAGCGGCTGCAGCGCTGGATGGAACACGTGCATGAGCTCCAGCAGACTGTAGCAACTGTTCCTGACCAGGTTCAGCTCTCGGAAGGACAACGGCACCACCAGCTCCAGTTCTTTGTTCTCCGAGCCCTGAGCCCAGTCCAGACAGAACTTCAGAACCGAGAAGGTCTTTCCCACTCCCGCCACGCCGCTCGTCAGCACCGTGCGAACAGGCTTCTGATGGGAATGTAAAGGTTTGAAGATGTCGTGGCACTGGATGGGCGTCTCCACATTCTTAAACCCCGCCTGCAGTTGCTGGACCTCGTGTCTCTGCTTCTCTGTGATATACAGCTCAGTGTAGATTCTGTTCAGAGACGCCGTCTCTCCAGCACCTTCAATCCCTTCCATCATGACGTCACACCTGCTCTTTAGACTAGCTTTGTGCATCCCTAAAACAGAAAAAAAGAAAAAGAAATAATCCTCTACTTACGTCCTCCAAAAGGGCGACTGACGCTGGGCTCACACTGAATTCTGATTGATATCAGCCACAATGCAGTACAGGAGCTTGAACAGAAAGAATCTGCAAGGAGTCCTTTACAGCAGGGGTCCCCAACCTTTTTCCTGCTGCGGACCGGTACAGGACCAAAAATAATTCGGCGGCCCAGTGCACACCTGCGCTGGGGGGGGGGCACGCTGAGAAACACGTGCACAGACTATGGGTCACGTTTTTACAGCATGTTACGCGCAGTGCGCTGCAGTGGGAAGCCTCGGAGGAGAAATAGAGGAAGATTGGCCGTGGCACAATCTCTCCCTTTTCCCTTCTGTCCGCTTCGCAGCGGGATAAATACGGCTCTCTGTGAAAGCGTGAACAGTTGTGACGGAAAGTTGTGAGGCTGCAATGCGATGAACTTTTGGAACTTTTCATCACATTTTTGTCACTTTTTAGTTGTATTTTTGACACATTTTATTGTGTCATTGTTGCTTTTCGGCCACGTTTTTGTTGCTCTTTTGTGGCTTTTTTGTGGTTCTTTTTTTTGGCTTTTTCATCACTTTTTAATAGGGTTTTGTCCCTTGTTTATTGTGTTTTTGTGGCTCTTCTGTTGCTTTTTCTTGGCCACTTATTTTCATCCTCGTTTTCGTCGCTGTTTTGACACTTTGTTCAAGAAGCTTTTAGATTTCTCCAGAAACTGGAGAAAATGCGCTCGGTTGAGGTGGGGGGTTAAGAGATCCCAAATCCTAAAAACATATACAGTGCCTTGCGAAAGTACTAATACACCTTTTTGCACGAACTTTTGCACATTTTGTCATGTTTACAACCCTAAACATAAAGATTTTATTTTGAATGTTTTACTGAAAGTTCACACACAAGTAACAGACAACTGTGAAGTGAAAGCTAAATTATACATGATTCTGTTATTTTTCAAAAAATAGAAAAGTGAAAAGTGGGGCGTGCATAAGTATTCATACAGCATTTTCTGAGTGCATTAAGTTGCCTTTATAACATTCCTAATGACTGCAGAAAGTTCACACCTTGCCCTAACCATTAAATAGAGGCCACCTGTGTGTAATCTACTCTCAGTATAATTCCTGCTGTTCTGTGAGGGCCTCAGAGCTATGGTCAGAGTGTATTGGTCACTAAACAACATCATGAAGGCCAAGGAGCTCACCAGAGAGGTCAGGGATAAAGCTGTGGAGAAGTTTAAAGCAGCGTTAAGTTATACAAAGATTTCCCAAGATCTGAACATCACGGAGCACTGTTCAATCCATCATTTGGAAATGGAAAGAGTATAGCCTACTGCGAACTTACCAAGACACGGCCGTCCACCTAAACTAACAGACCGAACAAGGAGAGCACTGGTCAGAAATGCAACCAAGTGCCCCAAGATAACTCTGGAGGAGCTGGGACGTACTGCCGCTGAGCTGGGGGAATCTGTACATGGGACAACTATAAGTCGTACTCTACACAAATCTGGCCTTCATGGACGAGTGGCAAGAAGAAAGCCACTATTGAAAGGAGGCCATAAGAAATCCCGTTTGAAGTTTGCTAGAAGTCATATGGAGGACACAGCTACCATGTGGAAGACGGTGCTTTGGTCAGATGAGACAAAAATTTAACTTTTAGGCCCAAATGCAAAATGTTATGTATGGAGCAAACCTAACACTGCTCATCGTCCTGAGTGCACCATCCCCAGTGTCAAATATGGTGGGGGGAGCATCATGCTATGGGGCTGCTTTTCCTCAGCGGGGACCTAAGTCCTGACCTAAGTCCTGACCTAAGTCCTATAGAAAATCTGTGGAAAGACCTGAAAACGCTCCCCTTCTAATGTGACAGAGCTTGAGTTGTTTTGTAAAAAGGAATGGGCTAAAATGTCGGTCTCTAGATGTGCAAACCTTGTAGAGTCAAATCCCAGAAGACTTGCTGCTGTTATTGCAGCAAAAGGGGGTTCCACAAAGTATTAAGTCCTGCTGTATGAATGCTTATGCACGCCCAACTTTTCCCTTTTCTATTTTTGAAAAAATAACAGAATCATGTATCATTTTGCTTTCACTTCACAGTTGTCTGTTACTTGTGTGTGAACTTTCAGTAAACAAATTCAAAATTAAAATCTTTACGTTTAGGGTTGTGAAGTTCAAGGTGTATTAGTACTTTCAGAAGGCACTGTAACTGCACTGTTTACTAGTTTTTCTCCATTATCGGAGGAAACCCATGAACGTGGCCTTGTGTGGGCTCCACACCGCATACAAGCCGTGCACAAAACTGCACTCATGTGAGCCACAGTTTGCTGGAAATCCGTACTAAACACGTGCCGAAGCCCTTGAGGAGTCAGTATGAGCCGGGGGGAAAGTCTTACTCTGTGCAGCGGTGAATGGGTCCAGTTCCAATAGAGAGAAGTCTTCACTGTCAGAACTTCTGCTCCTTCTGAGAATAACATACAATATATGCTAAACATACATATACTTATACTGCCATCTGATTAGAAATGATGTCGTACTTCACAGTTTCAGCGCCAGGATCAATAGAAAACTCTGGAGGGAGATTCTTAGACCCGAGAGAAACACAATCAGGAGCCGGTGGAGTCTCCTGAAGAGAGAACAAGAGGGAGCTAGAGGAGGAGGAGGGGAGATTTTCTTTCAGCAGACTGTTTACTGAGGGCATTTGCAAATATATAATACATGGAAGGGAATATGCTACTAATTTGTTTTACCTTGTGGTTGCAGATCTTGGTTCTTCAGAAAACTCTGGCGGTGGAGTCTTGGACCTCACGGACTCTGAGCTGGGAAGCACTGCGCTCTGTCTAAAGAGAAGAGACCAGGCTTAGGCTGGTTTAGTTCCTCTTATGTTCCTCTTAAAGGTTTATGTGGACACAAGAAAGTGTCTATTCATCAGTTGAACTACCTTCACTGAATCAACTTTCCACAAGATTTCTATGAAAATGTTAACCTGAAAGGCTGTTTATCATAATGCGTTTCATCCTTCTGGATATCTCCATTCAAAGTGGCAGCAATTTTAGAAAGTAAAGAATATCAATATATATTTGGCTATGCATTCATTATGTTTTTGCTTATTAATTATATGCAAATTTGACATTTTTTATGGATAAAATGCCATACCAAATTAAACCATGAACTGAAAGAAAACTTGCAATATTCATTTTGGATATTTTCAGATTTCAAGTTTAACATCAGAAATTCGATTCCTCTCTTCATCTGCAGTGCCAATTAGAGCAACAAATATGTGAAACACACAGATTGCTTTCAATATGTAACCCCCAACCCACCTCACAGGGACCACCAAACCAGTTATAACTGGTCAGTAATCACTTCAAGCAGAGAGCAAACAGAACATATTGAGAAGATGTTTATAAGGAGTGAGCTCAATTAAGGCTCAAATAAAACATATTCGGTCTTAGCTGAAGCAATACCTTGTGGTTGCGGATCTTGGTTCTTCAGAAAACTCTGGCGGTGGAGTCTTGGACCTCACGGACTCTGAGCTGAGAGGCACTGCGCTCTGTCTAAAGAGAAGAGACCAGACTAGAGTAGGTTTCTGACAGACATTATCAATGGCTTTTTTCCACAGCGCAGTAACTTGATGATAATGCAAAATGATTCATGTACCGGACAAAAGAGGAAATGTCAAGGCGGAACCCCTTTACCGCGTTTTCAATGGGACAATAATCAGTGTAACGCCTGTCCAATGTTGGATAAAAAAAAAAAACTCAAACAAGCTCCTGGGTAAAGTTTCGCCTCGTCTATTTTGGACTAGCCTGGTTTTACCAGACCCTCGTACTCATTTCGTTTCGTACAAGCATCTGGATCTTCACAATTGAGCTCCGTTATCAGGTGGGAGGGGCGGAGCTAGGGGGTGGCTTTAGAGGCTTAAGCCTCGAATGTTTTTTTCCAAAGCCCCGGATCTTTTTTGGCCTTTTTTTCTTTTTTTTTACACTGTAAAAGCATTCCTACACAGCAAATGTTCCAGTGTTAACGTAACACTATCTGGTGTCTATATGAGTCCACTCTTCTTCAGTGTTAATGTGAGTTGACTCTCTTCAGAGTTAGACTGAAGGATAGAGAATCTGACACCATGAGTGACAGTACCATGACGTTAAATAGAATGTGTTCTTTATTTCCACTAATAAGGCTGAGGCCTCATTGGACTTCAGTCTGTCAGTCTACCCCAGGGCAGCTGTGGCTATAATAGTAGCTTACCACCACCAAGTATGCAGTGAATGAATAGTGCAATGTAAATGAGTGTCCAGAGAAGCGCTATATGAAAGTGATTCACTATCTATCACAGTCCTGTCCACTAGTGATGGGTCGGTCGCGAACGAGTCTGTACAAAGAGCTGGCTCCTTTAATTTATTTATTTATTGGTTTATTTGGTCGGGACAGTGCATGTTAATGAACATACATGAGTCTCATGCATGTAAACAAGTCACACCGGATTGTAGCCATGGGCTAATTTGCATCCGTTGCACCCATAACAGCAGGTCCTATAAGGGCTCCCACATGCTGATGTCATGAGGTGGTGGAGAAAGCTTTAAACCCGTTTTAGTCCAGGTTTGTATCTTTACCTGGTGTTTGCAGATCTTGGTTCTTCAGAAAACTCTGGAGGTGGAGTCTTGGACCTCACGGACTCTGTGCTGGGAGGCGCTGCATTTTGTCTGAAGAGATGATGCATTATTTCTGCAGCACATGCGGTGAATTAAAAGAGAAATGCAATGAACTTACCCCTTCCCCGGAGGTGACACTTCTCCATCGGCCTCCATTTTTGGTCCCTCGCTCAGTAAGTCATCTGATCAAGACAATTCAGAATGATAAAATATTGCAACACTTTTGAAATATAAAAAGGTGATACACTAATGGTGGTCAGCTTTAAGCTTTGATTAAAACACATTCTGTGTGGAATTGTTTCAATACGCTTCGGCAGTGTCAAAAGATGTAAATCCAGCCAATGTTGCATAAATGTTTGATCAAGATCTTGTATTGATGATGAGAGAGTTGGATCACTGTGCAAAGCATGGGCGTCGGAACCCTTCATTGTGAGGGGGACTCCACTTTCACAACGTGAATTTTCATTGACTTTACATTTACTAGTTTAGACTGGACCTTTTCAATAGGTTCCCCGAGGGCAAACAATTAAATCTGACACGGGCCTTATTCCCATAAAAAACAATATATGTGGGCAATATCCGCGCCAGCATCAACACCGCTTTGCGTAGCTGTGTTTATGCAGCTCCGCTACATCACCTCAGAGCGGTGTAATGTAAACATGTCTCTGTAAACCGGGTTAGGGTTAGGAAATAAAGAAACCCCATTAGCAGCTCTTTTCCTGCCTTGCACTGGAAGGAAGTGAGTTTGGAAGCACTGCCTTCAACACCAAGGCAAGTTACCTCGGCTTTGGGAAACAGCCAGAGTATCTCCAATCGCAGCTGCGGCCTCTCCCATTGCCCAGCTCCGCTTATCTCGTTTTGTTTGAGTTTGACTCTATCTTGGCATCGTCTAACGGCATTTGGGAATTCAGGCTAACGTGCAAAGCTGAAACTGGGGTGAACTCGAAAGCTTCTTTTTACAGCGTTACGCATGACGCACGCAGCCGACATGACTTATTATGAAAAGTAAAAGTCGTGCAAATGAAGGAAATAGCGGTTTAGAAGCATATCACTCACCTCACAGTTACTGCGCCAAATAGCGGGACTGCCCAGCATTTCCAACTCAAATCACGCATCACGCAAATTGGAGCGGTGTCCCGCATTCCACTCTGCAGCTGCACAAACTTTATTTTACTCCTCAGACGCGGATCGGCAGGATCATTTGTCCTCTCTCGCACGCGTCTCCGCAGCAGATTGTGACAGCCAATGGCGAATAGAAATGGCCGAAGCAATAAAAACAATGAAACAATGGAAATCCCCAGGATGTGACGGGCTAACATTGGAATTTTAAGAAATGTCAACTAGCATGGAACAGGGCACGATTTGCCTCATTCCAAAAACGGGCAAAGATTCGATGTATATCGAAAATTGGAGACCGATAACACTATTGAATATAGATTACAAAATATTAGCTCACATATTTGCAAATAGACTGAAGAAAGGATTAAATGAAATGATTCATGAAATGGGTTTTATGGCCAAGACACACATAAGTTCCAATGTAAGGCTGATCCTAGACCTTATTGACTACTCTGAATACATTTACACAGACTCTCTTATGGTTTTTCTTGATTTTTACAAAGCTTTTAAGCTTTTTGAACATTACTTTCTTTTTAAAGCCCTGGGATGTTTTGATTTTGGCCCCAACTTTATTTTAGTTATCAATATGTTTTATAAAAATATGGACAGTTGCGTTATGCTGTATCCAAACACAACCCCGAGGTTCCCTGTCCTTCCATCAGTTAGACAAGGGTGTCCCCTAGCGCCATTTCTCTTCTTGCTGTCTGTTGAATTATTGTCTCGATATAGCCGGAGTAGTTCTGCCATTGAAGGTATCCGAATGTTTGATCGTGAAATAAGAATTACACAATTATCTGACGATACAGTTTTATTCTTGAAAGATAAGGAGCATGTGAACTCTGCTACATCGCTGGTTAACCACTTTTCAGAAGCCTCTGGTTTAACTTTAAATACAACTAAATGTGAAATATGATGTTTATATAAAACTGTAGACCAGTCAATCTGTGATATATCTGTGAAAAATAATGTTAAATACCTGGGTGTTCACATATGTACAGACTTTGAGGAAAGGCAACAACAAAACTTTAAACCTAAGCTGAAGAAAACTCGACACATTCTGAACATGTGGTTACAAAGAGACATATCAATATACGGTCGAGTCTTGTTGACCAAAGCAGAGGGCATCTCCAGACGTGTATACCCAGCTCTCTCTCTATGTGTGGAAGACGCTACAATCAAGGAGATAAACAAACTATTTTTCAACTTTATTTGGAAAAATAAACGCCATTATTTGAAAAGGAACTTGCTCATCGGACCCAAGGACGCAGGAGGAATCGAAATGTTGGACTTCAGTGACTTAAATCAAACATTTAAAGTGAAATGGCTACAAGAATGCATCAAAAGACCCTCATCCATATGGTACTTCATCCCAAATAATATATACAGTGAAGTGGGGGGGCTACAGTTTTTATTGAAGTGCCACTACAGTGTTCCAAAACTTCCATTGAAACGATCAAACTTTTACAAACAAGCTTTAGACTCGTGGAAATTATGCTACAAACATAAGTGTACCTTGTGGAATAATCAATGTATTCTAAACAGCAACCGATCTTTATTTTTTCCGACCTGGACTTTAGGAGCACAAGTTCCAAGCGAAGACACACTTTTAATAAATGGTATAGAACTGCACCGCTGGAAATGTAACGACAGACATATTAGAAAGTCGTTTCAGAATTCCAAGATTATACAACCTAAATGTAAATATTTTTGGAACTCTATTTTTGACAACATTAGTTGGAAAAAAGCATGGACTTTGCCCTTTCAGCTCTGCATTATTAACAAAATAAGAGAAGTACATTACAAAATACTACAAAGGTATTATCCAACAAACGAGCTCATTTCCAAGTTGACGGATATAGATTCAAATTGCAGCTTTTGTCAGACACTCACCGACAATGTCACCCACCTCTACTTTTCCTGTTAAGCTCCACGTTTTGGAAAGACACAGAAACGTACTTATCCCAAAAACTCCATCCATCCATCCATTTTCTCCCACTTGTCCGTTGCCGGGTCGTGGGGGCAGCTATTGGAGCTGCCCAAGTCACATTGCACCAGTCCCCTATGGCTCCTCCTGCAGGTGGTGGGTCCACGGGAGGACGGCCTCATGGTTCCAAACGGGCCTGTTGGTCTCTCATAGGGGGCCCATTCACACTCTCATTCATACACCAGTGTACGCAGACACTGGAGGCAAGGAGGGTGAAGTGTCCTGCCCAAGGACACAACGACAATGTGCACCTTCAGGAGGCGGGATTCGAACCCCCGACCTTCCGATCATGAGCCGACCCGCTCTACCATCTGCGCCACCGTCGCCCCCTATCTTATCCCAAAAACTGTCAATTATAATCCGCTTTAAGTTGGAGAACATAATAACTTACTTTACGCACCAAGATAAAAACAAAATAGAAACAATAGTTAACCTATTTATCTTATTGGGGAAATAAGCTGCGGCCTCTCCCACTGCCCAGCTCCGCTTATCTTGTTAGGCCCGAGCGGACCTGGCAGGTCTCGGGCCTCTTGTAATTGTACAAGCAGTGCGCGGAGCGCACTGAAGAAAGACGTGCGCGTAGCGCACGTCCCACGGGAAAAGAGAAAGAAACAGAAACAGACTCAAGAAACAGAGCGCGGAGCGCTCCCCATGTAAGAGACAGTAATCAGGGGGCTCCCGGCACCAACACCTGTCCGGTGATATAGGCGTGTGCCGCGAAAGCGGCACATTTGTTGCTGCTTTTAAAAAAAAAAAGGTGAAAACCACAGTGAAGGCGCAACATGGACAAGAAAGTGGTCGATGACGAGCGAAGCTCGTCATCGACCATGGCCACTCAACAAAGCCCGAAACACTGATACAGTGACTCAGGGCATCGAGCCCTATCCGGTGATATAAGGTTGGCCGCCGGAGGCGGCGCTATATTGTTATTGTATAGGGATGGGTACCGTTAAACGGTGCCTACTTGGAACCGACCGAAAAGCTCCGGTCGGGGGTGGTATCGAAAAACTAAAATTCTTTCGGTGCCAACTTTCGGTTCTTTTTCTCTCCAGAAGTCAATATATGACCCGCAGCGAGTCTAAAAAAAACATGAACGTGTGCGCAGATAATGAGCCGCTTCAGCGCAAATGGAGCGAAGCAAAACTATAACTTAAAACTATAACTTAAAGAGAAGCAAAGCTATAACGTACTAAACATTTGTAATAGAGACGGCTCAGCCGCGGTCTGCGCCAGGACTAAACCGGTTGTAAAACCCAGAGTCAAACTAAACCAGTTATTATAAACCAGGACTGAATAAGAAATTTGAGTTTTTAGGCAAATTGAAAAACAAAACAGAGCAGTGACAACAAGAAAGACGTGTTTACCTTTAGCGACAGACCCGGAGGCTGAGTTTATGGGCTGTTGTTTACAACTTTACAAGCAGCTGCAGCGAGAGGAATATCAAAGATTGTTTGTGGAAAAGTGAGCGCTCACTCTGTATTAGACATTTTTTGTACAGTTGTTGTACATTATTAGTGGCAGAGTGAGCGCTCACACCATGTAAGGATCTTTGGCGGGAAAGTGCTTCGTCAAAGCGCAGTGTGTTTAGAAAAGTTTATCCGAAAGAAACCCGTGTCCTGATGTGGATCTGTCTCTGCAGCTCAGGAGGTAATAACGTCCTTTATTTCTTTTTATCACTGCTTAAGTGGAAATTGTGCTCAAAACATGAAGTTACAGGTGACGCTGCTGCGGCCTGTGGAGCTTCTGTTTTGCGGTTTTAGGACTTTTTCCTTTTATACACGTTATTTTAATTGAATTAAAATGACATAGGTACCGAAAAAAGTACCGTTAAGGAACCGGCACCGAAAAGCAGGTACCGTTAAAGTAGTGGTATCGAAAAAAAACGAACGGTACCCATCCCTATTATTGTATGAGTTTTTCTTTTTCTTATTAGGCCCGAGCGGCCTGCCGTAGCAAGGGCCTATTGTAATCGCAACGCAGTGCGCGCAGCGCACTGAACCGAGGTGCGCGGAGCGCACGAAAACAGCGCGAAGCGCTGTCCCCATGTCAAACGTAAACTCACCGTGTAAAACAGTGACTGCCCACACCTCTGGTGTGGGCCCTTATACTTATAATTGCAGCAAAATGAATGGGGGTATATGGCCAACTGTCATACGGAGGTGGATGACGAGCGCGAAGCGCTCGTCATCCACCTCCGAGCCCCACGGCTGCGTGGGGGAAGTCGAAAGCTTTCCAAAAATGTATAATATGTTGTAGTCGCGAAAGCGACTATATTGTTTTTGCAGGAAATATTATTATTCTTTCTTTCTTCTTCTTCTGCTCTTTCAGCAGGAATTTGACCCCCTGAACATAGTCGAAAACTCACCAAACTTTGCCCAAAATTCAGATCCGGTGAAAAATTTATTAAAATGTGTGTTTCGTTTTGGGGAAATAAAAAATGGCGCGACAGCGCCACCTACAAAAGTGAAAATACATTGCGCCTATGGGGAGGGGGCCAACATAAACTTTGTCGTAGAGCGACGAGATTCGGTACAGACATTCGTCATGTGATGCCAAATAAATAATATTATTGAGGCCACGCCCCCAGACAAACCGGAAGTCCGCCATTTTGACAGGAAGTCGGGAAAATGCTGAGTCAGCGTTTTCGCTGACGTCGCATTTTAACGAACTCCTCCTAGGGCGTTTCACCAAATGAGCCCAAAATCGCTCCAGTTCATCTCGCGATGTGGGGCATCAAAAGTTATCCAAATTTTTTGGCTAAGTTTTACGGTTTGTTTGCGGCGAAGCCGCAATCTTTATGAAGAATTTTGCGACT
Organism: Proterorhinus semilunaris; assembly: GCA_021464625.1. Classification (NCBI taxonomy): domain Eukaryota; kingdom Metazoa; phylum Chordata; class Actinopteri; order Gobiiformes; family Gobiidae; genus Proterorhinus; species Proterorhinus semilunaris. The sequence continues at coordinate 38,156,015 of CM038346.1, forward strand.
TACCGAAAACAACAAAATGCTCCCATTCGCACAAACGAACTCCGATTAAAAATCGGAAATATACATTTTATTGACCTTTCACTCCCGGACACAACAAATGTGAAAAAGTGAGATTTGGCGCGATAGCGCCCCCTCTAGGCCGAGAACAAAAAATGCATTATGGAAAAAAAATTAGTTTCTCGGAAATGGATAAAATTCGGCACAATAATAGCTGATGGCATCCCGGTAAAAAAAGCCAATGAGACCCATACCGTATTTTGTACGGTGTTGCCATGGAGACGACCGAGGCTCGCCATGTTATTCCAATGGGACTGACCCGCATATCACACATTATACACAATTACAGCGCGTTAGCGCCCTCTGTCAGGAGCTTGTGGACAGTAGTCATTGAAGTACGGCCCGTCAAGGCCGTCCGATGCTGCTTGTGAAATAAAAAAGATTTGGGGCGCGCTAGCGCCCTCTGCAGGTTGGAGCCATCATTCACATGGAGTGGCTAAAAATCTCGTTTTGATGTTTACTCACAGAGATTAATGGCACATCAGGGCAATAAAATGTAGTGTGGCCACGTTGGCGCCCTCGGTGGGTTATGGCGCGGCAATGGAGGCACTGAGGGAGGCCTCCATTACATGGTCGGCCATTTTGGGAAAAATTGAGTAATCAGCGCCGAAGGCGCCATTTCTTGCCTTCTCCTCTTTTATAAACTCGACCTAGGGTGGCAGCGACATTATAACCACGTAGGGCGCGGCAGCGCCTCCCGGTTATTGCGGCGGCGTGCGGCAAACGGCGTCAACCGGCCACCGCGTCCCGCGAGGGCCTCTCGATGCCGCTTGCGGCTTTAATTATTTTTCCTCTCCCCCAAAAAGCCAGTTTCGGCACTTTCCCACCGACGAAAAGTCCTGAATTTTTGCCCAAAATTCAATTAGGTGAAAAAAAAAAACTTCACATCTCCAAAATGTAAAAATTCAAAAAAATGGCGCGTCAGCGCCCTCTGGAAAAACCACGTCAACATTGCGCCCTATGGCAGGACCCCCCAAAATACCGAAAAACCCGAAAAACTTACTTCGTCGTAGACGAAAAAAATTCGGCACAGTGATTGGTCACGTGAAGCCAAACAAAAAAACACATTACGCGGTTGCTAGGCAACCAACAGTATGGTGGCCATATTGGCCCGAAGAGGGACTTGGCGCCGAAGGCGCCATTTCATGCCCACGCATTTGAACGAACTCGTCCTAGGGCTTTTAACGCAGCGACTCCCCGTTCGCTCCAGATCATCTCCACATGTGGGACATCAAAAGTTATTAAAAACTTTTTAATAGGACTTTTGGTTTTGCCGTGGCAACGCCATGAATTTGGCGTCCGTTTTCGCCGCTCGCCGCCGTGTTCAAACAGTCATAACTCACACATACTTTGGCCGATTTGAACAAAACTTGAATCGTTGGTCGAGTCGTTGACCCTGGATGTTTTGATATAGGAAATTTGAAAATTGCCGCAATAGCGCCCCCTGCAGAGCACAAAATAAAAATGAATGGAGCCAAAAATTAAACTTTGTCGTAGAGTCATGAAATTTGGTACAGACATCCGTCACGTGATCCCGAACAAAAAATACATTGATGCCCCGCCCCTTTTCCCACCGTGTTGCCATGGCAACGACCCAATGTCAACTTTGTCGTAGCCAAACCAAAATTGGTACAGACGTGCGTCACGACTGTCCGAACAAAAAAGTACATTACATGGTTGCTAGGCGACCAACAGGAGGTCGGCCATTTTGGGAAAAATAAGCGCCGAAGGCGCCATTTCTTTTGCCTGCTCTTTTATAAACTCCACCGAGGGTGGCAGCGAAATTATAAGCAGGTAGGGCGCGGCAGCGCCTCCCGGTTATTGCGGCGGCGTGCGGGAACCGGTGTCAATCGGCCACCGCGGCCCGCGAGGGCCTCCCAATGCCGCTTGCGGCTTTAATTGTATGAGTTTTTCTTATTCTTATTCTTATTTTTCCTCTCCCCCTAAAATGCCAGTTTCGGCACTTTCCCACCGACGAAAAGTCCTGAATTTTTGCACAAAATTCAATTAGGTGAAAAAAAAAAACTTCTCATCTCCAAAAATTTAAAATTAAACAAAATTGCGCGTCAGCGCCCCCTGGAAAAAACACGTTAACATTGCGCCCAATGGCAGGACCCCCCAAAATACCGAAAAACCCGAAAAACTTACTTCGTCGTAGGCGAAAAAAATTCGGCACAGTGATTGGTCACGTGAAGCCAAACAAAAAAACACATTACGCGGTTGCTAGGCAACCAACAGTATGGCGGCCATATTGGCCCAAAGAGGGACTTGGCGCCGAAGGCGCCATTTCATGCCCACGCATTTGAACGAACTCGTCCTAGGCCGTTGAACGCAGCGACTCCCCGTTCGCTCCAGATCATCTCCACATGTGGGAGATTAAAAGTTATTAAAAACTTTCTAATAGGATTTTTGGTTTTGCCGTGGCAACGCCATGAATTTGGCGTCCGTTTTCGCCGCTCGCCGCCGTGTTCAAACAGCCGTAACTCGCACATACTTTGGCCGATTTTAACAAAAATTGAATCGTTGGTCGAGTCGTCGACCCCGGATGTTTTGATATAGGAATTTTGAAAATTGCCGCAATAGCGCCCCCTGCAGAGCACAAAATAAAAATGAATGGAGCCAAAAATTAAACTTTGTCGTAGATGCATGAAATTTGGTACAGACATCCGTCACGTGATCCCGAACAAAAAATATATTGATGCCCCGCCCCTTTTCCCATCGTGTTGCCATGGCAACGACCGAATGTCAACTTTGTCGTAGCCAAACCAAAATTGGTACACACGTGCGTCATGACTGTCCGAACAAAAAAGTACATTACATGGTTGCTAGGTGACCAACAGGAGGTCGGCCATTTTGGGAAAAATAAGCGCCGAAGGCGCCATTTCTTTTGCCAGCTCTTTTATAAACTCCACCGAGGGTGGCAGTGAAATTATAAGCAGGTAGGGCGCGGCAGCGCCTCCCGGTTATTGCGGCGGCGTGCGGGAACCGGCGTCAATCGGCCGCCGCGGCCCGCGAGGGCCTCCCAATGCCGCTTGCGGCTTTAATTTTGTTTGAGTTTGACTCTATCTTGGCATCGTCTAACGGAATTTGGGAATTCAGGCTAACGTGCAAAGCTGAAACGGGGGTGAACTCGAAAGCTTCTTTAACAATTAGCGGAGAATAAAGCACCTTTGTCTAGACGCGTTTCGCAACATATCTCTGATTTATTCACAAATGAACAATTGCATACAAGTCCAGACGCTCTGTTTGGCCCACACGTGGTGCAGTAGCATGTGTCTGTTTTTGTGTATTTGATTTGCACTGTGGCGCAAAGTGACCAAAAGTCACGATTGCGTAAGGATAACGGTCTCAGTTACGGAAGGACACAGCGTTACGCATGACGCACGCAGCCGACATGACTTATTATGAAAAGTAAAAGTCGTGCAAATGAAGGAAATAGCGGTTTAGAAGCATATCACTCACCTCACAGTTACTGCCCCAAATAGCGTGACTGCCCAGCATTTCCAACTCAAATCCCGCGTTCCACTCTGCTGCTGCACAAACTTTCTTTTCCTCCTCAGACGCGGATCGGCAGGATCCTCCGCGTCTGTGTCATTTGTCCCCTCTCGCACGCGTCTCCGCAGCAGACTGTGACAGCCAATAGCGCCGCGTTTTGACGTGTTAGGTTGTCTCTGATTGGATACCCTCCTCTAAAGCCCGCCTCTCACTCGCTCGCGCTCCGGTGCAGCAGACGCAGCAGCAGATTCCACTGAGAACTGCGCGAGGGATCAGGACCTAACTATGATGAGGGGAAACTTTCTTTCTCCGCGTTTTACAAATATAATGGAGTTATTGAACCGATGGCCGATGAATGTCTGCTTAGTTTAAAGTAGAACAGTTCAGTCTGGCTTTAGAGTCAATTGTGTAGTTGTCACTGCAGTGACTTGAGCTGCTACACACTAAATTGTGATTAGTAAAGGTTGCTCAAAAAATTGCAGACACAAATTGCCACAATTTAATTGAGTAACAGTTCCGTCATTAGAACAATTAAAGCGTACTCTAAATGATCAATGAAACAAAAGAGTAAGGTTTCATTAACGACTTAGAGTAGAGTTTACTCTAAATCAGTAGCCCCTAAAATACCTGAGCCCTTATAGGACCTGCTGTTATGGGCCGGGCTTTTTCCAGAGTTAGACTTCTGTGAGAAACCATGAGTGACAGTAACAGGACACTAAATACATTGTGCCCATTATATTCAGTAAAAAGGCTGAGGCCTCACTGTTCTTCAGTCTGTCACAGAGCGACAGGTGAAGAAGGAAGTCATGGAGATTCTGATTTAGACAGAACTATACACATGTGTTGTAAGTTCTGAAACTAAAGTAGTGCATAAATCAAAAGTAAAATGGGAATTATTATTATTATCATGGTGCAGCAGAACAGATGTAGACAGGCTGATGTTATAGAAGCTTATGAGGTTCATTTCTTTGACACCAGGTACTTTAGTAACTGTTGACTGCACAGTAAAAGTAGATCTATCACAGTCCTGTCCACATCTGTCATGGCCCACCATGACTCAGAGGAACCGGGACACACATGACCCTACATCAGATAATACATATGAATTTGTTTTAACCTTTATCTGCATAAAGTTGGTGAATTTATTAATTTATTTTTGTATGTGTTTAATAATTTCCATTTCATGTTTAATTTATTCACCACTTACTTTAGTTTCAGAAGTTACGGCACATGGGTAAAGATCTGTCTAAAGCTAAAGCTCTGAAAAAAGCCTGGCCCATAACAGCAGGTCCTATAAGGGCTCAGGTATTTTAGGGGCTACTGATTTAGAGTAAACTTTACTCTAAGTCATTAATGAAACCTTACTCTTTTCAAAGCAAACTTTAACTTGTAAAGAGTAAGGTTTCATTGATCATTTAGAGTACACTTTAATTGTTCTAATGATGGAACTGTTACTCAATTAAATTGTGACAATTTGTGTCCTCCGCTCCCCCCACCAAAGTACTATAGAGGTGCTCCACTCTGAGCCGAACTCCCACTAGCCTCTTTAGCATCAGCTCTGGGTCGGTGCATCTGGTTCCTCCGCATGATCCGGATGCTGAGCTTTGCCTGGCCCACAAGAAAGTGCATTAGGGTCCCTACTCTTCATTGAGCCCCCAAGAACTTTGGGCCAAAGATTAGAAGCTCCCCTGTAAACCGCAGGCCCAGTTCATCCACCCAAACGCCCCAGTAGAGTGAAGAGGGGAGCGAGCCGGGAGCAGGACAGCCACAAATGTTCTAGCGTACCCTCCTCAGGAAACAAAAGTGCAGTTGCTATTCGTTCCGGGGTCAAAGTACGCTACATGTCTGTTCGTTGCCACAGCCCCATGCACCACCCTCCACTGGAGATCAGTGCAGTATGTTTGCGGTACACAGTTCCAGTGTTCATTTGACACTGTTTGGTGTCTATATATGTGAATGACACTCTTCAGCGTTAACTACAGGTCAGACACCATGAGTGACTGAAACATGACGCTAAATACAATGTGCTCTTTGTTTCCAGGAAAAAGGCTGAGGCCCTATTGCGCTTCAGTCACAGACTGACAGGTGAAGAAGGAAGTCATGGAGATTCTGCTTTAGACAGAACTTCAGACTTCTGATGGATGTAAGAAGTAAAGAGAAACAACTAAGTGATTGTTATTAACAAGTTTAATAGGTGAAACTCTTTTTGTTCCGTCAACACTGGAAAAATACAGTAAATCATACTCAAACCTACTTTTTACTTTGACTCGAGTATCATTTGGCTGCCTGCTTTTTATGTTATGTTAAAGTAGTCTTCAGTAAGTACTTTTGGCTACTCTGTACCCTCTGCTTCAAAAAGTAGTCAACAAATACTTAACCTCTTAAGTGGATCTTGGCGTTTGGTGCCCATTTGAGCCCAACCCACTCTGAGTCATTGTGATTTGATTGGCTGCAGAGTTACACTGTAGGTCAGACACCATGAGTGACAGTAACATGAAGCTAAATAGTGAGCCTTCATTTTCAGTAAAAAGGGTGAAGCCTCATTGCTCTTCAGTCACAGACTGAGACGTGAAGAAGGAAGTCATGGAGATTCTCATTTTTAACATTAATGTTCTGCTAGATGTAACAATAAACGTTTAAAATTCACGTATTCCTTAGTAATAGTCGTGAACATCCTTAATTTGTGATTAAAATGTCAGTTAATTATTTATTACTCTCGTTCTATAAAAACAAACTCTTGTCAGTCGTGGTGCAGCAGGATTGATGTTACAGAAGAAGCTTATGAGGTTCATTTCTTCAACACAGTTACTAAATAGTAACTTTTTTCACCAAAGTAAAAGTAGATCTACCACAGTCCTGTCCACATCTGTCATGGTCCACCATGACCCACCATGACTCAGAAGAACTGGGACACACATGACTCTACATCAGATATAATTGTCATGGGTTTTTTTTTTTGTAAAAAGAGAGTAATTAACCTCCTCAGCCCTAACGGCACCCGATCAGGGCCAGCAATGCTCCGGGCAGTTGGACGCCACTGAACACAAGGGGGCGCCCTTCCGCCCTTCCAACCTTCTCAGTGAAAATGTGAATTGAATTTCTTTCTCGAAACACGTCTTGAAGGGCTGTCTTCGGTCTGGACGGGTTCGCGAAGCTGGTCCAGAGTCTGCTCACTGAGAAAAGTAATAGTTGTGCTTCCTTGGATGTATTCATTGTTGTTTACTTGTTTCTCTTCAATCAGCTACCTTCACTAGTGTAAAGTAAGTATTGAAATGGCCTTTACTTGAAAAGATCTAGGAAACCAATTGCCTTGAAAGAGTCAAGTTAATGTGGCTAATTATTTTCAACTGTTGGTAACTCACTAATTTCCAGTAATGTTAACTTCCATACCAGTAGTGTTCAATTGAAAAAATGTATTGCTGAATACTTGCATAATTCAATTATATTGCATTTAGACAACTTAACTACTTAAACTCCAGAGTCCCCTGATCAGGGGAAGTTTTGGTCCAGGCAGTTGGACGCACTTGGACACAAGGGAACGCCCTTCCAACCTTCTCAGTGTACATGTGAATTGACTTTCTTCAGAGTTAGACATTAGGTCAGACACCATGAGTGACAGTAACATGACGCTAAATAGGGAGATCTTTATTGCCTGTAAAAAAAGCTGAGGCCTCGTCGCTCTACAGTCAGACTGAGAAGTGAAGAAGGAAGTCAAGGAGATTCTGCTTTAGACAGAACTTCAGAGTTCTGCTGGATATAAGAGTCATATCGTATTCTGAAACTCCAAAAAAGGTAAAAATAAAAAATATAGAAAACAATATTTTTCCAATAAAAAAACGTAGAAATACTAATGTGAACATCCTGAAATTATATCATTAAAAATATTAGTTATTTATTAAAGCTTTCAGACTTGGGCTGGTCCTGACACCTACATACACGGCTCTGAACCGTAGGGACTGGGTTAAATTAAGAAATAACCCATATTTAGACTGGATTAGACACCTATGGAGTATTCTGGGACGGCGCAGGTGCACGCCACAGGTACACGCTGCGTCTCCTCTCGGAGCCGGTACTTTTGTGGCTCTCCTGAGCAGCGAGTCTTGATCAGGACCTGCATGTGGGCGTAGACCGGGACTGAATTGTATCCGTGATCTTCGTGGGGATGTGTCCCGTCTGGCCTCTGCAGGATACAGCCGTGGCACAGGCAGTGCGCCTCCATCACGTCTCGTGGGAAACGCCGCTCGTCCCGATTCACCCTGGAAACAAAAACAACACATGCTTTCATCCATTCAGTCATGATTTTTCCTGTTCAAACAGACATTTTTTGTTTTGGCCCAAACTTGTTTCTAGCTCTCACAGTCCCTCCTGTGTATTCAAATTGTTCAAAGAATGTAATCATATGCACATTTACACCCATATACGGGATTGAGCGGTGCCAAAGTAAAGCAGGGGCGGCCACCCCCAGATAAATTCCACTCATTTAGATTAGACTTCTATCATCCATTGCTCAATAAAACTTTATGTGAAGACAATACAAGACGGTCTGTGTTTTGCTGTGTTTACAACATACTCTGAGGTGGCAAAAATAAATGTATTCCACAATACCAACAAATCAGTTACCACATCTTTAAAGTCAACAAATTGAGATTTAAACTAACAACATGGATGAAACTCTGAAAATTAGAATATCGCTAAAAAGTGCGCCCTCCTGGAACCGCCATCTTAATGTGGTGGAGGGTTTGAGCACCTGAATGATCCTGGAGCTCTGTTGTCGGGGGGTCTTCCAGGGCAAACAGGTCCTAGGTGACGGGTCAGACAATGAGCGGTTCAGAAGCCTCTTATGAGAGACCAACAGACATTTGTATTTCTCCTGTCTTTGATTGGGAAACATTTTTTTAAATATTTATTTTATACTATGTTTCTGAGTTTCAGAATATGATATGACTCCTATAACCAGCAGAACTCTGATGTTCTGTCTAAAGCAGAATCTCCATGACTTCCTTCTTCACTTCTCAGTCTGACTGAAGAGCAACGAGGCCTCAGCTTTTTTTACAGACAATAAAGATCTCACTATTTAGCATCATGTTACTGTCACTCCTGGTGTCTGACCTAAAGTCTAACTCTGAAGAAATTCAATTCACATTTTCACTGAGAAGGTTGGAAGGGCGGCCCCTTGTGTTCAGTGGTGTCCAACTGCCCAGAGCATTACTGGCCCCCGATCGGGTGCCGTTAGGGTTGAGGAGGTTAAATAAAGGGCAGTTTTTAAGCGCAGTGCCTCGGATCGTCTCCTTCTCTCGCATGATGAAGATGTGTTTGGCATTATTATCAAATACCTGCAAAGAAGAATAGGCCTACCTATCAGAAATATGGCCTATGGCTTTAAAAAAAACAAAACTCAAGTTTATTTATGATGCATGTTTAAAACAACCAAAGTGCTGCACAAAAAGTTCACCTAAATCGATTATTTTAGTAAAAATAAAGCATTGCTAAATAACTATAGGAATGAGTCCAAATGCAAATGTGAAGTGCCCCTGAAGATGAAGCTCAAACCTATAACTGACATATGATGATGGTGATGATGAGGAGGTTTTTATTATTATAGTCATTATTATTATAAGATTATGTATGTTTATTTATCTGTAGTTTCTTGAGAGTCAGTGTCTCATTTGTGACCAGAGGCCAGTTCAAGCAGTTTTACAAATTCATTAAAACATACAGTACACAGCAAATGTTCCAGTGTTAATGTAAATCTGTCAGGTGTCTATATGAGTCCACTCTTCTTCAGTGTTAATGTGAGTTAACTCTTCAGAGTTAGACTGAAGGATAGAGAATCTGACACCATGAGTGAGAGTAACATGACGTTAAATAAAATGTGTTCTTTATTTCCAATAATAAGGCTGAGGCCTCATTGGACTTCAGTCTGTCCTAGACTGAGGTAAAGAAAAAGATTGCTTGATTTTCAGTTTTTAATTTTTACTTCCAGCTGAAGTCCTAGACGCTTGTTGAAGGAAACATTTTCCTGCTTCTTTACCTCAGTCTAGGACAGACTGAAGTCCAATGAGGCCTCAGCCTTATTATTGGAAATAAAGAACACATTCTATTTAACGTCATGGTACTGTCACTCATGGTGTCAGATTCTCTATCCTTCAGTCTAACTCTGCAGAGAGTTAACTCACATTAACACTGAAGAAGAGTGGACTCATATAGACACCAGACAGTGTTACATTAACACTGGAACATTTGCTGTGTACAGACAACAATAAAAATGAACTCAGTTTCCAGAACGTACATTTCCAACAGCATTAACATACTGTGAAGAGCAGACACTAAACAATAACAACAATAGATGTTCCCCCTTCTTCCAAGTGAAAAGGTTGAGTACCTGTACGTCCACGGCGAGAGCGCGCGGTTGTTCAGACGTGGTGGTTGCATGTGCGCGTGCTCGACCGCCTGCCCGCACGTGCGCGCGCCCTCGAACATCTGGAGGTGTGTGAGCGCGCGCCGCCCCTGGAACCGGCCCTCGCGCACCTTCAGCTGCTCCTCGCTTAAGCAGCGCGTGGCCCCCATCGCTGTGCACGCGCCGAGCACCAGCCACTGCAGCGCACGCGCCCTGGAGGTCATCATGGCGGGCCCTTATGCCCCTCTCCACGCGCTCCCGGTGTTTATAGTGCAGGCCACGCGCCACGGCACGCCCCTGGCGCTCATTCACAAAGAGACACACCCCTCCATTCCCCTAAAACTGCTGACACTTTAACACCTGTATTTCCTGTACCCGACCCGCTCGCCTCTGAGGATAAGGACATGTTATAAATGACTGACAGAAATGGAAACTATTCCAGATTGTGTTATTGCGTAACTGCACAAAGTCGGTCCGGTTCAAAATTATATTGAGACTTTAATGCCGTCATTTGGCGAGGACGGTGCAAGGCAATGACCATAGAGACGCGCTGACATCTCAGTCGCTTTCATTCGATCCAAAGTGCTTTGCCCATGGACACAGCGGCCGGCACCCTGAGCCGGACGGTGTCATGAAGGTTCTGTGGTCCCCCAAGGGTGAGCTCCGAACGTCAGCGCGAAGGAATCCATTTACCGGGATGACGAAACCCCGGGCCGTGTCCTGAAACTACACGTCCCACAATGCACCACGCTCCGAAACGTCGTGAACCAACGCACCCGAGCCACTGTTCCCCTTGTGTTTGAAGTCAGAGCGGGATCGGGAACAGTTGTGTCCATTCAGACGCTTTTCGAAAATACTGTAGTCTTTAAAAGCGGTGACATTCTTTCCAGGTCGTCATTAACCCCAATCTAAAAGCCTCAAAATAGCCACAAAAACGAGAAGGAAAAGAGGATAGAAAAAAACAATAATAATAATAAAGTGGTACAAAAAAGCAACACAACTGTGACAACAAAAAAACAATAAATAAAACAAGTTTATTTTTTTTACCCAAAGATATGATCAGGGAAGGCGTTTGGTTCAGAGTCTGCTGCGATGACCCGGAACTAAAGAGGTGAACGTGGGACGGGGGAAGGAGGAGGAAGTGAAAGCGAGCAGTGACTATTTTTAGCGCTTCTAAAAATAGCCCAAGGACGCCGCGTATAAGGGACTGGCTCCTGGGAGAGGCGTGTCCCGGAGCTGACGGCAGAGCGGGAACAATAGGGTGAGAGCGAAGCACGAGCCGAATAAACTTTTTGAAAGACTCATTGTCCAAATAAAGGGTCCCTGACCAGATATTTAATCTAGGATAAAACAGGGGCGGGTCCGGGTACTCATCCCTTGGTGGCCCAGGGGTTTCTTAGACCCCCCTTGTTATTCTTAAGGGTAGAATGGCCATGTCGTTTCTATGCTATTCGAGATCATGCCTGAAGACTTTTATCACACCCGTGCTACCTGTAAACCAGTGAGTGTTTTATTAGATAAGATAGAACTTGATTGACCTCACACTGGAAGCATTTGCACGTTACATCAGCGGACGAGCACCCGGATTGGTTGATACTTACTCAAAATGAGGAAACAGACGACAAACTCCTTCAGGCTCTCTTTTCCAAGTTATTTTTTCATTAAAGCTGCCCTCAGCTGTGTCTTTTTGAATTTTTTTGTCAGTTGGTGTCAGTAGTGAACCCTGCTCTGCCCCCTCCACACCATAGACCACACGCTGCTCTGCACTCTAAGTTGTGATTAGTAAAGATTGCTCAAAAAATTGCAGACACATATTGCCACAATTTAATTGAGTAACAGTTCCTTCATTAGAACAATTAGAGTATACTCTAAATGAGTGGTTCCCAAACCTTTTGGAGCCGTGGACCCCCTGGAGCTTTGGGTGAAGAGTCGCGTACCCCCTACTTTGACGCGATTGAAAACACTGGGAATATCACATGTAATATTATGTTTATTTCCTCCATTATTACAGTGAACTCAAGCAGGTTTTCCACATTCCACTTTTTTTTTTTTACTCGTCTGGGCTATTAAGAATATGTAAATACAAAAATATTTATGAAAATGCCCGTTTTTGATGATTTAGGCCAGGGGTGGCCAACTGGTCAGAGGCCAAGAGCCGAAATGTTCAACCTTGATCCTGTGAAGAGCCACAAAGGCACCGACCATTCGCGAAATCCGAGTGCGGTAGTTTAATATGATTAAATGTAATGAAACTGTTATATTTAATCATAATAAACAATAACTTTATGCCTGGCCTTTTTCTTTTCTTTTCAATAATTGTGGTAGTTTTACTCCTCACCAAGATTGAAATAAATGTATATTAAATAAACTGACATTTTCTGCTATTCTGTTCTGACTGGGACAACATTTGATCTATTTATTAACAATATTATTATTTAGAATAGTTTTTGTTGTTGCTTGTTTTTTTCAATGCTGATGTATATTTGTGTGTGGGGCCCTGCCCACTGAGCCCCTTCCTCTGGTTCGCCCCTGGCCTGTGCGCTCAGTGCCTGCAGCTTGGTCCTGACTGGACTGTGCAGAGAGAAGTTCATACGCTTTAATCAGGAGCCTCTGGAGGACGTCTGAGATTTTGTTTTATGTTGCATTTGTTACAGTTGCAGCTCATGTGACAGAAAAGTCAATGACTTTGCGTATTTCCGCGTTACGATTTCGCATCATATTACACATTAGAGCTCGGCTTTTTTCCATTTACTAATGTTGATCTTTTTCTGTGAATATGAGGCCAACTTTCATCAAATAAAGAGTAGGCTAATCAGAAACTCGAAAAGCACAGACGCTGATCCCAGTGCCACGATCTGCCTGACTGATGTTTAACCTACATCCCGCTTTGAGTGAGGCTGCTGCACGGGCACCTTTTACACGCCGCCTTGAAAAGGAGGGAGATACGACATTCATGTGTGTAGAGATGGAAACAGGGTCTGTATGACTATGGTTGGATTTTTGGTCAAGATTCTTAAAGACTGTTACAGTTTATGGGCAACATGTACCAATTCCTTTGCAAAGAGCCGCACTGTATTAAACATATCCAATCATGCAAAGAGCCGCACTCTGATTGGCCAAGGGCCGCATGCGGCCCGAGAGCCGCGGGTTGGCCACCCCTGATTTAGGCTGTTAGCGAGAATGGGTAAAGCTGAGTGTTTTGCCAGGACTCTTTTGTCTCTCATTCTGAACATCAGACTCCGCGCTCTGGCCCCGCCCCCTCTGCGTCTCCTTCCGTCGTACAGATGCTTCTCCTTCTCCCCTCGCTCCTCGGATCAGAATGAGAGGAAAACTCCTGTTGCAAGTCGAAGTCGCCATCAGTCTGAGGGCGCACAGGCTCCTCCCTCTTTATGACAGGTATTACAGAAATTGCTGCTCGATCAAACTGTGGCACGGTTCAGGTTAAAGGCGCTGCTGTTGTAGCGAGGCGCTCCCGGCCTCCGGTCCAAAGCGGCTCTTGAGGTTCGGTTCTGGAGTGGACGCATTTAGGTCCAGGACCAGCTTATTCACATCTGAATGATAAGACTGTTTCGCCTGTATAAGCGCGTTTCCCGTGCGGCGGTTTTAACGGGTCAATATCGATCAAATTGAGATAAACATTTATTTTTCTCCAAAATGTCTTTGCGTACCCCCGGGGGTACGCGCACCACAGTTTGGGAACCCCTGCTCTAAATGATTAATGAAACCTTACTCTTTACAAAGTAACGTTTGCTTTGAAAAGAGTAAGGTTTCATTAACCTGTTAAAGCACACTGAGAAAAGTAATAGTTGTGCTTCCTTGAATGTATTCATTGTTGTTTACTTGTTTCTCTTCAATCAGCTACCTTCACTAGTGTAAAGTAAGTATTGAAATGGCCTTTACTTGAAAAGATCTAGGAAACCAATTGCCTTGAAAAAGTCAAGTTAATGTGGCTAATTATTTTCAACTGTTGGTAACTCACTAATTTCCAGTAATGTTAACTTCCATACCAGTAGTGTTCAATTGAAAAAATGTATTGCTGAATACTTGCATAATTCAATTATATTGCATTTAGACAACTTAAAAGAAAAAAAGAACACAACATATGGCTACTTTACTTTTGAAGTAATACAGTATTATCTGAACCCATACATTTAATATAGAAGAAGTCACAGAAGTGAGTTTTTTGTGAGGAAATATTTAACCAGAATAATGCAGATGAAATATCAATATTATAGTTATTGGGATATTTTTAAAGATGATACTGTATATTGACTATTTGTTGTAAATGTTGTGACAGGCCTAGTTCAAACACAGAACCTGGTGAGAGTGTAAGTTATGTTAAAGGTTGAGAAGCACAGATGGAAACAGTGTCCTAGAATATGTTGACCCTTCTAGTTTGCACTTTGTTTGGTATAAGGGGTTAATATTGAATGTCAGAAGTTCAATGCATTTCAATTAAATAGTTGCTTACAGTTTTCTTTTTATTGCCTACAGTATTTGCATTATACTCAATATTATCGTTTATCGCGATATTTTTTTAGGACGATATATTGTTGTAGAGATAAAAATGATTGGTTTGATAGCCCCCAATAAATGTGTATTACTGTTGCAAACTGGTCAAGCATCTTTAGTTCTACTGGGGCCGAGGAGATCAAAAGCCATCTGTGCTTGAGGGGTAAATAGTGGGGGCATCCTGCCTTGGGATGCATCCTGTCTTAGGTGTAATAAAAAGCTTTCATCTGTATTTTAGCATATAGTCTCTGGATGTTATCTAAGCTAAGGAATGTTCTTTGTGTGCTGGGATGCATGTGTGATGTGCTCAGGGGATGGGCTAAACTTGGATATTATAAGGAAAGTTCTGTAGAGACGGCCTCAGACTTCTTTGAGACTTCTGTGAAATGCTTCACTATGTAGGACATCTGTAATGTGACCACTCTCCTGCAATAAAATGCCTGAAGAACGACACTTTTCTCTCTGCCTGTTTTTCCATCAACGAGGGGTCTGGACGGACGACTATCTCACGTATTCTTAATATCCACAATTTGGTGACCCCGACGTGATCAAAACGTAAGGCAGAGAGCAAAAGCGACCCAAATCTTTTTTACAAAGAGCATCGAAAGCTGAAGAAGAACTGCTTTTTTCATCAAAGACGCTCCAAAGCCAACAACGCCAAAACAGAAGAGAGGAGGACAAATCTCAGAAAGAAACAATCATCGGAAAAGTCTCGATAAAATCCCAAAATCCAGAAGATTTCAAGTATACACACAAACTGCGTGAACCAAGGCTTTTTAATCATTTTTCCTTTTCTACAACTCATTTGACGAACCAACAACGACAATCTTGTCAACATGGCTGAGGGAGTAACGCAAACATCTCCTTGTGAAAGCTGTCGGATGTATCAACAAGAAATTCTCCTACTATGGGACAAGATTTTTGCCTTAATTACGGAAAAAGGACTTAATGACACGCTCCCTGTGGAACCCGGTAAGAAGACTGGAAAAACTGATACTTGCAACCTAAAACTAAACGATACCATAACATTCCCAAAACTTAAGAGACAACTTGGTGCTAGGCCAGAGCAAAGACAACATGCTGGTAAAAATGCACCTGGAATAAAGTTATCAAACAGATTTTCACCTCTCTCAGAGGATGAGTATAACGAACAGAAAAAGTCAGAGAGAAACAGAGAACAAGAAGTCAAAACAAAGATAGAGAGAAAAACTGTGCAAATTGTCAAGGCCAGAGATATCCTGGTGCTTGGAGACGGAGCCATATCTAACGTAAACAATGAGAGAATTACTACGATCAGCTATCCGAGCGCCACCGTTTCTGACATCATAGATGTTCTAAACAAGGAGATTACAAATAACCCTCGGATAAATAAACTTGTTATTCATGTTGGTGCTGTTGACATAAGAAACAGAGAGTCTGAAGTCCTGAAAGAAAAGTTTAATACACTTTTTGAGAGACTTGATTCTCTGGATAAAGATGCAATACAAATTTTCATCAGTGGACCTATCCCAAACATCGATGGGAGAATAAACAAATTCTCCCGGCTGTTTCAGTTGAATACATGGCTGTCCAATGTCTGTGAGTCAAGAGGACTGTATTTCATAGAGAACTTTAATCTTTTCTGGAAACGCGACGATCTGTTTAAAGGAAATGGCCCACATTTGAGCAGAGGTGGAGTGAGACGACTGACGGAAAATCTCCTCCATGCTCTGCAAAATCAGTGGAGGCCTGAGAGAGCAGAGAGGAGCATGAGAAGAGCTCCTGGCTTGCCAGCAAAGGTTTTGCCTGCATCCTCAATAAAAGATTCAGTCGCAGCTGCATCATCTGCACCTACAGTAAAGGACTCAGCCACAGTTAAGGATCCAGCCACAGCAGCGCCACCTGCATCTGCATCTCCGGGGAAAAGGTCAGCTTCAGTACCACCTGCATCTATAGTAAATGATTCTGCCGAAGGAGCACTTTCGGCCACTACACCACAGACCTTGAGCCCGACTGCTACATCTACACCCTCCAAAGAAATTTCTGAATCATTCCCATCGCCAAACTCACCTATGGGACTCCCCAACCATTTTGAACCCTTGATAAAACAAGGGGTTAAAATGACTCCCCTCACTCCAGTCATGTCAAGACCAAGGCTTTCATCCCCAAAGAAGTATCATGCCCCTCTTCCACCTCTGTCTTTTTCACCCAAGGTCTCCCCAGCTCGGCCCCCACCACCGGTGCCCACAGCTGTTATCTTCAGGTCGTGGTCACGTCGTATATACTTGCATGTGACAAGAAGAAGCTGAGTCATCATGGACAGTGTTATTTAGTTTTTTGATTTTGAATGTATTAAACTTTTGTAGACATTTTTCTTATGGTGACCACATTTCTATGTGGCCAAGGGGGGAAATTGTCAATTATCTGAAAATGTCTGTTTACTATCCCCCTGAATATTGTATGCTAACTGTAGAAGAGGTCACTGGGCCTTGAGGGGCAATAAACAGGCGTCCTGTTTATCTGGCCAGAGGCAGGTAGTCTTCGTCCCTCTGCTAAAGAATGTATGCTAATCTCGATCAAAGGTGAAAAGTCACTGGGCCATAAAGAGTGGTCAGGAAGGAGCTGATCAGATCTCCAGATGGTGAGATAAGGAAGTATTTATCTTGTGCTTTGATGTGAGTCAGGATGGCCAACTGGAGCGTCCTGAAGTGTGAGTGTGGCTATGCATTGAGTAGGAGGGGCTAACAGGCAGAGAATTACCCAGGAGGAAAATGTTGTGGTGAGACTTTTTCCAACAACTGAACGAATAACATGTAACTTGTAACTCACCATCTAAGAATAAAGTGCCTTCTGAGAACACGTAACCTTTCTGATCTATCTGTTTTTTACAACGAGGCGTGGAGTCAGATAGCGGCATTTTTGGGCCTTTAGCTCTTTATTTTTTTATTCATAATTTGGTGACCCCGACGTGATTGAAGAGCAAGACTAGAAGAGTGGAAAAGGACGTGATGATTTGTCGTCATTGTAAAGCTCCGTTATGTTCACAACTGGAAAAAAGACCCACCACGCGCGCTCCAAGGAGAAGGAGAGGAGAAGAAAGGAGAAAGAAACAGGACAGACATGTACGCGCGCCAACACCAAGGAGACGGAGAAGTGCACGCGAGGAAGACCCACGGCAGCGGAGAGAGAAAAGTTTCTGGAAGGCTAACATCATCTCGGAGAAGTCTCCATAAATGACCCGGACATGAAACGCAACTATCGATACAAGGAGCAGGTATGACAGAAGCCGTTTTATATAAATTCTGTTGATTGGTTTGAACAAATTTGTTGTGGTGAATTGTTAGGGGACTTTATGCACAAATCTTTCAAGTAATGTAAGCAATAAACAAACAATGCTTTTGTATATAAGGAAAATAAGAAAACAAGTGGATACCGCGCTCTTTCTTAAGCAAGTGTTCATTCAAGCGCGAGAGGAAAAAATAGAAACGGAAACGCTTTGTATATAACGATTTTGTAAGAAACCGTGTTTATAGTTCAGGTCACGGGATATAAAACGCTGAAAAATTTGTAAGAAACCGCGTTTATAGTTCAGGTCACGGGATATAAAACGCTGAAAAATTTGTAAGAAACCGTGTTTATAGTTCAGGTCACGGGAAGAGAAAAACGCTGAAAAATGTGTAAGATACCGTGTTTATAGTTCAGGTCACGGGAAGAGAAAAACGCTGAAAAATGTGTAAGATACCGTGTTTACAGTTCAGGTCACGGGAAGAGAAAAACGCTGAAAAATGTGTAAGATACCGTGTTTACAGTTCAGGTCACGGGATATAAAACGCTGAAAAGTTTGTAAGATACCGTGTTTATAGTTCAATCACGGGACATAAAATTGAACATTGTACCAAAAGTTTGTAAGATACCGTGTTTATAGTTCAATCACGGGACATAAAATTGAACATTGTACCATCCGTGTTTTTTTTTTCCCCTTAAAAAGCCATAAGGCTGAATTCTTTTAATTTCACGGGACAAAAAAAATTAAAGAGATCGACTGCATAAAATCCTAACAGCTGAATATCTTTCTATAAATAATTGAACGTTCATAAATATATATAATATAGCATCAAACTATAACCGGTATAGTTTGGAGCATATAAACATAAATATAATATAATATAGGAAAAGTATAAAATAATACCATGTAATTTTGGCGTATTGAGAGCGGGGTAATACGACAACTCTTGCATGTTAACACGTTAACCCCCAACCAAACCAAGGCCAAAACCCGCCTCCCTTTTCTCCCCTCTGTGAGAAGTAGCATGCTGTTTGGGGGAGAGCTATCTTTTCCACGTGCTGCGGCTTTCTCCAGTAGGCACCGGAGAGAGGAGATTAGTAAAGAAAAATGCCTTGTTTCAATAGGAGACATAGATAGATACATTAAACATTATAGATATTAATAATCATAACTATTTAGAGTAAATAGCAAAATATAAATAAGTAAATCGTATAACACCTTATTTTTAATGAGGAAAAAGTTCATAGGAACGATAATGGTAATACATCTCCATGTTTCAGCGCATGCGCCGCGCTGCCAGTTTTGCAGTGTTTCAGAGCGCTCCGAAGCGTCTGTTTTTGTAAGCGGTACCAGTGAAGAACTGATACCCTCGTACTGTTTTGTTAGGGCTATGTGTTGTGTTTTTCTTTGTTTCCCCCAGTTCGATCCTGTGTCTTTCTCCCACAAGGAGACATGGAGTAGGAGGAGCGGCAAACAAGCTGCGCCATGTGGCTCCGCCCCTTTCCCCTTTGAGTCTCCATGGAGACGAATGTCAATCACAGCAGAGACATAAGGAGAAAACCAAAGCATTTTTATCAACATTTTGCTTTTACTCAGATTTAGAAATAATTTGTGTAACAATAAGTTACAGACGTATGTTAACAGATTAGAGACACTTTCAATAACAGTTTTTAAAGTTTTCATATCCATGTCACTGTAATTTGTCGAGGTTTTGTCTTTACACCCTTTAACAGCACCCTTTGTAATCCAGCAGGTTACCAAGGTCATTGTGTCCATGGGCAAGACACTTTACCAACCTTGCCTCCAGTGTCAGCGTACACTGGTATATGAATGAGAGTGTGAATGGGTGACTGGTTCCTTGTAAAAGCGCTTTGAGTTCCTAAAGCAGGTAGAAAGGCGCTGTATAAATGTGATCATTTACCATTAACAATATTCAGTATCTCTTTCACAGGTTTGAGGAACATGGACATGGGAGTTGTGTACATCAGTGCACAATTGTAATTCTTAAACATTTGTAATTTTTGCAGCAGGATTAGGTCCAACATTTACAAAGAAGCTATTAAATGTATTGACTACTTTCTTCACAGTATTAATTGAGTAGCAGACATGAATCTTGAAATATTGCAAAAAACTAACTGATAATTATAAATATCATTGAACAAAGACTAACTGACTGACCTGACGTAAATTACCTCCTTCAAACTATATTGACTTAGCAATTTTAGTATTAACATTTTAATGGCACCTCGAAAAAGATAGTAAAAGTAATGAAGGACATGAAAAGATGTGACGACATCTGACAGACTAACAAATGAAGTCCGGACGCTAAACAATGCGATGCAGTGTGTATCTGTACAGGCACCCTGGAACATTGTGGAGTGACTGAAACACCCCGATGGAGAGGACCTTCTCAGGTGGAGAAAGAGTCCAGTTATAAGAGTAATAATGAGGGGGACTTTACGGACCTCCCATAAGTAAGTGGGAGAAAAAGCCGTGCTATAGACTGAAATGTAGAAGCAGAGAGGCCTGATCAACCGAGCTGCGTCTACATTCTTATTGTCTGAACTATTTAGAAGGGGATTCTAAAAGAAAATTTTGGGTAAAGATAAAGCTAATTTGAACCAAACCATTCTATATTAAGGGCTTTAGTGAGTCCTGACTGCCATATACAGTAACTGTAATGGTGCCATTTGACAATTGACCCGACTACCCCTGACTTTGACGCTGACGTGACGGACCCTGAGCGTTCCCTCTGTACCAAAATGACCATTGAGGAGGATGAAGACCCTGGATAAAGATTTCCCTTTCCTGGCTATAGCATTGACTAGGACAAAACATGTACACTTTGCATTCTGCTAATACACCTACACTACAGATAAAGTTTCACGAGAACTGTAATCATATTTGAGCTCTTAGCAAAAGAAATTAACCGTTGTGTGATTATTACATTGAATGGGCACAGTTGATTTGTACAAAATAACTTAAGTAATTGCATTATCCTATTGGGCAAAATTTACGGTAAAATAAAGATAAAATAATAAAAAATTTAAATTACTCAGTTCTCCTGAAACACATTAGAGGTTCGTGCACACACTTAGGGCTGGAGCGAACAAGGTTTTAAACAGGTACATCACTAGTTACGGCCCAGGGACAGACGACAAGGCATGGACAGGTATCTTTCGCAAATTGATGCCTGATAAAGAAGGGGGCCGATTTTGAGAATAGATTACAAATAGTTTCAGGGCATTTTCCTTTTTCACCCATTGTTGTGACAAATTCCTACTCTGTGCTGCTATGCCACGTAATTTTGCATACACATAACGGCTACAAAGGGCAACTTAGTGGCCTGGTATCTATTTCCATGGCGACCGGATATACACTGGCTGGGCAGTGTTCGTTTGTGAGGGTTCAAATGGAAATTTGCATATCTAGCTACTTTCTGCCTATACAGTAATATAACGTACATGTACTGGGTATAGGGCTTGTCATGGGTGACAAGCTAACAGGGGTTAGTGTAATGGGACACACCTACACATAGTTTAGATATGTATGAGAATGAAGCACCTGCAATATTGTAACGTAACAGGCCGCTTCCAGAAAACACAAAGGCATTTTTTCAGTTGTGACTGAAGGATGCTGTAGATAAAGGTTAAGAGCTTCAGCTGAGCAATACAACACTCACAACGCATTTCATTTTGACACATATGATTATGAGCTAATGGTAAACAAAACTGTGTGTTAATTCTAGGTATTGTGTTTTTTTTATCTTTGGGTTATCACCTTAAAGGTGATAATGAGGGGGATTGTAGAGATAAAAATGATTGGTTTGATAGCCCCCAATAAATGTGTATTACTGTTGCAAACTGGTCAAGCATCTTTAGTTCTACTGGGGCCGAGGAGATCAAAAGCCATCTGTGCTTGAGGGGTAAATAGTGGGGGCATCCTGCCTTGGGATGCATCCTGTCTTAGGTGTAATAAAAAGCTTTCATCTGTATTTTAGCATATAGTCTCTGGATGTTATCTAAGCTAAGGAATGTTCTTTGTGTGCTGGGATGCATGTGTGATGTGCTCAGGGGATGGGCTAAACTTGGATATTATAAGGAAAGTTCTGTAGAGACGGCCTCAGACTTCTTTGAGACTTCTGTGAAATGCTTCACTATGTAGGACATCTGTAATGTGACCACTCTCCTGCAATAAAATGCCTGAAGAACGACACTTTTCTCTCTGCCTGTTTTTCCATCAACGAGGGGTCTGGACGGACGACTATCTCACGTATTCTTAATATCCACATTGTCCTAAAAAAACTTATCGTGGCAGACCTACTTAACGCTGCTTTAAACTTGTCCACAGCTTTATCCCTGACCTCTCTGGTGAGCTCCTTGGCCTTCATGATGTTGTTTAGTGACCAATACACTCTGACCATAGCTCTGAGGCCCTCACAGAACAGCTGGAATTATACTGAGAGTAGATTATGTACAGGTGGCCTCTATTTAATGGTTAGGGCAAGGTGTGAACATTCTGCAGTCATTAGGAATGTTATAAAGGCAATTTAATGCACTCAGAAAATACTGTATGAATACTTGTGCACGCCCTACTTTTCACTTTTCTATTTAAAAAAAATAATAGAATCATGTATCATTTTGCTTTCACTTCACAGTTGTCTGTTACTTGTGTGTGAACTTTCAGTAAAAAAATTCTAAATAAAATTGTTATGTTTATGGTTGTAAAAATGACAAAATGTGCAAAAGTTCAAAGTGTATTAGTACTTCCGAGAGGCACTGTAACCATTGTGGGAATCGGTGGTGGGGGCCGAGCTGGGTAGACCGTGGTCAGTGAAAAAGGCGGAGGTGGGAGAGGGGCTTGATACTGCTTTGGGGATGAAAGCCTTGGTCTTGGCAGGTGTAACTCTGAAGAGAGTCAATTCACAGCACAGTCTATTTTTATTTTTATTTATTTTTTATATTTTGCTTTTCACCATATACGTGGTATAGAGCACAAACTTCAACATGTCATACTGACAGACAAGGCAATACACAAAACAAAACAAAGCAACACACAAGAACCCTCTTTAAGAGGGCACCAAGGTTACAGATGCTCTTTGTGCTTTTTGACTGAAACAGCAGCTCCAACTTGAACATGGACGGATAATTACAATAATACTTTGGCAGGTATTTCTCTCTGAAAACCAATATCTTATTGTTTGCACACTCTAATATGACATGGAATTCATCTCAACACAATTGTTGACACATAAATTACATTTCCTCGTACTTATTTCCAGTCCTTTGTACCTATGACCAGAGGAATCCTTGAGTTGTTTGTTCTGAAGTTGCAGATGGGTTGCCAGTATTTGGGATTTTCACAAAGCAAGTATTTCTCAAAATTATAGTCGTGGTGGATTTCAGCATAAACATCACAGGATGTCATATCTTTAATCTCACTTGGTCCTTCAGTGTTCGTTCAACAGTCAGTTTGAGCCAGAGGACACTGCTGAACGACTGTGTGGACAAACATAGAGCAAACCACAGGTGTCCAGGAGATTCTTGACCTAGCGCAGCCACGGGGAAATGCAGTCAAGTGTGAAAAGTTGGAGAAGATGATTAGAAATTTGTTTGGAGAATTTAATAACTTTTCTGACAGTGATGTTGATGGGATATCTGCCCAGTTCTCCATACACCATGTTGTTACAGGTTCTCATTTTCACTTTTAGAATGTACTTGAGTAATCGCAGATGAAGTTTTTCAAGATTGTAAATTGTTTTCATGTCCCCAAGTCTCACAGGCATACAGCATAACTGGTGTGACCCACTTGTCAAATAGATCTAGAGTGACATCTAGTGGCAAACTGTATTTTCGGCTTTTAGCCAAAACAGCAAACATGGCACGATTGGTAGTGTCATACAGGTCTTTAATAGCGGACTGAAATGAGCCATTATGTTTGAAAATAAGGCCTAGGTATTTAAAGCAAGGCACAATCTCTAAACCAGTTCCTTTACACATAAAACTTTTTTACATCCAAATACAGTGATTTTTGTTTCCCATTATTCATCTTTAACTTCCAATTTACCACAGTATTCACACATGTAGTTTATGGCATCTTGCGGGCCTACCTTTGTTGTGGACATAACAATTGTGTCATCGGCATAGATCAGAACTAACAGCTTCATATAAAGGTCAATAGCAGGATCTTCCAAATGAATTGGCAACGTGGTACACGCGCAATCTGGCATAGTGGCGCAGGTTTCGCGCTAAAGGCGGCGCCACCATGGAGAGTGGCGGCCTATTTAAGAAAAAGAGGCCGACTGAGGTCATTACAAGCAGCACTCGGAGCGCTGCTCTACTGTGGCAACCTTCACATTATGTTCCTCTTCACATCGCGCTGCCTCGTATTCTTCCTTAGAATCCATGTCGAATTGAAAACAAACGCGAAATGACCTTGAAAAAGTCTGCTTAAGCGTACGCTCGGTGCTACTTTGGTACAGTAGATCAACGCGCACCCCAAACACCAAAACAACAACAGTGTTTCATAAATAAACCACACATGCCTGGAAGTGCCACAACACCACGTCTAATCTGCGTTTTTAAGGTGACGTGTACATGGTGTTTACCTCCTGATGAATGAAGAGCATCAGCGGTGGTCCTTGTAATAAGCCTCATGTTTCCTTTTTGTAGGCTCAGTCCAAAAGAAAGAAGTGCATTTCACAAACGGGGCGCATAGCAACTTTCATTTTTCCAATTCTGCCGCTCCAAGAATGGGGAAACCATGGGGAGGGGGCGGCGACACAACACCCCCCTGTCCTGCCCACTTTTTGTGCCAAGTATGACAGTGAAGACTGCAAGGAGCGCCACCCCACAGCCACAGCTATGAACCACAAGATCTGGCCCGGTGGGTTAAAATGGGTCCAGAAAACTTGAATTAAGATGTTTCTCTCCTTCCAGGCGGACTTCTACTACGCAAACATTGCCAGTCACTCGGTCCTGTGTGCATACGGCGGCGTTTATGTAAGTATGAAGTGTAGCGGCGTCCTATAGTTTACCTTCCCTCTAATTGCAGCTGAGGGGTAAGACTGGGTCCTGTAGATTTGTGTAAAGCACTAGGCTGTACAGAGACGCTGGATCCAGGATGCGTTCCTTTGATTTATTATGTGCAGCATGCAGCTATCACAGCGGTATGGGTATGGACATTGAGGGCAAGAATATATTGAAAGGATGGTTACTGGATTGACAAAAAAAAACAAAAAAAACAGTGATGTTAATTAATGTGCATTGTCCCTGTTTAAATAAACTCATAAAATAAAATAAATAAAAATAAGGATAAAGGGATCACTTAAATTATGGCTACCCAGCTAGCCCCTCTCCTCCCCCCTGCCAGTGAGTGTGCACCTTTCACACCTCGGTACCCGTCCGCCCACACACGCACACACGCACACACGCACCTACGCCCAATGTCATTCCCCATGTTCACCACACGGGGGCAGCAGATACGCACAGTGCTCGCGCCACAGCTGCACGTCTGTCTTCTATATGAAGTATAAACAGTATTAATTCTCACACTTCTCATTAGGGCCGTGCTCAATATATATATATATATATATATATATATATATATATATAAGGTATTGGCCATACATCGTTACAATGTATGTGACAATACGCGTATCGAATAGAGGCACCTGTATCATGATACGCAAATATATGTCTAACCACAGTCTTTATTCAGGACGTATCACAACATTCGCTCTGACTACTCCGATAAATACCTTAGAGTACAAGCCAAGCTTTTTCAGCCTAATAAAAACCTACATTTGGCCCAGCTCATAGAATTCACATCTGGAGAGAACGAAACCCACACAATCCCACAAGAGCAGCACTGGACGTTCAACTCCAGGAAAGTGGAGAATGTCTTTGCGTACAGCTGTTTAAATCAACGTGTTTCAATAAAACAAACCCAAATCAGGCCGGGTCCGTGTATAAAGTAGAATTCATTTTTCGTTTCAGAATGAAAGTGTGTGTGCACATTTCCTTTTATTGATTTTCAATTTCGTAATGAAACGAAATTAGTCAAAATGGCTTGAATTTGGATTTTTGTATATGATGCAACAAAAGATGGCATTTCAAATTACAAACGAAGCCTGAAGAATCCGTGTACCCTTCGATCATTTGTTATTCCGTTTCAAAATACAATCAGAAAAACAACATTTCCATTTGTTTTTTGTTGTTGTTTTTTTCCTTTTGTAAACTTGAATAAAAAAATAAGTATTTTATGCTTCAGTGTCAATGTGTTTGTTTTGGCTCTAGTTGTTTTAAATTCCAAACTAAATTATGGCATTACTATTATTTCGTTTAATTATTATTTGCGACACCGGAAGAGAGAAGAGACCTCAGCTCAGAGCCGCTCCGACAGTTGTTCAGCAAGTTGTATGAGATGTTGATGGCCTTATGCACATTTAATTAGGAGGCTTTTTCCAAATGGAGCAGCCTAGCAGAGATCAGTGATGCTTCATATAGCCACGGAGCGAATGGTTGCTCAGAAATATCCGTGAGGAGATTCTGCTTGGAAAACATGTCATGTTTCCGACGCAGATCTGGAAACTGCAGTGATCTCTTCCATTTATCAGGCGTGTGCGAAACTACATTATTAGGGCCCTGTTCCTTTCAGTAAAACCAGTGTAGCTTATTATTTATTTGGGGTACATTTCACGTTGCATAGCAATCAACCCAAAGTTGGGCCGTGCGTGCGTCTGCATCAGCCACTTCAAACCACACTTAACGTAAATGCGCTACTTTTGTAATATGTAAACATTGAGACAACAATGTCCTGCCATTTGGTCTGTGATACACAGCCTTTACTTGCGCTTACCCATACGTACATAGCCTACTGTGCAGACTTGTGACAAGGGCTTTAGTCTAAAAACGTATGCATATCACAGACAGGCCCGTCATTTGGACGAAAGTTTATGACTGGATATTTGACGTCCATTGGAGTACGTGCTGGTGAACGCCGAGTGGGGAGAGTATTAGGGATGGGACGAAATATCGTTTGGCGAAATATCGCGATACAAAACGTGACGAAACGCATCGAGTAAAAAAAAAAATGAATCGAATTTTTTGTTCTTTTTTTTTTGATAATTTTTTTTTTTTTTTCATGTAAAGCGTCTTTGAGTGTCCAAAAAGCGCTATACAAGTTCGATGTATTATTATTATTATTATTATTATTATTATTATTATTATTATTATTATTAAATGAAATATATATATATATATCCGGGGAATGGTGCAGTGCGTCGTCACGTCAAGTCACAGGAATGATATGTTAGTTTTTTTGAAGAAGAACCAGTCCTGAGATACATTAACCTCGGGTTAGAGCAGCACTAAGGGAGTGTTCTTGTTGTGTTTCCCTGTGTTCAACTGAAACAAAAATAAACAAGTTGTTATTACAGTAATATTTTTTTCTTTTTTGATATCGTATCGTGACGTATCGTTTCGTGACTCTGACATATCGAGGTGCATCGTATCGTGAGTTTAAGTGTATCGTCCCATCCCTAGAGAGTATTGAGAGAGGTGCACCAGCCTTACCACAATTTGCGACAACAAGATGCAAATGTTTAAGCTTGTCACAAGTTTAAATATTGTGACACAATGTGTTAAGAATGGTGGTATGTGTATTTGTTAATATTTATGGTTCATATCTACGTTAAAGGGTGCTCGGAACTTGAACCCCATCCCCTACCATGCAGAGTCCATGGGACACAAGATTCACCTGGACCAGAATGAAAAGTTGGTGATGTTTGGTGTCACCCATGTTGTGGCAGTGGATAGCTACAGCTCATGTTAAAAATAACCTGTTAAAAATAACCTCATTATTTATGAAGAAGTGTACAGGTTGGTAAAACTATGCTTAGCATGTAGCCTCTGCAACCCCTCATGTCTCACTCTTCTTTTCTCTATCTGACTCATCTATCTTTGTACTCACTCACATCACACTCACATTCTTCTCTTTTCTTTCTTTCCTCCCCCTCCCATGTTCTCTCTTGCCTCTCCCCATCTGTCCGTACCTGTACCTGCATCCCACAGAGTGAGCTTGTGGCACACTCCTTTGAAATTTCCTTGGACTTCGCTCTCTTACTCTCTATTGCTCTCTTACACACATACACACACTTTCTCTATTCTGTACTGTTTGGTAAGCTAGTAATACTCAAAACATGTAAAGTCTCTTTTCCTTAACAAAATGAATATTCTCATTATGCTGCAGGTTTGTAAACTCATGACAATAACTTAAAGAGATTGTGAACTCATGACAATAACTTAAAGAGATTGTGAACTCATGACAATAACTTAAAGAGATTGTGAACAAAACAAGGGCAGTTAGAATGATTACAGATCTGATATTAACTGCAAAGTTCACATATCAACAAGGTGTTGTTTTCTTTTGCCGCTGCTCGGAGCTGCTATAGAAAGGTTTTTGGCTCCACCCCTGAGTAACACTTCAGCTATCACCAGCCACGTTATTTGTGGGAAATTTTCATTGTATATTACGGCATCCCCGAAAGGCTCCACACTGATCAAGGCCCTGATTTTGAGTCAAAGCTCATAAAAGAACTCTGTGAAATCGCCGGCATTGTGAAGACCAGGACTACTCCTCATCATCCACGGGGTAATCCTGTAGAGCGTTTCAACAGAACTCTCTTAAGCATGCTCCGAACTCTTGAGCCAAAGCAAAAGAAACGCTGGAAAGAGTACGTAAAGCCACTGTGTCACACATACAACTGTACCAAAAGCGACGTTACAGGGTTCATGCCCTACGAGCTAATGTTTGGTCGCTCACCCCGTCTTCCAGTAGACCTGGCTTTTGGGTTGCCTGTCCGTGAAAACCAGTCCAAATCACATTCACAGTATGTCGCAAACTTGCGTTCCAGACTCGGGCAATCTTACCAAATTGCCTCCAAAAAATGCTGGGAAATCAGCAGAGAAGAATATGACTCGGTTTGACCAACGCATAACTCCGTCAAGTTTGGATGTGTGTGACCGTGTTCTCGTTCGCAATGTAAGACTGCGTGGGAAACATAAATTGGAAGATAAGTGGGAGCGGAACATATATGTTGTCCTCAACCGTGCTGGGGATCTCCCAGTTTACACAGTGAGACCTGAGAAACATGTGAATGCACCTACTCGAACACTTCAACGTGATTTGTTACTGCCCTGTGGGTTTCTTCCAACAGATACTCACCATGAACTTTCAGAAATAACACCGCCTCGTAAGCCAGTGACTCGTGGTCAGCGACAAGCTCTTTGTACCGAGGACTTGGAAGAAGATGGTTGTGATTGGCCTGTCGTTGCAACTTACTTACCAGGAACATGGGAAACGACTGTCTCTAAACCGCCAGTTGATCCTAGTCCGGCCAGTCCCTTGTGCTTACCAACGCTATAGTGCCTATACTTACCGATCCTGTCGAGCCAAACTCACCTGATCCTGAGGAGTTCCCGATGTTGCCACGTTTGCGCCGCCACCTGTTGATTGATCAAGATTTATCGCCTAACTCAAGTGAGTCTGAACTTTCATCTGAAACTGACGTCTCTGACTCGGACATTCCTGAGGGAGAAGCGGAGCCCAGTGGCCAAGCAGAGACATCCCTTACCTCGACCGATACCGCTCATGACCCAACGGTAGTTCCTGACCAGTCTGTTAAGAGTCCCGAGCAAGCTGTAGTCCAGCCTGAACCATCTGTCCGTCGTTCTTCTAGACAGCGACAGCCGCCAAAGCGTGTCGGTTATTCCGTTTTGGGAAATCCTCTAATCTCGGTTGTTCAGACGCTTTTGCATAGTCTGGCAGATGCGTATGGCGAAGCGTTCAGTAGTACCTCTGCAGCAAATGCTAGTTTTGAGTCATCCGTTCACGTTGTCTAGCATGCACTCGGAGGTGCATGGTCTTAAGGGGGGAGGGTGTAACACAGGTGCCAAATTCACTCTGTGAATATACGCCCATGCCCTTCTCCCATTTCTATGGTTAGTTGCGTTGCGTGTTATCGCAAGAATAGGGTCATGTGACCGTGTCCGCTAATCACGTCTCTTTATTATGCGGCACCCGGAAGTTCCCGGGAGACGCGAGGGAAGCCCAAACAATTGTGCTGCAGGTATGTTGTTCTCTTCGTTTTCTCTTAAACATTCGTTTACAGTCTCCGAAACTAAAAGGCCTAAATGTAAATCATAGGAGCCGATCACCAGTGCCGGACCGCGACATATGAGCCATGCGTTAAGATAAAGCGGACTTGGTAAGAACACACCCACACACACAGCGCTGTAGCTTAGCGTTACCCTCGCCCAGTGTTTTGTATGGGTCCGGTTAGCATTTGCTATTTCTGCCATATTTCTATCGAGTTCTATAAATGTTGTGACGGAATCAAATAGTAATGACATCGATTATGTTGAGTATTACTGCTAATGGTTAGTAGGGATTGGAGTGGGGTTTTAGCCAAATTGTTACTGCATGTGTTATGAATTGCCCTACGCAAATTGCTGCATTTTAAGCATTAAGATGCTAGCTTTTTGACACATTACTCTCAATTACCGTGAGAGTAATGCTAATCTTATGTGTATATTGATATGCACTTTTGTGTTGTTTAATATACTGACCCGTGTTAAATGGGGTTTTGCTGCTATCTGCTAATAGTTGCACAATACTTTAGCAGCTTTGATTGTTGATTGGACATGTCTAAATTATGATTATATTGTACAATATGGATGTTGAAATTAGTGTATTTAACACAAGTAGTGTTATTTACTGTACGATTATGGAATGTGTACACAGCTTAGACTTATTTTCCCTGCTGCTGTTTTATGCAGGCCAGGCTTTTTACAAATGATGGCGAGCTACTGAACAGGATTCCAGCCTAAAGCAGTATCGATCCACCTGGAGATTCCTACCAGGAACCCCAACCTCCTGCTCTGTCCGGGCTGGTAGGAGGCTCTTGCAGCCACCCTCAAAACTCATTCGAACTTCATTCTCCGGCCCTCTCACACTCATTCACTCACTCCTCCCTATGGGTCACTACCCTCCTCTGGACATTTAAACCTGACCTCGGGACGTGCTGAACTGTTGTCCACCTGTGCGAACATTAAACTCCATTAGGAGTATAATCTATTTTTCTTTGTAAATACCACTGTGCATATTTGAATGGCCATTCTCGGTTGTCTGTCTTGTCTAAACGTTTTTGTACATAATATACGGTACCAACTAAAACACAAATTACTGTCTCTGCCTCCTCTCTCCGAGTTGACACCTAGTCTTCTTAGCCTAGCCCATTCAAATAGCCTGAAGCGTAACTATAAGAACTCCATATAGTGGAGTTAGTTATTGGAGTAGCATTCTTTTGCAGCCATTGGCTACATATGTCATATATACTACTAATGTGGACAAACCGGGTTGGAGGTGCTCTCACTTGACTCATTGGGCTCTTGCCAAATCGGGTTACACAAGAAGCAAAGACCAGCCTGTCGGGCCGGTCCATATACTGTAGAATAGCAAACATTTTTCACAGTCTATGGGACTGTCACAACAGTTCAACCCTAAACCCTAAACTAACCCTAAACTAAGTCCTATGCTCCTGTCAGTGTGTGACACGGACAAACGCTGAATCGATCAAGACAAACAAATAAACACACACGCTTCATGTCAAATGTGTCTGTGCAACAGCGGCACATTCAGCCAGACTCCACAGAATCAGCATAAAAACACTCACTGTGCACTCCATCTTCTGGGGATCTGTCGTAGAACTCTTCACCTCTTTATCCATGACTCTCACTCGTCTGGTCAATCGTAGCTCCATTTGGAAAAACTTATTTTGCATAATCCACAACAACAGGCCTGTCTCCACCTGCCCCGCGCCCATCGCGCTTGTTTTTCATGTCTAAAGTTGTAAATAAGCCTCAACACTTCTCCATATTATAGCTCCTGTAACCACGCGCTGTTGTTTGGGTCAGTGCCAGTAAATATTCTAGAGTAAATTTGACTCTGTTCAGATTGTATATGGTCCTACTCTTCACAGAGTAACTGTGAGTTTACTCTTCAGAGTAAAACTTCAGGTTAGACAATCTGACACCATGAGTGACAGTAACATCACGTTAAACAGAATGTGTTCTTTATTAAGCAAAAACACTGAGGCCTCATTGTCACAGACTGACAGGTGGAGAATGAAGTCATGCAAGTTTTGCATTAGACAGAGCTTCAGGGAATTTATCAGGAAATTAAAATGGTGATGTCCAAAGGTCTGTTGATAATTTGTAACAGCGAGAGGAGCTAAAACAACTCCGGTATCAGTAAAAATAATAATAATAATAAGAAGAATGTGTTACAGGGTCATGTGTGTCCCGGTTCCTCTGAGTCAGGGTGGACCATGACTGATGTGGACAGGTCCATGTTACAGCAGACTGCACTCGAGGATCACATCACTGTCTCCAAATTAAAACTGTGGACACCATAGTCCTGTCCACATCAGCTGTGGTCCACCATGACTCAGAGGAACAGGGACACACATGACCCTTCATCAGGTACAAGTCTTAAGGTTTTTTTTATTATTTTCTTTAACATTTTTTGTTTCTTTTAATCTAACAGTTGCTTGATTAGTTTAAATTCTGCATTTAATTGGTACTTCCTGCTGAAATCCTAATAAGTTGGATTGTCCAATGACACATTTTCCAGCTTCTTCACCTGTGGGTCTGTGACAGACTGAAGCACAATGAGGCCTCAGCGTCTTTATTGGGAATAAAGAACACATTCTGTTTAATGTTACTGTCTCTCATGGTGTCAGATTGTCTAACCTGAAGTTTTACTCTGAAGAGAGTCAACTCACAGCTACTCTGTGAAGAGTAGGACCATATACAATCTGAACAGAGTCAAATTGACTCTAGAATATTTATAGTAATCAGTGACTGTGACGTACACGCCGTCTTCGAGAATTAAGTAAATAGTCGTATTGGTTGCAAACAGCATTACTAGTTAGCTATATGTCAAATTTACACATTGAATCCATTCGTCACGACGTTCTGGATCTTTTCTTTTAGTATGAAATGTAATGAGTGCGTATGGCGGCTCACATCAAACGCTGAGGTTCCTTTATTGCACTCGTGAATAGGGCAAAACTCTTTTCAAAACTCTATTCCTCATGGGCGACATGAGGACAGTCGCACTGCAATAGAGAATGAATGTGACCCTGGCATATCGCTGTAAAACCACTTTAAGCGCCATAATAGTCACTAAATAGCCGGTGGTTCCAGTATGATAGTTTGGTTTTAATGGGCTTTGTTGACACCGTGGGTAGTTGTGAACTTTTGACCGGAACATCACCACGCATGCGTACCGATAATGCTGATTCGGCTTATTAAATCACTTTGGCGAGGCTAACTTGAGCAACACATGACGAGTAGCCTAGCTTAAATTAGCCGATAGCCACTAAACCTTTAGTGAAGTTATCAGCGTGTTTAGCCCTCGCTCGCCTCTCTGCTCGCTCTGCGTCTCCTCTCGGGGCCTGCTGTTGCATTTCCCCGTGTCCACGCTGCTTTCCTCTGGCGTCAGTAGTGCTGCCACAGCGCCAGGACCGCACGCCTCGCAGCTCGTGTCTAAACCCCCAGCTTAAGATTTCCCTTTTATTACTCAAAAGTAGGCTACTTTGAAAATAAAACTTGTCCAAAATACAATCAAACTAGTTAATTCAAGAGGATGGGCGCACAGTGAGCTGGCCAACTCAGCTTCTTCAGGGGTAAAAATGAATGCGTCCCTTAAAGGAAAAAAATCAACAACAAAAATACAGTATCATACAACATTATTTAAATAAGAAGTAAAATACTATATTTTGTGGATGTCGTCAGTTAAACTTCCCATGATGCAGTGCCAATTACAGCTTTTTACCAATGGTATTGACAGTGTCATCCTGGCTGAACAGTGGTATATTACTGCTGTTTTTAAAGTCTGGTCTAACATTGTGCCGACAGTAACAGAATCCTCATTTGCGTTTCATAACATGTTTGGAATGGAATGGAACCGGTTTGGCATTGCCCTTTTCACGTGACACAACTCCCCCACAGTGCTTTGTACAGGTTTCGACCTGACCTTTTGATCATTAGAGAGATTTTTTTTTTTTTATTCAAGGGGCATTATATTACATAGATAGCAATCTCTGCTGGATTTCCTCCATGTAGTTTTGGAAGTCACTGTCGGTCCAGGATGTTTTGAACTAGCCCGGGCTCCAGGGATGCAGAGCCTTCCACCTTCTTCAGGCTGTTTAGAAACTGAGAATCAAGCAATCATTAATAACAGTTAGATTAAAGGAAAGAATAAAACTGTGTGTATGTATATATATATATATATATATATATATATATATATATAAGCTCTCACTTTGTAGTGTGTCCCTGTTCCTCTGAGTCAGGGTGGACCATGACAGGTCTATGTTACAGCAGACTGCACTCGAGGGTTATTTTACTTTCTCCATATATATACACTCAACAAAAATATAAACGCAACACCTTTGTTTCTCCTCCCATTTTTCATGAGATGGACTTAAAGATCTAAAATTCATTCCAGATACACAATATTACCATTTCTCTCAAACATTGTTCACAAATCAGTCCAAATGTGTGATAGTGAGCACTTCTGCTTTGCTGAGATAATCCATCCCACCTCACAGGTGTGCCACATCAAGATGCCGATCCGACATCATGATTAGTGCACAGGTGTACCTTATACTGCCCACAACAAAAGGCCAACTCAAGTCCAAGACGTTTGTTGAATGACACATTTTCCTGCTTCTTTACTTGTCAGTCTAGGACAGACTGAAGTCCAATGAGGCCTCAGCCTTATTATTGGAAATAAAGAACACATTCTATTTAACGTCATGTTACTGTCACTCATGGTGTCAGATTCTCTATCCTTCAGTCTAACTCTGAAGAGTTAACTCACATTAACACTGAAGAAGAGTGGACTCATATAGACACCAGACAGTGTTACATTAACACTGGAACATTTGCTGTAATGTTTGGCGGCGTCCGGCGCTGGGTGTCGCCATAACGTTCTAGCTTCAGTGACACACAGAAGCCCTTCTCTGTGTGTCATGCTCCGTGTTCTGGTTGGTTTGAGCGCTGAGTCTGTGGACCGTATTCCGTGCTCGCGAGTATCCCGGGCGTCAAACAAATCCTTCGACAGCTTTCGTCGGTCCGGGCGGGTTCGTAAAGTCCGGGTTTGAGCGGCGCACAGGGTCTGCTGACCGCGCGCTCTCTTCTCGTCAGGGGAATGATCGAAACACGTCTTGAAGGGCTGTCTTCGGTCTGGACGGGTTCGCGAAGCTGAGAGCAGCTTTTCACTGGTTCAGATCATGGTCCAGAGTCTGCTCTGACTGCAGCGTTGTATCCACGCTTTTTTTTTTATGTGGTCTTATTTTATACCCTTTTTTATACAGGCTATTTAGGCCTACAGCTTATTTAATAAAGGTCACTTTTTATTATTAGCCTATTTATTTTTTCCCCTCTTTTTTTATTAGTAAATGTGATCTTGGATTGGCTATACGGTTAATGTGGGTTACTGACAGATTTTTTAATATCATCTAACTATTTATCATTTCCTGGTCGGAGAAATGTTCTTTTTTGCCGTGTTTTGTGCGTGCCGTAAAACCCATGCATGCGAGGCCTCCTCATACGTGAATATTTTTGGGCGTTTCATTCAAATGACGCTAGGATTTCTCCGTGGCATTTACTATCAGCTGCGCTTGCGTACGATAAGATCTGAGCGGAAAGCACAGGTCCATAAATGTCACGCACCCTCTGGCGTATATCGGAAATACACCTACGCATACACCATTTGTTTACCCAATGTCGATAAATGAGGGCCAGTGACCCTAAAGTGCCGCTCTCTATAAGTCGACCTATAGAGCCTGTGTGAGAACGCCCTTAGAGTCCTGTTGATGTTGTATAGCTCCAAGCATTCAATGATCCAAGTATGTGGCATTGAGTCAGAGGCTATATATTATATATATATATATATATATATATATATATATATATATATATATATATATATATATATATATATATATATATATATAACTAAGTTAATAAATAAGTTAATTCTGGTTTCATGTCTGACAGTGAGAAAAAAATGCAAATGTGTTTCTTTGACACATTTGAAATAACATGTTATGTTGTAATGTATGTAAATAACGCGTAGGCAATAAACACAGTTAGTACAGTCTGTATTTTCTGTTCTCATCAAGATTAGCCTCGGACATTCAAATCACCGTCACTGAGCAGCCAACTCTACACAGCCGCATGTTTTATAAAGATCCTCAAAATATATGATCCTCTTATTATAGGCCTTTACACATTTGTACTCTGGTTTTATCTGTACAGAAAATGTGAAACTTTTGCTGTAGATTAACCTCTTAACCCCTGAAGAGATAATATTTTTATACGATGTTTTGTTCCTTTGGCTATTTAGCAAACTAACCAAAAGTTTTCATTCAGTGCAGTAAAAGGTGTGGTTTTCCCCAAAAAAGTTCTTTGTTTCAGGGAAGATTGAGACACAGCGACCCCCACCCAGTCCACTGGCCACATGGTCAATAAAGGGTTCAAATTACAAGGGAGACCAAGGTGGAGCTGAATGCACAGCTGTGGGAGCCAATGGGAACGATGAAAACATTACATGTGGTCTTAGACTCATAAATCTTGTAAACAATGGAATGTGTAAAAATACTGTGCTTCCCCAGGAAGAGTCAGTATGCCCATTGGGAACGGCTGCTGACAGACACATTTGATAGGGCACTGGGAAAGACAGAATTCTGTATTAAGATGACATGTTAGGGAATAAAACGTCTAAGTTGAACTCCTTGATTTGTCATCAATTCCTGGTATGTATTTTTATTAGTTTTACGTAAGAGTAGATTTTGACGGTTCTGAACTCCTTTTTCAGTTTGAATGCGCAGTGTTGTCAATTAAAGGTAATGTTTAAAATAGGGGAAAAGTAAACTCGTCGTAGTGATACTCTTTATTGTGTACAAGGACAACACAGGAAAACGGCTGTTTTTCTTCATTTGGTGACCGCGACGGGCTGAAGGGGGTGCTGAAGAGCCGTCAAACGGAGACGCGACGAGGTTCGGTCTTCGAGAAAAAAAAACCCACTTTTGCGGCAGGCATACCAGGTCCTTATCATTCCACATCATACAACAACAATTTCATGGACGTCCATCTAGAAAAGGTAAGACTGCTTTTGACCCCTACTATTGTGTGAGTCTCAAAGTACGTCTATTTGGCATATTTTTCCAAATTTTAGATTACTTTTTAACGGAGTTGTCTGTTGTGTGGTGTAATCTGTGAATTGATGGTGGAATTAAGGAAAGAAACGTTATAATTTGATATCTTAGATACCACACAAAAAAAAAAAAGTGGGATAAATTGAAATTACGAGTAATTAACGGGCTGCGCGTTGGGGTTTTACCCCTGTAAAAGCTGAAATGCACGTAGGCAGAACCGCCCAAGGCCGTGGACGCACGGTCTGAAATAAAACGTTGAAATATAGTCGTTGACAGATTTGGGGTCTGTCTAAAATAAACGGTTGGAGGCCGTTAGGACGGGGATCCTATAAATTCTACATAGAAACAGGTTTGAGGCCTTTAGAACGGGGTTCTATAAATTCTAAAAAAAATACGGGATTAAGTGGTATAAAAAAATTAATTAATAAAAAAAAAAAAAAAAAAAAAAAAACGAAAAAAAAAACCCATAGTGAATTCGGTGAATTTATGTTTGGTTTTTGGAAATCATAAACGGTATTAAGGTGAGTTGGAGTGGTGGTAAGTATAAACTTGTGTGACGTGACAAAGAAGGTAAGAAAATGCTGGAATTAATGGACTGTGAAGGTTGGGGGAAGGCAGTCACGGAGGCGTCGCCTCTCTTAACAAAGACCACGCGAAAAGACTTGAACAAGGCGATTTTGGCCTGTTTTCAAGGCTTTGAGCTGCTTCAGAGGGACCCCACGGTCCCACATTCACTGGAGTTTTTCTGCGGGGTTTTGACTGGTGCAGTGGAGTTCTGCACGAGGGAATTGCAGGACGAGGACAAATTAAAGGGGAGTAATGGACTCTCGAAGAGTGAGAAGAAACTGCTGAAACTCACGATCAGTAAGTATCAAAAACTGAGAAAACGCATCGACCCGGTCCTTGCACTTGCTTCAGCACAATGGTTGAAAGAGAGACAGGTTTTTTCCCCAACTCAAGGGGGAGGGGTTCAAAAGTCCCTCCCGAGAGGAGGGGCTCCCGCCGTGGAGCCGAAGGCCCCTGCTACAATCTCCCCCACTTCAGGGGGAGGGATTCAAGAGCCCCTCCCGAGCGGAGGAGCTCCCGCTTTGGCCCCACAGGCCCCTCCTCCGTATGACCAGAGCGGAGCGTGTGGGTCCTCTCTATACCCACAGTTAACCCTTCATGGACTGGTGGACGTGGACGTGGCGGCTTCAAACTTGTTATCAGCGGACGAGCATAAACATGTTAGGTCCTTGATAACACGCGCTTACACTGACTCCAAGACAATACCAAGGGATCCAGGCGGACAGTTGTGGGGGACAAAGGTGGTGGAACAAACAGAAAAATGCGCCAAGGAAACAATGCAAGCCCTTGAAGAATTGAAGACACACTCGCTGTCTCAGACACAGAAGGTGACTGAAGATCATCTAAAAGCGCAACAACAATTAATGGAAAGATTTAATGAAGAGACGGAAGCAAGAAAGGCTGAGGTTCACGAGCTGACTGAAAGGCTACAGGAACTTGCGCTTAAGGCCAACGTGGCCCAGCCGGCCCCAGTGGTGAAACAAAAGAAGAAAGTAACTGAAAAGATTAGTCTTTCCCAGTTCTCGGATGATAGCGAGGACGAAGGCCACTGTCGGGCCAATGTGGAGTGATACAAAATATCGGATGAATTAAGCGCACTTTACACCGAAAAAAGAGGCGCTTTGGATCGCGTATTTGAACTTAAGAATAGAGACTATGAGGAGGATGAGGAGGAGGACTGGAAAGTGGAGCTGAAACAGGCAAAAAAGGTGGTAGCGGACCTACAGGTGAAAATTGAAAAAAAGACTAAGGAATTGGCCAAGCTCCCACAAGGAGCTACATATCGAGGTACTTATCCTCTTATTCAGACGGGACCCCCAGTAAATGCAGGGGGCCCGGTCCCTGTGGCCTATAAACCACTGAGTAGTATTGAATTACGACACCTTAGGGACACCTTACCCCCCCTACAAGAAGGGGGCAAAAAAATGGTTTAGCACATTACAGCTACAATGCGCCAACGCGCAGCTGGCGGTCGGCGATATCAAGGGCCTGGTGTCCGCGTGTGCAGCCCCTCACGCTGTAAGCCACCTACTGAGAACCGCGAACCTGCACAACGCGCAGGTCCATGAACCCTTTGATCCACTGGCAGAGAATTTCCTGACAGTAGTGGATCTTATGTATCCACCACCATCCCCCCAACCTCCCACATTCCCATCATTTGTACCGGGCACCTGCCCTACCCAATTTCTGGATAAATGTATCCAACTTTACATTGCATCCATGCATGTACACCCGTACAGACACCCACAGACATCCTGTCTGTTCCTTCAGAACGTGCTGGACGTTCTTCCAGAACCTATTAAGACCTGTCTGACCAATGTCCCAGGACTGACTTCAGACTCAACCACATTTCTGACTCATTTCAAACATCACGCTGAAATTTTCAACAAAAAACACAGTGCCAGACAAAGTAACATTGAAATCATGCAGGAAGAGCTGCTGAAGAATCAGCTAAACCAGACACGGCAGCAATTAACGGCTGCCAAAAAAGATAACAAAAAGACACAAATGGTGGCAACAACTCCCACACACACACCCCTGACACCTGTCCCTACACCAGCAAGCGTCCTATACGCCTCCCAGAATCAGCCTTTAGGGCCAACATCACAAATGCACATTCATGTTCATAGCATAGGAGGAAACTCAGGGGGTAGGAGTAGAGGCAACAAAAGGGGACGATCAAGAGGCAGGGGGTCCGGCGGTACGGGCTATGGGGCTATTGGAGCTGGGCGGGGCCAAGAGCACAACCAGGCCTGCTTTCACTGTGGGGCGCAGGATCATTGGGCCAGAGACTGTACCCAAGGTGGCCTACAGGCGGGCTGCTTCAACTGTGGGGACCCCAGTCATTGGTCTAGGGATTGTCCCAACCCACCTGCTCGTGTGCCTTTGGGAGGAGCGCGTGGGGCACCACAGCTCCGACATCCGGCAGGGGGACCTGGCCGTTCTGGACCAGCCCCGTGGTTTCGTGGGGGCGGTGGTGGCAACTATCCAGTACACGACACTCATGGTTGCCTCCCATACGGTCAAGAGGACTTCTACTAGGGGTGCCCAGTGAGTCCTGGACCCACCCCAGAACCATTTGTCCCAGTAGAGGTGGGTGGGGAAACGTTGATGATGCTCGTGGATACGGGAGCTACTCATTCCACGACTAGAAAAGCAACACCACACATGCTAAGTGACAAAAGCATTAACCTTTCAGGACTCACGGGAAAGGCAACCCCTCTACGCATGACCAAAGAACTGACTTTCAAACTGGCTGGACAGACTTTCAAATCGTCATTGATCTATTCACCCCAGACTCCGGTGAATCTGCTTGGTCGAGACATCCTTCAAGCTACAGGAGCCATTATTAACTGTTCCCCTGACGCCATGTATGTTACGTGGCCAAACGGATATTCCATCACCTGCACACCGGCACGGTCGCATGGACTTTATGTTTTTCGGGAAGAGCGTATGGCTGAGGGAGTGTCAATCTATTGGCTACTCCTAGAGCCAGGGACTCCTGACATGACTGGACTCTACGCAAAAATGCTCGAATGGAAACCATGGTTCACTATGCTCCACCCATATGCCCCTCCAATTGATCCACTGCACTGCACTCTCTTCTATGACAGAAGTGCTGACGCCCAATACCAGTTGGCTTTTGATAGTGAGGTTAGAGGTAATACATATACTATCACATCCACACATTTGTATGTACATGAATCAGGTGTTGTTGCCCCAGTTGTTCTGCCGGAAAACATAAAATGTTTCTATAAAAGAGACACTCTTACTGACCCACACGTGTCACTGTTCTTAGGCCCTGGCCATGAGGCCAGGGAGTTGGGTCCCCTAACACATAAACTTAACAAGGTTCTGGACTGGGAGCAGACTGGTATGGATGGGGTAATGTACAGTTCCAGTACACAGGCATACAAGGTCGAGTTAGGTTTAGCGATAGACGACACAATGGCGGAAGAAGAGATTCTTTCTCGGTCTCATGGCCGCGAGTTGACCGACCATGAAGGTGCGGAGGACATGTTAAAGCGCTTCTCAGAGGACTTGTGGGCGAGGGGCCCATCGGACATCGGTTATTGCACGAAAGTGGACCCGGTAACTTTGGATGTTGCCCCGGGGTCTCGTGTTTATGTCCCGCAAAGACCTTTTCGTAAGGACAAACAGCGGGAGGGCATTGAAACTGCCCTAACAGACTTATGGGAAGCTGGGGTATTAGAGCTTTCTGATTCTCCTTGGAATACTCCTTTAAACCCAGTGCCAAAGCCTGATGGCACTTTTAGACCTGCACATGACCTAAGAAAGGTAAATGAAGTCACAACCACACCTCTCTTGCCTGTTCCAGACCCTCACAAATGTCTCTCTATCCTGACTCCTGTGATGAAGTACTTTACAGTCATTGACCTGAAACATGCATTCTTCACCATTCCCTTGGCTAAGGAGTGTAGATATCAATTTGCATTTACATATGGTGGAGTGAAATTGCAGTACAAGGTCTTACCTCAAGGTCATCGGAACTCACCAGGAATCTTCAATAAAGTTTTGAAGGACTGTTTGTCCCCTATTGAAGTACTTCCCGGTGCTGTTGTGTCACAGTACGTTGATGATATTTTAATTGGCGCTGAAAGTGCCAAAGATTGTTTGGACGTGACGGCCGCTGTCCTGTCACGTCTCCTTGAATGTGGCTTTAAGGTCTCAAAGGAGAAGCTACAATGTTGCCGACCCCAAGTTCTCTTTTTGGGTAAGGTTATTTCGGCTGGTCATATTACCCCTAGTGCCACCCAGAGGCAGTCCATTCTTACGGCCGACCGTCCGGATACGGTACGGTCCCTTCTTTCCTTTTTAGGGTTGGCGAATTACTCCAGACACCATGTCTTGGACTACACAGGTAAGACTGCTCCCTTGCGAGAAATCATCCGCGCAGCTGGGGTTCGAGATCTCCGAGCCTCCCTGTCTTGGACGGAGGAGGCTGACAAAGCCTTTACTGACCTAAAGGCAGCTTTGGCTTCCTGTGCGGACCTTGCCATTCCTGATTACGGTAAGCCTTTTCATCTTGATACCACCATCACCAATTGCTCCGGACATGCGGTCTTGTGGCAGAAAGGAGCGAGTGGTCAGCGTAATATCATACTTTACGCATCCACCTTGTTGGACCCAATTGCCAAGAAGGCCACTGATTGTGCGCTGTATGCTGATACATTGGCTTCCTTATTGAAGAAGGTGGCTCATGTAGTAATGGGTCATCCATTGGTGGTGTATACCTCTCACTCGGTGGTAGCTTATGTACAATCTAAAACCTTTGCCCTGACTCCTCAAAGACAATTGAGACTTGCAAGGGAACTGACTGCCCCAAATTTAACTTTTGCTGCCGATGACGCTCCTAACGTTTCGGCAGGGCTGACCCTTACTGGCTCCCCACATTGCTGTGAGTCTTTCTCTCAATCTCAGGTTCGGATTAGGCCTGACTTATCAGACCAACCTTTACCGGGCTCTCGTTTGCTTTTCACGGACGGACATTGTCACAGGCTCCCGGATGGGTCCCTGTCAGCTGGGGCTGCGGTTGTTGAACTTTTGCCACCGAACCACACTCGCACAGTTTCCAGCTGGGGCCCCTATGGTGGCTCCTCCGCCCAGTTTGCGGAGTTGATGGCGCTGAAATTGGCGTTGGAGGTTGCTTCGGGTCAGCGTGTCACGATTTACACCGACTCGGCTTATGTGTGTGGCCTAGTGTTGCGTGATTTGTCGTCTTGGAAAAGGAACGGCTTTTTGACCGCTAAGGGCACTCCTGTAGCCCATAAAGAACTTTGCGAAGAAGTAGCTGACAGTCTGTTGCTCCCTGCTGCTGTGGCGGTAGTGAAGGTTCCTGGTCATTCTAAGGCGGACACAATGACTGCCATTGGCAACAGGGCGGCGGATGTTGCGGCGAAAATGGCGGGTGATTATCATTTTGACTCTCCCGGTGAAGGGGAGTGTAATCCTTTGATGTTGGTAGGACTTGTTCAGGCTCCTTTGTTGGAGTCCTTGCAGCTGGTCTCGGATGTATGGGTCAGTATTTCTACAATTGACGGTCATGATGTTGCTCTGACTGACTCAGGTCATCTCTGGATGCCCATGGAAGTGTGGGATCGCTTGGGAACCTTGGTGGAGAACTTGCCGCCAGGCAGGGCGCACAGCCTTAAATTTCATTTAGACACCTTTTGGAAGCCCCACTTAACGCTTGTTGCTTTTCAGGGACTTCTGAGTGTCGACGAGTGCCGTTCTTATCATGATGAATACGGTGAGGACTTTTGGTCACGAAATCGCCTTGCTGACGCGTACGTTGATGGGGTCTATCGTGGCCCTAATGGCCTGCCATTCTTGACGCCATCAATGGAACAACGTGTTCTAGAGGAAATACATGGTTTGAATCACCTTGGTCCGAAGGGCATGGCCAGCATCTTGGAACAGTTCTACTACCATAAGATGCCTCTCTTTTTGTGTAAAGACTTTGTACGTGCGTGTCAGACATGTGGTGCCTTTAATCCTCACCCACACCACAAACGAGGTGCGGGTGCGGTGAAAACGGGACGCTACCCTGGTGATGTGATCCAGATTGATTTCACGGACATGATCGTGCCTCACCAAGG
Source organism: Proterorhinus semilunaris (assembly GCA_021464625.1). Classification (NCBI taxonomy): domain Eukaryota; kingdom Metazoa; phylum Chordata; class Actinopteri; order Gobiiformes; family Gobiidae; genus Proterorhinus; species Proterorhinus semilunaris. The sequence continues at coordinate 38,199,718 of CM038346.1, forward strand.
TAAGCGATTTCTGTTGGGTATTGTAGATACGTTCTCGGGATGGCCGGCGTTCTTCCCATGCAAAAGGGAAAGCTCAGCTGAGGTCATGGCTGTACTTCTGAAAGACTGGATCCCTCTCTTTGGGGTTCCCTCGGAGTTACACAGTGATTCCGGGACCCACTTCACGGCCCATGATGTTAAGACTCTCTGTGGTCTCTTGGGTGTTCACAAATCGTTCTCCTGTGTATATTACCCTAAAGGTAACGCTAAAGTGGAGAGAATGAATCGGTCACTGAAGAGTGTTCTTGCCAAAATGCTGCGTGACAACCCTAAAGCCACTTGGTTGTCCTCGCTCCCCGCTGCGTTACTTCACCTTAGGTCCACTGTGAATAACACGACTCATTTCACCCCATTTGAACTTGTGTTTGGCAGGGCCATGCCCGGGTGCCTGCCTAAGTCTAACTCAGCGACCTTGCCTGAAGTTACTAACATCTTCCAGTTCAGACCGTATTTTGAGGCTCTCAATACACTTTTGAAGGAACTAACACCCATTGTGGCGACTGACACCACTGTTTCTGATTACACAGCGGACTTACCATCGAGGGTCTACATTAAAAACCACACCAGGACCTGTTGGAACGCTCCCAGATACTTAGGACCTTTTGAAGTGACTCAAAGGACTGCCACCGCGGTTAAGGTTGAGGGGCGTGACAACTGGTACCACTGGTCACACTTGAAGCCCTGTTCTGAGAAAACAGGCTTACATTGGACTCATACGCATCCCAGACGGTTGACACATCCTGCTGAATATGATAGTGGGTCTAACAGCCCCACTGAAGGGGGTGGGGGACACCAACCCCAACCCAGACGATCACAAAGACATAAAAAAGACTAACAAATATGGACTTAAGGCCTGGGTTTTAAAACCAGGACCTTTAAGGTGTCCATACGGGGTGTGGGCCCTGACACTTGCTCTTTGCTTGCTCATCATACCAACAGTAATAAAAATAGACGATCCACATAGTTGTGAGGGACGGGTCAGAGGACACCCTATCAAAGAATTGAAATTGGCCCTCTACAAGGTATGCAAAGAAGTAGGTAAAACACCTGGAGAAAATCTGGTCATCTACTGCAACAATGCAGGTACAATGTTGGTGAAAATGAGAGAAGCAGTGTCGGACCAACACACCCTAGACTGGATCACCCATTGTACAGAAAAAATGATAAAAACATGGGAAAACAAAGAAGGAACAAATTATGCTGTTTTGAAACCTGTGATTTATGATGTATCTAACATGTCTGTTTCCACAGAGGGAGATGGATCTAGGAAGCGACGGTCTTTCGATACGGGGGGTCATAAGCCAGGAGAGAATAAATGGGTAAAATTAGCTAAGCACACGGCCATGATTACCAACTCAACCCCGCCATGTTGGGTGTGCTCCCTCAGGCCCCATCATGCTGCAGAAGTGCCGTCCACTGTCCCCGTCCCGATTTCGGTAAGGGCCTCGGTGTGTCTATTGTGGCTCTACCATTGGTGGAGGTGGACTGATAGGGTCCTACCGGGGTGCGAGCCATACAAAAAGTATGCTAGTCCCTTACAATGGGTCTGGCCAGGGAATTGGACGACCGGAACCAATGACACCTTGAGGAAGGGGAATACCCTGCAGGTGGGAGATCGTACCCTCGGTCAATCATACGTACCTTTCTCTGATAACGGCGGACGTAAGCCCCTGTTCGGAGATGGGAAAGGATTTATCGCCACGCTGATCCCTATGATCGGTGTGGCGGCCTCCATGCAGCGTCTAAATGAGGTATGGTGGATCCTGGAGGACCTAACTGAGGTAATAGGCGACATCTTGGACCAAATGGAACGGAGTCCAGAACTTAAGGCAGTGGCTGTTGTGGCTATGCAAAATAGAGTGGCGTTAGACGCGCTGTACGCTGAACAGGGTGGTATGTGCACAGCAGTTGGCCTTGACCACTGCTGTACTTATATTCCCGACGACACTGGCAATTGGACAGCCATTAAAAATAAAGTAAAGGAACTCAAAGACTTCCTCGCGTCTCAAGAAGACCAGGGTCCTCAGTGGACCTGGCTAAATTGGTTGAATTCCGGTTCCTGGATCCATATCCTTCAAAAGGTGGGTATTCTTATAGGTGTAATACTCTTGTTTTGTTGTGTTTTGTTTTGTTGTGTTGTGCCTCTCATTCGCAGCATGGTCTCCAGGGCTCTGGGTTCCACTGGGGGCATCTATACCATGGGTGATGCGTCCCAGGGGGACACGGAGCTCAGGACAAGGGAAACGCAAGAAGGGGGTGGTCCCAGCCTGTACTTGGAAAGAGTACGGCAGGCTTTGAAAAATGAATGGAACGACCCCCGACAAGGCTGTGATGGAGAATATTGTGGTGGAGATAATATCTAAACAACACTGTTCGGTGTTGTTGTGCTTGTTGTGTTTTGTGTTGCAGGAATGTTTATTTTTGTGTCAAACAGAGACGGTCCCAGGGGGACGTAAAAGGTGAAATGTACCGTTGACACGGAATAAAAACCAGCCAAGTTCCGCTTGGAAAGATTAGTAAGCGGAAGTTACACATGGGAAGAGAGAGATGATTTTGAAACCACTCAGCGGCTGGTTGAGTATGCCCTACATAAAGTGAACATGTTTTTTTTGGTGTTATAATATGTGAAATTGTACTGTGATTTTTGATACAGGCTGTACTTTTGTGAACTTGAAAATATTATGGTTTTGTTGACCTCCTTTTAGAGGTCAGAAAGGGGTCTGAAGAGATAATATTTTTATACGATGTTTTGTTCCTTTGGCTATTTAGCAAACTAACCAAAAGTTTTCATTCAGTGCAGTAAAAGGTGTGGTTTTCCCCAAAAAAGTTCTTTGTTTCAGGGAAGATTGAGACACAGCGACCCCCACCCAGTCCACTGGCCACATGGTCAATAAAGGGTTCAAATTACAAGGGAGACCAAGGTGGAGCTGAATGCACAGCTGTGGGAGCCAATGGGAACGATGAAAACATTACATGTGGTCTTAGACTCATAAATCTTGTAAACAATGGAATGTGTAAAAATACTGTGCTTCCCCAGGAAGAGTCAGTATGCCCATTGGGAACGGCTGCTGACAGACACATTTGATAGGGCACTGGGAAAGACAGAATTCTGTATTAAGATGACATGTTAGGGAATAAAACGTCTAAGTTGAACTCCTTGATTTGTCATCAATTCCTGGTATGTATTTTTATTAGTTTTACGTAAGAGTAGATTTTGACGGTTCTGAACTCCTTTTTCAGTTTGAATGCGCAGTGTTGTCAATTAAAGGTAATGTTTAAAATAGGGGAAAAGTAAACTCGTCGTAGTGATACTCTTTATTGTGTACAAGGACAACACAGGAAAACGGCTGTTTTTCTTCACCCCCACCTACACAAGCGCATTTTTTCCAGTTACTATTCAGGTATCCAGGCATTACCCACAACTTAAAGCTTCCTGAAAAAAGAAAGAAAGAAAGAAATACGTAAATGAGAGCGAAAAAACAACAGAAACGTGACAAATAAAATGACAAAAAAGTGACGACAACGGGGCAGCGATGCTTGGAAAACACAAGGAAAAATCTTAGATCCGGTTTGCAGGTCTTAGCTTTGAAATGGGCATTACACTGGCCTGTAGGCTGTAGGACGTTTTTAGTTTTGGGGGAAGCCGAGCTAGAGAAAATGCGCTCCAGTAAAGTGGGGGTTAAGAGGTTAAAGACATACTAATGTAATGAAACATGTTATTGTAAAGATGAGGTATTGTATTTGTTTCCAGCTGAAGGTTTAAATCTGACCAAGTTTTGCCTGTAGTGTCTGGACACTCTGAAAAAGTAATATGGGGATGATGTTGGAAAATAGGCAAGGCAAGTTTATTTGTAGAGAAAGTGCTTCACAGTTGCATAAAATTACAAGAAAACAGATCAAAGCACGTCTGCATCAAAAGTGAATGACTCCGACGCGGAGGTGGAGTTCATCTCTTAGGTGAGTGCCTGTGTTGTCATGCCATGCGTGTGCGTATTGTAATAAATGGGACAGTGCGTGAGCCTGTGTTGTAGTTTGGGGGGGTGATGATATGAGTCACATTTTGCGCAGGTGCTACAGCGCTATTGACATATTTACAGTGTACGATAGTTTGTGCTGAAATACGATAGTTTTGGAAGCTTGGTATGATATATTGGTTTTGAGAATCTGGCAACCCTGTTTGATCAGATGTTTCATTATTTGGTTGGTTATCTCCAGACCCGCTTAAATGTTTGAAGATGTGAAGTTCTTTTTTGAGCACAGTGGCCTAGGACGGATGTATTCATGAGTTGACGTGATAAAATGATCAATCAATTAAACTTTATTTATAAAACGCCTCGTCGTGAGTCTTTCTGTTGACTTTAGGAATAACTAGGAGACCCCTGCCAGAGGAGCGAAGGGGCCGTGAAGGTTCATAAGGAGGATCAAGACCATTAAGACATTTAAAAACCATTAAAAGAACTTTAAAATCGATCCTGAAACACACGGGGAGCCAATGCAGCGACTCTAAAACCGGTGTAATGTGGTCCCGCCTCCTGGTCTTCGTCAGGACACGAGCTGCTGAATTTTGTAAAAGTTGTAAACCTGAGATCCTCTTTTTGGGAAGACCAGAAAGCAGGACATTACTGTGACGTTTGTCATGTCACGGGAAGCCTACTGCGTTCTGGAGGACAAAGTCGAGCTGAGACAGTTTTCCCAGGCAGGCCAAAGAACAATTTATTTACAAAAAAATACACTTAAAAACCAGGTCTGGCAACACGCCACGCAGCACCCACCCCAGACAGAGTGAGTGGGCTGCTTTTATAGCAGGTGGTAATTATTGGACCATACCATTACAGACCGTCCAATTAATAAAACAGTGAAAATTACTACCAAAAATATAATCTTTATTAACTCTGCAGTGAATTTCCTAATTTAAAAATACCCAGTTTAATAAAGCTAAAAACAATCCAGGACACCCCTCCCGTTTTAGCAAGTGGATGAACCCGGACCCCTCCCTAGGCGCTCCGGCTCTCTGGGGACTCTTTGGCCGGAACACCTAGAGAGGAAACAAAACAAAAATTTAAACGTTACCATAATATACTGTAGACACCTATTCATTTCTCTGCACCACAACCCTTTTACCCATGTCATGGATCCCAGTCCATGACAATTATAGAAGTCGATACGACTGGTGATAAAAGCATGCATTAGCGTTTCCGTGTTGGCCCGAGAGAGAATGGGACGGACTCTGGCTATGTTCTTTAGATGGTAAAAAATTATCTTTGTGATATTCTTAATGTGTGGAATTAAAGTCAGCTCAGAGTCAAACATCACACCCAGGTTCTTCACCTGCCATTCAGGATTTGATATCTAAAATGCAGTTAAAAAGTGCATCCATTGGCCTGGTGTCCTCAGGAGACATGGAGATGTACAACTGTGTATCGTCAGCGTAACTATGAAAGTTGACTCCATGTCTCCTGATGACATCACCAACAGGGAGCATATACAGGTTAAAAAGCACTGAGCCTAAAATCGAACCCTGGGGCACACCACATGTAATTCTATGGACCTTGGAGGAGCAGGTATCCACACTTACCATGAATGTCCTGTCTGTGAGGTAGGATGTAAACCATTTGTGGACAGCACCAGAGAGGCCGATGTGTTTTAAACGAGTTAAAAGAATAGTATGGTCGACTGTATCAAAGGCAGCGCTCAGATCCAGTAGAACCAACACTGTCAACCTTTTGGAATCATAATTTAATCTAAGATCGTTTAAAATCTTTAAAAGGGCCGTCTCGGTGCTAAAGCCAGACTGGAATTTCTCAAGGACGTTATGTGCAGTAATAAAATCACTAAGTTGGATAAAGACAAGTTTTTCTAAGATTTTGCTTAAAAATGGTAAGTTGGATACCGGTCTAAAGTTGTTAAAATCATTACGGTCCAAATTGCTCTTCTTCAGCAGAGGCCTCACCACCGCCCCCTTAAAGGCAGCAGGGAAGACCCCCGTCTGAAGGGAGCAATTCATCATATGTAAAAGCTCGTCTTTAAAAGATCCATAAAATGTTTTAAAAAACGGGGTTGTGACCGGGTCTAAAGGACATGTGGTGGGCCTCACTGAGGAGAAAACTTTATCAAGCATCTCAGCATTAACCTGGACAAAACTGTGCAGTGTTTCCTCTGGAACAAGTAGACAACCAAATGTATTTAAAACCGTGTTACTTTGGTTACATAAAATATTACATCTGATAGTGTCTATCTTTCCCCTGAAGTGGTCTGCAAACGCACAGATAGTGTCTGTGGCGTTTAAAGGAGGTCTGTTAAAATCAGGATTTGTGGGTTATTTTTGTGGTTGGTGATTATTGTGGAAAATTATTTATTTCTTGCATTTCTTATTGCTGTATTGTAGGGCTTTTGTTGAGCACGGAATATTTGAAAATGTATTGTTATTTTGAATTTCCTCCATCTCTTCTCGGCCTTCCTGCAATATATATATATATATATATATATATATATATATATTAGGGCCGGGACTCGATTAAAAAAATTAATCTAATTAATTAGAGGCTTTGTAATGAATTACTTGAAATTAATTGCATACAAATATTTGACCTGAGAAAAGTAAGTTTTTTCATAAGGATTTTTAGTATACCATTGAATAATGACTGAATACATGAGCTTAAGCAACAAAATATTGTTTCTTTTTGTTCAACCAAGTCCAACAGACCAGTGCAGTATTGCCATTAATTGTGCGTCTGCAGGAAAAAAGGAAACTGAAGTGTGGAAAGCAACGTGTGATTAATTTCGATTCATATTTTTAATCGCACTAAACCTCACGTAATTAATTAATCGCAATTAATCGGGAAAAAAAGTACAAGACTGGAAAGTTTGAAGATTATGAGAATATCTGTGAATGAACACGTGTGGAAAAGACGAGGGAGCATTGGTTTAGTGATTTCCTCACTGAGAAAAGTAATAGTTGTGCTTCCTTGGATGTATTCATTGTTGTTTACTTGTTTCTCTTCAATCAGCTACCTTCACTAGTGTAAAGTAAGTATTGAAATGGCCTTTACTTGAAAAGATCTAGGAAACCAATTGCCTTGAAAGAGTCAAGTTAATGTGGCTAATTATTTTCAACTGTTGGTAACTCACTCATTTCCAGTAATGTTAACTTCCATACCAGTAGTGTTCAATTGAAAAAATGTATTGCTGAATACTTGCATAATTCAATTATATTGCATTTAGACAACTTAACTACTTAAACTCCAGAGTCCCCTGATCAGGGGAAGTTTTGGTCCAGGCAGTTGGACGCACTTGGACACAAGGGAACGCCCTTCCAACCTTCTCAGTGTACATGTGAATTGACTTTCTTCAGTTAGACTTTAGGTCCGACACCATGAGTGACAGTAACATGACGCTAAATAGTGAGCTCTTTATTGTCTGTAAAAAAGCTGAGACCTCGTTGCTCTTCAGTCACAGACTGGGATGTGAAGAAGGAGGTCATGGAGATTCTGCTTTAGACAGAACTTCAGAGTTCTGCTGGATATGAGAGTTATATCATATTCTGAAACTCAAAAATATAGTAAAAAAAAAAAGTAAAAATACAAATGTGAAAATCCTGAAATTATATCATTAAAAAATAATTAATTTATTTATTATGAATTACTCTCATTTTTCCAAAAAAAAAAACATAACATGACAATCTGATGTAGAGTCATGTGTGTCCCGGTTCTTCTGAGTCGTGGTGGGTCATGGTGGACCATGACAGATGTGGACAGGACTGTGGTAAATGTACTTTTATATTGGAGAAAATTCTTACTCTCGTAACTGTGTTGAAGAAATGAACCTCATGAGCTTCTTCTGTAACATCTGTCCACATCAAAGACTGTAAAGCTGCACCACGACTCAGAGGAACTGGGACAATCATGAACCCTACGTCGAAGAACAACCTTCTTTTTTTTAGTGTTATTTATTTAATGAAGTAAGAGTAGTTTCAGTTTTGATTTTTTTTACTTGTTACCACCTGCATCTTTTTGGCCAGGACTCTCTTGAAAAATAGATTTTTAACTTGCATTCACACCAGGATTCGAATCAAGAGGGGGTTGTGAATGCGACCTTAATCTCAATGAGTTTTATAGTGGATAAAAAAATTAAAATAAAATAAAACTAGCAATTGCTTGATTTTGTAATATTTAATTAATCCATCCAGTGCAAGCCTAATGCACAATCTCCAAGACTTGAGTGAAAACTTGAACAGAGAAATTGAAATATAATTGAAATACGCAAGTATTCATCAATACAAATGTTTAATTGAACACTACTGGTATGGGAATTAACTTTACTGGAAATTCGTGAGTTACCAACACTTGAAGATAATCGGCCTCATTAACTTGACTTATTCAAGGCAATCGGTTTCCTGGATTCTTTCAAGTAAAGACCTCTATTATTTGTTTCAGTGCTGGAACCTTCTGGCTCATAAAGTAAACATTGCAAAGGGTTAGTCTGGTCATTTTTTACTCAAGTCCTATGTTTTCTCCTGCCGTGTCTCGCCTTCCAGTCCTGCTTCAACAGTACGGCCCTGGTTGGGTGAAGTCCCTCCACAGCTTCTGCCGGTCCGTGTGCTCGTGGAGGGTGGTCGCGATAATCGTCGAGAACTGACACCTGTTGTAGTCCAGCGGGAACACTTGAAACACTCCGGGAAAGAGCGGCTCGGTCGGCTCCAGGCCCAAGCGCTGCATGCACATCCCCAGGTACACGTCCTCGATGTACAACGCCTTCACCCCGCGAGACGCCTCCACAAGCTTCTTCGCCAAGTCCAGGGAGAGGACGTACCCCAGCCCGAGAACATACGGGGGATACCGGGGTCCGCCGAAGACGTACATGGGGACGAACCACTTGGAGCTCGTGTGTCGGTGAACCTCGGCCGCCCGCTCCACCAGACCCGTCAGACAGTTCGCTCTCGGGGTGTGCTGGAGCATTTCCAACAGTTTGGGTACGTTCAAAAACATATCGGAGTCTATTTTCATGGCGTACACTGCGTCGTGACAGTACGTGTCCAGCCACTCCAGCATCACCATCGTTTTGATTGTCAAGTTTTTGTAGCAATCAACAAAGTCGCTTTGAATGATGTCCCCGTATCGCTTGCTCTCCTCCGACAACTCGTTCTCGTCCGCCTGCCCGAGCCCCAAGAGGAAAAACAGAGCTACTTTTTTGTCCCGCAGGACTTCCTGCGCCCCCCAGGTGTCGCGGATGATCTGGCGGTCCGCTTTGTTTTGCGGAGCCACGGGGACCACCAAAACCAAATGCGGCTTCAGTTCTTGACATCTCTGCGCTTCGTTGATGATAAAACTGTACTTGTAGGGATACTCCACTAAGTACGGCCCGGGGGACATGTACTCTAGAGGCGGGGCGAGCGGCGGGGGCAAGGTCAGCGTTTCGGCCTGGTGAGTTGGAGAGTGAGAGATTTGGGTCAGACGCGAGTCCGCGGATTTGGCCTCGTTGGTGTTGAAATAGCGAGACCACAGTGAGTCCTTCCAGACTGCGGGGGTTTTGGTCAAATTGAGGCAGTACAAAGTCACAAAGACGCACAAAAACAGCAGAGAGACCAGAGAGCAACGATAGGAACATCGCTTCTTCGTGGCCGCCACCACTCCATCCTCCATTTGCAAGAGGGCCCTCTGCAGGTGAAAACAGTAAAGATTAGATGGCTACAAATCAAGCATATTTGAGCCCTTTTATTCTATTAACTCAATGATGGAAATACACGTTATTGAAATGCCAACCCGTGCGGATATTTCTGTCATTTAGGTCTCTGAATAAGAAAGAGTAGCGCGGTCTACTCGGTCACGAGCGAAGGTATAGCGAGTTTACATCGGGCCCAAAAAAATCCAGCCTGACCCGACCCGAGCAATTACAAGAATTGTCCGAAACAAACCCGGGGTAAATTATGATTTGTGTAAGGCCCAGTCAGTGCCTTCAGCAGCAGCAGCACACACCTGGGCAGGCATTGAGGTGTGTGCAGTGCGGGGCCAATTCTTCACCTTATTCTGGAGGTTCACGTGGGCGCCATGAATTGTGCCCCCCCCCTTATCAGTTAACATGGGACTGGAGAAGTCCAGATAAAATCAGTTACTACACAAAAACAAAGCCGAGCAGAGAAACGGTGCGGTGTTGACTTGTTGGTGCAAATGAACGTTGGGACATTTTACACAAATCGATGTACTAAGGATCAGATTTGAGCGGAGAACGTTTCCCCTCCTTCTCAGTTTAAATGAACGGGCTTCGCGCTCGACCGGAAGTGTCAGGACAACGGACGTGCCGAGACAAAGCAAAAAGAGGCAAAGGTGGGCGGGGCGGAATAAGGTGAATATGGAGGACCAATAAATGTATATATAAATAAATATATACATTAAAAAATCATCAATAAATGTTCAGTGAATTGACATTTTTATTTAAATGAAGATAAAATGTGCAAATAAATTATAATATATTATTTGGGGGTGGGCGCTTATAAGCCTTTTGCTTCAGCCCACTCCTTTTGAGCTGACTTACTGCTCAAATAAATATATATATTTATTGTGCATATATTTCTTATATATATCTTATATATATAAGAATATATATATATATATAAAGTCATGGTCACATCAGATAATTTAGACAGATATGTGTTCAACCTTTATAAGCAATAATTGTGTGATAAAAAATTTTTTTAAAAAAATATTTACCATATACTTTAGCTTCAGATTTTGCCTTCTGTTTAAAGCGGACCCTCCATGACTTTCTTCTTAAGCTGCGCTCTGTGACTGAAGAGCCTTCTTACTGGAAACAAACAAATTGGCGCATATGAATTTAAACACTTTTCTTTTCCCCTCAGGAATTTAAACACATGATAAAAAAAGAAAGAAAACACTGTTGCCACAGGACACAGTTAATACCTTTGTTTTCCAAATCTGGAGAACGCTACAACTAGAAGAAAACGACACAGAGATCAATACTTTGGTTGGCTTGCAAGGGAGAATCGCAGTTCACCCATTCTCCAAGAGTTGTTTTTTGGTATAGCCTTTTATTTGGTTTTCCACAGCATATTACACATAGAGGTGGAGTTACAGATATTGCTCGTCACCTCTCAAACACATGTATCACACCATATCTTAAAACATGAATCACACTATACTTATCCGATCGGGAGGCCCGGCCTGTACAAGGACACCTGATGTTAGTGATACTCAGTCTGACCTGCACAGTCCGCCCCCCCCCCCCCTTGATTTATGTTTGTCCAGTTCACTCGTTGTCTCACTACCCATGGCCAACCTGCTACCAGTACTTACGTACTTACGTACTTTTGATACCACACAGTATATTTTTAGATACTACTGGAACATTGTGAAACATATGCTAACCTTGCAGATAAATTCAAATACTTGGCTGTTGCATCATTCACATGACTATAATTTTATTATAGTTTATTCACATATTTACAGTTCTATTACAACAGGTCATGAGGGTGGGTCCTGAGCAGTGCTTAATTTGATCCCCCGTTTGGGGGAACGGATTCCCCCAATTTTCAGTTTTTCAGAGTAAAGGATCCGGGAAATATTTGATCTGATATAATGGTGTTTAATGAGAGTGTCCCGGCAAGCGTTTTGGCCTGTTCCCCGAATCCATCACATCAGACTAAAAGTGTTCCTGAAACTACTCATTTACAAATGAAGCACTGGTCCTGTGGGATAAGGTTCCTTTTATTTGACAAGCTTTTTGATGACACATAATGTCATTAATATGTTAAACAACTTTGTATTTCACAGATGAGAGACAAAGACAATGTTGGTGTATATTTATAATGTATTGCATAAAGCAGCCATTCCCAAAGTCCGGAACATCGCAGCCCCCTTCTCGATCCGAAATTCTCTCGGGTCCGGACCAGGCCAAGTTCTCTGACTATATGTCCATAGTAACTGAGCCAGACTCAGAGTGAGCCTGGTTTATGAAACCGAAAAGACGACTCAATAAGCCAGACCTGTTTCATAAAGCTGGCTTACTCTGTAAACTTGGCTTATTTGGCCAACCCTCAGGTGGGCACACCCATGCCGAGTCTGCATTGTTTTGCTGGCTAGGAGGTCATTGGTTAACCTGTTAAAGCATTGAAATATTTGTTTTTGTCTCAGAGCTTGGATCTTGGCGTTTGGTGCATATTTGAGCCCAACCCACTCTGAGTCACTGTGATCTGATTGGTTTCAGAGTTACACTTTAGGCCAGACACCGTGAGTGACAGTAACATGAAGCTAAAACATGACGCTACAAGTGTGATGTTTAAGGCAAGGCAAGGCAAGGCAAGGCAAGGCAAGGCAAGGCAAGGCAAGGCAAGGCAAGGCAAGGCAAGGCAAGGCAAGGCAAGGCAAGGCAAGGCAAGGCAAGGCAAGGCAAGGCAAGGCAAGGCAAGGCAAGGCAAGTTTATTTGTAGAGCACAATTCATACACAAGGCAATTCAAAGTGCTTCACAGTTGCATAAAATTACAAGAAAACAGATCAAATCAATCATTAAAACATCAACATAAAAGTTAATCAATGACAGTAAAAGGCAAGAGTGCAGATAAAATACTTTCAGTTTTCATAGGCTCGGGTAAAAAGAGCTGTTTTCAGCCTGGATTTGAACATTGTCAGAGTTGAGGCCTGTCTCACATCCTCATGAAGACTGTTCCAGATTTTAGCTGCATGAAACTGAAACGCAGCCTCACCGTGTTTAGTCCTGACTCTGGGAACCACCAGAATGAACCATCTCGGGCCCTGAAGTTCTCAGGGCCCGAGATGGTTCATACGGCTCTAACATGTCAGAGATGTACTTTGGTGCTAAACCATGAAACGACTTGTACACAAGCAGAGCTGTTTTAAATTCTATTCTCTGAGTGACAGGAAGCCAGTGCAGAGACCGGAGCACTGGACTAATATGGTCATATTTCCTGGTTCTTGTCAGGACTCGAGCAGCAGCGTTCTGGATGTTCTGCAGCTGTCTAACAGCTCGTTTAGAAAGGCCAGTGAGCAGGCCGTTACAGTAGTCTAACATGCTGGAGACAAATGCATGGATGAGTGTCTCCAAGTCTGGTTTTGACACTATTCCTCTGATCTTAGCAATGTTTTTCAGATGGTAAAAAGCTGATGATGTTATTGCTTTAATGTGGCTGTTTAAGTTCAGGTCTGAGTCCATGATTACTCCTAGATTTCTAACCTGATTTTTTGGTTTTAGAGAGAGAGACTCAAGGTGACTGATAACACTTTGTCTTTGTGTCTGTGGGCCAAAAACAATGATCTCAGTTTTGTCTGAGTTTAGTTGGAGAAAGTTGTTTTGCATCCACAAACTGATCTGTTCGATGCAGTGACAGTGTATCTACAGGCCCATGTTCACCTGCCGTCAGTGACACGTAGATCTGAGTGTCATCTGCGTAGTTATGGTACGACACATTGTTGCTGTTTATTAGCTGACCCAATGGAAGCATGTACAAGTTGAATAAGAGGGGTCCCAAGATTGACCCCTGGGGGACTCCACAGGTCATGGAAATTTTGTCTGAGACACAGTTGCCAATTTCGACAAAGTACGTTCTATCCTCCAGATAGGACTTGAACCAGTTTAGCGCAGTACCAGAGATTCCCACCCAGTTTTCTAACCTGTGAAGTAAGATTCCATGGTCCACTGTGTCAAAGGCAGCGCTCAGGTCCAGCAGAACTAAAACTGAGACCTTACCTGCGTTGGTGTTCATACGGATATCATTTGTCACCTTGATCAGAGCTGTCTCAGTGCTGTGGTGGGGCCTAAAACCTGATTGGAAAGTATCAAACACATTGTTAGATAGGAGAAAGTAAGTGAGCTGTTGATATATTACTTTCTCTAGGACTTTTCCTAAGAATGGTAGGTTTGATATGGGCCGGTAGTTGTTCAGTATCTTGGGATCAAGGCTGCTCTTCTTTAGAAGAAGCTTAATGACCGCGGTTTTCAGAGCCTTTGGAAATGCTCCAGTCTCAAATGAAATGTTGACTAACTGAACAAGTTGTGGTAACAAGCTGGTCAGTACAGACTTCAGAAATCTAGTGGGTAATTCATCAAGGCAGCATGTGCATGAACTCAGACCGGAGATAACCTCTTCCATTGTTTTGTCAGTAACAGGTGTGAGATGTGTCAGCTCAAGGTGTTTATCTGGTGGCAGGGTTGCTATTTGTGCTGTTGAAATTATGGCATTTTTAATGCCTTGGACTTTGTCATAAAAAAATATTGCAAACTCATTGCACTTAGATGTAGAGATTAGTTCTAAGGGCAGTGAAACTGGAGGGTTAGTTAATCTGTTTACTGTTGAAAACAGAACGCGAGAATTGTTTCTGCAGTTTGCGATGATTTTAGAGAAGTACTTCTCCCTTTCTCCACGCAAAATCTGGTTGAACTCACAAAGCACTTCTTTGTATATCTCAAAATGAACCTGGAGCTTTGACTTGCGCCATTTCTGTTCGGCTTTTCGGCACTCCCTTTTCTGTGCCCTGACCGAATCTTCACTTCTCCAAGGTGCCCTTTGTCTATTGTTAACCATTTTAACCTTGACAGGAGCAATAGTATCCAAAACATTTAAGACGCTTGATGTGTAAGAGTCCAACAGATTATCAACATTAGAACATGGGGGATTTTCAAATCTGATCATTTCCATAAACTGTGTCCTTGTTGTATCATTTATGTGTCTTCTTTGAATAACTCCAGGCCCGACCTCTGGTTTGGGTGTAACAGACAGGTCAAAGAAGACACAAAAATGATCAGATAAAGCAACATCAACAACATTCACATTTGATATATTAACACCTTTTGTAATAACTAGATCTAGAGTGTGGCCTTTGTTGTGAGTCGCTTCACTCACGTGCTGAGTTAAACCAAACATTTCAAGAACAGCTCTAAATTTTTTTGCATGCCTGTCATTGGTCACATCCACATGCACATTAAAATCACCTGGAATAACCAAACAATCAAAATCAGTCAGTATAAATGAAAGTAATTCAATAAAATCTTCAATAAAACAATTCTGTGGTGGTTTGTAAATAGTCATATAAAGTATGGAAGATTGTTTTATCTCCATTTTGAAAGACACATACTCAAATGATTGAAAAACCCCAAATGACAATTTGTGGGTGACTATATTGTCCCTGAATATGGCACAGACACCCCCGCCCCTTTGGTTTTGGCGTGTTTCAGACACAAAATTGAAATTTGATGGACTACACTCAATCAAAACTGCGTTTCCAGTGTTTTTGTCAAGCCATGTTTCAGTTAAAAACATAAAGTCTAGATTATAAGAGGAAATAAAACTATTTATTAACAAGGACTTGTTTATTAATGATCTGACATTGAGTACAGCATGTTTGAGATTTATCTGTGTTTGAGTGGATGGAATCTTTTTGCAAGGGATATGGATTAGAGTTCTTTGATTGGACGGTCTGACTGTCCCTCTCTTATCTAATCTAAGTTGTTTGACAGTACTAATTATTTCAGAAGAACACACTCCCTCTGTGGACCTCTGGTTGGTTTGGAGTTTGCTGTGCATGGTAGCAACGCAGAGGCCCCTAATGTCCTAGACAGCAGCAGTGACGCTGCTAGAGATAACAGCTGTGGGCACCGGTGGTGGGGGCCGAGCTGGGGAGACCTTGGGTGAAAAAGACAGAGGTGGGAGAGGGGCAGGATACTTCTTTGGGGATGAAAGCCTTGGCCTTGACATGATTGAAGAGCGGGGAGTCATTTGAGTCCCTTGTTGTATTAAGGTTTCAAAATGGATGGGGAATCCCATAGGTGAGTCTGGGGATGGGAATGATTCAGAAAAATCTGAGGAGGGTGTAGATGCAGCAGTCGGGCTCAAGGCCTGTGGTGGAGCTGATGAAAGTGCTCCTTCGGCTGAATCATTTACTATAGATGCAGGTGGTACCGAAGCTGAGCTTTTCCCCGGAGATGCAGATGTGGATGGTGCTGCTGTGGCTGGATCCTTAACTGTGGCTGAGTCCTTTACTGTAGGTGCTGATGGTGCTGCTGTGGCTGGATCCTTAACTGTGACTGAGTCCTTTGCTGTAGGCGCTGATGGTGCTGCTGTGGCTGGATCCTTAACTGTGGCTGAGTCCTTTACTGTAGGTGCTGATGGTGCTGCTGTGGCTGGATCCTTAACTGTGGCTGAGTCCTTTGCTTTAGGCGCTGATGGCGCTGCTGTGGCTGGATCCTTTTCTGTGGCTGAGTCCGTTCCTGTAGGTGCAGATGATGCAGCTCCGACTGAATCTTTTATTGGGGGTGCAGGCAAGACCTTTGCTGGCGAGCCAGGAGCTCTTCTCATGCTCCTCTCTGCTCTCTCTGGCCGCTCAGGCCTCCACTGGTTTTGCAGAGCATGACCAGTGTTTATTATAAACAAAAAGGCTGAGGCCTCATGACAGGTGAAGAAGGATGTTATGGACTTTCTGCGTCAGACAGTAATTTCATATTTCTGCAGAATGAAAGATTGAATATCAAGTATATCTTAGTCACTAGTGCAAGTGTGAACATTTATTATTTACTGTCTGTTGTTGAGTCATGATTCATGAGGTTCATTTCTTTAACACCAGTTACTGTAGTAACTGTTTTCTCCGAAGTGAAACTACATCTACCACAGTCCTGTCCACATCTGTCATGGTCCACCATGAGCCACCATGACTCAGAGGAACCGGGACACACATGACCTACAGCAGGTAATATACAGTACATAGATATTTCTTCAACATTCTTATGCATCAATCATGTGTTTGATTTTTTTATTGTAATAATAATTTGCCCCAGATTTTATTTGTTACCACATATTTGAGAGTGACAATATGATTTAATGTGCAGATGTCTAAAGTTCAGTCTAAAGCAGAATCTCCATGACTTCCCTCTTCACTTCTCAGTCTGTGACTGAAGCTACGCCTCATCCTTTAAAGTGCTCACTGTATTTAGCTTCATGTTACTGTCACTCATGGTGTCTGACCTAAAGTCTCACTCTGAAGAAAGTCAATTCACATTTACACTGAGAAGGCTGGAAGGGCGCCTCCTGGTGTCACCTTGCTTCCAAATGCCCAGGCCATAGAGCGGGTCCTATACGGGCTCAGGTATGTTAAGGGGTTAATGGTCAATTCACATTTACACTGAGAAGGTTGGAAGGGCGCCCCCTTGTGTCCAGTTGTGTCCAAATGCCTGGACCAATACTGGCACCCGGAAGAGGTTGAAAAATAAGTGGTGTGAAAGCAAAAAGGCAAATGCAACCCCTTAACCAGGGCTGAACGATTTTGGAAAATAATCAAATTTTCTTCAATATTGCGATTGCAATTAAATATGCGATTATTGTTGCAAGGTCCTCTTCTCATGTATTTTTCACCTAACACAAGCAATACATCAGTCTGTTTCATAATAAACAATATTAGATTAATTTGAAGTGAAAATTGCAACAATAAAGCAAACTAAATTGTTGCTTGACCTATTCAAATGTGTGAACATGTGGACTGCACTTCTTAAAAACTGTCTGAACTTAACAGGACAGTCAGTAACATCACCCATACTAAAGTGCAGGAAAAGTAAGAAGTCTGCTTTAACAAGTTGGACAAGTCTTAGGAAATCAAACTCCCAATGAATACAAAATAAACTATTGATTATTTATTACAGATATAGGTAAAAGGCTCAATAATTACATCTATGATTTGCTTTATCAATACCATATTCATATCAGTATAACCGTTTGATTTTTTATTGGCACACTTCTGGACAATTGTCAATATGTCACTCGCTTGTACACTTTCAAGAAAAATACTGCTAACATTATCTGGTACTGTTCCACCATTGATGTTTCCATCTGGGATTTGTTGTGACACGGTAGGGCCAATATTTACAAAATAATCATTGAATTCATTCACAATTTCAGTTTTATTGTAAATGTCAACATTATTCTTTGTAAAATAATTTGGGAATTTTGTTTTTACTTTGCCTTTTTGCATGACAGTATTTATTACACTCCATGTGTCTTTGGTACTATTTTTATTTTTGTATAGCAATTTAGTATAGTAATCCTTTTTTTCCCTTCGTATGATTCCAACTAATTTGTTTTTATATTTTTTATACCTATCTTCAGCATCTTTGGTGCTTGATCTTAGAAACAATCTATACAAATATTTTTTTTTCTTGCAGGCATTTTTCAGTCCATTTGTCATCCATGGATTGTTAACAGTATTTTTCCTGATACAAGTGTTTTTTTTGGTTATTTTACAATTTTTATCATATAAACCAATTAGTGTCAACATAAAAGCTTCATATGCAGAATTAACATTATCTATGTATACTCTATCCCAGCTCTGTTTCTTCAGATCTTCTCTAAAGGCCTCTAAAGCCTTACTAGATTTATCGCGAATGAATGTTGTAGTTTCATCTTGTATAATATCATAACATGTTTTCTCATAAATTATAAATATCGGGAGATGATCACTCACGTCTGTCATAAGGATACCACCAATTAATTTACCACGTACATTTGTAAATATATTGTCAATGATGGTTGCACTATGTGTAGTCACCCTTGTTGGTTTGGTTATCATTGGGTATAGGTCTGTGCTCTTCATGTAATTCCTAAATTCACTTGATGCTATAGGGTTTCCCAAATCTATATTGAAGTCACCACACAACATTAATGATTTGTTATTAATTTGTTCAAACATCTCAAGGATTTTATCTGTAAATGATTCAACACAAGACCCTGGTGCTCTATACACACAACTGATCAACATATTTTTACCAATCTCATTTGTTATTTCTACAGTAAGCATTTCCATCAATGCTTACAATGCTTATTTCGGCCAATCAAATCCCGGTCTGAGCTGCGACTCGTAGTTGCTTCAGATGTGTGTTATTGATGGACACGGAGAGGCCAGATGGAGCACACGCCAAAACACAGCGGAATTGGGAGCATTTTGGTTTTGGGATGTAACTTTGGACAATATGAAGCAAGAGAAGAACACTGACACAAGGAGACGGGACATGAGGCGCCAAACAAAGACACATTTTACTTTCTCGCAGCCATTTAGTGACATTTCAGCTTAAACAGCACCTCAGCAAAATAAGACATGACACGGAGTCCGGCTTCGGATCATAGTTTCCAACACTTTTCATACAGCAGTTTAGTGTTATTATCTCGCGTCTGTGGTAGATGCAAATGTAAATAAAGGCACAGATACTTTAAGGTCATGAACCGTCATTATGCTTTTGAGATAAGTTCTTATCTTTATCCACAACATTCCCAAACACAAGCCTCCTGAACTGAGCCACAAATGAATCTTTACTCTTTACAAGCAATCAGGGGCGTAGCACCAAATTCTGGGCCCCGGGTACAAACTATCTTGGTGGACCCCTGGAGTTTGACTTGAAATTTCATCTTATTTGGCTTCAGTTACAGAAATTGAAATCCCGGTAGTGATATAGATATTTAAATTGATGGTGGAATATTCTACTTTCATTGGGCCATTTGAAATTGCTAGCTTTAGATAGAACATAATGATAATTAGCATACCACATTAAACAGGAGGGCTGCACCAGTGTTAATTTCGTCGACTAAAATATTTAGTTTTAATTTTAGTCAAAGTGATTTTTTTGACGACTAAAATTGGACTAAAACTAAATTAAAAGTTTTTCATGCGACTAAAACTATGACTAAAATGTCCAGATATTTTAGTCGACTAAAATGAGACTAAATAAAAATGAAAAGGAGAGACTAAAATCATCCAAACTTCTATTGACCGTCTGAAAGAGCCTCATATCATGTGACTTTACTGCCAAAGGAACAGCTCTGAGCTTTGTTCATGAGGGAGCAGCTCCATGAAGCAGAGGACCTCCATTAAATATGATTATAATGAATATTATTAATACAAAGTCGACTAAATGTGTCTTAAATTTAGACGACTAAATTGACTTGCAATTTTAGTCGACTAAATCTCGACTAAAATTTAAGATATTTTTTTGACTAAAACTCGACTAAAATTCAATTACATTTTCGTCAAAAGACTAAGACTAAATTAAAATATGTTGTCAAAATTAACACTGGGCTGCACTAGGATATTTAGGATATTTGTGCTGGGAATAACACATTTGTGACTTTTAAATGCTATTTTACAAACAATAATTATACTACATGGTGTCTCTTTGGCCCACAGGCATGAACAAAAAACTCAAGGGCGTGTTCCCTGGCCTCATTTAGTCTCTCACCATTTGAAGCCGAGCTTTAAGTGTATTGTCAGTAAATTCTTGTTCTAAAAAAGTTACGCTGGAATAAGCTAAATGGCACGAGCCCTCCAGCTTTTCAATAGAACCACGATGACTCGTCTCCAAAGCTGCGCGTTTATAATGAGAGTCTCCAAATGCGCGCGGCTAATTAGCATATTTAATTTGGCGAAAATAGCGTGAGCGACCTGTGGCTTTGGTCACTCTATCGGCCTGGTGGCAGACAGTTACAATAGATATAAGGAAAGAGAAACTTTAGAGGTTAAAACGAGGAAAGAAGGAGCTCTGTCTCTGGCTCTTTCTCTGACTCTGCACCATCCACTTCTCAGCGCATGAGGCCGGGACTCGCCTCACCTCATGTTTAACTGTCATTTAGGACAGAAAGTTGCATCTAAGGCTAGAATAGGCCAGTGTTAAATAAAAGCACATAAGAGCGTGGCAAGACTAATATCTCTCTTTTCTAGCTCTGTGTCATTGCATTGCAGAGCCACCTCATCAAAGTCACTGTTGAGTTGAAGCGCACGGTCCTGAACACCGGTGTGTGGGCTGAACCATTTGGCACATTTTTAAAGGGGTGTCAGGGCCCTGAGATTCATCCATCATTATTGTTTGTGCAAAATTCTGTCCAGCAACCATTGTATTTCCACCCGGTTGTGTTCAATTCTTATAGTATCAATTATGAGGAAATTTAGAAAGTACAATGCAGAACGCTTTTTGCAGCACTTTTGAGGGCCCCTACCCTCCTCTGGGCCCTGGGTACTCAGTACCCTTTACCCCCCCCAGTCCGACGCCCATGCAAGCAGCACAGGCTCACCTATATCTCTGTGGAGGCAGAGGCGTGTGAATCCGGAAGTGAGGGAGTTTCTGTGATCATCAGAGCGTGTTGTAGCAGCGAGAGAATGGCGTGATTAGCGCTGCGGCTAACGCAATGCTAACGGAGAAGAAAGCAATAGTCCTTCGTGGTGGCTGCATGATAAATGCTGATATTTTCACTGTACATCCACAATCTACCTTAACTAGACTGAGACGTCGGGCTGGGCGATATGGCCAAAAATGAACATCTCGATTTTGTTACTCAGTTTGGACAATTACGATTGTAATCGTTTTTTGTTTTTTTTAATGGTCTCCTGATCTTTCATAATAAGACAACTGCTCAGAGTCCAAACCATTAATATTTAGATTCATAATATAGCCATTAGACAATTGTATTCCTCTTTTAAATATGTCTTGCCTGCTCTCAAAAGTAAAACTTCTAAATAAGCCATGGAGTTTTCAAAAGCATTCTAGTTTTCTCATCCTCATGCCTCTGCTGTGATTGACAACCGTCTCCATAGAGACGCAAGGGGAAAGGGGCGGAGTTAAGCTGCTGCTGTGCCAGGGTTGCCAGATGTACGATAACTATCGTATTTGTACGATAATTTCAACCCCTGTACGATGTACGATCAATAATTTAAAAAAAGCCCTAAATGTAGGATCATTTCAGAGCGCCAGATAAAGTCTGGTTAAATGCACCGTCCTCTCTCAGCAGCGGGTCGCTTCCGCTCTGATCTGGAGTCAGACTTCCACTAGGGCATTATCCTCCTGCCTTCTGCAGCCATGGCAGTTGATTGGTCAGCAAGACGTAACCCCGTCTCACGAGTTGGTAATTTGCCCGCTTCTTTATTACGGTTTAGCTCATTATTTTTCCTCATTCTAACGCCTCATGTGAGTGTGTGTGTGTTCTCCAATCTGATAAAACCAAATACAGCAATCAACTGATCAGTGTCTGAAGAATGGAGGGGGATGTCCTGATTTCAAACCTACAAAAGCAATGTTGTTGCGCTCAATAACTTTAGCAAACTTGTACAAGCACGCCTTCATCTCTTAGGTGAGTGCCTGTGTTGTCATGTCATGCGTGTGCGTATTGTAATAAATGGGACAGTGCGTGAGCCTGTGTTTTAGTTTGGGGGGGTGATGATATGAGCCACATTTTGCGCAGGTGCTACAGCGCTATTGACATATTTATAATGTACGATAGTTTGTTTTTGAGAATCTGTCGCTCATGGTGTCAGATTCTCTATCCTTCAGTCTAACTCTGAAGAGAGTCGACTCACATTAACACTGAGAAGGTTGGACTCATATAGACACCTGACAGTGTTACATTAACACTGGAACATTTGCTGTGTAGTTTTGGAAGCTTGGTACGATATATTGGTTTTGAGAATCTGGCAAGCCTGTGCTGTGCCTCCACTCAGAGCATGGCTCAGGGTGAGAGAAGGAAGAGGATCAGATTGGGGAAGTTCTAGCGGAAGAAAACTTTTGCGCACTCCGGAAACAGCGAGAGATCGTCAGAAAGTGTCTGGGTTCTCTTCGGGTGACATTTCCGAAAACAGCCGCTGCGGAGCGGTTGAACACGCTGCTGAATTGGCAACACGGCGCACGTGAGGGGGGACATGGAGCGGCGGACACGATTTTACCATTTAGCCATTTTCCACATCGTCACAATGTTTTTAAAAGCATGAATTCATTGAATTCATTCCATTTTTCGCCCAGCCCCACTGAGACGTAAACCAAAGCAGCGGCGGAGCGGACTTCGCCGCCATATCTCGCTGCTCCATTCACTTCCAAAACCGCGTGCCCTGCGATTACGAAACCGCGTTGTGTAACTTTGCGATAAAATTACAAACGCAATTAATCGTTCTGCCCTACACTTAACTAGATTTTAATGCTTTCAATAAAGGAAACACTTATTACAATGCACTGTATATTTATTGTTGCTCTGGTCCTCCTTCCACTGGAATCCACTGCCAAAGAAACAGCTCTGAGGAGGAACTCCATAAAGCAGATTATATATGATTATAATAATTATTATAAATGCAAAGTTGACTAAATTCGTCTCGACTAAATTCGTGCCAAAAGACCAAGACTAAAACTAAATTAAAATATGTTGTCAAAATGAACACTGCCTGAGAGAATGAATGGGGGTGGGCTCCTTGCTTCAGCCCACTCCTTTTGAGCAGAATGTTAACTGCAAACAAATAAACAAATAAACCAAAACTAAAATAAACTAATAGCGATGTCCTCTGTGCCGCGTCGGTATCAAACCCAGAGAAGACTCAATGACACGGGATCAGAGTCAGATCAGTGTGAGGGAGGGGACGACATGGACGACAATGCAGGAGCCCCCCAGTATATTTCAAAAAGATTTACAATCACAATCAGCACTTGAATATTACAACAACAACAAAAAAACACAATTTTACACCAAACAATCCCACCTCTTCCTCACTGAACCGTTCCCATGGAGTTGAGTTTTAAAGCGTGTTCTTCACCTCTTCCTGGGTCATGTTCAGATGCCTCCCTCTAATTGGTCCGCCGTTTCCTCTGCTGCTCCCTGATTGGCTGGAGGGGACAACTCTTTAACGTTGATCAGGCCGACAGGTCTGGGAAAAGGGAAATAAACAACATCAAAATGACATGTGGGCGGCCGGCAGGTCCGGGTTTAACCCTGGTTTATGGTTTGGTTTTTCAAACGGAGTCAAAGACATGAAAGATTCCCAGTATATCATAAACAGACTCAGTAACGCGGTGATATTTGATTTGATTTTCTTTGATATATCATTGTTTTGGTCTCATTTCACTGAGAAGCACTAAAACACTCACATTAAGCTTTGTTGAATGATTGATTGATTCACCTCCAGCACTTACAGCTCACTCAATTCTAGAAGTTCTTAGCTTCCAAATGAGGAATGGCATGTTCACATATATTGGAGAGGGGATTCTCTGCTCTTTTTAGTGTGCTGGATCCAAAAAGAACCGGCTCTTTTTTCTCTCAAAGGATATATTGAATGATTTGAACAATGCGGTGCCGCTCTATTGCAGTTTTATGGATTGATGCAGGGGCGATTTTAGACTTTCAGCTTTTGGGGTGAAAAAAAACAGATGCAGCAAAAATACTAATGTAAAAGATGTATGACGTGAGATTATTATGGGACATTGAACTTCAATGTATTAATATAACTTATTTATTGAATTAACAGTACATTCAAACATAAAGAGAACAGACTGGCTCATGAGTACAACGAACGATAAAGTGAGTTACAAAAATGAAAGATTATCTTACAATCATTTGTGTCCCGGTTCCTCTGAGTCATGGTGGCTCATGGTGGACCATGACAGATGTGGACAGGACTGTGGTAGATGTAGTTTTACTTCGGAGAAAACAGTTACTACAGTAACTGGTGTTAAAGAAATGAACCTCATGAGCTTCTTCTGTAAACATCTGTCCACATCAGTCCTGCTGCACTGCGACTCAGACGGACTGGGACAATCAAGACTCAACAACAGACAGTAAATAATGAATTTTCACACTTGCACTAGTGACTAAGATATACTTGATATTCAATCTTTCATTCTGCAGAAATATGAAATGACTGACGCTGAAGCTCCATGACATGCCCTGTCGGGCTAAAGAGCATGAGGCCTCAGCCTTGTTGTTTGTTTGTTTAGCGGCATGTTTTAGCTTCATGTTACTGTCACTCACGGTGTCTGGCCTAAAGTGTAACTCTGAAGCCAATCAGATCACAGTGACTCAGAGTGGGCTGGGCTCAAATATGCACCAAACGCCAAGATCCAAGCTCTGAGACTAAAACTAATATTTCAGTGCTTTAACAGGTTAATGCAACCTGCAACTCTGTTTTAGGGAAGGAAACAGGTCATTGTCTAAGAGGTTGTACACAGAGAGTATGTCTTGCATTGTTATTGCCTCACTCTTGTGCTAAAGGTCAGTTACTACCACTGCTTCTGTCTTAAGATCAATGTGATAATGTTGGGCCAGTGTTGACAAGTGATGCATAGGCACAAAAATGGCAGATATAGGACTGTATGCCTGAACACCTTGAAGCAACTCCTGATTAACTCCAGAAAACTGCTTCTCAAGTTTAGCCAGCATTCGATCTGAGGAGACGTCAGCTAATCATCTAATTTTCTTGCATTTGCTCGATTTCCTGAAGCGACAGTCTTCGCAGTTCCTTTGCTCGTGTGTAAATGTCTGCAGCCGTGACATCACCTTGTTTCTCTTTCAAGGAATCAATAACGGCATCCTTGTATACGAAGACCTGGGCTAGGTCAACATTCTCCTTTTGCAGATACCTCTGCAATTCTGCTGTAATTGAGAGTAGAACCTCAAAAACTAAGGGTGTCACATGACAGCTACTCCATCATAAGCTTGTGCATCAAATGTCAATCATTGATTCCTTTTTGCTCACTTTTAATGGTACCAGCAATAGAAACAGCGTCACAATTGGTGAACTCAGCAAGAGCTAGAAACCCCTCTCTCACCACACACCTGACACAAAGAGCAAGTGGTTCAGTCTTGCCACCTCTAGCCTCATCTGCCATAACGGCGTATATCTGAGAAGCTTTAAGCTCATGGACAGTCTTTTCTGTGACCTCTCGAGAGCAGCATTCGATCATCTCATTTTGACCAGATGACGATAAAATACCTGGCTTTTTAGGAGGCCTGTAGCTCTACAAGATGGGGTCAAACTGCTTCAACAGTGACAACATTTTCCTTCTTGTGACTTTCACTTTTTTCTTCATGGCCACGAAAAGCAAGCCCCTGCTTTCCCAAAAAATAGATACAGTGCCTCTCGAAAGTACTAATACACCTTGAACTTTTGCACATTTTGTCATGTTTACAACCCTAAACATGAAGATTTTATTTTGAATGTTTTACTGAAAGGTCACACACAAGTAACAGACAACTGTGAAGTGAAAGCAAAATGATTCATGATTCTGTTTTTTTTTTTAAATAGAAAATAAAAAAGTGGGGCGTGCATAAGTATTCACACAGCATTTTCTGCGTGCATTAAATTGCCTTTATAACATTCCTATTGACTGCAGAATGTTCACACCTTGCCCTAACCATTAAATAGAGGCCACCTGTGTGTAATCTACTCTCAGTATAATTCCAGCTGTTCTGTGAGGGCCTCAGAGCTATGGTCAGAGTGTATTGGTCACTAAACAACATCATGAAGACCAAGGAGCTCACCAGAGAGGTCAGGGATAAAGCTGTGGAGAAGTTTAAAGCAGCGTTAAGTTATACAAAGATTTCCCAAGATTTGAACATCTCACGGAGCACTGTTCAATCCATCATTCAGAAATGGAAAGAGTATAGCACCACTGAGAACTTACCAAGACACGACCGTCCACCTAAACTAACAGACCGAACAAGGAGAGCACTGGTCAGAAATGTAACCAAGTGTCCCAAGATAACTCTGGAGGAGCTGGGACGTCCTGCCGCTGAGCTGGGGGAATCTGTACATGGGACAACTATAAGTCGTACTCTACACAAATCTGGCCTTCATGGACGAGTGGCAAGAAGAAAGCCATTATTGAAAGGAGGCCATAAGAAATCCCGTTTGAAGTTTGCTAGAGTCATATGGAGGACACAGCTACCATGTGGAAGAAGGTGCTTTGGTCAGATGAGACAAACATTATGTATGGATCAAACCTAACACTGCTCATTGTCCTGAGTGCACCATCCCCAGGGTCAAATATGGTGGGGGGAGCATCATGCTATGGGGCTGTTTTTCCTCAGCGGGGACTGGGAAGATTGTAAGAATAGTTGGGGAGATGGATGGAGCCAAATACAGAGACATTTTGGAGGAAAACCTGCTGGAGTCGGCAAGAGAATTGAGGCTGGGGCGGAGATTCACCTTCCAGCAGGACAATGACCCTAAACACAAAGCTACATCTACAATGGAATGGTTTAAAAACAAACATATGAATGTGTTAGAATGGCCCAGTCAAAGTCCTGACCTAAATCCTAGTGTCCTTGTGACATTTGTCAAGTGCCTTTTGCCAGTTAGCCTCTTTAGCCCTACAGTCCCACCTGTGGGACCAAAATAAATAAAAATTTGGTCCGGGCAGTTGGA
The DNA here is from genome assembly GCA_021464625.1 of Proterorhinus semilunaris. NCBI lineage: Eukaryota > Metazoa > Chordata > Actinopteri > Gobiiformes > Gobiidae > Proterorhinus > Proterorhinus semilunaris. The sequence goes on from CM038346.1 coordinate 38,226,925, forward strand.
CGCACTTGCACACTAGGGGGCGCCCTTCAAACTTTCTCAGTGTAAATGTGAATTGACTTTCTTCAGAGTTAGACTTTAGGTCAGACACCATGAGTGACAGTAACATGACGCTAAATAGGGAGCTCTTTATTGTCTGTAAAAAGCAGAGGCCTCATTGCTCTTCAGTCACATACTGCTAAGTGAAGAAGGAAGTCATGGACATTCTGCTTTAGATAGAACTTCAGAGTTCTGCTGGATATAAGAGTAATATCTTATTCTGAAACTCAAAAATATAGTAAAAACAAAAAATATACAAAATGATATTTTTACAATAAAACAAAGTTAAAATACAAATGTGAAAATCCTGAATATCATTAAAAATATGAGTTAATTATTGATTACTCTAGTTTCACACAAAAAAAAAAAAACATGTCAATGGATGGAGTGTCATGTGTGTCCCAATTCTTCTGAGTCATGGTGGGTGGTGGACCATGACAGATGTAGACAGGACTGTGGTAGATCTACTTTTACTTTGGTGAAAGTCCTGCTGCACCACGACTCAGAGGAACAGGGACACTCATGACTCTACACAGCAAATTCAACTTGGTCAAATCAACTCCCTGTGAGTTAATTTCAACACTTTGCTGGGGTTTATATGCGACAACACCAGAAAGTGTTAAAGTCACTCATTTGCCAGAGTTAGACATTAACACCCAAACATGAGTAAGTTTTACACTTTATGGGAGTGAAATTTTTACTTTTTGCAGAGTGAATTTTAACTCTAGCTAATAGTTAAACAACTCATTAAAGTGTTAAATTCTGTAAACTGTAAAAATGAAGCCACTTTCATTCAACCTTTTTATTTTTAGATTAGAATTCTCAAATTAAAATAAACACTAAACATTTAAAAAAAAATAAACAACATTTTAAACAAACCATCATTATTTGCCATTATCAAAAGTTCAAAATACAGTTCAATCTTTGTAAATTTGTAGATTTTGAGGTACATTGTCTTCAATAAAAGATAGTTTTATGTGATTGTCCCCCTCTCAAACAGTCCATGGGACATTCCCTGTCCATAAGTCCAGTCTTTAAATGCAGTTTAAACCTGTAGTTGCAGCCTGTAGTCTGTTCAGCTCAGTGAGGCCTGCTCCGTCACAGTGAACAAGCAGATTTTCTTCTCTGGGCCACATGTGCAGCGCAGGTAGTTCTTTCCTTGAAGCATCGCTGTGACATGTTTCCTATAGAAGGGGAGAAACAAAATTAGCATAAGCATTCATGATATATTTGCATTACTGTTCAGGGCTGCACTCTTTAATTCACACGTACAAATTAACCATTTGAAATTGCCTGTATTACAGTTTTAGGGCCCCAAACCTGATAATGTAAATGAAAGAATGCTGTGTGACAAAAAAATGTGTAAATCATCCAGCTGCTTGTCCACTTTTGCAGGTGCAAATGCTCGGTAAATGGTTTCCAAAATATTATTCTAAAAATAAAGCTAAAATATGAAAGTTTGAGAGTATTTTAGTCTGTTTCGTTAACGCCTTTAAGGTGAGCGGTACTCAGGGCACCAATGTGATGAGGTGTATGCCAAATAGTGTTGGACACCACTGAGTTGGTGAACAGAAATTAAGTCATTATTTGCAGTACCTGTAATTGTAGATCTTTTCCTGATGAAGACAGATGAATCAGTCGTGGTGGATGAGGGGCAGGGGTCTGGCAATAAAACTGTGCTGCATTTAACAACCAAGCTCTGCAAACACAAACACAAGGCAAAACAAGTAGTTAACAATTTTGATATACTGTAATTCTTTTACACAACCACAATCCAATACATTTTTGAGACAATATAAAGATTGTGTTACCTCTTAATAGCAGTCATCACAGCGGTTTCTGACTTCAGTCGTCTCTGCATCAGTCCCAGTTCATCTGTGGGCAGTTGCCATGTTAGCATAACTATTAAAGCATACAGATATGTAGCTTCATCAATATAGCACCAACAAAACACGGTATAAATAGATGTCAAGCCCTGATCAAACTGTGTATAGTAAATGTATCATTACTCTGTATTGTGAAATTATTGCCTAGTTTTGCTGCCATACCTTTAATTTAATCAAAGAGCCCACTGTTTTCCACACTTACTTTTACCTCTTTACAAAATAAACTGTTCAATATGTCCTAAAAGTGATGGTACAGTAAATAAAACATCTAAATGACAGTTTTAACAGAATAAGGCCTGGGTCAGGACAAAAATATGTGGATATCTTAAATGGCTAATGCACTTTGGACTTGCTCACTATCATGTACAGTCAATTAAAATGTAATTCTAAATCCACCATGTATTTTTAGAAGTAAATGTAGTTTGCCAAAAATTGACAAATGTATTGCCTTGATATACAACATTGTGCAGGCATTAGCTTAAACTCATGCTGAAAGATTTTAAGCTCTCATTCAAACTTTGAAGTAACCTGAACAGATATTTAAAAGAAACATTTTGTACACATGTATATTTTTTTTATTTCAGTATGGCATGCTAAACAGGAACAGACCGACTACATTCTCAGAAAGCTAGCATCAAAGTTAACCAGTAAAGGTAACTGGAAAACCTTCAAAAATATGTTCTTATACAAAAAAATATCGTATAAATTGATGGTCAGAAAGATTAGAATTCACTTACCAAACAAATAAGGTATAAATCCTCTTGAAATCTCCGACAGCAGAGCACCACAGTCAGCACGTTCAGTTCAAATCCTCATGCAAATGAGCTGATGAGGGGTGGGGACAGGCTTTTAACTCATACGGAGTTACCAGGGCTCATAGAGTTTGGAGTGAAAGCTCACAGAGTTAAATCTGGCTGACTCTAACTCAGACTGAGTTGTGTTTAACGCTCTTCTCTTTGACTCTCAAATTCAACTCAACTCCAGAACAAATGGGAGTGAAAAACAGTAAATAATAACTCATATCAGTGTCAAATAACTCATATCAGTGTAAAACTCTTTAAAACCTGCTCAACACCCAGAATTTAACTCATCTGAATTTGCTGTGTACAGCAGATACAAATGACAAGGGTTTGTTTTTGTAGAATGAGAGTAATTAATAATTAACTGACAGTTTAAACACACAAATTCAGGATTTTCACAACTATTACTAAGATGTCTTCATTTAAGATACTATTACTAAGGAATACTTGAATTTCAAACTTTTAGTGTTACATCCAGCAGAAGTGTAATGTTCCAAATGAGAACCTCCATGACTTCCTTCTTCACTTCCCAGTCTGTGACTGAACAGCAATGGGGCTTCGGCCTTTTTACTGAAAATAAAGGCCCACTATTTAGCGTCATGTTACTGTCACTCATGGTGTCTGACCTACAGTGTAACTCTGAAGCCAATCAAATCACAATGACTCAGAGTGGGTTGGGCTCAAATGGGCACCAAACGCCAAGATCCAAGCTCTGAGAAAAAATAAAATAAAACCCTGGGCTTAAGAGGTTAAACTCTCCCTCACTTACTAAGGCATCTTTTTTATATTTTGCCTAAAACTATACAAGAAAAGCAATAGGCACTTTCGTTGCTTTTTGAGTATTCAAGCCAGTTAAATGTTTTAAACCAGCTTTTATGGAAAGCTCGTTTTTATGTTCCCCAAATTGGGTATGAGGGTATTCACTGAGCTCCAACTGTCCTGGATTACTGTCTGTCTCCTAAATCGCTTGCAGTCCCTGCAGACTCTGCTGTATTGTGTGGTTGGTATTTTCTGTTCTTTCCCTGGTTTGGCTGGACAGTGCTTCCTCGTTCCCTTGCACTGTGTGCTCCACTGCTTCTCCTAGGAAAAAGATCAGCTACATTAATTATATATAACTCAGTAACTTGAGTGACTGGAGAACTAATACAGCCAGCCCGAGTCCAAAACAACCGCCATGTATTAATAAGAGTCTCTCCTCTGGATAAAGGAGGGTAATGGCCAACCTGGGATTGCCTGTAAACCCAGACTCACCTCTGTTGGTGACCATGGCATCAACTGCGTTCTGAGGCGGAGCAAATGCGAGCAAACAGGAAGCGGAGTAACCAGTCAGCGAAGGGCGGACGTGTGATGTATAAATAAATATAAGCCGCGCCAAACCAAATGTAAAAAGATTTGTTTTAACCCAAAATAAGCCACACTTGTCCACGTCGAAACATAAGATGGTTACACAAAAGGATGGTACACGGAACGGCTTTACCCTAACAGAAAAGTCCCTGATCGCGCTCTTCATCTTCCTCCTACACGCACGATCATCATAGGCATTTCTTAGTGTGTTTTCCATACTGAGGGCATGATGCGCAAAATGTTCAAAACACAATTAAAGTAGCGTCTTCCTCTGCGTATCATCTCACCTGTGTGTCTCGCTCCTGCTCGTCCTGGTAATGCGCCCCCTAGAGGCCGTTATACCCGTAAATATCTAAATTAGCTGCATCTTTGCAAAGGCTGCAGAGTAGCAGCTTATAGTCTGTGAATGACACTGATCTGATTGCTGAGACTGTATCATTCTGCACTTGCCGGGCTACAAATGAGCCCAGCACTAGCCCACACTTCTCTCATGCCCAGAGCGTATTTGGAGAAACTACTGTTTGTGGAAATCCCTTAGAAAGATTGCAAAATGGTGGTAAGACGGCACCCTGAAGCCAAATCGTTAAGGACTAAAAACCTGTTTGTCAATGTTTCTGTTACGACAGAGGTCTGGGTTGTGCCTAAAGCTGCTGAAAGGTAAACTATAGGATTAAACCAGAGTGTATACTGCCAGCCTTTGCTTTAGTTGAGGAAAGGGAACAGGTCTGGTCCCGTCTAAACCACAGTCCACAAGAAGGCATTGTTTGCACGGCAGCACTTCTCCTTCCTCTTTTATTCACTGACAACATGATTCATTTTCAAACAACGTGAATCTAATTCCCTCGGCCAATATGTTGTTTTGACATCATTTGCTGTAAAAACAAATACCGCACCCAAACGGGTTTTAGCGCAATTTTTTCACTAAGATGCAGTAATGACAAGTAGAAAGTACACAGCAAATGTTCCAGTGTTAATGTAACACTGTCAGGTGTCTATGAGTCCACTCTTCTTCAGTGTTAATGTGAGTTAACTCTTCAGAGTTAGACTGAAGGATAGAGAATCTGACACCATGAGTGACAGTAACATGACGTTAAATAGAATGTGTTCTTTATTTCCAATAATAAGGCTGAGGCCTCATTGGACTTCAGTCTGTCCTAGACTGACAAGTAAAGAAGCAGGACAATGTGTCATTCAACAAATGTTTAGGACTTCAGCTGGGAGTACAAATTAAAAACTGCAATCATTAATAACAGTTAGATTAATGGAAAGAATAAAACTGTGTGTGTGTGTGTGTGTGTATATATATATATATATATATTGTTAAAAGCTCACGAAACGTCTCTGATGTAGGGTCATATGTGGCCCTGTTCCTCTTAGTCAGGGTGGACCACAGCAGATGTGGACAGGACTGTGGTGTCCACAGTTTTAATTTGGAGAAAATATATGTTTTTATTGTATATATGTACATTATATCCTGGCTTTGTTTTTTGTGTTTGGATGTATGTTGTATACATATGCTGCCTACGTTTTGACTTAGGCCATTATGACAGCATGCAGCAGGCCACACCCTATTTAAGGATGGCTTCTCATTCATAAAAACATTTTGCCTGACGAAGGCCTAAACGTTGCATTCAACAAAGGAACACTGGTGTTGCAAGTATACAGTGTGCGAGAGTTTTTTTTCCCCCGTTCTAAATTTGGAGAAAATAAAATAACCCTCGAGTGCAGTCTGTTGTAACATAGACCTGTGCACATCAGTCATGGTCCACCCTGACTCAGAGGAACAGGGACACACATGACGCTACATCATCATTAGCCGCTGTTAGCATAGTATTAGCTCTCTTAGTTTACCTTCATGGACAAATCCAGACAATACAAACCAAAGCGTCAACAAAAACCCATTCACAAATAGGAAATCCCTGTCATCATTAGAAATAACTTTTTTTTAATTCTGTTTATTGTGGTATTATTATTATGGCCGGGACTCGATTAAAAAAAATAATCTAATTAATTACAGGCTTTGTAATTAATTAATTGAAATTAATCGCATATAAATATTTGACCTGAGAACAGTGAGAAGTAAGTTTTTTCATATGGATTTTTAGTATACCATAGAATAATGACTGAATACATGAGCTTAAGCAACAAAATATTGTTTATTGTTGCTTTAGAGGCCATAACAGAGTTTGTTGATTTAGCAACAGCTGGTTTAAAGGCACGTAAACTATTAGCGCGAGGTCGCAGCTGAAGCGCGCGCCCGTGCACGCACACTACGCAACCCGAAAACAAACGTAATGGAAAGCTCTCACCGGTCCTGTTGAGCAGTATCCAGAAACTCCAAGTCTTTCAGAGTCGTGTCCCCGCTCAAACCCGGGCTTTAGTCCATGTGAGGAATAGTCCGTGTCGTGTGACTGGAGCGAGGGCGCGCGCACACATGCGTGAAGAAATACAATGAGCGCGCCTGCCTCAGCTGGAGGGCCATCAGCTGGGCACGTAAATAACAACAAAAAGTACATACCGGATTGCGTTTACAATCAAAATAATGTTAAACATAAATTATATGTTGACTGTGCTACAAGTTGGTGCTCCAGTATAATCGGTCCGCCTAAACTCATCCAGTGAGAAACGTTCCGCGTTGTAAAAACATGTGCGATTAAAATGCGTCAAAAAAATTTAACGCGTTATTTTTGTGTAATTAATTAATCTAAATTAACGCGTTAAAGTCCCGGCCCTAATTGTTATTATTATTTTGTTTTTCATGATGACAGGTGAGGCACTGTATCGCACATCACTGCCGTTACCTGATCATTGTCAGTAACTGCTTTAGCTCTCCAGCCATTTGGCCGGTTGGATTTTCTTTTAGTCACGTACGAAGAAGAAACCAAAGGTCATTTACTTAAACTCAGTTAAAAATGTAAATCTCATGTTGGTCACGTACAGTTACACGACTGCCTTCGAAGCACAAGTACTGTTGGAAAATGTTGGAATCCCTGTCGTTCACCGCGCCTAAGGTGAGAATGTCCCTCTGGCGTGTGTGCACAGTATTGCCAGGTCAAACTGAAGGCACAGTCGGAGTCGCAGATAATTGACTGATATCTTAACACGCTCTGAACAAACACACACTACAGTACAGTGCCGTGCGAATGTATACAGCTCTCTTTTGTATTTGTATAATAGACCCATTCCCTCTGTGATGACCCCCCCATGTGACCAGTGCCCAGTTGTCACGGTCCCCTGCTTTAGCTCACTCGTCGCTTATAACATAAAGGTTGATCTGGTACTCTTACAAAGTTTCACTGTGGGTAAATCAGTGACAAAAGCTTCCTGTTGACATATAAACTTGGATGTAGTTTGTGTTTCCACTGCTCGCTGCACAAAACAATAACTATAATCATGCTTTTTCACTGCCTTTTTCATCAACTTGGGTCATGGCCTGCGTTGTTATTTGTCGTCTTTAGGGGTTCAAGTCGACTTCAGGAGGAGGTGGAATCAGTGTTGTTTTTGGCTGCCCTTTTAGTCAAAAATGCGTTTAGTTTTAGTCACATTTTAATCATTTCTAAATGTGATAGTTTTAGTCAAGTTTTAGTCAAGTTTTAGTCAAGTTCATTATACAAAGTGATATTAATTTCGATCAGTATTGGAAATTGGGATAAATAATAATAATCTCTTGGCTTTATAGCTTTTGACAAACAGATTACGCCACAATAGGTACTGGCAAAAGGTTTTTTTCTTTTCCAACACGGTACTAACCCCTTATAGGACCCGCTCTATGGTCTGGGCATTTGGATGCAAGGTGACACAAGGGGGCGCCCTTCCAGCCTTCTCAGTGTAAATGTGAATTTAGTTTCTTCAGAGTTAGACTTCAGGTCAGACACCATGAGTGACAGTAACATGAAGCTAAATACAGTGGGCTCTTGTCCAGTCATCCAGTGAAAAGGATGAGGCGTCGCTTCAGTCACAGACTGAGACGTGAAGAGGGAAGTCATGGAGATTATGTTTTAGACATAACTTCAGACTTCTGCACATTAAACCCATGATTGATTCATAACAATGTCGAAGAAGACTGTGGTAGATTTAGTTTTACTTCGGAGAAAACAGTTACTATAGTAACTGGTATTAAAGAAATGAACCTCATGAGCTTCTTCTCTAACATCTGTCCACATCAGTCCTGCTGCACCACAACTCAGACGAACTGGGACAATCATGACTCAACAGATACAAGTGACAGGATTTAAATAATGGATTTTCACACTTGCACTAGTGACTAAGATATACTTGATATTCAATCTTTCATTCTGCAGAAATAGGAAGCTGACGCAGAAGCTCCATGACTTTTTCACCTGTCGGGCTAAAGAGCCCGAGGCCTCAGCCTTTTTGTTTATAATAAATATCACACTTGTAGCGTCATGTTTTAGCTTCATGTTACTGTCACTCACGGTGTCTGGCCTAAAGTGTAACTCTGAAGCCAATCAGATCACAGTGAGTGGGCTGGGCTCAAATATGCACCAAACGCCAAGATCCAAGCTCTGAGACTAAAACTAATATTTCAGCGCTTTAACAGGTTAAACCTCTTAACCCCCACCTTAACGGAGCACATTTTCTTCACTTTGGCTTTATGCAAATCTGAAGCTTCTTACAGCCGACAGTAAAACCCCCCATTAGAAAGTAAAGAGCTACGAAACTGAACTGGCCTAACTCTCCTCACTGTTCCCTTGCGTTTTTTGCCTTTTTCGTTTCTCGTTTGTGACTTTTTTTATTGTGTTTTTGTTACTTTTTCCATCGCATGTTGTTGGTCTTTGTTGTCACTTTTTTGGTGCATTCTTGTGAATATTTTGTTGCGCTTTTTTTTTTTACGCTCTTTTCACAAAGCTTTTAGATTGTGTTCATGCCTGGAGTAGGGCCGCACGTTTTCAAGTTTTTCATTAACCGTTAACCGAGGCCCTTAGCGGTTAATACCCGGTTAACCATTAGTGTGCGCACTAACCGACACCCACCACCCCTCCCCCCCTCCCCGCGCGCGCCGCCCCCTCCCTTACGTTATACTGACAGACGCGAAAGGGGTTTTTCATTGTTAACACCGTTATTGAATGGCTGGAACACATTTAAAACTAAATGAATTTATAGAAATAAAACGCAGTGGTGGTGACGGTGCAGTCAAAGTCACTGGACTTTATTTCTTGGAGGAAAAGGGCTGAACTGTGAAGGGAACTACCTGCTCTGGAGAACTGAACTAAAGCTGAGGCCAAGACAAAAGCTAATTCATTATAAATGTATAAACTGTTACTGGAATAATTATCTTATTATATTTTATAATTATTGTATTTTGCAAAACACTGACTTTCAGACAGTAAACACATACCCCCTCCCTAACCTGGCCCCCGTCGTTCTGCGTCTGCCTCAGCACGTTTCTTCACGTTTTAATATCTAAATAAAGCAAATTAATTCACAAAGATGGTGGATTAGCCTACATAAAATGCTACTTTAGCCAGCCTCAAATTGTTAACACACATTAATAATCATTCATAGCGATAGAAGTGACTGTATGTACGCTACTGGTTTCCTTCTCTGCGATTAGCCCGTCCACTGTTAATATTTCATTTGATTAAACAGTAGTTTACTTTACACTGACTCAACTGACTCAAAACACCTGATTCACTTTGGTGAGTGATTTACCAAATCACTCACCAAGGAGGTGGTTCCAACATGGCGCAGATCGGCCCCAGCCTGGCACGTCAAAATGCAACAAAAGAAGGCGGTGCCCGTGGAAAAAGGCTTTACGCAACTGAAGGCCTGCAACCTATAAACATGAATAATGTCCAGCTCTGTTCTGAACAGATGACCCGGAGCTCCAGGTCCACAAGTCGCAATGACTGTAGAGTAAGGCCTAAACGTAGCTCGGCCTTTGCGCAGACGTCCTTCTCATTCAAAGGCATCAAAGAATGGAATAAACTCCCACAGAATCTGAAACTTTCCTTAGACCTGAAAGATTTCTCTCGTAATACAAACAAAGTGCTGTTGGAAAACCAGTCATGTCAGCACCGATGACTGTAAATGTAAATATGACCTTTGGTGATGTTTTTATGCAGTAATTTTAAGCTAGCTCAAGCTAAATCTGGTGCAAATCATCTTTAATGGATGTTTTTGCACATTGTCCCTGTTGAAATAAATTAATAAACGAAACGAAACTAACCAGAAGAAAACTGGATCCCGCTCTTTGCACACTGGGAGTGGTTTTCTTTTCAATTAGGAGGTTAAGTAAGGAGATTGATTGTTTACCTTCAGATTTCACTCTCTCGTACAATCTTAATAAGCCTAATTTAACTAATAGCCTACTTATCACTTCAACCGCAAACCTTTGACTTATTGGACGACCCACTGTTGGTGCCCCAGTGGCTCAGATGGTAGAGCGCTGCTAAAACATGGAGATTGTGAGGCGGATGTTAGGCCTGAGATTGGACCATGTCACTAATGAAGACGTGCGTTACAGGGGGGCTCTACTTTTTAGAGCTTTGTTACGATGTTACAATATTGTTCGCTCATCAAAAACAGCCGACCCACTCTGGCATCTTTGAGTGATCTTTTTCCACGTTTCCACATAGCACGCTTCTACCCCGCCCCGTCTGTCCGCTTTCACACAGCATTTCCATAGCAAAACAACCGCAGCTCCCCGGACACGCATGCTGAAACAGACATAACAGAACGGCGATGACAACGTTTGTGAGCCGCGATGAGAACATCGTGGACAAATAAGGGCTTTTGGTGGGGTGAGACCAGACTAGAAAGAAGTAGCAAAAGATGAACTATGAGGGTAAGCTACATGCTGATGTTATGCTAACAGCAGCTAAAGTTGTACTAACAGCGGCTAAATGCTATCATCTGCAAAATAAACTTTCAATTTCATATAACAAACGTTTGTTTTAATATCCGACATGTTTTAACGGAGTTGAAATGTACTTCAGTATATGGGAACATCAGCTGAAGACGTATATGAGGAAGACGGAAGTAAATGTCTACACCGTTGAAACATATCAGGTATTTAAACAAATGTGTGTTATTGTGTAGTTTCTTTCTAGAAGAACCTGCCTGTCTTAGTGAGGGCTGTTCTCTCTCTTTTGGCCAATCAGGGTCCAGCAGTAGGTGTGTTATGGTTATGTTATGGTGCGTTCCAGGTAACTGGTAAATTTCCCACCTCCCACTTTGAAAAGTGCCTTGGAATCGCCGCTCAATCTGGTAATATGTTAAGTGATCGCTCCACTTCCGAGTCCAACGGAACTTTAGTCGTATTCACTGCAAGGCTTTTTTCTCTGATTGCAAAGAAATATTACATTTACTCTGGATTTTCTTAAGTAATACTTTTCAAACTCAAGAACATCAAGCTAAAAGCTAAGACTCAGGCTGGTCACTGTGGCACTTGAATTTGCCTGACGGTACACACTGTAAGTTGTGATTAGAAAAGGTTGCTGAATAAAATTGCCACAATTTAATTGAGTAACAGTTCCGTCATTAGAACAATTAAAGCATACGCTAAATGTTTAATGAAACCTTACTCTTTACAAAGTAAAGTTTGCTTTAAAAAGAGTAAGGTTTCATTAATGACTTAGAGTAAAGTTTACTCAAAATCAGTAGCTCCTAAAATACCTGAGCCCTTATAGGACCTGCTGCAGCCACTGCTCCAGTTTGAGGGGTACTGCCCTGTGGGTGCCAAAGGACACCACTGATGCCATGGATGGTTGTGACAGGGCGGCACAAGCGGGTGGCGGCGGGCAAGAAGAAAAGACCAAGGAGGCCGTCTTAGTGGTCCACTTCCTTTTTTATATATTTATGTTCTTGTGCAAAATACAACAAAGTGCACAGTGCAAACAAAATGGTGCATTAGAGGATTGACCTGTCTTCTCCCTAGAGTGAGGGCATCAGGCGCCTTAAATACCCTCCCCCTAAACTGGATAAAACCATAAAAGCTTTTACATTATTGTTTGATTTATGTTTTATAGTGGGATTTCATATGATTTGTTACATTTTCTGTAGTTTGTGGATACGGTACATGTGTTTGTTTATGTTTGCTATGATGCACAGCACTGATGCGGTTTTCATTTCTGTTTAGTTTCACAGAAGAAAATGAAGAACGAGAATAAGAAAATAAACCCAAAGAAAGAAGTCTGAATCTGCCTTTTATTCTGTTGATGCTGGCTAGAATTCACCTTTGTGACAAGAGTGAAGGACAGCATAACAATAGCATTAGCTTCTAAAACATATTAAAATCCTCCAACAAAAGCCATACCCATAACATAAACAAAGAAAAACCACACTACAATAAACTCCCAAACAAAACCACCGAACTAAATCTCTCAGGAGAGCGTTTCTTTTACAGCGGATACATAAGCAGCTTGGTTCCTGTTACTGCATAAAAAGTAGCTTTCGTAAATGCAGCGCGTTGTTTATGAACAACGAGGCGGAGGAGGGGGAGACGGAGACCTTGAGCCACGCCTCGGCATGCCCAGGTATGTGCCGTGTGCCGTGCGCGTAACCGCATGCCTCACACACACAGTGCTGCTGCCGAATGCACTACGCAGATGCTCCTATCCGAGCCTTAAATAAATCATTTATGCCGGGTTTGTTTCGGGCTGACAATTCAAGTTAATGGCTCGGGCCGGGTCAGGCTGTAGGCCCGCGGGCTCGGGTTGGGTCGGGCTTGATTTTTCGGGCCCGATCTAACCTCAAGGTAAGTAGCTTGCAAAAGTACAAATTAAAAACTGAATAAAACTGTGTGTATATGTAAATACATACAGATATACTTTTTGTTTTTGTTTTTAAGCTCTTGAACTGTGTCTGATGTAGGGTCATGTGTGTCCCTGTTCCTCTGAGTCAGGGTGGACCATGACTGATGTGCACAGGTCTATGTTACAGCAGACTGCACTCGAGGGGTATTTTGTTTTCTACAAATTAAAACTGTGGATACCACAGTCCTGTCCACATCTGCTGTGGTCCACCCTGACTCAGAGGAACAGCTTCTTTACCTGTCAGTCTAGGACAGACCGAACACATCATGTTACTGTCGCTCATGGTGTCAGATTCTCTATCCTTCAGTCTAACTCTGCAGAGAGTCAGCTCACGTTAACACTGAGAAGGTTGGACTCGTATAGACACCAGACAGTGTCACGTTAACACTGGAACGTTTACTCTGTACATACACTTTTTAATTCTTAAAGAAGTAACAAACGTCACGATCATAACAACTTTTCCTAGTGTCTACTACACTTGAAGATGTATTGCTCGGTATTAACTCATTTCGGTGCCTTTCATGCCACTTCCAAACCAGCCAGCAAAACAATGTGGGCTTGGCTACCTGATAACTACGGACGAAACAAATACAGATCGACTGAACCATGCAGGACAGAAGCGGCTCTAAACCAGGGCCGCAAAGTGTGTTGGACTTGATTTGAACAATATAGTGTTTAAAATAACAATGTTTACATAATGGGCAGCACCAGGGGAAAAGCCATTACGATTAAGCCACAAATAAACCAATATGTTTACAAAAGATTTATCTCGTACTACACTGCAGAGAGATTATGTACTAAGGTCGAGTTTTTGAGGATCTGTACTTTGCTTAAGAGGCATTTTTGTTGAGAACTTAAAACAAAAATGTATAAATGTATTCTACTCCACGACTTTGTTTCTGTGTTTTTGAAGCAGCAAAGTTGTCATCAATGACTTTTACTCACTGAACACACGAGCTTTCACTTAGAAGTAGCCTGTGTCCAACGTGTTTTTGCTTGTGGGCGACCTTCGCTTCAAGGACGCTGAAACTATGCGGCGGGTGGAGTTCAGGTCGGATCAGTGGCGGGTTTTATGGCTCTTTAATGGGAGCTGAAGCTTTGTAATCCGCTCATTTGAAAGACTGGCTCGTTTTACATTCTTATTTTTATGAAGCCATCCTGAAAACTCATATCGTATCAGCGGAACATTTCTATTGCTCACACGTTCTGACCCCCAACGACTCCTTCATACCAATGTTTCTTTTGTTTTAACATCTGTATTTTTGTCCTTGTAACAAATTGCAACTGTCTCAGTAAGAGAACTTTACATTACAAAAAATTACAAGACATGAAAATGAACTATAATCATTTTTAACAGAGTGCTTGTAAATGTACATGTTTTCAGCATAAATAAGATGTGTAGCAAAGCAAACATTTTGAGATTATATTTATTTTACCAAACCTTTTTTGATTTATTTTTTTGCAGTTTGAACATAATACTACCATTTAGAACTAATTTTACAGTGCAGTTTTGTTCACCCTTGAAGCCTCACTGCCTCCGGTGCAGCCTTTGTAAACATAAGGAGGACAAAGACATGACCGCTCCTGTAGGTATTGGATTATTTGACAAACGGACATTTGATGAGGATTTCAGCAGAATCAGAGCAGGTTGGTCAGATGTTTGTCAGTTTACGATCTTTGGTAAACTTCTGTCAAAATGCTAAACTCTGTGTTAGCCGCTGACGCTAATCTCGTAGCCGCTAACTTTAGCTGCGTCTGCTGCTTCCATGCCTACACGTGTTTGTGTTTACATGGTGTGGCGTGTGTTGGGGGTGAGGCGGGGGAGGTGTGGAGCTTGTCTTGAGAAAAAGTTAACGTCGTTAGAAACAACGAGCTAGTATGTTCCGGACTGTTTCGGTCGCGCAAAATGGAGTAGCTGAGGGTGGCTTTAAAATCAATTCTTTTATCTTTTACATCGATTCACATTTTACACATATTAAATCGATTTTTGATGAATCGTTACATCCCTATACTACAGCGATCCAGCGAGCCTCTCTTCTTCTAGAATGAAATACCTGTTTTATTATTATCATTATTATTATTTTATTTTATAAGTTTAAGATTACCAAAGCAAACCACATTAGTATTTGCTTCATGATGCACTCATATGATTTAATACTAGAGGTGTTATTCATCCATCCATCCATTTTCTTCCGCTTTATCCGGGGCCGGGTCGCGGGGGCAGCAGTCTCAGCAGAGACTCCCCGATCCACGCACACCTCTTCCAGCTGTTCTGGGGGGACCCCGAGACGACACCAGGCCAGCTCGGAGACATAGGGCTAGATCTTGTGCCTGGTGCACGGCGGATTTTCCCCAGAAATTAAGTTGCCAGATTCAACTAAAATGACTACATTGATCGGTGGCACTCTTGTAATTATGGTTCCCAAAAAAAAAAATATCCATAAACTGTGCCCGTGGTGGGGCCTGCAAAACGTTAGCCAATCGACTTGATCGTCACGCTTAAGATGATTGGCAGTTACGGTGTCAATTACACCTTTAGCGTATGTGCTCATGCGTAGCCCACACGCTGTTTGTCTGCTGCTGCAGATGGTTGTAGCTAGGCTTCTTGTGTTTGTTGGAAGTGGAGCAGCAAAGGCAGAAAAAATTCTGTACAACCTAGATGTAAAAGTGTCATTTTTTGAGGTAGCTGAACGAAAGAGAGAAAGTGGAAGAGATTCTTTTCAGCAACGGCGTGTGCTAAAGGGGCTAAAGAGTCTGAAGATGGATGCTTTGGTCGCTAAACTTCTGCTGGACAGGTACATTGTGTTTCATTTTGTACAGTATTTTGTTAATTATTACACATGTAAAGTCGAAAACATATAAAGGGAATGCAGGTCAATAGTTAGATTTATTCCGACGGCTACTACAGTAGCATATATGCGGCTAGTTCGAGAAGGGGCGATTAATTGTGCACAAGCGTCAACATTTCTTTGACCCGGAGGACATACTACTTCCAGCTCCTGGAGAGCAGCCAGACCCGTGTTTGTCCGGTTAATCAGTAGCCGTGGCACAGCTGGTGCTGACAGACCACGCGTCCCTCCATTGTAAACAGTGAGCTCCTCAGAAAACCTCGCGTTCTGTATGTCTGTCTAGGCTCTTTACGTGTTTCTGATTCACTTTTCACAGTTTGTTTCAATTGCACGCTAGATCGGGGATTTTTGGTGAAATTATCATCATTTTCATCGCAGTGACTTAGTGGGACTTTGCTGATTTCTCCGGTTAGGCTAGGCTACAGTGGGGTGCATACCTATGTTCCCCGAGTCCTATGTTCCCCGGGAGAACGAGAGTGAAATTATATATATATATATATATATATATCAAGCAGCTTAATCCTGACCCTGCCCTAGCCACTAACCTTAAGGATAGTGGGCTGGTGCCTAATCTTAATCAATAGAAGTGGGGGAACATAGGTACTGGGGAACATAGGTACTGGGGAACATAGGTACTGGTGGAACATAGGTACCGGGGAACATAGGTACTGGGGAACATAGGTACTGGGGAACATAGGTACTGGAGAACATAGGTACCGGAGAACATAGGTACCGGGGAACATAGGTACCGGGGAACATAGGGCTGACCCCCTACAGGGTTAGCTGCTAAGCTAGTAATGTGTTGTCCTCCACTCCTGACACTCCCTGCTCCACAGCTAACACAGACGGACCTTGCTTGTTCACGGGTAAAATACAGAAGTGACACGGAACAGGAGACTTGTGAGACTCAGCGGCCCGCATGTTCCTCCGATCGTGAGGATGCTTATGGGACAGGCTAGTGTAGGCAACTTTGACAACAAATGAATCGTTAATCTTTTAAATTCATATTTAATGAATACAATATAATATTCTCATGCAGGTATGTTAAAATTGTGTGTAAATGTCAGCTATGACAATATCACGTCAGCCCATTTACCTGGTTACATGATCTGTGGGTGGGACCCAATGGGTAATATAATTCAATGGTGAGACCTCAACCTCCCATATCCACAATAATACAGGAGTCACTCACAGAAAGGTTAGTGTTTTGTGCACTTGGGTGGTTATAAAATACTAAAAGTAATATTCCAAAATGTAAATTCAACACGTTTGTTTTGGACCTTTGCTTGACATTTGTGCGTGTGTCTGTGTAAATTGTTGCCATTTTATACCAGCATGCTAGTATTGACAAATATTTTATTTCATTGCAGTTTCTAGTCCCTGAACTTCCAGATATTACTTCCAGGTATTGACATAAGAGGATTAGTGTTTGTTTTTTTTAACATGTTTTGGATGATGATTGGGATGATGACCAGGACAAAACATGGAATCCAGAGATGCAAACACAGATAGTGTCAACCTCTGAAGAGGACGAGACGAAGGAGTTGGACTCAGATAACAGTCAAGATCGAGAGTGTTCAACGCTAGCTGGAGACGACCAACACCAGCACATTACGGCACGGAGGTCCGTTGTTGATAAAATAATTTACAGAGGCAATTTATACCAAAGACTTGAGTTTATTTCACTTTTTGGATATGGAAAGTATTAAATAGTCTAATAAAAAAAATACTAACCATAAACTGCCCTATAGATTACATTATCCATAATGATGATGAAAAAATAGAAGAGATGAGTACTTTGTAAATATAGGACGCAATCTTGCAAAGAAAATCATCTCATCATCTTAGCAATGTGATCGTATGCATATGGATATTATTGTAGTCAATAGGGATGGGAATTGATACGATTTTATTGATATCAATGCTTATCGATGCCTGACTGGTCTGTGTGTTGGGGAAAAGCAAGGAATCTATCAAAAAAGACACATTGTTAGTTTTCCCGAGAAAAAATATTAATTAACTTAAGCAAGTTTCCAAATATACTGTGGCTCCTGCTGGCACTCAGCCTGCCTGGCCTCCTCAAATATAATGGCAACATTTGTACTTTTCAACAAGTGCCTGTAACTCGTAACAGAGTGATGCTGTTTCGTAACACCTAAACAACAGGACTCGGACTCAGCCCAAACCCACAGATTTTCATCTATTTCTTCTTCATCCAACACCACATTCTCCTTCCCCCTGTCCGTGTGAATACGTCTGCTGCAGCCCGTTACCCAGAGCTGCGAGAGATCAGCCGATTCGCTCATAAGGCGCACTCATAGCGGGACGGGCAGAGGTTAGACCCGCTCACAGTGTGCTCAGGGCGGGGACAGGCGGCTGCAGACTCCGCTCTGAGCCCCGGGGCTGAGCGGAGTCTGCAGAGGTGCGCTCAGACCGGGACAGACAGTCTGGGACCCGGGCTCAGAGCCCAGCGGCACGGGGACCCAGTAATGCACATACATTCTCATACACACCTATTGTGTGTCTCTGTGTGAGTTTGCCTTACGTCTGCTCTCTTCCCCTCATGCTCTGTACTGTTTATTTTTGGACGGAGTTAAAGTCCGCGGGGAAAAGAAAGCACTTTACGAACGCGCACCACATCACAAGAGAAAAGAAGCAAACCAGAAAATGACACAGAGGGCTGAAGGAGCACAGAACAGGCTGGAGCTATACACACAGTCAGGCCCGGGGCGGAGAGGGAGGCGGCCGGGAGGACGGAGCGTCATAGGGATGCGCCGACTACATTTATGGAGTAGTTTAAGTTTGTAGAGATCTTGATTTTGTGTAAATAGCAGGTTCATTCCTCGTGACTACATGACTGTCTCCCATGCTAACACTACGTTAGCTTACAACAGCACAATAGCCTCAAACAACCATTAGCACAGCAGTCACCAGCGATAAAAAAACAAACTTTCACTCGACCGTCTGAAGTAACCTTTGCCTTCTGCTCAGCAAACTCGTGGTGAATCCATTTTCCAGCGTAAGTAGCGGTGGCCTCCGTGAGACACGGGGGAATCGTTACAGTCATGAAGCCCACACGGCCCCACGGCGTGCACCATTTCTTTGACAAAACAAGACTTTTTCAACCTGAAAACTGATCAGAATCAGAATCAGAATCAGAATTTGTTTTATTGCCAAGGTTTGTGAACAAGGTTTACAAACTAGAAATTTTACTTGGTGCAAACGTGCGACATAAAACATATAACACAGAATTAAGATAAAAAATAAGCTAAGAACGTTAAACTATAAGGCTATAAGGGCATGCATAAAATAAAAAATATTAAATAAATAAGATAAAATAAAGTGACATATGTTAAGGCAACAACAATTTGACAATGAACAACAGCGGGATTGTATATACAGATGTTTTGGCATTTAAAGTGGTATTAAGTGTTTAAAGTGATAAAGTGATAGCAGCGGGTCTAAGTGTGGACACACCGCACACTGCAAGTGCAGATACATCCATGACTCTGTAACTGAGCTACAGGGACTTGTTTTTGTTCATGAGTCTGATGGCGGAGGGGAAAAAACTGTTCAAGTGGCGGGAGGTATGGGTCTGGATGGACCGTAGCCTCCTGCCTGAGGTGAGAGGGGTGAATAGTCCGTGTCCAGGGTGAGAAGGGTCAGCTGTGATCCGACCCACACGCCTCCGGGTCCTGGAGGTGAACAGGTCCCGGAGAGATGGGAGCTCACAGCCAATCACCTTCTCTGCAGCACGCACAATGCGCTGCAGACGGTGCTTGTCCCGTTCTGTAACGCCCGGGGAACCACACAGTGAGTTCCCCGGTGTTAGCTAACACCAGCTAAAGCTGCGCTAACAGCGGCTAAGCCTACAATACTGTAGGCTTATGTATAAAACTGCCTTTTTTCTTTCTGTCGGAACAGACGGGGAACCATCCGACTCATCAAAATGATAGCTGTACAGTAATGTCAAATGAAAATATTAGAAACTCAAAATACTGAATGAACAGTTGTGTTCATAATTGATGCTTATATATTATTACCAAGACAAAGTGGTCCATAAAATATCACACTTTTTATTTCTTTCGTAGCTCTCGTCTTTATTTCATGGTTGTGTTTACATTTCCATGTTGCACTATGGTACAAAATACATGTTCTACATTTTGAAGACACGCTGACAATAGTGATACAAGTGAACGCCTGATATTCTGACTGTGATTACTAATGGTGAAATGTGAAAGGTTGTTTTGAATATTCTAATATGAAATTGAGGAAATTATAAACTTAGTAGCAAGACACATTTTTTATTGCACACTTGCCAAAATAATGCAGCGTTTAAAAATATATATACCTACAGTCTGAAAGGGATGAATCTAACGTAATTGCCATGTGGGTCTGGGTAATGGTCGCAAATCTTTCACACACACGGTCATTGTCAGTCCTTTGTTGCTGGAGATCCAGAACTTTTGTTATGTTGTCATTCATTTGAAAAAATCATTTAGTAAAGAGTCTCGTCCTCTGGCTGGAGGTCACCTGCTGCTCCCAGTGATGCAGAGAGGTTCTCCTCCACGCCTGCCCTATGCTCATTTTGCCTGTGACGTGTGTCACTGTAATTATTCAAATGACGTTTTCAGACTCGTTCATTATAAAAGGTGCAGCTTTAGAGACTGACGTAGTGGAAATGTATGGGATGGCCCGTGTCAACAATATATAAACTGTTGCCTACACCTAAATGTAGGATTCAAATATAGTGAGACCAAAACAGGCTGAAGCTTTGGTCTTTGTGTTCATGAAGTGGCCACAACTCTGGAATACACAGCCGTGAGGAAACATGTTGTATGAATTTATATAAACTAGCGTTTTGAAGCATTTGAATGCCTATTTCTTACATCTATTATACATGTGTCCCCAGTACAACCCCCTGTTTAATGTGATATATTTAAAGGTCTACAAAAAACGAATCATTTCAAGAGGCCTACTAAAAGTGGACCAATTTAAACATTTCACAATTAAGGTTAAAGTTTGTACCTAGGGCCCAGAATTTGGTGCTACACCCCTGCTCAACAGACTGGCGTCTTAAGAGGAGCAGAGAGGATGCGAAGGGGGAAACTGGACAGAAGTAGGGCAATCAAAAGGTGGTGAGAGTATGAGAATAGACACTATTTTGTAAATATGTTTCTGTCATGGGTGTGGCTATGGCAATTAAAGTTTGAGTGTATTGTTGGCAAACTGCAATAGATTAATGAATTAAAAACAAAGTAGTTGATGTGCTTCGTTTTTGTTGTTTAGTAACAGTAATATGGAGTTATTAGCCGTGTCCACTGTATTTTTAATTTTTTTTCATGAGACTCCCCTTGAAATGACCAGGACCCCCCCATTGCTCCCTCAAGCAACATTGTCTGGAGCCGCCACTGCTCATGGCGTCTGACTTAAGTGCATCGAAAACGCTTAGAGTCTAAATGCCCAAATCATTTGGCGCCACAGTTTTCCCCATTCAGGAGATTCAAGAAACTTAGCTTCTAATGATTTTAAGTAAGGGAGTTTCTTTTAAGCCGTCGTTCCACGCCACGATCTACGTGCACACATCGACACTACTCCCTGCATTTGTTCTGGGCGGCGCCGCACAGAGGAACGCGCTGTACAGATCGTCATTCAACGTTTTTAAGTCGCGAGAACAAATGTGGACAACATGTGCTGCCTTCTGGTGGGAGTTATGTAATCATTCAGAGGTGCCAAGCTGTATTAAAACAGAAAAGAAAACACTAAATACACCTATGAAGCTAAGCTACATGCTAATGTTATGCTAACACCAGCTAAAGCTGCGCTAACAGCGGCTAAAGGCTATTATCAGCAAAATCCCCTTATAGCACAGCAGTATGATGTTGTGAAATATTAAATCCGTATGACCTGCGTGTCCATAGTGAGGACTGTCCACTCTCTCGCCGCCAATCTGTTCACATAGCTGAAAAATGTGTCATTTAAAATCCAATGTATTAGGTTTTCAGCAGGAAGTACAAATTAAATACTGAAATTCAAGTAAATATTAATAACTTTTAGATTAAAAGAAAGAAAAAAACTGTAAGACTTGTACCTGATGAAGGGTCATGTGTGTCCCTGTTCCTCTGAGTCATGGTGGACCACAGCTGATGTGGACAGGACTGTGGTGTCCGCAGTTTATTTTTTACTGATACAGGGTTGTTTTTAGTTCCCCAAATTATTAACAGACCTTTGAACATCGCCATTTATTTTTTGTTTCCTTTTAAATTCTCTGACGCTCTGGCTAATGCAAAACTCACATGACTTCCTTTTCCAAAGGTCGGTCTGTGACAGGCTGAAGTGTGGACTCAGTGTTTCTATTAGAACTAAAGAACACATGCCGTTTAAGGTCATGTTACTGTCACTCATGGTGTCAGATTGTCTCAAATAAAAACACTGAGGCCACACTTCAGGTTAGACTCTAACCTGAAGTTTTACTCTGAAGAGAGTCAACTCACAGTTACTCTGTGAAGAGTGGGACCATATACAATCTGAACAGAGTAACATTTACTCTAGAATAACCTAAACCTTGTCTTTTAATGCACCACTCAGCATAGGAACATCATCTACAAATCAGCTGTTAGGGGGTTTGTTGAAGGGGAGTTACTGCCCTCTTCAACTGGCTCACTCTCTGGCTTTTTAATGCACCACACTATGCAGGGCTACAGCATACTTCACATATAACTCAATTAAATAAATATATAATAATGATGATGATAATTAAACCCAAATTAAAATTATACTGAGAATGGTAATGACAACTGGAAAGTATCAAGATCTCAGATTATAATATCTATTAATGTACCTTTATACCATAAAAGTAACTATGTAATCACGGGTAAAAATATGCAAGCAATATATTAAGTAACACATTTTTTTTTTTTTACTTGCTTTGTTCTAGACATCGTATATGAAACTAGATTGTTGTTGTAGCTGTGCGTTGTTTCAATTAATTATATAAAGAGTTAATATATTTTTGTTGTTTGTTGTAAGTTGGTCTGTATGAATGTAGCTGCTTGAAATGTTTTGAAATGTTCTTTTTTTTATTTTATTGCACTTGGGGGTGGGGGCTCATAAGCTTTTTGCTTCAGCCCACTCCTTTTGAGCACAATGTGTATTGCTCAAATAAACAAATAAACAAATAAACAAAAGAATAGTAACTGTGTACCTGGTCAGACCGGTTTGGCACCTTTGTTATGAAAAAGCTCGACAAAGCGGGTGAAAGAGCCATTCGGCTGGCCTGCATGTGGAAAAGAGGCTTTAGTGTCAATGCTGATCAGTAAAGTATAAGCCTCTGCCTTACTTTACATGAACGATTCAAAACTACAAACAAGGTTATTATCCCATCACACAGAGAACATGAGCCGGCTGGGCCTGTGTGATACAAAAAATGATGCGTTTGACTTCAGAGAGTAAACAAAACGGCCATGCCAACAGGGCTCAGCCTCAACCCCCTGAACAGAAAAAACATGCCGGTCCCTCGGCACCAGACCCAGTGTGGACAATTCTAGCGGACCACAACTCGACCGGCCCTTCAGGAAATCTCCAGACCCTCCCGTTTATCCACTGTCCCCATTTCTTTCGAGTTATCATCAGCATATCAGGCTTGACAGTAAAGCAAATTCCAAGGTCCAAAGTGCAAGGTTTTGCAGCCCTTCCCCAAGTCTTTATACAACTACACAAACCTGAAGAACCAATTCCCTCCTCTCGTCTTTACCTTCACCGTTGAAGCAAGCACAATTTGAAACCGCAAATTCTTTTTCCAGCTCAAATATAAATAGACGCAAGCAGCTTCCTAGACAAGACAGAGCTTGTATAAAAACCTCAGACGTACCCATCTAAACGGCGTGGTCCCCTCCCCTCCACTTCAGGCCCATAGTTACACATAGTACTTACTTGTACCGCGGTGATCCTCTCTCCCATCTCCAGCCCTGCTCCTCTGTGCGCCCCCGTTGACGCCTTGCTCCTGCTCCCTGGGCCTTTTACCTGTGGGAGGGACGCACCTGGGCTTTAGCCCTGCCCCTGCTCCCCTGAGACCCCTCCCCCTCTTCTTGCTCGTGAGTCTGCATGCGAGGCTGTGTGTGTGTGTGTGTGTGAGAGTTTCACCTGCACTCACAAACCCTGTTTATAAAAAGAAAATCTCACACTGTAAGCACATGATTTTCACTTAGCGCCGTCAGTGTCTAAATAACTGTAGGCTAAATCAGGTTTAAATATCTGAATCAAAATAGTTGTATTGCCATTGTCATGAACAGGCTAGGATTTGTTTGCAACATGAAACATACAATACATATAATTAGAATATCATGAAAAAGTTGATTTATTTCTGTTATTCAATTTAAAATGTGAAACTAATATATGATATAAGTGATACATGTCAAGCCTTTATTTGTTATAATTTTTATGATTATGGCTTACGGTCAATTTTCTAAATATTCTAATTTTAATGTAATTAATTTCATTTTGGGGTTTTTACAAGCTGAGCCATAATCATCAAAATGATAACAAATAAAGGCTATACATATCTCACTTTGCATGTAATGGGTATATTAGTTTCACAGTTTAAGTGAATGCACTTTTTCATGATATTCTAATTACAGGACGAGCACGGTGGTTGTGCACTACAAACATTTGATTCTTTGGATTATTAGAGACGTGGTTACGGATTTGGTTGCTGTGAAGGAAATACAGACATTTACTGACGCTTTGATATAAACATACACTGTTAGAAATAAAGTGTCAAAACTGTACCTTTAAGGGTCCAACGGCTCGTCACTGGGGTGGTACCCTCAAGGGTACACCCGATGTACCCTTTGAAGTAGAATGTGAATTGACTTTAGGTCAGACACCATGAGTGACAGTAACATGACGCTAAACACAGTGCGCTCAATATTTCCAGTAAAAAGGCTGAGCTCTCACTGCTCTTCAATCACAGAGCGACAGGTAAAGAAAGAAGTCATGGAGCTTCTGCTTTAGACCAGAGATCTGCTGTAAGAGGAAAATTCTAAAACTGAAGTTTGTAGTAAATAAATAAAAAATGGAATATTAATTCTAATTAGTTTTTTTTTTTTTATCATAACCGATGCTTATAAAAGTTGAAAAGAAATTCATATATATTATCTGATGTAGAGTCATGTGTGTCCCAGTTCTTCTGAGTCGTGGTGGGTCATGGTGGACCATGACAGTTGTGGACAGGACTGTGGTAGATCTACTTTTACTTTGGAGAAAATAGTTACTATAGTAACTGTGTTGAAGAAATGAACCTCATGAGCTTCTCCTGTAACATCTGTCCACGTCAGTCCTGCTGCACCATGACTCAGAGGAACTGGGACAAACATGACTCTACAGCAGATACAAATGATAAGGGTTTGTTTTTGTAGAATGAGAGTAATTAATAATTAACTGACATTTTAATCACATAAATTAACGATTTTCACATCTATCACTGAGGAATACTTGAAATTCAACCTTGTATTGTTACATCCAGCAGACGTGTAATGTTCTAAAGCAGAATCTCCATGACTTCCTGCTTCACTTCCCAGTCTGTGACTGAAGAGCATTGAGTCCACAGCCTTTTTACAGAAAATAAAGGGTCACTATTTAGCGTCATGTTACTGTCACTCATGGTGTCTGACCTACAGTGTAACTCTGCAGCCAATCAAATCAGAATGACTCAGAGTGGGTTGGGCTCAAATGTGACCAAACGCCAAGATCCAAGCTCTGAGACAAAAATAATAAAACGCCTTGGGTTTTATTTTTTAGTCTCAGAGCTTGGAACCAAAGCTCAATAGGGACCAAAGTCCCTATTGAGACCAATAGAGACCAAAACTGCCCCTGATCAGGGGCCTCTAGGTTTTCCACCTCAAAGGGTACAATGGGTGTACCCTTGAGGGTACCACCCCAGTGACGAGCCGTTGGACCCTTAAAGGTACCGTTTTGGCACTTTATTTCTAACAGTGTAAGGAAGTGTCGGAGCTACGTGTGCGCATCGAGGGAAGGGATCAAAAAGTAGAGGATCTAGAACAATACTCGAGACTTGATGATGTAATTGTGACTGGATTGAAAATCAAACCCCGCTCATATGCGCATGCTGTGGCGGCGGAGGAGACCTGAGCGAGTTGGAGGTGAGCTCTGCAGAGAGGCAGGTGGTGGATTATTCTCATGTCCAACAACATACAGTACATGTGGACGTGAACATGATCGACTGGCGTGTCGTCCTCTCGCTCTCCCTCCCTCCTGCGCTCTGGGATCAGGGGAGGGGCAGACAGAACACACTTACAGACGCACAGGGGGGTTGGGTGTATAGTTGACATTGAGCGTTCCATAAAAGCGTTCTCCGGATCACAAGCTGCAAAACCTGCTCTAAAGATGATGACATAAGTCGTGACTGAAGTCAATGAACGCGCGATGACCTGCTCCAACCTGCTCCAACCTGCTCCAACCTGCTCCAACCTGCCCCGCGCTAAAAGGAGCATTTCAGGACCTCAGCCCACTAACAGACATGTTATTTGCCAAATAGACATTTTTTTTAAATAGGCCATGACCACTTTTGGGAATTGATTTTACTGAAAAGTCGCATCTGGAGGAAACTGATTTGGACAACTGAACTGATGTGCTGGTCTAGTTTAAAGGCGCTGTCCAAAATGACGCCAAGACTCCTCACAGACGGACGAACATAAGGAGCTACTGGGCCAAGCAAAGCAATATCTGCAGTGTTAAAATGACCAAATAATGGAACCTCAGTTTTCTTTTCATTAACCTCTTAAGCCCAGGGTTTTATTATTTTTAGTCTCAGGATCTTGGCGTTTGGTGCCCATTTGAGCCCAACCCACTCTGAGTCATTGTGATTTGATTGGCTTCAGAGTTACACTGTAGGTCAGACACCATGAGTGACAGTAACATGACGCTAAATAGTGACCCTTTATTTTCAGTAAAAAAAGACTGAAGCCCAATTGCTCTTCAGTCACAGACTGGGAAGTAAGGAAGGAAGTCATGGAGATTCTCATTTAAAACATTACACTTCTGCTGGATGTAACAATAAAAGTTTGAAATTCATGTACTTCTTAGTTGTGAAAATCCTGAATTTGTGTGATTAAAATGTCAGTTATCTATTAATTACTCTCATTCTACAAAAACAAACCCTTGTCATTTGTTTCTGCTGTAGGGTGATGTTTGTCCCAGCTCCTCTGAGTTGTGGTGAAGCAGGACTGATGTGGACAGATGTTAAAGAAGACGCTCATGAGGTCCATTGCTTCAATACAGTTACTATAGTAACTATTGTCAAGTAAAAGTAGATCTATCACAGTCCTGTCCACATCTGTCATGGTCCACCATGACCCACCATGACTCAGAAGAACTGGGACACACATGACACTCCATCAGATATATTTGTCATGTTTTGTTTTAAAATGAGTAATTCATAAGTAATTCAACCTGATAAGACTCACACAGACAGAAAAGCGTTTTAGACGTTTTATTGAATGAATGCAAAACATAATTTGGGGCTCAGACCCCGGCGGAAGATTGGATGAACGATAAATCCGCACGGCGTAGAACGATAGCCAGGATCTTCCCCCGGAGCCTGGACACTGGTGGTGGTAGAAGACCCAGGGTGACCAGACGTTCGAGCAGCGCCGAGAGAGCCCAGGTGGAGAATAGGGGTGGAGGAGGGTTGCAGCACGGCTGGGAAACTCGGAGTGATGGGCCATGGTGCTTATGAAGGAATCTTGGAGCGATGATTGGTTGATGTGGAGAAGCTGAATGGCTGGACTGTGATTGATGAGTGGAAGCAGCTGCCGGTGATGAGCGGTGGTTTAAACAGCTGTTGAGTCTTCCTTGTTGAATTTGCGCATAAGCTTCATTTCAACCTGATAAGACTCACACAGACAGAAAAGCGTTTTAGACGTTTTATTGAATGAATGCAAAACATAATTTGGGGCTCAGACCCCGGCGGAAGATTGGATGAACGATAAATCCGCACGGCGTAGAACGATAGCCAGGATCTTCCCCCAAAAATTACCCGGGGTCTGAGCCGAGACAATGACATGATGACGATTGCTTGTGTTTTTGATGGAGCTGAGCTTACCACGTTTGACAGGGCGAGTGACTGCGCTTAAAATGAGCGCGCAGCCGAGACAAAACCGCTGAGATAATGACAGCCGTTGAGCTGTAGAAATGACGATGCGGGTGAAGCTTATAATCCCTCCGGCGAGGGCAGCAGGCAGAAACGGAAACCCTCCGGCGAGGGCAGCAGGCAGAAACCCTCCGACGAGGGCAGCAGGCAGAAACCCTCCGACGAGGGCAGCAGGCAGAAACCCTCCGACGAGGGCAGCCGAGCAGCGCAGAGCGGGAACCCTCCGACGAGGGTAGCAGGCAGAAACCCTCCGACGAGGGCAGCAGGCAGAAACCCTCCGACGAGGGTAGCCGAGCAGCGCAGAGCGGGAACCCTCCGACGAGGGTAGCAGGCAGAAACCCTCCGACGAGGGCAGCAGGCAGAAACCCTCCGACGAGGGTAGCCGAGCAGCGCAGAGCGGGAACCCTCCGACGAGGGCAGCAGGCAGAAACCCTCCGACGAGGGTAGCCGAGCAGCGCAGAGCGGGAACCCTCCGACGAGGGTAGCAGAAACAGAAACCCTCCGACGAGGGGAGCAGAAACAGAGACCCTCCGACGAGGGGAGCAGAAACAGGAACCCTCCGACGAGGGGAGCCGAGCAGCGCAGAACGGGAACCTCCGGCGAGGGTAGCAGAACAGAGCAGAGGCCCTCTAGAGAGCGGCAGACGGGGAGGAGAAGCCTCCGGCGGCGAGCCCATGTTTGTGTATCTGACGAGAATGAGAGCCGAGCGAGATGGGTCTAGACCACCACCAGTTATTTGCACGAAACTTAGTTATGAAGGGAACGTTGAACTGAAAGGAAGGAGTTCGACTCAGGGCGGATGTAAGAGATGTAGCCAAGGAAGACCAGCGCCCCAGCTGTTGGAGTGTTGCTGCGGGAGACCTTGAGCGGCAGCGATGTAGCGGCGCCGATTCTGAATGAGTGGGCTGAATAGTTGTGTAGGGATAGATCCCGGATAAGTGCGCCGACCGAAGGTATTTTGAAACCTGGATGCCGTCATAGTTAACCTTCAGGGGTTAGAAACAGCGCTTGAGTGGGCGGACCGAGCTTCAACGTTTGAGCAAATTTCGCATGGTTAGAAAAGGCAGAAAGCCCCCCCCCCCCCCCCCCCCTGTGTGGCACTGACTGTTACAGGCGCCTTGCCTTTGGATCTCTTGAGGAACGATTGAAGAATTCGGATGAAAACTCGAATCGGAGAAGGAAGGAGGCCATTTCTCAGCGAACCATTTACCCTGATAGAAACCCCCGAACCGGAGGACGGGGTGGCATCCGTGACAAATTACAAAGCGTCCGCGGAACGTACGACGTCATCGTAGGAGAACGACACCTGTGCGTCGTTTAGCAGCAGGACCAGAAACGCAGGTCGGAGCGACGCCCTTCGTTCAGGAAGACCGAGTCGAACAGCGATGTAACGGAGTGAGCTGCGACGAGCAGCCGCGAGATGAAAGAACGCCCCTGGGGAACGATATGCATGGCAAAATGAAGAGGCCCAGCCGGGACAGGAGCTGCTGCTTTGTGATATCGCGGGTGGAAGCTGCTTTCTGAATCACGTCGGAAATGCGGCCAGCGTATCGGGCGGAAGAGAAGCGACCATGGCGACATAGTCCAGTTTGATCCCCAAAAACTCCAGCTCCGTGGCTGGAACGACTGTCTTTGACCGACAGGGGCACGCCCAGAAGGCCGAAGAGGAGCTTGAGTTTAGACGAGGACGTGCCGGGCGAGGGCCGGGCACGAGCGGAGTACGGACTAAACCCCGACGTATTGAGTAGGATCCAGCACAGCGCCTCCGAAATCATGTTAACAAGCAACGGGCTGCTCCTACAACTGATTCAGCCTACGTGAGCAACAATGAGTAGCGTTCACGTGACATCACAACATTCCGAAGATCCTATAGTATAACATTGGGGTGGAGAAAACTGAAAATTCAAACTGTAACCATAGTGACGCTCAAAATGCAGATGTCTAATCTTAGATCATTGCTAACTTCTCTGCAATTCCGGAGCCAATTCACATGAAACAGCTGTCAAAGTTCAAAGTCATATCCTCCAGCACATGTGTCTAATTATTTCTTCACACGCGTCCGGAAGTGGAGACAATATCGAAAACATGCGCTTGATGTTGGCCAGTAGAAAGACCTTCAGCCATAAAATTCACGTGTCAGTTTTGTGAATCCAATACTATCACGTGACGATCAGAGAAAACATTTGGACATCTTTTTGGAAATTTTTCGAAACTGTTTCTCTCCCATGGAGTTGTATTGACACCTGCCCTCCAACTGAAATAGAATTCTATAACGTGAACGCGACCTATTCTGTATCAAGGACGGCCCAGTCCAGACGCACGTTAGCTTGAGCGAGTAGCGACACTGATTTGGCTGCGAAAGCCTTGTGATATTGGTAGAACGCGACCGACTGCATTTTAAATTCAGATCCCTGATCAGACATAAGTAATAGTCAAACTCGGGCGGCGATCCGGATACACGGCGCACAGAACGTCCCGATACGCGCAGAATGCCACTAAAACTCGCCTATGGCCAAATCTCTAGAGAGACGGGGTCGGAAGATTTGAAAACCGTGGTGAACTCACCCGAGGACGCGATCTGGTCCTCGACCTCGGAGAGGGGAGAATGGGCAAGACCAGGTTCACGTAATCGCCCTGCAAGATTTTCGAACGCAGCCTTGACGAGATATTAGCGTGCAACGGAGAATACGGCCTACCCAGAGACGGCCCAGGACGGGCGCTGGCGAGGGCGAAGAGCGGGGGATCCGGCTGAGTCACCGCGGCGAGAGAAGCTGGAGCGCACCGAGCGCAGGCTGAGTGGAGACGGCAGGACGAGCGGCGTTGAGCAGGAGATGGGCCGACAGCCCAGAGACGGAGTGGCGAAGAGCGTCCATGGAGGCAGACATCAGACGACGGTCTTCCGCGGACATGGGTGGGGTCGCGGCAAAAGACGAGGAATCCCCGGAGAACACGGACGGAACCGGAGGAGCTGAGACAGACCGGGAGTCCAACGCCGCGCGGCAGACGTGGAGGCGGCGGTAGTTGAGCCCGGCGCGGCAGCGGCAAGCGCTGCGCCTGCAGTTCCGGAGCCCAGCGCGGCAGCGGCAGACGCGGAGCCCGCAGATGTGGAGCCCCGCACGGCAACGGCGGCAGTCGTGGAGCCCGGAGCAGCAGCGAAAACAGGCCAAGCGAAGACGAGACATGGGCCGGAGCCACGGATGGAGGACGACCCCGGCGGCGTTTGGCGGGGGGAACAGAAGACTTCCTGGACCGTTTCCCTCCCTGGAAACGAAAGGAGGCGGCGAAGCGGGCGGAGACGGAGACGAATCACCGGACGGCAAGACAGCGGTGAGTTGAGCCAGTTGAGTAGAACCGAGACCGGTTCCGGGAGGAATCCCCATGGACAGAAGGGCCGAGCGCGGGGAGACGTGAGCTGCGCGAGCAGCGATGCGGGGACTTTTCCTGAAAGTGCCCGGAACGGTGGGTCCCGTGACCCCGCTGAAGGGGGGCAAGGGCCCGGCAGTAGAATCGAGTCAGACATGAGTTTCCCTAAGCGACGAGGTTGCAGCACGGCTGGGAAACTCAGAGTGATGGGCCATAGTGCTTATGAAGGAATCTTGGTGCGATGATTGGTTGATGTGGAGAAGCTGAATGGCTGGACTGTGATTGATGAGTGGAAACAGCTGCTGGTGATGAGCGGTGGTTGATGCAGCTGGTGGCATGCTGTTGAGTCTTCCTTGTTGAATTTGCGCATAAGCTTCATTAGTTTTAATGATATAATCTCAGGATTTTCACATTTGTATTTTTACTTTTTTTATTGTAAAAATAATTGGTTATATATTTTTTGTTTTGACTATATTTTTGAGTCTCCAAATAAGATATTACTCTTATATCCAGCAGAACTCTGAAGTTCTGTCTAAAGCAGACTCTCCATGACTTCCTTCTTCACTTCCCAGTCTGTAACTGAAGGGCAACGAGGCCTCAGCTTTTTTACAGACAATAAAGAGCTCACTATTTAGCGTCATGTTACTGTCACTCATGGTGTCTGACCTAAACTCTAACTCTGAAGAAAGTCAATTCACACTGAGAAAGTTGGAAGGGCGCCTCCTAGTGTCCAAGTGTGTCCAACTGCCCGGACCAGATTGTTATTTATTTTGGTCCAACAGGTGGGACTGTAGGGCTGAAGAGGTTAAGATTCAAGACATTGACGACCAACTTTTTATGTCTTGCAGACAATTTGACAGGGATTGGGATGAGGTTGATTTTAAGCAAATAAAAACATATTTATTTGCTGTTATTCAAAGGTCTGCTAATTCGTAATAGTGAGGGGAACAAAACCAACTCATGTATTACTTTTCAAAAGAGAGAACTGTACGTAGTTGTTACAGGCTCACGTGTGTCGCTGTTCCTCTGAGTCAGGGTGGACTATAACACACGTGCACAGGTCTATGTTACAGCAGACTGCACTCGAGGGTTATTTTATTTTTTCCACATTAAAACTGTGGACGCCACTGTCAGGAACAGGGACACAAATCTCCCTATATCAAAACTGTGAAACTTCACATAGCCCCTTTAAGTAGTTAGTTTCTTAGTGGTTAATGTCCAGTGGTGGAAAGAGGACAGAATATTTGTACTCAAGTAAAAGTACAGTTACATGGCTGAAATATTACTCAATTACAATTGCAAGTACAAGAGTAAAGTATTAGTAACTTAACTCTTCAGAGTGAACTGGTCTAAATCGTTTATCTCTAACAATGAATGAATGATCTTTGCACAGATTAATTAAAAAAATACATCAAATATCATAGAACAAAAGTGAGCCTTTTGTTACATGAGGCCCAGTCCCAGTTTCAGCACAAGGTTAAAGGACAACTAAGCACCAAATCAACTTTTTTGAGCTTATAAACTGCATTAATATGTTTCTTATAGTGCTCTCTACATGTCCTGGTCAATTTTTTGACATTTTAGTGCAAATTAGATAAAATCTCACGTTTGAGCCTAAAATCGTCTGTGTAGCGCCCTCTCTACATTTTCGGCTGCACTACATTTGAATCTCGTGCCTGTCCTCCCCATTCGCTCTGCCAGCTGTGTGACGTCACGTTGTGTGTGTGACGTCCGTCGCTCTGCTGCTCGGGTATAAAAGCCAAGTCTCGCACACGCCCCCGTAGCGAGTTGGAGTTGGAATAGCGAGCGAGCGTTTTACATCGATTTTCAAGTTAGCAATTTATTAGCATAGTATTTAGTTAGTTCTTTAGTGCAGCGCTTCTAGTGTAGTAACTTTAGTCAGGTAGTTTAGTAGCTGTTTTGTGACGTGAGCCCAACATGCCGGTCACAGAGCGGCCAGGGAGCGGCCGCACAGAGCGGCCAGGGAGCGGGAGGATGAGGAGAAAAGACCCGAGACGGGGATTTGATCTACGGGCTCCGCTCCACGGACTCCGCTCCGCTCCGTGTGTGAACCACAGCACTCACATCCCCGACTTCTCCTCCTTAAAAAAGACAAATGTAACCCCAAAATACCCAGATTCACTTATTTAGTGACATGGCTGGATGTTTTCACGTTGAAACTACAGACACGATAACGCTGTATCGGGCAGACAGAGCTCATCAGGGCTGTCAGTGTTTATGAGACGGGGCTGAGGGCTTTTTACTGTAGTCTCCCCCAGGATGAGCTCACAGACACCGGGGCAGCGGTTAGCCATCCCCTGCCTTGGAGGCTCAGAGCGGGCCAGTGTGTGACTGAGTGTCCGCTAAAGCCAGGAGGGGAAACGGGGAGATACGAGCGCCAAATGTCCGCCGCGTGTGCTCGGCCTGTAGCCGGTACGACGGGCTCGAGAGTCCGGGAAAGTGGCGCCACATCGTCTAAATGCGGCATAACGGGAGTCACTCTGGCCCTTGGTCTGAGACTGTCAACAGAGCAGAGACCGCTCATACACTCCCCCTCCCCGCGTCCCCCCAAAGCCTCCCGCCACGCCTCTTTCTCTGAGTTTTTTGAATTTTGGGAGTGGGTGGAGTAAGATCTGGAAGGGGTGTTTAGTAGCTCTTTAATATCAGACCTGGGGCAGTCGGTTTGAATAATGGACCTGTGTTTAAATATCTCATACTATTTACCGGACTACATTTCAACAACCACTATCCCTCAGTTAAGAATAATATAAGTCAAAAAAGTGTTAGCAGAGGCCCTTTCCCACACTGATGTGGACAGTCTGCCCTGGATCAGTAAAAAAAGATCTTCCTCTGTGAAGATAATGACAGGTCAGCAAAGCCTTACCTTCAGAGGCAGATCTACACTGAGCTGGGGTTAAGTGTCCACTGTCAGCCTTCTGTCTTTGTCTTTCTAGGACCTGACAAAATATGCATCTGTATGAATGAGGTGAAAACGTTTGAGGCTTTACTGAGGCGCTAATGTTACCCACGTGGGGAGAGCTAGCTCCTGTAAACTCCTCCAAACTCATCCCTTCTCTATAGCGATCTATTCTGCACAAAATGTCTGCTCTGTGCCTGAGTACTGATGCAGTATGTGTCCTAGTGTTTATTAGACCGTCTCCTCGCGCTGTACAGCCTCTGTGTCCACCGGTGAAAACAAACAGAGCCACGCTGAGCCATGGAGGCAGACACACACACGTGTGGGCACAGCCAGAGGCGGGACATGCGCCCGATGAGCCAATGTCAGCCTCGCTCTGTTTAAGCTCTGGCCAATCCGAGCAGGGAGTGAGCTGCAGCTGCTGTTGTGTGTGTGGGGCGATCAGCGGAGGAGAGAGAGCGGCTGGAGCAAAAGAGCTGAAACGCTCAACAACAACAAAGAAGTGTAGTAGTGTCCCGGGATAACATGTTTTCCCCCGGGACAGACCATTAAAAAGAAGGACAATCAGGTAAAACCGGGACAGGTGGCAACACTACACAGTAAATATTCTCTCTTCAGAGTAAAACTTCAGGTTAGACAATCTGACACCATGAGTGACAGTAACATCACGTCAAACAGAATGTGTTCTTTATTTCAAACAAAAACACTGAGGCCTCATTGTCACAGACTGACAGGTGGAGAATGAAGTCATGCAAGTTTTGCATTAGACAGAGCTTCAGGGAATTTATCAGGCAATAAAAATGCAAAAATGATGCTGTTCAAAGGTCGGTTGATAATTTGTAACAGCGAGAGGAGCTAAAACAACTCCTGTATCAGTAAAAAAAAATAATAATAATAAGAAGAATGTGTTACAGGGTCATGTGTGTCCCGGTTCCTCTGAGTCAGGGTGGACCATGACTGATGTGGACAGGTCCATGTTACAGCAGACTGCACTCGAGGATCACTTCACTGTCTCCAAATTAAAACTGTGGACACCATAGTCCTGTCCACATCAGCTGTGGTCCACCATGACTCAGAGGAACAGGGACACACATGACCCTTCATCAGGTACAAGTCTTAAGGTTTTTTATTATTTTCTTTAACATTTTTTGTTTAACAGTTGTAAATATTTAGTTTAAATTCTGCATTTAATTCGTACTTCCTGCTGAAATCTTAATAAGTTGGATTGTCCAATGAGGCCTCAGCACATTTTGTTTAATGTTACTGTCACTCATGGTGTCAGATTGTCTAACCTGAAATGTTACTCTGAAGAGAGTCAACTCACAGTTACTCTATGAAGAGTGGGACCATATACAATCTGAACAGAGTCAAATTTACTCTAGAATATTTACTGTGAATATTTACTGTGGTTAGTGCGCACACTAATGGTTAACCGAGCATTCACCACTAAGGGCCTCGGTTAACGGTTAATGAAAAACTTGAAAACGTGCAGGTCTACTTAAAAGACATGTTAAATTCATAACAATGTAGAATCTAACGGGCTGATGGCCATCGATCCTCACCTCTTCCCATGGAAGACAATTCAGAAGGTAAGACGGAACGGGAGGAGCCAACATATATACGACCCATAGACACACAAGGGGCAGACAACCACAATAAAATACTATTTACACGGGACGATCCATACAAAAAACACTGCCAGGCAGAACACATTATAATGGGCAAATAATAACTGGGATGAAATAAAATAATTCCCAACCAAACAAGAATTTAGTGAGTACCGCCACGCCACGCCTGACAATGGCGCTTTAACCCAATTCGCCAGGATTAACCTGCATTCACAATTACAGTAATTGTGAACCTCGCTCGGTGTCGAGGAGGGATCTGGCTTCTACTGCCTTGAGATGATTTTCCTTCAATCAATCGCGTACACTGAGCTTGGACTTAAGTGAATGCTGTAATTGGTTGATACTCTTTCCTATCTTTCTGATCAACTCTCCAGTGATCAGACTCCCCTTGTTTATTCAATACTCGACCCCAGCGTGAGGTAGCTATTCATTGTTCAGAAGTCTTGTGCGCCTGACACTCGTATGTGGGTCAGGGTTAGGGTTAGGGTTGACTCTGTTCGGACATTGAAAAGTTCGCATCTCACTGTTGTAAACGTTCAAGGGTTTCCTTTCTGTCTGCAAGATCTGTAAAAAACCATAAAAGGCATAATTTGAGGTAAGAGTCTTTTCTTTTCTGCCTAAATTGGGGAATTTTAAGCGTGTACTCGTTCATGATTAAGCCCAGGTGAGTGGTAATAAGGTGTACTGGATTTTTTATTGGTAACGTAGAATAGGTTAGGGAAAGTACAATTCTGGGGAGGTCCGGACATTCTTCTCAACAATAAAAAAGTGACAACAACACAACACAAAAGCAACAAAAAAAACAACAACCAAAAAACAACAAAAACATGACAAAAACGCTTAAAAATGTGACAAAAACACAGTGACAATGCAACAAAAAAGTCACGATCAGTATTGTAGGTCTTAGCTTTCAAGTGAGGCGTCACAGCTGTTACAGTAGTCTGCTGGAGACAAATGCATGGATGAGTGTCTCCAAGTCTGGTGTTGACACTATTCCTCTGATCTTAATGTTTTTCAGATGGTAAAAAGCTGATGATGTTATTGCTTTGATGTGGCTGTTTAAGTTCAGGTCTGAGTCCATGATTACTCCTAGATTTCTAACCTGATTTTTTGGTTTTAGTGAGAGAGACTCAAGGTGACTGATAACACTTTGTCTTTGTGTCTGTGGGCCAAAAACAATGATCTCAGTTTTGTCTGAAAAAGTTGTTTTGCATCCACAACTGAACTGGAGAAAATGTGCTCTCCAGTTTATTTTTCTACCCATTTGAATGCCACAACAAGCTGCAGTAGGTCGTTTTCACATTTAAATACAAGGTGTGTTTCTGGTTGAAAAAATAACAAGGAGGGGCTTCACTAAACCAACAGATGATCGGCTGGAACGACACCTGTTACAGTCACTGGGAATGTTAAACATCAAGGACGGCTTCGTAACACAAACTGTTTGTATGAAACTCTGTGTAGGGCTGGGTACAGTTAAACGACACCAGTAGGGTAAAATAAAAGTATCGAAAGCAGGTACCGAAATCAAGTTTTGATGGCAAAATGTTTTGTACGGTTCGGCACTTCAGAGCTGCTTCATTCTGTTTGAACCAGACCTCTTGTGGACAAAAATTCTTATTACAACTAACACAACTGTAGCACCAACTTAATCAAATGGCAATAGAAGTGCACTGTTAGTTGTGATTAGTAAAGGTTGCTAAAAAAAAATGGCAGACACAAATTGCCACAATTTAATTGAGTAACCTTACTCTTTACAAGGTAAAGTTCGCTTTAAAAAGAGTAAGGTTTCATTAATGACTTAGAGTAAAGTTTACTCAAAATCAGTAGCCCCTAAAATACCTGAGCCCTTATAGGACCTGCTGTTATGGGCCGGGCTTTTTTCAGAGTTAGACTTCTGTGAGAAACCGTGAGTGACAGTAACATGACACTAAATACATTGTGGCCGTTATATTCAGTAAAAAGGCCGAGGCCTCACTGTTCTTCAGTCTGTCACAGACCGACGGGTGAAGAAGGAAGTCATGGAGCTTTTGCTTTACACATGCAACCTTTGCTAATCACAGTGTATAAACAGACGTGTGATGTTTTCATTATTTGCACAAACAATCCGATGTTGATGTTAGAATCATACCAATCATAGGCCAATTAATAAGAATCGTTTTATTGTAGCGTGGGACTGTGCTTCATGCACAGTAAATGCTCCAGTGTTTGGTGTCTATATAGTTCACACCTTCCAGAGTGTAAATGTGAACGACACTCTTCAGTAACTACAGGTCAGACACCATGAGTGACAGTAACATGACGGTAATTTTTATACATTTATATTAAGTATAATAAATTAAACTAAAAATGTATCTACTGTGGAGTCATGTTAGACCCGGTTCTTCTGAGTCGTGGTGCAGCAGGACTGATGTGAACAGATGTTGCAGAAGAAGCTCATGAGGTTAATTTCTTCAACTGTTATTATAGTAACTGTTTTCTCCAAAGTAAAAGTACATCTACCACAGTCCTGTCCACATCTGTCATGGTCCACCATGACTCAGAGGAACTGGGACACACATGACCTACTACACGGGATAGAACTTAATGTGTTTATAATATATATATAAACCAGCCTTTTTATAGAAAACAAAGAGCATGTTGTATTTAGCTTCATGTTTCAGTCACTCAAGGTGTCTGAACTGTAGTTAACGTCGTTCACATTTACACTCTGGAAGGTGTGAACTATATAGACACCAAACAGTGTCAAATTAACACTGGAACATCTGCTGTGTGGAGCTCCAGTGGGCGGGGCTGACTCACTCACCTGCGGCTTGGCTTCAGACAGAACTAAGGATGTATTATACTGTTTTATCAGGACAGGACATCAATGCGTGATCTGATTTCATTAAATCAGAGCAAATTTAGCCACTGCTGTTGGCTAGCTCCTTACGTTTCCCTTGCCTGGCCAGCCAGCCACGCCTGCTTTTGTATCTCTTCAAAAGCAGGATATACAATATATACAATAGGCAAGGCAAGTTTATTTGTAGAGCACAATTCATACACAAGGCAATTCAAAGTGCTTTCACAGTTGCATAAAGTTACAAGAAAACAGATCAAATCAATCATTAACCTTGACAGGAGCAATAGTATCCAAAACATTGAAGACGCTTGATGTGTAAGAGTCCAACAGATTATCAGCATTAGAACATGGAGGATTATCAAATCTGATCATTTCCATCCCTGTCCCTGTTGTATCATTTATGTGTCTTCTTTGAATAACTCCAGGCCCAACCTCTGGTTTGGGTGTAACAGACAGGTCAAAGAAGACACAAAAATGATCAGACAAAGCAACATCAACAACATTCACATTTGATATATTAACACCGTTTGTAATGACTAGATCCAGAGTGTGACCTTTGTTGTGAGTCGCTTCACTCATGTGTTAAACCAAACATTTCAAGAACAGCTCTAAATTCTTTTGCATGCCTGTCATTGGTCACATCCACATGCACATTAAAATCACCTGAAATAACCAAACAATCAAAATCAGTGCATATAAATGAACGTAATTCAATAAAATCTTCGATAAAACAATTCTTGGTTTGTAAATAGTCATATAAAGTATGGAAGATTGTTTTATTGTCCCTGAATATTGCACAGACACCCTCACCCCCCTGGTTTTGACGTGTTTCAGACACATAATTGAAGTGAGATGGACTACACTCAATCAAAACTGTGTTACCAGTGTTTTTGTTGAGCCATGTTTCAGTTAAAAATATTAAATCTACATTATAAGAGGAAATAAAACTATTAAAAAGGACTTGTTTTTTTAACAATCTGACATGGAGTACAGCATGTTTAAGATTTATATGTGTTTGTGTGGGTGGAATCTTTTTGCAAGGAATTAGAGTTCTTTGATTGGACGGTCTGACTGTCCCTCTCTTATCTAATCTATGTTGTTTGACAGTACTAATTGTTTCAGAAGAACACACTCCCTCTATGGACCGCTGGTTGGTTTTGAGTTTGCTATGCATGGTAGCAACAGAGAGGCCCCTAATGTCCTAGGGGTAAAGCCAGACTTTACTGTGGCTGAAATGAACCGTGGCTCAGTGCGCGCTCTGTCCTCTTCTGAAAACGCCCCACGAGTGGAGAGTGTCAGGGAGAGGTTCCCTGGCCTGCCAAACGACATGCCTTTGCATAGACATTTCAAAGACCTATAGTCTGGGAGCATGATCTCAACAATTTCCCAGTGGGCGTGTTTGACAGACGGCATCAACCAATTAGAGCAACGCAATGCACTTGTGTACCCGGAGAAGGCCCGCCCTATCTGTCCCAGAGGGCCATCAGATATAAGCGAGATCCATATTATACTGCAATTTGTTTGTTTTACCTGTCAATCAGATACTGCGGTATCAACTGACCAATTGGCTATAATTAGCCATAGCGTCACATTGACACTATGACAAACTCTAGCCAATCCAAGCGCAGAGAAAGTTCCGACGTAACTTACGTATGTAACGCATCTATTCACTCATAATATTACATGATGGCGACTCGTTGTGAGAGACCGAAATGTTGGGGAAGAAAAAGTTTGAGAGCGGTGCACAGAAGAGAAAGGCACAAAAGGAGAACGGCGTGAGAAAGAGCTGATGAGCCTTATGGCGAAGCTAACAAGCTTTTTTAAAATAACAAGCAGCTCCACAAGCCGCGGCGAACAAGCACCTGCAGCCGCTGCAGCCGCTGCCTCTGACACGGGAGGCGGAGGCCGCGCAGCCGACAGCGAGAGCAGAGAGGAGATTGTGGGCTCTCAATCCAGTGAGGAGGAGCCGCTGGAGGAGGTGTCACTGCCTTCCTTGTATAGCCAGCCCCAGCCAAGCACCAGCTATGCAGCTGCCGTTTCACCGCTACGCCCAGACGAGGAGGGGGGGGGGAAGCCTTACAGGCCATTTGTAGCTTCAATCCCATCAGTATGGGAAAAATAAAATATTATGTAAGTAAAGTACAATACCACCGGCCTATTTGTTATCTAAACATAAAAAATAAATGTATGGCTACACAGTAAATGTTCCAGTGTTAATTTGACACTGTTTGGTGTCTTAGTTCACACCTTCTCAGTGTAAATGTGAATGACACTCTTCAGTGTTAAAGAGCAACTAAACACCTAATCAACTTTTTTTTGCTGATAAACTATTTATATGGGTCACTAACACAGTTATCTACATGTCCTTATCATTATTTTGACATTGTAGTGCAAACTTTTTCAAAATCCAATTTTTGTGTACAAAACCGTCTGTTCAGCGCCTCTCACGTTTGAACAGCACTTACTGCATTTGAATTTAGGGGTTGGCTGATGACGTACCATCATACGTCTCAGAGCCATCATACGTCACCAAATCTGCCGCTGTGGTATAAAAGCTGACCCCTCCCCTTTTGTGACGTGTGCAAAACATGCTTGTCACAGAGCGGCCAGGGAGCGGGAGGATGAGGAGAGAAGACCCGAGACGGGATTTGACCTACAGGCTCCGCTCCGCTCTGTGAACCACAGCACTCACACCCCCGACCTCTCCGACTAAATAAAGACAAATGTTTCCCCAAAATACCCAGATTCACTTCTTTAGTGACATGGCTGGATGTTTTCACGTTGAAACTACAGACACGATAACGCTGTATCGGGCAGACAGCGCTCATCAGGGCTGTCAGTGTTTATGAGACGGGGCCGAGGGCTTTTTACTGTAGTCTCCCCCAGGGAGAGCTCACAGACATCGGGGGCAGCGGTTAGCCATCCCCTGCCTTGGAGGCTCAGAGCGGGCCAGTGTGTGACTGAGTGTCCGCTAAAGCCAGGAGGGGGAACGGGGAGATACGAGCGCCAAATGTCCGCCGCGTGTGCTCGGCATGTAGCCGGGACGACGGGCTCGAGAGTCCGGGAAAGTGGCGCCACATGTCCGGAGAAGCTAGCCGGTACGACGGGCTCGAGAGTCCGGGACAGTGGCGCCACATGTCCGGAGAAGCTAGCCGGTACGAGAGGCTGCAGTGTCCGGGTGGCTGCAGTGGCGCAAACATTGTCTAAATGCGGCATAACGGGAGTCACTCTGGCCCTTGGTCTGAGACTGTCAACAGAGCAGAGACCGCTCATACACTCCCCCTCCCCGCGTCCCCCCAAAGCCTCCCGCC
The DNA here is from genome assembly GCA_021464625.1 of Proterorhinus semilunaris. Taxonomy (NCBI): domain Eukaryota; kingdom Metazoa; phylum Chordata; class Actinopteri; order Gobiiformes; family Gobiidae; genus Proterorhinus; species Proterorhinus semilunaris. Next base: position 38,268,844 of record CM038346.1, read on the forward strand.
ACGCCTCTTTCGCTGAGTTTTTTGAATTTTGGGAGTGGGTGGAGTAAACTCTGGAAGGGGTGTTTAGTAGCTCTTTAACAACAGGTCAGACACCATGAGTGACAGTAACATGACGCTAAATGCATGTGCTCTTTGCAGTAAAAAGGCTTCATTGCGCTTCAGTTACAGACTGACGGGTGAAGAAGGAAGTTATGGATATTCTGCTTTAGACTGAAGTTCAGACTTCGGTTGGATATAAGAAGTAAAGACAAACATTAAGTGTTTGTCATCAACAAGTTGAAGAGGTTAAACTCTTTATATATGTTTATATTATGTATAATGAATTAAACAAACCCTTGCCATTAGTATCATCTGAGTCATGGTGCAGCAGGATTGTGGAAAGATGTTACAGAAGAAGCTCATGAGGTTCATTTCTTCAACAGTTACTATAGTAACTGTTTTCTCCAAAGTACATCTACCACAGTCCTGTCCACATCTGTCATGGTGGACAGATGTGGACACGACACAGGTCGTGTGATGGTGGACCCATCACGACTCAGCGGAAATGGGACACACATGACCTACTACACTGGATAGAAGTGAATGTGTTTTATAAATATATAAACAAAAACATGTTATGTAATTTTAAGATTTTTTATTTCCCTTCAATACTTGATATAATTAAACAAATTAACTGATTAACTAATTTTCGGGACTTAACTTCCATCTGCAGTTCTAAAACAGACTCTCCATGACTTCCTCCACCTGTAGGTCTGTGACTGAAGAGCAGTGAGGACTCAACGGTTTTATTGAAAACAAAGAGCACATTATATTTAGCATCATGTTTCTGTCACTCATGGTGTCTGACACTGAAGTTAACACTGAAGAGTGTCATTCACATTCACACTGAGAACATGTGAACTATATAAACACCAAACAGTGTCAAATTAACACTGGAACATTTGCTGTGTAGTATCATAAAAGTCATCCTCACTGCTTCTCATATTTAAAGCTATAACACCCGTGCCACCTGTGCTACCTGCGCAACTAGCCGTTGCTAACGCGCACTCGTCCAACACGCCCAAGGAACAAAAAGCAAAACAGATTACTCACCTGGAGGGCGACATTAAGCGTCTTAAGTCCGAGCTGGTGAAGAAAGAAGCTTTGCTCCAGGAGTTTATTAACGTGGCATGTAAACAATCCGTGAGATTAGCCTCTCTCACCGCTGCCCTCGAGGACACTGCTCCATGGGACCCTGCTGCCACCCCACGGCACGCCTGGTGCTCTACTCCAGGAGAAACATCCTTGGATGAAGAGGTGGTGGTCCGAGGGGCTACATCAAACAGACGCGCGAAAGGCCCTTCACTGTGCCTATCAAATCGCTACGCTGTCCTGGAAGACAACTCCCATGATGACATAGCCTCACAGACCCAGGCCCAAGTCCCTCAACCGGAGTCTTCAACTGACCCTCCGGCGAAACGGCATAGCCCCCCAACAGGGCAGGTATCCAATGGAGATCCTCCGAGCAGCGGCGCGCACCCGGCACCAGCAGCAGAGCGCGTCAGATCTGGCGCATAGATGGGACAACAGTCCAGCCAGTCTACAACTGGATCTGCCAGACGGAGGCTTCTGAAGGATGCGGTTCTCCGTCGTTCTGGAGGGCTCCCCCGTCCTCCTCCACCACCGGTGCAGCGCACGTCGTCCGAGGCGCTGAGAGCCTCCATCGAGCACCTTCCCTCACAATCGAGCCAGCATCGGAGCGTCGAACAATCTCCACCGAGGCCATTATTTTCTCCAAGCACCATGATTGTGGGCGACTCAATAGTAAAACACACTCGCTTCTTTAATGCCGTTACACACTGTTTTCCAGGGGCGACAGTGACCCACATCCTCCGCGTGCTTCCGAGTTTACTTGAGTCCGCCCCAGAGTCCGTCCATAGGCTCATAATCCATGTAGGAACAAATGACACCGCTCGCCAACAATCTGAGATCACAAAGAGAGACTTCAAGGCCCTCTTTGCTTTCCTCCGCTCCGTGAATCTGTCAGTGTTCATATCGGGTCCCATTCCCACGTGGTCCCGCGGTGATCTGCGTTTCAGTAGACTACTTGGTCTTAACACGTGGCTTCATGCAAAGTGCATCGTTAATGATTTTGTATTCATTAACAACTTCGAGATGTTCAGAAATCGCCCCGCTCTCTTCAACAGAGACGGTCTCCACCCGAGTGGATTGGGCTGTCACATGCTGTTGAAAAACCTTCAACATGTAGTGCAGACCAACGCACGTGATTGACAACTATCAACAACGACGTCACACCCTGCCCCGTCTACTCCTCCAGGGAGCCCCCCTACTCCATTGAGCGCCCCCTGTCTCCCGCGGTATGATACACCTATAAGGTCTATTGTTCAAAATAGAAAGAGCGCTGTTAGAAAGAGCTCAGCTAGGCGCTCGGATCAAAACAATCTGGTGCATATCCCCTGTGAGAATGTGGCATCAAGCACGATCACATTCAAACATGCTGCACTGAATGTTAGATCGTTAAATAACAAATCGCTTTTAATTAATGATCTTATTTCCTTTTATACTCTTGATTTTATGTTTTTAACTGAGACGTGGCTGCACTGAAACAAATAATAGAGGTCTTTACTTGAAAGAATCCAGGAAACCGATTGCCTTGAATAAGTCAAGTTAATGAGGCCGATTATCTTCAAGTGTTGGTAACTCACGAATTTCCAGTAAAGTTAATTCCCATACCAGTAGTGTTCAATTAAACATTTGTATTGATGAATACTTGCGTATTTCAATTATATTTAAATTTCTCTGTTCAAGTTTTCACTCAAGTCTTGGAGATTGTGCATTAGGCTTGCACTGGATGGATGAATTAAATATTACAAAATCAAGCAATTGCTAGTTTTATTTTATTTAATTTTTTTTATCCACTATAAAACTCATTGAGATTAAGGTTGCATTCACAACCCCCTCTTGATTCGAATCCTGGTGTGAATGCGAGTTAAAAATCTATTTTTCAAGAGAGTCCTGGCCAAGAAGATGCAGGTGGTAACAAGTAAAAAAAATCTAAACTGAAACTACTCTTACTTCATTAAATAAATAAAACTAAAAAACAGAACGTTGTTCTTCGACGTAGGGTTCATGATTGTCCCAGTTCCTCTGAGTCGTGGTGCAGCTTTACAGTCTTTGATGTGGACAGATGTTACAGAAGACGCTCATGAGGTTCATTCCTTCAACACAGTTACTGTAGTAACTATTTTCTCCAATATAAAAGTACATTTACCACAGTCCTGTCCACATCTGTCATGGTCCACCATGACCCACCACGACTCAGAAGAACCGGGACACACATAACTCTACATCAGATTGTCATGTTATGTTTTTGTTTTTTTGTTTTTTTGTAAAAATGAGTGAGAGTAATTCATAATAAATTAAATAATTATTTTTTAATGATATAATTTCAGTTTTTTCACATTTGTATTTTTACTTTTTTTTTTACTATATTTTTGAGTTTCAGAATATGATATAACTCTCATATCCAGCAGAACTCTGAAGTTCTGTCTGAAGCAGAATCTCCATGACCTCCTTCTTCACTTCCCAGTCTATGACTAAAGAGCAACGAGGTCTCAGCTTTTTTACAGATAATAAAGAGCTCACTATTTAGCGTCATGTTACTGTCACTCATGGTGTCTGACCTAAAGTCTAAATCTGAAGAAAGTCAATTCACATGTACACTGAGAAGGTTGGAAGGGCGCCCCCTTGTGTCCAGTGGCGTCCAACTGCCCGGAACATTACTAGCACCTGATCGGGTGCCGTTAGGGCTGAGGAGGTTAAGTTGTATATAATTGAATTATGCAAGTATTCAGCAATACATTTTTTCAATTGAACACTAATGGTATGGAAGTTAACATTACTGGAAATTAGTGAGTTACCAACAGTTGAAAATAATTAGCCACATTAACTTGACTTTTTCAAGGCAATTGGTTTCCTAGATCTTTTCAAGTAAAGGCCATTTCAATACTTACTTTACACTAGTGAAGGTAGCTGATTGAAGAGAAACAAGTAAACAACAATGAATACATTCAAGGAAGCACAACTATTACTTTTCTCAGTAAACACAGAGAACGCTGTCCTGATTGAGTGTACCCCCCCTAATTTTAACTTTATGTCTGAATTAAGACAAAATCAGAGGGGTGGGGTTGTTTGCTCCCTATTTAGGGACAACTTATCTTGCCACAAACTGTCATTTGGGGAGTTTTTATCGTTTGAGTATGTGTCATTTAAAATGAAGATGCAACAATCTGCCATATTTATATTGTTATTTATAAACCTCCCCAAAATTGTTCTTTTATTGATGATTTTACTGCATTAATTTCAATTGTGGCAACAGAATTTGACTCCTTGATTATTACGGGAGATCTGAATGTGCATATGTGGATGTACTGAAAGACCGGCTCACAAAAGAACTTAATGCTGTCTTTGAAACTTTTGGTTTAACTCAGCATGTGTCCGAGCCCACCCATAACAGAGGACACACACTGGACCTTCTTATTACAAAAGGTGTTAACATTTCTAATGTCAATGTTGTTGACACTGCGTTATCTGATCATTTTTGTGTTTTCTTTTAACTTTCTGTTGTACCGAAGCCAGCAGTTGGGTCTGCAGTGGTTCGGAAGAGACTCATAAATGATAAAATTAGGTCACAGTTTATGGATATGATTGGATTTGAAGAATCTCCCCGTTCCGATGTTGATCATTTGTTGAGCTCCTATAAGTCAAGTGTTTTAAATGTTTTGGACACCATTGCCCCTGTCAAGGTTAAAATGGTTAAAAATAAGCAAAAAGCCCCATGGAGAAATGAAGATTCTGTCAGGGCACATAAAAGGGAGAGCCGAACGAACATGGCGCAAGTCAAAGCTCCAGGTTAATTTTGAAATGTACAAAGAAAAGTTACACGTGTTTAACCAGACTCTGCGTAGCGCAAGAGAGAAGTATTTCTCTGAAATAATTTCAAATTGCCATGGTAACTCTCGTGGTCTGTTCGCCACGGTTAGCAGACTGACAAACCCTCCAGTTTCACTGCCCCAAGAATTCATTTCTACATCCAAGTGTAATGGGTTTGCAAAATTTTTTAACGACAAGGTCCAAGCCATTAAAAATGCTATTAGCTCCTCACCACAAATGGTAACATTTCATCCAGTAGCAGACCTAGAGCTGATGTTTTTTACACTGGTCACTAATGACATAGTGGAAGACGTTATCTCTGGTCTGAGTTCAAGTACATGCTGCCTGGACGAACTACCAACTAGATTTTTAAAGTCTGTGCTGAGCAGTTGTCACATAGTTTAATAACATTCTCTCCTCGTAGTATAGTTACATTTTATTGAAGAGGTCAATTCAAAAGGCTTTCATTTTTAAATCAATAATAATTACCCTGATAAAAAAACTCCCCCTAGTGACCTCCTGCTAACTTTGAATGTAGAAGTGAAGGCACCTCAGATCTAGACCCACTGCAAATGTAAGCATGTTTGGTTTGGATTATTTGTTCATTTATTTGAGCAGGGACGGTAATAGGACTAGTGCAGTCAAAGAAAGTGTAACTATATAGAGCAAGATCACTGTACAAAAGGCCCCAGTTCCTGTGTTCTGCTAATGTTATTTCTAGTAGTTTAGTTAGTGTGTTGTTTGAGTGTAATCTGCGGCATGTCCACTTGAGGGCGCTTAAGGCTCCCGTATGTTTACACAGTCACTCGAGTGAGAGTGGTATCAGCAGCTGAAGTTTCCAGTCAGTTCCTACCTGCAAATTGTGTGTCATTTTCAAGGAGTGTGCGTTTATGACAATAGTAAGTTTGCACCTTGATAGATGTGTAACTGTATTCTAGATGTAGTGATATTTCCAGTGGGTTTAAATGCCTTATATGCTATCAGCTTTCTGTCTGTCCAGCTAGCATGTGGTAAGCTAATTCTCATTGCCATGCGGTTGGGTAGATGGTAGTTAATTGTGCATGTGCCGTAGTTTGTTGGCAATGCCATTTTGTGTCTTACTGTATATTATGTGTTTAGTGAACACATGAGTAATTGTATTTTTATTTCTGTTTATTTCAGAGACCACACACACACACACATACACACACACCTGCTGACACAAGTCAATCTGTCCCTGTGCCTCTTCTGTTGTTCAATACAAGAAGCTAAACTTCAAGCCCTGTCTCCTCATTGTCTCTACCCATCTGAACATTCATCCTGGCACAAGTAGTGCTCTGGCCGGCACTCCAGAGTAGTGATAGCGTTACACCCAGACCAGAGCCTATACAGTCCTTCACCTAGTTCCTTCACCACAATCACAGATTGTCTGATCGCAGAAAGTGATACATATTTGAATTTTTTTGCTTTGTAACTGTCCACTCCAGACTGTATGATGTATTAAAACTTGAAACACCAAGAAGAAATGTCACAATGTTTTGTATGAAAGCCTGAACAACACAAACTGGAGCTTTCCTCTTATCATTCCTGCTTTGAACAACGTATCTTTGCTTTAACAGTGTGTTCTCAGGAAAAACGCATTTCAAAAGAAGACGGAAAAGTCAAGGACGACAAACATTTGATGCAAAATAATCTGGATCTGAGCAAAGACCAAAGCTTTCATCTGAAAACTATTAATAAATGTTAAAGTGAAGGAGGAAAACTGATAAGATCAACTTCACCGTGTTATGGCCTGATTCTGGTACCAGCCAGAGATCACTCCCTGAGGTTCTCCAAGCTGAGATGGTTCATTACTGAGATGTTCTTTGGCACTGTACCATGATGTGGTGTAGAGTGTGGTGTGTGTAGTGTGTTTCTGCATACATTTGTACCATAAAGAGACTTGTAAACAAGCAGAGCTCTGAGCGGAAACATGTATAGATTGAATAAGAGGAGTCCCAGGATCGACCCCTGGGGGACCCCACAGGATGGTTGTGACAAAGGTGACGTAGCCAGACCACAGAATACCAATGAACTTGCATTAGTGTGACTAGTGACCATCGGCACTGGTGATGGTCTTCCTGTAGCTCATTGCAGAGACAAGACGACTGATATAGTTGTGCTTTGTTTAGTTAATTATCAAGTCTGACATATAATCCGTACATTTCTCCAGTTTGAACTCTGTAGAAGTAAGTTTTGTTTGTTGTCTATTTATTGATAAACTTGATTAATTCCATAGGTAAATGTTGTTTCTTGATGTTTTGAAGCTTTCTTTGAATGGAAAATGTAACTATTATTTTCTATTCACGCAAGAGTACAGTAAAAATGTTAAAGTATGGATACAATACTCTAAGACGTACAATTACTTCTATAAGTTACTCAAGTTCATGTACTACCCGCTGAGTTTTTTTGTTTTGTTTTGTTTTTTCGGAATTATTATTTTGGATACAGACGGATTGTGCAGTATCACCGGGAAATGTAAATGTATATCATATTGATTATGGGGTAGGCGTATATATATATATAAGCTTCTGGCTTCAGCCTACCCCTTTTCTTTTTTTGGAGCTCCTCTAATAGAATGATGTAAATGTGAATGTTGTTAAAATGTAAACTGCTCAAAAAAATAAAAATTAATTAATTAATAAATTAAAAAAAGAGGAGTCCCAGGATCGACCCCTGGGGGACCCCACAGGTCACGGCGTTCTGGTCTGAAACACAGTTACCACAAATTGTTCACATAGAAACAGCAGTCCTTTAGAGCTTGGATGGAACCTTTAGTAACCTTTATCTGTCTTTGATCTGGGTCCAAAGGGCCACACCCCCTGCCCCTGTCCTTCAGTATAAAAGTTTGACCAACGATAATCGCAGTGGAACCTTCTGCAGTTCAACCTGAGGTAAGAGCTTCACCGCCTTCTGATTGAAATGTAAAATTATTTTACTGGACATTGTTTTATGTACACAGGTTTGTGTGTGACTGTCTCAGTAGTTAATACGTCGAAAACTGACTCAAACGATCTGATATTTTTGCTGACAAATGAAAATGTAATTGAAAAAAGGAAAACGAGGGACTAAAAACATCTCAACGTTAATGCTGGGATGTCTGAATTTTCCTGCACAAACCATGAACTTTTTTGATTTGGTCCAAACTGGTTTCTAGCTCTCACAATCCCTTCTACATGTCCGAATTGTTCAAACAAATTGTTTATATGCTCGTTCCAAGCCCGTGTACAGCTTTGAGCAGTGGTGAAGTGAAGAAGGGGGACCATCCCCAAAATAAATGCCACTATTTTAGCTTTTACTTCTATCTTCTATCACTCCAAAAATTAGGTGAATACCATGCAACAAGGTCTTTGTGTGTGTGTGTGTGTTTACAAAATACTCTGTAATTGCATTAAATACATTGACTCTACAACAACAGAAAGTCAACTACCCCAGCTTTAAGTCACAAAGTTGATCAAATATATTTTAAATGTACATGGAATTTTTTGTTGACTGAAACTAAAATACATTTTCATCAAAAAGACTAAGAATGAAGCCAACTTATTAAAGCAGGCTGTCATGATTAACAATGGATATACGCTCTAGAATTAAGAAATTTAAGAATTCTCACTGCGTCTTACTAATTTGGAGAAGTCTGTTTCAGTTTGACTAAATTGAAGTTTTATTTTTAACTTTTTGAAAATGTAAAATCACCTAATACGAGGATGATTATTTATCATTCTCAAGATATAGTTTAGTTTAGTGTATTTGTTTATTTGAGCAATACACATTGTGCTCAAAAGGAGTGGGCTGAAGCAAAAAGCTTATGAGCCCCCACCCCCAAGTGCAATAAATAAAAAAATAACATTTCAAAACATTTCAAGCAGCTACATTCGCACAGACCAACTTACAAACTTACAAAAAAAATAAAAAATGAACTGTTTATATCATTAATTGGAACAAAGCACAACTACAACAACGATCTCGTTTCATGTACGATGTCTAGAACAAAGCAAGTCAAAAAATGTGATCCTTAATATATTTCTTTCAGATTTTTACCCTTGATCACCGAGAGTTACTTTTATTTTATAAAGGTACATTAATATATATTATACTCCGAGATCTTGATACTTCCCAGTTGTCATTACCATTCTCAGTATAATTTTAATTTGGGTTTAATTACCATAATCATTATGAATATTTGAAACCAGATTTGACAATCCTGTCTCAAAGTCTGTGTGTGTAACCTCATTATTGTCCTTCAAAGGAAGAATGCCATCAAACTAACCCAAACCAGCCCATCATCCCCACAGCAGTCAGATTGAACAACTTTACAGAAAAGTAACTTGTGTGCAAAACTACTATGCAAAACCAAGTGTAATAACCTCTGTATCAGAGCCAGAAAACAGGACAAAAAGGAGTTAGTTATTTAATCAGTGGCAGGTCAGTGATAACTGACCACAGCAATAGCACCATCGCCCCACGGCCTGGACCTGGACCTGGGCACATCCAAAACCCTCTGAGAGGAGGAGTGCGGGGCCCTGCACGGGCGGTGCAGAAGCTCAGACAGATATGGCGGCTCAGCTCTCCCAAGGGATTCTTATTCTGAAGAGCTTTAAAAATGAATGATATAAACTCTTCACTGCCAATGTTGACTTTGATATTTTTTATATTTCTATATTTAATATTGTTAAAATGTGTATTATATAAACATATATACATACATTTTCTATATTCATTGCACATAAGTTACCTCTGGTTACTATTACTATTGACTGCACATTTTCCTTGAGTGTTTCTTGAGAGCTGATGGAGCAAGTAAATTTCTCAATTGTGAGATCAAGAAAGTTCTATCTTATATGATATTATATGATATTATATATGATATGATGTTATGACTTAACAGTGCTGTAAAATAGTAGTTTTTTCCAACCAGGAGTACGGGGAACCCTGGGGGTACATGAGAGCTTAGCCGCTGGTACTTGGAACCATTTCAGTGAAAAGTAAGATCAAATAGGGGCTGCACGGTTGCATGGCAAACATGCACAATAGGTTCCCCTCTAGGGCCAGGACTCCCCTGAAAAAGAGATTCTTAATCTCAGTGGGACTTTGCTGGTTAATTAAAGAATAAAAACATAAAAAATGAATGTTATACTTGAACATTACGGCCGAAGTAAAGCTATTTAGAAATATTTACAGTAGAAATAATGGGTATGAGAGTATTAGCTTTTCCCTAATAAACGTTTTAATTATTCATTTATACCCTCGAGGCAGGGTATAAATGAAAGAGCCTGTGGGGGGGGGGGGGGGGGGGGGGGTTCGCAATACAAAACAGGTTGGAAACCACTGATCTATAGATGCGCACACAATTGAACCCAAATTGCCCGATCTATAGCAGGATCCATTTTGTTGGTTGGTGTTATGTCCAGCCTAGTGTGCAGTGAATGTATACTTTTTTTTATTTTTATTTTTTTTATTTTATTTTATTTTTTTATTAATAATTTTTACATATGTACATTATTTACATTCGATCACATTCACATTCATTTCCGTTTTTCCATGCTTTGCTTGAGGCATCAACAGGTGCAGATATTATAGTTTAGCATAATTTCATATCGTTAAGCAACAATTTTCCCATCAAAACATTTTGACAGCACATATTATTTTTTTTTTTTTAAAAGGGCGAACACAGACAAACAAAAACAAAAAACAGAAAAACTAAAACTAAAAAAGGCAGCATATTTAAGTGATCAATTCTTCATAGATATTATTTAAATGTATTGCTGTTTTGTTTGTTATGTATTTGGTAACGTCCATGTGATTTTTAACCTCGATCAGAAGTACTTTGAATATGGGTTTGGACTGTGTAAATTTAGCCTTGTGTATATGATATTTCCCCAACAAGATAAAAAAGTTAACTATTGTTTCTATTTTTTTATTTTCGTGCGTAAAATAGGTTATTATGTTCTCTAATTTAAAGCAGATTATAATTGACAGTTTTTGGGTTAAGTAAGTTTCTGTGTCTTTCCAAAATTTAGAGCTCGATGAACAGGAAAAAAAGAGGTGGGTGACATTTTCGGTGAATGTCTGACAAAAGCTGCAATTTGAATCTATATCCGTAAACTTTGAAATGAGCTCGTTTGTTGGATAATACCTTTGTAATATTTTATAATGCACTTCTCTTATTTTATTAATAATACAGAACTGAAAGGGCATAGTCCATGCTTTTTTCCAAATAATTTTGTCGAATATAGAATTCCAAAAGTATTTACATTTAGGTTGTATAATCTTGGAATTCTGAAAAGACATTCTGATATGTTTGTTGTTACATTTCCAGCTATGCAGTTCTATACCATTTATAAAAAGTTTATCTTCGTTTGGAGCATGTGCTCCTAAATGGTCTTTCATTAAAGCGCGAAGCCCGTTTGGGATACTCCTAGTGACTGAGTGATATTCTTTGTAGGTTATAGGAAATTGATGCTTATTTATAAAAACCTCGTACTTTGTAATTTCACCGTCGTTGTCCACCAAATCTTTTACATAGATTATGTTCCTGTTCATCCAGGTCTGAAAAAATAAAGATCGGTTGCTTTTTAGAATACATTGATTATTCCACAAGGTACACTTGTGTGGGGAAAAGTTATGTTTGTAGCATAGTTTCCACGAATCTAAAGCTTGTTTATAGAAATTTGATAATTTCAATGGAAGTTTTGGAACACTGTAGTTACACTTCAATAAAAACTGTAGCCCTCCCACTTTACTATATATATTATTTGGGATGAAGTACCATATGGATGAGGGTCTTTTGATGCATTCTTGTAGCCATTTCACTTTAAATGTTTGATTCAAGTCACTGAAGTCCAACATTTCGATTCCTCCTGCGTCCTTGGGTCCGATGAGCAAGTTCCTTTTCAAATAATGGCGTTTATTTTTCCAAATAAAGTTGAAAAATAGTTTGTTTATCTCCTTGATTGTAGCGTCTTCCACACACAGAGAGAGAGCTGGGTATACACGTCTGGAGATGCCCTCTGCTTTGGTCAACAAGACTCGACCGTATATTGATATGTCTCTTTGTAACCACATGTTCAGAATGTGTCGAGTTTTCTTCAGCTTAGGTTTAAAGTTTTGTTGTTGCCTTTCCTCAAAGTCTGTACATATGTGAACACCCAGGTATTTAACATTATTTTTCACACATATATTACAGATTGACTGGTCTACAGTTTTATATAAACATAGTATTTCACATTTAGTTGTATTTAAAGTTAAACCAGAGGCTTCTGAAAAGTGGTTAACCAGTGATATAGCAGAGTTCACCTGCTCCTTATCTTTCAAGAATAAAACTGTATCGTCAGCTAATTGTGTAATTCTTATTTCACGATCAAACATTCGGATACCTTCAATGGCAGAACTACTCCGGATATGTAGAGACAATAATTCAACAGACAACAAGAAGAGAAATGGCGCTAGGGGACACCCTTGTCTAACTGAACGGAGGACAGGGAACCTCGGGGTTGTGTTTGGATACAGCATAACGCAACTGTCAATATTTTTATAAAACATATTAATAGCTGAAATAAAGTTGGGGCCAAAATCAAAACATTCCAGAACTTTAAAAAGAAAGTAATGTTCAACCGTATCAAAAGCTTTGTAAAAATCAAGAAAAACCATAAGAGAGTCTGTGTAAATGTATTCAGAGTAGTCAATAAGGTCTAGGATCAGCCTTACATTGGAACTTATGTGTCTCTTGGCCATAAAACCCGTTTGCGTTTCATTAATAATTTAATTTAATCCTTTCTTCAGTCTATTTGCAAATATGTGAGCTAATATTTTGTAATCTATATTCAATAGCGTTATCGGTCTCCAATTTTCAATATACATTGAATCTTTGCCTGGTTTTGGGATGAGGCAAATCGTGCCCTGTTTCATACTAGTTGACATTTCTTCGTGTTCAATACAACTGTTAAAGACTTCAAAGAGAGGATTTTCTATCAAGTTCCAAAAGTGTAAATAAAATTCCAATGTAAGCCCGTCACATCCTGGGGATTTCCCTTTTTTCATTGTTTTTATTGCTTCGGCCATTTCTATTCTCGTTATCTGCTTTTCACAATCTTGTTTAAATTGCTCTGAGATTTTTGGTACGTTGTTTCCAACTAGTGATATGAATTGTTCACATTTAGTTGTCTCATTTCCGGATTTATATATATTACTGTAGAACGTATACACGTATTTGGAAACATCTTTAACATTTGAGTTGAGCTGATCATTTATTTTCAAAGCAGAGACATTGTTTCTTTTATAATTACGTTTTTCCAAAGAGAAAAAATAGCTCGAGTTCCTTTCCCCTTCCTCGAGCCACTTAGTCCTTGATCTAACATATGCACCTTTAGCAAGTTGAATATACAAGTTATTTATTTCCTCTTGTATACGTTTTATATTAATTTCATCCTCTTCTGTGAGAGTACCTTTTGTTAATAGTTCATTTAGATCATCCATCAGTTTTGTTTCTTTTTGCAACTTCTGTTTCTTAATTTCCTTACTTCGTTTAATTGCTACGCTTCTAATTTGAAATTTAAGATATTCCCATTTGTGTATTTGGTAAATAGCATTGCCATCGAAGGTATCCGTAATTAACTTTGTCACAATATCACAAAATGCTGTATCATTAAGCAAGGAGTTGTTAAATTTCCAATACCCGCGCATCTTTTTATTATTCATCTGGTCTGTCCCTTTTAAAGAAATGGTTATTATTTTATGGTCTGTTAACGGGGCATACTTGTGTTGAATATCACATATGAACTGAAGGCATTGGGGGGACGTAAACCACAGATCGATTCTGGACTGAAGGGATCTATTCCCATTACTCCAGGTATACTCCTTTATATGTGGGTTCAGAAAGCGCCATGCATCCATCACAGAGAGCTCGTCAGAGATATATGTTGTACATTTGAATTTTGAATTTTGAGATAGTCTCGGTGGTATTCTATCCATAGCATCATCGGGAGCATCGTTGTAGTCCCCGCCCACGATGAGAAGGGAATCTTTATATTTTATTTGAATTTCCTTCAATTTGGAGCATAGTTGAGTAAACAAGGTTTTGGAGAGTGCTACATTATTATAATTATACACATTACACAGACAAAATAACGTGTTATCGAGTTTTACAATTAATATTATCCATCTTCCATCATCAGAGATAATTGATTCTATTATGTCACCATTAAATTTGTTTAAGAGGATGGCGACCCCTGCTGACTGTGAGGATGCATGGTTAAAAAAACACTGGTCACCCCATTGTGATTTCCATATTTTAACATCGTTACCAATAGAATGAGTTTCTTGCAAAAAAAATAATATCAGAATTTTGCTGTCTACAAAACAAAAAAATAGCCTTTCTTTTGATACTGTCACGTATGCCTCTTACATTTAATGAAGTAATTGTTAAGGAACTAAAAATGTAGTCCCTGGTCATCTTAAGAAAAAACAACTAAAAAGACAAATGAATAAATAATAAAAGGAAAAACACAGAAGCGATATGAATGTCTCGAGTGGAGTAAAAACTGAGGTAGGTGCTGATCAGCATTAATTCGCTTGTAGCCAGCCTTTAATTACTTATGAAGGTGAACCCTTATAACAGTTGTGGTTCAAAATAAAGATTATTCCTCTTTATCTCCTTTAGTATACTTTATTATTATTATTATTATTAAAGTCAACTGAAAAAAGGTGCAGAACCAATGCACCTAAGGCGACATATTGTTATCATTAATCTCCTTTTTTTTTTTTTCTTTTTTTTTTTCTTCGTTTCAGAAGGGAGAGTAAAACCGTCCATTACCAAACATCATATTTAACTTAGATTCTCATCCCATAGAAATCATATCGGTTACCGTGTCACAACTCTCCCGTCGATAATAGCTTTGGCCCCGACGAAGAAGGCCCTCTTCCCAGCCTTCCTCGCAGCGTCGACCCGAGGCCATAGAATCATGCGTGTCTCTTTGTCCTTTGTGGTCAAGTCGAGGGAGAATCGGAGTTTCTGGGTCTTCAAAAGATCGGATTCTTTGGAGGCGCTCCATATGGTCTCCTTCACGTCCCTGGAAGTGAACCTGATGATTATGGGCCGGGTCCTCCCGTCCTCGCGTCTCCCGACCCTGTGGCAGACGTCCAGGTGGATGTGTAGTGAGTTGGCTACCTCTGGGGCCACAATGCCGCAGATCTCAATAACTTTGCGTTTCAGAGTTTTCCAGTTCTCTCCGACATCCTCTTTCACGCCATGCAGGCGCAAATTCCAGCGCCTATGGTGGGCGTCCAACGCGTTGATTTGATCTTCCAAGGCTTTTATTCGCTTCTCCTGTTCGGTGGAGTCCTGTTTAACAGCTTGGACAGTTTCTTTCATTTCATCCATGTCAGTGAATAAACACTTAATTTTCTCGTCAACATCTCTAATAGATTTTGCGTTGTTTTCGATTTTGGAGAGCATGCTGTCTGTACATGCATTAAGAGTCTTTATTATGTCTGCGTGAACCTCTTCAAGTGAGAGAGCCATTTTACCTTTTTTGGCCTCGGGTGTAGAAGTCAGGGATACGTTATGTGGGGTTTCCGCTGCACTCGCTGCCGAAGCAGCGTAGGAGTGGAATACCTCCACCGCACCCTGGCTATCCATCTCTGGGCTCTCACCTGGGCTTACGGGCGGTTGGTTCACGCGCTTGCCTTTGCCTCGGCTACTTCGCCTCCTTTTCTCTCTCATATGGAGACGCCTGCGATGACGCCTCAAAACAGAGTCTATTTCCTCGCGTGAGCAGGGTCGTTTGAGGTTTAGTTGCTTACAGTTGAGAAGCTGAAGTTGAAAAGCCAAAGAGTCCTCCGCGTTTGCTTTCGAAAAGTTCATAAAAGGTGTTGTCGTATGTCATCCTTGTGGGTTAAAAAGAGATAAACTGGCTTATTTAGCTAGGGTTCTGCACATGGTGGTTTCAGCACGCACGCCAAACGCTCGTGGCAGCCATCTTGTCCACTGCAGTGAATGTATACTTAATGTCGCTCCTGTCTGTCCTGTGACTCAAGATTGTCTGATTGGCTGCAGAAACATGCTCCGCCTCCTGCTACTTCTCTTCTCCCTCAGTGTCGTCCCAGGTAAAGCCTTTCTCCAGTATTTCTATATAAAACAGTTTGAAAATCAAGACAAAAGTCAAGTCAGGGTCGTTTTTTACTTCGAAAGATGATCAGCAGTTCTGAGGACACATTTTATAGTTTTTGCAAACCACCAAACATTTTTACAGAAGTGAAAGCTGAACATTTGTGTTTTCTTCAGAGGGAGGGAATACACAAGAGATTGACGAGAAACTGGACTTAAGCTTCTGCCCTGTGAACTTCTATGGAAAGGAATATGACAAAATCTACGTAAGTACTGAGTTAGGGAATTTGTGCCCGTTTAGCTTTTGACACAACAGATCTGGAAACGCTCTGTTATTTCTGCCACAGAATAATTAACAGATTAAATTAGTGTGCGCAGGGTTAGTGCGCACACTAATGGTTAACCGAGTATTAACCGCTAAGGGCCTCGATTAACGGTTAATGAAAAACTTGAAAACGTGTGGCCCTAGTTTGAATGCGTTTGGAAAAGTGATTTGACCTTTAATAATGTACTGTTTATCTGTGAGTATAGTGTGTAATCGGAAGTATTGTAGAAAAGGTTGTATTATACCTTGCAAAAATATCCTTATTTGTACATCTTTGTACAGTATATTGGAGGCATCTCCATCGTGTTCTGATATCCACTGTTGAAATAAATTCCATAAAGTCCTGTTATAATTACAATCCAAAAAATAATGTCCCACTGTTTCAATATACTATTCACAAAATGATCAAAAGTGCAAATTAATATTGAAACGTTTCCTCAGAAATTCATTAATGGGATAAATGTCATTTACATTTTTAAAATGGGTTTCGTTTGCCTTCTGGGAAAAAGAGATAATTCTAATTTTTCTTTGGATTTCAATTGGAAAATCTTAAAGATTTCTTTCTTTCCCGTGAAGGTGGTTAAAGTGTGTTAGTTATTTTTCTGCTTATTATTATTATTAGTTTGAACATTTTCTGAGACGCTAGAGGTGAATAAGGAAACTTTTTTAGATTTAGAGCCATCAATTAGAAATGTTGCTGTACCAATAACAATATCTGAATAATGGATCGAGCTGGGTTCAAATTTATGGTTCTATTTTGTTGAAACATTTGTTTTTCAGAGGGATTTTAGATCTTTAGTTTTGATATTGAAACATCTCGTACAATAATTTAACATTGTGATTGTGAAGATTAGAAATTTTTTTGTTTCCTGGTGAACGTTTATAGTATGTTAAGAGACCAAACCTAAACATTTAAAAAAAGAAAAGGTTTTGCATAGCCATTAAATTCCATTTTGTTTATTATGGACAAAGGAAATCTGGGTATTACAATGTCATACATTAATAAACCTTTTACCGAGTAAACAAGTGTTGAATGTGGAAAACCTGCTTGAGTTCACTGTAATAATGGAGGAAATAAACATAATATTACATGTGATATTCCCAGTGTTTTCAAGCGCGTCAAAGTAGGGGGTACGCGACTCGTCACACAAAGCTTCAGGGGGTACACGGCTCCAAAAGGTTTGGGAACCACTGCTCTACAACAACAGAGTATGAAGGACATTCCCATTTGAATCTATTAGATGTGAAATAAACCCTATATTATATTTCACCCAGTCAACATAATACATTTAAACAATGTGCATTGATTGTTCCAAATAAGCATGTTGTGTGGAGTAAAATGATGTGTATAAGACATTTTCTAATTTATGAGAACCGGGCAACTTGGTAAAAGAGAAGTTTTTTTTGCATTGTTTTCTGCAATTTTGCAACCATTTTAATGATAATGTACTGATGTTT
Source organism: Proterorhinus semilunaris (assembly GCA_021464625.1). Lineage (NCBI taxonomy): Eukaryota > Metazoa > Chordata > Actinopteri > Gobiiformes > Gobiidae > Proterorhinus > Proterorhinus semilunaris. The sequence goes on from CM038346.1 coordinate 38,286,678, forward strand.
ATTTTTCCATATGAAATTAAAATGTTTTTGTTTATTATTTTATTTAGATGATTAGGAACCGCGAGAGAATCTTGATAAAGCTTCGCTTTTAGAAATTAAAATCCTGCCAAAAATGTATGAATCTTTTTGAATTGAAATTCAAAATAGTTTTATTGTTTTCAATGTTTAAGAGCTCTTGTCTTTTCCAATCTTTTGATAATACAATTCGCAAGTATTTAACTTGACTTTTCCAGGGATTACATGTAAGACTGAATTAGGGTGTTCGTGTTCACATTTTTAAATATTTAATTGTAATACAGATGCCACTCCACTTCCTCCTCCACATCATAAGAGGAATTAGATTTAAATGGCCAACTGTGTGATAATTAGAGGCCTACCCAGAGCATTTAATGGTTTCTGTACTGGTTTTAGTATAAATTGACAAAAACTCTGCAACTAAAATAAAAAGCAAAGAGGAGCATCGGCATCCCTGCTTTGTCCCTCTATTTATCTGGAATCTTTTGGTTGTACCCATAGGAAAGAAAACCAACCCTATTTATGTTACGTAGTTTAAATCAAGTGTAACATTGGGCATTTAAAATAACAATAACATGTGTTTTTAGGTCACTCTTCAGGAAGAAAGAGTCATTATGTGTTTGACTGATTACTGCATGGATCGGGCGCACGACATACTTCAATTTGCGTTTAACGTGACGGTGAATGATCTTCGCCTGGAAAACAACGTGACAGTCCCGGAAATCCTGAAACAGATGGCGCACCGCGACAAATTAGACATCTTTCAACTGCGGTGCATTTTTAGAATATCCATTCTTAAGGACAAGGAAACAAAAGTAAGTTCATATTGTTTACGGTTTGTGGTAAAAATAGACTTTAAGAGGTGGTAGAACTCTGGTTTAGAAGTCTGAGGGGGTCATTTGCCAAACGTTTGCTCACGTGCAAAACGAGTAGAGCCTTCAAAAGTCCATCAGCAGCAACATTCTCTCTTGTATTGAGCACATTGAGTTGCCTTGTGTACGAAATGCGCGGTATGAATAAAGTTGCCTTGTACACAGAAAATGTTCCAGTGTTAATGTAACACTGTCTGGTGTCTATATGAGTCCACTCTTCTCAGTGTTAATGTGAGTTAACTCTCTGCAGAGTTAGACTGAAGGATAGAGAATCTGACACCATGAGTGACAGTAACATGACGTTAAATAGAATGTGTTCTTTATTTCCAATAACAAGGCTGAGGCCTCATTGGAATTCAGTCAGTCCTAGACTGACAAGTAAAGAAGCAGGAAAATGTTTCCTTCAACAAATGTCTAGGACTTCAGCTGGGAGTACAAATTAAAAACTGCAAATCAAGGGTTAGACACACATGACCCTACATCAGATACAGTTCAGGAGCTTTTAACAATATATATATTTTTCTGCTTTTTTACTTGTCAGTGTAGGACAGACTGAAGTCCAATGAGGCCTCAGCCTTATTATTAGAAATAAAGAACACATTCTATTTAACGTCATGGTACTGTCACTCATGGTGTCAGATTCTCTATCCTTCAGTCTAACTCTGAAGAGAGTCAACTCACATTAACACTGAAGAAGAGTGGACTCATAGACACCTGACAGTGTTACATTAACACTGGATCATTTGCTGTGTACATCAGATTTAGGCCCTAATGTAGTAACACACGCAGCTCGAAGCACGATATGCATATAGCCAGATTTCAGGCCGAGCTATGTAAAGAAGATATTGGGGTGGGCATGTTGGAGGGGTGTCTCTCACCCAGCAGGTTTTGGGGGCGTGTCTCAGCCTTCCTGTTTTTGACTCACTTGCAGCTCGCATGTGTCCTCGTCTTTCTCGCCGCAATATAAATGTACCATCTTCAGGACAGTTGGTGCAAACTGGTTTAATATTTGCAGAGGATTGTAAAGAAATGATTGAATATGACATCATAATATTCACACGAGTTAGGATAATTTTCTTCATAGGATTAGTTTAGTTTATTTGTTTATTTGAGCAGCAAACACGCTGCTCAAAAGGAGTGGGCCGAAGCAAGAGGTTACAAGTGCCTACCCCAAAAATCAATACAATTAAAATCATCATTTCACAAGAACAGGATCTGCTTCTAAACCATGAGTTACATCATCTCTATCAAAGTCTTCATAAATAAATTATATTTGATCCTTTAAGGTGCTTTCCATAACAGCCAAACGGTCTTTATATCTCAGGCCTTGTCCACATGTAGCTGGCAGAGGTGGGTAAGAAAAACATTACAGATGAAACCCGGAAAAGTAAAATATTGTTAAAAAGTGCATTCATGTCGGTTATTCAAATTAAACTGTGAAACTAATATATGATAGACTCATTACATGCAAAGTGAGATATGTATAGCCTTTATTTGTTATAATTCTGATTATTATGGCTCAGTTTGTAAAAACCCCAAATTAAAAATCTCAACAAAAAAATAGAATATTTAGAAAATGGACTGTAAGTCATAATCCTCAAATTTATAACAAACAAAGGCTTGACATATGTCACACCATCATTGTGTCTACTTGTGTTACTAGTATAACTTTGAGAGTTCATTTGGTCAGACACTAGGATCAGAGATGTTGAAATCTTTACATGTTTCACATTACCTGTTGCAGATGGCGGCTGAAACGTGTAAAGCTAAAGATTTCAACATCGCTAATCCTAATGTCTGACCAGAAGAACTCTCAAAGTTATATAGTAAACGTACACGCCCACTCACCTCATAGCTCATGTCTATAAAAAAAAAAAGCACATAAATGGCACAGTTGCATAAACGGAGAAGCTTGGGGTTGGCGTTTCAGATGGTTGTGTGTCGCCTATATTCACTCTTTATGCTCAGTGAGATGTATTATTGTAAACTTATCTGCCGTACGAGGTTATGTCTGAGAGTATGGTTAACCTCTTCAGCCCTACGGTCCCACCTGTGGGACCAAAATAAATACAAATCTGGTCCGGGCAGTTGGACACACTTGGACACTAGGAGGCGCCCTTCCAACTTTCTCAGTGTAAATGTGAATTGACTTTCTTCAGAGTTAGAGTTTAGGTCAGACACCATGAGTGACAGTAACATGACGCTAAATAGTGAGATCTTTATTGTCTGTAAAAAAGCTGAGGACTCGTTGCTCTTCAGTCACATACTGAAGAAGTGAAGAAGGAAGTCATGGGGATTCATTAAAAATATTAGTTAATTATTAATTACTTTAAAAAATCCATGACAATTATATCTGATGGAGTGTCATGTGTGTCCCAGTTCTTCTGAGTCATGGTGGGTCATGGTGGACCATGACAGATGTGGACAGGATCTACTTTTAGATCTACTTTTACTTTGTTGAAAATAGTTACTATAGTAACTGTGTTGAAGAAATTAACCTGCTGAGCTTCTTCTGTAACATCTGTCCACATCAGTCCTGCTGCACCACGACTCAGAGGAACTGTAACAAACATGACACTACAGCAGATACAAATGACAAGGGATTGTTTTGTAGAATGAGAGTAATTAATGATTAACTGACATTCTATTCACACTACTATTACTAAGATGTCTTCATGTAAGATACTATTACTAAGGAATACTTGAATTTCAAACTTTTATTGTTACATCCAGCAGGAGTGTAATGTTCTAAATGAGAATCTCCATGACGTCCTTCTTCACTTCCCAGTCTGTGACTGAAGAGCAATTGAAGTAGAGCGTCTCTAATGATCTGCTCCCCTCAGTATCGGTTAGTCATGTCTTATTCATAGATAATCCCTACCCAGTATCTGTCCTATTCATGGCTGATCACTGCTACTTACCTGCCTATTGTTCTTTTGTTGGCTGAGGTGCCATCTCCCTTGGCTGGCCAAGCCTTTTTGGTTTCTCCCGAAGGAGATTGGAGTACAGTGAAGGAAGATTAAATCTGAGGCCGCCATTTCGATTCATGGCGGGGTTTTCTTTCCTGACAAAAATAGCTTCTTTAACTCCTCTTTAAAACCAACGTTCTTCTTTAGCTAAAATGTTGACCTCCCCGTCCTCAAAGGAGTGGTTGGAGGCTTTGAGGTGGAGGTGCACCGCCGACTGGGGGCCGCTGTGCCTTCTCTTCGGTGTTGATAAAGTCTCTTCTGTAAAACATGTTTAGTTTCTCCAATATAATGTTGTTTGCATTCTTCTTCTTTGCATTGAATAGAATAAACCACATTGCTTTGTTTGTGGCTCGGAGTTTTGTCTTTGGGATGAATACATTTTTGTCTCAGTGTGTTCACCGGTTTGTGGTTCACTGGAAACCTGTGCTGCCTAAAGATTCTCTGAAGTTTCTCTGAGACCCCGGCTACATACGGCACTACAACTCCCTTTCTTCTGGGCTCTGTAGTCTGTCTGTCTTGTTCTTTGGGTCTTCTTGCCCTTTGTGCTTTAGTGAAAGACCAGTTCCCTCGCATAATTGCATTAAAGAGGAGTTAAAGAAGCTATTTTTGTCAGGAAAGAAAACCCCGCCATGAATCGAAATGGCGGTCTCAGATTTAATCTTCCGTCATTGTACTCCAATCTCCTTCAGGAGAAACCGAAAAGGCTTGGCCAGCCCAAGGAGACGGCACCTTGGCCAACAAAAGAACAATAGGCAGATATCAGTGATCAGACATGAATAGGACAGATACTGGGTAGGGATTATCTATGAATAAGACATGACTGACCGATACTGAGTAGAGACGCTCTACTTCAAAGGGGTTTACCCACAGGTGAGAGTAGCTGTGATTAGAGGGGAGGAGACTGGCCTACCCTAACTCCTCCCTGTTGGTCTATATATTCAGCTGCGTGCAGTTTGTGACCTTTGTCGCTGACGAAGCCTTTTGGATGAGAGGCGAAACGTTCGAAGACTTCAACTACTGAGTACAGAAGATGAATCAAGTACCTTCATTGAAGGTGGACAACTCCTGTACGACTGAGAACTTACACAGACGGTCATGAACGTCACATCACTATTATGGTCTCATGACTCGAAAGACTGAACCATTGTCTCTCTCTTCTCAGGTTCACTTTTACTTTGCAAAGTGGGGAAATTATTCAGTAGTATATGTCCAAGGCCCCCCGACCACTGAACTGGTAAGTAGTATGAAGCACGAATTCTCAGACTTGATATTTCACTCACAGAGACAGACAGACAGAATCACATTTACATTATTAATTAAGGGGTTGATTATTAAATTCCACAACATGGCTACCTACACACCTCTACCTACCACACCCCCTTACGCTAATAAGATCATGTCCCCTACCACTAAAAACATGTACAATAGGCCAGGATGAATGAGAGTGTGTTTGAGAGTGCACATGGGGGACGACGGATGCAAATTAGCCCAAGGCTACAATCCGGTGTGGCTTGTTTACATGCATGAGACCCATGTATGTTCATTAACACGCACTGTCCCGACCAAATAAACCAATAAATAAATCAGGTAGCTCACATTTAAAGTAAATCAGAACCAAGGTTCATATGGAATGTAAACATTTTGGACAAGGCAAGTGGAGACGATTCTTCTGTCCTACTTTTTCTGTCTTTTTCAGACGGCAGTTTATGTCCTAACTACAAAAAGAATGGATTTGACCTATGAAACATCATTATCCTCAAGTCCTCCAGCACTTCTTATACAACTAACTGGTTGTCGATCCCCGACGGGTAATTCAGATACTAGAGCTTTTGGTTGTGTGTGTCTTGGTGAACTCATTTTGATCCCTGTTCTTCAGATAGAGCTATGGTTTTACAGGCATCTCAAAAACTAGTAACAGAGTGTCTAAATTTTCTGGGCTGCAAGTCGGACGGCACTTTTGACTTCGAGGAAAGGTGTGACCCGACTGAATTGTGCATGTTGGGAAGGTTTGTATTCATATTTCCTCTCTCTTCAGCAGACACACTTTGATTGATGTTTGTAACACTGGGGTCAACTCCCCTTTAATCCTGATGGTACTTACAGATGTGTTGAGTCGCCAAAACCACATTTATTTCCATATTTCTAGAGCTAGGTAATGCATGCCCCACAAGGTTCTGCTAATGACTGCTAAAAAGAGCCCAATATTGTCATCACATATCTGGATTTTTGACCAACAAATAGACAACCATACGACTGTAACATGGGCCTATAACAAATACACTAGGGTGACCAGATTGGGATGACCAATGACCTGGGCTAGGGATGTCATGACTTTGGTTTTCTTGAGTCACAATTATTATGAGAGAAAATATTGCGATTTTACAATTATGCACAATTATCGACGTTAGGACAGCAACCAACTGGGATTCTTAGTTTCTTCTTTTAAAATGATTTATTTATTACTTGTAAAATTTTTTCAATGTTTTGTTTTTCTTATTTTGTAAAAATATTAAGGTATAGGCTACTGTATATTTTGTAACTAAGTGTCCTCTCGACATGCGGCCCCTTCTCTCTCCCTCTCCTCTCTCCCCCTCTCTCCTCCTCTCCCTCCTCTCTCCCCCTCTTCCTCCTCTCCCTCCTCTCTCAGAATCAGAATCAGAATCAGAATTCGTTTTATTGCCAAGGTTTGTGAACAAGGTTTACAAACTAGGAATTTTACTTGGTGCAAACGTGCGACATAAAACATATAACACAGAATTAAGATAAAAAAATAAGCTAAGAACGTTAAACTATAAGGTTATAAGGGCATGCATAAAATAAAAAATATTAAATAAATAAGATAAAATAAAGTGACATATGTTAAGACAACAACAATTTGACAATGAACAACAGCGGGGTTGTATATATAGATGTTTTGGCATTTAAAGTGGTATTAAGTGTTTAAAGTGATAAAGTGATAAAGTGATAGCAGCGGGTCTAAGTGTGGACACACCGCACACTGCAAGTGCAGATACATCCATGACTCTGTGACTGAGCTACAGAGACTTGTATTTGTTCATGAGTCTGATGGCGGAGGGGAAAAAACTGTTCAAGTGGCGGGAGGTATGGGTCTGGATAGACCGTAGCCTCCTGCCTGAGGGGAGAGGGGTGAATAGTCCGTGACCAGGGTGAGAAGGGTCAGCTGTGATCCGACCCACACGCCTCCGGGTCCTGGAGGTGAACAGGTCCTGGAGAGATGGAGCTCACAGCCAATCACCTTCTCTGCAGCACGCACAATGCGCTGCAGTCGGTGCTTGTCCCGTTCTGTAGCGCCGGGGAACCACACGGTGATGGAGGAGGTGAGGATGGACCACACGGTGATGGAGGAGGTGAGGATGGACTCGATGATGGCCGTGTAGAACTGCGCCAACATCTTGGTTGGCAGCTTGAGTTTCCTCAGCTGCCGCAGGAAGAACATCCTCTGCTGGGCCTTCTTGATGAGGGAGCTGATGGTTGGCTCCCATTTGAGGTCCTGGGTGATGGTGGTGCCCAGGAAACGGAAGGAGTCCACGATGGAAATGGGGGTGGAAGAGTCTGTCAGGGCAAGGGGGGACGGTGGGGCTGTGTCTTTCCTAAAGTCCACGATCATCTCCACTGTCTTCTGGGCGTTCAGCTCCAGGTTGTTGTGGCTGCACCAGGACGCCAGCCGTTCCACCTCTCTCCTGTAGGCGGACTCATCACCGTCCGAGATGAGCCCGATGAGGGTGGTGTCGTCCGCAAACTTGATCAGTTTAACGGTCTGGTGGCTGGAGGTGCAGCAGTTTGTATACAGGGAGAAGAGCCAGGGGGAAAGTACACAGCCCTGAGGAGTTCCAGTATTTGTAGTCCGAGTGTCCGAGACGATCTTCCCCAGCCGCACGTGCTGTCTCCGGTCCGTCAGGAAGTCGGTGATCCACCTGCAGAGAGAGTCGGGCACGCTGAGCTGGTAGAGCTTGTCTCGTAGCAGTTCAGGGAGGATGGTGTTGAAGGCAGAGCTGAAGTCCACGAACAGGATCCTGGCGTAGGTTCCTGGGGAGTCCAGATGCTCCAGGGTGAAGTGGAGGGCCAGATTGACTGCGTCGTCCACAGACCTGTTGGCTCTGTAGGCGAACTGCAGCGGGTCCAGGAGGGGGGCGGTGATGTCCTTGAGGTGAGGCAGGGCCAAGCGCTCAAAAGTCTTCATGACCACAGACGTCAGCGCCACCGGCCTGTAGTCATTAAGTCCTGTGATCCGTGGTTTCTTAGGGACAGGGACGATGGTGGACGATTTGAAGCAGGACGGCACGCGGCATGACTCCAGGGAGGTGTTGAAAATGTCTGTGAAGACGGGAGCCAGCTGATCCGCGCAGTGTCTCAGGGTGGAGGGGGAGACACCATCCGGCCCGGGGGCCTTCCGTGGGTTCAGCTTCAGGAATTGCCGACGCACTTCCTCTTCTTGGATGGAGAGAGCAGGGGGGGGGGGGAGGGTTTGTGGAGACCTTTGATGAAGTGCTGGGGTCGTTGATGGTAGAGGTGATGATGGGGGGAGCAGGGGCAGCTGGAGTGTCTAGAGAGGTGTCAAAGGCTGATGGGCGTTCGTGGCGGCAGTAATGTGTATTCAGACTCTGGGCGAGGCACAGGTCGTTCAGAGCCCTGGGGGCCTTGGGCTTGTAGTTAGTAATAGCCCTAAGACCCTGCCACACTGCTCCAGAGTCATTGGAGGAGAACTGATGTTGGAGACGGGCAGAGTATGCAGCTTTAGCTTTCTCCACCTCCCTGCTAAAGCTGTACCTTGCCTCCCTGTAATGGTCTCTGTCGCCATTTTTGTGGGCCGTCTTTCTCCTTTCGTAGGTGTCGGAGTTTGGGGGTGAACCAGGGTTTATCATTATTAAAACAAACCCTAGTGCGCGTTGGTATGATGCGCTCCTCATTGAACTGGATGTATGAGGTCACAGTGTCCGTATATTCATCCAGGTTGTTACCAGCCTTTAACGCTTCCCAGTCTGTAGTCTCCAAACATGAGCGCAGCTCCTCCACAGCCTCAGTGGTGAACGTCTTTATTGTGCTGACTACAGGTTTAGCGAGTTTCAGTCTTTGTCTATATGAGGGGATTAAATGGACCATCACGTGATCTGAAAGTCCGAGTGCAGCGCGGGGGACAGCGTGGTATGCGTTGCGTATTGTAGTGTAACAGTGATCCAGCGTGTTCTCCTCTCTGGTGGGGCATTTAATAAACTGTCTGTATTTGGGTAATTCCTGGCTCAGGTTCCCCTTGTTAAAGTCACCAAGCACAATAACAAGAGAGTCCGGGAAGGTCCGCTCCGTGTGTAGTATCTGCTCCGCGAGCGCGCGCTGAGCTTCGTGTATGTCCGTGCCCGGCGGTAGATAAGCAGCCACCAGAATGAATGAAACTATTTCCCGCGGTGAATAAAAAGGCTTACAGTTAATGATGAGATATTCCAGAGCAGGAGAGCAGTGTTGGGAGATCGCTGTAGTATCAGTACACCAGCTGCTGTTGATGTAGAAACAAACTCCACCGCCTTTTGTTTTCCCGGAGAGCCTCGGGTCCCGATCCGCGCGGAGAAGCTGAAAGCCCTCCAGGTGAACCGCGCTGTCCGGGACCTTCGCGCTCAGCCATGTCTCCGTGAAACAGAGAACGCAGGACGAGGAGAGGTCCTTGTTCCTTCTCATCAGCAGCGCTAGTTCGTCCATCTTGTTGGGAAGTGAGCGAGCGTTCGTGAGGAATACGCCAGGTAAAGGCGTGCGTGCACCGCGCCTGCGAAGGCGAACAAGGGCCCCCGCACGCTTTCCCCTCCGGCGGCGTCTCACTCGTTTGGTCAAAAAGTGGACCAAATCCGCGGCTGTTGCCAAAAAAACTGGCAGTAGGTCCGTAGAGGTGATTGACCTGATGTTCAGAAGCTCTTCACGGGTGTAAGAGCACGCGGACACACAGTAAACGCACAATAACAGACACAACAGAGCGCACGAAAGCACCGTGGCTGCCTTCCTCGGCGCCATCTTGAGGGAACGCCCTCTTCCTCCTCTCTCCTCTTCTTCCTCCTCTCTCCCCCTCTTCCTCCTCTCTCCCCCTCTTCCTCCTCTCTCCTCCTCATCCTCCTCTCTCCCCCTCCTCCTCCTCTCTCCCCCTCTTCCTCCTCTCTCCTCCTCTCTCTTCCGGGTTCACTCACTCACTAAATAGAAAGGTGTATAGGTAAAAAAAGGGTTTGTGGACATTTGTATGCCACATGATGCATCAACAAAGCAAACGAAAGCAGCAGTGCCTCCGCCCCCAAACAAAAACCTTCAGGAACACACGTAATATATGGAAACACATGATTGAGATGAGCACATTATAACATGGAAACAGGCTTTCCTGAAAAAAAAAAATACAGACTCACCACTGTACCAGTGTGTGAGTCTGGTAAAACTCCGCATCAATCTGATTTCCACAGCGTAACGCAAGCAAACAGGAAACAGAGTAAACCAATCAGCGAAGGGCAGTCAGTGGCGGTACTGCCGATGTGTTTTTTTAAAATTGTTTTCCGTAGGTAGGTTGGTACACAGTGGACATTCATCATCCAATCAGAGATGTATTAAGATTAGGCACCAGCCCACTATCATTAAGGTTAGTTGTTAGGGTCAGGGTTAAATCTCCATGTCTCCTGATGACACCAGGCCAATGGATGCACTTTTTAACTGCATTCTAGATATCAAATCCTGGATGGCAGAAAACTTTCTCCAGCTTAACCAGGACAAAACTGAAGTTTTAGTCATCGGTCCTGAGGCCCAGAGAGAGAAACTTTTACCCAAACTACAGTCATTGTCTTTTAATCCTTCCTCACAGGTGAAGAACCTGGGTGTGATGTTTGACTCTGAGCTGACTTTAATTCCACACATTAAGAATATCACAAAGATAGGTTTTTACCATCTAAAGAACATAGCCAGAGTCCGCCCCATTCTCTCTCGGGCCAACACGGAGACACTAATGCATGCTTTTATCACCAGTCGTATTGACTACTGTAATGCCCTGCTTTCTGGTCTTCCCAAAAAGAGGATCTCAGGTTTACAACTTTTACAAAATTCAGCAGCTCGTGTCCTGACGAAGACCAGGAGGCGGGACCACATTACACCGGTTTTAGAGTCGCTGCATTGGCTCCCCGTGTGCTTCAGGATCGATTTTAAAGTTCTTTTAATGGTTTTTAAATGTCTTAATGGTCTTGGTCCTTCTTATCTCTCAGAACTGCTTTTACCTTATGAACCTTCACGGCGCCTTCGCTCCTCCGGCAGGGGTCTCCTAGTTATTCCTAAAGTCAACAGAAAGACTCACGGCGAGGCGTCTTTCCAATATTATGGCCCTCGCCTCTGGAACGACCTGAGGAGGAGCTCAGGACCGCAGAGAACGTTCATGTTTTTAAGAGCAGGCTCAAGACCCACCTTTTTAGCTTAGCTTTTAACTCACATCTATTTATTTAGTCCTAATGATATATTTTGTGTGTGTGTGTGTGTGTGTGCGCGCGCCTGTTTGTTATCTGTAAAGCACTTTGTGATACCTTTCGGTATGAAAAGCGCTTTATAAATAAAGTTTGATTTGATTTGATATATATGACGTGCGATTGGTTGATGTACCAACACACCTACGAAAAAAAATGTGCGTCAGGGGCCAAACGTCTGCGTCTCGTTTCAGCTGCTTTGCTATTGAAGCCCTTCATGAGAAAGGGGCGCCAAACATCAATGTCCGTTACATTAGTGGTTTTACCCGGCGAGGAAAACAGTAGAGGGGTAGCTGCTGAGACACAGCAGGGCATTGTATGTCGAATTTTGATTGGCTGATGATTCTGTCAATCATGTGTGCGGCCTGACAACCTGTGGGGAGAATACACTGAAATTGTATTTAGTTACTGAATACTGAATGCATTTTAAGGCATGGTATTTCAATGAATGGGGGTGTGACGTCGCAATGGAGGGTTGTTGGAATGAAGGGTAGACCCTGTTAAAGAAAAAACATTGTGTGTTTCCAACGAAGACGTAAATGGTGCGCCCGAATAAGCTCTAGGGTCAGATCTTGTGCCCGGCGCAAGGACAGTGCAAGCTCTAAACGTGATGGTTATCTTCCATGTGGCACAGCAGTCGCGCTACATACCTGTGCCACTGGTGAGAGGACGTGACTTTTAATAAGAGAAGAGGTCAACTGAGGTGTGGTTTATTACAACTGAGGTGTGGTTTATTACAACTGAGGTGTGGTTTATTACAACTGAGGTGTGGTTTATTACAACTGAGGTGTGGTTTATTACAACTGAGGTGTGGTTTATTACAACTGAGGTGTGGTTTATTACAACTGAGGTGTGGTTTATTACAAGCAGCGTTGAGAGCGGTGCTCAGATTCATTCCCTCCTGTACAAAGGAACAGGCCACCGTTTTTACCTGAGCTTAGACGAGTTGATACATACCCGTTTGATTTCCTGCGACTGTAGTCCAGTTGCGTCTGACTGCTGCCCACACTACACGATTCAAATGTGAGTCCAGTCGTGACCCCGCCCCCACACACACTACGCGACACGACTCTCTGCGACTGCATCGGCTAGACACGACTCGGGAAGACTCGGCGCGACTGAGAATTGTTTCAAAATCCGGCATAAAAATCGTGCAGTCTGTGCTGACCTTAACGTCATTGCCCCCCCTTGGTTTTCAGCCGCCCCCCTTCTGTACTGAGCTGGCGCCGGGACTGGCCTACAGCCATTCCGCGGTGGCGCGGGTCGGCGCTCCCTCGGATAATTGCATTAAAGTGACCAAAACAAACATGTTCCCCTACAACCCCTCTCCCTCGCGTTCATACCGACAACAGTGCATTGCAACGATGGGCCACGTTAGCATTCGAAAACGCAGAAAACACAATCTGGGATAGTTTTTGCTTTGTCCAGCGTTTAGCTACGATACTTTTGCTTTGCCGCCTAAATTAACTAATTCCGACAAGGTAAATTAATGTGGCCAAAAACTAAACAAAAACAGCAAACAAGCTCAAATCTTGAGTGACATAAAAATGCAGAGTTTTCTTGCGTCATTCAGCCGACCACTGTAACCATGGTAACCACCGCCCTTCAAACTCTTTGAAGTAAACACATGTAAAACATTTTTTATTATGTGCATTTATGCAAATTTCAGACAGATGTGCATTTTCTCTGATGGAAATGCAACTTCTGTGCCTCATGGTGTCTGACCTGAAGTTAACTCTGAAGAGAGTTAATGTACAGTTACTCTGTGAAGGGTTGGGCCATATGGAATCTGAACTGTACACACACACACACACACACACACACACACACACACACACACACACACACACACACTGTCTATCAACCGTCATGCTTCATATTCATGATTAAAACCCCGAAGGTGGTTGGAACTGCACGTCAAGTAATTATCATTTTTGCAGGTGCGTGAAGAAGAGCTGCACACTTGTTGCTTCAATGGTGTTGGACAATACACTTTATCCTCCTCAATTTGTCCGTGACCGCTGTTCGTACACACTGCTGTCCAACGGGGAGCTCCACCTTCTGGGAAAGTACAACTACCGTCGACGCACTTATCCGCCTTACCTGGACAGCCTGCACCTCACAATGGGATCCACCACATTCCAACTGCTCCAGGGCGGGAGAGTCAAAGTAAGCACTCGAATGTCTGACCATGTCATTTATTTTCTCTTAAAATGGTAAATGGACTCAACTTGTATAGCGCTTTCTACCTTTATCAGGCCCAAAGCGCTTTACAGTAAGGAACCAGTCACCCATTCACACTCTCATTCATACACCAATGTGCACAGACACTGGAGGCAAGTAGGGTGAAGTGTCTTGCAGAAGGACACAACAACAGTGTGCATTTGCGGGAGCTGGGATTCAAACCCACGACCTTCCGATCACAAGATGACCCGCTCTACCAACTGCGCCACCGTCGCCCCATAAGTTGAGTCCATTTACCATTTTATTTTCTCTTAGGTCGTAGCTGAAAATCGCAGGTTGTAGGTCGTACAGTGAGACAGGGACAAAGACTTAAAATAGAACCGTTGTACGACCAAAGACTAGCTACGAGCAACATTAGGTAGTGAGCTAAACACACGCCTTCTGCAGCCTGATATTAGCTACGATAGACTTTGGTCGTAGCTACGATTGTCTCTTTGAACCATCGCACAGTGGAGACAGGCTCACGATTTTACAATCCCCACATCATGCAATCTGACATGTAAAAATCGTATAAGACAAAAATAATGGCACAGTGTACGCTAGACTTTAAGGCTCTTTGTGGCTTATTTTCCGTCTTTTGCAAGAACAGCGTTGGTCCAAACAAGACGATGGAGGCGGGGGTTGCCGCTTTCCCTTCGCAGCCTCGTTATCTTTTCCTCTTTAACATCATGTGGTCTCATGCACTTCCTCCATCCTTTTTCTGATCTCACAAGTCAAACTATACACTTTATTTATCCCACTGTGAGTTAAACACTGCCCGTGTCCCGAGAGAAGGAGGATATATGGACAGTCCCGCTGTGGCGCTCCTATTGACGAGCACATGGCCATCTCTGTGCCGCAGAAACGTGATTAAAACACCAAAAATGTAAATATTCAAGTCTGTATGGCTTGGGGAAGGACCACTGTTGTACAAATCATCGCCATGGGTGTCTGTCCAGCCCATGTACAGCCTCCGTTCAACCCACTTACTACGTTAAGTCTGGGGCTGAAGATTTCACAGAGCGCCCCTTGTCAACAGGATAACAGTCTGCGTTTAGAAACACAAGATTGGGCTCTTTATGGACATAGACATAATATTAAAGAAAAGCGAACCATTGTTGAATGTTTTAATAGAAAAATAAGCCATTTGGTGCATGAAATAGTTTGGAAAAATTACAGAGTGCCTATATTTCTCTTTAAAAATGTAAAGGTCAGACAGCCTGTGTAAAACCTGTGCTGTGGGTGTCGGTTTTGTAGTATGTAGTGCATTTTTTTGTGTTTTCTCTTGTCACAGGTGAACAAGACCAGTGTAAACCTGGGCAGTTCAGTGCAGGTCTTAAATGGTGCGAAGCTTTCCAAGAACAAGAACGGAGTCCATCTCACGGTACCCCTCTCCTACGGCAACATGTCCATCTCCTTTGACGGAACTGTGGCGCACATCTCAACACCAGGTCAGAAAGTCATTTACAGGGGATATTAAGCAACATTGACATGGTGATACAGCCTTTTACCATGTTACAGTGTTCTGTTTTGAAATACGACTTGCCTTCCAACCGTCAGAAGTCTGAAGTTCTGTCTAAAGCAGAATCTCCATGACTTCCTTCTTCACCTGTCGGTCTGTGACAGACTGGAGAGCAATGAGGCCTCAGCCTTTGTACTGAAAACAAAAAGCACATAGTGTCATGTTACTGTCTCTGTAACTCAGAGGAATGTTGACTCAGTATCACACACAGCCTGGGTGCTGTTTATATGTGCACGGGACATGCACAACCAGAAGAGTGTTTGAGCTAGGGCCGCCAGCCGTTCCCTGGAATACAGATTTGTCCCATATTTCGAATAAATATTGGGATTGAATCAATAAGGGACGGCTTTCGTTCCATATTTCGAGGATTCTCTCTTTCTCCCGTCACTCACTGCAAATCCCACACACGAGCCAAATAGACCTAAAAATTAAACTCAAATTACTATCTATTTATTTTTTACTTATCCATCAGAAAGCTGAACTTCCTCCCTTCCCTGCCCCCCTTGTGCTTCCACCCCTCACTCCCCGCACTGCACCAAGGACTTGCGAGAATAAACATTTCGATTCATATCAATGAACTGACAAAAAAATCTCTTTGAGTATGATCATGATTCTACAACAGTTTTGATGTAGATTTTTATTAGTAAGACAGCAGAAAAATAAACAAGAACCGGTCGACCTGGAGTAGTTATTATGGACTTTGTGGACTTTGTGCGCAACCACCTGTGCATGAACACCAGTAAGACAAAGGAGATGGTGATCGACGTCCTCCTGAAGTCGATCACCATGCAGCACAGAGCGGGACATGAACAGACTGAACCAGCTTGTCAGGAGGTCCAGCTCCGTCCTGGGCTGCCCCCTGGACTCTGTGGAGGAGGTGAGGGCCAGGAGGGTATTAGCCGAGCTCACCTCCATCATGGACAACACCTCCCACCCACTGCAAGGGACTGTAGAGGAGCTGAGCAGCTCTTTCAGTGGAAGACTGAGACATCCTCAGTGAAAGAAGGAGCGCTACCACAAGGCCTTCCTCTCCTCTCAGACTGTACAAGCACTATGCATGTTGCACTTGCACTCTGATGTAAACCTGCACTGCTAATACTGACTATAACATTTTAGTTATAGTCTGTTTACTTTATTATTATTTACGGTTTACACTTTTTGTCCCCACAAAGTCCTTGGTAGTCATTGTATATAAGATACCAATATTTACTATTTAATAGTTTTTTTCCACATTTACTGCCTATTTGCACTCCCTGAGTGTTTCTAAGAGCCGAATGTAAGTAAATTGTGAGATCAATAAATTAAAACTGAAGGGATTGAGATGTGTTTGGAATGATTACCAAAGGTCAGAACAATGCATAAAACACCTGTTTTGAACGGGCGCTGTGGATGAGGCAGTTATGTGGTTTGTGTCGCACAGCTGTGAACATAAATGTGTTTGTCCAGACCATTTGCCGGACCAGGGGGTGTGCATCAGAGCCAGTCGCATTATAGAGGACTACCGCCGCATGGACCTGAGCGATGACAGGTTAGACCTTCAGCCAAAGATCTTTAATAAAACTCCAGATAAGACATTTCCATAGTACTACCAATTCTGGTGGCCATCTTGCGACTGGCCCTTCTAGACCAGTGCAATGTAATCAAATGTAAACACCACCTATTTCCTTGATACTGTTTTGATCTATTTTAAGATATTTCATGACTCTTTGATAAGTTGCAGTTTTTCAAATGTTATTCCAGTTTTAAAGGAGGCACAGACGTAAGCTCCATTTGTTCATGGATCTTCCTCTGTCAAACACTTCCAATCATTGAGTTCAATTTATATCAGACATAATGTTTGTGTCCTACTTTAAAACACTACATGACCAATATTTATTGAACATGGGACAGTGACACAATGAATGCTAAACCACTGAACCCTGGGAATGAATAGAGAAAACAAAGCTAATATGGCTAAACCACACGACTAAAAAACGAGACTTTCAAAGAAATGACCTGATAAAAAGACTTAGAAGTAATAAACCAATCACAAACAATAAGTGTATTTCACATTCTGACACTGAATCAATGAAAATGTTGCTCCTGGTTTTGCATTGGGGGCATAGGGGTTAGCCTCGCCATCCAGCCAAGGATGGCCGCCATGTTTGCCACGTCAACGAGCGCCATGTCCCATCAAGGGTTTTATTAAAGAGCTTTGCCTACAGCCCTCAACATAGACAGCCTAGTGACAGCGAAAGGTACTGCAGCTCCTTCTGACCTCAGTCTCTCTGTCGCCCTCTAGCTGTCGGGAGGAACTTTATGATGAGACGGACTATCCAACTGGTTGCAGTGCAAACATAGAGATGTAAGTAATGTACATACTATTGCAATCCGAGGTTATATTAACCAAAAATTCTCTGTCATTTATGGATTATTTTTAGCTATGACAGAAAATTTTGAGGTCCGTCTTTCATTTTGACAGATTAAAAATCAAGCCGTAATGAAAGTCCAAACACAGCACTGCTCTATCTCTGAGCGCTGCCTCTGCTACATGAACGCTGTGTGGTTTTGCTTTGGATTTCACACAGCAACTAAATAGTCCATTTTCTTTTAGTCCACGGTTTGCCCAGTCTTTTTCTTAAACACTAAGTGGAAACAGAGGCCTAATAAGCTCCAATTTGCATTTGTATTAGTGAAATATGAGCCTTGATATCAACCAGATGATGATGCTCTGAATCCGTCGTCCTCCTTTGAGACTTTTACACATGAGTATAAACACACTTTGGTTGCAAAATTCATGTAGAAGCAGCTTCTTTTTTTTATTTTTTACAAAGGACAACACGCACCGTTACTTTGGGCCAATGCCTAAAGTAACTGGGGCATTGGTTTGCGACGTTGGAGAGAAAAGAGGAAGGATATGTACGCCACCGTGCTTCGTGTAGTTTACTGAAAGAAGCATCAATGAAGGTGGTCGAGGACACATTTTCCTCCAGAGACATACACATAGTTCTGCATACATGTTTTGTCTATTATAACAATGAATACCTGTGTTAATTCTTTAGCTGTGAATCCATGTTCGCCAATGACACCACCGGACACTTCGGTATCGCCTGCGGTGATCTCCTGTGTCAATACGGGGACGTCGACGGTCTGTTCTGTCACCTCCAGGCCGCCTTCGCTCTCAGGACTGGGGTCAGCTTCAACAACAAGAGCTGTGGTACGTCTCCTCTGATGCTCGTGGTTCTTATGTTTCTCGACTGATAAGACCCTGACTTATGTATGTGTCAGCTGTGTATTCATTCATTTCAGGTGTATCATATTTTAACGACAGTCTAAAAAAAGAAGAGGTTTATGGCTTTAAGATGGAGATGATCAGGCATCTATTGTCCTTTTTACTGTTTTCTTTTTTACTTTTTTTGAAACTAAACATACCTTCAGTACTGTTCATATTCATCGTGTGTCTGGGTGATGTTCTTACTTTCTCCTCAGAGGGTCCCTCTCCTTGTTTGAACCACTACTGTGCTTCTCATGAGTTCTGTGGTCTGATGAAGAATGCTAAAGCCAAGTGCTTCTGCCGTGAACATTTCATGAATCCATTCAGAAAGAGCGGCAAATACGGTGAGTCAACACTGACCAGGGAAACTGCTGTAAACGCCTTTTTAGGGCTCTAGTCGGCGAAATGCGACTCTTTGATTGTGGTGACTAAATAAAAATGTTTTGTCGATGCATCTATGTAATGATCCAAGTAACGTGTGATAGTTTTCCACAAAGATGCACCTCCCTCAGCTCACAGCAGCAGAAGCGAAGGCGACAGAGATCAGCAGACAAGCCAACACTTAATTCCACTTGTACCAAGTCCCAAAGTCTAGTCTAGACCCACGGATCCCCACACTTTAAATAGGTTTCACAGAGTACTGCCGTATCCGCTTAAACACAAGCTCGAATTGACTTGTGTGTACACTCACACAGCGACGTGCTTCTGGAAAGGAGCTATTGTCTAAATTACGTTCATGTTTGGTCACGTCATTGCGCTCTGGGCTCTGGGCCCGAACTCGCATCCATACCTTTCATTATGTACTTTTATTCATAAAACAGCCTAAAGACACCCAACACAATGAGAGGATAGACTTGATGCTGGTGATCGCTTCCATATATGGCTCATCTTTGTCAGAAAGTGGATTATAGCACGTCATCGATCATGGATTTTGGAGTCTGAATGACTGATTCAAATGTTTACAAATCTGACCACAGCTGTTTTGTTATTGTCCAGGGGAGAAGACCGTGTGTACGGTGGACACAGCCTCAGTGGAGCTGCCCATTTGTTTGCTGGAAGACAAAGGTTTTAATGTGTTAGCGCTCCACCTGCTGGACAAAGCCTGCAAAGGTAAAGTCAATGAAGACGAGCACATGATCACCTTCAATTTCACCCGCAGCAAAAACTGCAGCGCCAAAATCTCGGTAACTTTCACCTTAATGATTTATGAAATGTTCATTTAAGTGATGAAGTCACCTTTAGCTCAGTGTTTGAAATGTTTTTTAAAGAGACATAAATTAGAGCTTTGCCTTTGAAACCTTGATGCAGATCACTGACATAAATCTATGGAAAAATATATAACTTAAGAGTCTTCAATTATTTAATATTTTCATATTAAATTAAAGCATTCACAAAATCTCTATTATTACCTTCTGAGGGAGAAAGTTCGATTTATGGAAAGAGCCAATTTATACACTTTTACGTTTGTTTTGTTGACATGCTGAATACAAATTATATTTACAAAGAGGATGTTGAATGTCTTGTTTAGATTAAGGCGATAAGCCGTTTGTTCCCACAGACGCTTGACACTTTTTTGAGCCAGTCCATGGTTTACTCGCCCCGACATGGTAGCGCAGCGGTTAGTGCTCAGGTTCTGGGTTCGATTCCCACCTGGATGGGGCCTTTCTGTGTGGAGTTTGCATGTTCTCCCTGTGTCTGCGTTGGTTTCCTCTGGGTACTCCGGTTTTCCCCTACCACTAAAAACATGTGCAATCGGCCCGGATGAATCAGAGTGCGAGTGTGGGACAACGGATGCAAATTAGCCCATGGAAACAATACGGAGTGGCTTGTTCATTAACATGTCACTGTCCCGCCCATCAACCAAATACAATATTTTGACATCCGAGGCACACAAAATCAGCTTCTGGTTTATTTTACATCTACGTCATAACGCCAACGCATTATACAGTACATACCACATTGTCCATCGTGATGGTATCGATGTGTTTTTTTTTAATTGTCAAATATTTTGTCCTGTCACATGACATTTTGGATCACATGACATGCAATTGATAAACCTGGTTGCACCTGTGTGAAAATCACTGCCCTGACGAAGACTGTCATGAGTTCAAACTCGTTGGCGTTATTATAAAATACACCAGATGCTGATTTTGTGTGCCTTGGATTTCATTTTGCTATCAGATTATTCTCTGCCCACTCGGGACCCTGGAGAGCACCGGATTGTTGACACTCCAGGTTGGATCCGGCGAGTGCTCCTACAAGTCCCACAGTTTGATTTGTGTGTGATTTCAGACCAACCAGAGCCACATCATTTACAACAACACCGTCACGATCGTCAACCTGGACTTCTCCTGCGGCTATGAGTCCAACATCACGATCCTGAAAGGGTGCGCCACACACAGACTTCTCCCCAGACACTTCAGCCTATGTGAGGGTGTCCCAAAGCATTCGCAGGCCGGCTGAGGGAACGTGTCTTTACAATAGAAATCTGCTGTGTGTTTTAGTGGTTAGGTCACATTGCTGCACTCACACTAATGCTCAGCTTAAGGGTCATAAAGATCAACTTTCAGCCTGGTTGGTGCTCATGGCCTCCAACAACAAACTAAATATTCTTTATCACAGTTGGACAAGTTTTCTCAGTAGTTCCTAAGTGGGTCACAGCGCTGTTTTCAGTGAGTGAAGAATACATATATTGTCTATAAACCCAATGGTTAAGAATCGCTCTACTTTTTAGCCCTCATGACGGGTTCTAACATTGCTGCGTATCGCAGGGGGCATCTCCAAAAAACTTGCTTTGATATGGAATCCTATAGTCTTTACCTTTGAGGCCTGGCTCTAAGGAAGAGTTTTTGCCTGGGAGAACTCTGAGAGGGGTATTATCTTTTTATCCACGCTGTTTTGGTTTTTAAGGTTTTGGGCTTTGGGCTTTGATTGGCAAGTCCTGGAGACCTGTGGAAATGAAGGCGGAGCTTCCCGCCTCTTTGCCCGTTTTTGGAACATGCTCTATAGGATGAGCCTGATCTGCATGGATTCTCTCTCATGGCTGAAGGTCTAACCTGTCATCGCTCAGGTCCATGCGGCGGTAGTCCTCTATAATGCGACTGGCTCTGATGCACACCCCCTGGTCCGGCAAATGGTCTGGACAAACACATTTATGTTCACAGCTGTGCGACACAAACCACATAACTGCCTCATACACAGCGCTCGTTCGTGGATGAGGGGGGAGGGAGGAATGGCTGTCTAGTTGTCATATGTCTTTGTATAAACCCAAAAGATAGGTCTAAAGATTTTTCCCCAGAATTTATAACCACAGAGCTTGAGGATATTTACTGAGTGAATCTAATAACCTCGTTTAGTGTAGATAAAAGTGCTTAGGTCCGACGACACGATGAGACCTGTGTGTTGTGTTCGTGCCAGTCTCAGTGATGTAAACTTGTGTTTGTCAGCTCTGCGATCCAGCTGGACATGTTGGGTGCGTATAAATACTCCGTGGTGCAGAAAGTGTGCCGTGACCACAAGTGCAACAAGGTGCTGAAGCCGGGAGACAAACAGGGACTGAGAGAGACCATGTGGATTCACCTGGTCGTGACGAAGCTGGACTCCAGGGTGGCTCTGGTCATCGACTCCTGTTGGGCGAGTGTCCAGATGAACGTCAAGGACAAGCTCAGGCACAACCTCATCACCGACGGGTCAGTCCTGGGTCACAACTGGAGCTGGAAGATGAAAGATACCGTAAATAACACAAGTTATTCAGACACATGTTATATTTTTCAGATGTGCAGAACCTGGTGACCACATGGTGAATGTGACAGGGAACGGAGACGGAGACCGCTGCTCCTTCTCCTTCAAAGCCACCAGGCCCCCCAAACACCCCGGAGTGGTGCACCTGCAGTGCACAGTGAGCCTGTGCCTGAAGGGCAAGAACAACCAGTGCCGCCCGGTAAGACAGCAACATTATTTACACCCATCTGCCATAACGGAGGGTAACAAACGCCCCAGTTTACACAGGACAGCCCCAGTTCACACAGGACAGCCCCAGTTCACAGAGGACAGCCCAAGTTCACACAGGACAGCCACAGTTTTTTAGGGATAGTCCTAGCTTATTCCGGGACAGGTAAATACAGGGAACTGTGAAAGTGGAATATTTTTTTTATCAATTGTAATAACTTCTAACTGACCACAAATGGCAGTCTAGAGCCAGGCTTCAGTTTGAAAGTCAATTTTGTCCATCACTACTAACCAGTTGTATTGTATAAAAGTAATGAGTCTGATCAATGTAAAAACACTTTGAGCTGAAGCAAAACGTGTGGCACTGTTCTGTTCTTCAGAAATGTAATGGGGAAAAGGTCCTTCCAGTGGGTTGCCCTCACTGCTCTGTGGCCAGTTTTGGGAATACAACCTTCACTGCTGTGAGCTGGACCAATTAGGTGACGTGCCTTTTCAAAATAAAACGCAGTTTGTCAAAATAAAACACAGCAGTATTTAAATGTTATTCCTGACACTGTCCACAGGGGGCGCCGGTCCAGTGAAGGACGACTGAAGGAGCTGTCGCTCTGAAACTGCAGCGTCTGACTGTGACCCGGTCCAGAGGAAGCACAGCCTCACACTGATTTCAAATCATGAATCTGCTGTGAATTCGACAGATCTGTATTTGTCTGTGATTAATAAACTCAGCATCCTCAACTCCGGTCTGCTGTTTTTCTTTTAAAGTCTGAAAACAAAAGTTCATTAACAAATCCTGCTGAGTTTGAGATCAAGTGTTGTAAATCATGTCATCCTTGGGTCCAAAGTGATCAAATATGAGGCTCACAGAACATATTCGTCGGCCACAGGGTCACTACTGATCAGTGTTGGGTAACGGTACTCTTAAAAGTATCTTGTTATGTTAGCTTGTTTCTCTTCTGGAAAAGTGGCTTGTTATGTTACTGAACTACTTTATTATGAAAGTAATGCATTAGAGACACATACATTACCTTCATAATATCGACATCGATAATAGCCTTCATTTGTCGACCATTTTTTCCAATGAGGAATTTTCCATTTCACAAAGTTGCCAACAAAGCTACTGATATCAGTAAATGTATTCAATAACAGCGCAATAAATTTACTTCTGAGCTGTATTTTCTATGTGGACAAATTACAACAAAAGGCAACAATAATGAGCATAAACTACAGGCCATCAGTCGACTTATAAAAGCTTAGCTTTGTTCGCTTTATGTAAACAGTTTGGCAGTTGGTCAGAAACTGACTTATTTTTTTTAATCATAAAAATTTTTATTAAGAAGAACATGTAGTCTAAACATCTTACAGGGTGCAGTAACATTTTTTTCTCCTTTCTATAGTTAATAATTCCCCCCGCCACCAACCAGATATTCCATGTACAATGATGTTATCACAATATACAGTATGTCAAAAGAGCACTTTTTTTAGATTTTCAATTAGTTGTGTCCATAAATCAATTGTGTTGAATGTTGCATTGTTGATCCTTGCTGAAGACAGTTCCATATAAGCAATGTCCGTATAACAATGAAGCCAGTGAGTGAATGACACATCATTACTTTTCCACCTTTGCGCTATGATCTTTTTGGCTGCTGTGAGGCCTGCCAGATTTTACACGATCTTCCCGTTAGTCTTATACTTGAGTTATCATTCAAAAGATGTATAGTGGGCTCCGTTGGTAGAGCAACCTCTGTTAGTGTACTGAGGCAGCTCCTGGACATTCCCATACAATGTGAATGAAGGAGCCTATGGTCCCAGGAGACAAAATGAGCAGTAAGGATCAGGTGCCGGTGATTAGAGTTCTTTGAGGCTTTCCCAATATTATGCCAAATTAACTCCCAGTCAGGAATAAAAGTGTCATTTGAAATGTCTTGTTCCCAAGCTTTCATTCCCACTGAGGGCACCACAATTTGATTCAATAGTTGATCGTAAATATATGACACTATCCTTTTAGGGACATTCCGTAACCATTCAGAAATGTGGTGATCGCTTAGTTCTGATCCCCAAGGGACTCCATAGGCTTCTATTTCAGATCTTATTCAGAAATAGAAAAATAAAGAGTGTGTATCAATGCTATAATTTGATACCAACTCTTGACCGCACGCGGTCCCGATTGTTTACATTTCGCTGCAGTAATCCAGCGTAACTTTATCTGGCCATAAAACCGAAAATATGAAGCGGATCTCTCCCAAATAGTGGCTGAAAGCTAGGGATGCGCTGACTACATATATGGAGTAGTTTAAGTTGGGAGAGATCTTGATTTTGTGTAAATAGCAGGTTCTGCTGCACGTTAGCTTAGCCGTTAGCTTACAGCACAATAGACTCATCAAAAAACTACTGGCACAGCAGCCACAAGCGATAAAAAAACAAACTTTCACTCACCCGTCTGAAATAACCTTTGCCTTCTGCTCAGCAAACTCATAGTAAATCCATTTTCCAGTGTAAGTAGCGATGGCCTCCGGGGAAGTGTTACAGTCGTGAAACCGCACACGCCCCCACGGCGTGCGCTATTTCTCTGACAAAACAAGACTTTTTCAACCTGAAAACTGATCGACAATAGGCGTATGTATAAAACTGCCTTTTTTGCGTGGCATTTGTTTGCTAAAGCATGTGTCGACTAGCAAACCAAGCAGCTGTGTGGCTGTGCTGCCCCCCCCCTCCTCAGCATGTAAATACACACAGACAAAGTCACGCCCCTACAGCGCGCTCCGAAATCTCCCAAAAACAAGCAGGTTTGAACCTAAAAGTTTACACTTTTAAATATACCAATACTGGTAGCTTAAACATGGAGAGGCTTCTTCGTGACTTCAATTGAACGATTCTGCAAAAAGTGAAAATCACCAATTTTCAAAAAAATATCTTTGTTTACGTTTATCTCGAGACGCGGGCTGCCGACTTGTGTCTTTGGGTTCCAGGGCGGGTCACATATATGACAGAATTGGACCATAACGCAATTTACATTTCTTAGTTGGCAACCCTAGAAAAATAAAGTCTCTCAGCTCTAGTGGCTGAATAAGATTACTTTCAACGGATTTCCATGCTGATTTCTTGTTATCATTTAACCAATAGGACAAACTCCTCAGCACGAAAGCCCAATGATAGAGTTTAAAATTGGGACATGCACATCCACCATTAGACCTTTTCATCTGCAACACTGACCACTTAATAGCAGGACGCTTGTCATTCCAAATATATCTACGTAGCGAAGAGTCAAGTTTTTGCCAAAAACCAGTAGGAGGCGGCAGAGGAATCATTTGTTGTTAAAGTTGGAAGATTAAGGCCTGTAACAAATAATTTCCAGGTCATTCTCTGAAGGTGTTTCGCCACTAGTATACAACTTTTTTAAATATTCTTCAAAAGTTTTATTTATATCCTCAGTAGAGGTTAACAAACCTTTTTGAGTACATCTAATGGCTGAAATTGCACTCTTGGCCTCCTGATGTTTTAAAGTTAGAGCCAGAAGATGACTTGGCTTACCACCTTCCGAATAATATTTAGATCTTCTCACCTGCATCATATACTCAACTCTATTTCTAAGTAGGTCATTTAACTCTGCCTGCTTAGATATAAGAATGTTTGCTTTGGATTTGTTATAAACTTTTTTAAAGTCCTTTTCCAAACTCTTACATTCATTTTCCAGATCTGATATCTTTTGTAATCGCCGTCTGTGAAGATTTGAGCTAAACTGTATTGATATGTTACGAATACATCCTTTAACTGATGCCCATATTAGCGTCTTATCTGCAATGGTGGCCTTATTTAGAGCAATAAATTCTGTCAATTGGGCCCGCATTTGTTCACACTTTAAAAGAGTAGTATTAAATCACCATCTGCTATTCCTGTTCTTAACCATAGTGTAGTTAAAGGTTGATATTATTGGGTTGTGATCCGATATGTACCTTGGTAAAATGTCTATTGCACTAATTGCCGGGAGAAGACTAGTAGACACCAGAATGTAGTCAATACGGGAAAATGTTTTACGTCTAGCTGAATAAAAGGTATAATCCTTTGCCGATGGGTTGTGTACTCTCCATACGTCTTTTATGTTTAAGTCCATCATAAACCGATTGAGTGCCTTTGAGGAAGCATCTTGAGAGCTTGAAAATATTGACGTTGTTTTGTGAAGGTTCATGTTCACTTGGGCATTCATATCAGACCCCATATATAATTGGTAGCCAGAGAGTGTCAGTAATCTTTTTGTTATTGAAGGGAAAAAGTCGCGTTCAAAAGTATTTGGTGCATACAAACTAATAAGTGCGACCTTTTTACCCTGAGCGGACACACAACAGTATGACATCCCACCTGCTTCGTCCGAGCCAGTCTTCTCGATTCAAATTTCGTCTCATAATTATCATGACTCCTTTTGTACGGGTACCGTCAGATGACCACGCAACTGGCTTGTACAATCTATTCTGCATTCTAACTACATCATTTGGTCTCAAATGAGTTTCCTGAAACATTGCTATATCGACTTTCTTTCTGTTGAGAAAATCTGAAACCTTGGATCTTTTACAGGGGGAGTTTAAGCCTTTGACATTAAAATACATAATTTTGAAGCATTTCGGTTTAATAGCATCAGTACCTTTAAGAATATAACCTTTATTACTGGTACCCCCCTCCCGTCCCGTCGCGATCACCCTCCTGTTGCATCCGTGAGCGTCACTTGGCAACGTCACACGCCAGCCTCCGATCCCTTCCCCTTCTTGAGAACATTTAACAGAATCCCCAACTAGTATCTTAACACAACCGTGATACCGCAACAACATTCTTTATCCAAACTGTAACACAGGTAAACAATAACAATAACACAACAATAATTGCCCTTACAAACTTGAACCAGTTTGTATATATCCGATAAACCTAACTGACAATTTAAATGATCTGGTCATTCACAACGCAAAATTATGACTTTGCTTCTGTCCTGTAAAAAAAAAAAATAATAAATAAACCAGAAGACCTTTTTTTTTTACCAAAACAGAAATAGTCCAGCAATTGTGTCAATAAACTATTCCAAAATGAAAAAACAACATCGCACACTCATGAGCCGATGTCCACATTTTTAATGATAGTGATTACGTTTCGGCATTAGCCTCATGAGTGTGCGATGTTGTTTTTTTGATTTATGAAGATTTTCCCCTACATCTGCACCTCGAAGACTATTTCTGGCGTGCGTTGCTTCTCTTTTCTCAATAATCGATTCCATTGGAATAGTCGTCACCCTTCGCTCCAGTTGGTAAGTTTACCAGCCGCACATTGTTTCTTCTGGCTCGATCTTCTTGCTCAGTCAAGTTCTCGCACAATTTTGCAATCTCCTCACAGCAATGCGCAGTGTTGGTCTCGTTTTTTCTGAGATTAGCTTGAATGCTATCCACTTTGTTGAAGACTGTAGTGAACTTTTTAGCATGAGTGTCCATCTGTTCGTTTAGTGACCGCAGAATGTTACTGTTTTCGGTCAACGTCTTCTCGATGGGGGCAAGAGACTCTTTAATCGAGTCTTTGATCAGTTTACTGGCATTCTCGTGAAAGGTCGTCATCTGGTCAGCCAGTGTTGTCTTGTTTAGTGCAGCTAGCTCCTCCGTTAGCTCGGTAGCTGAGGAGGGGCGATTTGCTGCTGTTCGCATCCTGTTTTTTCCCCAAACCTTGTTCTCTTCTTGTTGTCATTGTTAGATAATTCAGGACGCACCTTCGCTCAAATAAAAAAGTTGTTGGGTTTTGAAAAATATATCAAATAGTACAGGGGTTCGCTCGGAGCTCAGCGCATCGCCGCCATCTTGCCTCGTGCCTCACCGGAAATCCTATTCAAAACTGCACCAGGTTTTCAACAAAAAAAAACGTCTGTAAAACGTCTGTTCCATGTGGGCCCCATGTGTGTTTGCCCATGTGGGCTGGACCTTTACAAGTCAAACTGAACCCTTTCACTCTGGTTTTATTATTTTTAGTCTCAGAGGGATCTTGGCGTTTGGTCACATTTGAGCCCAACCCACTCTGAGTCACTGTGATTTGATTGGCTTCAGAGTTACACTGTAGACCAGACACCATGAGTGGCAGTAACATGACGCTAAATACTGAGCCCCAGTAAAAAGGTAGAGGCCTCATTGTTCATAGGTCACAGACTGAGAAGTGATGAAGGAAGTCAGGCGTCTGCTTTAGAATGTCACACTTCTGCTAGAATTAAAACTAAAACCCACTTATAACCCAGGTGCAAGCAGAGCCCACATTGTTCTGCTGGCTGGGAAGCTAAGTGTTGTTGTTTGGGAGGTGAGCTCCATCGTGGTTTTCCTCTTTAGCTGTATTGTTCTTTTCGCCAATTGCGTATACCTTCTTTCAATTAGGTCGCATTCACACCTGGGACTCTGTTCGATTGGGGACCAAAACTCTAACATTGTTTCAGCTTTCCAACTGGCGGAGTTTGCGTTCACAACATTTTAAATGCAGAGCTCCTCGGAACAAGAAACACGTTTCTCTGATTGGTTGATTAAACTCCATCTCTTGTTTACAAAATGATGGAGCGTATGAGACTGTTGCCATAGTAGTTTCTCTATTCGCATTTCTTAATATGACAGTGACAGTGACTACGCTCAAAATGCACACATCTTTTTACATAGCCGATACTCATCATCAGACGAGGCTAAACCAGGACTAAAGCAGGACTAAAGCAGGACTAAACCAGGACTGAAGCAGGACTAAACCAGGACTAAAGCAGAACTAAACCAGGACTGAAGCAGGACTAAACCAGGACTAAACCAGGACTAAAGCAGGACTAAACCAGGACTGAAGCAGGACTAAACCAGGACTAAAGCAGGACTAAACCAGGACTAAACCAGGACTGAAGCAGGACTAAACCAGGACTAAACCAGGACTAAACCAGGACTAAACCAGGACTGAAGCAGGACTAAATCAGCAGAGCTGACAAACACAAGTTTACATCACTGAGACTGGCACGAACACAACACACAGGTCTCATCGTGTCGTCGGACCTAAGCACTTTTATCTACACTAAACGAGGTTATTAGATTCACTCAGTAAATATCCTCAAGCTCTGTGGTTATAAATTCTGGGGAAAAATCTTTAGACCTATCTTTTGGGTTTATACAAAGACATATGACAACTAGACAGCCATTCCTCCCTCCTCCCCATTTACGTTATTGACTACAGTCGAGAGAGAATCCATGCAGATCAGGCTCATCCTATAGAGCATGTTCCAAAAACGGGCAAAGAGGCGGGAAGCTCCGCCTTCATTTCCACAGGTCTCCAGGACTTGCCAATCAAAGCCCAAAGCCCAAAACTTTAAAAACCAAAACAGCGTGGATAAAAAGATAATACCCCTCTCAGAGTTCTCCCAGGCAAAAACTCTTCCTTAGAGCAAGGCCTTTAAGTTCTTTTTGGCAAAGGTATGGATTCCATATCAAAGCAAGTTTTTTGGAGATGCCCCCTGCGACACGCAGCAATGTTAGAACCCGTCATGAGGGCTAAAAAGTAGAGCGATTCTTAACCATTGGGTTTATAGACAATATATGTATTCTTCACTCACTTTTGGATGCCCTTACATAGGCTGATGTTTCTGGGGAGAAGTATGTTTGTGGTGCGAGCTTCCAGGATCGTGATGGTCATGGGGGTGCTCATGGGGGTGCTCGCTGGCTGCTCGTAGCTGCAGGAGAAGTCCAGGTTGACGATCGTGACGGTGTTGTTGTAAATGATGTGGCTCTGGTTGGTCTGAAATCACACACAAATCAAACTGTGGGACTTGTAGGAGCACTCGCCGGATCCAACCTGGAGTGTCAACAATCCGGTGCTCTCCAGGGTCCCGAGTGGGCAGAGAATAATCTGATAGCAAAATGAAATCCGAGGCACACAAAATCAGCATCTGGTGTATTTTATAATAACGCCAACGAGTTTGAACTCATGACAGTCTTCGTCAGGGCAGAGATTTTCACACAGGTGCAACCAGGTTTATCAATTGCATGTCATGTGATCCAAAATGTCATGTGACAGGACAAAATATTTGACAATTAAAAAAAAACACATCGATACCATCACGATGGACAATGTGGTATGTACTGTATAATGCGTTGGCGTTATGACGTAGATGTAAAATAAACCAGAAGCTGATTTTGTGTGCCTCGGATGTCAAAATATTCCATTTGCCAAGTTGTTTGGTCGGGACAGTGACATGTTAATGAACAAGCCACTCCGTATTGTTTCCATGGGCTAATTTGCATCCATTGTCCCGACAGCTAGAGGGCGACAGAGAGACTGAGGTCAGAAGGAGCTGCAGTACCTTTCGCTGTCACTAAGCTGTCTATGTTGAGGGCTGTAGGCAAAGCTCTTTAATAAAACCCTTGATGGGACATGGCGCTCGTTGACGTGGCAAACATGGCGGCCATCCTTGGCTGGATGGCGAGGCTAACCCCTATGCCCCCAATGCAAAACCAGGAGCAACATTTTCATTGATTCAGTGTCAGAATGTGAAATACACTTATTGTTTGTGATTGGTTTATTACTTCTAAGTCTTTTTATCAGGTCATTTCTTTGAAAGTCTCGTTTTTTAGTCGTGTGGTTTAGCCATATTAGCTTTGTTTTCTCTATTCATTCCCAGGGTTCAGTGGTTTAGCATTCATTGTATCACTGTCCCATGTTCAATAAATATTGGTCATGTAGTGTTTTAAAGTAGGACACAAACATTATGTCTGATATAAATTGAACTCAATGATTGGAAGTGTTTGACAGAGGAAGATCCATGAACAAATGGAGCTTACGTCTGTGCCTCCTTTAAAACTGGAATAACATTTGAAAAACTGCAACTTATCAAAGAGGCATGAAATATCTTAAAATAGATCAAAACAGTATCAAGGAAATAGGTGGTGTTTACATTTGATTACATTGCACTGGTCTAGAAGGGCCAGTCGCAAGATGGCCACCAGAATTGGTAGTACTATGGAAATGTCTTATCTGGAGTTTTATTAAAGATCTTTGGCTGAAGGTCTAACCTGTCATCGCTCAGGTCCATGCGGCGGTAGTCCTCTATAATGCGACTGGCTCTGATGCACACCCCCTGGTCCGGCAAATGGTCTGGAAAAACACATTTATGTTCACAGCTGTGCGACACAAACCACATAACTGCCTCATACACAGCACCCGTTCAAAACAGGTGTTTTATGCATTTTTCTGACCTTTGGTAATCATTCCAAACACATCTCAAACCCTTCAGTTTTAAGATAAGATAAGATATCCTTTATTGATCTCACAATGGAGAAATGTACTTGCATTCAGCTAGAAACACTCAGGGAGTGCAAATAGGCAGGAAATGTGGAAAAAAACTATTAAATAGTAAATATTGGTATCTTACAATGACTACCAAGGACTTTGTGGGGACAAAAAGTGTAAACAGTAAATAATAAAGTAAACAGACTATAACTAAAATGTTATAGTCAGTATTAGCAGTGCAGGTTTACATCAGAGTGCAAGTGGGTGATTAAGTGACGCAGATAAGTGATGTAAATACAGGGATTATTGCATGTATTTTACAGTCTTGTTGTACAGTCTGACAGCAGTGGGGATGAAGGCCTTGCGGTAGCGCTCCTTCTTGCACACTCAGTCTGCCATTGAAAGAGCTGCTCAGCTCCTCTACAGTCCCGTGCAGTGGGTGGGTGGTGTTGTCCATGATGGAGGTGAGCTTGACTAATACCCTCCTGTCCCTCACCTCCTCCACAGAGTCCAGGGGGCAGCCCAGGTTGGAGCTGGCCCTCAGACCAGCTGGTTCAGTCTGTTCTTGTCCCGCTCTGTGCTGCACACGGCAGCATAGTGGAGAGCAGAGGCTACCACAAAGTCCTAAAAAGTCCTGAGCAGAGGCCTGCTCACTCCGAAGGACCTCAGTCTCCTCAGAAGAAGCGACTTTGGCCCTCCTTGTACAGGGCGTAGGTGTTGTGGGACCAGACCAGTTTATTGTTGAGGGGAACACCCAGGTACTTGAAACTGTCCACCACCTCAATGTCCTCCCCCTGGATGTTTAGCGGTGTGTGCGGTAGTGGCTCCCTCCTGAAGTCGATCACCATCTCCTTTGTCTTACTGGTGTTCATGCACAGGTGGTTGGGCATAAAGTCCATAATAACTACTCCAGGTCGACCGGTTCTTGTTTATTTTTCTGCTGTCTTACTAATAAAAATCTACATCAAAACTGTTGTAGAATCATGATCATACTCAAAGATTCAAGAGATTTTATTGTCGATTCATGACATTTCCTTGGTGTGGAGAGGGGGGTGGGGAGTGAGGGGTGGAAGCACAAGGGGGGCAGGGAAGGGAGGAAGTTCAGCTTTCTGATGGATATGTAAAAAAAAAAAAATACAGTAAAAATAAATAGATAGTAATTTGAGTTTAATTTTTAGGTCTATTTGGCTCGTGCGTGGGATTTGCAGTGAGTGACGGGAGAAAGAGAGAATCCTCAAAATATGGAACAAAAGCCGTCCCTTATTGATTCAATCCCAATATTTATTCGAAATATGGGACAAATCTGTATTTCAGGGAACGGCTGGCGGCCCTAGCTCAAACACTCTTCTAGTTGTGCATGTCCCGTGCACATATAAACAGCACCCAGGCTGTGTGTGATACTGAGTCAACATTCCTCTGAGTTACAGAGACAGTAACATGTAACCCAGGTGATAAAACCTGTGCCCAGCCGTTTCTACCTTTCCCATTCATTATTTTTCCCACGGCTGTTGGCCAATTGCTGCGCTTACCTTCGGTGACGTCATCGAGCCACGTGTGGCGGCGTGAGGGTGTGTGCGTTTCTAATATGGCGCTGCGTATCAGTCTGGAGATGCAGTGGGGCAAGCCAGATCAGAGTCGTGCTACAGGTTGGTTAAAGCTTATTTTCATTGTTCTAAACACTGTGGTTCTACTTGGCACTTAACCGGTTTATATGTCAACTCATAGGAGTCTTCTACAGTGACCCAAACCGCGAGGAAAAGTGCTTTTGTGTAGAGCCAGATCGCAAAACCGGTGGGTGTTTGTTGTTGTCATGTTGCGTTAGCATCGGCTAAGATTTTAATTGGTCGACTAGACTCCCTAACCCCTCATTCACTACATAGGCCCGCACTATATAGTAGACTATATAGTCCACTGATTCTGTTGGCAATAGGCCCTTTTCACGCAACGTCACGAATCCGCCATTGTACTTCCGTGCAGTGGATAACGACTTCCTGTCCGCGTTATACCTAATGGCATGGGATCACGCTTTTCAGTCAGTAAAATATCTCCAGGAAATTTACCGCAGACGTCAAGTGGAAGGTATGTAATCATTGACAACAAGTAAGACATTGCGTGGGGAGTAAAAAAATAAAAAAAGCACCGAAGAATAACGGTGTGATGATAGAGAAGTGAGTTTGTCCAAAAGCTTGTAGCCAGTTGTAATGCTAACGACTGCTGATTTGGGAAGATTGATTCTAATGTGTTTGCTTACGTTATTAATTGATCTGTGTAACTATTGTTTGGTTTCCTAGTTATAGATCTGTAGATAGTGCTGCAATCTGTTAGCTTCCAAAGAATAGGCTATCTTAGCTCCAAATGCTAATGCACATTAGCAACATGCTACTGAACCGTGAGAAACGCTTGACTATCCGAGGCTTTGGTGGGCAACACAAATGTATTAAATTGATAATATTAGTTCTATGGTGGGTCAAAACAATGTTCACAAACAGAGCATTGCTCCCCTTGTGCTGTAAAAGATCTGTGATTTAAATAAACAGCTCTTCACTGCTGGAAAAATCTGCTGTTTTGCCCACCTTTCACCAAAACATCACAAAAATAAACAATGATCCTCCCAATAACAGAGCTATACATTTTCTTGTTAAGTATACATTGTATGTTTTACTGTTCAGTACTTTATTTAGGCTTAAGTTTAATGTGCTAATTTCATTTTTTTTTTTCTTTCTAGGATGGCCCAGTCATCACACAATGTTTTTACAGAG
This sequence comes from Proterorhinus semilunaris, assembly GCA_021464625.1. Lineage (NCBI taxonomy): Eukaryota > Metazoa > Chordata > Actinopteri > Gobiiformes > Gobiidae > Proterorhinus > Proterorhinus semilunaris. The sequence continues at coordinate 38,320,981 of CM038346.1, forward strand.
TCCCTTCTCAACTTGCCTCAATTAACATTTGAGGACATACACAGGATCTGTGACACACATTCACTTACTAAAAGATCTAAAATGGACAAAGGTTATAAATTCTTCATCGAAGGATACATTTTCAACTACGAAGGCAAGTTTAAAATGATATGTTGGCAGACCAGTGTGTTTTCATTGCTTTAACTATAACAAGTAATATTGGTGTTACATTTGTTTTGTAAGTTTAATTAACACAAAAAATATGTTTTACTAATTATGCAAGAGCCTTAAGGGGGATTAGTATTACCCTCTTCATTCCAGTTGATAGTGAGTAGTGTATTATCTAACATTTTTCCCATCAGTTTCAAATATAGTGCAGAGTGAGGTGACTGTCAGGGGAAGATGTCATAGGTCCATGAAGAAAAATGAGGAAGCGCATCATCTTCAGGTTCTATTTCAGCAATTGTGTAACGTTATGGATAGAGATCCAAGTCTCATTCATCTTTGTTGAAGTTGCTGTGTAGCAATAGAATGTGTTAGCTGCATGCCTGCATTGTGAATGACTCTGCATAATATATGCCTGTTTTAAGCTCCATAAAATTAAGATTTTCTGTACAAATATAATTATTATTATACATTTTTTTTACAGATAACCTTCAATTTAAGTGATGTGCCGTTTACTGTGCAAGAAATGTCTTGCTCTTGTGCTGCAGGAAGGGCCCTCTGCAACCACTTGGTTGCAGTGCTGTACCAAACGGCACACTACAGGTAATGATTGGAAAAATGAAGCCTTGTGAATGCATGGGGCTTCACAGCCTATTATGTCAGCAAATTATTCTAAACTGAAGCCTCATTCTATTCTGCCATCTGCTGATGATTTGAATGTATTACAATCAACAAAGTAATTAATTTTCGTTTTATTCCAAGGCCTTAGTTGAAATATTGTCCTTTCAAAGCTCTAGGCTCGTATAAATCCATGAATTGATTGTTTCCATTCATCAAGGCATTGGTCACATAATCTCATGGTTCAAATCATGTAACATAAAGGTTCATTTTTGAAACACTGAAGCGTTCTTCATTTTGCCCATTATTGACTATAGGGCCATGGGCTTTAAAAGTGTGCCAGTCCCTTTATCCTGCACCAGTACACTGCAAAGATGGCATCGGCCAAGGACCCAGGTAAAGTTTTCGTGTATAGTTTGTTTCTCTGGCTCTACTGTAAATGTAATGTAAATCTTTTCATTTTAGGGAATTGCACCAGAGTCTACAACCGACATGGTGGTAAAAAAATCCACAAAAACAACAACTACATCCCGCGGAGGAAAGACAGCGATCCGCCAGCTGTGATAATGAGGTTCGCGAACAGGAAGAAAAAGATCGAGCTACTAAAACAAGGACGGAACCTAAAGGGGTCTAACGTCTATATGAATGACCACTTAACACGGAAGAACGGGGAAATGGCACGCAAAGCCAGGTTTCTGAGAAAGCAGGAAAAAATCCAGAGCACTTGGGTGAGAAACTGCTAAATTTTCATCAAGCTAAACGGTCCACCGGAGGAAGCAAAGGTGCTGGTCGTCAGAAGCATGGAGGAGCTCGCCAAATATGACTGAATCAGGAAGGACATCCCAGAGGTAACAATAAATCACTTTACATGAACACAATGACTTCCATTAACAACATTCCTCAAGAGGACACTGAATACAGTGATTATGACCCTGAGAACAACCTAGATCCTGATACTATGTTTTTGTCAGATACTATCATTGACTGCCGCTACTATTCGGAAAATGATTTCAATGCTGTAAACATCAAAGGTAAACTATCAATAATTCACTTTAATAGCAGAAGCATGTACACTAACTTCAGTAGTATTAAAGAGTATTTGCAACAATTCACTTCTCCGTTTAGTCTAGTAGCAATTTCAGAAACATGGTTTAACGAAAGAAGAGGCATTGATAATTTTGAATTGGAAGGTTACGACTTTTAATTATGTGAACAGAAAAAATAAAGCTGGTGGCGGGGTGGCTATTTATGTAAGCAATAAAATAAAATTTAAAATGATTGAAAAAATGTCAGTATCAGTTGATAACCTACTGGAATGTGTTACAATAGAAATAAACTGTGAAAGGAAAAAAAATATTATAATTAGTTGTATTTATCGATCACCGGGGTCAAGCATTGATTTATTTACGGAATGGATGGAGAGAACATTCTCTACAGTAAATAAGACATTATTTATTTGTGGAGATTATAATATTGATCTGATGAATCCAACCAACCATCATGCTACTGATGAATTTGTAAATGCTATGTATAGTATGAGCCTCTTTCCATCTATCTCCAAACCTAGTAGAATTACCTCGCATAGTGCTACACTCATTGACAATATCTTTACAAACGCTATGGAACAAACCAAAGTTAGCGGTCTCATGATATCTGACATAACTGATCATCTTCCTATATTTGCATTGTTCAATGACAATTATGAAAAAATCTGTGAATCTCCAAAAAATATATATAAAAGGGTACTAACAGAGAAGTCTATTAATGCTCTTAACTATGATCTAGCTAACCAGGATTGGACCAAGGTGCTTGTGGAGAATGATGTGAACAGGGCCTACAATACATACCTGGAAATATTTTGTTCCTTATATAACAAACACTGCCCTGCGCGTCAATATAAAAAAGAGAAAAAAATACTAAAGTGTCCATGGCTAACACAAGGACTACTTAATGCATGTAAAAAGAAAAATTACTTGTATAAACAATTTATGAACCAAAGAACACAACAATCTGAGGAACGGTATAAAGTATACAAGAACAAACTAACAACCATTGTACGAAATGGCAAGAAACTATACTACGAAAATAAACTAAATGAAAACAAAAGCAATATTAAAGGAATCTGGAGTATACTGAATAAATTGTTAAGAGACAATTATACTATCAACTCATATCCTGACTATTTTATAGATAATGACACTGAAAACTTTGATCTGAAGAATATTGTCAATAAATTCAATGATTTCTTTATAAATGTTGGACCTGAATTAGCGGCTCAAATCCCAACAAGTATTAATAACAAAACGGCGGACTCAACTATTGTAAGGAACCCGCAAACCATCTTCCTCGCTGACGTGAGTGAGACTGAAATTAAGTCGATTGTGAATAAATGTAAAAATAAATCTTCTATGGACTGCTTGGACATTAATATGAGATTAATAAAAAGAATAGTTGACAATATTCTGAAACCCTTAACTCACATATGTAATGTATCACTTCAAACTGGTACTTTTCCGGACAAAATGAAAATAGCCAAAGTGTTACCCCTATTTAAAAATGGGAGTAAACACATATTCACAAATTACAGACCAGTATCTCTTCTTCCACAGTTTTCAAAAATATTGGAGAAAACGTTTTACAGCAGGTTGGAAAAATTTATCTCAAAGCATGAGCTAATTTATGAAGGGCAATATGGATTTAGACCCAAAAGATCAACCACTATGGCTATTATTGATGCTGTGGAAGAAATCACCAGTGCTCTAGACAACAAAAAACACACTGTTGGAATCTTTATAGATCTAAAGAAAGCATTCGATACTATCAATCATTCTATCCTTGTTCAAAAATTAGAAAAGTATGGTATTCGGGGAGTTGCTGGGAACTGGATTAAAAGCTATTTAGATGAAAGACAACAATTTGTTAAGATCGGGGACTTTGATTCAAAATGTATGAGCATTGTTTGTGGACTACCTCAAGGGTCTATACTGGCACCTTTACTTTTCAATCTATATATCAATGATATATTTAAAGTATCAGAATTATTAAAAATGGTGTTATTTGCTGATGACACCAACATATTTTATTCTAACGATAACTATAATAGTCTTATAAAGGATGTAAATCAGGAACTAGCTAAACTTAAAACATGGCTGGATTTAAACAAATTATCACTCAACCTAAGCAAAACAAAAATGATCATGTTTGGCAATTACAAGGAATGTCCAGAATTATTGATAAGTATAAATGGTACTAAAATAGAAAAAGTAACAGAAATAAAATTTTTGGGAATCATAATAGACAACAAACTGAGCTGGAAATCACACATTGGACACATACAGAGAAAGATATCAAAAAACATTGCGATTATAAACAAAGCTAAGTACACTCTAAATCACAATGCACTGTATATATTGTATTCCAGTCTTGTACTGTCATACTTAACTTATGGAATCGAGGTCTGGGGTAATAATTATAAAAGTTCACTCCATCCCCTTGTAATACTCCAAAAACGAGCAATCAGAACTATTCATAAAGCTGGTTACCTCGAACACACAAATATATTGTTTTTACAAAGTAACATGCTTAAACTTATGGATTTAATAGATTTTTATACTGTACAGTTAGTATATAAAGCTAACCAGGCTCAACTACCAGCAAATATTCAAAAACTATTTATAAAAAGAGATGACTGTTACAATTTAAGGGGATGTGGTCAACTTAACGTACCAGCCATTCGTTCCACGAGGAAAAGTATGTGTGTGTCTGTGTGTGGTATCAGGCTCTGGAATAAACTGGGAGCCCAACTCAAGCAGTGCTTATCCTTATATCAATTCAAATCAAAGTATAAACAACTCATATTGTCCAAGTACAGGACGGAGGAATATCCTTGAGTGTGGAAATAGAAATAACTGCAGAGTAATCTAGTTAAGATGTATTACTGTAACTGACAAACTAAAAATGAGGTATTACTGTTTATCTACTTGGCCATACTGTGCTCATGTAGTTATGCAGAAGTGGGAAAAAAAAAAAAAAAAAAATCTGTATCCGCTTATGTATATAGGGTGATGTATAACCCGTATGTTGTTTGCTCTCTCTTCTCCTCATATCTCCTATGTACTCGCTATTTGATTCTGAAGTTAAAGCTCTATATGAACGTATTTTGCTATAAGTACAAATGCAATTCGCTATTAAATCTACTTAGACCATTTACTGTCACCATTACTTTTACGGAGGGCTATAGCTAAAGTAACAGCAACAAGGTCAAAACTTAAAAACACCATTGTGGCTGCCTGTTGTCACCATCACTGCTCCTCAACTACACAAAGGATAATGGCAGGTGAGACATGGACCTGTGGAGAGAAGGGCCCCCCCCCCCGCCTCCTCCCAGTGGGTTCATGGATCTCGTCATGTGGCGCATTTTACAGCACAGATTACCAACATCACTGTAAAGTCAAGTACTCAGGGCAGCAGGGTTGGGCTGGTTGATTGGGGGCCACTCCCCCCTCCCGGCTGGCCCTTACTCTGCTTTTTAATGCACCTCACAGAATAGGTCTCACACTATCATATAGTCAGCTGTAGATGGTGACAACGAAGTCAACGATAATTATTATTAAAATGGTATAAAGAAATAAATAAGGATAATATAATAGTTAAAAATCTGAAATAGACTTACATCATTAATAAATCATATAATTATGGTTGTTAATAACATATTCCATAAATATTGTGACCTTTTAATAGCATTAAATCCAAATCATGTAACAAATGATCAAATCAAAAGATTGGTGACTAGTTGTGTTGACAGTGATGGGTATTTGTAATTATTGAAGAAAAGGTTCGAGTTTTCTTTCCTTGCCTTGAAATTAGTAGAATATTGTGATGTTTATATTGCTGATTGTATAGTCACTGGAATAGGACATAATAGCTGTCATATCTTTTTGATTATGCAGTATGTATCAATGTATCAAATTCTTTAGTACACAAGGGGGTAGGTGCAAACAAGCTTAAGCTTCTGCCTACTCCTTTTGAGCATCATATCCACACTATTTATTTATTTAATTATTTACGTATTTACTTACGACTGTACCTATTTTTGACTTTGATTACTGTGCTGAACTTTGTATATGAGTAGAACTGTGTGGAACTCAGATGCTCAAATAAAAAAGATGAATTGAATTGAATTGAATGAATTGAATTGAATTGACATTTGTGAAATCGATTGTTTACAAGGCCTATTCCGGTAAGTTATTCATCTGAAAATGTTCTGATTTGTTCATTTCAACTTTTTTAGCAATACTTTGTGTACACACAGTGTTATTCCCCTGTACCATGCTGCTTTCCCCCTACGTTATGCAGGCTCATGTCAACCTACAGCTGCACGCCTCGATACATTTCTATAGATATTGACCTAATAACATCTGCTGTATATTGTGTTTGTGCTTTTCTCAGGTCCACTTCCAGATCCCCATATAATGTCCAGCATGAAGAAGCTTGAGAATGTGCGTCCCCAGCCCGGAATTTGCAAATTGCTTCATGGCCTGGACAGTCTCAAAATGGTGGACTCAAAGTTTGGCCCAGTTCCGTTTGGATCCGTTTTATCATATCAATTTCCACCTGATTCTGAAAGCAGAGACATTATAAAACATTCAAAAGCACAGGGTTTTCCTACTCTGCCTGTTGAAGGCTACGGTTTCAAAAATCCCTTCACATTTCAGCCCAACTATGTACAAAAATGTCACCTGGAAAGTTTGAAGGTGTCCACTCGCCTATCTGCAGCTATTGAAGAAGAGACAAGACAGCAATCACAGTGCCCTCTTTGGGGCCAGGTGAGGAGACCCAGACTGACAGCCAGCCGTTTCAGAGAAGTATGTTATGTACGTGGGGAGTCGTCATCAAAAAACCTTGCAGCACGAATAATCAAAGGAACGCCTCAAACTGCAGCAATGAAAAGAGGACTTGAACTGGAGCTTGAAATTCTAAATCAATATTCAGACTTGTGTGATGTTTCCGTCATGCAGTGTGGTGTTATAATTCATCCGGATGCACCCCATTTAGCCACCACTCCTGATGCAAAAGTTTTTGACCCAAAAGGATGTCCACCGTTTGGCCTTGCAGAGGTAAAGGCTTGTAATGTGGACAATGTGGAAGGAGTCAAACATCTCAAAACAATTAATGGCAAAGTCTGCCTGAAGAAGTCACATAAATATTATTATCAGGTCCAGGGTCAGCTTGCCATTACAGGGCTTCAGTGGTGTGACTTTATTACTGACACTAGAGGGGACATTACTGTGGAAAGGCTACACAGAGATGACGAGGTCATCCTGACCATGAGGCCTCAGCTGGATAATTACTATTATAACACATATATGGATGAATTCATCCAGTCCAAACATTGAGTCTCCAATAATTTTATCCTGTGAGCTACTCCGTTTCAAAGATAACCTTTACTATTGCACTTAGGTCACGTTCACTTTGTAGTCAACTTATAAAAACATGAGTTTCATTGCTATTTGTTTTTGTATGTTTATCGGATTAGAGGTACCTGTGTTACAGGGTTGTCAATTCAAGTCTACCCTTATATTGTTAAATAAAATGTGTTTTGAATATATTCAAGGGTGGTCTTTTACCATTATATACTCCAAAAAATGCTGTTAAAGTATAACAAATTCTAGCTCTAAAGACTTTTGTGTAGTACCTCATAAATGCACAAGAATGATAACTTCAATAATTTCATTATTCCATATTCTCTCAATAGGCTGTGTTCACGTGACATCACAACATTCTAAAGAGCCAATAGTTTAAAACTGAGGTGGAGTAACTGAAAATTCCATGATGGTAACTATGGTAACTGGCAAATTGCAGATTTTTTTTTGGTTGACATCGTTATTACAGGGAGAATCCACATGAAACCAAAACTGTAAGTTCATTGTGTTGTCCGTCAGCACATATTAACTAATGTCTAATTATTTGGCATCCAGAAGTGGAGACAATATTCAAAAAGTGATGTCCAGTAGAAAAGGCTTGCAGCCATAAAATGTATGTGGCAGATTTGTGAATCAAATCTTTTCTAACTACTAATGAAGTACAACATTTGTCAATTTTCTTTTTGGAGATTTTATTTACAAAAAATGCATTTCTCCCTTAAGAGTTGTTTTAGTCTCTGCTCTCCACCAGACATCAAATTCTAGAACATGAACGCAAACAAAAAATTAAATGGTCAGAAATATTCTTTACCATTTTACATATTTAAACAATATTGACAAATTTCAAACGGGTTTGTCTTGTGAAACATCTAGAGGTCCCTGATAGTTGGACATAAGACAGCATACAGCCCACAACTGGTTGACAGAACCTGTCATTGAAAGCGGAATTGCTCCATCCCATATATGATATTCTTTGACCCGCCGTATTGCCCTTTCAACCACAATTCTCAGCCGGGCAATGGCCTGTGTCTTCAGAGTGTCCACCAGGCTCAGCTGACGGGACCTCTTCAGTGGAGGAATGATTAGAGATACTCCAACTTCAGACAACATCTTCTCAATCAAGAATCCTTTATCCGCCATCACGCCATCACCAGGTTCAAGTAATAGCAAAAGCTTTGATCGTTTGCTTATCTCTACATCTGAAATTGAGCCCGTGTATAATTTTGACACAAATGTTACATTGCCACAAGGATTGACCCCAATTAGACCTTTAAACGTTGTGTAGTTTTTGTAACTTGAAAAGGTTTCAGACTGTAGTGTTAAGGAGGAAGCACTCTCACACCGGATTTCAGTACAGTCAATTATCACTCGCACATTTGGACAATAGATCTGAAACTTCTCAGGCATAGTGTTTTGCACTTGCTCTTTTGTCATCCATGTTGGCAGAGAACCCAGTACTTGAAAGAGATAGTTGGTCCACGTTATTATTATGCGACTCACTGTTGATAGACTGACATCAAAAATGCTAGACAGCATCTTCTCTTTAAGGCCAGCAGCAACCCGACAGAGAAACAGAAACAGCTCGTCAATAAGTGGAAGCTTTCGCTGTGAGCTTGGGGTTTCAATTGCAGATTGCTGAGCTTTTGTCCAGTATACAAGCCTTGAAGCAGAAGGGTAAACTGATTCCCAAAATATATCAAAAACCTCTTTGGAAGGAAATCGACAGAAAAACCGATAGTCCTCATCAGTCACACAAAATTTATAAATGAGAGGCTGCTGTTTTTTAATGGTCAGTTCCTGTATTTGATGTTCAAGCATTATCACCTGAAGCTCCAAGTCCTTTATTTTCCTTGCAGCTCCGTCTAGTTTACCTAAGATGACACATAAGAAATTACACAGCTCTACAATTCTACTTGGTTTGCATTTAGACTATCAATTTAAATATACTCACAAGGAGAAGGACACACAACGTAATCATGGTCCCCTGCAGCTTTAGTTTCTTGCCCTTGTGCGATGTCCTCTGTTCCGAGTGCTTCCACACACTCATTAGGTACTTCACGACAGAGACGTTTCGTTGGTCTTTGGTAGGCATTTCCTATATTGGTTTGAACAAGTAACCCATCATTCATCTATTTGAGTAATTTTCTGTCTAATGAATAGTATGTTCCAATATGGACAATATATTCAGAATTATCATACAGATCGACATTCTACAACACTGCTTATTTTACTTGTCAAGATGTTTCAAATTTTTAACCAGCTTTTTCATAATATGGCAATAAAAGGACAAAGTAAAAAATCTAAAGATTTGGTGGTGGTAAAAAAGGCAGGTAAAAAGGCAGTGTTGACTCAATGTAATCTCTTCCATTAGTAGGAAAATGCAATATCCCTTCTTACCCCAGTTATTCCATTGGAATCTGGAGGGAACCACATCTTTTTGGAGGACAGTCAGGCCACTTTTTGTTTTGTAGAGCTCTTCAGGTCTAAAATGAAAGCTGCACACATATGTGCTTCCACGTTGCACTTTAAAAGTAGGACCCTCATCCCTGCGAATTGCCCTGATCCACAGGGCACGTCTTGAAGTATCCTTCGGGAAATCATGGTAACTCATGTATGGATGAGACTGTTGTTTGAGCAACCAGGAACACAGCAGTGACATCGTCTTAATGACTGGGCCATCCTGTAACAATAAAAATAAAAAAGCACAGAGAAAATTGAAATTAGAACATTTGACTTGAATTTTAATCAACTTTTAGGAGGGATATAGGTGTACAGTTTTTACTCTTTAAGGTGTTAATTTCAAGCCTATGTAATGTACTGAACAGTAAAACATACAATGTATACTTAACAAGAAAATGTATAGCTCTGTTATTGGGAGGATCATTGTTTATTTTTGTGATGTTTTGGTGAAAGGTGGGCAAACAGCAGATTTTTCCAGCAGTGAAGAGCTGTTTATTTAAATCACAGATCTTTTACAGCACAAGGGGAGCAATGCTCTGTTTGTGAACATTGTTTTGACCCACCATAGAACTAATATTATCAATTTAATACATTTGTGTTGCCCACCAAAGCCTCGGATAGTCAAGCGTTTCTCACGGTTCAGTAGCATGTTGCTAATTTGCATTAGCATTTGGAGCTAAGATAGCCTATTCTTTGGAAGCTAACAGATTGCAGCACTATCTACAGATCTATAACTAGGAAACCAAACAATAGTTACACAGATCAATTAATAACGTAAGCAAACACATTAGAATCAATCTTCCCAAATCAGCAGTCGTTAGCATTACAACTGGCTACAAGCTTTTGGACAAACTCACTTCTCTATCATCACACCGTTATTCTTCGGTGCTTTTTTTATTTTTTTACTCCCCACGCAATGTCTTACTTGTTGTCAATGATTACATACCTTCCACTTGACGTCTGCGGTAAATTTCCTGGAGATATTTTACTTCAGACTGAAAAGCGCGATCCCATGCCATTAGGTATAACGCGGACAGGAAGTCGTTATCCACTGCACGGAAGTACAATGGCGGATTCGTGACGTCAGCGTGAAAAGGGCCTATTCGGACCAATGGCCGCTGACTGCTCTGCTTTTTGACTACGACACTGGAGGCCGCCATTGCTCCACCTTTGCTGTAGTACCTCCATATGACCGCTATCCCCCCATTGCAATGCATTGGACTTTAGACACGTTAAAAACAACGTTAATGCCTGGTGCTTAATGGTTTAGAAGTGGCTAGAGCTACATATTGCTCCTGTGATTACGCTGGGTTAAAAACAATATGAAGCACCAGGGTTTTTATCGTAGATAAGAATTTTAGAAATCTTGCGTAATTAATGAGGGCCTGACTTTGATTGACAGGCCGTTTACGTTGCTGCCTGGCCATGGGCGTGATTACAACAGAAATACACGCCCATTACACGCCCCGCGAGGGCCGAGCAGGGGCCAGGTCTACAGTCAAGATCCCTCCCTTATCCCTTTTTAGGAACATGCTTCGTCAGAGCTGGAGAGGAGGAGCCTGTAAATCCGCCATGATTTCCCCCACGAACGTGGTCATTTTGGTAAACGGGGAGGAGTGAGGAGGAGCTGTCTATTATTTGTACAGTCTATGATTCGGACCGATTCGGACAGAAGCCCACTACTTTCTCCGAGCTGCGTGACGTCACGCGCGCCACGGCGTGCAGATTTTTTTCAGAATTTATTTATTGTTACAAACGTTTATTTTATGAAACAGAACGACAGTTTTGGCACTTTTACAGGCGTTTTATTTGACATTTAAATTAAAATTAAAACTAAAAAAAAAATCACTCCAGTGTTAGCTCAAAGACGTGCAGAGAGCAGGTCAGAGCCCGGTGTCCGAAGCGCCAGCAGAATGAGTGCACTACATCTGCTAAAAGTTCGCTAAACTCCGGAAAAAAAATATTTCTGCGATAAAGATCAACCGAACTCATGAAACAGTGGACTATTTATGGATAAATACAAGTCAGATATATTTTACATGGATTTTACATGAATGGCTTGGATTATTTCAGAGGAAGCTATCGGTCATTTAACAGCTCGAGCTAAAGGTAAGCAGCTAACGCTAGCATTTTTCACCGTAACCGTTTATATTTAAGTAATTTATTCATGATAAATACGCAACACACGATTGAAACAGCTGATTTCGTCATGTTGTTTAGTTCAAAGACCTGCTGCTGTCAGGCATTCTTCTCCAACTCTCGCAATGCATTGTGGGCTATATTGACCCGTTTAGTGACTGCTGATGCTCACTACTTTTCAGAATGCATTGTGGGAAATTTTGAGTGCACTACTTTTTTCTCTCTGGACATTCGGACACCCCTACAAAATGGCGTGACCACTATATAGTGCACTATATAGTGTGGTGTATATAATAGTGTGGACATTCGGACACAGCCTATGTAGGGGCATCCATCTTCTTCCACTTGTCCGTTGCCGGGTCGTGGGGGCAGCTGTTGGAGCTGCCCAGATCACATCGCACCAGCCCTCTATGGCTCCTCCTGCAGGTGGTGGGTCCACAGAAGGACGGCCTCATGGTTCCAAACGGGCCTGTTTGTCTCTCATAAGGGGCTTCACCCATTCATACACTCATTCATTCACCAGTGTACGCAGACACTGGAGGCAAGGAGGGTGAAGTGTCTTGCCCAAGGACACTAACGACAATGTGCACCTTCAGGAGGCAGGATTCAAACCCCCGACCTTCCGATCATGAGACAACCCACTCTACCATCTGCGCCACCGTTACTCATTTACCATTTAGTTCTGTTACTTGCATGCCTGTGTAGTTCACCCACTTTCAATCTTAAGTTTCTCACCTTTGGCCCTAAACCTTAAACTAACCTATAGAAACACACTTGCCTGTTCCAGATTTGTTCTCTTAATTATTCTAGATAACGATGGTTTGGTGAGGTCTGGAGTCATGTGATTTTGAGAAGTAAATGCTTTTCTTTCAGAGAATCCAGCGCTGGATCGCAGAGGACATTCTACCAGGAGGAGCACAGGTTGAGTAAACTTTGCTGGAGTTAAACATCTGAAGACGTCAACGGTGAGTGGCTGCTTTATTATTATATATCAGTGGTGGAAGTATTTGAGGGAAAGGACAGATACAGAAGCAACACATTTACTCAAAGGGGCCAAAAAAATCAGATGATTAGATTGCTACTTAAGTACTTTTCACCACTGTATTTGCTGATTGCTGTTGTTTTGCTGGTTTTGCTGCTGTTTTGCTGATGCTGCTGGTTGGGTTAGGGATCGCTCTTGCACTCTGCACATCCATACACACTGTCACTTTCCTCCTTCCTATTCCCTCCTTCAACCTTTCCTCTTCATTTTAAACAGTTTGTAAGTCCTTTTTGTTTTTCAGCTAATCGATGAGGCTAATATTACGAAAACCCTTTTTGTTTAACGCCGGGGAAGTAAAATAAATAAATGTGTAATGTAATTTTGCGATAGATTGTGGCTTCTTGCGATTGAGATATTGCAACAACGATATTATTGCGATATTTTTTTGAATGCATTGTGCAGCCCTACATTTATCTATGATTCACTGATGCTTGTTTTTGCGGATTCTGGTGTTGATTAGCTAATGTTCATGTTTGCTGTGGTGTTGATTAGCTAATGTTCATGTTTGCTGTGGTGTTGATTAGCTAATGTTTAGGTTGTTTGCTGTGGTGTTGATTAGCTAATGTTTAGGTTGTTTGCTGTGGTGTTGATTAGCTAATGTTCATGTTTGCTGTAGTGTTGATTAGCTAATGTTCATGTTTGCTGTGGTGTTGATTAGCTAATGTTCATGTTTGCTGTGGTGTTGATTAGCTAATGTTCATGTTTGCTGTGGTGTTGATTAGCTAATGTTCATGTTTGCTCTGGTGTTGATTAGCTAATGCTCATGTTTGCTCTGGTGTTGATTAGCTAATGTTCATGTTTGCTCTGGTGTTGATTAGCTAATGTTCATGTTTGCTGTAGTGTTGTTTAGGTTGTTTGCTGTAGTGTTGATTAGCTAATGTTTAGGTTGTTTGCTGTAGTGTTGATTAGCTAATGTTTAGGTTGTTTGCTGTAGTGTTGATTAGCTAATGTTTAGGTTGTTTGCTGTAGTGTTGATTAGCTAATGTTTAGGTTGTTTGCTGTAGTGTTGATTAGCTAATGTTTAGGTTGTTTGCTGTAGTGTTGATTAGCTAATGTTTAGGTTGTTTGCTGTAGTGTTGATTAGCTAATGTTTAGGTTGTTTGCTGTAGTGTTGATTAGCTAAAGTTCATGTTCGCTGTATCCAGGTTTTTATAACCTACCTCTCTACAACGATATATGATATATAACGCGACCTAGCGGCTAAAATAAGCCAAGCTTGCACTGAAATACGAGACTTGTGATTTCACACACTCAAATTCAAAAGACTCAAACATACAGCTGGAAAACGCTGGTGTTCAGACCACGTGGAGGTCGTGCTGTGAATAGTAGAGATTTGGAGCCGACAATTTTTTTTAAATTAAAACCAATTTATGAACTGACAACATGGTGACAACGCAACAACACAAGGTATGCTGCTGCAGACTTTCATCAATAACATTTGAAATTAAATATTAAAGCTGCCCTCAGCTTCTAATGCTAAACTTTGTGCTAGCCGCTTATGCTAAACGCTGTGCTAGCCGCTTATGCTAAACGCTGTGCTAGCCGCTTATGCTAAACTCTGTGTTACCCGCTGACGCTAAACTCTGTGTTACCCGCTGACGCTAAGCTCTGTGTTACCCGCTGACGTTACCCGCTGACGTTACCCGCTGACGTTACCCGCTGACGTTACCCGCTGACGTTACCCGCTGACGCTAAACGCTGACATTACCCGCTGACGCTAAACGCTGACGTTACCCGCTGACGTTACCCGCTGACGCCGCCCGCTAAACGCTAGGCGCCGCCCGCTAAACGCCAGGCGCTAAATTACAGCGCAGGCGCCCCAGGAAAGCTTATGTAAGCTCACGACAGGAGCATCAGCACTGTTGGACATAAAAGACACTGACAAGCGAAGATTAAGTCGTGACCAAAAGTTGATATGGCGAAAGTAGCAAAGGAATGTGAAGGGTGGCTGAAAGATGCAAAAGGCTTACTGCAGGGGAGACTATGGGATGACTTTGGAGTGAAAAATGGTAAAAAGGAAGCTGCGGTCTAACCCAGTACCTAAAAGGAGGCTTATGACTTAAGGCTGGGTGATGTATTGATATTTAATTTTTAATGAGATATGGAATTTGACCATATCGCATATATCGATATAGTCCACATTTGCGCTGTAATAATTGCTTCAGGCAAGCTGCTGTCGGAGCTCTCTGCACTGCTCCCAGCGCCCCGGCCCCGCCCCTCCTCAGACACTCAACAAACATGAAGAAAGCAACAATGTCTGTGAAGCGTGCGGAGGAGAGCCCCTTGGTTGGTAAAACAAAAACCAGTGGCTCAATCATTTGGAGATGGTTTGGATAGAAGTGAATGTAGCGGCGAGATATGGTGGCGACGTGCGCTGCGCCATGTGCTTTTGTTTACTTCTCAGTCTAATTAAGGTTTGCGGTAGATTGTGGATGTACTGTGAAAATATCAGCGTTTGTAATGCTGCCACCGCGAAGGACTATTGCTTTTTCCCTGTTAGCATTGCGTTAGCCGAAACGCTAATCACTCCATTCCCTCGCTGACACCCGCTCTGATGATGAGCAGAGATGGTGAGCCTGTGCTGCTTGTAAAGAGTAAAGAGTCGTTTGTGGCTCAGTTTAGGAGTTTATGTTTGGGAATGCTTTGGATAAAGATAAGAACTTATCTCAAAACCACTGACTAAAACGGTTAAATCAAGAGCAAATATCAAGAAATTATTTGGGCTATTTATTTATGTATTTATTATATTTCATGATTTATTAATGGCTAAAAAATAATACTTTAATAAGTCATATTTCATTGTCTCAGTTTATGCTTTAGTTATATGAAACATAAAGTTATTAACAGCAAATGGGGTAGTGACTTTGACTTAACATTTCATTTCACAGCTCTCACATTGTGGAAAAAATATTGGGATATATAAAATATATCGATATTCAACCCAAGTATATTGGGATATGACTTTTGGCTGGACCACAACAAAGCCGATTTTATTCAGTAGCATTATTATCTAGCACTTCCTGGGATCTGATGTAGCCACTCCTCCAGTTTGGGGGTCACTGCCCCGAGTGCCCCAACGACCACGGGCACCACTGATGCCTTCACTCTCCAGACCTTCTCCAGCTCTTCTCTGAGCCCCTGGTATTTCTCTAGTTTCTTGTGTTCCTTTTTTCTGATGTTGAAGTCGCTTGGTGTTGCTATGTTAACAACTTTCCTCTGCTCTTTGTCCACCACCACAATATTCGGTTGGTTTATTACCATTCTGTCCGTCTGTATCAGGAAGTTCCACAAGATCTTGGCTCGATAATTCTCTACCACCTTTTGGAGGTGTTTCCCACTTTGACCGTGGGGTTTTCAGCCCATACTCTGCACAGATGTTCCTCTTGGTTATGTTGCTCCATGTAAGCTTTCCCTGCAGCTTCTCACACCCTGCAGTTATGTGCTGGATTGTCTCATTGGCCTCTTTGCACAGTCTACACCTGAGGTCTTCTCTGGTGTGATAGATCTGGACCTTTTATTGCTCTGGTGAAGCCATGATGAGCCTCTGTGCTGTCCTTCAGGCCAGCTCTGTCTAGCCATTGGTAGGATTTCTTCAGTTATGTTTTGGTGGTACATCCCGTGTAGGGGCTTGTCATGTATATGTGTGTGTGTGTGTGTATGCATGCATGTCCGAGGTGGAGTCCAGATGTTGCCGGCGTGCACCTTGTAACACCTTAAGTCACTTTAGTCTCGTTGGTTCATCTGCACTTTTCATTGAGGACATGTCCGGTCAGTTCTTCATTAGCTTTATGTTAAAACACGCACACTTGTGCTCCTCGTGTTCATGGGCTGATCTTGCTCACAAATTTTTATTTTTCATTTATATTTTTGATCTTCATAGTTGTTTTGGGACATGACCTGACCTCATTAACTGTGCTAAACGTGTATGTCTCAGCTGGAATCATCACACGGTGCAATAAGCTTTTAATATGGGCCCGTTGTATTTTCTTCTCAGGGGATTTGTTTTAAAGATATTCCATGAATTTGAAGGTCAAAGCTTAGAGGCCAGTGTAATGCTACCAGCTAAGACCTACAAAAATCATCTAAATGAATATTTTCCCTCACATTGTTGCTGCTATGCTGTCCCTTTGACATTTTTTGTTGGGTTTTCGTCAAATTTTTGCTGCTCTCGTGAGGCTTTGTCACTTTTTCATAACTTTTTTTGTAACACTTTGTTGCATTTTCGTCGTTTTTGTCCTTTTAAAAAAAAAATTATGCTAATAAGGATTTTTTAGATCTGGGTAAAGCCAAACTGGAAAAAATGTGCTTGGTTCAGATTTTGGTTAATTGAAAAGCTGAAGGGCCAAATGTGAGGCTGAGTACGTATCTTTCAGACCCGTCGGACCCTCCGGAGCCCCAAAGGTGCGAGACCCCCCCCGGACCCTCAAAGATGAGACTCTGGCTAAGCCCTCCGGACCCCCAAAGGTGCTAGACCCCTCCGGACCCCCAAAGGTGCGAGACCCCTCCGGACCCCCAAAGGTGCGAGACCCCTCCGGACCCTCAAAGGTGAGACTCGGGCAGAGCCCTCCGCACCCTCAAAGGTGAGACTCGGGCAGAGCCCTCCGCACCCCCAAAGGTGCGACTCGGGCTGAGACCTCCGGACCCCCAAAGGTGAGACTCGGGCTGAGCCCTCCGGACCCCCAAAGGTGAGACTCGGGCTGAGCCCTCCGGACCCCCAAAGGTGCGAGGCCCCTCCGGAGCCCTCCGGACCCTCAAAGGTGAGACTCGGGCTGAGCCCTCCGGACCCCCAAAGGTGCGAGGCCCCTCCGGACCCCCAAAGGTGCGAGACCCCTCCGGACCCCCAAAGGTGCGAGGCCCCTCCGGAGCCCTCCGGACCCTCAAAGGTGAGACTCGGGCTGAGCCCTCCGGAGCCCCAAAGGTGTGAGACCCCTCCGGACCCTCAAAGGTGAGACTCGGGCTGAGCCCTCCGGACCCCCAAAGGTGCGACTCGGGCTGAGCCCTCCGGACCCCCAAAGGTGCGACTCGGGCTGAGCCCTCCGGACCCCCAAAGGTGCGAGACCCCCCCGGACCCCCAAAGGTGAGACTCGGGCTGAGCCCTCCGCACCCCCAAAGGTGCGAGACCCCTCCGGACCCCCAAAGGTGCGAGACCCCTCCGGACCCCCAAAGGTGAGACTCGGGCAGAGCCCTCCGCACCCCCAAAGGTGCGACTCGGGCTGAGACCTCCGGACCCCCAAAGGTGAGACTCGGGCTGAGCCCTTCGGACCCCCAAAGGTGCGAGACCCCTCCGGACCCCCAAAGGTGCGAGGCCCCTCCGGAGCCCTCCGGACCCTCAAAGGTGAGACTCGGGCTGAGCCCTCCGGACCCCCAAAGGTGCGAGGCCCCTCCGGACCCCCAAAGGTGCGAGGCCCCTCCGGACCCCCAAAGGTGCGACTCGGGCTGAGCCCTCCGGACCCCCAAAGGTGCGAGACCCCCCCGGACCCCCAAAGGTGCGAGACCCCCCCGGACCCCCAAAGGTGCGAGACCCCCCCGGAGCTCCAAAGGTGCGAGGCCCCTCCGGACCCTCAAAGGTGCGAGGCCCCTCCGGAGCCCTCCGGACCCTCAAAGGTGAGACTCGGGCTGAGCCCTCCGGAGCCCCAAAGGTGCGAGACCCCTCCGGACCCTCAAAGGTGAGACTCGGGCTGAGCCCTCCGGACCCCCAAAGGTGCGAGACCCCCCCGGACCCCCAAAGGTGCGAGACCCCCCCGGACCCCCAAAGGTGAGACTCGGGCTGAGCCCTCCGCACCCCCAAAGGTGCGAGGCCCCTCCGGAGCCCCAAAGGTGCGAGACCCCTCCGGACCCTCAAAGGTGAGACTCGGGCTGAGCCCCCCGGACCCCCAAAGGTGCGAGACTCCCCCGGACCCCCAAAGGTGCGAGACTCCCCCGGACCCCCAAAGGTGCGAGGCCCCTCCGGACCCTCAAAGGTGAGACTCGGGCTGAGCCCTCCGGACCCCCAAAGGTGCGAGACCCCCCCGGACCCCCAAAGGTGCGAGACCCCCCCCGGACCCCCAAAGGTGAGACTCGGGCTGAGCCCTCCGCACCCCCAAAGGTGCGAGGCCCCTCCGGAGCCCCAAAGGTGCGAGACCCCTCCGGAGCCCCAAAGGTGCGAGACCCCTCCGGACCCTCAAAGGTGAGACTCGGGCTGAGCCCTCCGGAGCCCCAAAGGTGCGAGACCCCCCCGGACCCCCAAAGGTGCGAGACCCCCCCGGACCCCCAAAGGTGCGAGACCCCCCCGGACCCCCAAAGGTGCGAGACCCCTCCGGACCCTCAAAGGTGAGACTCGGGCTGAGCCCTCCGGACCCCCAAAGGTGAGACTCGGGCTAAGCCCTCCGGACCCCCAAAGGTGCGAGACCCCTCCGGACCCCCAAAGGTGCGAGACCCCTCCGGACCCCCAAAGGTGCGAGACACCTCCGGACCCCCAAAGGACTGAACAAGATGAGATCCTACCACCTACCGGACCACTTATTGAACCCCTTAAAGGTGAGACAACACAAGCTCGTCAATTCAAGATACATTTCCCCTGGTTCTTCTTCCTCTTCTGCATGTTTTCTCTTCCCATGAGGCCACACACATACAGTGTTTAATCTCTTAGCATCTGCCTTAACCGAGCGCATTTTCTCCAGTTTGGCTTTGGAGGAAAAAAAAACACAATACAAATGTGGCAGAAAAGTGATTATAAAATCTAAAGTGGCGCAGGTGTTACTCTGACCTTAAGGACATTTTAGATTTGGGTAAAATTGAACAGGAGAAAAAGCGCTCAGTTAAGGCAAGGGTTATGAGGTTAAACAAATATACACAAATGTATAAGATAATTTATGGGGGTCCTGTCATTTTCAAGAGGGGAGACGGCAGGAAAAGTCTGAAGCTCTGCTCTGAGCGAGGTGCCCAGATGCTACAGTGCTTCTGTTTTTGTGTGTCCCAGGGCCAGCTGTGGGACAGATGTGGCTCACTCAGATGCTGCTGGTGTTCTGATTGTCGTGGTCGCTCCTGTGTTCAACAGAGGGAGTAACTTCTCCACAAAACCGAATGTGAGTCACTGGTCGATTAACCCTGGTTCTAGCGAGAGAGTCTGGCTGCAGACCTCCACTCTCAGGACCCTGCCTTGCAGACCTCCACTGTCAGGTCCCCTCCGCTGTCAGGACCGGAAGTTTATTCGTAGCCTTTCAAAATAAAACCGGATATGCTGGAAGCACGTATTTGTCGTTGTCTTTATTTGATGTAATATGGTATAAAAATGTATAATATATGTATAAAAATATGATATAAAAGCAACTATAAGTAGTAGCCTTCATGTTTGGCTGCAGACCACACTCCCCTTCCAAAATGAAAAGCAGGCATACCGGAGGACGTATTTGTCGTTCCCCATGTGAATATACTTTATTTATTGGGGCCATATTTTATGGATATAATGTAAATATGATTCAAAAGCAATTATTCCAGGAGTAGCCTATGTAACGGAGGCTGCTTGGCTTCCAGAAGTACGTTAATCACGTAGACTTAAAAAAGATAAGAAAAAATATAGTATGTTTCCACTTCAACGAGATAAAATCCAAGGAAAGTACAGCTATTATGATCCCCTTAAAACATTCCTCAATACTGCATTATTTTATTTTGTATACAGTATTTTGATGTAATTGGCCAAAAAGACAGCTGTTAGTTTAGTTTGCACTACATATTTGTTTGCTTTGAAACAATACATCTGTGTACACACACCCTGATATGTGTGATGGCATAATTATTCTACACACCAACCTATCACCGACTTGTTCTTTGCCTCTACACTATTATTTATCATTGAAAATGTGGCCTCCTGCACTCTTGGACTCATTTTCATATTGATTTACTCCATTCTTTTATACAGGCATATATTGTGTTTACAATTCTAACACCTCATCATAATCAATTTAATAATTGCATAATACTGTCTGTACTATGTTCTTACCTTGCACCATGGGGCCACATGAATTTGCCAATGGAGAATGTAGGATTGATTAACTTAATTTTGTGTATTCAATTGATTAATTTACTTAATACTTAGTTACATGACGTAGCTAGCCAATAACCCCCGTTACAGGAGAAAACAGTAGACACAAAATAAACTTTTTATTACTATTTTAACTCGCAGTATACCATGTAACCCTTTCTTCTTGACCGGTTGAGACTGTGGTTTGCAGTGGTGTGGACAGAGGTGTGGCAGTTGAGCTTTGTTGCTCTGCTGAAGGTGAACTGGTAAAGGAGAGATCCAGCATCAACACCGAGGTGGACACTGCAGCTCTATCTTTGTGGGTGGGAGGAGAGGTCTGTTCTGGAGTGGCGGCCGTCATGGTGCCCTGGCAAACCTCCAAGTGTTTTGTCACGACTATCCTTCTCACAACAGTTTTACTGCACCAAGGGCAATTAAAGTGTCCCTCATCTCTGCAGTTAAGTCCACATCTGCAGATAACTTTATCTAGAAGAAAGTCATGCAAAAAAACAAACATTGTAGTTAAGGACCAATGACGGGTGCACTCTGTAAGTATTCTCTTTCTGGGTGCGAGTGTGTACACACACCCCATATCAGCAACATTCTACTTTTTAACTTCTCACTTCACTTATCTGCTAATCCTTTGGCTCACATAACTCGTGTACATTTTCACTTGCAGAGCAGAGAATCTGATTCTTAAATATTTATTTTTTGAAGGATACTGTCCAAACTGTTAAGGGTCCATCATTCTCCTTTTACCAGCCAAACCACTACGTGCCAGAAATGATGATGATCATACTTATGAGTACAAACACGCACATTATGCTTACCTTTGAGTAAAATGCCACCTTTTATATGTGCTTTCAAGTGGCTCTGCAGCTTGGAGCATTTGGTTGGTTTAAACTTTAGGCACAGTGGAAATTTTGGCAACATGTCTTGCAGCGTTCAATTTTGGGTGTGGTGCCGGCTATTATAATTGAATTATGCATCTGCAAGAGGCAAATTATGTCGGAATTAGTGGGGGGGAAAATGTACATAACATGTATGATGATTCCGTTTTTTCGTCTTCTAGCAGGAGAATGGCACATTTAAGAGAGCACTAGCGTGTACACAAGACAACTTCAAGTTATTATACAGTGGAAACCACTTAACGTAGTGATCATGGATAACGTTAGCCTACTTATCAACTGCTTATGTGAAAAAAAATGGCCAGGGCGCAATCATTTCTATGCAAATGCTGTTTGCAAACGACAATGAAAGCCTTCTAGTGTCAAGCTAACCCCATAGATATACATAAATAATACACATATTGCCTTTAAAGACTAATCCTTAACTTAACCTAAACAGCGCTAGCCACCGTTAGCATAACTGCGATAACAACACTACAAACCACCGCAAAGTCAAACTGAATTATTTCAAATTCATATAACTTAACAGGTTGTGCAACGTACTGTAATGTTCTAATGAACTAACTGTTTAACTGTTTCTATTTCTTCGTATAACAAAAAGTTAGCCCTTAACTTCAACTCACCTTGTTCTCTCCACACTTGACACGGGAAACTACTAAATATGCACTTCTTCTTATAATGGTTTCCGGCAGGCTGTACACGTTATGCTGCCCTCTTCCGTTCAATATGCACTTCCGGTCCGGTCCTGACAGTGGAGGTCTGCAAGGCAGGGTCCTGAGAGTGGAGGTCTGCAGCCAGACCCCTCTCTGTTCTAGTGCTGTCACAATACTAACGTGTCAATACCACAGCCAAATAAACACATTCTGGACTCTGCCGCAGATGTTCAGGTGGAGCCCACTCTCTGAAGACGGCTTTTACTGTGAAGAATGTAAGAAGAAAAGACGGGCGCAAAATGTAAGATTCTGGTTTTATTTAAACGCATGGAAAAAGCCTGTCCCGCTCTGTGTGTTGCAGAGCTCTGAGCTGATGAAGCCTCCTCAGATCCTGCTGCTGCTCAAGAGGTTCCATGTCACTCCCAGAGGAATTATAAGTCTGAGTGCGGTGGAGCTGTGCCCGATGCTACACACTCAGGTGTTTATAAGACCATTTCTTTACTTATCTGGGACAGAGAGCAGATGGGACACATACTTTTAAACGGTTAAAGCAATCCCTCGTTTACAAAGTACATTAGTCACTTTTTTGAGCCTAAAAGTCTGACTTTTAATATTTAAAATTTTTGTCTGTAGGAATCGTGTTGACGTAAAGGCTTGCCGAAGGACCTGAGACCTCGTGACCTATGGATTTATCATGAAATGAAGATGAACACAGAGGAACTGCATCGTCACATCCATCCTCCACATGTGCTCATAACCCTGGACCTCCTCAAAAAGGTCCAGCGGAGTTCTCCTTGCAGCGGCTGCGGAAACTCAAGCTGCCAATGGTTGGTGCAGTTGTTTCCGTAGAGTCCGTCCTCATCTCCATCACTGTGTGGTCCAGAACATTGTGCGTGCAGCTCACAGCTGGCCCGTCCCACCCTGGACACGGTTTGACTCTCTCCCCTATGGTCCAGAAGAACCCCCTGCCAAACAAAGAGCCATCAGACTCATGAACACTTAATAACCTCTTACTGCACGTTTGCGAGGTCACATTTGTTTGGTTACATTTACGTTTGTGCTGCTTTACAACGTGTTCTGAATCATGACGCAAGTGAGCTTTAACCTCTAAATGTTATCGGTTTTGTAGGCCTTAGCTTTCAAATGAGACACGCTGTTGCTCTCCAGTCGAGAAGCTTTTTGATTTGAGTAAAGCCTAACGAGAGAAAATGCGCCGGCAAGAAAGAGGTCAGACTCTGAAAAGCAATGAAAGGTGGCACTTGGAAAAAGTAGGTAGAAGCTGATAAGACTTTTTTTTTTTTGTGGTAAATTGTTCACTTTCACTTAAATGATGAACTTGGATGTGAGAGAGGTTTTTTCATGGTGTTTTATGTTGAAGCTATAACCTTTAGGCTCCGAGACCACCTGTTCAGACCGGTTTAAAGCGCTGCGGTTAGATTCACACTGACCCTAAAGTGCTCAGGCTGAAAGTCCTTTAAGTTGACTTGACTCGTGCCTGTGTGAAAACGCCCTAAGGCTAAAACAACTATTGCCTTGCTGTTTGTTTTTAACCTTAGTTTTGTCTTTGAACAACCTGCCCCTGTGTTTACTTTAGTCTGTTTGATGTTGCACCATTGCACTGAAGCAAATGTGTAGTTTGTAAAACCTTTCACTGACAAATGGCAATAAAAGGAATTCTGAACTCTGGGCTTTATTATTATTGTTTTATTTTTTTATTGCATCATGTGGACAGAATAAGGAATGATGGCTGTAAACAACCCTCACAGGCATTCATTTGGCCTCTAGGGAGCATTTTAAAGAACTACTTTCATAAATTGTACAAACGTTATTTAAGGGATCTGATTAAAATGCCTGGAGACTCTGCTTCCTGTGTGGATAAAGTACGTCACATCCAACCAACTCCAGACACGGCTGCATCAGCCCACAGCGAGCACCAGAACATACAAGTGTGTCTGATCCAACACCTCAAACACTCTTTACTCGAGTCGTATTTGTGCTGAGAACTTCTTCCTTTTCTTCCTTTGCTTTTGTTTCGGAGTTGTTCTTGTAGACGTGGTGCCAAATATCGTGATCAAACGGATCAATTTCCCCACAGTATCGTCATTTAAGGATAAAACATGACAGCTACGTTTAGCTCGCGGCTCGTTCAACGAGGTTTGACTGATGCACGTGTTTTCATCGGACGGAGTGAGGCTGCGTCTGAAACCATCAAAGTATAGCCTCTAAGTGCTAACCCTGGTCCTGATCCTTCACCTTTCATGGGGTCAATCTCTATGCAGTTCGTGAACTAGAGCTTCAGAACTATTTGCCCAATTCAACCGGCCTTACCCAGGGGAAGGGGAAGTGACATCACCAACAGCTGTTTTTCTTCTTCTTTAAGGTTATAGGCGGACTGCAGGCCAAACAAAAACACATGCCGCCACCTACTGAATTGCATATGCAACAACATAACAGCTCTGATCCGGGCCCCTGTCTGGAATCCAGTCCCTCTACAGGCCGGCTCTACAGGCTGCCCTTTGATCCGGGCCCCTCTCTGGGCTCCGGACCCTCTATAGGCCGCGCTCTGATCCGGGCCCCTCTCTGGGCTCCGGTCCCTCTACAGGCCGCCCTCTGATCCGGGCCCTTCTCTGGAATGCAGTCCCTCTACAGACCGCGCTCTGATCCGGGCCCCTCTCTGGGCTCCGGACCCTCTACAGGCCGCCCTCTGATCCGGGCCCCTCTCTGGGCTCCGGTCCCTCTACAGGCCGCCCTCTGATCCGGGCCCCTCTCTGGGCTCCGGACCCTCTACAGGCCGCCCTCTGATCCGGGCCCTTCTCTGGAATGCAGTCCCTCTACAGACCGCGCTCTGATCCGGGCCCCTCTCCGGGCTCCGGACCCTCTACAGGCCGCCCTCTGATCCGGGCCCTTCTCTGAAATGCAGTCCCTCTACAGACCGCGCTCTGATCCGGGCCCCTCTCTGGGCTCCGGACCCTCTACAGGCCGCCCTCTGATCCGGGCCCCTCTCTGGGCTCCGGACCTTCTACAGGCCGCCCTCTGATCCGGGCCCCTCTCTGGGCTCCGGACCCTCTACAGGCCGCCCTCTGATCCGGGCCCCTCTCTGGGCTCCGGTCCCTCTACATGCCGCCCTCTGATCCGGGCCCCTCTCTGGGCTCCGGGCCCCTGAGATATTCTTCCATCAGAGTGATATTATGATGTTCCTGCGGTGGAGTCTCTGCTGCTCTATATATGCTCACTTTTGGAATTAAACAGGTTTCTACAAAAACCTGCCTGTGTGTTTTATTCTGCGTCTGAACCAGAAAATAAATATAAAATAGAAATATAAAATACACCGGGGGAAAAAATTTTTTAAAAATATGCAGAGAATTGAAAACATAAATAAATGTTAGTTAGTTAGCCATTAGCCACTAGATGGTGCTGTTTAGTTGAGTTCCTCTGTTCAGCTGTGTTATTAATTGTTGCTGCGTTGACGTCAATACTTTTGTCTTATTTTTCACACTTTTTTGGTCACATTTTTATAACTTTTTTGTTTTTTCGTTGCGTTTTCTTCAACATCTCGTTTTTGTCGCTCTTTTACCACTTTTTTTGCTTTTTAGATTTGCTGAACCGAGCGCAACGGGAGAAAATGCGCTCGGTTCAGGCGGGGGTTAAGAGGTTGATCTTCTCATTGCTCGTTTTGTGCGTTGCATTAACGCTGGCTGGACAGCAGAGGGCGCTGCTGCATAAACGATCGCCGCCGCGTGTCACCGTCTCTTTGGATTTTCTTTCGGTGAACCTTTGTAATAACCCCGTACAGGCTCAGGCACAGACCTTTCACGTGTACTGTATGGATTCCCAGTAAAAACGCCCATGTTTCCATCGTATTCTCTAAACCTGACATTTCCTCAAACTTCAGTTTCAATTCTCATCTTTGTGACTCACGGACAGTGATTTCCTGTGGTCTTGTCTGTAACGTCTCCATGACTCCTTCCTCGTGTCAGAGTCCTGGATGAGTTCGATGACAGACATTTATCGCTCTTTTGCACAAACTCCTTCATTCTAAAAATGGATCCAGATTATGACCAAGAGCTTCGTCTGAAACGCGACGAAATGTGTCTAAGAAAAAGTGATGATGTGAAAATCACCTTTGAAGGAGGAATTGTAGGGGAAGAGTTCATCTTTAATTCGGCTTTACCCAAATCTAGGCAAGGCAAGTTTATTTGTAGAGCACAATTCATACACAAGGCAATTCAAAGTGCTTCACAGTTGCATAAAGTTACAAGAAAACAGATCAAATCAATAATTAAAACATCAACATAAAAATTAATCAATTACAGTAAAAGGCAAGAGTGCAGATAAAATACTTTCAGTTTTCATCTGCTCGGGTAAAAAGAGCTGTTTTCAGCCTGGATTTGAACATTGTCAGAGTTGAGGCCTGTCTCACATCCTCATGAAGACTGTTCCAGATTTTAGCTGCATGAAACTGAAACGCAGCTTCACCGTGTTTATTATTGACTCTGGGAACCACCAGGAGACCCCTCCCTGAAGTTCTCAGGG
The DNA here is from genome assembly GCA_021464625.1 of Proterorhinus semilunaris. Lineage (NCBI taxonomy): Eukaryota > Metazoa > Chordata > Actinopteri > Gobiiformes > Gobiidae > Proterorhinus > Proterorhinus semilunaris. The sequence goes on from CM038346.1 coordinate 38,347,899, forward strand.
CCCGAGATGGTTCATACGGCTCTAACATGTCAGAGATGTACTTTGGTGCTAAACCATGAAACGACTTGTACACAAGCAGAGCTGTTTTAAATTCTATTCTCTGAGTGACAGGAAGCCAGTGCAGAGACCGGAGCACTGGACTAATATGGTGGTATTTCCTGGTTCTTGTCAGGACTCGAGCAGCAGCGTTCTGGATGTTCTGCAGCTCTAACAGCTCGTTTAGAAAGGCCAGTGAGCAGGCCGTTACAGTAGTCTAACATGCTGGAGACAAATGCATGGATGAGTGTCTCTAAGTCTGGTTTTGACACTATTCCTCTGATCTTAATGTTTCTCAGATGGTAAAAAGCTGATGATGTTATTGCTTTAATGTGGCTGTTTAAGTTCAGGTCTGAGTCCATGATTACTCCTAGATTTCTAACCTGATTTTTTGGTTTTAGAGAGAGAGACTCAAGGTGACTGATAACACTTTGTCTTTGTGTCTGTGAGCCAAAAACAATGATCTCAGTTTTGTCTGAGAAAGTTGTTTTGCATCCACAAACTGATCTGTTCAATGCAGTGACAGAGAGTATCTACAGGCCCATGTTCACCTGCCTTCAGTGACACGTAGATCTGAGTGTCATCTGCGTAGTTGTGGTACGACACATTGTTGCTGTTTATTAGCTGACCCAATGGAAGCATGTACAAGTTGAATAAGAGGGGTCCCAAGATTGACCCCTGGGGGACTCCACAGGTCATGGAAATTTTGTCTGAGACACAATTGCCAATTTCGACAAAGTACGTCCTATCCTCCAGATAGGACTTGAACCAGTTTAGCGCAGTACCAGAGATTCCCACCCAGTTTTCTAACCTGTGAAGTAAGATCCCGTGGTCCACTGTGTCAAAGGCAGCGCTCAGGTCCAGCAGAACTAAAACTGAGACCTTACCTGCGTTGGTGTTCATATGGATATCATTTGTCACCTTGATCAGAGCTGTCTCAGTGCTGTGGCAGGGCCTAAATCCTGACTGGAAAGTATCAAACACATTGTTAGATAGGAGAAAGTAAGTGAGCTGTTGATATATTACTTTCTCTAGGACTTTTCCTAAGAATGGTAGGTTTGATATGGGCCGGTAGTTGTTCAGTATCTTGGGATCAAGGCTGCTCTTCTTTAGAAGAAGCTTAATGACCGCGGTTTTCAGAGCCTTTGGAAATGCTCCAGTCTCAAATGAAATGTTGACTAACTGAACAAGTTGTGGTAACAAGCTGGTCAGCACAGACTTCAGAAATCTAGTGGGTAATTCATCAAGGCAGCATGTGCATGAACTCAGAACCGGAGATAACCTCTTCCATTGTTTTGTCAGTAACAGGTGTGAAGTGTGTCAGCTCAAGGTGTTTATCTGGTGGCAGGGTTGCTATTTGTGCTGTTGAAATTATGGCATTTTTAATGCCTTGGACTTTGTCATAAAAAAATATTGCAAAATCATTGCACTTAGATGTAGAGATTAGTTCTAAGGGCAGTGAAACTGGAGGGTTAGTTAATCGGTTCACTGTGGAAAACAACACGAGAATTGTTTCTGCAGTTTGCGATGATTTTAGAGAAGTACTTCTCCCTTTCTCCATGCAAAATCTGGTTGAACTCACAAAGCACTTCTTTGAATATCTCAAAATGAACCTGGAGCTTTGACTTGCGCCAATTCCGTTCGGCTTTTCGGCACTTCTTTTCTGTGCCCTGACCGAATCTTCACTTCTCCAAGGTGCCTTTTGTTTATTGTTAACCATTTTAACCTTGACAGGAGCAATAGTATCCAAAACATTTAAGACGCTTGATCTTAACTGTCCAAAAGATTATCAACATTAGAACATGGGGGATTTTCAAATCTGATCATTTCCATAAACTGTGTCCTTGTTGTATCATTTATGTGTCTTCTTTGAATAACTCCAGGCCCGACCTCTGGTTTGGGTGTAACAGACAGGTCAAAGAAGACACAAAAATGATCAGACAAAGCAACATCAACAACATTCACATTTGATATATTAACACCTTTTGTAATAACTAGATCTAGAGTGTGGCCTTTGTTGTGAGTCGCTTCACTCACATGCTGAGTTAAACCAAACATTTCAAGAACAGCTCTAAATTCTCTTGCATGCCTGTCATTGGTCACATCCACATGCACATTAAAATCACCTGAAATAACCAAACAATCAAAATCAGTGCATATAAATGAAAGTAATTCAATAAAATCTTCAATAAAACAATTCTGTGGTGGTTTGTAAATAGTCATATAAAGTATGGAAGATTGTTTTATCTCCATTTTGAAAGACACATACTCAAATGATTGAAAAACCCCAAATGACAATTTATGGATGACTATATTGTCCCTAAATATGGCACAGACACCGCCCCTTTGGTTTTGGCGTGTTTCAGACACAAAATTGAAATTTGATGGACTACACTCAATCAAAACTGCGTTTCCAGTGTTTTTGTCAAGCCATGTTTCATTTAAAAACATAAAATCTAGATTATAAGAGGAAATAAAATCTATTAAAAAGGACTTGTTTATTAATGATTTGACATTGAGTACAGCATGTTTGAGATTTATCTGTGTTTGAGTGGATGGAATCTTTTTGCAAGGGATATAGATTAGAGTTCTTTGATTGGACGGTCTGACTGTCCCTCTCTTATCTAATCTATGTTGTTTGACAGTACTAATTGTTTCAGAAGAACACACTTTTTTGAGTTTGCTATGCATGGTAGCAACGCAGAGGCCTCTAATGTCCTAGACAGCAGCAGTGACGCTGCTGGAGATAACAGCTGTGGGCACCGGTGGTGGGGGCCAAGCTGGGGAGACCTTGGGTGAAAAAGGCGGAGGTGGGAGAGGGGCAGGATACTTCTTTGGGGATTAAAGCCTTGGTCTTGACATGACTGGAGTGAGGGGAGTCATTTGAGTCCCTTGTTTTATCAAGGGTTCAAAATGGTTGGGGAATCCCATAGGTGAGTTTGGAGATGGGAATGATTCAGAAAAATCTCTCGAGGGTGTAGTTGTGGTGGAGTTGATGAAAGTGCTCCTTCGGCTGAATCATTATAGATGCAGGTGGTACTGAAGCTGAACTTTTCCCCGGAGATGCAGATGCGGATGGTGCTGCTGTGGCTGGATCCTTAACTGTGGCTGAGTCCTTTACTGTAGGTGCTGATGGTGCTGCTGTGGCTGGATCTTAACTGTGGCTGAGTCCTTTACTGTAGGTGCTGATGGTGCTGCTGTGGCTGGATCTTAACTGTGGCTGAGTCCTTTACTGTAGGTGCTGATTGTGCTGCTGTGGCTGGATCTTAACTGTGGCTGAGTCCTTTACTGTAGGTGCTGATGGTGCTGCTGTGGCTGGATCTTAACTGTGGCTGAGTCCTTTACTGTAGGTGCTGATGGTGCTGCTGTGGCTGGATCTTAACTGTGGCTGAGTCCTTTACTGTAGGTGCTGATGGTGCTGCTGTGGCTGGATCCTTAACTGTGGCTGAGTCCTTTACTGTAGGCACTGATGGCGCTGCTGTGGCTGGATCTTAACTGTGGCTGAGTCCTTTACTGTAGGTGCTGATGGTGCTGCTGTGGCTGGATCCTTAACTGTGGCTGAGTCCATTACTGTAGGCAGTGATGGTGCTGCTGTGGCTGGATCCTTAACTGTGGCTGAGTCCATAACTGTAGGTGCTGATGGCGCTGCTGTGGCTGGATCCTTAACTGTGGCTGAGTCCTTTACTGTAGGCACTGATGGCGCTGCTGTGGCTGGATCTTAACTGTGGCTGAGTCCTTTACTGTAGGTGCTGATGGCGCTGCTGTGGCTGAGTCCTTAACTGTGGCTGAGTCCTTTACTGTAGGTGCTGATGGTGCTGCTGTGGCTGAGTCCTTAACTGTGGCTGAGTCCTTTACTGTAGGCGTTGATGGTGCTGCTGTGGCTGAGTCCTTAACTGTGGCTGAGTCCATTACTGTAGGTGCTGATGGTGCTGCTGTGGCTGGATCCTTAACTGTGGCTGAGTCCGTTCCTGTAGGTGCAGATGATGCAGCTGCGACTGAATCTTTTATTGGGGATGCAGGCAAAACCTTTGCTGGCGAGCCAGGAGCTCTTCTCATGCTCCTCTCTGCTCTCTCTGGCCGCTCAGGCCTCCACTGATTTTTCAGAGCATGGAGGAGATTTTCCGTCAGTCGTCTCACTCCACCTCTGCTCAAATGTGGGCCGTTTCCTTTAAACAGATCGTCACGTTTCCAGAAAAGATTAACGTTCTCTATGAAATACAGTCCTCTTGACTCACAGACATTGGACAGCCATGTGTTCAACTGAAACAGCCGGGAGAATGTGTTTATTCTCCCATCGATGTTTGGGATAGGTCCACTGATGAAAATTTGTATTGCATCTTTATCCAGAGAATCAAGTCTCTCAAAAAGTTTATTAAACTTTTCTTTCAGGACTTCAGACTCTGTTTTTTATGTCAACAGCACCAACATGAATAACACGTTTATTTATCCCAGGGTTATTTGTAATCTCCTTGTTTAGAACATGATGTCAGAAACTGTGCCACTCAGATAGGTGCTGGTGGTCATCAGCTCATTGTGTATATTAGATATGGCTCCGTCTCCAAGCACCAGGATATCTCTGGCCTTGACACAGTTTTTTTCTTCATCTTTGTTTTGACTTCTTGTTCTCTGTTTCTCTGTGACTTTTTCTGCTTGTTATACTCATCCTCTGAGAGAGGTGAAAATCTGTTTAACTTTATTCCAGGTGCATTTTTACCAGCATGTTGTCTTTGCTTTGGCCTAGCACCAGGTTGTCTCTTAAGTTTTGGGAATGTTATGGTATCGTTTAGCTTTAGGTTGCAAGTATCAGTTTTTCCAGTCTTCTTACCGGGTTCCACAGGGAGCGTGTCATTAAGTCCTTTTTCCGTCTCCAAGGCAGATATCTTGTCCCGCAGTAGGCACATTTCTTGTTGATACATCCGACAGCTTTCACAAGGAGATGTTTGCGTTACTCCCTCAGCCATGTTGACAAGTTTGTCGTCGTTGGTCCGTCAAATGAGTTGTAAAAAAGGAAAAATTATTAAAAAGCCTAAAAAATAATAAAATCATATTCAAGACATGTGCCCAAAAATAGAATGATTCAGAGATAAGTGGATCTGCACACCTTAAAGTTTCTGAAAATAAGATGTGGGGGAGAGAAGCACAAGGGAACTGGTTAATAACTACTTAACGATGAGTGAAGTTTGTGTAGAAGTATTCACTATGAGTTACTGCAGTATAAGTAATTATGACGCGTTAGTCACTCTCACTTCATGAAGTTATTCATCCTTTATTAAGGCTAAATAAGGTCTAGTTCAGAAAAAAAAAAATGGTGCCAAATCGTCTGTGAAATGAACATAGCTGCTCAATCTCCGTCTACGAAGCCTATTCCTTAAAAGGGCAAAAAGGTGGGCGGAGCCTTCACAGAGCTGCACCTGTCAATCCTATGGTAAATGGTCCCAACTTATAAAGTGCTTTTCCACCTACATTAGGCTCAAGGAACCTCTCACCCATTCATACACCAGTGTACGCAGACACCAAAAATATTTTTTTTCCCCGGTGTATTTTATATTTCTATTTTATATTTATTTTCTGGTTCAGACGCAGAATAAAACACACAATTGTTTCCGGTCGGACCGATTTCAGGGACGGACAAAGCTAGACCAACGCGGAAAAAAAAAAGTTTTTAAGAATATCAAAATAATCGTTAAGAATATTAAGAACATTCAGGCCTGCTGAGAGGGAGCAAAATGCCTAAACCGCCGAAAATAGAGGCGAAGCAACAGGCAGATTCGGCGGTGGAAGAGGAATACGTAAGCCTCAGTCGAGTCACGGAGCTCATGGAGCAGCAGAGGGTCATGTTCAGGGAATTAATTCAACAACAACAGGAGAACTTCAAAGGATTTATTAAACTCATAATGGAATCAACAAACACCCGCATGGATTTACAGACTAAGGACATTCAAGAACTAAAAACAAGCCTGCAGTTCACGCAAGGTGAGGTGGACACTTTAAAAGAACATAATCTGAAACTCACGGAGCGCACAAACACTTTACAAACGGACTTTTACAAAGTATGTGACAATTTACACATCATCACGGACAAACTGGAGTATCTGGAGGGACAGAGCCGCAGAAACAACCTGGTATTTGAGGGAGTGTTGGAGTCGCCTGGGGAGACCTGGGCCGACGCCGAGGTAAAAGTTAAGGAGATACTGAAGGAGAAGCTACAGCTAAATCACGCGGTGGAGGTGGAGAGGGCTCACCGCGTAGGGAAACACGACGGCGGGAGAGACTGGCCGAGACCCATCATCGCCAGACTACTGAGGTGGAAGGATCGCGAGGAAATCTTGCAGCGCGCCAAACGACTTAAAGGAACAAAAATCTTCATAAACGAGGACTACACCGAATCAATAAAAAGAAAACGCAAAGAACTGATGCCGGAGCTGAGAGCTGCACGAGAAAGGGGGGAGATCGCCTTCTTGAGATATGACAAACTCATTATACGTCCACGCAGCAGTACACCACATCCAGTATAAACACCGGGAAAAGCGTATGGATTTTGGTATGTAAAAGCACATAATTTCACATGTCCAGTAATACATATTGTTCTATAGGAAGCACCGACTTGGACTTTTCAATAAGGAGAATTGCTGAAGCAAACTCCCAGGATTTTACATTCTCTCAATACGACCTACAGAACACTGAGATCGACATCGACCCGGAAAATAACTTTTTTACTAGAGCTACCAATGACTGTCAATACTACACAGAGGATCTGTACAATAGTAAACTTAAGAACATTAAGGCATTCACTGTAATCCACTTCAATAGTCGAAGCCTCTATGCAAACTTTGACCACATCAAAAGCTTCTTAAAACAGTTTTCCACACCATTCAGTGTCATTCTAATCACAGAAACATGGATTAATAATGACAGAGAATTTGAGTTTTCTATTGATGGTTATGAATTTATAAGTATGAACAGAAAGAACAAGCATGGAGGGGGCGTAGCTATGTTTATAGACTCCAACTATAGTTACAAAGTAATGGAAAATAAGACAATGGTGGTGGATGATACACTTGAATGCCTTACTGTTGAAATTACAAGGCAAAAAAAGAAAAATATTATTGTGAGTCGTATTTATAGAACACCTGGCTCTGATGTAGATGTTTTTTCTAACTGGATGGAGGAGCACTTTTCAGGATTAAATCATAAAGTCATGTTTGTGGGGGGAGACCTCAACATCGATCTGTTAAACCCATATAAACATAAAAAGACGGACGAATTTATAAATACTTTATTCAGTATAGGTCTGTTTCCTCTAATCACTAAACCAAGTAGAATAACAACTCATAGTGCAACCTTGATTGATAACATTTTCTCAAATGAAATTGAAAGTGATACAGTCAGCGGGTTAATTATAAATGATATTAGTGATCACCTTCCAGTTTTCGTTATGTATAAAAATGGATATGTAAAAGATGAAGAGGAAAACAAGTATTGGTTTAGAAGGGTAAAAACAGAGAAAACTATCGATGCATTTAAAAAGGAGCTTTTAGCTCAAGACTGGAGTATTGTGTACAGAGAGAATGACACGAATATGGCTTATGATGAGTTTACGCGAGTATTTCAAAAGGTATACGACAAAAACTGCCCAATGAAGAAATACAGTAAAAACAGAAAGTGTAAAGAAACACCATGGATGTCTAAAGGTTTACTAAATGCTTGCAAGAAAAAAAAAAATCTTTACAAAAACTTTATAAGTAACCGAACAAAAGAAGCTGAGGATAAATATAAGAAATATAAAAATAAACTGACAGGTATCATTAGAAAATGTAAACAGGATTATTATAATAAGTTGTTGGATACTAATAAGAATAATATTAAAGGTTTATGGAACATCTTAAATAGTATAATTAGAAATAAACCAAGAACGATTAATTATCCAAAATATTTCAAAGACGAGGATAACACTTTAAATAATATGAATGAAGTAGTCGAAACATTTAATAAATTCTTTGTAGATGTTGGACCGAACCTTGCTGCAAAAATTGTAAACGTTGAGAACTATAATTGTGATCTGATAGAAGCAAATCCTATGTCCCTGTTCCTCAAACCTGTGGAGGAAAAGGAGATACTGGACATTGTTAAAGGGTGTAAAAATAAAACTTCGACCGATTACCATGACATGGACATGAAAACTTTAAAAAGTGTTATTGAAAGTATCTCTAAGCCGTTAACTTACATCTGTAACTTATCGTTGCAAACTGGACAATTTCCTGATAGTATGAAAGTAGCAAAAGTGATTCCTCTGTTCAAAGCAGGAGATAAACATCTCTTTACAAACTATAGGCCTGTTTCCCTTTTACCGCAATTCTCTAAAATCTTAGAAAAGGTTTTTAACTCTAGACTCGACAGCTTTATTGAAAAGTGTAATTTACTCTCGGACAATCAGTTTGGGTTTAGGAACAATCACTCAACCTCACACGCGCTCTTTGATATAACTGAAGAAATAACTAATGCTGTAGATAACAAGAAATGTGCAATAGGGTTATTTATTGACCTGAGTAAAGCGTTTGATACAATAAACTATGATATATTAATTAATAAACTAGAACTTTATGGAATTAGGGGGGTAGCTCTACAGTGGGTTACCAGTTACTTAAAAAATAGAAAACAATGTGTGAAAATCGGTGATTATCAGTCGAGTTGTCGACAAATTGTCTGTGGTTTACCTCAAGGTTCTATTCTGGGCCCAAAATTGTTTAATATGTATATTAACGACATTTGTAAAACGTCTGAAATACTTAAATTTATCCTGTTTGCTGACGATACAAATATTTTTGCATCAGGAGACGACTTACAGCAGCTGTGTCGGATTGTTAACTTGGAACTCAAAAGTGTCAACAAGTGGTTCAAACAAAATAAATTATCTTTAAATCTGAGTAAAAGCAAAATGATGATATTTGGCAACTGTAACTCCAATGCTCAGGAAGCAATTCAGATAGGTGTTGTTATCGAGCGAGTGCATGAAATCAAATTCCTTGGTGTGATTATTGATGACAGAATTACTTGGAAATCTCATATTAAATATATATCTACGAAAATTTCTAGAAGCATTTCAGTAATTGCAAAAGCAAAGCACATTTTAAACATCAAAGCTCTACATACCTTATACTGTTCTCTGATTTTGCCCTACTTATATTATTGTACTGTGGTTTGGGGTAGTACTTACAAAAACACAGTTAAACCAATAATATTGTTGCAAAAAAGAGCTATCCGAGTAATTCATAAAGTTGGGTTTTTGGACCACACAAACTCATTATTTTTAAAATCAAAGATCATGAAGTTTTGTGACATTGTTGAGTTCCAAACTGTTCAAATGTTATTCAAAGCAAGGTATAAATTGTTACCAAACCAATTACAAAGAAGGTTCCAAGAACGTACTGGTCGTTATGAATTACGTGATGAATTAAACTTTAGGATTCAGAAACATAGCACAACTTTGAAAAGTTTTAGTCCAACAGTTAATGGTGTACAATTGTGGAATAAACTGGAGATGGATTTGAAACGATGTCCAAACATCAACCTGTTCAAATTTAAATACAAACAAAAGACTTTTGAAATATACAGACAAGAAGAAATGTGTTGCCACTAGGGGGAGCAGTAGGATGGATTATGTGTATTGTTTCCTCTATAATCTGGAAGAGTGTTGCTGCTTGGAACGGTTGTCATTCTATTGCTCAAATTCACAAATGGAGAATTAGGGTTGGCAGGTTATGGATCTGTTGAGAGGAATCCTCCCAACGGGCTCTAAACCTTGTCTTTTAATGCACCACTCAGCATAGGAACATATTCTACAAAATCAGCTGTTAGGGCAGCCATGTGGGGGTTTGTTGATTGGGAGTTACTGCCCTCTTCATCTGGCCCGCTCTACACTTTGGCTTTTTAATGCACCACACTATGCAGGGCTTGCAGCATACTTCACATATAACTCAATTAAATAAATATATAATAATAATGATTATGGAAATTACACCCAAATTAAAATTATACTGAGAATGGTAATGACAACTGGAAAGTATCAAGATCTCAGATTATAATATCTATTAATGTACCTTCATAACATAAAAGTAACTCTCGGTTATCAAGGGTAAAAATCTGGAAGAAATATATTAAGGATCACATTTTTTTTTTTTTTTTGACTGCTTTGTTCTAGACATCGTACATGAAACGGGATTGTTGTTGTAGCTGTGCGTTGCTTCAATTAATTGTATAAACAGTTCATATATTATTTTTTTTTTTGGTAAGTTTGTAAGTTGGTCTGTATGAATGTAGCTGCTTGAAATGTTCTTTTTTTATTTATTTTATTGCACTTGGGGGTGGGCAATCATAAGCTTTTGCTTCAGCCCACTCCTTTTGAGCACTATGTGTACTGCTCAAATAAACAAATAAACATAAACAGGCAGTTTTTTGTAGAAACCTGTTTAATTCCAAAAGTGAGCATATATAGAGCAGCAGAGAAGGGCCCGGATCAGAGGGCGGCCTGCAGAGAGTCTGTAGAGCCCAGGGAGGGGCCCGGATCAGAGCCCGGCCTGTAGAGGGACAGGAGCCCAGCAGTGTTAATTTTGACAACATATTTTAATTTAGTTTTAGTCTTAGTCTTTTGACGAAAATGTAATTGAATTTTAGTCGAGTTTTAGTCAAAAAAATATCTTAAATTTTAGTCGAGATTTAGTCGACTAAAATTGCAAGTCAATTTAATCGACTAAATTTAAGACGCATTTAGTCGACTTTGTATTAATAATATTCATTATAATCATATTTAATCAAGGTCCTGCTTCATATGAGGCTCTTTCAGACTGTCAATAGAAGTTTGGATGATTTTAGTCTCTCCTTTTCATTTTTTTTTAGTCGACTCAAATATCTGGACATTTTAGTCATAGTTTTAGTCGCATGAAAAAGTTTTAATTTAGTTTTAGTCCAATTTTAGTCGTCAAAAAAATCACTTTGACTAAAATCAAGACTAAATATTTTAGTCGACGAAATTAACACTGGAGCCCAGAGAGGGGCCCGGATCAGAGCGCGGCCTGGAGAGGGACCGGAGCCCAGAGAAGGGGCCTGGATCAGAGCGCTGCCTGTAGAGGGACAGGAGCCCAGAGAGGGGCCCGGATCAGAGCGCGGCCTGTAGAGGGACCGGAGCCCAGAGAGGGGCCCGGATCAGAGCGCGGCCTGGAGAGGGACCGGAGCCCAGAGAGGGGCCCGGATCAGAGCGCGGCCTGGAGTGTGACGTTCTAAAGCAGACGCCTGACTTCCTTCATCACTTCTCAGTCTGTGACCTATGAACAATGAGGCCTCTACCTTTTTACTGGGGCTCAGTATTTAGCGTCATGTTACTGCCACTCATGGTGTCTGGTCTACAGTGTAACTCTGAAGCCAATCAAATCACAGTGACTCAGAGTGGGTTGGGCTCAAATGTGACCAAACGCCAAGATCCATGCTCTGAGACTAAAAATAATAAAACCAGAGTGAAAGGTTAAGTTTGACTTGTGAAGGTCCAGCCCACATGGGCAAACACACATGGGGCCCACATGGAAACTGCGGACAAACCCGCTTATAGCCCAGGTGGGCAAACCCATGCAGAGCCCACATTGAGCAGTATTGGTCCTTCCATCAACAAACTCGTCGCTTTATGTGGTTCAGGAAAGCTGTACAATTAATCTGAATCAAGTTGAGTATGTTGTGTGTTTATTATTAGCTATTCAATGCACTTTGGAAAGTGCAAGAGCTCTTTTACAGATGTTATTTTTGTTGAAAAACTGGTGCAGTTTCTGACCAACTGCCAAACTGTTTACATAAAGCGAACAAAGCTAAGCTTTTATAAGTCGACTGATGGCCTGTAGTTCATGCTCATTATTGTTGCCTTTTGTTGTAATTTGTCCACATAGAAAATACAGCTCAGAAGTAAATTTATTGCGCTGTTATTGAATACATTTACTGATATCAGTAGCTTTGTTGGCAACTTTGTGAAATGGAAAATTCCTCATTGGAAAAAATGGTCGACAAATGAAGGCTATTATCGATGTTTATTATGAAGGTAATGCATGTGTCTCTAATGCATTACTTTCATAATAAAGTAGTTCAGTAACATAACAAGCCACTTTTCCAGAAGAGAAACAAGCTAACATAACAAGATACTTTTAAGAGTACCGTTACCCAACACTGATCAGTAGTGACCCTGTGGCCGACGAATATGTTCTGTGAGCCTCATATTTGATCACTTTGGACCCAAGGATGACATGATTTACAACACTTGATCTCAAACTCAGCAGGATTTGTTAATGAACTTTTGTTTTCAGACTTTAAAAGAAAAACAGCAGACCGGAGTTGAGGATGCTGAGTTTATTAATCACAGACAAATACAGATGTGTCGAATTCACAGCAGATTCATGATTTGAAATCAGTGTGAGGCTGTGCTTCCTCTGGACCGGGTCACAGTCAGACGCTGCAGTTTCAGAGCGACAGCTCCTTCAGTCGTCCTTCACTGGACCGGCGCCCCCTGTGGACAGTGTCAGGAATAACATTTAAATACTGCTGTGTTTTATTTTGACAAACTGCGTTTTATTTTGAAAGGGTATGTCACCTAATTGGTCCAGCTCACAGCAGTGAAGGTTGTAGTCCCAAAGCTGGCCACAGAGCAGCGAGTGGGACCCACTGGAAGGATCTTTTCCCCATTACATTTCTGAAGAACAGAACAGTGCCACACGTTTTGCTTCAGCTCAAAGTGTTTTTACATTGATCAGACTCAATACTTTTATACAATACAACTGGTTAGTAGTGATGGACAAAATTGACTTTCAAACTGAAGCCTGGCTCTAGACTGCCATTTGTGGTCAGTTAGAAGTTATTACAATTGATAAAAAATGTGTTTCCACTTTCACAGTTGCCTGTATTTACCTGAAATGCCGTCGCTTCCTGCTTATCAAGAGTGCAGACGTATCTCTGCTTGCTGCCGCTGCTTGCCTCTTTATTTGCTTTTTAATCATTCTATTTTTGGGCACATGTCTTGGATATGATTTTATTCTTTTCTTTTAAAGGTGTGAGAGAGGATTCTGCGTTGGAAGATATGTCCAACGGCTGTTTGTGCATTTTTGAATAGAGCGCATGCGTCAGAGCCCCCTCCTTTGCAATAGCTCTCTACGTAGGATACGCCTCCGCCGATGATTTTGGATTTCACCTATAGAGGCAGCAATGCACCAGAAGGCACCTAGTCTGCCGGAATTCATCAAAAGAAGAAGCCTCTGCCGGTGTTTGCATTCCCAGACCTTTACGACGGACACACATTGGAAATTGTATACTACTTTTTCCCCGAGTACTCGCTGCTGCAGCCACAACATAATTCGGCCTTTCAAATGGCGGACTCCTCCATGGTAAATATGTATATTTATTTAAATATTTTTTCCTTTTTTACAACTCATTTGACAAACCAACGATGACAATCTTGTCAACATGGCTGAGGGAGTAACGCAAACATCTACGGGACAAGATTTTTGTCTTCGAGACGGAAAAAGGACTTAATGACACGCTCCCTGTGGAACCCGGTAAGAAGACTGGAAAAACTGATACTTGCAACCTAAAGCTAAACGATACCATAACATTCCCAAAACTTAAGAGACAGCCTGGTGCTAGGCCAAAGCAAAGACAACATGCTGGTAAAAATGCACCTGGAATAAAGTTAAACAGATTTTCACCTCTCTCAGAGGATGAGTATAACAAACAGAAAAAGTCAGAGAGAAACAGAGAACAAGAAGTCAAAACAAAGATGGAGAGAAAAACTGTGCCAAGTGTCAAGGCCAGAGATATCCTGGTGCTTGGAGACGGAGCCATATCTAACATAAACCATGAGCTGATGACCACCAGCACCTATCTGAGTGGCACAGTTGCTGACATAGATGTTCTAAACAAGGAGATTACAAATAACCCTGGGATAAATAAACTTGTTCTACATGTTGGTGCTGTTGACATAAAAAACAGAGTCTGAAGTCCTGAAAGAAAAGTTTAATAAACTTTTTGAGAGACTTGATTCTCTGGATAAAGATGCAATACAAATTTTCATCAGTGGACCTATCCCAAACATCGATGGGAGAATAAACACATTCTCCCGGCTGTTTCAGTTGAACACATGGCTGTCCAATGTCTGTGAGTCAAGAGGACTGTATTTCATAGAGAACGTTAATCTTTTCTGGAAACGTGACGATCTGTTTAAAGGAAACGGCCCACATTTGAGCAGAGGTGGAGTGAGACGACTGACGGAAAATCTCCTCCATGCTCTGAAAAATCAGTGGAGGCCTGAGCGGCCAGAGAGAGCAGAGAGGAGCATGAGAAGAGCTCCTGGCTCGCCAGCAAAGGTTTTGCCTGCATCCCCAATAAAAGATTCAGTCGCAGCTGCATCATCTGCACCTACAGTAAAGGACTCAGCCACAGTTAAGGATCCAGCCACAGCAGCACCATCAGCACCTACAGTAAAGGACTCAGCCACAGTTAAGGATCCAGCCACAGCAGCGCCATCAGCACCTACAGTAAAGGACTCAGCCACAGTTAAGGATCCAGCCACAGCAGCACCATCAACGCCTACAGTAAAGGACTCAGCCACAGTTAAGGATCCAGCCACAGCAGCGCCATCAGCACCTACAGTAAAGGACTCAGCCACAGTTAAGGATCCAGCCACAGCAGCGCCATCAGCACCTACAGTAAAGGACTCAGCCACAGTTAAGGATCCAGCCACAGTTAAGGATCCAGCCACAGCAGCACCATCAGCGCCTACAGCAAAGGACTCAGCCACAGTTAAGGATCCAGCCACAGCAGCACCATCCGCATCTGCAGTAATGGACTCAGCCACAGTTAAGGATCCAGCCACAGCAGCGCCATCAGCACCTACAGTAATGGACTCAGCCACAGTTAAGGATCCAGCCACAGCAGCACCATCCGCATCTGCATCTCCGGGGAAAAGCTCAGCTTCAGTACCACATGTATCTATAGTAAATGATTCAGCCGAAGGAGCACTTTCATCAACTCCACCACAGGCCTTGAGCCTGACTGCTACATCTACACCCTCGAGAGATTTTTTCTGAATCATTCCCATCTCCAAACTCACCTATGGGATTCCCCAACCATTTTGAAACGTTAATAAAACAAGTAAGAGGTATCATGCCCCTTCTCCCACCTCCGCCTTTTTCACCCAAGGTCTCCCCAGCTCGGCCCCCACCTGTTATCTCCAGCAGCTTCACTGCTGCTGTCTAGGACATTAGGGGCCTCTCTGTTGCTACCATGCATAGCAAACACAAAACCAACCAGAGGTCCACAGAGGGAGTGTGTTCTTCTAAAACTGTTCTTCTGAAACACGTCAAAACCAAAGGGGCGGGGGTGTCTGTGCCATATTCAGGGATGTTGGATAAATATTGATTATTCTCTATATTTTGTTTTATCTTACACGTTATAATCTGTATGACTGAAAATATGTTGTTAATGTTTTACTTTGAGTTCCAGAGTTTGAGCATAAAACTGAAAGACCTATGCTGTGTCTGGTAGATGACCCCTGCCCTTTGACAGGGGAGAGCTGTGTGTGACCGTAACTGGGACTGTGTCAAGGATAATGCATGATTAAAAGTAAACACTGTGAAGTTGTAAATGCCATTTGCTACTTTGGGTACTGTCCCCCCTCCCTTAGAACCAAGCAGTAAATTGTAAACCAGGGGCGTGAACAAGTCAATAAAAGCCCATGTGGGGGCAACCAGGAGGCCAGAGCGAGCAGGACGATGGCCCAGCTCCATCGGAGCTGGACCCTCATCTCTGTCTGTCTCTCCTGGTCAGAAAAAGGTAAACTGTCTTGTCTCACTTTCTTGCATTAACTATTGTGTTTTGTGGTTTTGTTGGCTACCAGCTCCAACATTTTGGTCCTTCGAGCCGGATCCCAAGGTCCCAGTTCTTCTGAAGGCGTTCTGAAACCAGTAAGACGGTGCACCGCGATTGACGCCCTTTACGGGAGCTGCCTTCATTTCATCTCCAGGAGTCCGGGGACTGACGGGATACCGTGGGAGAGAGTGAGACAATTCAAAGAAAGTAGGACGCGAGTATGTCTTATTTTAAAACGCGCCGGTAAAAAGTCCTAAATAATACTAGTTCAGGACTTGGGACCCAACAAATCCCTTGGGGGGTTTGAAAATTACAGTAAGGGGACCCAACAAATCCCTTGGGGGGTTTGAAAATCCCTTGGGGGGTTTTGAAATTACTGTAGGGGATTGTAACCCAAAAAATCCCTTGGGGGGTTTGAAAATTCCTTGGGGAATTTAATAAAATTACTGAAGGGGACCCAACAAATTCCTTGGGGAGTTTGCAAGTGCTAATGTCGACATAAAATAGATTGCGAATGAAAGTGTGACTGAATGAATGATTGGTATAAACTTCTGATAAGTTTGCACATATTAAGTAAACGGGGAAATACAGTGACGATTTTCAGATGTTTTAGACAAGATTTCAAGTGAGAAATACTGAATATTGTTTTCACTGTCCGTTTACATATTCATGAAAAACCAGTAATAGACGACCCTATGTCAAAACGCTGGACTAAAATTGGGAAATTCTAATAAAAAACGTCAAAACCGTTGTCTAAAGACTACAAAATGGTAGAACAGGAATGCCCTAGGGCAAGTAGAAGTCTAAAATTATGAATAAAGAAAATTACAAAATTACAGAGATAATTAAGTTTGCTTGTGAACTAAGGTTCTCATGAAATTAATTTTAACAGTAATACGTGTGAAAAGTGTTTGTGAATGAAAAGTTGATACGTATATGGTAACTGAGTAGAAAAGAATTATACCGTGCAGTGTAAGTAAGTCCTTGCTATTATAACTGTTTTAATCTAGAGTAAGTCTGATTTTAAAATAGTGTAGCAAAGTAGAGTAAAATAGGAGAAAAATGCCTTGCTCAGAGAATCTGTGCATGTTAAGAAAAGTGCCTTGCTCAGAGGTAAATCTGTGCATGTTAAGAAAAGTGCCTTGCTCATGAGTATACTAGACAAATATCACTCATGCATGATTTATTTGGAAAAATCCAAAGCCAAGTGTGTTAATCATACAGATTATGAGAAGATTTCACAGTAAAGAGAAACTGAGACTGTAAATGACTCACAGTAGAGAAAGATGTGATTTCAGAAAACAATTGAAATTGATTATAACGGTCTAAGACCTGAAAAAATGTGACCAAACATTATATTGAGTTATCAACTGTAGGATTGGTTTCATACATGCAATTATGTGGAGAAAATGACAAAGAATAAAAAAAGAAGTGCAAGTAGGAGCATTCCTAAGGCTAATTAAACGATAAGAGGGGAATGTTTGAAAATGAATCTCCTGAATATTAAGTGGGAGAAAAAGCCATCTTTGAAGACTGAAATGTCGAAGGTAAACAGAAGTGATCAATCTGCTTATCGTCGTTATTTTTGATTGTCTGACCTATTGTTTGATAAGGGAAGTTTTTCCTCATAATGGCTACAACAAAAAGAAGACAGAACTGAACATTTGTCACTAAAGTGTCATATGGCGAGAAATTGTAAAGATAGAGGACATATTCTACTGGCCAGATTGCAAAGAGCTCTTGTACTGGCCAGATAAGAGAATAGAATAAAGTGAAAATAAGAGATATTCTACTGGACAAATCCCAGATGAGAGAAGTGAGAGAAGGTTGAAAGAAAGTAGACAATTACTTACTCAGAGATGTGTGTATGAATGATGTATGGATACTGTTTGCATTAAGTAAGCAAAAAAAAAAAGTTGTATTTGTAACGCCGTCAATTATGAAAAGAAATAATATAATTATAGGAATTCAAAAGTAATGAGGCAATAGCTATGCCTTACCATATAACTTAGAAGTAAAAATTAAATCCTCCAAAAGGAAATTTCGATGTAAAAGATACAAAATTATACTTTTAAATATTTCTGTTAAAAGCAGTATTAAATCACTGTAGAATAAATTTGATATTTTTGAAGCATCCAAAGTTAACTCTTGGAATGTCAGTTTAAGCTGAAGATAGAGTGTGTGATGTGTGATGTGCTATGAATCATGAAGCAGAGTGTCTGTAGGAAAAATGCCATCAGTAATTTCTGTGATGTGTACGTTAATACGTGACTTCTCAGAGAGACCAGTAAAGGTACAAAAATAAAAGCATATATTATGACACCGGATAATACATATAGTTACCGGGTCCAGATTCAATTAATGAAAAATTGGTGCATAAATTAAGAAAATTTAGTTGATTTACGTGAAAATGTATGGTATAAAAGTCCATCTAAAGTAGGACTAATTAAAGGTGTGACCAAAGAAAAAAAGGCAAAACTAGATAGGCCTAGGATTAAAAGAATCCTTTTAAATATGATGTTGAAGTTGGCATAATCAATGATAATTGGAGATTTGAAAAAGATGAAAAATTGTTTTGTGTTCAGATTAACCATGAAACACACCTATTTGTTCCAATTGAAAAGACACCACCTTAATTAGCCTGAAGGATGGTACAAGATTTGATATAAAGATTTGTGCAACAGAAAGCCAATGTTTCAAATTCACAGACATTGCTTAAATACTATGAATTCAAATGAAAAGTATTTTTTCTGTCATAGACTTGAGCAATGCAATGTAGTGATTCTAATAGACTTAGTCAGCATTGGTTTGCATTTACATTTAGGAATAAAGGAAAAATTTAGCATCATTTTTTAACTAGTAGCCTGGTGCCAAAACCAGGGGAAAGTACTAAAAAATGAGTGCTCACATGAAACTCAATTAGTGTATGACATGATACACTCCTTAAGAGTGGAGAAGTCATTTTGTGGATAATTCTGCAAAAAGGAAAATTGTGTAGGATATGCATTTATTAGGAAAATTTTATCTGCATAAACAAAAGAATAGTTGCACTAATAGAAGTGTGTAATTATTTGCTGAGAACAATTTATGAGATATGCCTATAAGTTGCTCATAATTTGCAAATGGCATAGAAAATTTGGTTAATAATAGAAGCTATGTTGGTTTTTAAAGCTTCCACAGGCCCTTCCCCACTGAGTGTGGATGTCCTTTTGAATTAAGATACATTATTTCCAGACATTCTTCCGTCCAAAGTAGCAAAGGGTTATTGACTATATTCAAAATGATGGAAACTTTACATTTCCGTATGTCTTCGTACATTAATTTTACTATTAATGCATGGGATGGATTGTCTGAGGAAGTTAAAGCATTAAGGGAAATGGTATTGAAATTTCTTTCCCCAACATTGGCCGTGTTGATATTATTTTGCTTATTTCGTTGTGTGTTTCTTTCCTTGTCTTCAGAGGGAGATTGCTTTGTGCTAAAAGACGTGTGAAACTCTGAATGGAAATGTGTGTGTTTACCAAACCCCGAGAAAGGGGAGAATTTGAGCAATGAAGCGTGAAGGAGATGACCACGGTAATCCCTTACCTGATGTGGTGGTCTTAGTTGGAGTCGTAAACCTTGTTTACAGATAAGGGACTACATGATCTTTTGACTCCCACAGGTCCTGGGCTCAGGAAAAGGGGGGTGAAAGTTTATGATACCTCACCTCACAGAGCCACACTAGAGGAAGACATTTATGTCGCTTTATGCCTACCAAAAAATGTTGTGTGTAGAGATGCAAATGTTTGAGTCATGGATATTCATGTCTCAAACAGGAGGGATGGTGACACTAGTACACTACCTATAGATTCATAAATTACTACTAAAATTTTTTTGTAAACAATATTTGAAGTGCAAAATTTGAACGCACAGGGGAACATTTGGCCTAGACGAGGGAAATTCCCTCAGCCCACATACCCCTTTTACAAATGGACTTTATACAGTTAAATAAAAGTGAAGGAATGACGGTGGAAAAAGCATTATGTAAAGACATCGTCACCTGATACGGGATACCTGAAATTAGTAGGACAGACTAAATTAGTAGTACGTTGTTTAAATAGAATGAACATTTAGAAACATGTGTGAAAAACATATCTCAAAAGAAATAGTTATTTTGGAACATCAATTAATTCATTCCACGACACCATGATAGAGAATTATGTGTTTATGGACTGATTGAGAAATGTCTTAATGTACCAGATAAATATGGTCTTTAGGACCTGATGATGCTGGTTTATTTACTAAATTGAATCAATAATCTTTAAGTTACAAGTAAATGCATTTATTTGAATGTTTCAATACAAAATTTAAACTTGAAGCCTTAGAGCGCATTGATATGTTGATAGAATTGTGAAATGCTATAGCTATAAATTGGAATATATAAAACTAAATAGTTTTAAATTATGTCTAAAAGCTGAAATGAATTGGGTTTCGGCCCTTTCTCTTGCTCTGCTCCTGGCGCCAATCCGTGAGCAGATCGAGAGGATACTCTTATGAGGATGAGGCCATTTTGATGCCTGAGATCAGTTTCCTCTTTGATTCCACAGGAATCCAGTGGACACTGATCTTAAGATTGTATGTTGTAATCCCTATTGAAACCATCTACACATTAGTTTGTTAGTTTATTCACTCAGGTTGGAGGTGACTGCTGTTCTCACTTTGGTGCTGAGAGAGCTCCTTTCCCAGCCTGTCTGACAGTCCTCTGCCGCGATTGGACTGAACCAGTGCTGGTCTGATCCCTTTTGAGGCCACGGCCAGGACGTCCCATGCTGTTAAGGTCGCAAACCAGACGAGTGGTGTCACATCTCACTCATCCTGTTGACCCAGTTGTAACTGCCTTAAACCTCCCTGGACTGACCCTAACATGTATTGTTTTGTCTATTGTTTTCTTTGTGTTGATATATATTGTGTTGCGACTCTACAGGTGCCGAAGTTATTAATCTCCAGTGAAATTTGAGTTGGTTTGTTGTGTTCCTTGTACAAGGATAGAGGTCTCACCTGTATTGTGGGTTTTTTATACATGTTTATATGACTATGTATTGGACTGAATTTGGTTTATTTTGGCATGGGAAAGCACAGACCACTATTAATTTGAAGTTTAAGTTGATCTTTATGCGCCATTTTGGACGCATTACCAAAAGTTATGAAGGAGAAATTATGAAAAATTTTGAATTATTATTAAGAAAACCAACTAATTAATGAATACATTTTGAGACGATGTGATAAACGCCTTTGACCAGAAGCGAGAGCAAGTTGAACTAAAAATAAAGAAGTAATAATGAAAAAGACTAAAAGACCAATAAGTGGACTTGTGGAGTGACTTATGGGTGTGGTGTTGGTAATTGTGGCCAAGGATTGTTTCAGACAAGATGACCAACAACGTTCGAGGATCGAGGCGTTTACAACAACGCTGATGGGGACAATACAATGCTGAGACTGCTGCTGAGTCCAGAGGCATGGGATTCCAGAGCTTGTGTTGCCTGTGAAAGGAACGGACAGACTCTTGACATGCTGGTGGATAGAGGTGAACAACACTCATCTGTGAACTATGAGACTGTGATCATTAACGGACACCATCTACTGGGTGGATACAGGAAAACCACCCAAAACCTTTCACCAAGCCAGTGCCTACTCAGCTCACAGGACTGAATCTGACACGCCAACTCAGACTCCTGTTTCTCTCCTCGGATGTGCTTTGCTGATGGAAGAGAGCAACAGTTTTGTGCTCTCTGAATGGACTAACAGTGACTTTTCCCTGATTGGACAAACACCTTGCTGTCTTGAATCATTCACAGGACAATGGTTGCTGAATGCAGATATATCTACTGGGAAGAGCTGAAGGACGGTACAAGTGACATTTGACCTTAGATCAAAAATTCACTTTTGCCACATTACCCACCCATTGACCACTGTAGTTTGACAGAAACAGAAATTAAGATTTGGTGTATATAGAGAAGTTTTTAAAGTTAACCTGAATGGTCCTTTTTAGAATGACAAAATTAATTAGGTACACAAGGTGCTGCAAATTGTTTACATCCTATTAGAACAATAGTATGAAATATTTGTATATCTCATTTGCTCTCTCTCCTGGACAGTAGGCTAAAGAATGTGTCCCCATGACCAAAGCGATAGTGAAACAGAAAGAGTGGTGGCGGAAATTCAAAATATCGATAAACAGGAGGGAAATGTTGGATAAATATTGATTAGTCTCTATATTTTGTTTTATCTTACACGTTATAATCTGTATGACTGAAAAGATGTTGTTAATGTTTTACTTTGAGTTCCAGAGTTTGAGCATAAAACTGAAAGACCTATGCTGTGTCTGGTAGATGACCCCTGCCCTTTGACAGGGGAGAGCTGTGTATGACCGTAACTGGGACTGTGTCAAGGATAATGCATGATTAAAAGTAAACACTGTGAAGTTGTAAATGCCATTTGCTGCTTTGGGTACTGTCCCCCCTCCCTTAGAACCAAGCAGTAAATTGTAAACCAGGGGCGTGAACAAGTCAATAAAAGCCCATGTGGGGGCAACCAGGAGGCCAGAGCGAGCAGGACGATGGCCCAGCTCCATCGGAGCTGGACCATCATCTCTGTCTGTCTCTCCTGGTCAGAAAAAGGTAAACTGTCTTGTCTCACTTTCTTGCATTAACTATTGTGTTTTGTGGTTTTGTTGGCTACCAGCTCCAACAAGGAACAATATAGTCGTCCACAAATTGTCATTTGGGGTTTTTCAATCATTTGAGTATGTGTCTTTCAAAATGGAGATAAAACAATCTTCCATACTTTATATGACTATTTACAAACCACCACAGAATTGTTTTATCGAAGATTTTATTGAATTACTTTCATTCATATTGACTGATTTTGACGACACTCAGATCTACGTGTCACTGATGGCAGGTGAACATGGGCCTGTAGATACTCTCTGTCACTGCATCGAACAGATCAGTTTGTGGATGCAAAACAACTTTCTCCAACTAAACTCAGACAAAACTGAGATCATCGTTTTTGGCCCACAGACACAAAGACAAAGTGTTATCAGTCACCTTGAGTAGGGATGGGTACCGTTAAACGGTGCCTACTTGGAACCGACCGAAAAGCTCCGGTCGGGGGTGGTATCGAAAAACTAAAATTCTTTCGGTGCCAACTTTCGGTTCTTTTTCTCTCCAGAAGTCAATATATGACCCGCAGCGAGTCTAAAAAAAACATGAACGTGTGCGCAGATAATGAGCCGCTTCAGCGCAAATGGAGCGAAGCAAAACTATAACTTAAAACTATAACTTAAAGAGAAGCAAAGCTATAACGTACTAAACATTTGTAATAGAGACGGCTCAGCCGCGGTCTGCGCCAGGACTAAACCAGGTCCAGGACTTACACCGGTTGTAAAACCCAGAGTCAAACTAAACCAGTTATTATAAACCAGGACTGAATAAGAAATTTGAGTTTTTAGGCAAATTGAAAAACAACACAGAGCAGTGACTGTGACAACAAGAAAGACGTGTTTACCTTTAGCGACAGACCCGGAGGCTGAGTTTACGGGCTGTTGTTTACAACTTTACAAGCAGCTGCAGCGAAAGGAATATCAAAGATTGTTTGTGGAAAAGTGAGCGCTCACTCTGTATTAGACATTTTTTGTACAGTTGTTGTACATTATTGGTGGCAGAGTGAGCGCTCACACCATGTAAGGATCTTTGGCGGGAAAGTGCTTCGTCAAAGCGCAGTGTGTTTAGAAAAGTTTATCCGAAAGAAACCCGTGTCCTGATGTGGATCTGTCTCTGCAGCTCAGGAGGTAATAACGTCCTTTATTTCTTTTTATCACTGCTTAAGTGGAAATTGTGCTCAAAACAGGAAGTTACAGGTGACGCTGCTGCGACCTGTGGAGCTTCTGTTTTGCGGTTTTAGGACTTTTTCCTTTTATACACGTTATTTTAATTGAATTAAAATGACATAGGTACCGAAAAAAGTACCGTTAAGGAACCGGCACCGAAAAGCAGGTACCGTTAAAGTAGTGGTATCGAAAAAAAACGAACGGTACCCATCCCTAACCTTGAGTCTCTCTCTCTAAAACCAAAAAATCAGGTTAGAAATCTAGGAGTAATCATGGACTCAGACCTGAACTTAAACAGCCACATCAAAGCAATAACATCATCAGCTTTTTACCATCTGAAAAACATTAAGATCAGAGGAATAGTGTCAAAACCAGACTTGGAGACACTCATCCATGCGTTTGTCTCCAGCAGGTTAGACGACTGTAACGGCTGCTCACTGGCCTTTCTAAACGAGCTGTTAGAGCTGCAGAACATCCAGAACGCTGCTGCTCGAGTCCTGACAAGAACCAGGAAATACGACCATATTAGTCCAGTGCTCCGGTCTCTGCACTGGCTTCCTGTCACTCAGAGAATAGAATTTAAAACAGCTCTGCTTGTGTACAAGTCGTTTCATGGTTTAGCACCAAAGTACATCTCTGACATGTTAGAGCCGTATGAACCATCTCGGGCCCTGAGAACTTCAGGAAAGGGTCTCCTGGTGGTTCCCAGAGTCAATAATAAACACGGTGAAGCTGCGTTTCAGTTTCATGCAGCTAAAATCTGAAACAGTCTTCATGAGGATGTGAGACAGGCCTCAACTCTGACAATGTTCGAATCTAGGCTGAAAACAGCTCTTTTTACCCGAGCAGATGAAGACTGAAAGTATTTTATCTGCACTCTTGCCTTTTACTGTGATTGATTAATTTTTATGTTGATGTTTTAATGATTGATTTGATCCGTTTTCTTGTAATTTTATGCAACTGTGAAGCACTTTGAATTGCCTTGTGTATGAATTGTGCTCTACAAATAAACTTGCCTTGCCTTGAAAAACTGTGGCTGTCCTGTGTAAACTGGGGCTGTCCTGTGTAAACTGGGGCTGTCCTGTGTAAACTGGGGCTGTCCTGTATAAACTGGGGCGTTTGTTACCCTCCGTTATGGCAGATGGGTGTAAATAATGTTGCTGTCTTACCGGGCGGCACTGGTTGTTCTTGCCCTTCAGGCACAGGCTCACTGTGCACTGCAGGTGCACCACTCCGGGGTGTTTGGGGGGCCTGGTGGCTTTGAAGGAGAAGGAGCAGCGGTCTCCGTCTCCGTTCCCTGTCACATTCACCATGTGGTCACCAGGTTCTGCACATCTGAAAAATATAACATGTGTCTGAATAACTTGTGTTATTTACGGTATCTTTCATCTTCCAGCTCTAGTTGTGACCCAGGACTGACCCGTTGGTGATGAGGTTGTGCCTGAGCTTGTCCTTGACGTTCATCTGGACACTCGCCCAACAGGAGTCGATGACCAGAGCCATCCTGGAGTCCAGCTTCTTCACGCCCAGGTGAATCCACATG
The DNA here is from genome assembly GCA_021464625.1 of Proterorhinus semilunaris. Lineage (NCBI taxonomy): Eukaryota > Metazoa > Chordata > Actinopteri > Gobiiformes > Gobiidae > Proterorhinus > Proterorhinus semilunaris. Next base: position 38,373,239 of record CM038346.1, read on the forward strand.
GTCTCTCCCAGTCCCTGTTTGTCTCCCGGCTTCAGCACCTTGTTGCACTTGTGGTCACGGCACACTTTCTGCACCACGGAGTATTTATACGCACCCAACATGTCCAGCTGGATCGCAGAGCTGACAAACACAAGTTTACATCACTGAGACTGGCACGAACACAACACACAGGTCTCATCGTGTCGTCGGACCTAAGCACTTTTATCTACACTAAACGAGGTTATTAGATTCACTCAGTAAATATCCTCAAGCTCTGTGGTTATAAATTCTGGGGGAAAATCTTTAGACCTATCTTTTGGGTTTATACAAAGACATATGACAACTAGACAGCCATTCCTCCCTCCTCCCCATTTACGTTATTGACTACAGTCGAGAGAGAATCCATGCAGATCAGGCTCATCCTATAGAGCATGTTCCAAAAACGGGCAAAGAGGCGGGAAGCTCCGCCTTCATTTCCACAGGTCTCCAGGACTTGCCAATCAAAGCCCAAAGCCCAAAACTTTAAAAACCAAACCAGCATGGATAAAAAGATAATACCCCTCTCAGAGTTCTCCCAGGCAAAAACTCTTCCTTAGAGCCAGGCCTCAAAGGTAAAGACTATAGGATTCCATATCAAAGCAAGTTTTTTGGAGATGCCCCCTGCGACACGCAGCAATGTTAGAACCCGTCATGAGGGCTAAAAAGTAGAGCGATTCTTAACCATTGGGTTTATAGATAATATATGTATTCTTCACTCACTTTTGAATGCCCTTACATAGGCTGATGTTTCTGGGGAGAAGTATGTTTGTGGTGCGAGCTTCCAGGATCGTGATGGTCATGGGGGTGCTCATGGGGGTTCTCGCTGGCTGCTCGTAGCTGCAGGAGAAGTCCAGGTTGACGATCGTGACAGTGTTGTTGTAAATGATGTGGCTCTGGTTGGTCTGAAATCACACACAAATCAAACTGTAGGACTTGTAGGAGCACTCGCCGGATCCAACCTGGAGTGTCAACAATCTGGTGCTCTCCAGGGTCCCAAGTGGGCAGAGAATAATCTGATAGCAAAATGAAATCCGAGGCACACAAAATCAGCATCTGGTGTATTTTATAATAACGCCAACGAGTTTGAACTCATGACAGTCTTCGTCAGGGCAGTGATTTTCACACAGGTGCAACCAGGTTTATCAATTGCATGTCATGTGATCCAAAAATCATGTGACAGGACAAAATATTTGACAATTTGAAAAAAACGCATCGATACCATCACGATGGACAATGTGGTATGTACTGTTGGCGTTATGACGTAAATTTAAAATAAACCAGAAGCTGATTTTGTGTGCCTCGGATGTCAAAATATTGTATTTGGTTGATGGGCGGGACAGTGACATGTTAATGAACAAGCCACTCCGTATTGTTTCCATGGACTAATTTGCATCCGTTGTCCCACACTCGCACTCTGATTCATCCGGGCCGATTGCACATGTTTTTAGTGGTAGGGGAAAACCGGAGTACCCAGAGGAAACCAACGCAGACACAGGGAGAACATGCAAACTCCACACAGAAAGGCCCCATCCAGGTGGGAATCGAACCCAGAACTTCCTTGCTTTGAAGCATGAGCACTAACCGCTGCGCTACCATGTTGGGGCGAGTAAACCATGGACTGGCTCAAAAAAGTGTCAAGCGTCTGTGGGAACAAACGGCTTATCGCCTTAATCTAAACAAGACATTCAACATCCTCTTTGTAAATATAATTTGTATTCAGCATGTCAACAAAACAAACGTAAAAGTGTATAAATTGGCTCTTTCCATAATCGAACTTTCTCCCTCAGAAGGTAATAATGGAGATTTTGTGAATGCTTTAATTTAATATGAAAATATTAAATAATTGAAGTTAAGTTATATATTTTTCCATAGATTTATGTCAGTGATCTGCATCAAGGTTTCAAAGGCAAACCTCTAATTTATGTCTTTTTAAAAAACATTTCAAACACTGAGCTAAAGGTGACTTCATCACTTAAATGAACATTTCATAAATCATTAAGGTGAAAGTTACCGAGATTTTGGCGCTGCAGTTTTTGCTGCGGGTGAAATTGAAGGTGATCATGTGCTCGTCTTCATTGACTTGACCTTTGCAGGCTTTGTCCAGCAGGTGGAGCGCTAACACATTAAAACCTTTGTCTTCCAGCAAACAAATGGGCAGCTCCACTGAGGCTGTGTCCACCGTACACACGGTCTTCTCCCCTGGACAATAACAAAACAGCTGTGGTCAGATTTGTAAACATTTGAATCAGTCATTCAGACTCCAAAATCCATGATCGATGACGTGCTATAATCCACTTTCTGACAAAGATGAGCCATATATGGAAGCGATCACCAGCATCAAGTCTATCCTCTCATTGTGTTGGGTGTCTTTAGGCTGTTTTATGAATAAAAGTACATAATGAAAGGTATGGATGCGAGTTCGGGCCCAGAGCCCAGAGCGCAATGACGTGACCAAACATGAACGTAATTTAGACAATAGCTCCTTTCCAGAAGCACGTCGCTGTGTGAGTGTACACACAAGTCAATTCGAGCTTGTGCATTTCGCCGACTCGAGCCCTAAAAAGGCGTTTACAGCAGTTTCCCTGGTCAGTGTTGACTCACCGTATTTGCCGCTCTTTCTGAATGGATAAATGAAATTTTCACGGCAGAAGCACTTGGCTTCATCATTCTTCATCAGACCACAGAACTCATGAGAAGCACAGTAGTGGTTCAAACAAGGAGAGGGACCCTCTGAGGAGAAAGTAAGAACATCACCCAGACACACGATGAATATGAACAGTACTGAAGGTATGTTTAGTTTCAAAAAAAGTAAAAAAGAAAACAGTAAAAAGGACAATAGATGCCTGATCATCTCCATCTTAAAGCCATAAACCTCTTCTTTTTTTAGACTGTCGTTAAAATATGATACACCTGAAATGAATGAATACACAGCTGACACATACATAAGTCAGGGTCTTATCAGTCGAGAAACATAAGAACCACGAGCATCAGAGGAGACGTACCACAGCTCTTGTTGTTGAAGCTGACCCCAGTCCTGAGAGCGAAGGCGGCCTGGAGGTGACAGAACAGACCGTCGACGTCCCCGTATTGACACAGGAGATCACCGCAGGCGATACCGAAGTGTCCGGTGGTGTCATTGGCGAACATGGATTCACAGCTAAAGAATTAACACAGGTATCCATTGTTATAATAGACAAAACATGTATGCAGAACTATGTGTATGTCTCTGGAGGAAAATGTGTCCTCGACCACCTTCATTGACGCCTCTTTCAGTAAACTACACGAAGCACGGTGGCGTACATATCCTTCCTCTTTTCTCTCCAACGTCGCAAACCAATGCCCCACTTACTTTAGGCATTGGCCCAAAGTAACGGTGCGTGTTGTCCTTTGTAAAAAAAAAAAAAAAAGAAGCTGCTTCTACATGAATTTTGCAACCAAAGTGTGTTTATACTCATGTGTAAAAGTCTCAAAGGAGGACAACGGATTCAGAGCATCATCATCTGGTTGATATCAAGGCTCATATTTCACTAATACAAATGCAAATTGGAGCTTATTAGGAGCATTTCCTCTGTTTCCACTTAGTGTTTAAGAAAAAGAGTGGGCAAACCGTGGACTAAAAAAAAATGGACTATTTAGTTGCTGTGTGAAATCCAAAGCAAAACCACACAGCGTTCATGTAGCAGAGGCAGCGCTCAGAGATAGAGCAGTGCTGTGTTTGGACTTTCATTACGGCTTGATTTTTAATCTGTCAAAATGAAAGACGGACCTCAACATTTTCTGTCATAGCTAAAAATAATCCATAAATGACAGAGAATTTTTGGTTAATACAACCTCGGATTGCAATAGTATGTACATTACTTACATCTCTATGTTTGCACTGCAACCAGTTGGTTCGTCCATCTCATCATAAAGTTCCTCCCGACAGCTAGAGGGCGACAGAGAGACTGAGGTCAGAAGGAGCTGCAGTACCTTTCGCTGTCACTAGGCTGTCTATGTTCAGGGCTGTAGGCAAAGCTCTTTAATAAAACCCTAGATGGGACACGGCGCTCGTTGACGTGGCAAACATGGCGGCCATCCTTGGCTGGATGGCGAGGCTAACCCCTATGCCCCCAATGCAAAACCAGGAGCAACATTTTCATTGATTCAGCGTCAGAATGTGAAATACACTTATTGTTTGTGATTGGTTTATTACTTCTAAGTCTTTTTATCAGGTCATTTCTTTGAATGTCTCGTTTTTTAGTCGTGTGGTTTAGCCATATTAGCTTTGTTTTCTCTATTCATTCCCAGGGTTCAGTGGTTTAGCATTCATTGTATCACTGTCCCATGTTCAATAAATATTGGTCATGTAGTGTTTTAAAGTAGGACACAAACATTATGTCTGATATAAATTGAACTCAATGATTGGAAGTGTTTGACAGAGGAAAATCCATGAACAAATGGAGCTTACGTCTGTGCCTCCTTTAAAACTGGAATAACATTTGAAAAACTGCAACTTATCAAAGAGTCATGAAATATCTTAAAATAGATCAAAACAGTATCAAGGAAATAGGTGGTGTTTACATTTGATTACATTGCACTGGTCTAGAAGGGCCAGTCGCAAGATGGCCACCAGAATTGGTAGTACTATGGAAATGTCTTATCTGGAGTTTTATTAAAGATCTTTGGCTGAAGGTCTAACCTGTCATCGCTCAGGTCCATGCGGCGGTAGTCCTCTATAATGCGACTGGCTCTGATGCACACCCCCTGGTCCGGCAAATGGTCTGGACAAACACATTTATGTCCACAGCTGTGCGACACAAACCACATAACTGCCTCATCCACAGCGCCCGTTCAAAACAGGTGTTTTATGCATTTTTCTGACCTTTGGTAATCATTCCAAACACATCTCAAACCCTTCAGTTTTAATTTATTGATCTCACAATTTACTTACATTCGGCTCTTAGAAACACTCAGGGAGTGCAAATAGGCAGGAAATGTGGAAAAAAACTATTAAATAGTAAATATTGGTATCTTATATACAATGACTACCAAGGACTTTGTGGGGACAAAAAGTGTAAACCGTAAATAATAATAAAGTAAACAGACTATAACTAAAATGTTATAGTCAGTATTAGCAGTGCAGGTTTACATCAGAGTGCAAGTGCAACATGCATAGTGCTTGTACAGTCTGAGAGGAGAGGAAGGCCTTGTGGTAGCGCTCCTTCTTTCACTGAGGATGTCTCAGTCTTCCACTGAAAGAGCTGCTCAGCTCCTCTACAGTCCCTTGCAGTGGGTGGGAGGTGTTGTCCATGATGGAGGTGAGCTCGGCTAATACCCTCCTGGCCCTCACCTCCTCCACAGAGTCCAGGGGGCAGCCCAGGACGGAGCTGGACCTCCTGACAAGCTGGTTCAGTCTGTTCATGTCCCGCTCTGTGCTGCATGGTGATCGACTTCAGGAGGACGTCGATCACCATCTCCTTTGTCTTACTGGTGTTCATGCACAGGTGGTTGCGCACAAAGTCCACAAAGTCCATAATAACTACTCCAGGTCGACCGGTTCTTGTTTATTTTTCTGCTGTCTTACTAATAAAAATCTACATCAAAACTGTTGTAGAATCATGATCATACTCAAAGAGATTTTATTGTCAGTTCATTGATATGAATCGAAATGTTTATTCTCGCAAGTCCTTGGTGCAGTGCGGGAAGTGAGGGGTGGAAGCACAAGGGGGGCAGGGAAGGGAGGAAGTTCAGCTTTCTGATGGATAAGTAAAAAATAAATAGATAGTAATTTGAGTTTAATTTTTAGGTCTATTTGGCTCGTGCGTGGGATTTGCAGTGAGTGACGGGAGAAAGAGAGAATCCTCGAAATATGGAACAAAAGCCGTCCCTTATTGATTCAATCCCAATATTTATTCGAAATATGGGACAAATCTGTATTTCAGGGAACGGCTGGCGGCCCTAGCTCAAACACTCTTCTGGTTGTGCATGTCCCGTGCACATATAAACAGCACCCAGGCTGTGTGTGATACTGAGTCAACATTCCTCTGAGTTACAGAGACAGTAACATGACACTATGTGCTTTTTGTTTTCAGTACAAAGGCTGAGGCCTCATTGCTCTCCAGTCTGTCACAGACCGACAGGTGAAGAAGGAAGTCATGGAGATTCTGCTTTAGACAGAACTTCAGACTTCTGACGGTTGGAAGGCAAGTCGTATTTCAAAACAGAACACTGTAACATGGTAAAAGGCTGTATCACCATGTCAATGTTGCTTAATATTCCCTGTAAATGACTTTCTGACCTGGTGTTGAGATGTGCGCCACAGTTCCGTCAAAGGAGATGGACATGTTGCCGTAGGAGAGGGGTACCGTGAGATGGACTCCGTTCTTGTTCTTGGAAAGCTTCGCACCATTTAAGACCTGCACTGAACTGCCCAGGTTTACACTGGTCTTGTTCACCTGTGACAAGAGAAAACACAAAAAAATGCACTACATACTACAAAACCGACACCCACAGCACAGGTTTTACACAGGCTGTCTGACCTTTACATTTTTAAAGAGAAATATAGGCACTCTGTAATTTTTCCAAACTATTTCATGCACCAAATGGCTTATTTTTCTATTAAAACATTCAACAATGGTTCACTTTTCTTTAATATTTATGTCTATGTCCATAAAGAGCCCAATCTTGTGTTTCTAAACGCAGACTGTTATCCTGTTGACAAGGGGCGCTCTGTGAAATCTTCAGCCCCAGACTTAACGTAGTAAGTGGGTTGAACGGAGGCTGTACATGGGCTGGACAGACACCCATGGCGATGATTTGTACAACAGTGGTCCTTCCCCAAGCCATACAGACTTGAATATTTACATTTTTGGTGTTTTAATCACGTTTCTGCGGCACAGAGATGGCCATGTGCTCGTCAATAGGAGCGCCACAGCGGGACTGTCCATATATCCTCCTTCTCTTGGGACACGGGCAGTGTTTAACTCACAGTGGGATAAATAAAGTGTATAGTTTGACTTGTGAGATCAGAAAAAGGATGGAGGAAGTGCATGAGACCACATGATGTTAAAGAGGAAAAGATAACGAGGCTGCGAAGGGAAAGCGGCAACCCCCGCCTCCATCGTCTTGTTTGGACCAACGCTGTTCTTGCAAAAGACGGAAAATAAGCCACAAAGAGCCTTAAAGTCTAGCGTACACTGTGCCATTATTTTTGTCTTATACGATTTTTACATGTCAGATTGCATGATGTGGGGATTGTAAAATCGTGAGCCTGTCTCCACTGTGCGATGGTTCAAAGAGACAATCGTAGCTACGACCAAAGTCTATCGTAGCTAATATCAGGCTGCAGAAGGCGTGTGTTTAGCTCACTACCTGATGTTGCTCGTAGCTAGTCTTTGGTCGTACAACGGTTCTATTTTAAGTCTTTGTCCCTGTCTCACTGTACGACCTACAACCTGCGATTTTCAGCTACGACCTAAGAGAAAATAAAATGGTAAATGGACTCAACTTATGGGGCGACGGTGGCGCAGTTGGTAGAGCGGGTCATCTTGTGATCGGAAGGTCGTGGGTTTGAATCCCAGCTCCCGCAAATGCACACTGTTGTTGTGTCCTTCTGCAAGACACTTCACCCTACTTGCCTCCAGTGTCTGTGCACATTGGTGTATGAATGAGAGTGTGAATGGGTGACTGGTTCCTTACTGTAAAGCGCTTTGGGCCTGATAAAGGTAGAAAGCGCTATACAAGTTGAGTCCATTTACCATTTTAAGAGAAAATAAATGACATGGTCAGACATTCGAGTGCTTACTTTGACTCTCCCGCCCTGGAGCAGTTGGAATGTGGTGGATCCCATTGTGAGGTGCAGGCTGTCCAGGTAAGGCGGATAAGTGCGTCGACGGTAGTTGTACTTTCCCAGAAGGTGGAGCTCCCCGTTGGACAGCAGTGTGTACGAACAGCGGTCACGGACAAATTGAGGAGGATAAAGTGTATTGTCCAACACCATTGAAGCAACAAGTGTGCAGCTCTTCTTCACGCACCTGCAAAAATGATAATTACTTGACGTGCAGTTCCAACCACCTTCGGGGGTGTTAATCATGAATATGAAGCATGACGGTTGATAGACAGTGTGTGTGTGTGTGTGTGTGTGTGTGTGTGTGTGTGTGTGTGTCTGTATATATGGTTTATGGAGCCAATTGACCTGACTACTCACCAGCACTACGAGAACCTAAGGGGATTAGCAGGACTATGCTACGGTCCTCATAAACCAAGATTTTGTATTTTCATTTTTAGCATATAAAGAGCATAATTTCATTGTTTTTCTGAAGTCCTTTTAATGCTCAATGATAATATATCATGCACATATCAAGTTTTTTTAAATTCTTAGCTTTTAAAGACCATAAATTGAAAGTTTATTTGACGTCCATATAATACCCCAACCTGACTTCTTGTGTATGGAGTGTATGATGTGCTCCCCCTACCCTACTCTGGCGGTATTGAAGGCTCCATTGTGATTGGTTCTTTATGGGGACACGTGCGGGATATGTGTCCGGGCATGTTGAGTGATTTCGGAAGACATCTAATGGTAATGCGAAGAAGAAGGACCAAGAGAAAGTTCACTCCAAAGAAGACAAGAAAATATATTGGTAAGTATCTAGTCCTTGTTAAATATACGTTATCAAGTATTTTCTGAATGGAACTTAGCCCCGGCCTGGAGGATTTATCCCCGGGCTGGATGATATGGGGACCGGGCTATTGGGTTTTGGAGCTGGCTGTGGAACTTAGCCCCAGCCTTGGTGAGTTTTCCCCGGCCTGGATGAGTTGGGGGGTGTAGTCCGAGGAGGGGTGCTTAAGAGTGGGTCCGAGATGTGGGCTGTGTGTCCCCGGAGGTCCAGAGGAGTCAGGGGGGCGAGTGTGTGCATGTAGGGCCGGGGTAGGAGTGCCCTGAGCCGGGTAGTGTAAGTGGAGTAGAGGGTGGGTCATTGTGGTGGATGTTGGTGCGGGGCTGGTAGCTTTAGGAGCAGGCTGGTCAGAGGAGGTCCAGAGGAGCCAGGGGGGCGAGTGTGTGCACGTAGGCCGGGGTTGGAGTGCCCTGAGCCGGGTAGTGTAAGTGGAGTAGAGGGTGGGTCATTGTGGTGGATGTTGGTGCGGAGCTGGTAGCTTTAGGAGCAGGCTGGTCAGAGGAGGTCCAGAGGAGCCAGGGGGGCGAGTGTGTGCACGTAGGCCGGGGTAGGAGTGCCCTGAGCCGGGTAGTGTAAGTGGAGTAGAGGGTGGGTCATTGTGGTGGATGTTGGTGCGGAGCTGGTAGCTTTAGGAGCAGGCTGGTCAGAGGAGGTCCAGAGGAGCCAGGGGGGCGAGTGTGTGCACGTAGGCCGGGGTAGGAGTGCCCTGAGCCGGGTAGTGTAAGTGGAGTAGAGGGTGGGTCATTGTGGTGGATGTTGGTGCGGGGCTGGTAGCTTTAGGAGCAGGCTGGTCAGAGGAGGTCCAGAGGAGCCAGGGGGGCGAGTGTGTGCACGTAGGCCGGGGTAGGAGTGCCCTGAGCCGGGTAGTGTAAGTGGAGTAGAGGGTGGGTCATTGTGGTGGATGTTGGTGCGGAGCTGGTAGCTTTAGGAGCAGGCTGGTCAGAGGAGGTCCAGAGGAGCCAGGGGGGCGAGTGTGTGCACGTAGGCCGGGGTAGGAGTGCCCTGAGCCGGGTAGTGTAAGTGGAGTAGAGGGTGGGTCATTGTGGTGGATGTTGGTGCGGAGCTGGTAGCTTTAGGAGCAGGCTGGTCAGAGGAGGTCCAGAGGAGCCAGGGGGGCGAGTGTGTGCACGTAGGCCGGGGTAGGAGTGCCCTGAGCCGGGTAGTGTAAGTGGAGTAGAGGGTGGGTCATTGTGGTGGATGTTGGTGCGGAGCTGGTAGCTTTAGGAGCAGGCTGGTCAGAGGAGGTCCAGAGGAGCCAGGGGGGCGAGTGTGTGCACGTAGGCCGGGGTAGGAGTGCCCTGAGCCGGGTAGTGTAAGTGGAGTAGAGGGTGGGTCATTGTGGTGGATGTTGGTGCGGGGCTGGTAGCTTTAGGAGCAGGCTGGTCAGAGGAGGTCCAGAGGAGCCAGGGGGGCGAGTGTGTGCACGTAGGCCGGGGTAGGAGTGCCCTGAGCCGGGTAGTGTAAGTGGAGTAGAGGGTGGGTCATTGTGGTGGATGTTGGTGCGGAGCTGGTAGCTTTAGGAGCAGGCTGGTCAGAGGAGGTCCAGAGGAGCCAGGGGGGCGAGTGTGTGCACGTAGGCCGGGGTAGGAGTGCCCTGAGCCGGGTAGTGTAAGTGGAGTAGAGGGTGGGTCATTGTGGTGGATGTTGGTGCGGAGCTGGTAGCTTTAGGAGCAGGCTGGTCAGAGGAGGTCCAGAGGAGCCAGGGGGGCGAGTGTGTGCACGTAGGCCGGGGTTGGAGTGCCCTGAGCCGGGTAGTGTAAGTGGAGTAGAGGGTGGGTCATTGTGGTGGATGTTGGTGCGGAGCTGGTAGCTTTAGGAGCAGGCTGGTCAGAGGAGGTCCAGAGGAGCCAGGGGGGCGAGTGTGTGCACGTAGGCCGGGGTAGGAGTGCCCTGAGCCGGGTAGTGTAAGTGGAGTAGAGGGTGGGTCATTGTGGTGGATGTTGGTGCGGGGCTGGTAGCTTTAGGAGCAGGCTGGTCAGAGGAGGTCCAGAGGAGCCAGGGGGGCGAGTGTGTGCACGTAGGCCGGGGTTGGAGTGCCCTGAGCCGGGTAGTGTAAGTGGAGTAGAGGGTGGGTCATTGTGGTGGATGTTGGTGCGGGGCTGGTAGCTTTAGGAGCAGGCTGGTCAGAGGAGGTCCAGAGGAGCCAGGGGGGCGAGTGTGTGCACGTAGGCCGGGGTTGGAGTGCCCTGAGCCGGGTAGTGTAAGTGGAGTAGAGGGTGGGTCATTGTGGTGGATGTTGGTGCGGGGCTGGTAGCTTTAGGAGCAGGCTGTGGAACTTAGCCCCAGCCTTGGTGAGTTTTCCCCGGCCCTGATGAGTTGGGGACCGGGGTATTGGGTTTAGGAGCTGGCTGTGGAACTTAGCCCCAGCCTGGGTGGTTCTTTGTAGGTTCAAGTATTGTCTGTTTATCTTTCAGAGTGACACTGGGAAGGACCAAAGGCAGGAGATGGCACAAGAAAAAAACAACCCAGACTCAGACCCAGACTATGTGGGTGATGAAGATTTAGATGAGCTCCCCCATCCAAATATATGGCTGACACAAAAGTCGGATACAAGTCTTGCTCCTGCTTCTAGTGCACCGGGAACCAGCCAGCAAGGTAGTTCTTCATACACCTCAGAGTTGCATTCAGAGAATGGTCCACAAAGAGGAGACCCACAGCGGACAAGTTCCATAAATTACTGCTTTGTCTGCGGTAAGCCCCAGAAGAAAATATCGAGACATCTTAAAACACACAAGACCAATGCAGAGATTTTACAAGTCTTTTCCCTTACTGATGTCAAGGAGCGCAACAAACGGATTGAAAAAATTAGGAATAAAGGGAACTTTTTACATAATCAAGCAGTATTACAAAGTGGGAAAGGGCAATTGAAAGTGAAGCGACGATGCAAAAAAAAAGCTTTGGATGGAAAGTTTATTCACTGCATGTATTGTCAAGGCATGTTTCTCCGCAAAGAACTATGGAGGCATACTCGCAGGTGCCCTCACAAACCCGAAGATGCAAACCAAGAAGAGACGTCTGGAAGGAGAAGGATCCTCGGCTCTGCATCAGCTCAGGATGCCGCCTTATGTGCGCAAATCTCGGGTGGGGTTTGGAAGCTTCTCAGTGTTATGAACGTGGATGAAGTTGGATCAGTTGTGCGAAATGACTTCTGTATTCTCCAGTTTGCCCAGTCACTTTACAACATTCATGGACAAGATACAACAAAGTATGAATACATAAGACAAAAACTGAGAGAAGTGGGACGTCTGCTGCTGTGCTTGCGGACAGATTTCTCTGTGCCGACCCTGGAAGATGCTGTTAGGCCTGCAAACTTTGAGAAAGTGGTACAAGCGGTCAAAAAGGTAGCAGGTTTTAATGATGACAATCTTTCGTACAAAACCCCGAGCCTTGCTCTTAAACTCGGCCACACACTGAATAAGATCTGCGACATCATCCACTGCCGGGGCTTGATGGCAGAAGATGAGAAGCTGGTGAAGTATACTGAAACATTTAAGAAGTTGCTCAGTACCAAGTGGAAAGAATATGTATCTCACAATGCCCTTAACACACTGAGTGATGCCAAGTTTAATAAACCGTTAACCTTACCATTCACTGAAGATGTTGTGAAACTTCACAAGTTTTTGGAAAAGGCAGCAGAAGAGGCCACAAGCAAACTGCAAGAAACAGATGATGCTCAAACTTATGCCCGTCTTGCCATGGTGTTGCTCACACAAATCATTGTGTTCAACCGTCGGCGAGCTGGAGAGGTTTCCAAAATGCCTCTGAAACATTTTCTGGAGAGGGATAATCAACAACTTCATGCGGATGTAAGCCTTGGTTTATCGGACACAGAAAAGAAGCTCTGCCGGTATCTAAGTCGCGTGGAAATTATGGGTAAAAGAGGGAGAAAAGTTGCAGTTCTTCTCCCCCGACCTGTTGTCAATGGTCTTACACTACTCACAAATAAGAGGAAAGAATGTGGTGTGTCTCCCTCAAACCCATTCTTATTTGCACGACCCAAAGCACCAACCCATTATAGAGGAAGTGACTGCCTGAGACGTTTCTCCACACAGTGCGACACAAAGTACCCCGAGCACCTCCGGTCGACGGGTCTCAGGAAACATGTGGCCACGCTATCTCAAGTCTTAAACCTCCAGGAGAATGAGCTGGATCAGGTGGCAGACTTCCTTGGACATGATATCCGCGTACACAGGGAATTCTACAGACTGCCTGTTCCAACAACACAACTTGCAAAGATATCCAAAGTATTGCTTTTAATGGAGAAGGGATCCATTTCCTCGCTAAAAGGAAAGACGCTGGAGGAGATTGAACTTGAAGGTTTGTTAAATGTATCTCTTATCTGGGTGTGCATGTAGGGCCGGGGTAGGAGTGCCCTGAGCCGGGTAGTGTAAGTGGAGTAGAGGGTGGGTCATTGTGGTGGATGTTGGTGCGGAGCTGGTAGCTTTAGGAGCAGGCTGGTCAGAGGAGGTCCAGAGGAGCCAGGGGGGCGAGTGTGTGCACGTAGGCCGGGGTTGGAGTGCCCTGAGCCGGGTAGTGTAAGTGGAGTAGAGGGTGGGTCATTGTGGTGGATGTTGGTGCGGGGCTGGTAGCTTTAGGAGCAGGCTGGTCAGAGGAGGTCCAGAGGAGCCAGGGGGGCGAGTGTGTGCACGTAGGCCCGGGTTGGAGTGCCCTGAGCCGGGTAGTGTAAGTGGAGTAGAGGGTGGGTCATTGTGGTGGATGTTGGTGCGGAGCTGGTAGCTTTAGGAGCAGGCTGGTCAGAGGAGGTCCAGAGGAGCCAGGGGGGCGAGTGTGTGCACGTAGGCCGGGGTAGGAGTGCCCTGAGCCGGGTAGTGTAAGTGGAGGAGAGGGTGGGTCATTGTGGTGGATGTTGGTGCGGGGCTGGTAGCTTTAGGAGCCGGCTGGGGATCTTAGCCCCAGCCTTGGTGAGTTTTCCCAGGCCTGGTGGCTTTAGGAGCGGGCTGATTGAATTGAATCCCCCTTTTGTTTTTAGATGAAATTCCCATCAGTGCAGATGAGGCCGAAGAGGAGAGTCACAGTGACTCGGGGGACTCTGCTGAGAAACAAGCGGCAACTGTGGTTATAGATGATGACCCGATCGACATAGCTGATGGAGATACCTCTGATTTTGAAGGCAAGTTCTTCTGTTTACTCTTGTAGTAGTCTTGCTCTGACTTATTCACATTGTTTTGTTTAAATTAATTCCTAATTTTCCTTTTCAGAGGCAGCACAGAGGCCTGCAAAGCAACCTGGACCAAAACGCAGAGTGACAAAAAGAGCATGGTCAAAGACTGAAGAAGCAGCTGTAATGCGGCATTTTAAAAAACACATCAAGAGAGGAAAACTGGCCACAAAAAATGAAGTAACTCAGTGTAAGCAAGCAGAAATGGCCTTAAGTCAGAGAACACTGCAGAATATAAGAGACTTTGTGAGAAATCGTGGACTAGCACGTAAAAGACAACTAAAGGTAAAAGATGGATAAGCATGGAGTGTATGTATGAAGAACATTAAAACTTTTCCAGCCTCTAATTGTGGTTCATCCATCCATCCATTTTCTCCCACTTGTCCGTTGCCGGGTCGTGGAGGCAGCCGTTGGAGCTGCCCAAATCACATAGCACCAGTCCCCTATGGCTCCTCCTGCAGGTGGTGGGTCCACGGAAGGACGGCCTCATGGTTCCAAACGGGCCTGTTGGTCTCTCATAGGGGAATTGTGGTTCAGTTATGTTTAAAGTCCTCATAATTCATCTTTGGTCCTCATGAACCACCTTCTGGTCGGTGGCTGTGTATAGACAACCGTAGCTGATACAAGGATGTTAAATAGACCTAAATTTTTTTCAGATTTTTTACAGTTAGTCTATCCAGAGCTTATCTCTCTAGGACCTTGGGAAACCATAGTCCTCTTAAACCACACCAGGGTTGGTTTTTCCAAAAGGTCAACATAAACCATAAAACCACGTATGTGTGTGTGTGTGTGTGTGTGTGTGTGTGTGTGTGTGTGTGTGTGTGTGTACAGTTCAGATTCCATATGGCCCAACCCTTCACAGAGTAACTGTACATTTACTCTCTTCAGAGTTAACTTCAGGTCAGACACCATGAGGCACAGAAGTTGCATTTCCATCAGAGAAAATGCACATCTGTCTGAAATTTGCATAAATGCACATAATAAAAAATGTTTTACATGTGTTTACTTCAAAGAGTTTGAAGGGCGGTGGTTACCATGGTTACAGTGGTCGGCTGAATGACGCAAGAAAACTCTGCATTTTTTATTTCACTCAAGATTTGAGCTTGTTTGCTGTTTTTGTTTAGTTTTTGGCCACATTAATTTACCTTGTCGGAATTAGTTAATTTAGGCGGCAAAGCAAAAGTATCGTAGCTAAACGCTGGACAAAGCAAAAACTATCCCAGATTGTGTTTTCTGCGTTTTCGAATGCTAACGTGGCCCATCGTTGCAATGCACTGTTGTCGGTATGAACGCGAGGGAGAGGGGTTGTAGGGGAACATGTTTGTTCTGGTCACTTTAATGCAATTATGCGAGGGAGCGCCGACCCGCGCCACCGCGGAATGGCTGTAGGCCAGTCCCGGCGCCAGCTCAGTACAGAAGGGGGGCGGCTGAAAACCAAGGGGGGGTTTAAGGTTTTAAACCAAGGGGGCGTTAAGGTCAGCACAGACTGCACGATTTTTATGCCGGATTTTGAAACAATTCTCAGTCGCGCCGAGTCTTCCCGAGTCGTGTCTAGCCGATGCAGTCGCAGAGAGTCGTGTCGCGTAGTGTGTGTGGGGGCGGGGTCACGACTGGACTCACATTTGAATCGTGTAGTGTGGGCAGCAGTCAGGCGCAACTGGACTACAGTCGCAGGAAATCAAACGGGTATGTATCAACTCGTCTAAGCTCAGGTAAAAACGGTGGCCTGTTCCTTTGTACAGGAGGGAATGAATCTGAGCACCGCTCTCAACGCTGCTTGTAATAAACCACACCTCAGTTGTAATAAACCACACCTCAGTTGTAATAAACCACACCTCAGTTGTAATAAACCACACCTCAGTTGTAATAAACCACACCTCAGTTGTAATAAACCACACCTCAGTTGACCTCTTCTCTTATTAAAAGTCACGTCCTCTCACCAGTGGCACAGGTATGTAGCGCGACTGCTGTGCCACATGGAAGATAACCATCACGTTTAGAGCTTGCACTGTCCTTGCGCCGGGCACAAGATCTGACCCTAGAGCTTATTCGGGTGCACCATTTACGTCTTCGTTGGAAACACACAATGTTTTTTCTTTAACAGGGTCTACCCTTCATTCCAACAACCCTCCATTGCGACGTCACACCCCCATTCATTGAAATACCATGCCTTAAAATGCATTCAGTATTCAGTAACTAAATACAATTTCAGTGTATTCTCCCCACAGGTTGTCAGGCCGCACACATGATTGACAGAATCATCAGCCAATCAAAATTCGACATACAATGCCCTGCTGTGTCTCAGCAGCTACCCCTCTACTGTTTTCCTCGCCGGGTAAAACCACTAATGTAACGGACATTGATGTTTGGCGCCCCTTTCTCATGAAGGGCTTCAATAGCAAAGCAGCTGAAACGAGACGCAGACGTTTGGCCCCTGACGCACATTTTTTTTCGTAGGTGTGTTGGTACATCAACCAATCGCACGTCATATATATCAAATCAAATCAAACTTTATTTATAAAGCGCTTTTCATACCGAAAGGTATCACAAAGTGCTTTACAGATAACAAACAGGCGCGCGCACACACACACACACACACAAAATATATCATTAGGACTAAATAAATAGATGTGAGTTAAAAGCTAAGCTAAAAAGGTGGGTCTTGAGCCTGCTCTTAAAAACATGAACGTTCTCTGCGGTCCTGAGCTCCTCCTCAGGTCGTTCCAGAGGCGAGGGCCATAATATTGGAAAGACGCCTCGCCGTGAGTCTTTCTGTTGACTTTAGGAATAACTAGGAGACCCCTGCCGGAGGAGCGAAGGCGCCGTGAAGGTTCATAAGGTAAAAGCAGTTCTGAGAGATAAGAAGGACCAAGACCATTAAGACATTTAAAAACCATTAAAAGAACTTTAAAATCGATCCTGAAACACACGGGGAGCCAATGCAGCGACTCTAAAACCGGTGTAATGTGGTCCCGCCTCCTGGTCTTCGTCAGGACACGAGCTGCTGAGTTTTGTAAAAGTTGTAAACCTGAGATACTCTTTTTGGGAAGACCAGAAAGCAGGGCATTACAGTAGTCAATACGACTGGTGATAAAAGCATGCATTAGCGTCTCCGTGTTGGCCCGAGAGAGAATGGAGCGGACTCTGGCTATGTTCTTTAGATGGTAAAAACCTATCTTTGTGATATTCTTAATGTGTGGAATTAAAGTCAGCTCAGAGTCAAAAATCACACCCAGGTTCTTCACCTGTGAGGAAGGATTAAAAGACAATGACTGTAGTTTGGGTAAAAGTTTCTCTCTCTGGGCCTCAGGACCGATGACTAAAACTTCAGTTTTGTCCTGGTTAAGCTGGAGAAAGTTTTCTGCCATCCAGGATTTGATATCTAGAATGCAGTTAAAAAGTGAATCCATTGGCCTGGTGTCATCAGGAGACATGGAGATTTAACCCTGACCCTAACAACTAACCTTAATGATAGTGGGCTGGTGCCTAATCTTAATACATCTCTGATTGGATGATGAATGTCCACTGTGTACCAACCTACCTACGGAAAACAATTTTAAAAAAACACATCGGCAGTACCGCCACTGACTGCCCTTCGCTGATTGGTTTACTCTGTTTCCTGTTTGCTTGCGTTACGCTGTGGAAATCAGATTGATGCGGAGTTTTACCAGACTCACACACTGGTACAGTGGTGAGTCTGTATTTTTTTTTTCAGGAAAGCCTGTTTCCATGTTATAATGTGCTCATCTCAATCATGTGTTTCCATATATTACGTGTGTTCCTGAAGGTTTTTGTTTGGGGGCGGAGGCACTGCTGCTTTCGTTTGCTTTGTTGATGCATCATGTGGCATACAAATGTCCACAAACCCTTTTTTTACCTATACACCTTTCTATTTAGTGAGTGAGTGAACCCGGAGGAGAGAGGAGGAGAGAGGAGGAAGAGGGGGAGAGAGGAGGAGGAGGGGGAGAGAGGAGGATGAGGAGGAGAGAGGAGGAAGAGGGGGAGAGAGGAGGAGAGAGGAGGAAGAGGGGGAGAGAGGAGGAAGAAGAGGAGAGAGGAGGAAGAGGGCGTTCCCTCAAGATGGCGCCGAGGAAGGCAGCCACGGTGCTTTCGTGCGCTCTGTTGTGTCTGTTATTGTGCGTTTACTGTGTGTCCGCGTGCTCTTACACCCGTGAAGAGCTTCTGAACATCAGGTCAATCACCTCTACGGACCTACTGCCAGTTTTTTTGGCAACAGCCGCGGATTTGGTCCACTTTTTGACCAAACGAGTGAGACGCCGCCGGAGGGGAAAGCGTGCGGGGGCCCTTGTTCGCCTTCGCAGGCGCGGTGCACGCACGCCTTTACCTGGCGTATTCCTCACGAACGCTCGCTCACTCCCCAACAAGATGGACGAACTAGCGCTGCTGATGAGAAGGAACAAGGACCTCTCCTCGTCCTGCGTTCTCTGTTTCACGGAGACATGGCTGAGCGCGAAGGTCCCGGACAGCGCGGTTCACCTGGAGGGCTTTCAGCTTCTCCGCGCGGATCGGGACCCGAGGCTCTCCGGGAAAACAAAAGGCGGTGGAGTTTGTTTCTACATCAACAGCAGCTGGTGTACTGATACTACAGCGATCTCCCAACACTGCTCTCCTGCTCTGGAATATCTCATCATTAACTGTAAGCCTTTTTATTCACCGCGGGAAATAGTTTCAATCATTCTGGTGGCTGCTTATCTACCGCCGGGCACGGACATTCTCGAAGCTCAGCGCGCGCTCGCGGAGCAGATACTACACACGGAGCGGACCTTCCCGGACTCTCTTGTTATTGTGCTTGGTGACTTTAACAAGGGGAACCTGAGCCAGGAATTACCCAAATACAGACAGTTTATTAAATGCCCCACCAGAGAGGAGAACACGCTGGATCACTGTTACACTACAATACGCAACGCATACCACGCTGTCCCCCGCGCTGCACTCGGACTTTCAGATCACGTGATGGTCCACTTAATCCCCTCATACAGACAAAGACTGAAACTCGCTAAACCTGTAGTCAGCACAATAAAGACGTTCACCACTGAGGCTGTGGAGGAGCTGCGCTCATGTTTGGAGACTACAGACTGGGAAGCGTTAAAGGCTGGTAACAACCTGGATGAATATACGGACACTGTGACCTCATACATCCAGTTCAATGAGGAGCGCATCATACCAACGCGCACTAGGGTTTGTTTTAATAATGATAAACCCTGGTTCACCCCCAAACTCCGACACCTACGAAAGGAGAAAGAGACGGCCCACAAAAATGGCGACAGAGACCATTACAGGGAGGCAAGGTACAGCTTTAGCAGGGAGGTGGAGAAAGCTAAAGCTGCATACTCTGCCCGTCTCCAACATCAGTTCTCCTCCAATGACTCTGGAGCAGTGTGGCGGGGTCTTAGGGCGATCACCAATTACAAGCCCAAGGCCCCCCGGGCTCTGAACGACCTGTGCCTCGCCCAGAGTCTGAACATACATTACTGCCGCCACGAACGCCCATCAGCCTTTGACACCTCTCTAGACACTCCAGCTGCCCCTGCTCCCCCCATCATCACCTCTACCATCAACGACCCCAGCACTTCATCAAAGGTCTCCACAAACCCTCCCACCCCCCCTGCTCTCTCCATCCAAGAAGAGGAAGTGCGTCGGCAGTTCCTGAAACTGAAACTGCGGAAGGCCCCTGGGCCGGATGGTGTCTCCCCCTCCACCCTGAGACACTGCGCGGATCAGCTGGCTCCCGTCTTCACAGACATTTTCAACACCTCCCTGGAGTCATGCCGCGTGCCGTCCTGCTTCAAATCGTCCACCATCGTCCCTGTCCCTAAAAAACCACGGATCACAGGACTTAATGACTACAGGCCGGTGGCACTGACGTCTGTGGTCATGAAGACTTTTGAGCGCTTGGTCCTGCCTCACCTCAAGGACATCACCGCCCCCCTCCTGGACCCGCTGCAGTTCGCCTACAGAGCCAACAGGTCTGTGGACGACGCAGTCAATCTGGCCCTCCACTTCACCCTGGAGCATCTGGACTCCCCAGGAACCTACGCCAGGATCCTGTTTGTGGACTTCAGCTCTGCCTTCAACACCATCCTCCCTGAACTGCTACGAGACAAGCTCTACCAGCTCAGCGTGCCCGACTCCCTCTGCAGGTGGATCACCGACTTCCTGACGGACCGGAGACAGCACGTGCGGCTGGGGAAGATCGTCTCGGACACTCGGACAACAAATACTGGAACTCCTCAGGGCTGTGTACTTTCCCCCTGGCTCTTCTCCCTGTATACAAACTGCTGCACCTCCAGCCACCAGACCGTTAAACTGATCAAGTTTGCGGACGACACCACCCTCATCGGGCTCATCTCGGACGGTGATGAGTCCGCCTACAGGAGAGAGGTGGAACGGCTGGCGTCCTGGTGCAGCCACAACAACCTGGAGCTGAACGCCCAGAAGACAGTGGAGATGATCGTGGACTTTAGGAAAGACACAGCCCCACCGTCCCCCCTTGCCCTGACAGACTCTTCCACCCCCATTTCCATCGTGGACTCCTTCCGTTTCCTGGGCACCACCATCACCCAGGACCTCAAATGGGAGCCGACCATCAGCTCCCTCATCAAGAAGGCCCAGCAGAGGATGTTCTTCCTGCGGCAGCTGAGGAAACTCAAGCTGCCAACCAAGATGTTGGCGCAGTTCTACACGGCCATCATCGAGTCCATCCTCACCTCCTCCATCACCGTGTGGTTCCCCGGCGCTACAGTACGGGACAAGCACCGACTGCAGCGCATTGTGCGTGCTGCAGAGAAGGTGATTGGCTGTGAGCTCCCATCTCTCCAGGACCTGTTCACCTCCAGGACCCGGAGGCGTGTGGGTCGGATCACAGCTGACCCTTCTCACCCTGGACACGGACTATTCACCCCTCTCCCCTCAGGCAGGAGGCTACGGTCTATCCAGACCCATACCTCCCGCCACTTGAACAGTTTTTTCCCCTCCGCCATCAGACTCATGAACAAATACAAGTCTCTGTAGCTCAGTCACAGAGTCATGGATGTATCTGCACTTGCAGTGTGCGGTGTGTCCACACTTAGACCCGCTGCTATCACTTTATCACTTTATCACTTTAAACACTTAATACCACTTTAAATGCCAAAACATCTATATATACAACCCCGCTGTTGTTCATTGTCAAATTGTTGTTGTCTTAACATATGTCACTTTATTTTATCTTATTTATTTAATATTTTTTATTTTATGCATGCCCTTATAACCTTATAGTTTAACGTTCTTAGCTTATTTTTTTATCTTAATTCTGTGTTATATGTTTTATGTCGCACGTTTGCACCAAGTAAAATTCCTAGTTTGTAAACCTTGTTCACAAACCTTGGCAATAAAACGAATTCTGATTCTGATTCTGAGAGAGGAGGGAGAGGAGGAAGAGGGGGAGAGAGGAGGGAGAGGAGGAGAGAGGGGGAGAGAGGAGGAAGAGGAGGAAGAGAAGAGAGGGAGAGAGAAGGGGCCGCATGTCGAGAGGACACTTAGTTACAAAATATACAGTAGCCTATACCTTAATATTTTTACAAAATAAGAAAAACAAAACATTGAAAAAATGTTACAAGTAATAAATAAATCATTTTAAAAGAAGAAACTAAGAATCCCAGTTGGTTGCTGTCCTAACGTCGATAATTGTGCATAATTGTAAAATCGCAATATTTTCTCTCATAATAATTGTGACTCAAGAAAACCAAAGTCATGACATCCCTAGCCCAGGTCATTGGTCATCCCAATCTGGTCACCCTAGTGTATTTGTTATAGGCCCATGTTACAGTCGTATGGTTGTCTATTTGTTGGTCAAAAATCCAGATATGTGATGACAATATTGGGCTCTTTTTAGCAGTCATTAGCAGAACCTTGTGGGGCATGCATTACCTAGCTCTAGAAATATGGAAATAAATGTGGTTTTGGCGACTCAACACATCTGTAAGTACCATCAGGATTAAAGGGGAGTTGACCCCAGTGTTACAAACATCAATCAAAGTGTGTCTGCTGAAGAGAGAGGAAATATGAATACAAACCTTCCCGACATGCACAATTCAGTCGGGTCACACCTTTCCTCGAAGTCAAAAGTGCCGTCCGACTTGCAGCCCAGAAAATTTAGACACTCTGTTACTAGTTTTTGAGATGCCTGTAAAACCATAGCTCTATCTGAAGAACAGGGATCAAAATGAGTTCACCAAGACACAAGACACACACAACCAAAAGCTCTAGTATCTGAATTACCCGTCGGGGATCGACAACCAGTTAGTTGTATAAGAAGTGCTGGAGGACTTGAGGATAATGATGTTTCATAGGTCAAATCCATTCTTTTTGTAGTTAGGACATAAACTGCCGTCTGAAAAAGACAGAAAAAGTAGGACAGAAGAATCGTCTCCACTTGCCTTGTCCAAAATGTTTACATTCCATATGAACCTTGGTTCTGATTTACTTTAAATGTGAGCTACCTGATTTATTTATTGGTTTATTTGGTCGGGACAGTGCGTGTTAATGAACATACATGGGTCTCATGCATGTAAACAAGCCACACCGGATTGTAGCCTTGGGCTAATTTGCATCCGTCGTCCCCCATGTGCACTCTCAAACACACTCTCATTCATCCTGGCCTATTGTACATGTTTTTAGTGGTAGGGGACATGATCTTATTAGCGTAAGGGGGTGTGGTAGGTAGAGGTGTGTAGGTAGCCATGTTGTGGAATTTAATAATCAACCCCTTAATTAATAATGTAAATGTGATTCTGTCTGTCTGTCTGTCTCTGTGAGTGAAATATCAAGTCTGAGAATTCGTGCTTCTTACTACTTACCAGTTCAGTGGTCGGGGGGCCTTGGACATATACTACCGAATAATTTCCCCACTTTGCAAAGTAAAAGTGAACCTGAGAAGAGAGAGACAATGGTTCAGTCTTTCGAGTCATGAGACCATAATAGTGATGTGACGTTCATGACCGTCTGTGTAAGTTCTCAGTCGTACAGGAGTTGTCCACCTTCAATGAAGGTACTTGATTCATCTTCTGTACTCAGTAGTTGAAGTCTTCGAACGTTTCGCCTCTCATCCAAAAGGCTTCGTCAGCGACAAAGGTCACAAACTGCACGCAGCTGAATATATAGACCAACGGGGAGGAGTTAGGGTAGGCCAGTCTCCTCCCCTCTAATCACAGCTACTCTCACCTGTGGGTAAACCCCTTTGAAGTAGAGCGTCTCTACTCAGTATCGGTCAGTCATGTCTTATTCATAGATAATCCCTACCCAGTATCTGTCCTATTCATGTCTGATCACTGATATCTGCCTATTGTTCTTTTGTTGGCCAAGGTGCCGTCTCCTTGGGCTGGCCAAGCCTTTTCGGTTTCTCCTGAAGGAGATTGGAGTACAATGACGGAAGATTAAATCTGAGACCGCCATTTCGATTCATGGCGGGGTTTTCTTTCCTGACAAAAATAGCTTCTTTAACTCCTCTTTAATGCAATTATGCGAGGGAACTGGTCTTTCACTAAAGCACAAAGGGCAAGAAGACCCAAAGAACAAGACAGACAGACTACAGAGCCCAGAAGAAAGGGAGTTGTAGTGCCGTATGTAGCCGGGGTCTCAGAGAAACTTCAGAGAATCTTTAGGCAGCACAGGTTTCCAGTGAACCACAAACCGGTGAACACACTGAGACAAAAATGTATTCATCCCAAAGACAAAACTCCGAGCCACAAACAAAGCAATGTGGTTTATTCTATTCAATGCAAAGAAGAAGAATGCAAACAACATTATATTGGAGAAACTAAACATGTTTTACAGAAGAGACTTTATCAACACCGAAGAGAAGGCACAGCGGCCCCCAGTCGGCGGTGCACCTCCACCTCAAAGCCTCCAACCACTCCTTTGAGGACAAGGAGGTCAACATTTTAGCTAAAGAAGAACGCTGGTTTGAAAGAGGAGTTAAAGAAGCTATTTTTGTCAGGAAAGAAAACCCCGCCATGAATCGAAATGGCGGCCTCAGATTTAATCTTCCTTCACTGTACTCCAATCTCCTTCGGGAGAAACCAAAAAGGCTTGGCCAGCCAAGGGAGATGGCACCTCAGCCAACAAAAGAACAATAGGCAGGTAAGTAGCAGTGATCAGCCATGAATAGGACAGATACTGGGTAGGGATTATCTATGAATAAGACATGACTAACCGATACTGAGGGGAGCAGATCATTAGAGACGCTCTACTTCAATTGCTCTTCAGTCACAGACTGGGAAGTGAAGAAGGACGTCTAGAGATTCTCATTTAGAACATTACACTCCTGCTGGATGTAACAATAAAAGTTTGAAATTCAAGTATTCCTTAGTAATAGTATCTTACATGAAGACATCTTAGTAATAGTAGTGTGAATAGAATGTCAGTTAATCATTAATTACTCTCATTCTACAAAACAATCCCTTGTCATTTGTATCTGCTGTAGTGTCATGTTTGTTACAGTTCCTCTGAGTCGTGGTGCAGCAGGACTGATGTGGACAGATGTTACAGAAGAAGCTCAGGAGGTTAATTTCTTCAACACAGTTACTATAGTAACTATTTTCAACAAAGTAAAAGTAGATCTAAAAGTAGATCCTGTCCACATCTGTCATGGTCCACCATGACCCACCATGACTCAGAAGAACTGGGACACACATGACACTCCATCAGATATAATTGTCATGGATTTTTTAAAGTAATTAATAATTAACTAATATTTTTAATGAATCCCCATGACTTCCTTCTTCACTTCTTCAGTATGTGACTGAAGAGCAACGAGTCCTCAGCTTTTTTACAAACAATAAAGATCTCACTATTTAGCGTCATGTTACTGTCACTCATGGTGTCTGACCTAAACTCTAACTCTGAAGAAAGTCAATTCACATTTACACTGAGAAAGTTGGAAGGGCGCCTCCTAGTGTCCAAGTGTGTCCAACTGCCCGGACCAGATTTGTATTTATTTTGGTCCCACAGGTGGGACCGTAGGGCTGAAGAGGTTAACCATACTCTCAGACATAACCTCGTACGGCAGAGAAGTTTACAATAATACATCTCACTGAGCATAAAGAGTGAATATAGGCGACACACAACCATCTGAAACGCCAACCCCAAGCTTCTCCGTTTATGCAACTGTGCCATTTATGTGCTTTTTTTTTTTATAGACATGAGCTATGAGGTGAGTGGGCGTGTACGTTTACTATATAACTTTGAGAGTTCTTCTGGTCAGACATTAGGATTAGCGATGTTGAAATCTTTAGCTTTACACGTTTCAGCCGCCATCTGCAACAGGTAATGTGAAACATGTAAAGATTTCAACATCTCTGATCCTAGTGTCTGACCAAATGAACTCTCAAAGTTATACTAGTAACACAAGTAGACACAATGATGGTGTGACATATGTCAAGCCTTTGTTTGTTATAAATTTGAGGATTATGACTTACAGTCCATTTTCTAAATATTCTATTTTTTTGTTGAGATTTTTAATTTGGGGTTTTTACAAACTGAGCCATAATAATCAGAATTATAACAAATACAGGCTATACATATCTCACTTTGCATGTAATGAGTCTATCATATATTAGTTTCACAGTTTAATTTGAATAACCGACATGAATGCACTTTTTAACAATATTTTACTTTTCCGGGTTTCATCTGTAATGTTTTTCTTACCCACCTCTGCCAGCTACATGTGGACAAGGCCTGAGATATAAAGACCGTTTGGCTGTTATGGAAAGCACCTTAAAGGATCAAATATAATTTATTTATGAAGACTTTGATAGAGATGATGTAACTCATGGTTTAGAAGCAGATCCTGTTCTTGTGAAATGATGATTTTAATTTATTGATTTTTGGGGTAGGGACTTGTAAGCTCTTGCTTCGGCCCACTCCTTTTGAGCAGAGTGTTTGCTGCTCAAATAAACAAATAAACTAAACTAATCCTATGAAGAAAATGATCCTAACTCGTGTGAATATTATGATGTCATATTCAATCATTTCTTTACAATCCTCTGCAAATATTAAACCAGTTTGCACCAAATGTCCTGAAGATGGTACATTTATATTGCGGCGAGAAAGACGAGGACACATGCGAGCTGCAAGTGAGTCAACAAAACAGGAGTGAGTCAAAAACAGGAAGGCTGAGACACGCCCCCAAAACCTGCTGGGTGAGAGACACCCCTCCAACATGCCCACCCCAATATCTTCTTTACATAGCTCGGCCTGAAATCTGGCTATATGCATATCGTGCTTCGAGTTGCGTGTGTTACTACATTAGGGCCTAAATCTGATGTACACAGCAAATGATCCAGTGTTAATGTAACACTGTCAGGTGTCTATATGAGTCCACTCTTCTTCAGTGTTAATGTGAGTTGACTCTCTTCAGAGTTAGACTGAAGGATAGAGAATCTGACACCATGAGTGACAGTACCGTGACGTTAAATAGAATGTGTTCTTTATTTCTAATAATAAGGCTGAGGCCTCATTGGACTTCAGTCTGTCCTACACTGACAAGTAAAAAAGCAGAAAAATATATATATTGTTAAAAGCTCCTGAACTGTATCTGATGTAGGGTCATGTGTGTCTAACCCTTGATTTGCAGTTTTTAATTTGTACTCCCAGCTGAAGTCCTAGACATTTGTTGAAGGAAACATTTTCCTGCTTCTTTACTTGTCAGTGTAGGACAGACTGAAGTCCAATGAGGCCTCAGCCTTATTAATGGAAATAAAGAACACATTCTATTTAACGTCATGTTACTGTCACTCATGGTGTCAGATTCTCTATCCTTCAGTCTAACTCTGCAGAGAGTTAACTCACATTAACACTGAGAAGAGTGGACTCATATAGACACCTGACAGTGTTACATTAACACTGGAACATTTTCTGTGTACAAGGCAACTTTATTCATACCGCGCATTTCGTACACAAGGCAACTCAATGTGCTCAATACAAGAGAGAATGTTGCTGCTGATGGACTTTTGAAGGCTCTACTCGTTTTGCACGTGAGCAAACGTTTGGCAAATGACCTCCTCAGACTTCTAAACCAGAGTTCTACCACCTCTTAAAGTCTATTTTTACCACAAACTGTAAACAATATGAACTTACTTTTGTTTCCTTGTCCTTAAGAATGGATATTCTAAAAATGCACCGCAGTTGAAAGATGTCTAATTTGTCGCGGTGCGCCATCTGTTTTCAGGATTTCCGGGACTGTCACGTTGTTTTCCAGGCGAAGATCATTCACCGTCACGTTAAACGCAAATTGAAGTATGTCGTGCGCCCGATCCATGCAGTAATCAGTCAAACACATAATGACTCTTTCTTCCTGAAGAGTGACCTAAAAACACATCACAACATGTTATTGTTATCTTAAATGCCCAATGTTACACTTGATTTAAACTACGTAACATAAATAGGGTTGGTTTTCTTTCCTATGGGTACAACCAAAAGATTCCAGATAAATAGAGGGACAAAGCAGGGATGCCGATGCTCCTCTTTGCTTTTTATTTTAGTTGCAGAGTTTTTGTCAATTTATACTAAAACCAGTACAGAAACCATTAAATGCTCTGGGTAGGCCTCTAATTATCACACAGTTGGCCATTTAAATCTAATTCCTCTTATGATGTGGAGGAGGAAGTGGAGTGGCATCTGGATTACAATTAAATATTTAAAAATGTGAACACGAACACCCTAATTCAGTCTTACATGTAATCCCTGGAAAAGTCAAGTTAAATACTTGCGAATTGTATTATCAAAAGATTGGAAAAGACAAGAGCTCTTAAACATTGAAAACAATAAAACTATTTTGAATTTCAATTCAAAAAGATTCATACATTTTTGGCAGGATTTTAATTTCTAAAAGCGAAGCTTTATCAAGATTCTCTCGCGGTTCCTAATCATCTAAATAAAATAATAAACAAAAACATTTTAATTTCATGTGGAAAAATAAACATCAGTACATTATCATTAAAATGGTTGCAAAATTGCAGAAAACAATGCAAAAAAAACTTCTCTTTTACCAAGTTGCCCGGTTCTCATAAATTAGAAAATGTCTTATACACATCATTTTACTCCACACAACATGCTTATTTGGAACAATCAATGCACATTGTTTAAATGTATTATGTTGACTGGGTGAAATATAATATAGGGTTTATTTCACATCTAATAGATTCAAATGGGAATGTCCTTCATACTCTGTTGTTGTAGAGCAGTGGTTCCCAAACCTTTTGGAGCCGTGGACCCCCTGAAGCTTTGTGTGACGAGTCGCGTACCCCCTACTTTGACGCGCTTGAAAACACTGGGAATATCACATGTAATATTATGTTTATTTCCTCCATTATTACAGTGAACTCAAGCAGGTTTTCCACATTCAACACTTGTTTACTCGGTAAAAGGTTTATTAATGTATGACATTGTAATACCCAGATTTCCTTTGTCCATAATAAACAAAATGGAATTTAATGGCTATGCAAAACCTTTTCTTTTTTTAAATGTTTAGGTTTGGTCTCTTAACATACTATAAACGTTCACCAGGAAACAAAAAAATTTCTAATCTTCACAATCACAATGTTAAATTATTGTACGAGATGTTTCAATATCAAAACTAAAGATCTAAAATCCCTCTGAAAAACAAATGTTTCAACAAAATAGAACCATAAATTTGAACCCAGCTCGATCCATTATTCAGATAATGTTATTGGTACAGCAACATTTCTAATTGATGGCTCTAAATCTAAAAAAGTTTCCTTATTCACCTCTAGCGTCTCAGAAAATGTTCAAACTAATAATAATAATAAGCAGAAAAATAACTAACACACTTTAACCACCTTCACGGGAAAGAAAGAAATCTTTAAGATTTTCCAATTGAAATCCAAAGAAAAATTAGAATTATCTCTTTTTCCCAGAAGGCAAACGAAACCCATTTTAAAAATGTAAATGACATTTATCCCATTAATGAATTTCTGAGGAAACGTTTCAATATTAATTTGCACTTTTGATCATTTTGTGAATAGTATATTGAAACAGTGGGACATTATTTTTTGGATTGTAATTATAACAGGACTTTATGGAATTAATTTCAACAGTGGATATCAGAACACGATGGAGATGCCTCCAATATACAAAGATGTACAAATAAGGATATTTTTGCAAGGTATAATACAACCTTTTCTACAATACTTCCGATTACACACTATACTCACAGATAAACAGTACATTATTAAAGGTCAAATCACTTTTCCAAACGCATTCAAACTAGGGCCACACGTTTTCAAGTTTTTCATTAACCGTTAATCGAGGCCCTTAGCGGTTAATACTCGGTTAACCATTAGTGTGCGCACTAACCCTGCGCACACTAATTTAATCTGTTAATTATTCTGTGGCAGAAATAACAGAGCGTTTCCAGATCTGTTGTGTCAAAAGCTAAACGGGCACAAATTCCCTAACTCAGTACTTACGTAGATTTTGTCATATTCCTTTCCATAGAAGTTCACGGGGCAGAAGCTTAAGTCCAGTTTCTCGTCAATCTCTTGTGTATTCCCTCCCTCTGAAGAAAACACAAGTGTTCAGCTTTCACTTATGTAAAAATGTTTGGTGGTTTGCAAAAACTATAAAATGTGTCCTCAGAACTGCTGATCATCTTTCGAAGTAAAAAACGACCCTGACTTGACTTTTGTCTTGATTTTCAAACAGTTTTATACAGAAATACTGGAGAAAGGCTTTACCTGGGACGACACTGAGGGAGAAGAGAAGTAGCAGGAGGCGGAGCATGTTTCTGCAGCCAATCAGACAATCTTGAGTCACAGGACAGACAGGAGCGACATTAAGTATACATTCACTGCACACTAGGCTGGACATAACACCAACCAACAAGATGGATCCTGCTATAGATCGGGCAATTTGGGTTCAATTGTGTGCGCATCTATAGATCAGTGGTTTCCAACCTGTTTTGTATTGCGACCCCCCCCCACAGGCTCTTTCATTTATACCCTGCCTCGAGGGTATAAATGAATAATTAAAACGTTTATTAGGGAAAAGCTAATACTCTCATACCCATAATTTCTACTGTAAATATTTCTAAATAGCTTTACTTCGGCCGTAATGTTCAAGTATAACATTCATTTTTTTGTTTTATTCTTTAATTAACCACCAAAGTCCCACTGAGATTAAGAATCTCTTTTTCAGGGGAGTCCTGGCCCTAGAGGGGAACCTATTGTGCATGTTTGCCATGCAACCGTGCAGCCCCAATTTGATCTTACTTTTCACTGAAATGGTTCCAAGTACCAGCGGCTAAGCTCTCATGTACCCCCAGGGTTCCCCGTACTCCTGGTTGGAAAAAACTACTATTTTACAGCACTGTTAAGTCATAACATCATATCATATATAATTTCATATAATATCATATAAGATAGAACTTTCTTGATCTCACAATGGAGAAATTCACTTGCTCCATCAGCTCTCAAGAAACACTCAGGGGGTGCAAAATACACAGTAAATATTCTCGAGTAAATTTGACTCTGTTCAGATTGTATATGGTCCTACTCTTCACAGAGTAACTGTGAGTTGATTCTCTTCAGAGTAAAACTTCAGGTTAGACAATCTGACACCATGAGAGACAGTAACATCACGTTAAACAGAACAAGTTTCTTTTTTTTTTAAACAAAAACACTGAGGCCTCATTGCATTTCAGTCTGTCACAGACCGACAGGTGGAGAAGGAAGTCATGTAAGTTTTCCATTAGACAGAGCTTCAGGGAATTTATCAGCGAAAAAAAAAAATGGTGATGTTCAAAGGTCTGTTAATAATTTGTAACAGTTTAGTTTATTTGTTTATTTGAGCAATACACATTGTGCTCAAAAGGAGTGGGCTGAAGCAAAAAGCTTATGAGCCCCCACCCCCAAGTGCAATAAATAAAAAAAGAACATTTCAAAACATTTCAAGCAGCTACATTCGTACAGACCAACTTACAACAAACAACAAAAATATATTAACTCTTTATATAATTAATTGGAACAACGCACAGCTACAACAACAATCTAGTTTCATATACGATGTCTAATACAAAGCAAGTCAAAAAAATGTGTTACTTAATATATTGCTTGCATATTTT
Organism: Proterorhinus semilunaris; assembly: GCA_021464625.1. NCBI lineage: Eukaryota > Metazoa > Chordata > Actinopteri > Gobiiformes > Gobiidae > Proterorhinus > Proterorhinus semilunaris. The sequence continues at coordinate 38,404,230 of CM038346.1, forward strand.
TACCCGTGATTACAGAGTTACTTTTATGGTATAAAGGTACATTAATAGATGTTATAATCTGAGATCTTGATACTTTCCAGTTGTCATTACCATTCTCAGTATAATTTTAATTTGGGTTTAATTATCATCATCATTATTATATAATTTATTTAATTGATTTATATGTGAAGTATGATGAAAGCCCTGCACAGTGTGGTGCATTAAAAAGCCAGAGAGTGAGCCAGTTGAAGAGGGCAGTAACTCCCCTTCAACAAACCCCCACACAGCTGCCCTAACAGCTGATTTTGTAGAATATGTTCCTATGCTGAGTGGTGCATTAAAAGACAAGGTTTAGAGCCCGTTGGGAGGATCCCTCTCAACAGATCCATAACCTGCCAACCCTAATTCTCCGTTTGTGAATTTGAGCAATAGAATGACAACCGTTCCAAGCAGCACACTCTTCCTTGAATATAGAGGAAAAATACACATAATTGATCCCACTGCTCCCCTTAGTGGCAACGCATTTCTTCTTGTCTGTATATTTCAAAAGTCTTTTGTTTGTATTTATATTTGAACAGGTTGATGTTTGGACATCGTTTCAATTCCATCTCCAGTTTATTCCACAATTGTACACCATTAACTGTTGGGCTAAAACTTTTCAAAGTTGTGCTATGTTTCTGAATCCTAAAGTTTAATTCATCACGTAATTCATAACGACCAGTACGTTCTTGGAACCTTCTTTGTATTTGGTTTGGTAACAATTTATACCTTGCTTTGAATAACATTTGTACAGTTTGGAACTCAACAATGTCACAAAACTTCATGATCTTTGATTTTAGAAATAATGAGTTTGTGTGGTCCAAAAACCCAACTTTATGAATTACTCGGAGAGCTCTTTTTTGCAACAATATTATTGGTTTAACTGTGTTTTTATAAGTACTACCCCAAACCACAGTACAATAATATAAGTAGGGCAAAATCAGAGAACAGTATAAGGTATGTAGAGCTTTGATGTTTAAAATGTGCTTTGCTTTTGCAATTACTGAAATGCTTCTAGAAATTTTCGTAGATATATATTTAATGTGAGATTTCCAAGTAATTCTGTCATCAATAATCACCCCAAGGAATTTGATTTCATGCACTTGCTCGATAACAACACCCTCTATCTGAATCGCTTCCTGAGCATTGGAATTACAGTTGCCAAATATCATCATTTTGCTTTTACTCAGGTTTAGAGATAATTTATTTTGTTTGAACCACTTGTTGACACTTTTGAGTTCCAAGTTAACAATCCGACACAGCTGTTGCAAGTCGTCTCCTGATGCAAAAATATTTGTATCGTCAGCAAACAAGATAAATTTAAGTACTTCAGATGTGTTACAAATGTCATTAATATACATATTAAACAATTTTGGGCCCAGAATAGAACCTTGAGGTAAACCACAGACAATTTGTCGACAACTCGACTGATAATCACCGATTTTCACACATTGTTTTCTATTTTTTAAGTAACTGGTGACCCACTGTAGAGCTAACCCCCTAATCCCATAAAGTTCTAGTTTATTAATTAATATATCATAGTTTATTGTATCAAACGCTTTACTCAGGTCAATAAATAATCCGATTGCATATTTCTTGTCATCTACAGCATTAGTTATTTCTTCAGTTATATCAAAGAGCGCGTGTGAGGTTGAGTGATTGTTCCTAAAACCAAACTGATTGTCCGAGAGTAAATTACACTTTTCGATAAAGCTGTCGAGTCTAGAGTTAAAAACCTTTTCTAAGATTTTAGAGAATTGCGGTAAAAGGGAAACAGGCCTGTAGTTTGTAAAGAGATGTTTATCTCCTGCTTTGAACAGAGGAATCACTTTTGCTACTTTCATACTATCAGGAAAAGTTCCAGTTTGCAACGATAAGTTACAAATGTAAGTTAACGGCTTAGAGATACTTTCAATAACAGTTTTTAAAGTTTTCATGTCCATGTCATGGTAATCGGTCGAAGTTTTATTTTTACACCCTTTAACAATGTCCAGTATCTCCTTTTCCTCCACAGGTTTGAGGAACAGGGACATAGGATTTGCTTCTATCAGATCACAATTATAATTCTCAACGTTTGTAATTTTTGCAGCAAGGTTCGGTCCAACATCTACAAAGAATTTATTAAATGTTTCGACGACTTCATTCATATTATTTAACGTGTTATCCTCATCTTTGAAATATTTTGGATAATTAATCGTTCTTGGTTTATTTCTAATTATACTATTTAAGATGTTCCATAAACCTTTAATATTATTCTTATTACTATCCAACAACTTATTATAATAATCCTGTTTACATTTTCTAATGATACCTGTCAATTTATTTTTATATTTCTTATATTTATCCTCAGCTTCTTTTGTTTGGTTATTTATAAAGTTTTTGTAAAGATTATTTTTTTTCTTGCAAGCATTTAGTAAACCTTTAGACATCCATGGTGTTTCTTTACACTTTCTGTTTTTACAGTATTTCTTCATTGGGCAGTTTTTGTCGTATACCTTTTGAAATACTTGCGTAAACTCATCATAAGCCATATTCGTGTCATTCTCTCTGTACACAATACTCCAGTCTTGAGCTAAAAGCTCCTTTTTAAATGCATCAATAGTTTTCTCTGTTTTTACCCTTCTAAACCAATACTTGTTTTCCTCTTCATCTTTTAAATATCCATTTTTATACATAACGAAAACTGGAAGGTGATCACTAATATCATTTATAATTAACCCGCTGACTGTGTCACTTTCTATTTCATTTGAGAAAATGTTATCAATCAAGGTTGCACTATGGGTTGTAATTCTACTAGGTTTGGTTATTAGAGGAAACAGACCTATACTGAATAAAGTATTTATAAATTCGTCCGTCTTTTTATGTTTATATGGGTTTAACAAATCGATGTTGAGGTCTCCCCCCACAAACATGACTTTATGATTTAATCCTGAAAAGTGCTCCTCCATCCACTTAGAAAAAACATCTATATCAGAGCCAGGTGTTCTATAAATAGAACTCACAATAATATTTTTCTTTTTTTGCCTTGTAATTTCAACAGTAATGCATTCAAGTGTATCATCCACCACCATTGTCTTATTTTCCATTACTTTATAACTATAGTTGGAGTCTATAAACATAGCTACGCCCCCTCCATGCTTGTTCCTTCTGTTCATACTTATAAATTCATAACCATCAATAGAAAACTCAAATTCTCTATCATTATTGATCCATGTTTCTGTGATTAGGATGACACTGAATGGTGTGGAAAACTGTTTTAAGAAGCTTTTGATGTGGTCAAAGTTTGCATAGAGGCTTCGACTATTGAAGTGGATTACAGTGAATGCCTTAATGTTCTTAAGTTTACTATTGTACAGATCCTCTGTGTAATATTGACAGTCATTGGTAGCTCTAGTAAAAAAGTTATTTTCAGGGTCGATGTCGATCTCAGTGTTCTGTAGGTCGTACTGAGAGAATGTAAAATCCTGGGAGTTTGCTTCAGCAATTCTCCTTATTGAAAAATCCAAGTCGGTGCTTCCTATAGAACTGTATGTATTACTAGACATGTGAGATTATGTGCTTTTACATACCAAAATCCATACGTTTTTCCCGGTGTTTATACTGGATGTGGTGTACTGCTGCGTGGACGTATAATGAGCTGGTCATATCTCAAGAAGGCGATCTCCCCCCTTTCTCGTGCAGCTCTCAGCTCCGGCATCAGTTCTTTACGTTTTCTTTTTATTGATTCGGTGTAGTCCTCGTTAATGAAGATTTTTGTTCCTTTAAGTCGTTTGGCGCGCTGCAAGATTTCCTCGCGATCCTTCCACCTCAGTAGTCTGGCGATGATGGGTCTCGGCCAGTCTCTCCCTCCGCCGGGTTTCCCTACGCGGTGAGCTCTCTCCACCTCCACCGCGTGATGTAGCTGGAGCTTCTCCTTCAGTATTTCTTTCACCTTTTCCTCGGCGTCGGCCCAGGTCTCCCCAGGCGACTCCAACACTCCCTCAAATACCAGGTTATTTCTGCGGCTCTGTCCCTCCAGATACTCCAGTTTGTCCGTGATGATGTGTAAATTGTCACATACTTTGTAAAAGTCCGTTTGTAAAGTGTTTGTGCGCTCTGTGAGTTTCAGATTTTGCTCTTTCAAAGTGTCCACCTCACCTTGCGTGAACTGCAGGCTTGTTTTTAGTTCTTGAATGTCCTTAGTCTGTAAATCCATGCGGGTGTTTGTTGATTCCATGATGAGTTTTATAAATCCTTTGAAGTTTTCCTGCTGTTGTTGAATTAATTCTCTGAACATGACCCTCTGCTGCTCCATGAGCTCCGTGACTCGACTGAGGCTTACGTATTCCTCTTCCACCGCCGAATCTGCCTGTTGCTTCGCCTCTATTTTCGGCGGTTTTGGCATTTTGCTCCCTCTCAGCAGTTTTTCTTCCCCTCAGCGAGGGGAAGAAAAACTCCTGTATTCAGGGTTGCCAGATGTACGATAACTATCGTATTTGTACGATAATTTTGACCCCTGTACGATGTACGATCAATAATTCAGAAAATCTCTAAATGTAGGATAATTTCAGAGCGCCAGATAAAGTCTGGTTAAATGCACCGTCCCCTCTCAGCAGCGCTTCGCTTTCGCTCTGATCTGGAGTCAGACTTATATAATATCTGCTGTAAGAAGGACAGACTGTCCCTGGATCAGTTTTACAGTTCCACTATTGCGTTATCCTTCTGTCCTGACGCATCCTCTTTGGTTAGGTCGTGTGTGTGCGTAATGTAATAGATGGAACAGTGCGTGGGGCTGTGTTGTAGTTAGGGGGGATGATGGTATGAGCAATATTTTGCCAGCTTCTTCACCTGTCGGGCTGTGACAGACTGAAGTACAATGAGGTCTCAGCTTCTAGAATATTTAGGCTATGTCCACACGAAGACAAAACGCTTATATTTTCAGAAACTTTCTTTGTAAGCACAAAGCCAGCTTAATAAATGTGTGCGTCCACATGGGTCGACTCAGGTCTGTGAAAACGGCGTGATTCATCTGCCAGGCCTGTGTGTGGCGCTGTGACGCCAACACAGATAATAGATAAAAATAAAAAAAATCATGGTTTGTGCAGGAAAATTCAGACACCCCAGCATTAACGTTGAGATGTTTTTAGTCCCTCGTTTTCCTTTTTTCAATTACATTTTCATTTGTCAGCAAAAATATCAGATCGTTTGAGTCTGTTTTCGACGTATTAACTACTGAGACAGTCACACACAAACCTGTGTACATAAAACAATGTCCAGTAAAATAATTTCACATTTCAATCAGAAGGCGGTGAAGCTCTTACCTCAGGTTGAACTGCAGAAGGTTCCACTGCGATTATCGTTGGTCAAACTTTTATACTGAAGGACAGGGGCAGGGGGTGTGGCCCTTTGGACCCAGATCAAAGACAGATAAAGGTTACTAAAGGTTCCATCCAAGCTCTAAAGGACTGCTGTTTCTATGTGAACAATTTGTGGTAACTGTGTTTCAGACCAGAACGCCGTGACCTGTGGGGTCCCCCAGGGGTCGATCCTAGGACTCCTCTTTTTTTAATTTATTAATTTTTTTATTTTAATTTTTTTGAGCAGTTTACATTTTAACAACATTCACATTTACATCATTCTATTAGAGGAGCTCCAAAAAAAAAAGGAAAGGGGTAGGCTGAAGCCAGAAGCTTATATATACGCCTACCCCATAATCAATATGATATACATTTACATTTCCCGGTGATACTGCACAATCCGTCTGTATCCAAAATAATAATTCTGAAAAAACAAAACAAAAAAACTCGGCGGGTAGTACATGAACTTGAGTAACTTATAGAAGTAATTGTACGTCTTAGAGTATTGTATCCATAAGTTTTACTAGAATATACACATTTTTACTGTACTCTTGCGTGAATACAAAATAATAGTTAAATTTTCCATTCAAAGAAAGCATCAAAACATCAAGAAACAACATTTACCTATGGAATTAATCTTTTTCTTCTGAGATTTTCAATAAATAGACACGGATTATATGTCAGACTTGATAATTAACTAAACAAAGAAAAAACAGCACAACTATATCAGTCGTCTTGTCTCTGCAATGAGCTACAGGAAGACCATCACCAGTGCCGATGGTCACTAGTCACACTAATGCAAGTTCATTGGTATTCTGTGGTCCGGCTACTTCACCTTTGTCACAACCATCTTGTGGGGTCCCCCAGGGGTCGATCCTGGGACTCCTCTTATTCAATCTATACGTGTTTCCGCTCAGAGCTCTGCTTGTTTACAAGTCTCTTTATGGTACAAATGTATCAAATGTATGCAGAAACACACTACACACACCACACTCTACACCACATCATGGTACAGTGCCAAAGAACATCTCAGTAATGAACCATCTCAGCTTGGAGAACCTCAGGGAGTGATCACTGGCTGGTACCAGAATCAGGGCATAACACGGTGAAGTTGATCTTACCAGTTTTCCTCCTTCACTTTAACATTTATTAATAGTTTTCAGATGAAAGCTTTGGTCTTTGCTCAGATCCAGATTATTTTGCATCAAATGTTTGTCGTCCTTGACTTTTCCGTCTTCTGTCAAAATGTTTTGATGGGAAAATTGTTGCTTAACGATATGAAATTATGCTAAACTATAATATCTGCACCTGTTGATGCCTCAAGCAAAGCATGGAAAAACGGAAATGAATGTGATCGAATGTAAATAATGTACATATGTAAAAATTATTAATAAAAAAATAAAATAAAATAAAAAAATAAAAAAAAGTATACATTCACTGCACACTAGGCTGGACATAACACCAACCAACAAGATGGATCCTGCTATAGATCGGGCAATTTGGGTTCAATTGTGTGCGCATCTATAGATCAGTGGTTTCCAACCTGTTTTGTATTGCGAACCCCCCCCCCCCCCCCCCCCCACAGGCTCTTTCATTTATACCCTGCCTCGAGGGTATAAATGAATAAAATAATTAAAACGTTTATTAGGGAAAAGCTAATACTCTCATACCCATTATTTCTACTGTAAATATTTCTAAATAGCTTTACTTCGGCCGTAATGTTCAAGTATAACATTCATTTTTTATGTTTTTATTCTTTAATTAACCAGCAAAGTCCCACTGAGATTAAGAATCTCTTTTTCAGGGGAGTCCTGGCCCTAGAGGGGAACCTATTGTGCATGTTTGCCATGCAACCGTGCAGCCCCTATTTGATCTTACTTTTCACTGAAATGGTTCCAAGTACCAGCGGCTAAGCTCTCATGTACCCCCAGGGTTCCCCGTACTCCTGGTTGGAAAAAACTACTATTTTACAGCACTGTTAAGTCATAACATCATATCATATATAATATCATATAATATCATATAAGATAGAACTTTCTTGATCTCACAATTGAGAAATTTACTTGCTCCATCAGCTCTCAAGAAACACTCAAGGAAAATGTGCAGTCAATAGTAATAGTAACCAGAGGTAACTTATGTGCAATGAATATAGAAAATGTATGTATATATGTTTATATAATACACATTTTAACAATATTAAATATAGAAATATAAAAAATATCAAAGTCAACATTGGCAGTGAAGAGTTTATATCATTCATTTTTAAAGCTCTTCAGAATAAGAATCCCTTGGGAGAGCTGAGCCGCCATATCTGTCTGAGCTTCTGCACCGCCCGTGCAGGGCCCCGCACTCCTCCTCTCAGAGGGTTTTGGATGTGCCCAGGTCCAGGTCCAGGCCGTGGGGCGATGGTGCTATTGCTGTGGTCAGTTATCACTGACCTGCCACTGATTAAATAACTAACTCCTTTTTGTCCTGTTTTCTGGCTCTGATACAGAGGTTATTACACTTGGTTTTGCATAGTAGTTTTGCACACAAGTTACTTTTCTGTAAAGTTGTTCAATCTGACTGCTGTGGGGATGATGGGCTGGTTTGGGTTAGTTTGATGGCATTCTTCCTTTGAAGGACAATAATGAGGTTACACACACAGACTTTGAGACAGGATTGTCAAATCTGGTTTCAAATATTCATAATGATTATGGTAATTAAACCCAAATTAAAATTATACTGAGAATGGTAATGACAACTGGGAAGTATCAAGATCTCGGAGTATAATATATATTAATGTACCTTTATAAAATAAAAGTAACTCTCGGTGATCAAGGGTAAAAATCTGAAAGAAATATATTAAGGATCACATTTTTTGACTTGCTTTGTTCTAGACATCGTACATGAAACGAGATCGTTGTTGTAGTTGTGCTTTGTTCCAATTAATGATATAAACAGTTCATTTTTTATTTTTTTTGTAAGTTTGTAAGTTGGTCTGTGCGAATGTAGCTGCTTGAAATGTTTTGAAATGTTATTTTTTTATTTATTGCACTTGGGGGTGGGGGCTCATAAGCTTTTTGCTTCAGCCCACTCCTTTTGAGCACAATGTGTATTGCTCAAATAAACAAATACACTAAACTAAACTATATCTTGAGAATGATAAATAATCATCCTCGTATTAGGTGATTTTACATTTTCAAAAAGTTAAAAATAAAACTTCAATTTAGTCAAACTGAAACAGACTTCTCCAAATTAGTAAGACGCAGTGAGAATTCTTAAATTTCTTAATTCTAGAGCGTATATCCATTGTTAATCATGACAGCCTGCTTTAATAAGTTGGCTTCATTCTTAGTCTTTTTGATGAAAATGTATTTTAGTTTCAGTCAACAAAAAATTCCATGTACATTTAAAATATATTTGATCAACTTTGTGACTTAAAGCTGGGGTAGTTGACTTTCTGTTGTTGTAGAGTCAATGTATTTAATGCAATTACAGAGTATTTTGTAAACACACACACACACACAAAGACCTTGTTGCATGGTATTCACCTAATTTTTGGAGTGATAGAAGATAGAAGTAAAAGCTAAAATAGTGGCATTTATTTTGGGGATGGTCCCCCTTCTTCACTTCACCACTGCTCAAAGCTGTACACGGGCTTGGAACGAGCATATAAACAATTTGTTTGAACAATTCGGACATGTAGAAGGGATTGTGAGAGCTAGAAACCAGTTTGGACCAAATCAAAAAAGTTCATGGTTTGTGCAGGAAAATTCAGACATCCCAGCATTAACGTTGAGATGTTTTTAGTCCCTCGTTTTCCTTTTTTCAATTACATTTTCATTTGTCAGCAAAAATATCAGATCGTTTGAGTCAGTTTTCGACGTATTAACTACTGAGACAGTCACACACAAACCTGTGTACATAAAACAATGTCCAGTAAAATAATTTTACATTTCAATCAGAAGGCGGTGAAGCTCTTACCTCAGGTTGAACTGCAGAAGGTTCCACTGCGATTATCGTTGGTCAAACTTTTATACTGAAGGACAGGGGCAGGGGGTGTGGCCCTTTGGACCCAGATCAAAGACAGATAAAGGTTACTAAAGGTTCCATCCAAGCTCTAAAGGACTGCTGTTTCTATGTGAACAATTTGTGGTAACTGTGTTTCAGACCAGAACGCCGTGACCTGTGGGGTCCCCCAGGGGTCGATCCTGGGACTCCTCTTTTTTTAATTTATTAATTAATTAATTTTTATTTTTTTGAGCAGTTTACATTTTAACAACATTCACATTTACATCATTCTATTAGAGGAGCTCCAAAAAAAGAAAAGGGGTAGGCTGAAGCCAGAAGCTTATATATATATATACGCCTACCCCATAATCAATATGATATACATTTACATTTCCCGGTGATACTGCACAATCCGTCTGTATCCAAAATAATAATTCCGAAAAAACAAAACAAAACAAAAAAACTCAGCGGGTAGTACATGAACTTGAGTAACTTATAGAAGTAATTGTACGTCTTAGAGTATTGTATCCATACTTTAACATTTTTACTGTACTCTTGCGTGAATAGAAAATAATAGTTACATTTTCCATTCAAAGAAAGCTTCAAAACATCAAGAAACAACATTTACCTATGGAATTAATCAAGTTTATCAATAAATAGACAACAAACAAAACTTACTTCTACAGAGTTCAAACTGGAGAAATGTACGGATTATATGTCAGACTTGATAATTAACTAAACAAAGCACAACTATATCAGTCGTCTTGTCTCTGCAATGAGCTACAGGAAGACCATCACCAGTGCCGATGGTCACTAGTCACACTAATGCAAGTTCATTGGTATTCTGTGGTCTGGCTACGTCACCTTTGTCACAACCATCCTGTGGGGTCCCCCAGGGGTCGATCCTGGGACTCCTCTTATTCAATCTATACATGTTTCCGCTCAGAGCTCTGCTTGTTTACAAGTCTCTTTATGGTACAAATGTATCAAATGTATGCAGAAACACACTACACACACCACACTCTACACCACATCATGGTACAGTGCCAAAGAACATCTCAGTAATGAACCATCTCAGCTTGGAGAACCTCAGGGAGTGATCTCTGGCTGGTACCAGAATCAGGCCATAACACGGTGAAGTTGATCTTATCAGTTTTCCTCCTTCACTTTAACATTTATTAATAGTTTTCAGATGAAAGCTTTGGTCTTTGCTCAGATCCAGATTATTTTGCATCAAATGTTTGTCGTCCTTGACTTTTCCGTCTTCTTTTGAAATGCGTTTTTCCTGAGAACACACTGTTAAAGCAAAGATACGTTGTTCAAAGCAGGAATGATAAGAGGAAAGCTCCAGTTTGTGTTGTTCAGGCTTTCATACAAAACATTGTGACATTTCTTCTTGGTGTTTCAAGTTTTAATACATCATACAGTCTGGAGTGGACAGTTACAAAGCAAAAAAATTCAAATATGTATCACTTTCTGCGATCAGACAATCTGTGATTGTGGTGAAGGAACTAGGTGAAGGACTGTATAGGCTCTGGTCTGGGTGTAACGCTATCACTACTCTGGAGTGCCGGCCAGAGCACTACTTGTGCCAGGATGAATGTTCAGATGGGTAGAGACAATGAGGAGACAGGGCTTGAAGTTTAGCTTCTTGTATTGAACAACAGAAGAGGCACAGGGACAGATTGACTTGTGTCAGCAGGTGTGTGTGTATGTGTGTGTGTGTGTGGTCTCTGAAATAAACAGAAATAAAAATACACAATTACTCATGTGTTCACTAAACACATAATATACAGTAAGACACAAAATGGCATTGCCAACAAACTACGGCACATGCACAATTAACTACCATCTACCCAACCGCATGGCAATGAGAATTAGCTTACCACATGCTAGCTGGACAGACAGAAAGCTGATAGCATATAAGGCATTTAAACCCACTGGAAATATCACTACATCTAGAATACAGTTACACATCTATCAAGGTGCAAACTTACTATTGTCATAAACGCACACTCCTTGAAAATGACACACAATTTGCAGGTAGGAACTGACTGGAAACTTCAGCTGCTGATACCACTCTCACTCGAGTGACTGTGTAAACATACGGGAGCCTTAAGCGCCCTCAAGTGGACATGCCGCAGATTACACTCAAACAACACACTAACTAAACTACTAGAAATAACATTAGCAGAACACAGGAACTGGGGCCTTTTGTACAGTGATCTTGCTCTATATAGTTACACTTTCTTTGACTGCACTAGTCCTATTACCGTCCCTGCTCAAATAAATGAACAAATAATCCAAACCAAACATGCTTACATTTGCAGTGGGTCTAGATCTGAGGTGCCTTCACTTCTACATTCAAAGTTAGCAGGAGGTCACTAGGGGGAGTTTTTTTATCAGGGTAATTATTATTGATTTAAAAATGAAAGCCTTTTGAATTGACCTCTTCAATAAAATGTAACTATACTACGAGGAGAGAATGTTATTAAACTATGTGACAAAGTGGCACAATGTTGTATTCTGTCATCACTTATCATTAATGCAGATGTTCTTTTTATGGATTGTAGGACCTGGATTAAATGTGAAAGATTGGTCACTTTGCACTAAAATAATAATTATCTCTTCAATCAATCAATCAATGCTTTTGTATAGCCCAATATCACAACAGGACTTGCCTCATAGAGCTGCACCGAACATTAAGACAATAAAACAGAGCAGTAAATAAGACAATGTAAAGTTCAGGCAAATCAAATATCCTGGCAAACATAATATCCAAATAAGCGTCAGCAGTGGGTATCCCCTGTCCTTAGACTCTCCAGCATGGCAAGGAAAAACTAAAAAACACGGTGTGAGAAACGAGAATCCTCGGGGAGAACCACAGAAGGAGAGATCCACTCCCATGGACGGACAGGCTAAACAGACCCAGGGCCGATGGGAGTCCCTTCAGCAGATGGGCCAAGATCACAGAGCTCTTCATCCTTAGCTCTTCAAATATGATTTGAGCGGTTTTGGTGAGTAACAGGAGTTCCATGGTAACGCTCAAAGCTTCAGACTGTTTACAGGTCTAACAAGAACAAACTACTGGAAAGACCTTAACAGAGTGAATAGGAGGCATACATTATATGGATACTTACTTACCTGTTTCCTCCTCTTCATCTCCGTGCTCTTCCTCCTTCGAGAATGTGACAGTATCGCCATCTCTCGTACGGGGCCGGTGCACGTACACGCGGCCAAAGAATATACAGTAAAGTTTAAATAAGAACAAGACAGTATTCTTGTAAACTTTATGATTCTATACATCAGAAGACTATGTAAACTGATTCCCACTGTTTGATTATGGTTGTGTATCTATATCCTAAACTATACCATCATGAGTTAAACAAACCGGAATGCAAACAAACGGCAGCTATATAGTTTGTAAATAAGTTGGATGGGGTAGGCATGAATAAGCATTGTTTGCTCCAGCCTACACCTTTTTGGGCATGTCTCATGTAAAGCACTTTGTGACCATGTCTGTGAAAGGCGCTATATAAATAAAGATCTTCTTCTTCTTCTCAGTGTAAATGTGAATTGGCTTTCTTCAGAGTTAGACTGTAGGTCATTCACCATGAGTGACAGTAACATGACGCTAAATACAATGTGCTCTTTGTTTCCAGTAAGGCGACTGAGGCCTCATTGTTCTTCAGTCACAGACTGAGAAGTGAAGAAGGAAGTCATGGAGATTCTGTTTTATGTTTTCTACATATTCGAGTTTCAGAATATGATATGACTGTCATCCAGCAAAAGTCTAAAGTTCTGTCTAAAGCAGAATCTCCATGACTTCCTTCTTCACCTGTTGCTCTGTGACTTAAGAGCAATGAGGCCTCAACCTTTCTACTTCCTCTTCTTCTTTATGGGGTTTTACGGCGGGCGGCACTCAACTTAATGGTGCATTTCCGCCACCTACTGTATTGGAGTGTGAGCCAGAGCTTAACCCATTCTCTACGTCCATAACCAACCCCCCATAAAAAAACAAAAAAACAAACAAACAAAACTGAAATAAAATAAAAAAATATAAATAAATAACTAAACAACTAAACCTTAATATCGTCTTAAATGACCAGCACAACCCAAAACCCACTAAACTCTTCCCATAACTTTTACTTCCTTAAGATATTGAACCAACTTCTTCACTTTAACTCTGGTCAACACATTCCTCAAATTTATCTCCAACCCCTGGCTACATAGCTCCCGCACCACTGCTTGCCTAGGTCTTAAGTATTCCCTACATCGAAGAAGAACGTGCTCCACCAACTCATTACAGTGCTCATATAATCCTGTCTCGTGCCTGTTGATAAGGTGTAAGGATTTACTTCGTCGCGTGTGCCCTATCCTTAACCGCGTAATAACCCTCTCCTCCTTAGTACGTCCCGTAGCGCACCGCCCTTCTCCCACTGTACTTTGTACTGCATACAACTGCCTCCCAGTGCTCGCTGTATCCCACGCCACCTGCCATTCTACCTGGACATTCCTTCTAACCAACGACTTTGCCTCATCTTTGCCCATAGGAACGTCCCTATATACTTTGTAGTTAATTATCCCAAGTGTGTGCACAGTGCTTTATAAAACAGGTGCCTATTTTTATTATTCTTTTTTTTTTATATGAAGCTTAGGTTTTTTGTTGTTGTTTGGCTTGATTTATAACGGTGTCATAACAACTAGTTGGGATTGATTCTAGGATCTGTCCCTAGAGGTTAGAGGAAGTGGACATAACCGACGGGGATAACCACTTGTGGGAGATGGGGTTGCTTTTTTTGTTTTGTAGTTCAGCGAGTTCAAAGTTTGTTTTGTGGTTAACCTTTCCCAGACTAAATGCCATTACATTTGCTTTTCTTTTTTGAATGTCACAAGGTGTATTTATGTCCTTAAGATTAAACAACTCATGAATAAATGAAAAGATTCAGGTTCAAAAATGTTATTCTTACAGGAAACACATAGTGCTAAAGAAGACCACATTAAAATAAGTAGAAGATGGCAGGGGGATGTCTATGCGGCATCATTTAATTCACAGGCAAGAGGGGCTATGACCCTCATTCATAGCCTAATTCCTTTCAAGTTTCCCTTACAACTAAAGATAAACTTGGGAAATATTTAATTATCCAAGGCTCTCTATTTGCATTTAGCTGGAATCTTGTAAATGTGACCCGTCACTAGAACGAGGGACAAAGTCGGCTGACTCACATTTGCGCAAATTGACCAAGAAGTGTTTTTATCAGTGATTTTCGCTCTTTTGCTGAATCTGTGAGATTGTTGAGATTACGAAGAAGCTTCTCCATGTTTAAGCTAGCAGCATTGGTATATTTGAAAGAGTACACACTGTAAGTTGTGATTAGTAAAGGTTGCTCAAAAAAATTGCAGACACAAATTGCCACAATTTAATTGAGTAACAGTTCTGTCATTAGAACAATTAAAGCGTACTCTAAATGATCAATGAAACCTTACTCTTTACAAAGTAAAGTTTGCTTTGAAAAGAGTAAGGTTTCATTAATGACTTAGAGTAGAGTTTACTCAAAATCAGTAGCCCCTAAAATACCTGAGCCCTTATAGGACCTGCTGTTATGGGCCGGGCTTTTTTCAGAGTTAGACTTCTGTCAGAAACCATGAGTGACAGTAACAGGACACTAAATACATTGTGGCCATTATATTCAGTAAAAAGGCCGAGGCCTCACTGTTCTTCAGTCTGTCACAGACCGACGGGTGAAGAAGGAAGTCATGGAGCTTCTGCTTTAGACATTTTCTTTTAATGACAAAATTAAAAGACTTGTTTTCTTTTAATGACAAAATTGATGCAGATAAAGGTTGAAAAATTTCCGTGTATAATCTGATGTAGGGTCATGTGTGTCCCAGTTCCTCTGAGTCATGGTGAGTCATGGTGGACCATGACAGGACTGTGATAGATCTACTTTTACTGTGCAGTCAACAGTTACCAAAGTAACTGGTGTCAATAAAATCTTATTATAACCTCATAAGCTTCTGTAACATGAGCCTGTCTGCATCTGTTCTGCTGCACCATGACTCAGAGGAACTGGGACACACATGACCCTATGTCAGTTAATATGATCTTTTTTCAGCCTTTATTTGCATCAATCATGTGATTTAAAAAATAAAGAAATAAAAAAGGTCAGTTTAATAATAATTCCCATTTTATGCTTAACTTACTCACTACTTACTTTAGTTCCAGAATATACAGCACATGAGTAAAGTTCTGTCCTTCTTCACCTGTCGCTCTGTGACAGACTGAAGAACAGTGAGGCCTCGGCTTTTTTACTGAATATAATGGTCACAATGTATTTAGTGTCATGTTACTGTCACTCATGGTTTCTGACAGAAGTCTAACTCTGAAAAAAGCCCGGCCCATAACAGCAGGTCCTATAAGGGCTCAGGTATTTTAGGGGCTACTAATTTAGAGTAAACTTTACTCCAAGTCATTAATGAAACCTTACTCTTTTCAAAGCAAACTTTACTTTGTAAAGAGTAAGGTTTCATTAATCATTTAAAGTCAACTTTAATTGTTCTAATGATGGAACTGTTACTCAATTAAATTGTGGCAATTTGTGTCTGCTATTTTTTTGAGCAACCTTTACTAATCACAACTTACAGTGCAGGGACTTTAACGCCCAGTAGAACTTCCCATCAACCTTCTAATCACCCAGTCGAAGGCCTAAAGTCCACAAAATAAACACAAGTGGTTTGTTTTCCGTTAATCTGGTTCTGACTATTGTTGAGACAGTATAAATATGATATACAAATATTTCGTTCATCTATACTATACTTAATCTAGCATTTAAAATAGTACAGTAGGTTTTATAGACAGTACTTAGGAGACTGATTCCTCTGTAGTATGCGGGGTTCATCTTTCGTTGAGTCAGGAATAGGTTTAATAATTGATTTTCTACCATATAGAGGGAACAATACTGTTGTCAAAGCAAAAACTAAATAGATCAAGAAGCATATGCCTAAGATGTGGACACTTTAACACCTCATTTGGGACTTTCCTCCACTCCCATAGCCTTCCTCAGCTTGGTCTTACTGAGAGCATCGCTCACGTCTTCCAAGGTAATGTCAAAATTCTGATACATATTTGATTGGCTGACCCATAACTAATTCAAGATGTTCTTTTACGTGAACTGAAAGAACACAAAAAGCAAGGTCAAAGTCTTCAGTCGTTACACCTAAATATAAGTTAGAAAAATCCAGATCCGCGATTACGATCCATTACATTTAAACAAAAATCATGAGCATTTATTCTTTTCTCAGAAAAGTGTCAAAACCAAACTTTAAAAATACCTAGGGACCAAATTGAGGCTACAATGGAACTGAATGGGAAAAAATCGTGACCAAAACTGAACTTTTGCACAGTTTTGAAAACTGCTAAAAAGCCGTGGGAACGTATGTTGGTTAGGAGGTGCTGAGGGACAAGATTACCCCCGAAAAATGCTTTTTATGTGATTATTTCCTATTTACTAATATTGCGTGCAATACACAAACTATCCTCCAGGGGGTGCTGCAGCATCCTGGGTACCCCGTGGCTAAAATCATTGATTGTTTGGCGACATAACTTAAAGGCCTTATGCCTGATTTATTTTATTTTTTTATTGCAAACAATGAAAGGGGAAGCCAGTAAATTATGGTAGATGTGGTTCAAATTCATTCTTAATATATTTGTAGCAACCACATTTTTTACAGGGACAAGTGTATAGGCACATTTCACAACTTACAGGGTCTTTTTTTCACAACAATTGTAGAAAAATAGCCTTAAAGTTCATCAAATGGACACAAAAATGTTTTATAATTCGATGCACGCTGTTTTCCCCACAAACGTGTGAATTTACGATATACTAAATGGGGACAACATACATTTCATTCCATTTCTAGAAGTAAAATCCGGTCCTTTAACCTTAATGTTTAACCTAATTAAACTCATTATGTATAGATCAAATATGAATCCAAAAGAAAATAAATAAATGTAATAACAGTATCCTTCTTTCCCCCACCCTGGCGATCTGCTGTGGACCATTGTTTTTGTTACTGTCGCTTTGAGAACTTGCGCATGGCTCCTCCGTGCGTGCCTGCGTCCTCTCCCTGCGTGCTACGTGAAGAGCATAGCATTTAACACTAGAGTGGACAACATTTAGCACAATTTTACCGTAGCGACGTAGCCTAAATATCCCTGTATTGTTCATGTTCATTTGCAGATACGGAGTATCGGAGTATTTTGGCTCAGCGGACCGTCTTCTATATAATTGATTGATCACACAGATGAGCTCATGGTAGAGCCGCTGCTCCATTATGTCGAGAGGAACAGCTCAGGTGGCAGACTGCTTAGACTGGCGACCTGGCCCCGTATAAAGCGGAAGAAAATAGATAGATAGTGAATCGAACAAACAAACAAACGTCTAAACATTAAACCTCTTAACCCCCACCTGAACCGAGTGCACATTTTCTCCAGTTTGGCTTTACACAACCAAAAAAAGCCACAAAAGAGCACAAAAAAATGTGACAAAGATGCAATGTAAAAAAATGTGACGACAATATGGCAACAACGCGAGGAAAAGTATCTTGTTTATTTTAGTTTTTTTTTTAGGTATAAAGCTGAACTGGATAAAATACACTCTTTACCGTACCAAGATGGCGACCGCATGCGTCACGACAGCGGCTCGTGCCTGGTCTGTCCGCTCTAGTGGCGTTACGGCTACCCCCTTCCTGGCGTCATTTTTGCCAACACCGCGCCGCTTCCTGTACCGGCCCCGCTCCATGGGTCTATAGCCCCCGCACGGACTGGCGTGTCCACGGGGTAAAGCAGCCCCCGAGTCCCGCTATGGCTCCCTGACTCCCGGAGCGAGGTCCTGCAGCTGCCAGACGGAGGTAAGAGCCCCCCAAAAAACTACGTTAACCGCTTTGTCTCGCCGTTACACGCGCAGAAACAGTGGAAGTGTTAGGAGTTTGTTCATAGAAGTGTCTATTGTTTATGCTGCAGTCATTACATGGACTTCATAAGCAATAAATACAAGCGAAAGAGATGACATTCATGGACATTGTACATTTATTACCATTGCTATATCTGTTTCTGTTTTGCATGCTCTAAAGCAGTTTGTAATGAGACTCTGGCCCCCTTGGAGATTCCATACAAAATTATTAAGTTATTAAATCATCTATTTGCTACTAGAATTTACCCATTAAATAAGCCTAGCAGTGTTGCTAATATTATATTTAGGCAGCATTAACATCACATGCATGCAATTCCAATTCATTGACAAGCTTGTTTATAGACTATGTAGTGAGAAATTGATATCACAAATATTTAGGAGGACCTATTGTTTTGGTGTCCCTAGTCTGCACAAATAAGGCAAAGCAGATATTCCTCTCAAATCCAAACACCGTCTCACAGGGCCATTCCAAACCCCTCAGAGGGCAGAATTTAGCCCGTGAGCCGCACTTTGGGCTCTGATTTATTTTAATTTCATGTATTCATTCATTTCAATGGGACAATGAACAGACAACTAGTGCTGTAAATATGCCGGATTTAGCTCAGAGCTAATTTCACATAAAGTCACTGTTAATTTTATCATTTTGACAGCACATTAACAGTCTAAGTGTTTTTTGCTATTCAACAAAAAACTTGGACATTTTAGCTATAGTTTACGTTAGCTTCTTCATTTTTTGTTATAATCTTATTTTAGTCGGAAAAAATACTACTTAAAAATTATGACATATAGACGTAATATTGTAGTCGACAAAATGATCACCAGGGCTGGGAAAATACACTTTTGTCGCGAAACAATACACATCACGATACAGAGGGCCCGATACTTCTTGCGATTCATCAGGCTCAATAGCAAGTACAAGCTGGAAAATTGCATGTAGCCATTCGTGGGCAATGGGCATGTTGCACCTAATTTACCATTTGAAATATTCTGTATTACAGTATAGAGTTCGGGAAATTCCACTTTTACCAAAGAGATCAGCCATCTTTGCAGCTGTTGCCATACATTAGCTAAAAATTAGCTGCGCGAGTAAAAAAAACTATACGGTCCACTTTTGTAACCACTTGTGTTTCACTTGAGCAAACGCTTGAAAAAGTGGCATGGTAATAGTTTGCAATGTTTTCCCCTTAATACATTTAATAAGTAAGCGCAACTTGAGTCAGACATTCAGTAGAACATTTAGTTGGTTTTGTTGGTTTAATCAATCAGTGCCCAAACTGGTAATAAAAGTAGAGGTCAGGTATGGTATCAGAAGCCATCTATCATAATACATTGATAGAAATATTTTTTTTGACTTAAATACCTAGCCGAGGGGGAAGAAACCCTCATGGGAATCACAATTGTCCACTCTGTTTAGCCGTTTTCTGGAACACTATGAACATATGTATCACACACCAATAAAGTCAAGCCAAAATCGGGGCCCATATGGATGTTTTTTCACAACAAATTGTTCAGTAGAAGTGAAAAAATTTCACTCGTTGCTAACGTTAGCATACTCAGCATAAAACTAACGTAGCTTCCTGATTAGCATTGTCCGTTTTTGTTTTAGGTATTTATGGGCTGTTGAACCACTTTCTCCTCTCAGTGTCTCTGTATCTGTATTTAGTAGGGCTGGGACGATCCACTTTTGTCACAATCCGATACATATAACAATACTCAGCGGCCGATCCGATACGTATTGCGAGACAGTAAGTAATTTTAATAAGTGATATGTTTGCCTTAAAATGTGTAAAAAGTCATGTGTCCAAAGTTTATAAACCAAATGCCATTTGACATTTTAAGTGTTAAAGGAACAGGCCACCGTTTTTCCACACTGAGATGTGTTCTCACCTTAGCTTAGACGAGTTGATACGTACCTGCAGGGGTGCCGCCAGAAATTCTGGGCCCTATGGAAACAAAAATTTCTGGGCCCCCTACATTTTTTACAGATAAAATGTAACCCAATAAACATGCCCTGTATACTTTAAAAAGGATACTTAGCACATTGCATAGTTAAAATGTCTGATGAGTAAAAGCCTACAAAAACAAGAAAAAGCTATGGAAATATGTACTTGTTTACATAAAAGGAGAATATTTATTATCTCAATTGCAAACACAACAGAACATAATGTACACATATTGACATATACTTTACGTGAACAAGCTTTAACTGGGTCCAACTGCTCAATCAGGAAACATCAGCTACAACTAACCCATAATTAAATCAGTCCAAGACTAAAACTAGGCCAAAAGGGCTCAAAATCAAGACACACCAGGAGTAATGCCAGGCCTAAACCAGTCCAGGACTAAACAAGTACTGAACCAGACATAAACTGTTTGTTATCCAGGTATAACAAAGTTATGTTCAACATCACTTTATAATGGCCCAGCCTTTCTGCTGGCAAAATCATGTATCAAATCATCAAAGTTCAGCTTTCTTGCCAGTTTGCTTTCAATGGATAGTATGGCAAGGTGACAAAGTCTGTCCTGCAACATAGCAGACCTAAGATAATTTTTAATCAGTTTCAGCTTACTGAATGCTCTCTCGCCACCAGCAACGGTCACAGGCAATGTGCAAAATATTCGCAAAACTATGCAGACCTGCCCAAAAATACTCTGCAGCTGCATCTTGTAAATGCTGTTGAGCAGATCAATTGGTGACAGACACCCTGGGAAAGTGGCCCTATATACAGAGTTGAGGTGTCTGACTTCATCTTCAAATTCACAAGTCAGATCAGTGTTGTATTTTGAAATCAATGGCTGGCAAACAGAATGGATTTGATCATCACGTAACTGGCCCTCACTTCACAGAACACACGGCAAACAGTTTTTTGTAATTTTTGAAGCGTGTAGATTACTCTTTGTTTAGTAAAGTTATCATCATGTGGAGAACACAGTAGATAAGACGTGCTTAGAGCTTTCAATCTTCGTGAAGTTTTGCGCTCAGGCTCACCTTGTTTGGCTGAGACGGGAACGGGGGGCGCGGGGGAAGGGAGACGTGGGTGTGCAGCGGCCGCTGAATCTGTGTCTACGAGACGTGATAACCCGGAGACAGCAGAGATGTTATTATTGTTGGATGTAAATCATAATTCAGTAATTATTTGACTAAGCTAGCTAGATAAAAGCAGGTCATGTAGCAACAAAAATAAGTAAGTGAAAGTTTTGGAATACAGGAATAGTGCAAGCTACCTTTCTTTTTGAAAAACTGTGTGACATACTGTCGACTTTGGCGTTCTCGGTCTTCTCTTTCCTTCTTTTCTTTCCGTTTTGATGCCCTGACTTTTGATGTGACATGCCTGCGTGTGTCACTATCTGCACTGCATCATAACAAACGCTAGGCTAACGAGCGTAGCTCGGACAGCGCAGGTGGAATGAACCATTGTGAGGGGGAGGGGTGTGACTTAAACAGTAAATACATTATTTGTTTGTTAAATATTAAATCTATGGTCAAAACGGACAAAATACACATTAAGTGTATGAGGGGCTCTAGCACATTACACGTATGTATAAAAAAGAGAAAAGAAATAAGAAAAGAAAAAGAGGGTCTGCTCTTCTGGGCCCTTCATCAGCCTGGGCCCTTAGAATCGTCCTAACCTTCCACCCCTTTACGGCGCCCTAGCGTACCTGTCTGGTCTTTGTGCGTGCCCTCAGTCATGCAAAACGACCAAAGATGTTGTAAGCATTTGGCCTCTCCCAGTATATTCCTATAGCTCCAAACAGGAGTGAAGTTGGAAGCGACCACGCTCTTCCACGGGCATGGTCCAGACAGGTACGTATCAACTCGTCTAAGCTAAGGTGAGAACATATCTCAGTATGGAAAAACAGTAGCCTATTCCTTTCAGATTGAAAAGTGCATTAACACAACATGTAACAAAGTGCTGTAAATGTTACTGGAAAACAAAGAAAAATGCCTCCAAACACAAGTATTGAAAGTATTTAATAAAGTATCGATACTTGGTATTGCGATCCGATATTTTGTCCCAGCCCTAGTATTTAGTGGGTAAATGTATTCATAATTCAGCTTGTTGTTGAAGTAATGGTGGAAGAATGGGAGAAAGTTCTGTTCTTTCTCTTCCTTGTTTTCCCTCTCTGGCTGCTTCGAGAAAGAGCAAAAAAATACATACTTCCATTTCTCCAAAATTGCTTTAAGAAATGCTGAATTATGTATTTTCTATTAATTTAAGAGATATGGAGAGGAGCATAACCATAAATGCTTACAAAATTGACATTGCTAACCAGCAAGCTAAGGTTAGCTTAATGATATATATGCTAACATTAGCAACAAGAGCTGTTTTTCGCTTCTACTGAACAATTTGCTGTAAAAAAAAAACAATCAAATAGACCCGATTTTGGCTTGGCTCTATTTGTGTGTGATAAATATGTCTATACTCCGCCAGAAAACGGCTAAAAAGAGTGATTCCATGAAAGGTTTTTCCCCCTTGTATGACGTGTTGCCATCTGTATCTATACCAACTTTACGTCAAAAAACATTTGTATATATTTTTTTAAGTATCAAAAAGTATTGCGATGGCTTCCGATACAATACGCGTATCACATCAAAGGATACTGCAAAACGATATTTTGTCCTAGCCCTATTGATCACTGCTCCATCGGGTCTTACTCTGTATACAACCCTGTAGTTTTAGCGCTCTACAAACATTTGTAACATTGTGTAAATGAAATGGAACAAATCGTTATTGCAAGTAAAAGAAGTCATGAGTCAAAATGTATATTATTTGACTGGTGTTTATTCATTCGTGGCATCAGGTCCTTTAATCTCATCTCGTCTTGTTTGTCCAATATCCTGTTTTCGACATAGCTATTGCCTGATTGAAGGTAATGAAGAGAAAAATGGCTGCTCACGGCTCACTGTGCTCCTCTCGCACAGAAAAGCTGCCGGTATCCGCTTTCAAACCACTGTCGGAACGATTCAGGACATTTGATATTACACTCATGTTGGTCCTTTGTTCTGTGAGGCCAGTGCATTTACGTCATGTCTATTCTAATCTGGTCACTGAAACTCTGCATCCAAGCTCTACTGCACCGTAAACAGGGTCTTGAGCAGGGAATCAAAAGTCATTAAAGGAATAGTTCCAAATGTTCACTCAGATATTGTGTCTACATTTCTTTTAAAATAATTGTTGTCATTGCTTTTTTTATTTTTTTTGTACAAATTCCCTATGGCCACTTTTACAAATTTTTCCCTAAAAGTTGCCCTTTATTGTGTCCCTTTCACTCTCACTCCTTTTGTATTTTATAAAATGTTTACAAATCTTAACAAACAATGAATGCACAGAATCATTGCGTTTGTGGTTTGTTTTGCATCTTGGCTCCAAAATGGCTTGTAAAGGCTTAAATTTGACCAGAACCAATGGGCGAGGTGCTGACATTGCTGCGATACCACCCCCTAGTGGCACAGGACAACTCTAGAAGGCTCACTTTAATGCAGAGGTGACAGTAACTGAAGATATTCATTTACGGAATATCTTTGGCTTTGACAGAACAATTTGAAGGTCGTCCGTCATTTTGACAGATTGACAAACAAGCCATAATGAAAGTCCAAGTCTATGCTGCACTTTCTGTCTCTGAGCATGGTCTCTGGGCCCTCTCCAAGGCGCAGCCCTGGAATGCCGCATGGTTTCACTTTACATTTCGCACTGCGACTTAACAATCTTTTACTGCCATGCAGGCTTCAAAGTCTCACGATCTAATCTGCTAAACATTGTGTTTCTTAAAGGGACTATACATAAGTTTAACCACAAATAAATGTATACAAATGTAACATTTCTTCCTCATACATGCTCCAGCAATGCCCTGGTGAGTAGAATGAGCCCTGGCCTTTTCACCTTGATTGCCTCTATATGCTGTAAAGTCACTTAAATAGTCTATGCTCGGGTCGAACAAGTAAACAGCGTAATGACGTCATGCGCGTTCACGCTCAGCTGTAGCGTTAGCTGTAGCGTTAGCTGTATCTCCTCTATACTGACGCTGCCGAGCGAGAGGTAACTTCGGAAGGATGGATTTATGGGAGAATAAAGGGAGACCGGCTTCAAGCACCATCGAAACTCCTGCCCAGACCCAACTAACGAAAAGAAACCAAGAGTTTATTCGAGTGTGACAAAAAAGGCGAAAGTCGAGTCTGATCGGCGAGAACCAGAGTAAACATTGGGAAATGTTGAGAGAATCTCTTAAAAGACCCGCAGCTTATTTTTGCTTGAAAGGTAAGACATTATGATTAAATACGTGGGGGAAAAGTGTTGTTGATGCTTCAAAACAACAGTGTCCGACTGTCCGTGCATGTTGTACAAACTTCACTGAAACAAGCCATAAAATAATCATATTTGGAAGTTACCAAAATAGTTGATCTAATAGTTTTATACCTACAGAGAAGTTGTGTAGTATTAGTAGCAGACTACTAATACTACACAACCTCTGGTCAGAACCTGCTTGTTGTCCCTAAGTCTCATTATAAAACCCGAGGGGACCTGTCTTTTCAGTCTGCTGCTCCCAGACTGTGGACCGCCTTGCCCCTGTCTCTGCGTCTGGCCGGCTCTGTGGATTCTTTTAAAAAGGACTTGGAGACATGTTTATTCAAAAAAGCTTTTGGTTGATGGGTTTTCACTAGTGTCACTTTGATTTTACATATGTGCCCACATTTTTTATTGTTTTTTGCTCTTACGCTAACTTTCTGCCCAGGGAATTGAAGAGACGATTTAGGCTTTTCCTAGTAGCATTTCTACCAGTGGAATTATTTTATTATTACAATTAGGCCTGCGTTTATGCATACAAAGTCTGTTTTATTCCTTCAAACGTCAATTATTCATCTATCTGTATAACTTGGCTTCTTCACTCGATTCACTTTGCTGCATTTGCTCAAGTATCGCATCTTATTCACTCAAACTGATTTGGTCTAAATATCTTACAAAACAGTAACGTTTCTTACCTCAGTGGAAGTAATGCCTGAAAATCTGTAAATGGACCAGGACGGGACTGTTATTTCTGGTGCTCGTAAAGCCTGAGCGCCTCATGCACGAGCTTATCATCGAGGCTGCACTTGCACGTTTGTCCTGAGGGGGCAATTGCGAGCACAAAACTGTCAAACTCCACATAGCCCCTTTAAAGATCTGGTTAAAATTGAGAAAATACAAATAATACGCTCCAATTTGCATTTAACAGGTAAATATGAGCCTTAAATCCTTAAACTATAGAGTCTAAAAATGTAAATATGAAGAGAGCGAGGGAGAGAAATAGATGAGCTCGTCCTGAGAGATAAGGATGAGAAGGATATTATTAGCCTTTAACTGCATTTTCATCGTGGTTTTCTTCCCCGTGTTGTTGTTAGCGCCCAGAAAGTTAGCTAGCTAGGCAGTGATACAAGTGAAACAGTGAAGCTGCTTTGAGAGAAAGAGCCCCGCGCGCTCTGAAAAACAGCAGCGCTGCGTCTTAATTTTAATCACGGCTTTATTTTCAATCCTTCAAAATGACGGACGGCGTTTGAAATTTTACGTCAAAGCTTAAAATATTCCATAAATGACGGAGAATTTTCGGTTAATGTAACCTCTGCCGTGTAGTCCCTTTAATATTGACAAGCTGATGGTGGCTCTGAATAAGTCGTCCTCTTTTGAGACTTAAGTTTAGTTTGGCTCCATTTATCCTGTATATAGGTATATATATATATATCTCTTTTATGTATTTCATGAAACACAGATTAGAGGAAATATCAGTTTGCTTCCTTTTATATAGGGCTAATATTAATGTTATTTTGCCCGTTAATTATTTTTAAATCCTAATTTAATTAAATAAATGTCTCCAGAGTAAAAGCATGACAATAAAAGATAACATAGGCTAAATGTTCAATGGATTTTCAATTAAAACCATTTATGTCATGACATCGCCAATACTCCTGGTGGATTTGTTTTATGCCTAGCAAAACCATGCAGAGGTTATTACATTTTGGTGATCCTCGATTTTGACACATCTTAACCATGCATTTTCATTAATCTTGCAGGTTTGAAATGCATCTTACCTCTTCTGTCTCCTCTGAATCCTCTCTTTCACTCCAAATAACTTCATGTCCTGTAAATTTCACTACATTCGTAAATCTAATCTATGGTCTTTGCCACTTGTTTCTGCAGCTCGAACATTACCATCTTTCCGATATATTCACTGTCCCTCCTCTGCACGTGTGGTCTTTACATGTACATGTTATCAACTAAACCTTTCATCTTTTCAGTGGGGATGGTCCTGGACTCGATCCGCAACGAGCGTTTCAATGAGAAGGATCTCGATGAGCGGAAGACGCCCGAAAATGACATGGAGTTCTCGGCTTCAGTGCCCAAAAGCCCCCCACAATCCCAGTCAATGGACCTTAAAGCCATCCCCGCTGTGACGTCATCGGCCAAAACAAAGATGGCATCTCCCGCAATGCCTCAATACCCCGGTGCACCCACTTCAAACCATGCCAACGTTTTAGAGGCCACCCTTTCACCCCGAAACGCCACAAATACCCATTTTTCTGCGAATAGCTTTTCATCGCAGTCCATGAATTACATGGGAGACGTAGAAGGCTGTAATGAAGACCCAGGAAATGCAAGAACCACAGATGCTTCGCCGTGTAACCTTATCAACAAAAGTGCCGTTATGTTGCCTTCAATGCCCCCGAACGGCAAAAAATCTCCCACTTCTTTGCCTGGCAACAGCAATCCGTCTACACTTGCTTTATTTGACAAAAACTCTTTGCCTTCCGTGTCCACAAACAACACGCAAACCGCAACCTCCGAGGACTTTAAAACGGCTTCCAAAGTTGACAGAAGAGAAAGTTTAACGGCAACGCATGCCAATGAATCTGCTTTGCGCGCAGCGTCGTTGGCCAAAAGCAGCATGGGGCTGGTTCTAACGTGCCACGATCGGCTCGTAACCGCGCTGACGCCGACGAACATCATCGAGTACAAGTCGATGGACGGTTTTGCCTGCCCCGCGTTGGCAAGTAACGACAAAGTGTGCGAAAGTGTGGATGTTTTTTCCAAGCAAAATGGATCAAGATCTCCTGCGATGTCGACGCATCAAAACGAGGTGGAATATAGTTCGGTAAAGGGAAGAATAAACGAACAATCCATACAGTCTGGCGTTTGGAATGCTCAAAGTCCTTCAAAACCAAATAGTGATCAAATGTTAGCTGGCTCAAAAGATAAGGACACTGTGATTAGCTTAGACAGGATGAACACCAGTGACATACCTTTGATGACCCAAACCAACATGGCGGCTGCGACTTCAGTGACCCAAGGGACAAAAGGTCTGGATCCAATTCCCAATATTGATGTTGAAGTAGCGTCGATGGACAAATACACCTTGGATTCCACCGCTAGACCAGATTGTTTAGACTTGCCCCTAAGCAAAACGGCGACAGTGACTTATGGGGAAAAACGCAAAAGTGAACCACTTTCAAAATCGGCCTCGAAATCTCCCTCTTGCGACAAATTGCCATCGAGGCACAGCGGCGCGTCTATGTCCGTGTCCCAAAACAGGATCAAAAGTGATCATTTGTCGTCAAAAAGAAATATTGATTCCTCGACCAAACCGAAAATTATCGCAAAGTCTCCTTCGCATGACAAAACGGACAAAAAGCCGTTCAGGTACACGATCGGTGCGTTCCCGCGATCGCCCCAAACGAAGATAGAGAACGGTGGTACATTGGTCCTTCCGTCCAAGCCGAAAACCGTAACGAAATCTCCGTCGATCGATAAAATGGACAAAAGGCTGAACAGGTCAACAACCGAGATGTCGACGATGCCCCAAAACAAGATGGCAGAACGGGCTTCAGCTCCCAAAACCAATATGGCGTCTCCAACAAAACTGAGGACTGCCTCGAGATCGCCCTCCGTCAACAACATAGACAAAAGCGCCAGTGATTCTTCTAAAACCAAGATGGCGGATGTAGCCTCATTGCCCCAACCCACTTTGACGTCTCCGACAAAGCCCAAAACTCTCATCAAATCTCCGTCAGTCGACAAAACTGCGTCCAAAAAGCCATTACGGAAGGAGATGTCCTGTCCCGCTGAACCTTCCTCGGAACGGCGGCCATCTTTGAAGCCCCCATGGCGCGGGGGAGCCTGGACCCCGACCCGAAGCCAGAGCAGCCTCAGTCTGGCCCAGAGCGGCTTCATTCGGCGCAGTGAGAGCTCCATGTCGGTCAACGCGGGGCTAAGGTACTAATCCAAAAACAACAACAAAACAATTCAAAACGAAAACACATATTTCACATTTCACTCTGTTCTTTAATCATTATTATAATTATTTGGAGCTAAATAAATAGACAAACCTGAGCAATAATAAGGCTAATAGAAAATTGAATTAAACAAAAAATAAATAAAATTAATTCCATTAGGACTGGGATACAGTGAAATAAAAACAATAAAGTTTATAAAAACTATGAAATGAATCAAATCAATAAAATGTAAACAAATTAAAATACATATTGGCGAGTTTTTCATCTACGAAATTTTAGTGCATCAAAATTTGATATAAAGTATTATTTAGTTTAGTTTATTTTCACAATTTATGGATGGGCCATAATGCATTAAAAAAGGCAATACATTTCATTGAAATAGGCATTAAATCATAATTTCTTAGAAAATCTAATTTGTACTTAGAGACAACATTTCTCCTCATTTTCCTGTTTAATTGAATGTTTACAAATCTTATGAAGTTAAATATGCCGAGAAACCCTGGGAATATATGTGCTGAGCTAGCACTCCTGTAATAGATACAGCCACAGTACAGGAGACACATATTAATATTCATGTTATAAAATTTTCCTTTGGCCATCAACCAATGTCTCATCGTACCAAAGGAATCAGCACGGCTGTACAGGATGGGCTTTCGACAGTTCAACTTACAATGTGTAATAAAATAGCACAAAAAAGCTGACTGGAATCTTATCCACTAAGCCAGCTATTCCCAAAGTCCGGGACATTTTGGCCTCCTTTATCAATCTGAAAGTCTCTCTGGGTCTACTAGTAATAATAATTTCTCTATTCAAAAGCATTTTCTTGTTATTTGACAGCTTAAGTAACATCTAGCAATGTCTGTAGGCTAAAAACGTTTGTCGTATATGTACACACGCATTTACCCCAGGCTTCCTGGATTTCACAAATGGTCCCCCATCCAAGTACCAACCAGGCCCTACCGGCTTAGCTTCAGAGATCTGACAAATCGGGCAGATCAAAGGCGGTATGGCCTTGAAACGAAACCTAAATCTCAAGATATTTTTTTATCAACTACAAGTTACAAAGCAGAAATGTTAACAGATGGGAGTAAGAAAAAAGAGCTGGACTTTGTTTTCATTGAAACAGCCTCGTGAAGAGTCTGTGCCAAAGGACACAACTTTTCATTTCATATTTTTCCTTTGGATATTTCTGTTGCTTCTTCTGCTGCTCTGTACTTTTCTGTTACAAACGTGTATTTGTTATTCTTCAGGAGCAGAGCGGGCGTGATTCGACCGGCCACATCTCTCCCTCACATTCCCAAAGCCTCCAGTGCCCGGCCCTGCCTGCTGGTGGCGCTACGGCCCACCAACCTGCAGCAGGAGCGTGAGCGCTTCTTCCAGTCGGAGTTTACGTATGAGCCGCAGTTCGAGTACGAAGACGCGGAGCTGAGCACCGTGCTGGACAAGTACAGGGAGGCGTCCGGCCTCTTCCTGCAGCAGGTGACGGAGATACTTCCTTATTTTGACTTCAGCAAAATAGTGTTCACTCAAACCCTGGTGTTCTCAGGCGGTGGGGATCATGGAGTGCGTCCTGGGAAAATACGGCTCTTACGAAAACTTTGAGGAAGTGACGGGAGGAAACGTTCTGCCCAAGAGCCAGGTGTGGACCGCGGTCCGGAAGTACCTTCAGAAGGAGGGCTGCGTGGGAGAGGTACGGATCTTTGACCTGGTTACAAACATAAACTACACAGAGTATAGTTCAGCATCTGTCTATAACACGTCTGAGGCGGGGGTACATTAGTGATGCCCATGTCTGGTGGATAAGCACAGTTTTTCTTTGTTTTTAGACAATATTAAAGCTAACAACCTATAAGTGCATTCTCACTAGGTCTGGAACAAAATAACGGATCGTAATACCAAGTATCGATACTTTATCAAGTATCATAATACTTTAAATACTTGTGTTTGGAGGCACTCCTTTGTTTTCCAGTAACAGTTACACAGCACTTTGTTACATTTTGTGTTAATGCACTTTTCAATCTTAAGTTTGACATGTAAAGGTCCAGCCCACATGGAAACTGCGGACAAACCCACTTATAACCCAGGTGGGCAAACCCAAGCAGAGCCCACATTGTTTTGCTGGCTGGGATAGAACTGACTATACAAAAGACCACGCAGAGTTGTAGTAAGGCTGATGCAAAAAGAGGACAATTACTGGTAGTAAGTAACCGTCTCAATACTATTATTAAGAAAACAATAGAATTAAATGCAGCACAGGAATTGAATACTGCATGGACAGTTGGACATGGGCTGTTCTGTCTCTGATGACCAGTCACAGTGTGGACTTAACCATCTCCATTTAACATCTTAATATATCCAAGAAACAAATCACAAGCCTCGGAAAACAATGATATTGAAATTATATCCAATAAAGGTTTTAAATGATATTGAATGAAAATGAAACAAATTAAAAGCGCAGTAGGAAAATTCTGATAAATCTTCTCTTAAATGTGTAGCATACTTTACTCAAGGAAATATAAATGAGTAACTAATTACTAACCAATCTTCTGTGCAAAAATCAGTCTATAAATAGTCTATACACTTCCAAAAGTACAGTTGAAGAAAATGCCTTGTACTCATATCGGAATTTGGTATCGGCAGGTACTCAAATCAAAGTACTGTTTGACCGTACCAGACTGTAGCTTTTAACACTAATTTCCATCTGTAGTCCTTAGGGGAAAGTGTCATATATATATATATATATATATATATATATATATATATATATATACACAGTGCAGTCAAGGGTCATTCATCAGCATCACATCCATAACAGGCAGAGGTTAAAACACATCACTCAGTCTCTTATTACATGTCGTTGTCGTCGTCAATCATCATCACATGTAAAAGACACACAGCAATATTCTTACCCTTACATATGGATATACATTGTGTCTTAAGAGTGCATACACATAATATTCATTTTACTTATAACTTAACACCATCATTTACAGCTAATGCTCGCAACTCTGGTTCTCCATAAACCAATCCTTTACTTTTACCTTTAGTAAAGGTTCTGAAATCAGTTGAGCTCTAAAGTGGTATTGGTGCATCCCTAGTTACTGTTTGTGTGTGTGGATTTTCGGTTTGGTAGTTTTTTGGCCTTTGCATTACTATGGTGTGATTTTCTGAGGAGCTGCTTTCCCTCTCTCTGTCTTCTTTCACTCTTGCGTATTCTCTCTCCTTTCGCTCTCCCTGTCGAGGTGGTGGTGCGTCTCTCGGACGAGCTGCTCTCTCAGGCCGTGATGGTGGTGGAGAACTGTCGTCCGACTCTGACCATAAACCTGTCGGGGGCGCGGCAGCACTGGCTCGAGGGGATGCTGCGGCATGAGATCGGTATGACGATACTCTTCTGCCAGTGTTGGAATGGCCTGCTCAATGCGGCCAACAGAGGGCGCCAATCGGTAACAACGCTCTTTGTCAAGCAGCACTTGCTCAAAGAAAATGGAAAAGTGCATAGTACAGTGATCAGGCCCTATAGTCAGAAAAAGAGTTAGAAATACTTAATAAAAATAATAATAAAAAAACTGAACTACACAGTGTAATAAGTATAATGTGCTCTTAAAATTAGAGTAAACATATTATTCCAGGTAGATCTGGATTACGGTAATCATATATTTTTTATTTTAATTAACCAGGAAAGTCCCATTGAGATATAACATGACATACAAATAAATTAAAAAACGTTACAATTCAAAGAGGTTGTCTCAAGTGCTCTCAGTGTGGACTTAAAAGCGTTCAATGGAATAATTTTAGTTATTTTCCAGTTTTTTGGGTTTTTTGGGGCAGAGCGAACAAAAGTAAAGTAAACAAATAAATACAGGTCACTGTAAACTCAAACCGTGTTGCTTTCAGGGACCCATTACCTGCGCGGGGTGAACAACAGCCTGCAGCCCTGGGCGTCCTCGGAGCACAGGAAGGCACTGGGGCTGAAGGGGGCCAACCCGACGGAGGAGGGCCTGGCCAGCCTGCACAGCGTCCTGCTCCGGAAGCAGCCGCACCTATGGAGGGCAGCGCTGCTCTACTTCACCGTGCACCACGCCGCCGCCATGAGCTTCAGCCAGCTCTTCCACCACATCCGGAGGTTTGTGCACAACCCGGAGGTGCGCTGGGAGTACTGCCTCCGCGCCAAGAGGGGGCAGACCGACACCTCCAGGCCAGGTGAGACACAGGAGAACCAACTTCATCTAATCATCTAATTATGAAACATTTATATCAATTTGATGAACTTACAGGCTAGTTTATAAGCATAGTCAGAAAAGTGACCCTGCATGTTTTGAAATGTGCCTAGAAACTTGTCCCTGTGAAAAAAATGGTATGCAACTAATATGTTGATATGAAAAGTTAGGAATGAGTTTGGACAACACTAACAATTACATTGTTAGTGTTGTGAGACAGAGGCATTGGCACAGTGCCCCCTACTGCTCCCAGTCTGGATTATAAGCAGTGGCAGCTGGTGATGTAAACTAGAGACCTGCACGGGAATGGATTTCAATCCCGTGTCCGCCCGGGGGAATCTCCCGGGTCCCGGCAAGTCCCGAGTTTTTTTAGAGGCCAGCGGCGAGTGCGCACCATTACGCAGCGCGTCATGTGCCAAATGCTATCACACTGGAGCCGCTGCGTAACGGCACGGCTGTGTGTCCCTGTTCCTCTGAGTCAGGGTGGACCATGACTGATGTGCACAGGTCTATGTTACAGCAGACTGCACTCGAGGGGTATTTTATTTTCTACAAATTAAAACTGTGGCTATCACAGTCCTGTCCACATCTGCTGTGGTCCATCCTGACTCAGAGGAACAGGGACACACATGACCCTACATCAGATACAGTTCGAGAGCTTTTAACAATATATATATATATATATATATATATATATATATATATATATATATATATATATATATATATATATATGTGACCAGTCACAGGAACCAAAGACACAAGTCGGTTTTGGGACATTATGAGATAATAACACATTGTTAAAGTGTAGTCTCCAAGCTTTCCAATGATGTGTAACACATCTATGCACAATTAGTATACAAAAGTTTGGCACAAAAAGCAATAATCATAGTCTTCCTCCTGAAAGCACACACGTCTAAGCCCCTCTGTCTGTCTGTCCTGTGCTGCTCAGGCTGCTTCAGTAAGGACCAGGTTTATCTGGACGGGATTCTGAGGATTCTGCGCCACAGAAGAGCCATCGACTTCCAGCTGCTCACGGCTCTGGGCAAGGTACAGTCTCCGTCACTCTTCGTACCACAGTTCTACCACATGTAAAGCACCTACAGAGAAGTGAAACTGCGTTACTCCCAAACCCTAGGTGCAAAAGAAACAATAGTTCCCAGTATAGACAGAGCAGTAATATCGATTGAAGATTCTGCTCCAGATCTCAACAATTACACGTGGAGAGATAGAAAACACCAATGCTGATCGACAGGAGCTCCTGTCCCAAATAATATGGTCCAATCTTTGTTGGACATTTTTGCACAAAACTCTCCCGTTGTGCCCAATTTGCTTCCCTCCCATCATTCCTCTGTTGACTGGAATGGCTACAAATATGATTGCGTCATTAAAATGTTTTTGTATTGACATTACAATGGCATAAATGGCCTATATTTTCTGCGATTAAATCTAAATAATGGATAGAGCTACGTTTAAATTCATGGTTTTATTTTGTTGATGTATTAGTTACAAAGATTTTTTGGATTAGTTCAAGTGAAAGAATCTGTAAAAATGAACATTTCGCCTTCGTTTTGGGGTTCAAAGTGCAATAAATCAGGCAGGAATTAGATATAAAAAGTTGCATAATGCCCCTTTAACCCTGACAAAGGACTGGACTGATCTTCTGACTCTTCATCCTCAGGTTTCCTTCGAGGACATGGAGCGACTGCGCCCGCTGGCCGCTCTCTCGCGGACCAGAATCCCTCACTTCATGATGGACACGGACAGGTACCAGGCCCAGCTCGACCACATCCTCGCCTCCAACGAGCTGAGCGACGCCGAGCTGCAACGGCTGCTGCCATGAGGGGGCGCTGTGGATACATCCCCACACTGCAGACCGCTTTAGTGGGACATTTTACGCCGCTCGCCGTTTCTCACACAAAAGGAAATCAGTCTATTATGCTCACTGACTGGCCATTTTATTAGGTATATTCAATTCAATTCAACTTTATTCTGGACTCATAGTCCATTAAAATTAAAATAAAGGACAAGACAAACAATTAAATACCCCATACACAAATTTACTTTATTATTCTACTTTTTTTTAAATCTAAATGACATATACTATTTGTAATGTATGCCTTAAAGGGCCACGAGGGAGTGCCAGCTCTGTCCTTGGAGCATGGAACCCTCCCTCGCCCTGTGTCACAAATGTTTTAGAAGAACACAACTTTTATTTTCACGTTTTCTTCGCATTCTCCCAACAAACTAAGTCATAATTTTGAAAAAGAAATGGATGAAAACCTTGGTATCATTTTCAAATGTCACTTTTAAACACACATCACTTTCATTTCGCCGTTTTGCATAAATGTAAAATTAATAAAATGTGTTCCTCTTGAAGTGGCCAGTCACAATGGGGTTTATACAATTGAAAACGGCAGCAAAACGACCTCATAATAATTCCCCCAGTGGGACTGACACTTCTGCTTAAAGGCTGTAACCTTTCTCTTGCTCTATTTACTCAGCATTATCCAGTATTTACTTATGAAAAACTTGAATATCGTGAGGATTGTGGACCTCGATGCATGTACCTCAGAACTGTATTATTATTATTATTATTATTAGCCTACACAAGCCAATGATACTAGTGTATTTACACACACTGTTCCGGGAGAGCTCAGCAGGTTTTTAAAAGCACATCTCAGGAGCAAGTGGGTGTTGATGTTTAAAATGGGTAAAGATCAGAGATTTCAATAAAGTTTCAGTCAAGCTAACAGGAGCTCCACAAACTGTTCGTCGTAGCGTGCGATAAGAAATGGATGTAGTCGCTAAACCAGAGCTCGTACAAACAATAGTAGTCACCGGTGTAGGGAACTTGAAAAAAAACTTGTTACTTCTGCGCAAAAGTAACTGCGTTGGTAATGAGTTACAGTATGATAAAAGTAACTCGTTACTGGACGAAATATTTACTGAGTTCATAATCAGAATCGGTTTTATCGCCATTGTCAGTGAATCACAGACTAGGAATCCTTTCAGTCTGACGCAGAGCTCAGTCACAAACTCAAAGGCAACAGCTACAAGAGCGACCTACAGTAAAACTAATGATTGATCAGGAGACAATGCGCAAACATCGTCTACTGCTTTACTTTACAGTATTTACTAAACGCACAATTATATCAGGACATAAAGGTAATGTCAGCGCCTGTTTCCGTGTGTAAACTACGATAAATGAACCACAAAGTTAAATAAACATCTGCTCACATCGGCGCAGACGTCTATAAACTCCACAAACACACAACAGCTCGTCGCCAGCTTTAAATCCATCCAAACGAGTCGTCAAATAATGAAATACGGTATATATAGGGATGGGCCAAAATTCTGTTATTTTTCTCTCCAGACGTCAATATATTATGACCCGCAGCTAATCTAAAAAAACAATGAACGTGTGCGCTGATAATGAGCCGCTTCAGTGCAAATGGAGCAAAACTATAACTTAAAGCGAAGCAAAGCTATAACGTACTAAACTTTTGTAATAGAGATGGCTCAGCCGCGGTCTGCAGCAGGACTGAGCCAGGACTTAACCAGGACTTACACCGGTTGTAAAACCCAGAGCCAAACTAAACCAGTTATAAACCAGGACTAAACCAGGACTGAATAAGAAACTTGAAATTGAAAAGCAAACCAGAGCAGTGACAACAAGAAAGACGTGTTTACCTTTAGCGACAGACCCGGAGGCTGAGTTTACGAGCTGTTGTTACAACTTCACAAGCAGCTGCACCGTGAGGGGAATATCAAAGATTGTTTGTGGAAAAGTGAGCGCTCACACCATGTAAAGATCTTTGACGTGCAAAGTGCTTTCGCTTTGTCAGTGTGTTTAGAAAAGTTTATCCGAAAGAAACCCGTGTCCTGATGTGGATCTGTCTCTGCAGCTCAGGAGGTAATAACGTCCTTTATTTATTTTTATCGCTGCTTAAGTGGAAATTGTGCTCAAAGTACGAAGTTACAGGTGACGCTGCTGCGGCCTGTGGAGCTTCTGTTTTGCTTTTTTAGGACTTTTTCCTGAACGATACTAAATGAATATCTCGATTTTTTTTTTCAATTCTCGATATTCAGACAATATTTTTGCAATCCTTCAAAGAAATGTGTGCGAACTGGCAACTGGTCCAGTCAGTCTTTTGACGTGCTGTATCTGACCTATTATTGTATAGAATTGCTAGTACATAAAGAGATGAGACATTATTGATTTAAACATTAGGGCAGCGCGATATGAAAAAAATGTATGTCACAGTATGAAAAAGAAATATCACAAAAACGATGTATTTAGCAATATAATTTACACCTGAAAAAATATTTCAAAATCAAAGCCTTTAGACAATAGGGCAAATTCATTTAAAGCTATATATCCGAAAAAACTGTGGTGAAAAAATCCGATATCCTAATTTTGCATATCGTCCAGACAACAATTTCGATATTATCGTCTAAACGATACATCTCCCACCTCTACCGTTAGGGCACCGGTACTGAAAAGCAGGTATCGTTAAAGTAGTGCTATGGAAAAAAACGATTGGTTCCTTAGGTATATACGCTCGTGTGACACGCTATTGTTCCAGCTGTAGACCGCAGACTTGGGGCTTAAACCAATGAACGTGTCGGACGCACTTTTCGCTGTCAATCACTCCGTCAGCCAATCAGTGTCACAGTTTCTCCAGTCACTTCCTGAAACAAGCTACTCCTTGGAACAGACGAGCAGGATCAGAGGGACACAGTTTTTCTACAAGTCCTTAATAAAATAATTACCTCCGTTACTCGTTAACGGGAACGCCGCTCCCGAAATAGTAATTAGATTACTCATTACTGGGAAATCAAACGAAGTTACGGACGCCGTTATTTATAAACGCCATTATTCCCGACACTGGTAGTCACATAGTCAGCGCTCGCTACACAAATGAATAGATTGTTGTTGTCATCGATGACAAGCTTCATTACCAATGGCCGCTGGTTGCACTGCTTTATGACCGCGACGCTAGGGGCCGACATTGTCCACCATTGCTGTAGTACCTCCATATACGGGCGGCAAAACAAGCTAGTTTTTCATTAGAACGCATTGCACTTTACGCACGCTCTAAACAACTGTAAAGCCTGGTTTCTAATGTCTTAAACTTTCTAAAGCTAGATGATCTTACAGTGATGATCCCGCCCTTCTGCCCTTTTTAGAAACATGCACAAAAATCATTGTCTTCTCTCTACACATATGAACTAAGGTCACATGACTGTCTCTTAAAAGTGGAGGCAATGAGTGAAACGATGTGCTCGATGTTGGTCAGATGAAAGGACGTTCAGCCATTAAGATGAATGTGGCAGATTTGTGAGTCCACTCACTTCCAAAGAATGATCAGGGAAAACATCTGGGCATTTCTGTTTGGAGATTTCTTTACAAAAATGAGTTTGCTCATGTCATGAACGAGTCGTTTTAAAACCTGCTCAGCTCTACCGGTTTCACTATAGAACACTTGACTTGACACTAAGAAGTTTTTGCACTGACTTTGTGTTCAAATATTTGAATGTTTTTTTTGCTCACGGCTTTATTCATTTTCTACGCCTTTTATGCCTTTTGCTGAACAGCGGAAAATGTATGTCAGAAAATCAATTTGAACTTTATGAAATATGTTCGTGCCACTAGTTCATATCAGTGTTAGCGTTTCAGAAGCCAATGGTTTTATTTATATCAAGGAAAGGTAAATAATGAGGAGAGTGGAGGAAGTGTCTGAGAAAAGACGGAAATATGAACTAAAACTCCCTTCACTGTAAGTTGTGATTAGTAAAGGTTGCCACAATTTAATTGAGTAACAGTTCCATCATTAGAAAAATTAAAGCATACTCTATGAACCCTCACTCTTATAAGTTAAAGTTTGCTTTGAAAAGAGTAAGGTTTCATTAATGACTTAGAGTAAAGTTTACTCTAAATCAGTAGCCCCTAAAATACCTGAGCCCTTATAGGACCTGCTGTTATGGGCCGGGCTTTTTTCAGAGTTCGACTTCTGTCAGAAACCATGAGTGACAGTAACATGACACTAAATACATTGTGACCATTATATTCAGTAAAGAGGAGAGGCCTCACTGTTCTTCTACTTACTTTTGTTTCAGAATTTACAGCACATGTGTAAAGGTCTGTCTAAAGCAGAAGCTCCATGACTTCCTTCTTCACCTTCACCTTCACCTGTGACAGACTGAAGAACAGTGAGGCCTGTCCTTTGTACTGAATAAGAAGAAAACTTTAATTTGTAAAGAGTAAGGTTTCATTAATCATTTAGAGTTTAATTGTTCTAATGACAGAACTGTTACTCAATTAAATTGTGGCAATTTGTGTCTGCTATTTTTGATGGGACGATGTCTGATTAAAGTATATCTCTGTGGTGAAAATCAAAACTAAAAAGCTCCTAATTGGCTCCTAATCTAACATTACTACATCTTCCATTTGAAACTGCTTTATTTTTTTGAATCTACGCCCAAAGAATTACCCCAAGATCTAAATTTTCCATTTTAAGGATTATAATATAATTTCACTGTGGTGGTCAGACACGCTTTTCCCAATTCTGATCAAAGACGCAGGGCCGTCAACAACATTTCTGGGGAAAAGGTTTTGCACATACGCATAAAATAAATTACACATGGCAAATTGCGTCGTTGCAGTAGCTCAATGATAATGGATAAACACAAACAAAGGAACAGACCAAGTTGACCAGACCCCACGGTCCACAGCTACGATTGACGGGCGGCTTGACCAATCAGAGAAGCATGTGGTCCGTTCACGTCAAAGCAAACGTGCCGGCTTACCAGAGTATGAAGATGTGGAAAAACAACTACTGTATATAAAAGTCAAAAGGAATGTTCTGCCAAATCAGCCACTAAACTTCATTCGCGAATCGTGTTACAAATTAGCATCTGGGAATTGGAGCAATCAAAAAAATGTATATCGGAAAATGTACCACGTGTGTGCAAAGTCTCCGGCGCTCCTGCTTTTGAACAGAAAGGAGGAGAGGCGACCTGTTTATATGAAAACTGTGATCTTGCAGTGGAAACCTCCGATCGTCCCACCTCTAATAGCGACGCGTCCTGCCGTCACTATGGAGACACAGCGTTATCCTGTATATTCTTACAAATGGAATCCCCTGTGAGACTGCTGCGTGTATCCTGAATGGTGAGAGGACAGGAAGGAAATATACAGGAAATGGTGAGGGAGAGAGAAGGAAGGACTGAACGGTTCTGTAGGTTTTGAATTCTTAATATCAGGTTTACAAATGTCCATTCTCACCACTGACTTTGCCTTTGTGTTTGTAAAAGCCAATTGAATGTCGCACGTTTTATTTGCAGGAAACAAAATCCATCCGGTTTATTTATTAAAAACCACAGAATTTGTTTTGGGGTCTTTTTTTTTAATCATAGCAGTGTCTGTTCACCTCATTCCACCCCGCCCACGTTTGCGTCTTTTTGCCACGGAGCGGCACTTCCTTTGTCCTGACAATTCCGTTAGAGCGTGAAGTCCGTTCACCAAGTGGAGATCGAGGGAAAGTATGTGCCCCTGAAAAATGTCGTACAGTTGATTGATTTGAGTAAAATGTCCAGTGTCCGTTTGCACCATTGAAGTAAATTAAATGGAAGAGGCATGATGTCTCAGCCCCTATCTCTTTCAATAGTTGTGCTCAGTAGCGCATGACTCCAGTTTCGTCCGCCATTACGGCCCACGGTCCCGTATGACGCGTCACCTGTATCTATGAAGGCAGCGTGAACGCGCACAGCTGTCGAGGAAGCCCCAATGACGAAGCCTCAGAGCGGCCATTAAGCCGTATCAAATCTCTTAATATCATCGTTCTTTAAATACAAAATGAATGTTTAAGGCCATTTCAGGCGAATAAGCTGCTATGTTAAGATGACCTGGGGGGTCAGTTTGTCAGTGCGGGGCCAAATAAGCTAAGTTTCTCCGCTCTTGTACAACCGGAGCTTACAGCGGCCCTTGGAACGCACGTAGCCGCGCTAATGTACGCACGCTCGGCCACTTTTCCGAGAAGTTCCGTAAGTGCTGGCAGCCTGGTTATTGTGATAAAAATGATAGAAATCGAGTTTTTACTTCACTTTGTTTGCTAATATAAACTCACTACTAGAATTGTTTGGCTGAATACAAAGAAGGAGCACTACAAACGTGTTCTATAAGTTAATGTAAGTAGCCATGTTCAAAAGTTAAGAAGTGAAAAATTGGAAAGTGGTTCCTAATGAGTGCGTTTACAAGGGCTCGAATTTCACGTTTTTTTTATAGGGAGTTTATTAACTGATGTAACCCTTGCAAACATGTAAACAACAATTTGCATGTCATCTTTTTCATTTTCAGGTTATACATTCTATTTTAACTATAGTGTATTAGGTGCGGTTATGGCAAACCATTCATTCAATCAATTTTCCAATTGAAAACAAACAAAATTACCCAGAAATGCCTGTTATGAGCATTTTTTCATTTAGAGTGTCAAAATCACTCAAAATGGCCTAAATTTTGAATTTTCATCTGATGCTTAAATAGAAAGACAAACTTTGATATCCCTCGTGTCCCAAAGTCCACTAATAAAGAAGCTCACCATTGTTATGCACCTCATCTGCGCACTTATGGCGCAGCGGATTCCGGTGTTAAACAAAACAACACAACATGGGGTCTCCTCATTGAAGTATATTGAATGGAAGAGGCATGATGTCTCAGCTCCTATCTCTTTCAATAGTTGTGCTCAATAGCGCATGACTCCTGTTTCGTCCACCATTACGGCCCACGGTCCCGTATGACGCGTCACCTGTATCTAGCAGTGTGAACGCGCCTTCATAGACTCGTAGTCTCAGAGCGGAGCGGGCGCCATTAAGCCGTATCAAATCTCTTAATATCATCGTTCTTTAAATACAAAATGAATGTTTAAGGCCATTTCAGGCGAATAAGCTGCTATGTTAAGATGACCTGGGGGGTCAGTTTGTCAGTGCGGGGCCAAATAAGCGAAGTTTCTCCGCTCTTGTACAACCGGAGCTTACAGCGGCCCTTGGAACGCACGTAGCCGCGCTAATGTACGCACGCTCGGCCACTTTTCCGAGAAGTTCCGTAAGTGCTGGCAGCCTGGTTATTGTGATAAAAAAGATAGAAATCGAGTTTTTACTTCACTTTGTTTGCTAATATAAACTCACTACTAGAATTGTTTGGCTGAATACACAGAAGGAGCACTACAAACGTGTTCTATAAGTTAATGTAAGTAGCCATGTTCAAAAGTTAAGAAGTGAATTGAGTTACAAGTGCGTTTGTCAACATGAACAATGATTCTGTTGTCAGCCATGTATATTGTGCCGTTTCTGTTTCTGATCAAACTTTACTAAAGGTTATGATTCACGAACTGTCCATCATAAAGAGGTCACCTTACGCTTAAAACCCATTTATTTTGTCCTTTTCATTACGTTGCTTTCCGTCAAACATTTAAGCTATTTTCAAATGCGTGCAGCCTAATCAGGAAACTATCACGTCTTCATTAGTTTATTGTTGTTGTTGTTCATGTTAGCTATAAGCCTAATTTTTAACATTAAAACACACGCCCGCCATGTGTAGGTTCGCAATACATTTTAGTACTGAGTAAAGATAAACATTTACTTGAGGTGCTTCTTAGCGTTTATCTTAGTACAGTCCCGTAGATTCCCGTTCATTATTTGTTTGAATCAATGGTTTGGCTCTCAGTCTCAGACCCGCAGAGACCACACCATTAGACCACACGGAGAAGACCTGTGCTCGTTCATGAGTCACGAGCACGTCCACAGGCCTGGTGACGTCACACGATTGGAAAACTTTAAAAAAAATATTTTGGAAAAAAAAAAGTATATGTCCTAAAAATAGTATTTTTTAAGAAATATATTAGCCTTAGTCTGAAACTCCAGATGCCCTGTGGACCATTTTACAGGCCTCTCCTTTTACATGAGTGTCTATGACAAAAAGTGCTTTTTGAGCCGCAGGGCTGCAATACCACGGCCTGCCACTAGCACGTACTGAAATTGGGTGAAAAGGGGCGTATCCCCCCCCTTGGGCATTAGATTACAGACGTCGAGCACTTCCGTTCCGCTGTGACGACACAACTGAACATGCCAGTCGTTTACCAGGAGAGGGCGGAGCAGCTGCTCAGAGAGCAGGATTCAGGAGGATTACTGAGAACTGCGTGAATGAATCCAAAAACCACTCTCTGGGTGTTTTTGAGAAGGAAATAGCATAACAACATGGTTCAAAGCTCAAGGCAAGACAACAGGATGCAGACTGACCACGGGGAACCCCATTTTCTGTGGATGGATGTTTTAGTTAGCCGAAGTGCAACAGTAACTCCATCTACACACTGTTTTAATTGAACATGAAGTTCGCAGACGGGCTCCATCAGCGACTTCATTTCGGCTCAACACCGGCCACCACACCACTGTCGAGGACGCACTGTCGAGAGCACCATACGCTGCTCGATGGGAGCTCATAACAGTACCACAGAGGAAACTACAGTAGGATCTGTGCTAACAATGATTTAGGACAACAGTCTTGCATCAACTACCTGGCATTGTGGAGGATGGGGCGCCACAGCAGGCGGAGGTCAGAGGTCGAGCAGGGGGAATTCTGGATTTGATACCCTCCTGAAGTTAAATCGGCGTCCTGACGATTAAAAATGAAATCCACTCATTCACACAAACAAAGAGCCATTTTGGACCATTTCAAACCAAACAACAGTCTCAAAGAGCCGCAATAGTTTTAACGCTCAACCGACTGAACAAACTGATTCATATTATTGTTGATGTTTAAAATAAAAAATTCATTCACAATATTGATTGAAATGATTAATTATGTTGTGTTTGTTTTATGTAATACTTATTTGTAGAATTTTTGTTATCGATAATAATTTTGATCATTTCTCTTATTGATACAGTTCTTTATCGTTTCTCTTATCAAATCATTAAAAAAATTATTATATATTTAAACAGGAGAGATAGTAAATTGACCCATTTTGACAAACTTCCTATCATACAAAGCATTTTTATAAAGGTGAAATGGTTATTAAATTAACGGGATTTAAAGCTACTTCAGAGGCAGACACACCTTGTAACAACCAGTGTGGAGGAGCTGTTAGTGATTTTCTTACCTTTCACTCCACTCGTCTTGTGGTTATTTCTCAACAAAAAATGAAACTCAAACTGCGACATAAGCAAACTTAGGACTTAACTCAAATAAACACTTAGACGCACCAGGGGTTTTGGTTTCAAAAGAGTGCAATGTCCAAACAAACTTAGGGTTTCAAAAAAGCGTAGCCGGTGGTGTAATACTGGTAATTAGAAGCCGACAACGCCACCTAGTGGGAAGGGACTAGGACCCAATAAAAAGGCTAAAAGGAGGTTCGTAACCACGGGGGCGAGCAGTGAGACCAGAGAGAATTAGAAAAGTTACTAGCGTTTATTACAACAATAAAAAAACAAGGACACTCTAAATGACTAAAAGCTAGGCCTAGTCGTACTAAAAATAGAAGTCATAAAAGTCCATTAAAAAAGTAGTGATGCCGCAAGCCAGACAACCGGGTCCGGAACCGACTCCGCCACGTGGGTGGGTCCTAGGTCCGCGTATCCCCTTGGTCTGCGTCCGCCGTCCTCT
The DNA here is from genome assembly GCA_021464625.1 of Proterorhinus semilunaris. NCBI lineage: Eukaryota > Metazoa > Chordata > Actinopteri > Gobiiformes > Gobiidae > Proterorhinus > Proterorhinus semilunaris. Next base: position 38,448,686 of record CM038346.1, read on the forward strand.
CCCCTAAGACACACAACACAGCCAGGAGACAGTCCCAGACACCAAGACGCCGCTTAGGCCCTTTTGTATCCGCATCACGAAGAACACCGCTTCAATGTCTGATACTTACACGAGGGCAGGGTTTCCCCTGCGTGTTGTCGGCGTGCGGTGTTCTATCCTTGGACCAATCCTGTCTCCTTCTGTTCAGCTCGCCGATTAGGCTTCACCGTTGTCACGAGCCCGTGCCATTTCGTCCTTGTCCCTGTGAATATTAAAAATACGTGAGATAGTCGTCCGTCCAGACCCCTCGTTGATGGAAAAACAGGCAGAGAGAAAAGTGTCGTTCTTCAGGCATTTTATTGCAAACGAGTGGTCACATTACAGATGTCCAAAAAGAAGTCCTACAGGTCAAGCATTTCAAAGAAGTCTTACAGGTTGTGCATCTTAGGGGTGTCTCAAAGAAGTCTGAAGACTTGTCTCCAAACATAATACTTTATAAGTTTAGTCCATCCCCTCCCATCATGCATTGCACCTCACAAAGGAAACTTGCCAGCCTTAAGACATCTGGACATCGTAAACTAAACACAGATAAGGCCTTAACAGATAAATCTCGACTATTCAAACAAATGTCTCTTACTCCCTCCGTGCCTAGTGACCTATTACCTTAACTGGCTCCATAGAGTCTAGAGGCCATATGGTCAGTCTGCAACAGTAATACACATTAGTTTGGAGTTATTAAACCAATCATTTATTATCTCTACATCCCTTGCAGTCGACCGTCCGTGCGTCGTTCTGCCTCGGAATTGCTTCCAACCGGGGGAGTCAGCCACTCTGCCTTGACACTTGACACCTGTCCGGGGCGACCGGGGATGCCAACGGGGCACCGGCGGGGTGGTTCTCTGTTTCTTCCGGATCTCCGAGCGCTCCGCTCCACGGCTCTTCCCCTCCAGGTACTGCCACGCCACCGCACACGCTTCAGGAACTCGGCCCCACGACCCCGGAGCCATAGGCCTACCGCCTAATCGTGCCGGTCCTGCCTTCCGTGCGCAGTGGCTGGGGACCCTGCGAGCTCCGCGTCCTCTGGTTCAGGTTGATCCTCGTTCCAGTCCCGACATCCCACCATGTACCGCCGCGGCCCCCGGTCGCCCAGTCACTCTTTGGGCTCCAGTGCCTTCTTGCACCTCTTTCCTGGTTCACACTCCCCGTTGTCTGTCACGCCCTCCTTTTATCCCCTGATCCACGTCTGCAGCTGCACTGATTAGTTAATTGTCCCCAGGTGCGCCTGCCCAATGGCGGTGGAGTGGGCGGGCCCGCACCAATCAACTCAAAATAATTATAAACATGCAACAACTGGAAACTAACAACATGCACATAAAAATTCAAAAACAATAATGGCCACGGGCCCACATTTATTTTCCACATTAGAAGGCAAACGGCCCTCCAACTCTACTGGTAAACATCCATGAGCCCACCCAGGTGCGTACTGGACTGTGTGCAATACTCCCCCATATCCCGTAGGTGCGCAATGATAGAATAACCAAAAAAAATAAAACAAAAAGTAACCAAATTAGAATTCACTTTAACTTAGCATATTTGTGGCCATTATCCTTATTTATTTTAAATCTGTATATGTTTGCCATTTGTTTGTAGTGATTTGCAGTGGTGTTACATGTTTATTCTGTAAACCTTTTGAGTTGATTGATACGGCGCGCCTACACCGCCACCATTGCAAGGAGGAATGGGCAAATATTTCAGTCTCTCAATGTGCAAAACTGATAGAGACAAACCCCAAGGACTTACAGCAGTAATCGCAGCAAAAGGTGGCGCTACAAAGTATGAACTTAAGGGGGCTGAATAATTTTGCACGCCCAATTTTTCAATTGTTTATTTGTTAAAAATGTTTGAAATATCCAATACATTTCGTTTCACTTCATGATTGTGTCCCACTTGTTGTTGGTTCTTCACAAAAAATTACAGTTTTATATCTTTATGTTTGAAGCCTGAAATGTGGCAAAAGGTCGAAAGGTTCAAGGGGGCCGAATACTTTCGCAAGGCACTGTATATACACTATAACATGCAGTGACATTTTCTTTTGTACCGTCCAGCTGCCACAACAATAACAACATGGACAAGACATTATATACATTATATACATTGTATACTATATATACTACTACGGGGGAGGTGCAAGGAGCCAGATTTATTACGCAGTCTCATGGCCTCACGATAGAAGCTTTTCTTCATCCTCTCAGCCAGCAAAGTAATGTGGGTCAACCAGTGGCGTGCTGGGACCTCATTTCGGCCCGCTAATTTAGAGAAGACCGGCCCACGTGTCTGTGGGCTTATAGCTCAGTGATAGTGCGCTTAACTCGTTCTCTTTTTACATGGGCCGCTGCACACACAGTCTGAGCCTGATACAACTCCACAATCAGCACCGAGTTATGAAGATACAAATATTTATTTGTCCACTTTCTACCTTCACTGTAATAAGTGCTCCCATGAATAAAAGCAATAAAATTGAGTTAAGTGGTTGCATTTGCCTTTTTGCTTTCACACAACTTATTTTTGAACGTCTTCATGGTGCCAGGTTTGGTCCGGGCATTTGGACGCAGTTGGACACAGGGGGGCGCCGTTCCAACCTTCTCAGTGTAAATGTGAATTTGTTTTCTTCAGAGTAAGACTTTAGTTCAGACACCATGACTGACAGTAACATGACGCTAAATGCAATGTGCTCTTTGATTCAAGTAAAAGGCCGAGGCCTCAGCGCACTTCAGTCACAGACTGAGAAGTGAAGAAGGAAGTCATGGAGCGTCTACCATAGACAGAACTTCAGACTTCTGCTGTATGTAAGAGGCATATCATGTTCTGAAACTCAAATATGTGGAGAGCATAACACATATGGAAAATTATTATTACAATTGAAAAAATTCAGAGGAACTGGGACAAACATGACTCTACAGCAGCTACAAGTGACATCAGTTTGTTTAAGAATGAGCGTAATTAATCCATCTCCATGTCTCCTGATGACACCAGGCCAATGGATGCACTTTTTAACTGCATTTTAGATATCAAATCCTGGATGGCAGAAAACTTTCTCCAGCTTAACCAGGACAAAACTGAAGTTTTAGTCATCGGTCCTGAGGCCCAGAGAGAGAAACTTTTACCCAAACTACAGTCATTGTCTTTTAATCCTTCCTCACAGGTGAAGAACCTGGGTGTGATTTTTGACTCTGAGCTGACTTTAATTCCACACATTAAGAATATCACAAAGATAGGTTTTTACCATCTAAAGAACATAGCCAGAGTCCGCCCCATTCTCTCTCGGGCCAACACGGAGACGCTAATGCATGCTTTTATCACCAGTCGTATCGACTACTGTAATGCCCTGCTTTCTGGTCTTCCCAAAAAGAGTATCTCAGGTTTACAACTTTTACAAAATTCAGCAGCTCGTGTCCTGACGAAGACCAGGAGGCGGGACCACATTACACCGGTTTTAGAGTCACTGCATTGGCTCCCCGTGTGTTTCAGGATCCATTTTAAAGTTCTTTTAATGGTTTTTAAATGTCTTAATGGTCTTGGTCCTTCTTATCTTTCAGAATTGATTTTACCATATGAGCCTTCGCGGTCCCTTCGCTCCTCCGGCAGGGGTCTCCTAGTTATTCCTAAAGTCAACAGAAAGACTCACGGCGAGGCGTCTTTCCAATATTATGGCCCTCGCCTCTGGAACGACCTGCCAGAGGAGCTCAGGACCGCAGAGAACGTTCATGTTTTTAAGAGCAGGCTCAAGACCCACCTTTTTAGCTTAGCTTTTAACTAATATTTACTTATATTAACCTTATTTACCGGTTTTAGTTCTATTATTTCTTTAGTTTACCTCTTTTTATCCTGTGCTATTTCACGCACAGTTTTAGCTGTTTTTAATGTATCTCTTATTAAATATTTATTTATTTATTTTTTATTTATTTAATAAATTTATTTTTTATGTTCTCCTAGTGGTTCCTCTGAGGGAGCCCTCTGCCCCGGGAGTGCTGGTTGGCTGTGGCCGTGCGGGCGCTCTCCTGGGGGTGCCTGGATGGAGGTAGGACGTCTCTCCTACACCTACTCCGGGCCCCCTGGGTTGGCGCTCTGTGGCTGTGGCCGATGGGCTGCTCCTGGTGCAGACGCTCCTTGGATGATGTTTCCTCTTTCGGCCCATCTGTACCCAGCCTTACATACTCAACTCTATGTCCATTTTTATTTAAGACTTTTAATTGCTGGGCTGTCTGTACATATATGTGTCTGTGTGTCTGTGTGTGCGGGTGGTGGGTGGTGGGGTTGTAGTTATTTATGTATATTTACTGGTGGGGACGATTTTTATTATTTTTAATGATTTTTAAGCACTGTAAAGCACTTTGTGTTACATCTTGTATGAAAAGCGCTCTATAAATAAAGTTTTGATTGATTGATTGATTAATGAAGAAGTAATATTTTAATCTTATACAGGAGTTTTACATGTTTAATTTTCTATATATCATATGTTTTAACTACATATTTGAGTTTCAGATTAAGATATAATTCTTGTATTCACCAGAAGTCAGAAGTTCTGTCTCAAGCAGAAGCCCCATGACTTCTTTCACTTCTCAGTCTGTAACTGAAGAGCAATGAGGCCTCAACCTTTTTACCTGAAACAAAGAGCACATTGCATTTAGCGACATGTTACTATTAGTCATGGTGTCTGACCTAAAGTCTAACTGTGAAGAAAACAAATTCACATTTACACTGAGAAGGTTGGAAGGGCACCCCTTTGTGTCCAACTGCGTCCAAATGCCCGGACCAAACCTGGCACCCTGAAGACGTTGACAATTAAGTGGTGTGAAAGCAAAAAGGCAAATGCAACCACTTAACAAAATTGTATTGCTTTTATTCATGGAAACACTTATTACAGTGTTTCACTGCCTTTTTGTCTCTTTACTCGCGCGGACGCTCGTCTCCGCTGGATTGGACTGCACCAACTTCAACTAAAGCAGAGGGGTGTTCCACTTAAACACCCCTAGTTAAACGTCAAATGGTATCTCCCCGCCACTAGGATGAAAAGTTAGATGCAAAACATGTTCTGATTTTGACACATTTCCCCCTCGTGGAGGCGTCCCGGCCCGGCCCTAAACGGTGCCCACCGGGAAACCTCCCGACTCTCCCTATGGCCAGCACGCCTCTGGGGCCCACATGGGCTATAAGTGAGTTTTATCTGCAGTTTCCATGAGGGCCCCATGTGACATTCCAAGCTTTTCATCCTTTACACCTGGTAAACATGTTTTGGTGAAGTACCCAACTCAAGACAAGCTTTCTCTACTTTTCTGGAGTGATTGCAGAAGTGGTAGATAATCTGTTATTGAGGAATTTCCTTGGAAAGAAGGAAGTGTGGCAACCGAGGGGTTAACAGACTATAAATTATAGTTATATTCTCAAAATTATATATAGAAGTTCCGACAACGCCACCCCAGACTTCCTGGGGAAATAAAGTATTACAGTTTGGAGGCACGCAAGTAAGTATATTGAGAGTTCGAGGCACTGGTTCCATTTAGTTTACAAAACCTTTATTTTGCACTTTAAGAAAACATTTCATTGATTTCAAAACATTTCATTGTTTATCAACTTACAATTGTCGATTTCTAAAATCCTTTTGGTTAAAAAAGCGCTGGGAACAGTTGTTAAAATAAAGTTCTTATTTAAAACCAACTGCCTGCCTGGCAAACAAAGCCCAGGGCGCGTGGCGGGCGCACGAGCGACCTCCAGGTACCCGAGCCCGTAGAAAGTGTCCGAGTTGGAGACACACTGCGCGAAGCGCAAACGAGCACAGAGCCAAACAAAACTAAAATAAAACAGAGGCAAAACAAAACAGCAGAGGCAACGTGCCAGTGCCACCGCAGACCACTGAGGACACCTACAAAAAATGAATTTGGATTACTAACTAAACTAAACCTGGATGAAAACAGAGAAGCTACAAAAATAACTATGGAAAAACATACCGCTGAAAGTGCTTGACTGCGCACGGACCAAGACTGGTTGGAGTGGAGAAGCAGAGTGCACAGAAGTCTGCCAGACCCGCAGCGTGGCTACAACCAAGACACTGGTTAGTAGTGACTGTTTGAAATTGGCATAAAAGAGTGAATGGGCCGAAATGATCGTTACCTTTACGAAAGGCGTCACGCTTACGCGCACCGTGAAGGTGCCGAGCACTAGCGTGCGGCGGTGCGGAGCTCATGGCCGACAGCGGCACTAAAAGCAGTACAAAGTGGCTGCTTAGTGAACGGTTCGTAGTAAAGTGTTATTTAGGAATTTGGACATAAAATGGAATCTACCTGGAGCTGGAGGACAAGGCGGCCAACACAGAAGACCCGGAAGAGCGTATGGGGCGAGGAGGAGCGAACGAGAATGGGAGCGCTTATATAGTCCACCGAGCCAGCGCACCGGGGTGACAGGCAAGAGCGCACCTGACACAGGCCTCCAAAGCCCGTCTTACCACATTCTACCCCCTCAGTTTGCATTGTCGCCCCGACGATGGACATACTCACCTAGCACCATGGCCTAAAGACTACACCCGCGGCGCTGGACGAAGAGGAAGCAGAATGTCCTCCCCGGGCCGAATGGTGCAATGACCTTGGAAGATGATGAACGTTAGCATGCTGTCCAGCCGTGGACCGAGCAGATCTACGCGTGGTCACCTCGTTATGGCCAGGAGCGGCGGTCCATGCCACTGGCGCATGTTGCTGATTTGTCGCTCTAGAAGGAGAAGCCTGAGAAGGTCCTGGAGCTACCGGAACTGGGTGTGATGGTTGCAAGTCACAGCGGCATGTGGATGTGGAAGAACCGAGGGAGGTTCCCGAGTAGGCTGTGGCCTTAGAAACAGGTCACCACCCAAGGACTCGAAAGAAGATTCGTCACCTGCTGGTGGCTGTTCGCCAGAGGAAGTCTCAACCACAAGGTAAGGTGTGTCAAAGCTGACCAAGGCCTTAAGCAAAGAGCGATGTACCCGCTTACCCTTACTGTGGTCCTCGACAGGGGCCACAGTATACACAGAACCTTGTTCCTTTGGGACCTGCATGACCCGGTAGGTCACCGAACTCCACAAGTCCTGAGTCTTCTGGCGACCTCGAAAACCACAGTTGCGCAAAAGTACAAGCTGACCCTCCTGAAGGGGTGCGGCCCGCACATGTTTGTCGTAGTTGGTCTTGCGACGATGGGCTGAAGCCCTCAAGCGTTTGCGAGCCCCTTCGAAAGCGACTTCTAGCCGTGCTTGATGCTCTTGAACCCACTCGTTGACACTCCCTGCCACCGGTTCCCGCACCTGCCCCAGAAAGAAATCAACGGGGAGCCGAGGTTCTTGCCCGAACATCAAGAAATAAGGAGATTCCCCCGTTGACTGGTGAGGGGTGGTGTTGTAAGCGAACAGAACCTCCGGTAAGCAGGAGCCCCAATCTCGTTTTCGCGAAGTGGGCAAAGCACGTAACAGATTGTGAAGCGTCCTGTTGAAGCGCTCGCATTGCCCGTTACCAGCCGGGTGATAGGGCGTAGTGCGAGACTTTGTGACCCCATACAGACTGCACAACTGTTGAATCAAAGCACTTTCGAAGTTGCGGCCCTGGTCCGAGTGGATACGAGCAGGGACGCCAAGCTTTGTAAACCACTCGGATACCAGAACCTGAGCTACGGTAGAAGCACGTTGGTCTCTGGTGGGGATGGCCAAGGTATACTTACTAAAAACATCGGTCATCACCAAGACGTTTTCCAAGCCAGTTGGAGTAGGCTCAAGCAGGGTGAAATCGATGGCAACGATTTCATTCGGCCGAGCGGCCAACAAGTGACCCAAGTAACTGTGAGCAGCAGGTTGGTTGTTCTTAGCGAACTGGCAACGCTCACAGGCGTGGCACCAACGAGCTACCTCTCGTGACATCCCGGGCCAGTAGCAACGAGCGTGCAACAAGGCCAGGGTTCTGTCCACTCCTTGATGCCCATGTTCTTGGTGCACTTGTTTTAGGACATCCTGGATCAAGGCCCTTGGCAACAGAACTTGATAGACGGCCCCACCACCATCCGAACGGAAAACCTGTCGGTACAGAAGCCCGTCCAGTTCCACCAGACGGTCCCACTGTCCGAGTAGGGTAAGGGCAGATTGAGAAAAGCCTTTCCGCTCGTCAGGAGTGGGCCGTCGTTTCTGCCGCCAAAATGCCATGACTTCCTGGATGACCGAGTCTCCCTGTTGGAGAACATGGAGGTCGGCAGGAACACAGCGCGGAAAGACCGACACCACGGACTGTGACGCCTGTGCCTGCTGACCCTGCAGGGCTTGTTGAAGTGCAGAAGGTAGAGAAGTACCTGGTGCCAAGGGTGCCAGTGCCTGCGAGGACCAGGGTTGCCGAGAGAGGGCGTCAGCGTTCTTATTGCTCTTCCCCGACCGATACTTAAGTTCAAAGTCAAAGGAGGCCAGCTGAGCAGCCCAGCGCTGTTCTACAGCCCCTAGCTTCGCAGACAACAGGTGGCTCAATGGGTTGTTGTCTGTGTAGACAACACACTTGTGCCCCAACAGGTATTCCCTGAATTTCTCGGTGAGAGCCCACTTGAGACCCAACAGCTCCAACTTCATCGAACTATAGTTCGACATGTTCCGCTCAGTCGGTCTTAACCCACGACTGGCGTAGGCTATTGGTCTTATTCTACCCTCGTGCTCCTGTGAGAGCACAGCACCCAATCCGCTGTGGCTGGCGTCGATCTCCAGGATGAAAGGATGGGAGAAATCGGCGTAGGCCAAGACTGGACTGGAGGTGAGCTTGGCCTTAAGGGCTTCGAAGCTTTGTTGGCACTCCTCGGTCCAGTCACCAGCAGTGATTGGGGCTGTCTTCCTTCCTTTGGAGGGCTTACCAGTGAGCTCTGCTACCCTGCGGTGCAGAGGAGCAGCCAACTTTGCAAACCCCTCCACAAATCGACGGTAGTAGCTAGCGAATCCTAAAAACGATCGCAGCTCCGTGGCCGTGGTGGGCGTGGGCCAATCAGCTACTACCTCGATTTTGCTTGGGTCAGTGGCTACTCCTCGATCAGAGATGACATGCCCAAGGTAGTTCACCTCTGTCCGGAAAAAGCTGCATTTACTCAGCTTTGCCTTCAGACCTTCCTTTTGCAGCCGACCCAGCACCACAGCCAGCCTCTCCAAGTGTTGCTGGACTGTGGATGAATACACCACAATGTCGTCCAGGTACAAGAGGAGAGACTGGCACTGTTGGTCCCCAAAGATGCGTTGCATCAGACGTTGGAAGGTGCCGGGGGCATTGCATAGCCCGAAAGGCATGCGATTCCACTCAAATAGCCCGAACGGCGTACAAAACGCAGTTTTGTGCCGATCGCTCCTAGTGACAGGTACCTGATTGTATCCGCTGGCTAGATCCATAGTGGAAAACCAGCGGGCACCTGTCAGAGCATCGAGGGTTTCCTCTATGCGGGGTAGTGGAAACGCATCCTTTCGGGTTTTGTTGTTCAGTTGGCGGTAGTCAACGCACAGTCTGAGGCTTCCGTCCTTTTTCCGGACGAGAACGATGGGGGAGGCGTAGGGACTGGAACTTTCTGCAATCACCTGCACCGCCAAGAGCGGATGGATGTGCTCTTTAACGAGCTCATACTCGGAGGGAGGTATCCGACGATACCGCTGTCGGACTGGCACATCATCCGTGAGAGGGATGTCATGGGTGACCAAGTTGGTGCAGCCCAAGTCCTGGTCATGGGCAGCGAACACGGACGTATACCTCCTTAAGAGAGATCGCACCTGGTCCTGCTCCTCACTGGACAAAAGAGACAGATCTAATCCCTCAAAAACGTCTAGCACACCGGTGGTGGCAGTCTGCGATGAGACGGACGCGGCTGCAGCTGACACCTCCGTCACACCCGCAGGCAAGCTCACCACGTTTACTACGTCCAGTGTACCTACAACAGTACGAGGATGCAGCAGGACCTCGGTGGTCCCTACGTTAACTACTGGGACATAAGCGGTCCCACAATCTACCCGAACCAACGATGGAGAAGCCAGTAGTCCAGCCGGTAAGCCAGACTCCGAGGGTTCGAAAAGCGCGGATGTACCACTATACTGTTCCGAACACGTAGTAGGCACCATCTTCATCGTACCTGCCGGGATGCGGCAAACTTGCTTTCTCCGCACCCTGACTCTACCTGGTCGCGTTGGAGTTGGCTTCTGATGAGCCGAATGACACTGCTGAAGGGCATCGACCAAAGAGTTAGGGGACGCAACTACGGGAGCGGTGTCAAACAAGGAGGGCCCGTATTGCCCGAAAAGCTCTCTGTAGCACTTCTGGATGACATTCATACCAAGCACGCCAGGAACCTGTACAGGCATACTGGGTGGGTCTCTTACGACCAGTACACCACACCGAGGCATTAACTTCCCGCAAAGCTCAACGTCTAGTTCTAAATAGCCTAGATAGGGAATAGCCAAGCCATTGGCAGCTCTAAGCTGTAGCCAGTGACATGCCTGAAGACGCTCATTACCCCACGACTCAAAATGCTCTCGAAAGAAACCTTCTGTGATGGTGGACACCATGGACCCGGTATCGAGCAAACACGGTACCCTTACGCCAGCCATGTCTACGTCTATATGTGGGCAAGAAGCAATGAGTTTAGGAACTGCAACGGAACGACTAGACGCATTTCCCGAGCCAGTAGGAACCCCACCCGAGCTGTGGCTCTGCAGCTCAGTGGGCTCTAGTTTCCCGACTGCTGTTCCAAACGGGTGTGATCCGGCAGCAAGGGCTGTTGGTGAGCAGGACCACGTGACCCTCGGCAGTTCCTGGCAATATGTCCAGGTCGGTGGCAACGGTTACAGATGACAGGCGCTGGGCGACGAGGGGAGTGACTACGCGATGACTCAGTCTGCAGGAGGGCAATGCTCTGTGTGAGCCGATCAAGCTGTTCTTGCTGCCGTTTTAGGAGCTCCTTCATTTCACTTACCTCTGACTGGGAGGGGTAGGTGGCTTTCGGTGGTCCACCGTGCACGGCGTATTGGAGGCCATATGCTGAAGGCACTGAGTTACTCCGGCCCCGTGCGCTGGCTGGAAGACCCTCACGCTCCCATCTCATCGCTTCCTCTCTCGCCGCAAGCAAGGTCGCTGTGGGGTTTTGACGAACGTATTGCTTTAGCATGCGACGCAAGGCACCATCGAGTACATGCTCAATAAATTGATCACGCAACAATATCTCAGAATTGGGCATGTTGTTCGGGGCACGCGCTTTCACTTTATGCATTAAGCTCAACAAAGTGAGGGAGAACTCTTGCAGAGTCTCCCCCTCCTGTTGCTTGCGAGAGAAGAAAGACTCCTGCAAAGCTACATAGGAGTCGGAGCATCCATACAAATCTTGCAAGATGGAGATCAATTTGTCTGGGTCCCTTCGCTCTTCACTGGAGCGATACCTAATTTCATCTCGGGCTTCTCCCTCCAAATGATCGAACATAAAGTAAGCCTGATCTGCTCGGGACAGGTGACGCGCTCTCATGCAGGCCTCGACCTCCTCAACCCATTCACTCAGACTAATGCCTGTATGCCCCCTGAACATAGGACATTTCCTGTCCCGGGGTATGTACATAAGCCTCTCTGTTACAGAGGCAGTTGACGCTGCAGGCACAGCAGAGGGCCCTGCACTGGAGCTACCAGGGGTAGCCTGGTCCGAACGCAGCCTCTCATTCTCAGCGGTTAGCTGGGCCACCTGATCTTTAAGGCTCTGAAGCTCTGCCATTGGAAAACACGTGGGGGGGGAGGAAAGAAAAAAAACAAAAACGCAGTAGAAAAAAACCCTACACGTTGCCAACAACTGCTGCTTTGCCTGAAAACTGTGCGAGTGTGAACAATTGCAAATTTCACCTTGTAAAATAGGTGTCAACAAGATACAATACAGGGAATCCAGCTGTAGAGAAGTAGTAGTTTAGTTTAAGTTTTACACCTCCACAGCAACACAAAACCAGTTAGCAGAGTACCAAATTCCACAAAAAGATGTACACAGCAATAGAAAAATACATTGTTAAATCACAACAAACCATTACATGCAGAAAACAATAATGTATATACACACACAAATAAAACATGCATTGAATTGGCACAACACTAGACCAGTAGGTTTAGCTTAGGTAGTGAGAAAACCTTTTTAGCGCTACGTAGCTTCCACAGCTAGACAGTCATTGCATTTTCACAAAACTTAAATGGAAACCGGGCCTCTTTTCACTTCAATAATCCTGCCAGCATAACGCCAGAATGTGGCAACCGAGGGGTTAACAGACTATAAATTATAGTTATATTCTCAAAATTATATATAGAAGTTCCGACAACGCCACCCCAGACTTCCTGGGGAAATAAAGTATTACAGTTTGGAGGCACGCAAGTAAGTATATTGAGAGTTCGAGGCACTGGTTCCATTTAGTTTACAAAACCTTTATTTTGCACTTTAAGAAAACATTTCATTGATTTCAAAACATTTCATTGTTTATCAACTTACAATTGTCGATTTCTAAAATCCTTTTGGTTAAAAAAGCGCTGGGAACAGTTGTTAAAATAAAGTTCTTATTTAAAACCAACTGCCTGCCTGGCAAACAAAGCCCAGGGCGCGTGGCGGGCGCACGAGCGACCTCCAGGTACCCGAGCCCGTAGGAAGTGTCCGAGTTGGAGACACACTGCGCGAAGCGCAAACGAGCACAGAGCCAAACAAAACTAAAATAAAACAGAGGCAAAACAAAACAGCAGAGGCAACGTGCCAGTGCCACCGCAGACCACTGAGGACACCTACAAAAAATGAATTTGGATTACTAACTAAACTAAACCTGGATGAAAACAGAGAAGCTACAAAAATAACTATGGAAAAACATACCGCTGAAAGTGCTTGACTGCGCACGGACCAAGACTGGTTGGAGTGGAGAAGCAGAGTGCACAGAAGTCTGCCAGACCCGCAGCGTGGCTACAACCAAGACACTGGTTAGTAGTGACTGTTTGAAATTGGCATAAAAGAGTGAATGGGCCGAAATGATCGTTACCTTTACGAAAGGCGTCACGCTTACGCGCACCGTGAAGGTGCCGAGCACTAGCGTGCGGCGGTGCGGAGCTCACGGCCGACAGCAGCACTAAAAGCAGTACAAAGTGGCTGCTTAGTGAACGGTTCGTAGTAAAGTGTTATTTAGGAATTTGGACATAAAATGGAATCTACCTGGAGCTGGAGGACAAGGCGGCCAACACAGAAGACCCGGAAGAGCGTATGGGGCAAGGAGGAGCGAACGAGAATGGGAGCGCTTATATAGTCCACCGAGCCAGCGCACCGGGGTGACAGGCAAGAGCGCACCTGACACAGGCCTCCAAAGCCCGTCTTACCACAAAAGGATCTTCAACCTAGACAAGAAAGACAACAAATTTATAAATCTCTTGCTAGGACACCCTTTACTGACAGGTCTGCTCCATCCATTATGTTTCCTATAGTAGATCTTAGTGGTTATCGGTACGGTAGTACAGCGGTTAGTGCTCTCGCTTCACAGCTAGAAGGTCCGGGGTTCGATTCCCACCTGGGTGGGGCCTTTCTGTGTGGAGTTTGCATGTTCTCCCCGTGTCTGCGTAGGTTTCCTCCGGGTACTCCGGTTTCCCCTACCACCAAAAACATGTACAATAGGCCGGGATGAATGATGTGAGTGAGTGGTTGGTGGTGGTCGGAGGGGCCGATGGCGCAGATTGGCTGCCTCGCTTCCGTCAGTCTACCCCAGGGCAGCTGTGGTTACAATAGTAGCTTACTACCACCAAGTATGGAGTGAATGAATAGTGTCTTAGAGACACTCAAAGAAGCGTCTTTGAGTGTCCAGAAAAGCGCTATATAAAACTGATGCATTATTATGTTATTATTATTATGTTATCGGGTTCAATTTCAGTCATGGAAACACAGTAAACCATTATGAATAATAAAAGTTGTTTTATAGCCTGGTGCCAGCATCCTGTTTAAAGGGGAAGGATGTGGTTCTTCTGGCACTAGGCCTTTGCTATTTAACACCTAACAAACATCAGAGCTGGTCTGTGTTAACTGTAGTCCCAACACTCTGCAGACTCAGCAGAAAAGGAAATCTTCCGTGAAAATGACTTTGAGGCAAGGACTCTTAGGCTTTAAATTTGAATATATATGTACTTCATTTTGACAGTATCTGTGTAATTGACATGATATCCAATTTTTGGTTAATCAAGTCAAAACTGTAGTTACAGAGATTTGTTTCCACTCCAAACTCTATATTAGCCATGTACACTAATGTTTTGTAGCTGAGTTAGTTTTAGACACAATCATTTTCAAAAGGAAGTTTTATTAGGACATTAAACTGTAAAATGATTATCAAAGTGGAGACGAAATCTATGGCTGTTGTTTTCTTCTTTATTTTTCTAAAGTTTCAATTTATTTGACTTTGGCTTTGACTTTAAAATTCAGCATCTGTAGAGTTTACAATGTGAAGATGTCATGACAAAGGTTTCAAACCAAAACTGAAAATACTTCATTTCAGCCTAGTAGGAAAAATGAAATAGTGAACTAGAAAGTACAAATTGCTGTACAATGTGGAGGAATTGGAAAATATTTATACGTCCTTACTTTTTCTTTGTTTCAGGGAAAAGCTCAAGGTGGAATTAAACAACTACTGCTCAATTACTTTAAGCTACATTAAAACAGTGAGCAATTTCATTAGCAAAAGCTCCAAGTGGAAAGAAAACAGGGAAAAAGAGTCAAAGAAACTTGATGACATTAAAGAAAGAATGCAAACATCCAAAAAGTGGTATCAGAAAAAAAAGCAAAAAGATAAAAAGATTGCGCTGCAGAAGGAGCTCGAAGCGTCACTGATGGAGACTCTGGAGGGTCTGAAGGAGATGCAGATGTTCCTGGACGCGGTGGAGATTCTGGCAGTGACATCAGGTCATGTGTTTGATCAGAACCAGGCGTCTGACGGAGCTGAGCTGCAGTCAGTTCAGCAGATAATACGGTTAGCTCAGGTCTTATGTCCTCAACTCCTCTCGTTTAAACGAGATAATGAAGCTTTCTTTAGCCCCAAACTGGAGAACATAGAAGTGATGCAGGTGCAGCTCAGCACCTACATCGCAGACGTCGAACTGATCTGCGACGGATTTCGAAAAGGGTAAGCAAAATGTCAACATGCAAACTAGCTCTTTAGCTGTAGTTAACATTACTATTGATTTCCGCAGGCCCCGAGATGACTTACGTCTGGACAACATTGTGATAAATCTAAAGGAAAATATATCTGACGACGATATCGAGAAGATGCTTTCCAACATTAACAAGCTGAACAAACACAGGTACAGTGCACCCTGACTGACATGAGCCAAGCGGCGTGTGTTGCTATGGATACATACGTTTGGTCTGTTCCACCTGTCGTGTGCTGGCCTTAAGACTTAATTAGGCAACACTAGGGATGGGCAGAGATCTCGCGAGATAAAATCGCCATGAGATTTCTCGCCACAATGTAAAGTAATCTCGTGATATTTTTTTTTTAAATTATAATTATTATTTTTTTGAACTGCAATTTAGATCTAGACCTACTTACTGTTGACTGCTCATAGGACCCATAAGTGCAATAGAGCTGTGCAAATGGCTGGAACAGGTTATTATGTTCATGAGTCTGATAAAAGAGTTACTGGGTCTTGTTATTGTTCATGAGTCTGATGGCGGAGGGAAAAAAACTGTTAATTTGCGGGAGGTATGGGTCTGTATGGACCGTAGCCTCCTGCCTGAGGGGAGAGGGGTGAATAGTCCATGTCCAGGGTACCACAACGTAGCCCTCTGTACAATGCACGACTAAATGGACGAAGAGGTACACAGTGTAAGCCCAGCTTTAGCTGTTAGACTCTATGCATGTGTTTGTTTTTATTGTTGTATACCTGCTATGCAAGAAGAGAGTGTTGGGGTGATGGGTCTGCACTGAGTTGGGAAATAGATTAAAGGCGCCGACTTTTTATGAGATCAGGGTTCTCTGTTCATGTTCTCTGGGGAGTCTGAAACTCTCCTGCATCCTCGTAACTTCACCTCGGACACACACAAAAAGTGGGCCTAATACAGAGTCAGATCTGGTGGTGATTGGTCAACCAGTGGATATGCATGCCTCCACTTTTACAAATATGGGCGATTGATCGAACTGTACCTTAATCTGGAATGAGTGTACTGTGACCTAACGGTTGTGTCTGTGTTTCAGGATGGATGAACACTCTCGGCTGCTGTTCTTGTTCCAAGAAGAACACAAAGTCTTCATGGAGGAGTTCAAAGGGCGTAGCGAAATTATGCTGCAGTTTCTCAGTGATGTAGAGGCCTGCGCAGTTCAGCTGGATGATATGAAGAGAGGCTCACGGATCTCCAAAGTGGTGGGCAGCTCAGTGGACTTGATCAATGGGATACTCTCTATTGTAGGTTTAGCTCTGATTCCTGTCACAGTTGGAGTGTCTCTGAGTTTGGTGGGGGTTGGGCTGGCACTGACAGCGGTGTCTGGGGCCAATAGTATAGCCACCACGGTTACAGAGGCAGGGGTCAACCATCACCAGCAGAAAAAGGCCAATGAATCATTTAAAAAGTTTATGGAAAATATGAATGTGATCCAAAACAGTCTGAACGAGGTCATGATCATGTCAGGAAAAAGTGTTTCAGTTGCAAAGAGCATCGGTGTAGCGGTTTCTGCAAACAAAGCTTCAAGAGCAGTGGCTTCAGATCTCCCAGGGCTGAGTCAAGCGGGTCAGGTAGCTGCTAGAGGCACCATGGCCATGTCCAGAGCAGCTAGAGGTGGGTTCATTGCATTTAATGCTCTTCTCATAGGCGTGGATGTGTTTGTCATTGCCAAAAACAGCAAAGATCTGCACAAAGGCAGTGAGACAAAAATCTCAAAGTTCCTCAGAGCCAGAGCAGCTCTGGGGAAATCAGAAATGATCTCTTGGCAGAAAATGTATGAATCTCTTGAAACAGGTTTGAAAAGTTCAGAGAAAGGAGAATTCATTCTTTGAGAGCCCTTTTATTAGAAACCTCTCTTGAGCCAGCCACATCCTCATAAAATCAGAAAAGCCTTTGTTCTCGACTGGTGCAAAAGTGGGAGTTGTTGGCTTAAAAAATTGCACAATCTCAGATTGAACTGTGGGGCTCTGACATAGGCAGAAAAATATATAAAATATCTGTAAAAATAATATAATAAAGACAAATGTACTCTTACATGGATTTTGTCACTAGATTCCATTGTTTGTATGCTCCCAATCAATTTTTTTATTTCACGCGTGATGTTTCGGGACGCAAGTCAGCCCTTCAGTCATGAATGAAGCTGTGCGGACCTTTTTGCTTTAATTTACAGTTCTTTGGATCCTGCACCTTTTCAGTTTTTTGTGATATGCGTGTCTGCTTAACCTTTACATAGATTCCATTGTTGGACACTGGCCTTTCTAAACGAGCTGTTAGAGCTGCAGAACATCCAGAACGCTGCTGCTCGAGTCCTGACAAGAACCAGGAAATATGACCATATTAGTCCAGTGCTCCGGTCTCTGCACTGGCTTCCTGTCACTCAGAGAATAGAATTTAAAGCAGCTCTGCTTGTGTACAAGTCTTTTCATGGTTTAGCACCAAAGTCCATCTCTGACATGTTAGAGCCGTATGAACCATCTCGGGCCCTGAGAACTTCAGGGAGGGGTCTCCTGGTGGTTCCCAGAGTCAGGACTAAACACGGTGAGGCTGCGTTTCAGTTTCATGCAGCTAAAATCTGGAACAGTCTTCATGAGGACGTGAGACAGGCCTCAACTCTGACAATGTTTAAATCCAGGCTGAAAACAGCTCTTTTTACCCGAGCATATGAAAACTGAAAGTATTTTATCTGCACTCTTGCCTTTTACTGTGATTGATTAATTTTTATGTTGATGTTTTAATGATTTGATCTGTTTTCTTGTAACTTTATGCAACTGTGAAGACCTTTGAATTGCCTTGTGTATGAATTGTGCTCTACAAATAAACTTGCCTTGTTTTGAATAACTATTGTAATAAAATGAAAAAAAGACCTTTTTTCACTATACAACTCTTTATTCAGATTGTCTTTTATCTGGAAATTAGTTAAGTAGGCACAACATGTAAAAATCAGTTCCACAATATCCTTCTGCTTTAGCTTGATCCTGTCTGTAATGTGAACAACAAAATGAACCGTCACAATGCTTGGATTTTATGCCTAAAAGTGTAGGAGACCCCATGTTGTGTTGTTTTGTTTAACACCGGAATCCGCTGCGCCATAAGTGCGCAGATGAGGTGCATAACAATGGTGAGCTTCTTTATTAGTGGACTTTGGGACACGAGGGATATCAAAGTTTGTCTTTCTATTTAAGCATCAGATGAAAATTCTAAATTTAGGCCATTTTGAGTGATTTTGACACTCT
This sequence comes from Proterorhinus semilunaris, assembly GCA_021464625.1. NCBI lineage: Eukaryota > Metazoa > Chordata > Actinopteri > Gobiiformes > Gobiidae > Proterorhinus > Proterorhinus semilunaris. The sequence goes on from CM038346.1 coordinate 38,467,102, forward strand.
AAATGAAAAAATGCTCATAACAGGCATTTCTGGGTAATTTTGTTTGTTTTCAATTGGAAAATTGATTGAATGAATGGTTTGCCATAACCGCACCTAATACACTATAGTTAAAATAGAATGTATAACCTGAAAATGAAAAAGATGACATGCAAATTGTTGTTTACATGTTTGCAAGGGTTACATCAGTTAATAAACTCCCTATAAAAAATTTGAAATTTGAGCCCTTGTAAACGCACTCATTAGGAACCACTCCCCCATTCCCACTCTCATTCATACACCAGTGTATGCAGACACTGGAGGCAAGTGTCTTGCCCAAGGACACAATGACAGTGTGCACCTGCGATTTGAATCGCTGCCCCTCTAATCACACGACGACCCGCTACTATCTGCGCCACTTTCACCTTCTATGTGGAGTTAGCATGTTATATGAAATCATTATAAGGAATTTTACTGGTGGTGCCTGTAAAACTCAAGCTAAGAAACAAGACAAACATTTACAGCAACACATTGACAAAGGTTGTGAATGATTACTTCACTGCCCAGTACAACAAAGTAGGATGAGGTCTAAAATGAAACGACTTTTTGAAGTGATAGATTACAACGGTGTTATATTCACACTGAGCAGCGGAAGCAGGATGTGGTTCTGCCTCACGCGACAGGTCTTTCCGCAACAAATACACGAGCAAACTATGTACAGCGCCTCTCGAAAGTACTAATACACCTTAAACTTTTGAACATTTTGTCATGTTTACAACCATAAACATAAAGATTTTATTTTGAATGTTTTACTGAAAGTTCACACACAAGTAACAGACAACTGTGAAGTGAAAGCAAAATGATACATGATTCTGTTTTTTTTTTTAAATAGAGAAGTGAAAAGTGGGGCGTGCATAAGTATTCATACAGCATTTTCTTTATAACATTCCTAATGACTGCAGAATGTTCACACCTTGCCCTAACCATTAAATAGAGGCCTCCTGTGTGTAATCTACTCTCAGTATAATTCCAGCTGTTCTGTGAGGGCCTCAGAGCTATGGTCCGAGTGTATTGGTCACTAAACAACATCATGAAGGCCAAGGAGCTCACCAGAGAGGTCAGGGATAAAGCTGTGGAGAAGTTTAAAGCAGCATTAAGTTATACAAAGATTTCCCAAGATTTGAACATCTCACGGAGCACTGTTCAATCCATCATTGAACACAGTTCTGATCACAGTTCTGATGTGACTGTGATCTCCCAACACTGCTCTCCTGCTCTGGAATATCTCATCATTAACTGTAAGCCCTTTTATTCACCGCGGGAAATAGTTTCATTCATTCTGGTGGCTGCTTATCTACCGCCGGGCACGGACATTCTCGAAGCTCAGCGCGCGCTCGCGGAGCAGATACTACACACGGAGCGGACCTTTCCGGACTCTCTTGTTATTGTGCTTGGTGACTTTAACAAGGGGAACCTGAGCCAGGAACTACCCAAATACAGACAGTTTATTAAATGCCCCACCAGAGAGGAGAACACGCTGGATCACTGTTACACTACAATACGCAACGCATACCACGCTGTCCCCCGCGCTGCACTCGGACTTTCAGATCACGTGATGGTCCACTTAATCCCCTCATACAGACAAAGACTGAAACTCGCTAAACCGGTAGTGAGCACAATAAAGAAGTTCACCACTGAGCAGAGCCGTGGGAACGTATTTTGGTTAGGGGGTGCTGAGGGCCAAGATTGCCCCAAAAACACCCTTTCTGTGCTTATTTCTGATTTACTAATATTACGTGCATTACACAAACTATCCACCAGGGGGTGCTGCAGCACCTTCAGCACCCTGGGTTCCCACGACCTTGCCACAGAGGCTGTGGAGGATCTGCGCTCATGTTTGGAGACAACAGACTGGGAAACGTTAAAGGCTGGTAACAACCTGGATGAATATACGGACTCATACATCCAGTTCAATGAGGCGCACATCATACAACGCGCACTAGGGTTTGTTTCAACAATGATAAGCCCTGGTTCACCCCCAAACTCCGACAGCTGCGTAAGGACCCCAACACTTTATCAAAGGCCTCCACAAACTCTCCCTCCCCTGGACCTGCAGCAGTTCGCCTACAGGTCTGTGGACGACGCAGTCAATCTGGCCCTCCACTTCACCCTGGAGCATCTGGACTCACCAGGAACCTTCGCCAGGGTCCTGTTCGTGGACTTAAGCTCTGCCTTCAACACCATCCTCCCTGGACTGCTACGTGACAAGCTCTACCAGCTCAGCGTGTCTGACTCCCTCTGCAGGTGGATCACTGACTTCCTGACGGACCGGAGACAGCACGTGCGGCTGGGGAAGATCGTCTCGGACACTCGGACTACAAACACTGGAACTCCTCAGGGCTGTGTACTTTCCCCCTGGCTCTTCTCCCTGTATACAAACTGCTGCACCTCCAGCCACCAGACCGTTAAACTGATCAAGTTTGCGGACGACACCACCCTCATCGGGCTCATCTCGGACGGTGATGAGTCCGCCTACAGGAGAGAGGTGGAACGGCTGGCGTCCTGGTGCAGCCACAACAACCTGGAGCTGAACGCCCAGAAGACAGTGGAGATGATCGTGGACTTTAGGAAAGACACAGCCCCACCGGCCCCCATCGGCCTGAGAGACTCTCCCACCCCCATTTCCATCGCGGACCCCTTCTGTTTCCTGGGCACCACCATCACCCAGGACCTCAAATGGGAGCCGACCATCTGCTCCCTCATCAAGAAGGCCCAGCAGAGGATGTTCTTCCTGCGGCAGCTGAAGAAACTTAAGCTGCCTAACAGGATGCTGGTGCAGTTCTACACGGCCATCATCAAGTCCATCCTCACCTCCTCCATCACTGTGTGGTTCCCCGGCACTACAGAACGGGACAAGCACCGTCTGCAGCGCATTGTGCTGCTGCAGAGAAGGTGATTGGCTGTGAGCTCCCATCTCTCCAGGACCTGTTCACCTCCAGGACCCAGAGGCGTGTGGGTCGGATCACAGCTGACCCTTCTCACCCCGGACATAGACTATTCCCCCCTCTCCCCTCAGGCAGGAGGCTACGGTCTATCCAGACCCATACCTCCCGCCACTTGAACGTTGTTTCCCCTCCGTCATCAGACTCATGAACAATAACAATAACTCCGTTACAGACTCACGGATGCAGAGCCGGTTGTTCCTATACGCAAACTGCGTAGGGCCCCCGCAGCCGCAAGGGCCCCGCATCTCAGTCAAACTACCTTGCTTCACTGATTAATCAACGCGTTTTCACTGGGACAGTCGCTCACTCTCCGCCCACTTTGCCACATATAACACCTCCACGCAGCAGTCTGAAGTGGATGAGCAGGACAGACCGACCGCCTTCCCCCCGTCACTCCCCAGGCGCGAGTGCTTCTCCCCTTCGCGTCCCCGCGTGGCTGTCTGTCTCCCGGTGCTCACTTCCCCTCCTGCATGTCTCTGGTGTCCCGGTGCTCACTTCCCCTCCTGCATGTCTCTGGTGTCCCGGTGCTCACTTCCCCTCCTGCATGTCTCTGGTGTCCCGGTGCTCACTTCCCCTCCTGCATGTCTCTGGTGTCCCGGTGCTCACTTCCCCTCCTGCATGTCTCTGGTGTCCCGGTGCTCACTTCCCCTCCTGCATGTCTCCCGTGTCCCGGTGCTCACTTCCCCTCCTGCATGTCTCTGGTGTCCCGGTGCTCACTTCCCCTCCTGCATGTCTCTGGTGTCCCGGTGCTCACTTCCCCTCCTGCATGTCTCCCGTGTCCCGGTGCTCACTTCCCCTCCTGCATGTCTCCGGTGTCCCGGTGCTCACTTCCCCTCCTGCATGTCTCCGGTGTCCCGGTGCTCACTTCCCCTCCTGCATGTCTCCCGTGTCCCGGTGCTCACTTCCCCTCCTGCATGTCTCTTGTGTCCCGGTGCTCACTTCCCCTCCTGCATGTCTCTTGTGTCCCGGTGCTCACTTCCCCTCCTGCATGTCTCTCGTGTCCCGGTGCTCACTTCCCCTCCTGCATGTCTCTCGTGTCCCGGTGCTCACTTCCCCTCCTGCATGTCTCTGGTGTCCCGGGCGCTGCTCATGTTTTCTCAGCGCGGACTCGGGGCGGCATCGCCACATTCATTTAAACGCTCTTCTTATTGTCTCTAGCGGAGGATCGGGACGGTAGTTTGGCGAATAGACGAGAGTAAAAAGCCGTTGTCCGTGGCCTTTTTGTCTCAAAGAGGAGCAGGGTTGCCAGGTCCAAGACACATTTCTAGTCCAATGACCTCTCAAAACTCGGCCAAAAAGTACGAAAACTAGCCCAATAATTTATTGAAGTTATGTTCAAGTTTATTACACAATCGGTGGGTGTGCGTGTGAAAAAAATCCTCCTTATTTAATAATCCATATTAGTAGCGGGCTTAACACAGGCCATGGGCCAGATTCTATTCTGTTTGGCTCATTTTTTGGCTACTTTAGCCCAGGCTGGTGAGGAAGCATCAATTAGTAAACATAAATAAACATACTCAGCATGAAGTCATTATAATTATCAGTATGTTGCAGGCAAGCTCCACACCTCCCCCACCTCACCCCCAACACACGCCACAACATGTAAACACATACACGTGTAGGCATAGAAGAAACAGACACAGCTAACCCTAACCCTCATACTAACACACTCCAGCATTAAAATCTAATTCTGTCCCAGTCAGAGCAGAACAGCACAAAATGTCAGTTTATGTAATATAGATTTATTTCAATCTTGGTGAGGAGTGAAACTATTACATCTAATATAATTATAAAAAAAGAAAAAGGCCAAGCATAACGTTATAGTTTATTGTGATTAAATATAACGGTCACATTATATTTAATCACAATAAACTACCGCCCCTGGATCTCGCGAATGATCAGTGTCTTTGTGGCTCTTCACAGGCCCAAGGTAGAAAAGGTTGGCTCTTGGTCTCTGACTAGGGCCACCCCTGGTCCACAGTATCAAAAGCTGCAGACAGATCAAGCAGAATCAATACAGAATACTGACCAGAGTCTGCAGCCATTCGGATGTCACTGGACACTTTTAGAAGGGCAGTCTCAGTAGACTGCATCCAACGAAAGCCCGATTGAAATGTATCAAACATGTCATCATTATGAAGAAAAGCCGTCAGCTGCTCTACTTCCACCTTTTCCACAACTTTGGGGAGGAAGGGCAATTTCGATATAATATTTGGCGGTCTTTAGTCAACAGTCAGGTTTGTTTAGTTGGTTATTTGGCATTTTTCAACAATAAAAATATCTGTAATAAAATAAAGTGATTAGTGATAATGAAAGGTTTTCTATTGCCTATGCATCCTTAACTGCAGCGGAAGGATGTGGTTCTGCTCACACCAGGTCTTTGCACCCATCTATTCAGCAACAACAAATGCATCTGAACTGGTCTGAGTTAACTAGTCACAACACCCTGCAGACTCAGCAGAAGCAAGGAATCATCTGGAAAATGGCTTTGAGGTGAGAACTTTATGCTTTCATTTTGAATTCATTGTAACGCATTTTTTGTCAGCAAGGTGGCATTCATATACCTTTCTTTATTTTTCCAATGTTTCTACAGTATTTATTTTACATGTACTTAAGTCATACTGAGATTTCACAGCCTCCAAAAGGACGCTACTGTACATGTTTTGTTAAGCAATCAGTCACCGCAGAACATTAATGTAGCATTAAGTCTTTTACTCACAATTGTTTATGTAACAGACCCAGGTTTTGTGCCTGTAGGGCAGATTAAATGTAATGAGACAGGTGAAGTTTCTCAATGCCTCGCTTCTGCCATATTTATTAAAACAATTACATGTAATTTATAATAAATTTACAGTTTAACAACTGTTTCTTATTTGCAGATATATGCAATACATTTTCAAATCATGTTTATTTTAATTACCTTTTTACATTGCCAAAATTCACGGTCTATAAATTACCTGTTTAATACCTTTTAGCTATTTATTTATTACTCTAAAAAAATACCTTTTTAGACTGCTTTTTAACATAGTTAGCTAATTTGAGCTTATCTCCATCTAGCTTAACGGCTCGTGAATTGCATGCTAGTAACACATGTATACTGGCAGGCTTAACTTTATTACTCTTCAATAACCAATAAACACATTTATCTCTGCCAACGGCATGTGAACGCTTTCTACAATGTCAGGATGCAATAGGAGCTTAGATGACCAAAAAGGAACTTTGTAAATGTACAACACAGACAGAATGGCACCAGCGGAGTCTCCTGGACTTAGCTTTTTCATGTCTTTTCCCATACTCAAAACTCAACAAAAATACAGTGTTTACCAACTGATTTATAAAGTCACATTTAGCTGTGTTTCTTAAAAAGTACTTTCCACCACCTTCTGGCGTGAGTGTGCATCTACCACTTAAACAAAGTTATTACCCAAAGTCAGTCTTTGTCTTAAAACCAAACAAATAATAATGTGAATGCACATTCGTGTGTCACATTTACTCCCTGGAGTTTATTCTTGAGGAGCCTGCAGTGCTGGGTGTAGATGATGCCCATGGAGGGGAGGCTCGAGCCGGTGACCCTCCACTGCTTTGCTGACACACTGAAGTGCCTGTCTCTCAGCCTGCATGGTGATACCGTACCACACTGTGATAGCAGAGGTGAGAGTGCTTTCCACCAGTCCTGATAGAACCAGGTAACGGGCTGGGATCTGAGAACTGAGCATCTGATGAAGTCCTATCTCTGCTGAATTTGTTCCACCAACATGTTGAAGTTCCTAGAAGTGATGGGCAGATGATGCCTCAAAGTGTGAGTAACACTTTCATAACACTGTAACCATATCACCAGGCCTTCTCAAACTCTGGACTCAGGTCCAGATGAGGACCTCGAGGTGATTTGTCCGGACCCTGGTGGCGCCTCTTTGTTATGAATTTTATTGCCATAACGGCGCTTGTTGCATTCCATTAAGTGCAGTTGCAGCTTTGGCCACACAGTCTGCTGGAATGGCACTCCCTTTAGACATTGAATAAAGATATTATAATCATGGTTGAAAAAGCACATTCACTATGATAAAGTTGTTATAAAAGAATTCCAATCAGCTGTCTGAGTGATGTATGTTTTAGGAGTTTACAGACAACAGGCAGTGCCATGTCCCTCATTATAACTCTTCAGGGTCCCATCATAGGACTCCTCTTTCTCTGGATATATATTTTTAATAAATTCCCCAGTATTATGCATTTTTTGCTCATGTTACAATGCACTCTGATGAATAAATTATTATTTTTAACACATACAATTATTTTTTTTTAAATCACAAATTTGATGCTGAAAGTTTAAAAACATATCTATATGCATTATCTGATGTAGGGCCAGTTTCTCTGAGTCATGGTGGGTCATGGTGGACCATGACAGCTGTGAAGTAACTGGTGTCAAAGACATGAACATAAGCTTCTGTAACATGAGCCTGTCCACATCTGTTCTGCTGCACCATGATAATAATAATAATTCCCATTTTACTTTTGATTTATTCACTACTTACTTTAATTTCTGAATTTACAGCACATGTGTAAAGTTCTGTCTAAATCAGAAGCTCCATGACTTCCTTCTTCACCTGTCAGTCTGGGACAGACTGAAGAACAGTGAGGCCTCGGCCTTTTTACGGAATATAACGGTCACAATGTATTTAGTGTCATGTTACTGTCACTCATGGTTTCTGACAGAAGTCTAACTCTGAAAAAAGCCCGGCCCATAACAGCAGGTCCTATAAGGGCTCAGGTATTTTAGGGGCTACTGATTTAGAGTAAACTTTACTCTAAGTCATTAATGAAACCTTACTGTTTTCAAAACAAACTTTACTTTGTTTCATTGATCATTTAGCGTATGCTTTAATTGTTCTAATGACAGAACTGTTACTCGATTAAATTGTGGCAATTTGTGTCTGCAATTTTTTTTTAGCCACCTTTACTAATCACAACTTACAGTGTACACCGTGTTGGTAGGCTGCATTGTATAGACGCCATCTGGTGGTGAAAAAGCATTACAGCAGTGAGTCTGACAAAAGCCAACTCAGCACTGACTGAGCTCATTTATTCACGTTCAAAAATGTGAACCAAATCTTCCTGAATAGGCTCTTCAACAGCTGAGTCTGGCGTTGCTCTTATTCAACTGGCACACTGCTTGCTGTTGCTCGTTGCGTAAAACACTATGATACAAAATGACAAAGTGAAAGTGTTGGCGACGTTTCTTAAAATGATACACATAAAACACAGCTCGACCGAGGTGTTGCTTTCTGTGCTTGATACACAGTAAATATTCTAGAGTACATTTTCAGATTGTATATGGTCCTACTCTTCACAGAGTAACTGTGAGTTGACTCTTCAGAGTAAAACTTCAGGTTAGACAATCTGACACCATGAGTGACAGTAACATGACGTCAAACAGAATGCGACACTGAGGCCTCATTGCACTTCAGTCTGTCACAGACCGACGGGTGAAGAAGTTGGAAAATGTGTCATTTACAATCCAATTTATTAGGTTCTCAGCAGGAAGAACAAATAAAATACTGAAATATGAACAACATTTAGATTAAAAGGAACAAAAACTGTTAAAGAAAGTAAAAAAACCTAAAGACGTGTATCTGATGTAGGGTCATGCGTGTCCCTGTTCCTCTGAGTCATGGTGGACCACAGCAGATGTGGACAAGAGTGTGGTTTAATTTGGAGACAGTGAAGTGATCCTCGAGTGCAGTCTGCTGTAACATGGACCTGTGCACATCAGTCATGGTCCACCCTGACTCAGAGGAACAGGGACACCCCCGCTTTTAAAGGGATATTTCAGGATTTTTGACATAAAGCTTAATTTCCTAGTTATCCAGAGTGTTGTTTATTTCTGGAGATTTTTTTTTTAATTCATGCAGTCCTAATATAATGAGGAATCTAGTGGGGCTAGGCTAGTGCATTTCTACGGTAACAGCTAGCCTGCATTAAAAACAGTCTGACCCGCTCCACAGTGCACCTGAGGTAAAACACTTATAACACCAGACTAACGATATAAATGTCTGTGTCGATAGAATAATTTATTAAATATAACTGACCTTTACGCGCATGTGTAAAGTAGCCGGCCTAAGCAGCGGCAGCCCTTGCTTCCTGTGTTCAGGCGTGCAGCAGGTGACGTCAGAGGTGAGAGGTCGGGCTGCGTGGCGAACCCCCCTTCGCTACGCAGGGCCACAACAGATGGGAAACCACACAAAAGTATAAAAAAATAGACGCCGTTTATTACAAAAATATAGAGATTCAGAGTAAACAAAGTATATTATTTACACCGATCCTTCAAATGTGCAAACTCACCACATGGTCCTGGCTGGCGTCCTGGGGGGAAGAGAGAGGACAAAGGCATTAGTGGTGCAGCCCTTTTAAAGGAGCCAGGGACACCGGGCCCAGGTGCCCCTGATTATCAGGCCCACCCACTTAACTCCTCGATGGCCAGGGGCCAATCACAGGTACGGATACTGTTTAAATAAGACAATGCTGCACAAGTAAGAAATGCACAAATGACTCTTCTGCTGATCCACCAGAAAAGTTTATTATAAGTTCTTTTACTCACTTTTCCCCCCTGTTTGTGTTTATTTCAGGGACTTCCTGGAAGAGCAGCTGGACATGTACTTCTTGTACACTTTCAGCTACATAAATACAGTGAAGGACTTCATCAGCAGCAGGAGCTCAGAGTGGATCAGCCACCGCGAGGCAGAGGCAAAGAAAATGAAAAGAGTAAAAGAGCAAAGCACAGAGGCTGAGAGCGGCTATAGAAACGAGGCGGAGCTTGAGATAGGGCTGAAGGAGACTCGCATTGGTCTGATGGAGATGCAGATCTTCTTCCTGGACGCGGTGGAGATGTTGGCAGCCACTTCAGCTCATGTGTTTACGCAAAACCAGGTTTTACAACTGCCCGAAGGAGCTGATCTGAATTCAGTTCAGAGGATTATATATGTGTCTCAGCTCCTCTGTCCTCTGCTGCTCTCGTTCAAACGAGACAATGAGGCTTTCTTCAAACCCAAACTGGAGAATATTGAAGTCATGCAGTTTCAGCTGAACCTGTACATCACAAACATCAAACGGATGTGTGACGGGTTCAGAAACAGGTTACAAAAAGTCAACATAATGTGAATAGGCCACTGGACCTTTCTGTTAAAGATAATCACTGACCTCTTTCACAGCTTCCCTGACGACTTGCGTCTGGACAACATTACGATCGCTCTAAATGATGATGTATCTGACGATGATATTGAGATGATGCTTTCCAACATCAACAAGCTCAACGAATACAGGTAGAGTGCACTCCCGGTGGTCAGAGCAACAGAAGAACAGCCTTAGACATGAGCAACAGCATTTTCTGTGAGGTTTGTCACTGTCACAGGTGACATCCATCACATCAGCCAGACAGATAAAACCATAGGTCTCATTACTTCATTCAAATTCACTTTTGGACACCAACACTTCCACTTTAGAAAGTTTAGAAACACTGTGTACCGTAACTTCGTCACAGATGTGTCTGTGTTTCAGGATGGATGAACACGTCCGGCTGCTGTGCTTATTCCAGGATAGTCATCAGACCTTCATGGCGAGGTTTAGAGAGTGCGAGGGCAGAATGCTGCTGGTTCTCAGTAATTTGGAAGCCTGTGCAGATCAGCTGGATAATATGAATAAAGGGGCAAAGATTTCCAGTGTGGTGGGCAGCTCAGTGGGATTGATCAGTGGCATACTCTCCATTGTAGGCCTAGTTCTGGTCCCAGTCACAGCTGGAGTGTCTCTGGGTTTAGTCGGCGCTGGGGCCGCACTGGCAGGTGTGTCTGGGGTCAACAGTGTAGTCACTGCTGCTACAGAGGCAGGAGTCAGCCATACACAGAAGAAAAAGGCCAATGAGAGCTTTGAAAAATTTATGGCGGACGTAAATGCTATCCAAAGCAGTCTGAACGAGGTCATCACAATGCATTTCCTCAAACACCAAGAAAATCAAGCTCTGAAAGAATTCATTTCAGGATCACGGGTTTCAGCTCTGAGCAGGAATTTAGACACAGTTCTTGATTGTTATTCAATGACTAGGATGGCTTCAGAACTCCCAGAACTGGGTCAGGCTGCAGCCAAAGGCCCTCTGGCCATGTCCGGAGCAGCGAGAGGAGGGTTTATTGCACTTAATGCAGTCTTCATTGGCGTTGATTTGTTCTTCATTGTCAAAGACAGCATTGCTCTGTCCAAAGGCAGTGAAACTGACATGTCAAAGAGCCTCAGAGCCACAACTGCTCTGTGGGAATCAGAAATCATCTCTTGGCAGAAAATGGCCTGGTCTCTTGAAAAAGGTTCACAAGAACCAGAAAAAAAACTATTCATTTTTAATGAGCCTTTTTATTAGAGTCCTCTAGGCCTCACAAGGGCCAGTCACATGTACAGATTATTCTGACTGAAGACAAACCTTGGTTTTGCTTTATATTCCATTTGCCATCTTTGATGGCTAAATACCGGCTTTAGAAAAAATGCATTAAAGACATGTCAGCTAATGGGAACGGCTATCAATTCTCTGCTTCTAATGACTGGAATCATTTGCATACTCTAAAACTCACTTCATTTGTGTCAATTGCATCTTTTAAAAACTCAATTTCTACAATAATAATATTCCAGGATCACATGTTTTTTTTTTACTGTAACCTTAATTTGTTTGTTTTGTTAAATGTGTTTTATGCCTTGACTGTAATGCACCTTGGCCAGGTCGTCTTTGTAAATGAGAATTGGTTCTCGATTGACTTGCCTGGTAAAATAAAGAATACAGTGATGTCATCGCTCTTCTTCTGGGTCCAATGGAACATACCTGTAATGCTGCCTTCATGTGCTCTTGTAATTATGGTAACTCCAACCCATTGAGTAGAACATTTTGATTCATTCCATCCATCATTTGTGACCGATATATAAATTATACTTTTTAACAAAAGGTTTTTTTCATTTATGAATTCAAATTCTATTCAACACAAAACACACTAGAGGTGAGATCGGGCCTGAAAAATCGAACAGGCCCAGTTAACTTGGAACTGTAGTGAGCTCGACAATGTAAATATTTATTATTTTTAAAGGAGTCTATTAAGGCGAAGTGAGAGCTCACTCATTCAGCAGCAGCGGAGACCGAGAGGTTACGCGCATGGCTCATGAGCATGCAGCAGTGCACTGTTAACGTGACCCTGGCCCCCTGTAATGACAGTTTTTAGAATTAACTAAGCTAAAACTATTCGCAGCAAATGCACAGCCTGAACCTACTGTCTGGTGGACGACTGGGCCTTTAATTAATGCAGAGACGGCCGTCTGACGCCATGCTGAGCCATGCTAAAGCACAGGCCTTCTGCGTCGCACCTGAAGAATCACCATTGCCACAAAGACCCCTGCTGGCTGCTCCTTTCACACCCATGCCTGTGTGACGTCACGGTTTCTGTGTCCTGCTGTGTCCCCCCGGGACTATAAGAACTTTGATTATCTCTGCCCCGGCAGAGCTCGCGATGGATTTCTTTGTTTCGGCTCTCCGCATATATGTGTAAAATAAATGTGTTTACATCTTTGATTATGACAAGTACCTTTCCAGCTTTTTCCTTTATTGGGGTATGAAATTCCACGACACCCCCATCATACTAATATACAAAAAATAAATAATACAAATAATTAAATAAAATACACACAAATAAATCAAAAAGTTAATTTAGTTCGCCTCAGGGGATTTCATTGAAGAAGTCTTTGTAACAGTCTTGGAGTCGTGAGCTTTTCTTATTCATTACATACAGCAGTGAGTTCATTAGATTTTTTACATTGTTTATTTGGTCAGGACAGTGCAAGTCAAAGAACAAGCCACACCGGATCGTAGCCTTGGGCTAATTTCCATCCATCGTCCCCCATGCTCACTCTCAAACACACTCTCATTCATCCTGGCCTATTGTACATGTTTTTAGTGGTAGGGGAAACCTACGCAGACACGGGGAGAACATGCAAACTCTGTGTTATAATCTTGTGTTATCTTTCAAATAGCAGATAATATATTTTAATGTAAAACAATGACTCTTTTGACAATTTTTTAAAATATAGTTACTCAATTCAACCCTGTGTTTGACAGAATGTACAGCATTTATCAACATCTGCATACCTTGAGACAACCAAGTCGACCAGGTAGATTCTGTGAATGATCTTAAAATGAACTTCCTTCATTTTGTTTATTATACAATATTTATATGGCAATAGCCAGGTCCTCTTCCAGTCTATTTCCTCTATCTTATTGTAATGTGTTTGTTGTTCCACAAGAAATGTTTATGTGGGGAGAAATTATGATTAAAGCACAATTTCCAAGCAAGCAGACATTGCTGGTGAAAGTTCGCCAGTGACACAGGGAGTTTTGTAGGCACATAATTACATGTTAGAAGAAAAGATAGTCCACCAACTGAATCAAAAATATAATTGGGGATAAAGTACCAGATAGACTTTGAATTTGCTAGGCATCTTTTTAATCAGTTAATTCGGAAAGTATTTACAGTGTGGGAAAACTCTAAAACTTCTGGCCCTCCTTACGCTTTTGGATTTGCGAGTACAGCTTTTTTGAGTTTATGAGATTTATTTTTCCAAATGAAGTTTAAAAAAACAGTGTTAATTTCTTTACATATGCGTTCATGTACAAATAGTAACAATAAAGGATAAACAAAGCAAGACAGACCCTCTGCCTTAGACAGAAGAACTCTGCCATACAAAGTTAAATCCCTCTGAAGCCAGAGGTTAAAGATACTTTGGGTTTTAACAATTCTATGATGAAAATGTAATTGTTGTCTAGTTGCCTTGTTTTTCATAATTTGGATACCCAAATATTTGACTGTTTGACTGGAATATTCTCTAGAAAAAGATCTTCACAACTATGGATTGGTATCAGCTCACATTTGGATACATTGAGCTTCAAGCCTGAGGCTTTAGTGAATTCTTCAATTAATGAAATAGCATTCTGCAATTGACTTTTATCTTTTATCTAAAAAAGAGCTGTGTCATCAGCAAGTTGTGAAATTCGTACTTCTCTATTGAAAATCGAAATACCCTTCAATTCTGGATTACTGACAATATTTATGGATAACAATTCAACAACCAAAACAAAAATGAAAGGACTGATCGGACATCCTTGTCTTACGCCACGTGTTATATTGAACCTTTTGGTAGTGTTGTAATTCACAATAACAGAGCCATCGATACCATTGTAAAACATATCAACCATATGTGTAGAAGAGTTTCCAAACTGAAATAACTGAAGACATTCTTTAATACATTTGTGTTCAATGGTATCAAAAGCTTTGTAGAAATCCACAAACAAGATAAATGCATCTGAGCGCACATTGTCAGATAAACCAATAAATCTAATACTAAGCAGATATTATTACTGATGTGGTGACCTTTAATAAAACCACACTGGGTTTCTGCTATAATTTTGTTTAGATCTTTTTTCAGTCTATTGGCATAAACAAGGGATAATATTTGAATCAAATTCAGAAGTGTACAATTTATTATAAAATGAGAACACGTGATTAGAGATCACTTTTGCATCTGTGGTTATTGTATCATTAACTTTAAGAGCAGTCAAAGATTTCTGTTTGCCATTTCTTTTTTCAAGGGCGAAAAAGTAAGAGGAGTTGGTCTCCCCTTCCTCGATCCATTTAGCTCTGGACCGAATAGATGCACCTTTTGCTAAATCTAGATAAAACTGATCCAGTTTTGTTTGTATTTCTTTTAATTCAACCTGTTGCAGTTCAGATATAGAGGTTCTAGAAAGGAGATTATTTATTCTCTTAATTAAATCCATCTCTTTTTGTTTTTTTAGTCTTTAAAGAATTGTACTTCTTTGTATTGCAACTGTTCTGTTTATATTTTATTCCCACTTTTGATTGTGACTACCATCCTCAATGTCTACAAATATTTGACTTATTAGCCTTTTAACCTTTTCATTGAACTCCTCATCCTGCAGAAGGGTATTATTGAATTTCCAACAGCCTCTTAGTTTGGACTGGTGTAAATCACCACATAGTTCAAGGGTAATTTGCATTTGATCCGATAAAGGAGCAGAAGAATGAGAAACCTCTTTAAGATTTATATAAAGATTTAGATACAATTAAGCTATAAAACTTTAAAGCCTTATAGTTTAAAGTTTAATAGCTTAATTTTATCGGAATTCTGTGTTATATGTTTTATGTTGCACGTCCGCATCAAGAAAAATTCGTAGCTTGTGAACCTGTTCTAAAACAATGGCAAATAAAATCTATTCCGATTCCGATTCTGAAGAAGATAAAGGCTAGATGATGAAATCAAAAACAGGTCATTTCTATCTTAAAGATAAACTTCTATTAGACCAAGTAAAATCATTTTTATCTGGGTATAAGAAGCGCCAGGTGAGCGATAAATCAAAACATAGTTTTGCTATGTTATTCTTCTGAAGAGCTTGAACAGTTTTTGTGGGAAATCTGTCTTTTGTTTCGTCTGCACATTCATTAAAATCACCACATAAATCTGAGAGTTTGAATATTTTTGTAAAGACTCGTTAAGTTTGGATGTAATTTGGGAGAAAAGTGTACTGTTATGAGAATGTATATTATGACCATAAATGTTACATATTATAAAAACTAAGTTATCTTGTTTGATTGTAATAATAATCCATCTACCTGTATCTGCTGTAAGTACTTCAGTAATGTATGTATCAAAATGGCGACTCCCGCAGAATGGTTTGAGCCATGGCTGAAGTAAATATTATTGCCCCATTGACTCTTGAAGCAGTATAAACTCAGCATCACTTCTTTTAAGACATAAAAACAATGCGTTCCTTTTAGTTGCATCATTCACTGACATTCAATGAAGTTAAATTCAAAGATGATAGTTGAACCATAAAACAACAAACACACAAAAAAAGAGCTCTCTTTGAAACAGTAGTTAGAACTTAAGGCTTGCTTTAGTTCCCAGAACCAGAATGCAGCAAGACAACCATAACATCAATGTATCATTTCGTGACCGAGCGTGAACTTTCAAGTAATACAGATGCAAAAACAACTGCATAAACTATGCCAGGAGATTTGCGTGTGTGTTAATAGGCAGAGTACTGAAGTATTATATGAAATAATAGGTTGAGGCAAAAGAACATGCACCTGTAATATTGTAATAGCTGTGTATTACTTGTTGTGTTTTCCTTTGTGTTCTGTTGTTGTTACCTGTTATGCTACCAGGGGGCGCTGTGAGCATGTGTAGAAGTGTGCTCTGAGAGAGAGGAAAGTTGAGCTCTCGGCTTGGGTTGAGTGTGGGTGCGTGAGCTGCGGCCTGAACAGTAGCTTGTACTTTTGGCAGCCTGGTTATTAATAAAGCACCTTGAAGTACACGTTGGCTGGTTATTGCCCGTAAGTGCGGGCATTACATTGGTGTCAGAAGCTAGAGATTCGCCCCACGCTACAAGTTGGTGTTCGACGGAAGACAAGTGAAGGATGTTTTCAAGCGAGAAAGCCCGACCGCAGGTGAAGAAAGAAACGGTTGAGTGCACTATAGACATGCCTGCAAACGATGAGTTGTCCCGGGAGGACTTTGTACCGCAGCCCCCGGGCTCTTCAGATGCCAGCCGCTCTGGCGCCGTTTGGCGTGCGCCAGAGCCCCGCCATGAACACCACACGGCCCAGGTTGTAAACAAAGATGGCGGCGCCCATCCACTCCTCTCACCCGGTGTGATGGCGCTGAAGTTCTCGGGCAAGGGGAGCTGGGAAGCATACCTTGCGCAGTTTGAACTGTTGGCCGCTGCCGCGGGCTGGTCCGGCCGGATTAAAGCAGTGCAGTTGGCCCTGTCCCTGACTGATGATGCAGCTGCGTGCTTGCTGCTCTTGTCCCCGGAGGAGAGAGGGGATTTCTCTATGCTGGTGGGGGCCCTGCAGAGACGCTTTGGAGTATTTAATCTTACAGACTCTTTACGATGTGAGTTTAAGAATCGTGTCAAGCAGCCGGGTGAGTCCCTCCGGTCTTTGGCGCATGAGATTGAGACTCTGGGGAGGCGCGCCTATGCCAGTTTTCCAAGTATGATCCAGAGTGAGCTAGTCCGTGACCAGTTTGTCCATGCCCTGACTCCAGTGGAACTGCGCCTGCATGTGCAGCTCGCCCACCCCGTCACGCTGGGCCAGGCGCTTGAGTTGGCTTTGGAAAGAGAGATGGCCATCTGCACCTCAAAGCCAACAACCCCTGCTCCTGTGATGGGTGCTGCTGCCAAGGAAGTGCCAGATCAAAAACCAGCTTGGGCGGAGGAGCTGATAAATGCAGTGAAGACCCTGTCTGTGCAACCCAGGAGTGCTGACACACGGCGTGCCCCTCCTGGCGCCTGTTGGGGGTGTGGAAAGCTTGGACACACTCTCCGCCGCTGCCCTGAAGCTAAGGGTCAGAAGGGAAACGAGAGCGGGTCCGTGTAACCCGGACAACACGGGCCCCATTTGCCAGTGACCGGGAGCTGCCATTTCTGCCAGAGGACGAAGTCCGTGATACATTGCCTCATGCTGATGCGGTGGAGACTGTAGGCTGGACGGAGGGGGGCTTCCGCTGCCATGTTCCTGTGTTGGTTGGAAATATTTCCTGCCCGGCCCTTGCAGATACAGGATCTACAGCCACATTTGTGAGGCCTGATGTTGTTCCAGAAGGGGCCATTCTAGAGCCAACATCTGTGAAATTGCGGACAGTGACTGGACAGACCGCCACAATGAAGGGAAGAGGCACTTTTGTTTTTGCTATCGGGAATGTTTTAGTGTCCTTTCAGGCCTGGGTGGCTGAAGTTAATGACCCATGCGTCCTGGGTTTGGACTTCCTGAGATTTATTGGGGGTGTGCTAGACTTGGGGGCGGGCATTCTAGTTTTGCCAGGGGGTCAAGTTATTCAGTTAATTTCCCCCTACAGCCAGCTTCCGCCAGTATTACCCACCTGCTGCACTTCTGCACTCTCAGAGGTGGTCCAGCCCAACCCACTCCCGGCAACCACAGGCTCCACTCAGCCTTTGTGTGACTCAGCCCCATCCCAACAGTAGATAAGAGCGCCAGACGACAGGACGGAGGCCATCAGGTGCATTTGGCAAAAGAACTGTGGAGGTTTGGATGCCCAGCAGCAGGGGGAGCTATGGCAGGTTCTGTGGGAATATGAGGACTTGTTTGCGCTCAATGACAATGAGGTGGGACTCACACACCTGGTAGAGCACTACATCGACACCGGAGATGCACGGCCCATTAAAGTACGGCCCCGTCGCCTACCCATGATACGGCAGGAAGCGGCAGATAAAGAGGTTGAAACCATGTTGGAAACGGGCATAATAGAACCATCAGACAGCCCGTGGTCCTCTGCAGTGGTCATGGTCCCGAGAAAGAAGAGCCCAAGATGGAGGTTCTGTGTGGATTATAGGCCCCTGAACAAGGTAACAAGGAAGGACTGCTACCCCCTCCCACGAGTTGATGAGACCTTGGATCTAGTGTCAGGCTCTTCATGGTTCTCGTCACTTGATTTACGTAGTGGTTATTGGCAGGTCCCTCTCGCCCCTGAATCGAGACCAAAGACTGCTTTTAGCACAGGCAGAGGGCACTGGCACTTTAAGGTCCTCAGCTTTGGACTATGCAATGCACCAGGGACATTTGAGAGGCTAATGGATCAGGTGCTCGCCAGTGTTCCCCGGCAGGAGTGCCTGGTATACCTTGATGATGTCCTCGTCCATGGGAAGTCCTTCCATGCTGCCTTGGCTTCCCTGCAGCTGGTGCTGGGAAGAATTGCTGCTGCAGGACTGAAACTTCACCCGGATAAGTGCCACTTTATGCAGCAGGAGGTGGAGTTCCTTGGCCACAAAGTGAATGGTGAGGGTATCAGCACGCTCCAAGAGAAAATTCACGCTATCAGAGATTGGCCTGTGCCAGATAACCAAAAACAACTAAAGAGCTTCCTGGGGCTGGCTTCGTACTACAGGAGGTTTGTTAAGGGGTTCTCCTGTATCGGTGCACCCCTGTTTCGGCTGCTCCAGAATAATCAGCCCTTCACATGGACAATGGACTGCCAGGAAGCCTTTTCCAGTCTGAAGGAAGCCCTCATCAGTGCCCCCGTCCTCATTCCTCCTGACCCCGCACTGCCTTTCACGCTGGATACAGATGCCAGCAACGTTGGTGTGGGAGCAGTGCTATCGCAGGTGGGCCCTGAAGGTGAGCGCGTGGTGGCTTATTTCAGCCGCGTATTCAATAAGAGTGAACGACGCTACTGTGTGACAAGACGTGAACTGTTGGCTGTTGTTTTAGCTGTCCGGCATTTCAAGTACTACTTGTGTGGTGTGTCTTTTACTATTAGGACAGACCATGCTGCTCTACGGTGGTTGATGTCTTTCAGAGAACCAGAGGGGCAGGTGGCGCGATGGCTGGAGGAACTGCAGTCTTTTAACTTTGAAGTCGTGCACCGCTCTGGTGCCCAACACGCGAATGCCGATGCCCTGTCCCGGCGTCCATGTGCAGCTGTCGGCTGTAGCTACTGTGACCGGAGAGAGTCCAGGGAGATGGAGCTCCGAGGTGACATGACTGTAACCGAGCCCACTTGCTGTTCCCTGGAGCTGGTGGGCCCTGCTGATTGGGCCTCTGAGCAGGAGAAGGATGGAGATGTGAATCCTGTGCGGCTGTGGGTCATGAGCGGTGAGAGGCCAGCTTGGGAGCACGTGACAGGACTGTCAGTCGCTGCCAAGGGCCTGTGGAGTAAGTTCAATGCACTCTGCGTGGTGGATGGAGTGCTTCAGCGGGCGTGGAAGGAACCTGCCACCGGGGAGGAGAGGTGGCAAGTGGTAGTTCCCCAAGCCCTCAGAGAAGCTGTGCTGGGGTCATGCCACGGGAGTGCGGGTTCTGGACATTTTGGGACCAATAAGACACTGCGGCGTCTCCGGCAGGGCTACTATTGGGGCCAGCACCGTCGTGATGTGGAAGATTTTTGCAGACGATGTGATGAATGTGCCGCTCATAAGGGGCCCCTTGACCAGTCACACGCTCCTCTGCAACAACAAGCGGTGGGCGCACCCATGGAAAGGGTAGCTGTGGACATTATGGGCC
Source organism: Proterorhinus semilunaris (assembly GCA_021464625.1). Classification (NCBI taxonomy): domain Eukaryota; kingdom Metazoa; phylum Chordata; class Actinopteri; order Gobiiformes; family Gobiidae; genus Proterorhinus; species Proterorhinus semilunaris. The sequence goes on from CM038346.1 coordinate 38,487,191, forward strand.
CCTTCCCTGTATCAGACCGGGGAAACAAGTATGTCATGTGTGCCATGGACTATTTCACGAAGTGGCCTGAAGCCTACGCTCTGCCAGACCAGGAGGCAGAGACAGTTGCAAATGCGCTGGTGGAGGGCATGTTCAGCCGTTTTGGAGTCCCTGACATCATCCACCGCGATCAGGGTAGGAACTTTGAGTCTCGGATCTTTGCAGCCCTGTGTGACCGTCTGAACATGCAGAAAACGCGCACCACGCCATTGCATCCACAAAGTGACGGTTTAGTGGAGCGATTTAACCGCACAATGCAACAACAGCTGGCTATTCTCACTTCCGCTCACCAGCGTGACTGGGATCAACACATCCCACTTGTTTTAATGGCCTATCGCTCTGCTGTCCAGAACTCCACCAACTGCACCCCTGCTCTGTTAATGCTCGGCAGGGAGATCCGGACTCCGGCGGCACTGGCGTATGGGCAGCCTCCAGGAAGTGCGGAGGACGTGCCAGGATTAGAGTATGCCAGGAAGCTGCAAGATCGTTTGGAGTCGGCTCATGTTTTTGCGCGAGATCAGCTGGGGAAGGCTGGTATGAGACAGAAAAGGAACTATGACGTCAGAAATAAAGGTAAAGACTTCCAAGCTCAGGATTTGGTTTGGGTCTACACACCCAAGCGAAAGAAAGGACGTTGCCCCAAACTTGATAGCCACTGGGATGGACCTTGTCGGGTGCTAGAGCGGGTGGGGAGGTGGTTTACAGAGTACAAGTACCCCCCAGGGGCAGAAAAGTGGTCCTTCACAGAGACAGATTGGCTCCCTACAGAGGGGGGGCTGTTCCTTCGTTTGAACTGAGGGCTACCCAACAAACCGGTTCTGGACATTCAGCTGGCCCATCTTCCCCAGTTTCCCCTGTTGCCTCTCCCATCCAACCTGTAATGACTTCTGACAGTGCTCGTGGGCCTAGCCCCCAAAGACCACAGCGACAGAGACGTAGACCCCCACGTTTTGAGGGATTTGTTATGTCCCCTTGTGGGCAAGGGGTTTCATAAAGGGGAGGGCAGTGTAATAGCTGTGTATTACTTGTTGTGTTTTCCTTTGTGTTCTGTTGTTGTTACCTGTTATGCTACCAGGGGGCGCTGTGAGCATGTGTAGAAGTGTGCTCTGAGAGAGAGGAAAGTTGAGCTCTCGGCTTGGGTTGAGTGTGGGTGCGTGAGCTGCGGCCTGAACAGTAGCTTGTACTTTTGGCAGCCTGGTTATTAATAAAGCACCTTGAAGTACACGTTGGCTGGTTATTGCCCGTAAGTGCGGGCATTACAATATTATTTTAGTACTGCCAAATGCATATAGATGCTGGAGAGTGGAATGAGGCTACGTTTTTTACCCCAAAAGCATTACTTCACGTCCCAATGGTTCATTTTCTTCCCATCGATCAGCGGCCGATGAGACTGGCTTTCTTCCCTTCTTTTCTGGCTTTGTCCACCAGGGGGCAGAGTTTCTCTTTTGCAAGTCTGTCCTCGGGAGACAGCGCCTGAGTGAGACGGAGAAACTTGCCGCCTTTGGCACACTTCCAGACAGCATGAAGGACACGGCGAAGAGCAGACAGGATGATGACCGGCCTGTTGGATCCATCCGTTCTCTTTGGGCCAAGACGATGAGCCATATCCACGCCGTCCTCCAGGTAAACCTGCAGACCAGGAGCAACTTTCCCTAGGACGCTGATAACTTATTTCCTCACATCTTCATGCTCCTTTTCTTTGAGCCCATGTAGTTTCAGCGACCATCTCCACGTGTACCGCGTGCACTAGGGATGGGACGAAATATCGTTTGGCGAAATATCGCGATACAAAACGTGACGAAACGCATCGAGTAAATCATTATTTTGATTTTTTATATAATTATTATTATTTGGATTTTTTTCATGTAAAGCGTCTTTAAGTGTCCAAAAAGCGCTATACAAATTCGATGTATTATTATTAATAAATGAAAAAAATATATATATATCCGGGGAATGGTGCAGTGCGTCGTCAAGTCCCAGGTATGATATGTTAGTTTTTTTGAAGAAGAACAACCAGTCCTGAGATACATTAGAGTTAGGGTTAGAGCAGCACTAAGGGAGTGTTCTTGTTGTGTTTGGCCTGTTAGGCCTTGTGTTTCCCTGTGTTCAACTGAAACAAAAATAAACAAGTTATTATACAGTAATATTTTTTTCTTTTTTGATATCGTATCGTGACGTATCGTTTCGTGACTCTAACATATCGAGGTGCATCGTATCGTGAGTTTAAGTGTATCGTCCCATCCCTAGCGTGCACTCTGCCACCGCTGTTGTTAGAAGCCTGTTCTCCTCCTTTAGCTTCTCAATCTCAGACTGCACATCTTTTATATTCTTCCCGTGACGGTCCACATCCACCACAATCCGCGCCACCGTATCTGTCAAAATTGCCATTTGTTTGGACGTATTTTCCGTTGTTGCTTCAATGGCTGAAACCCTCTGAGAAGTTTCATCTTGTTTTCTGGACAGCTCCTTCAGTGACGCACTCGCATCAGGCTAATGACCTCGTGATTAGCGCCATCGCCGTTGCTATAGTCAGTATTTAAATGTAAGAAGCCGTATGTCCAGGACCTTCTTGTTAAAAAATAGTGCAGAGTGATGGCGTTCGCAGGAGGTATTTACTCAGGCTTTCAGCAGGCGGTACAGACAACAGCCCATCAGATGTTCAGAGTGGAAGTCCAAATAATAACTCCCCATAGCTTTATACCATTTAGCTTAAGCCCATCCCAATGTACGTAAACGGTTGTCTTTTGTCTATGGATGGTAAGATACAGCTGTGGACTAGGCTGTTTACACCAAACATGGTCCTAAACCACTGAGCGTTCAGGCCTTTGGGCATCCTATTCTAAAGGACCCTTATTTGGATGTACAATACAGCACACAAACTCATTCGACCTCAGTTTAGTGCAGTAGGCCTAGCAAACATTTCATAGGTTTCATAAGTAGCAAGCAGACAAACGAATATCTCACACTATCACACTTTTCCCGTTTCTGGACCGGCTTCATAACTGCGTTACCAGACCAACTGGGTGAGTAGCTTAATTGTATAGCATACTGGAATTAAACGTAGTGCTCGGTTAATGCCTTCAGCAGGGTTGTAAAATGACATAAACAGTAGTGAACAGTGTCCCTGATAATTTTTTTTTTCTGTTTTAGTTGCTGAAACAGTTCCAGAACAGTGTCCAAGGCATAGGCCTACTCCCCTTGTGACAGGTACATGCAACTAAAACTGCCATTGCAGAGTGAAAACCTTCAATCTTTGTCCGTTATTGACCATTGAAGAATGAACATTGCCAGTTTCAGTGCTATTCAAACTACCAAATATGCGTTGATGTGCAGGAAACCGACCGGGATAGACATGTTCAGGCGAGAAGATGTAAAGTGTGGGGCAGTGGACAGGAGGCTGTGTGAAAATATAAGATGTGCTGCTGCAAAGGATAAAGAACAGTGAAAGCAGAAGATAATGAAAGTCATGGAGAGGACAATAGCTTTTGACTGCGAGCCATAAAAGGCACATGAATCAACAAAGGAAGCTGGCTCTTGAAAGACTTGTCCTGACCAAAAGAGCTAAGAAATAGGGCAAATAATCAGTGTTGGGGGCAACTACAGTGGGAGGAAAATGTAGGTGAACGCTTTGGAATTCCTCACATTTCTGCCTGAATTGGTCATAAAATGTGGTCTGATCTTTATTAAAACCAGAAGAGTGAATAAACAGTGTCTGCCTGAATGAATACCACCCAAACAATTACATTTTTAATGGCCATAACATGTAAACATTCACAGGACAGCGTAACGCGCAAGTAAGTGAACGCAGGAATCTACTCCAGCAGTTTTCTAAAGAGGAATGGTCCAAGTTTCATCTTGATCATCTAATCTGAAACTACAGGAATTGCTGCAAAAGGAGGATCGGCCAGCTATTTAATACAGGGGTTCACTTACTTATTCCACGCTGTCGTGAATGTCTCAGGTTTTTCTGCAAAATATCTTGATAAACCTGTGAATACATTTTTCTTTTGATTACAGCAAGTTGTCCAGTCCCTGAGGCAACAAAACAGCCCCACACCATGATTCTCCTGCTTCAGACTTCACAGTGGGGAGAGGGGTTTTGATGTTGATGTGCTGTTCCATTTATCCTCCACACATGACGTTGCGTGTTCCTCCCAAACTATTCAACTTTGGTTTGCAAAGGAGCACTTGGATGCTCCACAGCACTACTGGCAACAATATTCAGAGGACTGATGGACCCAAGGGTTTAACCAGACAAACAGACTGGAGAAAACAGAAGCAGGACACAGGACGTGTTTAAATAAAAACATTTATTCTGATATATCTGGTCTCTGAGCTGATCTGAGGTCAGCGCTTCACTCCACGAACAAACAGTCTCCTCTGGCTCTCACGCCGGGACAGGGAGGAGGCACGGGCCGCACAACGCACCACTAATGCTAATGCTAACGCTAACGCCAAGGCTTAAAATGAACTCGGAAAACGCGCTATGAATGCAAAACGAAACTAAATAAATATATAGGTCAGTGAATAGTCCTGTCTGAATCACAAAACTTTAGAAAATCACTCACTTGACAGCAATTTGAGTGCAGAAATATGAAAGAGTCTGGCGAAGGTGAATGGACTACTTGTGAATGTATGCGCGTGGGAACCCGGCTTTTTCGGCGCGATGTTGGAGGTACTGGATTTCTTCGGCTGCTCGCGACTAAACGTCATAGAAATAAGCATTGTACGCGGTTAGTTTATTTTTTTTAAACTCCGACATGTAAACTAAGATGTTAATGGAGAAAACTAGCAAAAAATCTTATCACATTGACCAGTGCGTGAAAAACCTTCCATGTCTCGCCTTCATAAAACTCTTCAAACTTAATCTAAAACACGGCATCTCATCGTGCCCATTTGTCCGGATATTCCGACCGGTAGCGTTTTTTGTTGTTGCTTTTGGCTCACGTTGTGCCGCCCGTGTCGGATTGAGGTCTGAAAGCGCCGCCCAGTCCCAGGACGTCCCACAAACTCCAATCCATTACTAATATACGGCTGAATATTTATCACTGAGGTATTTTTGAAAAAGCTAGATTTCAATATTTGTAATTTCTTCGTAAATAATCATTTAAAAAAACAAAACAAAAACAAAGATCAATTTTGCTGGGGAAAAGCTGTTTATAGTCGTCCCCCAGTGTAACAAATATCCTGTGACTTCATGGCACTAAGCTAATAAAGATATTCCGCTGGCGTAAAGAAATAACTTTTTTTTTGTTCGCTTTGTTCAGTGTGCTTAAAACATCGGGTTGTTTCCGAGATGAAGCTCTAAAGACAAAACCAGACGTAAAAGGGGGTTGTGGGCTCCATTTCCGGAGTTTGCAGTGTCCTCGCTGTGTCAAGAGTTCACACAGGCCATTTCAAAGCCCAGTGAAACTTCTGAGCTGAAAAATGTGGACAATTTCGGCCCAAACTTTTTTTTTTATGCCCTGTGGATAAAACTGGGTACCGTTAAATTTTTTGTCCAATACCAATAACTGAACAATTCTTATACTAAAATATTTGTCATCTAGAACCAGAAAACAGAATAATGTGTGGAACATCTGAAAATGTACAATATCATCATCTCCAATATATGTGAAAAATGGGGAATCATTTTGGGGGAAATTTTGGCAAAAATTAAATCAAATAAAAAATTGGGAAATTTGTAAAAATGGGGGGGGGGGGGGGGGGGGAGAGAGAGAGAAATAGTAGTAATATAAAAATGGGCAAAAGTTACGTCACTTCCAAGGAAAACATTTTGGGGAAATTTGGAAAGAAATATGGAATAATCGGGTAGAATAGGAAAAGAAAATTGGAAAAAAAAAATGAGGGGGATAGGGGGAAAAAATAGGGCAACATTGGGAATAATGGAAAAAAAAAAACTAGGAAAATTTAGAAAAATAAATAAATCACAAGTTTTTTCTTCTTCTTCCCTTTGTGTAGTCTTGTTCAGGACAATAATCTTTTTAAGCGACCTAAATTAATACGTTTGCCCGCACAATTTTGCATATTTCAGATAGTTTGCAAAAATATCGCTTCATCATCGTTACCAGACAAGTTTACCTCGATATCGTCCAGCCCTAAATACAAACACCCACTGTTTGTTTAGACTTTTTGTCGGTCATGGCCTGAAAAGTTCGGGAACATCACGACTTATTCTCCTGTGGTGCACCTCGGACACAGTGGGGACACGCAAACTCCTGGGACCTTCTCATGAACCCGTCTGGTCTCAAGTGCTGCCCGACAACCAAAAATCTCACAACCTTTTTTTTTTGTCCTGAATTTCAAGTCACAGCTGACTTTTTTTATTTGACACTTTTGTTGTTTTCAGCATGTAAACAATCTGTAAACCTTTGAGAGAATTAGAATAAATCTGTCCTTTTTTTCCCTAGATATAAATATGTAAATACCATTTCATACATAAGAGATTAAAACTGTAGTAGCTCGTTGCATCAGTTAATAACAAACGTACATCGGAATAAGATTATTGCCTTAAAATAAGTAACTTTGTACAGTGTAGTGAGCTATAAATATCTGACGGAGATAAAGCGGCGGGACTGGGCGTGGTTTCAGAGCGGGGTTTAGGGGGGTTGGGGTTTAGAGGGTGTTTTCGGGGGGTACAGTCCTGCTCTGTTTATGGCCGTCGAGTCGGACCGGAGGCTGTCGGAAACATCACAAGCTGAGGTAACAAAGAGTCGTCCTATGGAGACAAAAAGCACAGCGAGATCTGGTCACAGTGGGCTGCGGAAAGTCACTTTAAAGTCTGTTAAAACAAGGGGAAGGTGTTTTAAAGCCACACTATGGAACACTGCACTCTGTAGAAATAATAAAAGACAGGCATTTCTTTTATTGTGGGTGTTTGAATATTACTTTGACTCAAATCATGACTATTTCAAAGCAGTACTAAGTAACTCATGCCCCTAGAGGCTGTACGCGCCACTGCAGGGGTCGCAGCATGTTGCGTTTTTTTTACTCATTGTCCGTGAGAGTAAATACTACGCTGACAGAAAAGGCAAAGGGACAGAGGGATATTGTACATCCAATTACACAATGGAGATCATTTTTTTCACTCAAACTTGGCTGTAAATACTGTTTAAGTGGCGCTAGCCCGCAGTTAGCTTCGCCTGTTAGCCTGTTAGCTTCTTCTTCATGATTCCATTAGTGTATATTGGTGACTCCGACCCAGTGGCAGCGAAGTTGCAATTGTGGGTTTCTGGCCAGAGACAGCAGGGGAGATGAAAGACCCCCCCAGTCATCCCATTAACACTTGTATTACCCCCAGAGGGACTACGGAGAGGATTTAAGGTAAACAAGTTACTTAGTACTGCTTTAAAAGTAGTTACTTCGGCTAAAACCATGACTAAAATCGCCAGATGTTTTGTTCGAGTCATAAGTGAGCACTTTTAGCTCTAGTTTAAGTTTTGGGCACAGCCGCAGGTTCCTTCCAGAATGCGCTCTGTGCGTGCCGGGGGGACACCAAGTATCGATACCTGCTCAAATGAATATATTTTATACTATTTCTGGTATCGGTTTAGTATCGAGGAATATACTGTTTAGTATTCGAGGAATAATTTTTTGACAAAAAATCTATGGCAGCTTGTTTTGTTAATTTCAGGCAGTGTACAATCTACAATGTTCCGCAGAGTGGCTTTAACCAAATTCCACAAAATAACAGAATTTAAGAGGAACTAATTTAATAAAATGACATTTATTTTTTTGAGAACCCCGTGTGGAGACATTCACCTGTAGAGTCAGTATCATGTGGCGTTGGAGTTCACTGCCTTGGATCCGTCTGAGTTGGCGTTGGTCTGTTCCTTCACAACGGGAACTGAAAAACACAAGAGCGTTTCATCATGTACGCTCGGTGTGGTGCATTCAAGGTCTGGGGGCTCAGGTCAGGTTTACTGTGTGTGGGTTTGATCCCCCTTGCAAACCTCAATGTTGTATCTCAATGGGATTTCTGTTCAAAAACTGAAATACTGTTGATTGTTCAGTGACGTTAAATGTTTTACTTCTTTTTCAAATTCTTTATTAAGGCGAGACGTGCTATCGGTGAATTGGGGGGAAATGAAATGTAGGGATGTCATGTGTCCGCGGGCGGCGCTCACAGAAGTACGGGTGCTGCATGGCCTCTGCGGCGCTCAGTCTGGTCTGATGGTCATAGCGCAGCAGCTTGTCCAGCAGGTCCAGGGCCTCGGGGCTCACCAGGTGCTGGTTCTCTGCCTGAACGAACTGCTCCCAGCGCTTACGGGACTGCCTACGAGAGAGGAGCATTTAGCCTGGGGCACTTGAGTCTTTCAGTTTAAAAAGAAAGAGAAAATGAATATAACTTTCAAATTTAAATGCTATTTTGCAGTAAACATTTTCCGTTTGAGATCATTTGGTTTAACAACACTTTATTTATTTTTATTTCCCAGTTAAATAAAGGTCAAAACAAAAATCACATTTTACTTTTACTAATAACTGGTTTCTCCGCCTATGTCGCCATCTGCTGGAGGGGGGGCCGAATAGCAATTTCAGGGGTTTTTTTAACCCTGGAAGTCCATGCTCCCACCATCCACAACATCGCCAACTTTTGGGCATACCTTTGGGATGAAGAGCGATGACTTGCGGTCTTTTGTGTTGGAAACTTGAGATTTCAAGCTTTCAAACAAGTCCTCCCTGGTCTTTCTATGTCTCCGGGGAGTAGTGTGTAACATTGCGGTGGGAATTTGTAAATTTAAATCAGAAGTGGATGCGCCTTTATTAAAACCGGGGTCCGCTCGATTCATGATTGCACCGATTATAATAAATAAAAAGGAATAGATTGATAATTATAGCAAAAAAATGTATCTCTGAAAAATAAGGAATGCCATTTGGGTCAAGAAATTTCAGAAAAGGCTTTAACCATGTGTCTGAATTGCTAGAAAAGTACAAAAGTCAAAGATATTTAATAAAACTCTTGATAGGACATCACGCTCATTGACGTGGAAAAACGTGGCGGCCATCTAGTGACTGGCCAACAAGGCTAACCCCTATGCCACCAATGCCAAACCAGGAGCAACAGTTTCATAGATCCAACGGCAGAATGTAAGATACATAAAACCAATCACAAACTTTGAGTGTATAACCGGTACTTAGAAGTCTCGGTATCTCAGTGAAATGTCTATTTTTGTTGTTGTGTTGTTTAGGATTCAGTGGTTAGCATTTACCGCATTAACTGTCCCATGTTCAATAATTATTGGTCATGTTTTGTTAAAAAGTACAGAAATACTGTTTTAAAACAGGAAACAAATATTATATTTAATATAAATAAAGTATAAAGTGAATGATTTGAAGTGTTTGATAATTAGTATTATTCCAGTTTTATAGGACACAAAGAGTCATGAAATAACTCAAAATAGATCAAAACAGTATCAAGGAAATAAGTGGTGTTTACATTTGATTACATTGCACTGGGTTAGAAGTGTCACAAGATTACTGTGGACATGTCCTATCTAGAGTTTTATGAAAGATCTTTGGCTCCTAGTACTACAGGATAACTACTACTTAATGAATGATGTTTTTATTTTTCATATGTTCCCTTTTATTTATTTCTATTTGGGGGTAATGGGGGCCCAATCAAATAGACCCTCCACGGTCAAAAGGTTTGGGAGCCACAGGATTACATCACCATCCAGTGCAACAGAATAAAACACTGTTGGTTTGGACTCACTGTCCAAGCAGGTCCTTGAAGCGCGTGTCCAGCTCGATGTGGTATTTGTGCAGGTATCCAAACAGCTCGTCTGTGCCCAGGACTTTGGCGATACGCACCAACTGCACACACACAAGAGGGACTCCATCAACTTAAACAATCTCCTACAGCTTTTACTAATGATCTCCCGAATGAAAACAGTGACTCTTCAGCATTAAAATCTGCAAATGAGGCTAGAGAGTGAAAAATTACAAAGAGCCAGGACTAGCAGAAACGGACAAGGCTAGAGCTCCCTCCAGTGGCCACAGACGGTATAGCAGGTAAAGATATGATGAATATAAAACACATGAATATACGTGTAATAACACGCAGTAGAAGAAGCCGAGTACCTGGTCGTAGTTGTCCTGTCCATGAAAAAAAGGTTCTTTGAGGAAAATCATACTGGCCAACATACAGCCCAGACTCCACATGTCCAGGCTGTAGTCGTACATCTGAAACACGCAGAGACAAAAGATGAGGAAACACAGCTGAAAACTAACAGGACAAGAATATTTACCATTTCTAAGGCAAGAAACAAATCTGAAAAAATTACACATCGAGATACTGATTTGAAACGGTTGATATATTAATGGACATCAATTTGTAAATCAGTGATACTATTTTGAAGCCCTGCAAGGAAACGGAGGCTCCAAATAGGTGTAAAAATGCCTATATATGCGGCGCAACAAAATCAGAATAATGGCTAAAGCTTTATTTTGTTGACTTAAGTCACAAAGATTCTCCAGAGGGAAATTGGAATCTTATCTAGTATTCCAATGAATTTGTTTGTGCTAATTTTTTGGGGGAGACATTTTTTTGAATGGTGTTCAAAGCTTAAAAAAGGTGCCTTGTAGAACTTTTGTTAAAAAAATATATATATATAAATATTTGGGCGCATTTGACCCAGCGGCTGTATGAGCGGTCAGCATGGCGTCTTTATTTTCCATCACAGTGGCCTCTATGACTCTACAGGATCAATAATTGCCTGGCCTGCCAAACAACATGCCTTTTCATGGACATAGTCTGGGAGCATGATCTCAACTATTTCCCGGTGGGCGTGAGTGACAGACGGCATCAACCAATTAGAGCAACGCTAGATACGTAGCAGTAACAAGCGGCAGAAAGCCTTTCCAAAAACGTCCTTTTTTTAAGAGCAACGCTTCGAACGCCGTTTCTTGTTCCGGTTTTAGGGATTTCATATTTTCCAAATGATTTAAAACAAACAAAAGAGCAGAAGAAAACAGAGTATCGGCCGCAATCTTTAATGTTTTGGAAGAGTGCGTGGTGAAACGCCTCATTTGAAAGCCAAGACCTTCAAAACTGATTGCAACTTTTTTGTTGCATTGTCGCCACATTTTTGTTGTGTTTTTGTCTCTTTTTTTATTTAGTTGTGTTTTTGTAGTTTTCTTGTCATGTTTTTGACACTTGTTCATCACGTTATTTGTCACTCTTCCATGGCTTTTATGTTGCTTTTCTTCACTCTTTAGTGACGTTTTTGTCACTTTATTGTGTTTTTGGTGCTCTTTTTTATTGTATTTTCATCATAATTTTCGTCGCTATTTTGATGCGTCCGAATTGTCAACAGAATGAGCTGCAACATGTAATGATGAAATTGATGGTGATTATTACTTTGCAACAACAATACGATGCAGCTTTGCCCGGGAGGTACCTGATAGTCCACTAGCAGCTCGGGGCCTTTGAAATATCGCGAGGCCACCCTGACGTTGTACTCCTGGGCCGGGTGGTAGAACTCGGCCAGGCCCCAGTCGATGAGGCGCAGCTGGGCACAGAGGGTTCAGAGGTCAGTACAGAGGAGTTCAGAATGTCGGCACGTTTACACGGGGCGGAGGGGGTTGTACCTTCCTGAGTTGGTGGTCGATCATGACGTTGTGCGGCTTCACGTCTCGATGCATGATGCCCATACTGTGGCAGTAATCCAGGGCCTGGGCACAAGAGCGGGCACTATCCATTACCTCATGCTTTTCATATGGGCTGATACAAGAACCATAGGCAGTTCCAGAACACGTTTGTAGAGCTCGCGGAAACTGATTTCTGTTGTTTTCAGAGGATAATTATCAGTAAGAAAATAATTGCCAGTTGCAAAATTAAAATCGCAGTGAGAGTCTGTATTCTTACGGCAGAAACTAATGTAGAAATAAAGCAGATACTGAATTAATCTACCAAGTACAGTACAGGAGAGGAAAATCTGGAGTCTGTAGGTGCTACTAATGTGGAGGTGTTATCTTAATGATTGTTCATTTGGTTGGGACATCGCATGATAATGAACACATATGGGACTCATGCATGTAAACACTCATTTCCATTTGTTGTCAATAGGACTGGGTGCATTTTTTTAAATATATAATACTTTGTACAATACTTGGTTTATGATATAGATATTTACGGTGCTGGTCAAAAGTTTGGAAACACTTTGGCCTAATCTCTTTTCTACCCCTCCCCTGCACCTTGAAACAGAGGGCTAAGGACACGGGTTGAAAAGACTGCTCTAAGAAATGGGACAGCCCTATATTTGACTGCATTTTAAAACTAACACAAATAATTAAGGTTATGTGAGTTTGGAATGGAATCCTATTTGTGTGTGTGTGTGTGTATATATATATATATATATATATATATATATATATATATATATATATATATATATATATATATATATATATATATATATAATTATCCCACTTGTCTCTATAGCATGTTTCTACTGAACCAGTTCATCAGTAACAGATTGATGCTGTTTTATAACATCTAAACAGGACTTGGTCTCAGCCCAAACCCTACAGATTTTCATCTATTTCTGCTTCATCCAGCGCTAAATTCTCCTTCCCATCCGTGTGTTGCTGCTTCTGCCGCCGGGTCGCTGTGGCTGCAGCCCGTTAGCCAGAGCTGCGAGAGATCAGCCGATCCGCTCATATAGCGCACTCATAGCGGGACGGGCAGAGGAAGACCCGCTCACAATGCGCTCAGGGAGGGGGGACATGTAGCTGCAGCCTCCGCACTGAGCCCCGGGCCTGAGCGGAGTCTGCCGAGTCTCGGACACAGTGCAGTCTCAGCACAGCGGCACGGCGAGACAGCGGGCGCAGCGAGGCACTGAACCCCATGTGTCATGACAATAGCGACGTATCGAAAGTTTGGAAAGAAACTCCAAAGTCAGGCAATACAGCGCAAATAAACGGAGCGTTCGCAGCAGCAAAGCGAAAAACGTAGAACTGACACGTTTATAGCAATGGACTGTTCTAATTGTTAAACAAAGCGAATAAAGTCACGAGCGAAGCGTTCTGCAACTTAATAAATGTTGGAAGAGTGCTTACTAATGATGTTCGTGAATTCATTTTGCAGCTTATTTCCGTGTTTTGTCAAACTCCTCCTATCCCTTCGCCTGAAAAGTTCATCTGAAAAACCCCCGCTTTGACGGCTATGTGGCCCTCTCCCTCACCCCTACCCCTCGGCGAAAAATATAATTGGGACACCCCTTCGTCTCTCGTGAACGCGCAAAACGGAGGGGAAGGGCTAAGCGGAGGGCTATGGGGTAGAATTGCGATTGGGCCTTAGGCTTTTCTTTATGATTGTATGATTCTCATTGATGACAATAACTATGAATGAACACATTTTAAGGATATTTTAATAGTTTTTAAATGTGTTAATGGTCTTGGTCCTTCTTATCTTTCAGTACTGCTTTTACCTTATGAACCTTCACGGCCCCTTCGCTCCTCCGGCAGGGGTCTCCTAGTTATTCCTAAAGTCAACAAAAAGACTCACGGTGAGGCGTCTTTCCAATATTATGGCCCTCGCCTCTGGAACGACCTGAGGAGGAGCTCAGGACCACAGAGAACGTTCATGTTTTTAAGAGCAGGCTCAAGACCCACCTTTTTACATCTTTTTGACATCTATTCATTTAGTTTAGTCGTCCATCTATTTAGTTCAAATTGTTGATATATTTATTTTATTTTGGTTGATAATTTAAGATGTTGATATTTCTATACTTATTTCTAGCTTCATTCATTGCTTTTACTTCTGGGTTTTAAACTTTGAGTGTTTTTAAGATAGTTTTACATTTTTAGGCTCTCCCAGTGTTTCCTCTGAAGTGGCCCTCTGGCTCTGGAGCGTCCGAAACAATCAAATTATAGCCTCTAAGTACTAACATTAGCAACTAATCCTTGCAGTTGGTGAACTTTTGCTTCAGCAGAATTTGACACCAACAGCTGCTGTCCTTCAAACAAAAGTGCATGTCGCCACCTACTGTATTGTATATGCAACAACATAGTGTCCAAATATAGACATTTAAAGAGATAATAATAAATAATAATCCAAATGATTCATCACATTTCCCTTTAGTGTTATTTATCTCAACAGCTGTTTCATAAAGCTACAGTATGCATATTATCCATGTGGCTTTAGTTTCTACTAAATGAAAACAGAAGCACAAACAGCCTTTTAAGTCATTTACTGAGGCAGCTCTTTAAAAACACTGACATGCGACTGTGCAGTGGTGACGACAACATGTATTTTGTCACTTTTATAAAGTTTGGCTTGTGCAGAAGCTTATCCTATATATATACTTTTATTCATGTGCAATCACTCGAGGGTGGGGCCGAGGGGGGTGGGGGATTGGCGCAGTGGCTTATGGGATGGCACATAGCTCCTAATCACTGGTTAGTTAGCAGCAGAGGTCCCTATGCTAAAGTGGCTATGATAGCTAGCATTGAGGCTTCTTTTCCCTAACTCCTTCCTAACTGACAGCCCAATCCGGACACTTCTTATCATGGCGGACACTGACGCACATCCGGTTTAGCGCAAGACCTCTTACCAATCTGCTCATTTCGGATGGGGCCTGTGGCTGTGTGGGTGCTGTCTTGTGGGTGATCGGGTGGAGGTGTGGTGTCTCTGCTGCGCCTCCTCTGGGATCTCCTGGGTCAGTGCCCTGTAGCTGCGTGTGTCACGATTGAGAGATCTGATGGGAGGGGGTGCCAGGCGTACTGTTTTAAATGCTGTAATCTGTAAAGCACTTTTCTGTATGAAAAGCGCTTTATAAATAAAGATTGATGGATGAAACAGAAAGTAACTCAAATATTTTAAATTCTTCAAAATTGCCATCTTTTATTGGCATTTTCTCAATGAGCTTCATGAGGTCTTTGTCCCTTAAATGTTTAAACAGTCTGTAAACATTGTGTTGCTCATTGAGACAATGTCAAAAGTACAAAGCAGTAATCTAAGCAAAAGTAATCTATTTTGAAGAATTTGTCAACCTTTTTTTGTTCAAAACATAATTCCATATGTGTTCATTCATAAATGAGAATCAACAATGGAAATAGTGTTCATGTTAAAGAAAAACCAATACTTTAAAAAAGCGTTTTCAAACTTTTGACGGCTACCGTTTACTAAAATATTTGTCATCTAGAACCAGAAAACAGAAATAATGTTATTTATTCCATAAAAGACTATTTATTTTACATTTGTATCATTTATTTTGAAAGTAACTTGCTTTAGTGCTGTCCCTGGACCAAACAGGCATCTAATTTTTTATAATAATAATAATAATTAAAGCCGCAAGCGGCATTGGGAGGCCCTCGCGGGCCGCGGTGGCCGGTTGACGCCGGTTCCCGCACGCCGCCGCAATAACCGGGAGGCGCTGCCGCGCCCTACCTGCTTATAATGTCGCTGCCACCCTCGGTGGAGTTTATAAAAGAGCTGGCAAAAGAAATGGCGCCTTCGGCGCTGATTTTCCCAAAATGGCCGACCTCCTGTTGGTCGCCTAGCAACCACATAATGTACTTTTTTGTTCGGACAGTCATCACGCACGAGTGTACCAATTTTGGTTTGGCTACGACAAAGTTGACATTGGGTCGTTGCCATGGCAACACGGTGGGAAAAGGGGCGGGGCATCAATATATTTTTTGTTCGGGATCACGTGACGGATGTCTGTACCAAATTTCATGCATCTACGACAAAGTTAAATTTTTGGCTCCATTAATTTTTATTTTGTGCTCTGCAGGGGGCGCTATTGCGGCAATTTTCAAATTTCCTATATCAGAACATCCGGGGTCAACGACTCGACCAACGATTCAAGTTTCGCTCAAATCGGCCAAAGTATGTGTGAGTTATGACGGTTTGAACACGGCGGCGAGCGGCGAAAACGGACGCCAAATTCATGGCGTTGCCACGGCAAAACCAAAAATGCTATTAAAAAGTTTTTAATAACTTTTGATGTCCCACATGTGGAGATGATCTGGAGCGAACGGGGAGTCGCTGCGTTCAACGGCCTAGGACGAGTTTGTTCAAATGCGTGGGCATGAAATGGCGCCTTCGGCGCCAAGTCCATCTTCTGGCCAATATGGCCGCCATACTGTTGGTTGCCTAGCAACCGCGTAATGTGTTTTTTTGTTTGGCTTCACGTGACCAATCACTGTGCCGAATTTTTTTCGTCTACGACGAACTAAAATTTTCAGATTTTTCGGTGTCTCTCCATAGGCGCAATGTAATCTTGATTTTCCAGGGGGCGCTGACGCGCCATTTTTGTGATTTTTGTAACGAAACTTTTTGACACTGTGTATCGCCGTGATTTCTAATTTTGGGCAAAAAATTGGGAGTTTTCGTCGAAGATTGGGCGATTTATTCCCAAAAAACACGGATAGAAGAAAAATAATAATAATAATAATTAAAGCCGCAAGCGGCATTGGGAGGCCCTCGCGGGCCGCGGTGGCCGATTGACGCCGGTTCCCGCACGCCGCCGCAATAACCGGGAGGCGCTGCCGCGCCCTACCTGCTTATAATGTCGCTGCCACCCTCGGTGGAGTTTATAAAAGAGCTGGCAAAAGAAATGGCGCCTTCGGCGCTGATTTTTCCCAAAATGGCCGACCTCCTGTTGGTCACCTAGCAACCATGTAATGTACTTTTTTGTTCGGACAGTCATGACGCACGCGTGTACCAATTTTGGTTTGGCTGCGGCAAAGTTGACATTGGGTCGTTGCCATGGCAACACGGTGGGAAAAGGGGCGGGGCATCAATATATTTTTTATTCGGGATCACGTGACGGATGTCTGTACCAAATTTCATGCATCTACGACAAAGTTTAATTTTTGGCTCCATTCATTTTTATTTTGTGCTCTGCAGGGGGCGCTATTGCGGCAATTTTCAAAATTCCTATATCAAAACATCCGGGGTCAAGGACTCGACCAACGGTTAAAATTTTGTTCAAATCGGCCAAAGTATGTGTGAGTTATGACTGTTTGAACACGGCGGCGAGCGGCGAAAACGGACGCCAAATTCATGGCGTTGCCACGGCAAAACCAAAAATCCTATTAAAAAGTTTTTAACAACTTTTAATCTCCCACATGTGGAGATGATCTGGAGCGAACGGGGAGTCGCTGCGTTCAACGGCCTAGGACGAGTTCGTTCAAATGCGTGGGCATGAAATGGCGCCTTCGGCGCCAAGTCCCTCTTCGGGCCAATATGGCCGCCATACTGTTGGTTGCCTAGCAACCGCGTAATGTGTTTTTTTGTTCGGCTTCACGTGACCAATCACTGTGCCGAATTTTTTTCGTCTACGACGAAGTAAGTTTTTCGGGTTTTGCGGCATTTTGGGGGTGTTTAACATGGGGCGCAATGTTAACGTGGTTTTTCCAGGGGGCGCTGACGCGCCATTTTTTTGAATTTTTACATTTTCTAAATGTGAAAGATCTTAGATTTACGTGTTTGAATTTTGTGCAAAAATTCAGGACTTTTCGTCGGTGGGAAAGTGGATTTAGGGGGGGAGAAGAAAAATAATAATAATAATAATAAGAAAAATTAAAGCCGCAAGCGGCATTGGGAGGCCCTCGCGGGCCGCTGTGGCCGATTGACGCCGGTTCCCGCACGCCGCCGCAATAACCGGGAGGCGCTGCCGCGCCCTACCTGCTTATAATGTCGCTGCCACCCTCGGTGGAGTTTATAAAAGAGCTGGCAAAAGAAATGGCGCCTTCGGCGCTGATTTTTCCCAAAATGGCCGACCTCCTGTTGGTCACCTAGCAACCATGTAATGTACTTTTTTGTTCGGACAGTCATGACGCACGCGTGTACCAATTTTGGTTTGGCTGCGGCAAAGTTGACATTGGGTCGTTGCCATGGCAACACGGTGGGAAAAGGGGCGGGGCATCAATATATTTTTTATTCGGGATCACGTGACGGATGTCTGTACCAAATTTCATGCATCTACGACAAAGTTTAATTTTTGGCTCCATTCATTTTTATTTTGTGCTCTGCAGGGGGCGCTATTGCGGCAATTTTCAAAATTCCTATATCAAAACATCCGGGGTCGACGACTCGACCAACGATTCAAGTTTTGTTCAAATCGGCCAAAGTATGTGTGAGTTACGGCTGTTTGAACACGGCGGCGAGCGGCGAAAACGGACGCCAAATTCATGGCGTTGCCACGGCAAAACCAAAAATGCTATTAAAAAGTTTTTAATAACTTTTAATCTCCCACATGTGGAGATGATCTGGAGCGAACGGGGAGTCGCTGCGTTAAAAGCCCTAGGACGAGTTCGTTCAAATGCGTGGGCATGAAATGGCGCCTTCGGCGCCAAGTCCCTCTTCGGGCCAATATGGCCGCCATACTGTTGGTTGCCTAGCAACCGCGTAATGTGTTTTTTTGTTTGGCTTCACGTGACCAATCACTGTGCCGAATTTTTTTCGTCTACGACAAAGTACGTTTTTCAGGTTTTGCGGTATTTTGGGGGTGTTTTACATAGGGCGCAATGTTAACGTGGTTTTTCCAGGGGGCGCTGACGCGCCATTTTTTTGAATTTTTCAATTTTCTAAATGTGAAAGTTCTTAGAATCACGTGCTTGAATTTTGAGCAAAAATTCAGGACTTTTCGTCAGTGGGAAAGTGGATTTAGGGGGGGAGAAGAAAAATAATAATAATAATTAAAGCCGCAAGCGGCATTGGGAGGCCCTCGCGGGCCGCGGTGGCCGATTGACGCCGGTTCGCGCACGCCGCCGCAATAACCGGGAGGCGCTGCCGCGCCCTACCTGCTTATAATGTCGCTGCCACCCTCGGTGGAGTTTATAAAAGAGCTGGCAAAAGAAATGGCGCCTTCGGCGCTGATTTTCCCAAAATGGCCGACCTCCTGTTGGTCGCCTAGCAACCACATAATGTACTTTTTTGTTCGGACAGTCATGACGCACGCGTGTACCAATTTTGGTTTGGCTGCGGCAAAGTTGACATTGGGCCGTTGCCATGGCAACACGATGGAAAAAGGGGCGGGGCATCAATATATTTTTTGTTCGGGATCACGTGACGGATGTTTGTACCAAATTTCATGCATCTACGGCAAAGTTTAATTTTTGGCTCCATTCATTTATATTTTGTGCTCTGCAGGGGGCGCTATTGCGGCAATTTTCAAAATTCCTATATCAAAACATCCGGGGTCAACGACTCGACCAACGATTCACGTTTCGCTCAAATCGGCCAAAGTATGTGCGAGTTATGACTGTTTGAACGCGGCGGCGAGCGGCGAAAACGGACGCCAAATTCATGGCGTTGCCACGGCAAAACCAAAAATCCTATTAAAAAGTTTTTAATAACTTTTGATGTCCCACATGTGGAGATGATCTGGAGCGAACGGGGAGTCGCTGCGTTCAACGGCCTAGGACGAGTTCGTTCAAATGCGTGGGCATGAAATGGCGCCTTCGGCGCCAAGTCCCTCTTCTGGCCAATATGGCCGCCATACTGTTGGTTGCCTAGCAACCGCGTAATGTGTTTTTTTGTTTGGCTTCACGTGACCAATAACTGTGCCGAATTTTTTTCGTCTACGACAAACTAAAATTTTCAGATTTTTCGGTGTCTCTCCATAGGCGCAATGTAATCTTGATTTTCCAGGGGGCGCTGACGCGCCATTTTTGTGATTTTTGTAACGAAACTTTTTGACACTGTGTATCGCCGTGATTTCTAATTTTGGGCAAAAAATTGGGAGTTTTCGTCGAAGATTGGGCGATTTATTCCCAAAAAACACGGATAGAAGAAAAATAATAATAAGAATAAGAAAAACCCATACAATAACAATATGGGGCCGCCTCCGGCGGCAAACCTTATATATTCGGAAAGGTCTCACGTCCAGTAATCCACCCGTAAGGTTTATAGTCCAATACGAGCGCGTTGCGCTCGTCTTTAACCTCCTCTTTCTCAATGTTTCTCTATCCGTTTTTTTTTCCGTATTTTTGTGAGTACAAGAACAAATTTGCCGCTTTCGCGGCAAATACTTATATCACCGGATAGGGCTCGATGCCCCGAGTCACTGTATCAGTGTTTTAGTGAGTGGCCATGGTCGATGACGAGCTTCGCTCGTCATCGACCACTTTCTTGTCCATGTTGCGCCTTCACTGTGGTTTTCACCTCTTTTTTTTTACGAGCAGCAACAAATGTGCCGCTTTCGCGGCACACGCCTATATCATCGGACAGGTGTTGGTGCCGGGAGTCCCCTGATTACTGTCTCATACATGGGTTTTGAGCGCTCCGCGCTCTTTTCCCGTGGGACGTGCGCTACGCGCACGTCTTTCTTTAGTGCGCTCCGCGCACTGCTTGTACAATTACAAGAGGCCCGAGACCTGCCAGGTCCGCTCGGGCCTAATTAAAGCCGCAAGCGGCATTGGGAGGCCCTCGCGGGCCGCGGTGGCCGATTGACGCCGGTTCCCGCACGCCGCCGCAATAACCGGGAGGCGCTGCCGCGCCATACCTGCTTATAATGTCGCTGCCACCCTCGGTGGAGTTTATAAAAGAGCTGGCAAAAGAAATGGCGCCTTCGGCGCTTATTTTTCCCAAAATGGCCGACCTCCTGTTGGTCGCCTAGCAACCGTGTAATGTACTTTTTTGTTCGGACAGTCATGACGCACGCGTGTACCAATTTTGGTTTGGCTGCGGCAAAGTTGACATTGGGTCGTTGCCATGGCAACACGGTGGGAAAAGGGGCGGGGCATCAATATATTTTTTGTTCGGGATCACGTGACGGATGTCTGTGCCAAATTTCGTGAATCTACGACAAAGTTAAATTTTTGGCTCCATTCATTTTTATTGTGTGCTCTGCAGGGGGCGCTATTGCGGCAATTTTCAAATTTCCTATATCAAAACATCCGGGGTCGACGACTCGACCAACGGTTAAAATTTTGTTCAAATCGGCCAAAGTATGTGTGAGTTATGACTGTTTGAACACGGCGGCGAGCGGCGAAAACGGACGCGGAATTCATGGCGTTGCCACGGCAACACCGTTAAACCTATTAAAAAGTTTTTAACAACTTTTAATCTCCCACATGTGGAGATGATCTGGAGCGAACGGGGAGTCGCTGCGTTCAACGGCCTAGGACGAGTTCGTTCAAATGCGTGGGCATGAAATGGCGCCTTCGGCGCCAAGTCCCTCTTCGGGCCAATATGGCCGCCATACTGTTGGTTGCCTAGCAACCGCGTAATGTGTTTTTTTGTTTGGCTTCACGTGACCAATCACTGTGCCGAATTTTTTTCGTCTACGACGAACTAAAATTTTCATTTTTTTCGGTGTCTCTCCATAGGCGCAATGTAATCTTGATTTTCCAGGGGGCGCTGACGCGCCATTTTTGTGATTTTTTGAACGAAACTTTTTGACACTGTGTATCGCCGTGATTTCTAATTTTGGGCAAAAAATGGGGAGTTTTCGTCGAAGTTTGGGCGATTTATTCCAAAAAAACACGGATAGAAGAAAAATAATAAGAATAAGAAAAACCCATACAATAACAATATAGCGCCGCCTCCGGCGGCAAACCTTATATATTCGGAAAGGTCTCACGTCCAGTAATCCACCTATGGGGTTTATAGTCCAATACGAGCGCGTTGCGCTCGTCTTTTACCTCCTCTTTCTCAATGTTTCTCTATGGGATTTTTTTTTCGTATTTTTGTGAGTACAAGAACAAATTTGCCGCTTTCGCGGCAAATACTTATATCACCGGATAGGGCTCGATGCCCCGAGTCACTGTATCAGTGTTTTGGGCTTTGGTGAGTGGCCATGGTCGATGACGAGCTTCGCTCGTCATCGACCACTTTCTTGTCCATGTTGCGCCTTCACTGTGGTTTTCACCTTTTTTTTTTACGAGCAGCAACAAATGTGCCGCTTTCGCGGCACACGCCTATATCATCGGACAGGTGTTGGTGCCGGGAGCCCCCTGATTACTGTCTCATGCATGGGTTTTGAGCGCTCCGCGCTCTTTTCCCGTGGGACGTGCGCTACGCGCACGTCTTTCTTCAGTGCGCTCCGCGCACTGCTTGTACAATTACAAGAGGCCCGAGACCTGCCAGGTCCGCTCGGGCCTAATAAGAAAAACCAGTACAATAACAATATAGCGCCGCCTCCGGCGGCCAACCTTATATATTCGGAAAGGTCTCACGTCCAGTAATCCACCCGTAAGGTTTATTATCAAATACGAGCGCGTTGCGCTCGTATTTTACCTCTTCTTTGTCAATGTTTCTCTATGGGATTTTTTTTGCGTATTTTTGTGAGTACAAGAACAAATTTGCCGCTTTCGCGGCAAATACTTATATCACCAGATAGGGCTCGATGCCCCGAGTCACTGTATCAGTGTTTTGGGCTTTGGTGAGTGGCCTTGGTCGATGACGAGCTTCGCTCGTCATCGACCACTTTCTTGTCCATGTTGCGCCTTCACTGTGGTTTTCACCTTTTTTTTTTTAAAAGCAGCAACAAATGTGCCGCTTTCGCGGCACACGCCTATATCATCGGACAGGTGTTGGTGCCGGGAGTCCCCTGATTACTGTCTCATACATGGGTTTTGAGCGCTCCGCGCTCTTTTCCCGTGGGACGTGCGCTACGCGCACGTCTTTCTTCAGTGCGCTCCGCGCACTGCTTGTACAATTACAAGAGGCCCGAGACCTGCCAGGTCCGCTCGGGCCTAATAATAAAAAGAAAAACCCATACAATAACAATATGGGGCCGCCTCCGGCGGCAAACCTTATATATTCGGAAAGGTCTCACGTCCAGTAATCCACCCGTAAGGTTTATAGTCCAATACGAGCGCGTTGCGCTCGTCTTTTACCTCTTCTTTCTCAATGTTTCTCTATCCGTTTTTTTTTCCGTATTTTTGTGAGTACAAGAACAAATTTGCCGCTTTCGCGGCAAATACTTATATCACCGGATAGGGCTCGATGCCCTGAGTCACTGTATCAGTGTTTTGGGCTTTGGTGAGTGGCCATGGTCGATGACGAGCTTCGCTCGTCATCGACCACTTTCTTGTTCATGTTGCGCCTTCACTGTGGTTTTCACCTCTTTTTTTTTACGAGCAGCAACAAATGTGCCGCTTTCGCGGCACACGCCTATATCATCGGACAGGTGTTGGTGCCGGGAGTCCCCTGATTACTGTCTCTTACATGGGTTTTGAGCGCTCCGCGCTCTTTTCCCGTGGGACGTGCGCTACGCGCACGTCTTTCTTTAGTGCGCTCCGCGCACTGCTTGTACAATTACAAGAGGCCCGAGACCTGCCAGGTCCGCTCGGGCCTAATAATAATAAAAAGAAAAACTCATACAATAACAATATGGGGCCGCCTCCGGCGGCAAACCTTATATATTCGGAAAGGTCTCACGTCCAGTAATCCAACCGTAAGGTTTATTATCCAATACGAGCGCGTTGCGCTCGTCTTTTACCTCCTCTTTCTCAATGTTTCTCTATCCGTTTTTTTTTTCGTATTTTTGTGAGTACAAGAACAAATTTGCCGCTTTCGCGGCAAATACTTATATCACCGGATAGGGCTCGATGCCCTGAGTCACTGTATCAGTGTTTTGGGCTTTGGTGAGTGGCCATGGTCGATGACGAGCTTCGCTCGTCATCGACCACTTTCTTTTCCATGTTGCGCCTTCACTGTGGTTTTCACCTTTTTTTTTTACGAGCAGCAACAAATGTGCCGCTTTCGCGGCACACGCCTATATCATCGGACAGGTGTTGGTGCCGGGAGTCCCCTGATTACTGTCTCATACATGGGTTTGGAGCGCTCCGCGCTCTTTTCCCGTGGGACGTGCGCTACGCGCACGTCTTTCTTCAGTGCGCTCCGCGCACTGCTTGTACAATTACAAGAGGCCCGAGACCTGCCAGGTCCGCTCGGGCCTAATAATAATATTGATAGTGGCTTACACTTGTATTGCGCTTTACAAGCCTGTGTTACCAAGTTTCTCAAACTCTTTGGCTATCTAAACTTTTTAATTCATTCTTATGAAACACAATCTGCTTCATCCTGGCCTATTGTACATGTTTTTAGCAGTAGGGGAAAGAGGGTTGCCAAGAGGAAACCGGGTACGACTAAAGTTTATCTTAGCGAGTAAAGATGTAAAAGTGTAAAGATTTGTTTCCAGGTTAAAGTTTTTCTGTTAACAGCAAAACGGCCGAATATTTGAAAACGCGAGTCTTTCTCGTCTCAGGGTTTTCATGAATAGCTTTCCCATTTCTTTCACTGACCTTTAGCAGCTCATACATGTAGAAACGGATGTCATAGTCCGTCAGCTTCTGGTACAGCTCCTGCAGACCAAAAGGGGGCGACGTTACAGAGGCTTCACAGAGTCAGACAAAGGCGGCAGGTGAACAGTCATGATGTGTTTAGTGGCGGATGTACCTTAAAGTCTGTGTTATTGATGAACTCAAAAACAAGCGCTGGAGTTCGCGACTGCAACAGACACACGGTTAGAGCCGCCAGCCGTGGATTACAACAACAACAACAACAACCACAATGGGTTAGAGGCATTTAACATGGCTACGGAACAGAAAACATGACTCCTCTGCTCCTTCTGACCCAAAATACTGCTATTACTCAAAGTTATTCCATTCTACGCTGGTTTGACTAGCGTTATGCCTCCCCCTGCTGGCTAAACCGAAGGAGCGCGTGTCCATCACTCACCACCGGGTCTTTGACGGTGTCCACCAAACGGATGATGTTGGTTCCTCCTTTTAGGTTTTCTAAGATTTTGATTTCTCTTTTGATTTTCTTCTTTTTTACCGGCTGGAAAACACCAAAAGAAATATTTCTGTTAATGAGCTAAATAATAACAGGGGTGTAAAAGTTTAGCAATCACACATTTCAGTTCGATATGAACATTTATGTCAATATTCCCATTTAGACACAAAAACATAAAATATGAATGGATGATGACAGCGTGTCAGTTGAGGAAGAAAGGGGTCAGTCTAACCAAGAATCACTCTCTGTTTAAAGTTTAAAGCCTCCTGTGCGTCAGTGTCTGGCGACTAAATCGGTCTGTCTGCTCCTCCTGAAATCAACTTTTAAGCTTCAAATTCTGTTTAATTATTCATTATTACAATCGCCATTAGTAAATTAAATCAGAAAACACCTGTCAAAAGGTCCAAATGTATTCGCCTTGTTCTAATATTAAACGGCATACACACAAATAGATGATTTTACCCATAATATTGGTAAAATCTTATCAAAGTCTATCCTAATTAGTTTGTTCCTTTTGTTACAAAAAATACAATACAAAGGAAACATAAGAACAAAATATAATTTATTATTGCAAATTATGTCAAAATCTCATCTCGTTGGCTCAATCTCGTGTGATTAATATCTCGGCCCTAACGGTTAGCGTTAACTTTTAGGGCTCCACATAAGCCACAATAATTACTATATCGACTATTGCTCGGCAAGTAGTAAAATGAAGGACTATAACATTTTTAGTCTCGGTAAACGCGAGATAAATGCACGTGCTGAGTGAGCGGAGCATCCATCTGCCAGTCTGACTCCCTGTGCATCCTGCATGTATCCAGATCATTTATAGATCCGTGCCGTTTGGGAGAGGCAGGGTGTAAACAGCGTGCTACAGAGCTTGGGCGATGCAGACACCAGAACACTTTGGGATTTTAGCCAAACAAACGCATCACGGAGAGAATCCACCCAGTCAGTGTATCAGAGCAACCTTTTATTTATTTTTATTTGACTTTTTAGTGACCCAGTGGCTGTATGAGTGGTCAGCATGGCACCTTTACTTTCCATCACAGTGGCCTCAACAATGCTACAAGATTAATTGTTTGGGAAGATTTCTCTGCTGACGAACTGTCTCACCAGAAAACCTAAACATGTTTTTAATAAATAACCTGGAGTGCTGTAGAGGTCACTGTGATGGAAAGTAATGGTCAACTTTTTTTTCTGTATAAAAAGGTTGTGTAATGCACCTTTAAAGTGCATATGACAGGTTTTAATGCTCTTGAAAATATGACTTATTTCGACAACTAAAGAAAACTGGGTAACATTGTGTTAGCAAAAACTGTGTCTAATGTGCCATATGCACTTTGAATAATTTTGAATCAATGGGATTATTAAACTTAAAAGCCAAACTCTGGATATGACTGTCTCACAGTGGGCAGTTACACATATTCTTAGGCTAATGTACTGGATGTTTTAGCTCATCATTGTTTGATTCGATCAGACTTCGGCAGAGTGCACTTTGTGACTGTGGCCGTTTCAAACACCTGTGCACCGTCACGTGATGGATGAGACGCAGTCATGAGTGAGCTCTGTGAATGAATCATGCCCCTGTCAGAGCGCCAGCGCTGCGTTCAGGACTTACTTTGAGTATTTTGACGACCACTTTGTCATTGTTGGTGACGTTTATGGCTTCAAATACTTCGCTGTATTTCCCTCGGCCCAGTTTGCGCACCAGCTGGTAGTTGTCCTGATTACTGCGAGAGGAAAAAGGACAGTTAGACACACCTGCCATACAACAGAAATACTCCACTCTGGGCTTTGTTCTCGTCCTTGATCAGTCTCGGTTTGTCCTGGATGAATTTACCATAAACCGGTAGTTCTAGTCTAGTCCGAGTTTTATACATGTGTTGTTCAGATGTTGATAAATGTATGATAAAAAATACTCACATAAGGCGAGACACTAAAAGGTGAACAGGGACAAAAATAAAAACTCAGATATTAATCTGATCTTCCTGTAGATATGTTGGCCGGCTGAAAAAGGCTGATATGACTGGAACTGATTTTCACCGTGAGGAGAGCGGAGAAACATCGCAGTGCAAATTGGTCACAAGTTTGTGCACCTATTTTAAAGGGATATTTCAGGATTTTTGACATTGGGCCTCATTTCCTAGTTATTTCTATGGTATCAGTTAGCCTGCATTAAAAACAGTCTGGCGCACTCCATAGTGCACATGAGGTAAATCACTTATAACACCAGACTAACATATAAATGTCTGTGTCGATAGAATAATTTTAACCATTTTGCATTTAAAATAACTTATATTTGAGCAGCATCAGCTTCGTGGCTGTAAGCTAATGCAGCGGCGGAGTGATCTGTGAGAAAATAGTCCCTCAAAATGCGGTAATTCAAGTGATATATTTCAAACATTATTCTATTAACAGACATTTATATGGATAGTCTGGCGTTATAAGTAATTTACCTCAGGTGCACTGTGGAGTGGGTCAGACTGTTTTTAAATGCAGGCTAACTGATACCATAGAAATGCTTTAGCCTAGCGCCACTAGACTCTTCAAATATAAGAACTGCATGAATTTAAGGACAGAATATCTCCAAACATCAACAACACTCTGGATAACTAGGAAATGAGGCCATATGTCAAAAAATCCTGAAATATCCCTTTAACGTAAGGTAAAGTGTACTTTATTGTCCCCATAGGGAAATGTTATCCTCTGTATTTGACCCATCCTTATCCTTCAATGTCTCCAGATGTTGAACCAGAATCACCAGGCTGGAGGATTCACCCATTGTACATGTTTTAGTGGTAGAGGAAACCGGAGGAAACCTAGACACGGGGAGAACATGTAAACTCCACACAGAAAGGCCATATTCTGGTTGGGAATCGCACCCAGGACCTTCTAGAAGCACGAGCGCTAACTGCTGTGCTACCGTACCGCAACATATATTTTATGTTGCCAACTTTTGCGTATAATTTTGGAACCTTAAGAGATTTGTTTTGGAATCTGTTGATTTTTGTCTTTCAAACGAGATCCCTCTGAAGTATCTACTAAACATGAAAGTCCTGAATAACTCAGCTCAATACCCCTCATAGAGCGCCCCCTGCTGTCACAGCTCAACACATTTAGAAGCATCGTCTATCGAATTATAGACAAGACTTTTTTTTTTCCATTTTTTTTTTCCAACTATTTAAAATGGCCAAAAATATCGTTGGTGCAGATTGGCTTTAGCAAAACCCATATCAGTCGACTTCTTTTAGATACTACTAAA
This sequence comes from Proterorhinus semilunaris, assembly GCA_021464625.1. Taxonomy (NCBI): domain Eukaryota; kingdom Metazoa; phylum Chordata; class Actinopteri; order Gobiiformes; family Gobiidae; genus Proterorhinus; species Proterorhinus semilunaris. The sequence continues at coordinate 38,515,195 of CM038346.1, forward strand.
AGAAGTCGACTGATATGGGTTTTTCTATGATTTAAACTTTTATTATAACAATACATGGTTTAACTATAGCTATTTGAGGAATTAGAAAAGCATTACATCAAATAAAAATATTGGCCTATTGCAAGGTTTATTGATATCAAAACGCTATTGATGTTTTGACCAAGAGGCTGAGTTTTTTTGTTTATTTTTTCTTCTGTCTCTGTATTTGAGTGATAGATGTTCACCAATCAGAATTGTGGAGTTTTGCGATCTCAGGTTTCAGCTGCAACAGATAAAGGTTTGTCTGGGTTTCCATAAACCAGATTCTAAAGTGTTTAGATAGACGCTCAGTGATTCCATCCCGGACTTATTTTAGTCACGTGGCTGTCCCGCAGAGGTACTCTGGATGTTGGGGAATCTCTTCCAGAAGAGGGCGCTGTCCACTTACAAAATATGTTTGAAAGTAGATTATTGTGTATGGTTCTAATGAGGGGCAATTTGAGCAAGAGTATGTTGTTTGACTAAAGTCTAAGAGTAACATGACTTCCTTGACTCTTTATTTTAGTAGTATATGCATTTAAATGTATCAAATATAAAAATCGCAAATCGAATCGCAATATTTGTCCGAAAAACTCACAATTAGGTTTTCTGTCAAAATCGTGCAGCCCTACTGTATGCCCAAATATACTGTAGCGCATTTTCCTAAAATAGTGAGGCATTCCAAAAGACATTAACGGTTCCAACCATGGACGATGTGTTGAAGACGTCCGCTTGTTCAAAAGGCTACGGTTTCCGTCATTTGTCCCGTATTGACCCGTCCCGTCTCACCTCCAGTTGGGCGTGTAGGCGTCGTAGTCCCAGTACTCGCGGTTCTTGTGGGTGTTGACGTCGGTGTAGACCCGTGCTTTGCTGGAGGCGGGAGTGGGTCCGGGCATCGCTGGCTCTAGAGCGGAGCGCCCCCCGCAGGTCTCATGGGGTTCTAGGATTGCCGGGACACAGCGCGGTCCGGAGGAGATGGACTGAAGCCCGAATCGCGAGAGCGTCAGGACCAGAGCGAGGCCGGAGCGAGACAGGAGCCGGGCGGCCAGCTGGGAGACAAAACACAACTGTGAACCAAGCGGAAATAGGAATCGTGTCCAAAACAATCCAGCGGAGACGAGTGAAAGGGGATTTAAAGTGCATTTGATCCTTGTTCTGATTACGACTGCGGTCATGTGGACTCGGGAGCTTCATGTGCTTTAACCTCTTAACCCCCACATGAACCGAGCACATTTTCTCCAGTTTGGCTTTACCCAAATTAATCTAGAAGGAAAAGAGTGACAAACATGTGCTGGAAAAGCAACAAAATCACCACAAAAAAAGCGACAAAAGCATGACTAAAGAGGGATGAAACAGCTAAAAAAAACAGGCCACGAACGAGTGACAAAAATGTGATGAAAAAGTTGCAAGCAGTTTTGTAGGTCTTAGCCTTACTCTGGTCCATAAGCTGTCGAGTGTAATGCCCAACCAGAGAAAATGCACTGGGTTAAGAGGTTAACAAAGACACTGTTGTATCCAGGAAATACACAAAGAAGTGCTGGAAGGTAGAAGAAGAAACAGCTAAATTTAACAACTTTGGCCGAGGATTAATCAAAACCGCTTCAGTGAAATATTACTCCAGATTTGTCTTTGACGAGGGACCAAATGGTTTAGAACTCAAAAAAGTCGATTTTGCATGATATGTCTACTCACAGATTGATTTTGCAAATCAAATTATATTTGTTTAATATATTATCACATAAAGCTTAGTCTGAAACGACTCAACGCTTACTGAAAAAAATCAACTGCTTTAGTAATCGAACAATTTATAGAACCGATTGTGTTTTAAAATCAGACAAAGCAAGAATAAAAAAAAAAGCATTTTGAATAACCTATTTTGTCTATAAACTCTCTAAAAGTAGAGTTTGCCAGATTCTTTGTGTCCATTTATTAAACGTCCATTTGTGTCCAATTCCCTCCAAAATGGTGTCATTGGTTTGAAACTGTGTCCACACAAGGGGCGTTTGTGCGTGCTTCATTTAGAAGTTATTGATCATTGATTGATTACTGTCCAGCAGCAGTAACGAATGACACCATTTTAAAATGAATCGGAACACTATGGCTGTGTCAGTTCCCGGTGATTGTCTGGACCCGTAGATCTAAGGCTAGGTCTTGTTGCGAGTGGTCAGAGACGTTTAGGAAGTGAGCTTGAGTCAGTGCAGACCGGGTACTGTTAAAAAAAATGTTATACCAGCACTTTAACAATGCTTGGTTTTCGATACAGATACCTGAACGATGCTTTTGCCAAAACCTATGTTGAAATATTTGTCGTCTACTGTAGAACCAGAAAAAGGAACAACAATGTGTGGAAGATAAGCTAATTTACATTATCGGGTTCATCTCCAATGTAAAGAAATGAGTGAAAAAAATTAGAAATCATTTGGGGGGGATTATTTATAAGTAAAAATTAGGGGAAAATTTGGGAAAATTAGAAAAAAAATTGGGGGTAAAATAGCAAACAAAGTGGAAAAATAGATAAAAAATAATAAAACAATTAAGCAAAAATGGGAGGGAAAATATATATTTCAGCCGAAACAACCAAGTGACTTCTTATAACGCTGTCCCTGGACCAGCAGCATCAAAACTTGGAACTAAAGATTTTATTTTTTTATTTTATTTTTTTCTTCGGTACCTGCTTTCGATACTTTATTTTTTGATACTAGCAAGCACCTCGCTCACTCTTCCTCTCACTGCTGATGCTGCTGTGAGTGAGGACCCGCGGACTTTTGGAGAAAAATAAATAAAACAATTGCTTGCACAGAAACACATTTGTTAAGCCTTGAAAAGTCGGTCTAGTCCAAGTTCATGAACCAACTTAGATAAAATATTATTGTTTTGTAAAATGAAATCCTGACAAAACACTTTTTTTTTTCAATATCACCCAGCTCTCGCACTTTTCCATCCGTATGGACATTTTTATGAGTTCCCAAGGCCACATGAACGCCTTAGAGCATCCCAGGTCCAAGATCACGAAATAAAATGACAACAATTCCCCAGAAGGTGATTCAAAAATGTAATGAAAACATGCAAAAAAACAAACAAAAAAACTCCTCATGCAGACGGCACAACATGCACAAAAAGAGAATGGTGTGTTTCCAGTGGACGGTATTGGTTTGGTAATGACAAAACTCTTAGCTACTATTATTGGGTATTTATACTCAAGAACCTGCTGCAGGTGACCAACTATAAGATATTTTCTTCTGCCTTAAGAGTTATTTATTTTCTTCTTTTTTTTTTTGCTGTATGATGTCAAAAAATGATTCATAAAAAGTATTTACTGTGCACATATGATCTAACTTGTTTGTACATCTCCATAATTTTAAATACAATATTACAGTAGTGTTTCAGTAACATATCTCCAAGATCATTTAACAAAATTACCCATTAAAATCCCCCATTAGAATGAAAGTTGGGGGTCCCCAGTTTGGATATGAATCATATCCAAAAATAAATAAACTTGACTTGCCGGAGTTTGAATAATCTGTGGCCTAAAATGCTAAACAAAAACACTGCTCTTCTATGTAAATCCTTTCCCTACACCTTTGTTTCAAGACACGAGATCAATGTCGGTGTGGAAGTAAACACCACATTCTTGACTTTGGGTGTAGCCCTCAACCAACCATGAGAAACTGAGGTTTAGAGATAATTTATTCTTATAATCCTGCTCATTCCACCTGCCACAGACAATAATCAAATCTTAATCAAGCAGCTCCAGATCAGGGAAGTATATTAATTTAAATCTTATGAGGAAACTGATTTGTTTTTGCCCATTGATTGGCTGTCTTCACTACACCTTTTTAATGGTTGGAGGAAGCATCTTTGAAACCTAGATCTTTAGAGAAATTACAACGTTATAGTAATAAAAAGGAAGACACAACAACTCATATTTTAGATGGCGTGGAGCTCCTGTTTGCAATGCTTCGATCATTGTCGTTCAAGCTTATTTCTGTCAATCTCAGCGACCAAATTGCATGCTGTTCTAATAAATACAATGCGTTTCAGGAGATTTGCAGATTGACTTCGTGTGGTGATGTCTCACAAAGCTCGTTTTTCTTCTAAGAAGCGTAGAAAGCCCAAGCATTCATGGTGCAAAAAAATAATGTGACATGTATTTTGACAGCGTTAGCATCAAGCTAACATTCCAGCGATACCCAACACGTTACGATTAACACCATAAACCCCCCCTAAAATACGAGTGCTATTTATTTTTCAACTCGACAACGATGAGTTTAGCATGTGGTAAGCATTGTTAAGTGTAAAGTGTGAAGAAAATGCAGGGTTTATTACCGGTGAAGTGGCGCAGAAGTGCAGAGGCAGAGATGGAGGAGATGCTAACAGGCTAATGCTAACCTCGAAGAAACGGTGCGGCTCTGGAGGTTGTGCGATAAAAGCAGCGGTTCAGTCTCTGCGGACGGAAAAATGAATAAACCGCAGAATCCAAGGGGTAATGTGCTTGTTTCGAGGGCCTAGGTTTTATATTATTCGTCATTTAATTCTGTTTTTTGAAGGGTGGGGAGAGTAGGGGGCTTGCCTTTGCAGCAAACTTCACCCGGAACTGGAAATTCGCCTCCCTTTTTATTTTTTTTATTTGTCATAAAGTTTATTTAAGGTGAATTTTTTGTTTTGAATTTAAAAAAAGCAATGTTTCTAAAGTTATTAAAGTTAATGTTTCTAAAGTTATTTTTTTACTACACGAGAAATTAAATAAATAAATCTGGCTGATACTCATTTGCACAATCAAATTATTTGATGATGGCAATTATTCGATAAATGTCTTTTTAACCTCTTTTTGTCGTGTTTTCGTCTCTTCTTGTCTTGTTTTTGCCATTTTGTTGCTTTCTTCATTGCTTTTTTGTCATGTTTTTTGTCACTTTTTAGTTTTTGTCGTTTTTATTTTATTATTATGCTCTTTGTTGCTTTTCCTGCACTTTTTTGTTAATTTTTTTATCCTTCTTTTTGTCGCTGTTTTGACGCTTTGTTCAAGTAGCTTTAAGATTTGGGTGATGCCAAACTGGAGAAAATGTGCTCGGTTAAGGTGAGGGTTAAGAGATTAAATATTGTAATAATAACAATACTTTTTGGGGGCAATATTTTACTACAGCTTCCAAAGTGGATCCCCAAAGCTTCTGGAAAAGAAGAGTTGATAGAAACATTGTGAAATAATTACATTTATAATATGCATTATATTGATTGATGTACTTTAATATTTTATTAACCATTCAAATTATGATTTTAATGACTTTAATTTTAATAGTCAGGTTGGAGAAGGCTGTTCGGATCACTAATGTTCATAGGTGTCGATTTATGTTCTTCCCAGTGGGTGCCCAGTCAAAAAGAAAACAAAAAAGAAGGGGTCAGGATCAATCTCACAAACTTATGGTAATGAGCCCGGCACTCTACCTACGGAGCTAAACGAGAATAGCAAGAGTAGCAGCTTTATACAGGTTAGGCTAAATGTATTAAAACATTTTGTAATTAGGGCAAATTCACCTGGGTGCCCAAAGATTTGAGTGGGTGCTCCAGCCCTGCAGCACCCATGGGATTGGCGCCTATGCTGATGTTTCACTGGGCACTGGGCTGTGCAGTGATTAGCATCACTTAGCATTAGCATTAGCATTTCCCTACGGGGACAATAAATTATACAAACAAACAAACAAACGTTCCCAAGTTAGACGTCTATGTTGCTGGGGTGATTCTGTGTTTGCGTGTCTGCGTACATTGGTGTATGAATGGGTGAGAGGTTCCTTGCTGTAAAGCGCTTTGAGGGCCTAATGTAGGTGGAAAAGCGCTATATAAGTTGAGACCATTTACCATTTGTCCCAGATTCCTCATTCCCCTCTCACTAAAATATTTGATACAAATAAATTCCTGTATAAAATTAAAAGTATAGACAAGACAGTGGAGTGTCCCCTTGGGCAAGGACTCCCCTGAAAAAGAGATTCTGAAATTAAATGATAAGAAGATAAAAAAAAGAACACATTTTGAGTCCAAATCCAATTATTTTATATTCAAAGAGATCCAAAAAGAGGTTTCAGCAAAAACAAAACAAAAAAGAAACTGCAGTAGCCTATTTGAAACAGAAAAGCTGTTGACGTACGTTATAATGTTTTAAAAAACACAGCTGAACATAAAATACACATAAAAACAAGATGTCTGCCACTTCAGGCCTCTGTTTCGAACATCCTCTTCCTGCTGTCCATCCCAACCTTGTCTTCGATGTTCTTCCTCCAGTCCGTGGCCTGCTTCTCCTGAGAAACACAAAAAAACAAGAAAAGATTCCAGTTTACAATAAATATCTATTTAGAAGCACACTCTGCTCAATTCCATCCATTAATTGACAACTTTGTCTTTATAAACATATTTTATCAAATGATTAGCCTATCGATTAACTATCATCCACCGGATTGATGTTGTTATATGATTTGAAATAAGATTTTCTTCCCCCACTGCAGTCATAATCACGAAAAAGCATATAAAAAGTTAAATTATTGACCAAAATACAAATAATACTTTTGTACTTAAACTGTTCCCACATTTTGTGTTTATTTGCTCCCAGATGATGCTGTATTTTCCACTAATAACGGCATAACGATCAGTGGTGGCATAGGCGTAGCTTGCCATTAGGCAAGGCAGGCAGCTGTCTGGGGCTCCCAAGCCAGCATGGGCCCCCAGAGGGCCAGCAGATTTGACAGAAACGACCGAGAGAATAAAGTCACTGCAGCAGCAGTGACAAGGTGCAACGACAATTGGCCGCTGCATACTCCCTTATGCTTAAGTACAGATGCAGTACAACCTATCAAAAATATTACTCCAATAAAAGTTGCTCTGTCAAATTATTAAATAAAAGTACTGACGTATTGGTTAAAGAAGATTCTCAAGCATTCAGAAAGTACAAACCTATTTAAATGAGTGATAGGTTAAAAATTTTCATCACGTTTTTAAAACATGATGAAAACATGGCGTGTTGCACAATGTGGCTATGCTAGTTCCTCTAACCTAAAATTGTGAACGCCAGTGTAAGTTCCTGGTAGATGATAATTTACTTAAAAAGTTGTTGTAGGATATAAATAGTTCAGATGAGACGCCTGTGTTTATAAAGATCGGATAGTTTGTCATAATGCAATAAAATATTTGATACAAATAAATTCCTGTATAAATTTAAAACTATAGACAAGACAATTGTTTTTATGCAGATTAGTTAGCATTTGCGGCACTTTTTAAAATGTTATAATGCTTGAAATGAATGTTAGCCTTTAGCTTCAAGACAAACTCTCTGACCTTCATAAACACAGACGTCTCCTCTGCTGAACTATTTACATCCTACAGCAAGTTGTTAACACGCAGTAAGTGATCATTTACCAGGAACTCACTGTCCATCACGTAATCTTCAGAACATGCAACGAGCCACGTGAGTATTATTGTATAGTATTTTACCCGTACGTTTTTTTTATGTGGCATGTGTTTGTTTTTATGTTGTGTAATGTTCTTTTATGTGTTGACAGTGCACACTTGCACATTTCTTCCCATGTGATTTTATACTACAAATGGATAATTAACTGAATCTGAATCTGTCAGTAATACTTGACAGTATAGCTGCACAGCACCACCTGCTGTTCTGGAGTGCGCATTTTAAGGCTTTTAAAAAACAAAACACATGGACAAATGTACTTTTTTTTACTTTAGAGCCTTTATAGAAATGTGGTGGAAAGTATGGTATTTATCTTTCAAATGTCGTGGAGTAAAAGTAATAAGTTCTCAACAAAAATAGAAGAAGAAGATCTTTATTTATATAGCGCCTTTCACAGACATGGTTACAAAGCGCTTTACTTGAGAGCATTTTACATTCACTCTATACTCGGTGGTGGTAAGATACGTTAGTAGCTTCAGTTTACCCTACTACTCAAGTAAAGTACAGATCCCCAAAATATTAAAAAAAAGTAAATTTACTTTGTTACTGACCACCTGGTACAATGCATCTGTTTTAGGTTAACTGTCCTGTTCAACAAAATAATGAAGCTAAACTTCCAACAGTTATTTTGGCTGCTCTTCTCACCTCCTCTTTGGTCGCCTTCTTGACCTGCCGCAGGTTTCCTCTCAGGTCCATGGAGACTTTGTGTTTGGAACCGAGCAGCGCGGCCAACATGGCGTCCGCCGACATCCGCACCTTTCTCAGTACCGGTTTCTGGAACCGGCCATTCAGCTCCTGCAACTTGATCTTCAGGCCATCGATCTGAAGATCAGGACTTATTATGCTTTACTCAGGTTATCATACAAATTAACCTTTTGGAGCTAAACTTGTCCCTTGTCAAAAACAGTGGTGTTTTGATTCATTCACGCAGTTTGATACGGACTGGATCAGGTCGACAGGAAACTATACTTTAACATCTGTTTTTACCTCTTTGTCCGATTTGGTGACTTTGATCTCCAAGTCGTAGCGTTCTTCGTCCACAAGATCGATCTCTTTATGCAACTTCCTGCACAGCTCCTGGAAGTGAGACGTAAGATTTAGCCTCCTTTAGTCTCTTTAGCCTTTAAGTCTCCTGTTTAGGCTGGGAATCTACTATATTTCACCCCTTTTTTCTGCCGTCCCATGAATCTCTCTCCAAACTGAACTCACTAGCCTCGCGAGAACAGCCACCTGCAGTTTTATCAAAATTGGCCCCCAGTTTGATGTCAAGTAAGTGATACTTGTTAAGTCCCTCCTTCCCGGATCTCAGCGACTAATCAGAGTCTAGTATCCTCCCGCGTTGACCAATGAGACAAGCCTTTCCTGTGAACCAGCCTGTCAGGTCCAATCAGGAGGGGAGGGGGAGGAGCTTGATCATTTACTTTGGAGAATTCTCTTCCTGCTCTCCTCATTTTGAAAACTAAAGTCCTATTCGCACGGGATTAGAATTACCTGGGGACGTCAGGTCATTTTTATGTGCACACACACAGGATCAGCAATGTCAGTAATTCACTAATTTTTTCCTGACTTTTTTCTAGAAATGATGGACAGCTAATGAACACTGAATGATGACAACAAGCCTTTAATTCATTTGTAATGCGAGCACCAACTCTAAGGTTTGTTTATGTGAGCTTTGCTTTAGCGAGAAAGGCTAATGACATCAGCGTCAGGTCTGTGGGATTCAGCTCTTCTGACCAAACTTCCGTCTAACCAAACTTTCCTTGAGTCTCCATGTTGGTCTGTCTAACGTTGCCATGACAATGGGGCTGTACTTCCGGTTCACATCTTGTTACTGTAGTTTTTCTCTTTTATACTTTTTAAATGGATAAAAAAAAACAGAATTTAGGTCGGAGTAATGCTTTGATAGCACGATATTATTACTATAGCTTAAATGCAGACATAAATATATTGATAAAAAGAGGATCGCCCTTACTTTACTACGCTGGTTAAAAACTTTCCAAACTCCGACATGTCAATTCCCACAGGATTAAAATCATCTGCAGAATTTGCAGAATTACCCTAAAGGTAAAAATCGGGGGATTTCTTACCTTCCAAATTACTGACATGGCAGATTCGCACAAGACTAGCAACTCCGAGGACGCCAGTAATATTTACTTTCTTCCTGAGGTCTCGAGGTAATTCCAATCCCGTGCGAATAGGGCTTCAAGAAGGGCTTTCTGCTTCAAGGAAGGAGTTTACTTTGCCATTTCACTCTCTCCTCACTTTGCAAACTTACATACTATCACTTTAAGCCCATTCTTAAACCCACTCCAGACCACTATGTGAGTGACCGACGGGCGGCGCTGTGGAGCTGTGTTGAAGCAGTTGGACCGTGATGGACAAAGAGATAGAGAAACCTCTTGTTTATTATCACCTTTTTATGTTGTTTCATGTCTCTGCTTATGTGACTGTGACTGCTTATTTAGATATTACATTGGTTATTTGTTTCACTGTTTTAATGTTTGTTGCAGAGCGGCCCGGATCCGCATTATAGACTGTGGAAGAAATGGCCCTGTTTAGACCGCCTCACTCACCTGCAGCTCTTGGACGCTGTGGGGCACAGACAGCGAGGGGCACTTCTCGTCCACATAACTCAGTTTCTCCCGCTCGAGTCTCTGCGCCCCCTGCTCCACCAGAGACTGTCCGATCTGCAGCAGGAGGCTCTGAAACACAAAGCAATGGGAGACACGTGGGCCCAATGAGCACATGTGGAACTGAAGTGGGACGGACTCTTCGTTTACCTTAAGGTAGTTCCTCCGGGACAGGGGCATCTTGGTCCTAAAAGATGATAATAAAAGTCATCATCTAAATCAGGGTGAACAAAGTGTGGCCTGGGTGGACTAAATGCAGCCCTCAGACCTTCCATCTAATCTAACATTATTTAAAGCACGTTAAAAACAACACAGTCGACATGATGTACAGATATTAAAACATAAATGCAAAAACCCAAAAGTAAAAAGTCAGGGACAATATGAAAAAATATATATGTTTTGTAAGATTATTATTTAAACACGGGGAGCAGCCACTTGGGGTTTCTTGGTCTTCAGGGACCACAGACTTCTTGCTTAATAGATATCAGGATGGAATACCATAAATTCACGGTTGTCATGGAAATCCACCTTGTTCCTGGCACAAGGGAACATTGTCCATAGACTCATATTAGCTAAAATCATATATCATTCAGTGGCGCAGATGGTAGAGCGGGTCGTCTCATGATCGGAAGGTCGGGGGTTCGAATCCTGCCTCCTGAAGGTGCACGCTGTCGTTGTGTCCTTGGGCAAGACACTTCACCCACCTTGCCTCCAGTGTCTGCGTACATTGGTGTATGAATGGGTGAGCGGTTCCTTCCTGTAAAGCGCTTTGAGTGCCTAATGTAGGTGGAAAAGCGCTATATAAGTTGAGACCATTTACCATAACTTCAGTGTCGGGGAGAATACTTTGAAATTGTATTTAGGTACTGAACACGCCTTGAAATGCATCTTGTAGCATATTCCGTTACTTTGTATAATCAGAGTACTACTGTATTCTAAATACTTGGAATACTTTCTTTCACATTTACGTATAAATGTGGCATAAACGTGCAGTGTACATCCTACTTAAAACAGTGGTTCTCAGTCATCCAGGGATATGATTAAAAGTCAAAAACAGTAAATCAAAACAACTGTTACTTTAAAGAAGAGCTGACAGTCTCGCTGCCCATCCAGACGGCGTCCTCGGAGCTGTCGTCTTCAGGCCCAACCTCTGCTGTGTATCTGCACATGGACGAGCCGGGCCACTCTCTTGAGGACGGAGACACACGTCTGTTGGAGGAAAAGCGGCGGTGGTTTGAGAGAAGGGTTAAGGAAGCCATTTAGGAGCGATCCCTCCCCCCTCCCATCAACAGACGAGACGAGGAGGACTCCAGCTCCAACACCTGGGACAGAGCCAAACATCTGGATCCGAGCTGTGTTTCTGTATTCAGGGCTAGGTACTGTTATACGATACCGGTGGCAAGTACCAAAAAAAATTACAGTTTTGACGCTGTTGGTCCAGGGACAGCATTAAAGGGTTTATTTTTACATATCTTTTTCTTATTTTTGCCCCAATTCTTTTCTCATTTTTTACCAATTTTAACAAATATTTTCTCTACATTTCCCCCCAATTTTTTTCTGAATTTTTGCCCCCCTTTTTTAAAAACACATTTCTTCTCCCAATTTTTTCCCTAATCATTCCTGATTTTCGCACATTTTAATACTTCTCGTGGTAAGTATTAAAAAATAAATGACTGACCATAAAAAGTGAAGCACTGCAGAGCGAAATCTTTCTCTGACCGTTTTAATCTTTGGTTTATTATTAATGTATTCTTGTGATTTTTGGAAAGTGACTTATTACCCTCAAATGAAAGAGAAACTGTACCAGAATACAGTAACTCAAAGTAATATTCTGAATGCGATCCTAAACACTGTACCTGTATTCCGTTAATAATACCCAACACTGTCCCTTACATTTTATAAAACTTGTTTTTAATGGAAAGTGTACATTTGTAAAATAACTTTCTGCACATGCCATCCTTTCATTGACGATGATTTTTACCATTTCATTTGCTCAAATAGTAGCTTTTATGACCTAAATCCCCGCCCAGACATTTTCACGTTTTGAATAAGTCCAGTCAGACCTTAATGTGAACAAATGAAGTTGTATTGTACAATATAATGGTGGATTCCTGCTTTTTGCTTTAAAAAAAAAAAGGTTTCTATTTCCTTTGTGGGGGAAAGTGTTTAGGAATTGTTCATTTAAGATGCAAAAGAACAGAAGAAAATACAAATACAAGTTTCCACATGTAAAAACATAAAGATGAGTTGTCTGTACTCACTCGGCCATGATTGATCCAGCTCCGGCAGATGATCAGACAAAAGAGGAACCCTTTCATAGACTGTGGACTCGGTTTAGTCTGGTCTGTAGGCGGGTCCTGGTCCAGCGAAGGGTGCAGAGGGGGGCGTGGGGTCAGGATCCTGGGGGGTCTGACGGCTCGGAGGCTGCAGTTGTTACGGAGCGAACAGCTGAGATGTGGGGAATGTTTTTGTTCCTACTTTTCACACTGATTTGGTCTTAAATTGAAAAAGAAATCAGATCTGTAATAAAACCACATACAGTTCAGTGTAAAAGCACATGCCCCCTTTCCGATCTCATACATTTCTTTATATTTACCACACTAAATGATTTTGATCATCAAGGACATTCCCAGTCAATACAGTTTGCAAATGATTATCACATTTATTGTGGGAAAGAAAAATCCCGAACTCTCTGGCCCTGTGTGAAAAAGTCAATGCCCCGTGAACCTAATAACCGAGGCCGCTCTTTGCATCAATAACTGAAGTCAAGTGTTTGCAATAACTGGGGATGAGTTTGTCACATTGCTCAGCCCACTCTTCTTTGCAGAATTAGTTTAACTTAATTGGAGAGTTTTTGTGCATGAACTGCCCTTTTAAGGTCACACCACAGCTCATCTCATTTACAGTGGGAGGAAAAGGTATGTGTGTGAACACTTTGGAATTTCTCACATTTCCGCCTAAATTGGTCATAAAATGTGGTCTGATCTTCCTCAAAATCATAACAATGATTAAACAGTGTCTACTTAAACTAATACCACCCACGCAATTACATGTTGTCATATTTTTATTGGCCATAACATGTAAACATTCACAGGACAGGGAGGAAAAAGTAAGTGAACCCAGGAATCTCACTGAACTGCGACAGTTTTGTAAAGAGGAATGGTCCAAGATTCATCCTGATCGTTGTGCAAGTCTAATCTGGAACTACAGAAAATCAGTTATTGCTGCAAAAGAAGAGTCAGCCAGCTGTTTAATACAGGGGTTCACTTACTTATTCCACGCTGTTGTAAATGTCTCAGGTTTTTCTGCAAAATATCTTGATAAACCTGTGAATACATTTGTCTATTGATGATAGCATGTTGTCCAGGCCCTGAGGCAACAAAACAGCCCCACACCATGATGCTCCGGCCCCAGACTTCACAGTGGGGAGAGGGTTTTTGATGTTAATATGCTGTTCCATTTATCCTCCACACATGACGCTGTTTTGATTTGGTTCTTTTTTGAACTGTTCAGAAGTGGATTTGTTTGTATGTTTGCGCTCCTTGTTCTGCTTCATGGCCTAAGAGCGCTTGAGCTTGAGGGCTTGAACTGACGGCCGGACGTTCTCCTCCAGGAGTTCCTGGTCGACTGTAGAATGTATTATTCCTTCAATGACAGCAGGTTGTCCAGGTCCAGAAGCAGCAAAGCGGCCCCAGCAGCACCGGCTAGATTAAGAATCGGGTTCGATCCCAGTCTACCCAGAAACGCAGACTGTCATTGTTGTGTCCTTGGGCAAGACACTTCACCTAGACTTTGTCCCAGTTTTTCACCAGTGCCATACCAGAAGCAGCGTTTTATGATTACTGGAAATTTGATGACTTTTGGTCATGTATTCATCAAACATGAAGTTTCTATGGCGAATGAACCAATAAAAAAACAAAGCTTTTTTTATTGGTTTATTTGTCAATTTAATCGACATTGAACTTTTACCATTTTATCTTAATTTTACAGTTAAACTTGGGAGGAAAAAAGTCACTTTTTCGCTAATCGCTAATTCCCTTTATGTCATAGTTTTTAATGTGGGAAATCGGGTCACCCTCAGCAAGACTTTACGAGGCTAAAGTGAAACTAAAATAGGCACAGCGTGACTGAAACTAAACTTTAGCACATTTTTATCTTTAGTTTTTGTTCGAGCCAGCGTTACAGTAAGGGTGAGCCGAGAAAAGCCATTTTCCTCTTCATTAACTTTACATGGACAATGTCTATGTCTGAAAAGGATTATTGACAAACAAGATGATATATATATATATATATATATATATTTTTAAAGATTAAAGATGAGATTACAGGACTTGATACTGTAAATAAATAAAAACTGCACAAACAACTTGAAACCCAAGTCGAGTCGTATTTTGTTTTACTTTTTGACTCATAGGATTACTATTACTTGATAACCACTTTACTTTCTTGCCCTAGAAATAACAATACATAGGAGATTCCTGGTTAATACAGTATTTTAGGGCTGCACGATGAGCTAAAAATATAAAAAGTGTGAAATGTGATGACTGTCTTGTATATTGCAATGACAAGATGATTGGGACATTTTACTTAACCATTTGTAGTTTGTTCCATCAAGCTGAGCCAAAAGGACAAATGGAGCTAAATCATGGACACAAACTGGACTTTGTGTCATGTGTTTTTGCTTTGCCAAAAAAAAAAAGAAAAAGTGTAAATCTCCGTCAGATGGAAGACCTGAGGGATCTTGATCTGTGAGCCACCTGTGCAGCACAAATGTGCGACCGAAACAGAACGGAGCAGCTGGAGATCTGTCCCAGGACTTAACTAGGCCTAAGTCAGGACCAGCCCGGGACTTTACGACCTCCTCAGCTGCTCCTCAGACGCACTCTAAGGATTTTACGCCCGGCAACAGGACCACCTCCGCTATCGAACAAGCAACTGAAATAATTATGCAATAAAACAAACAACGTGTGCCGCCAATGAGAAGAACTGCTCGCAGGGTTCGGTTTACTGAGTAGTATTTGCAATGCAAGATAAATAAATAAATACAGTAGATTATATGAAAGTGCACTATATTGAGGTCAGGGATGGGACGATACCCAGGTTATTAGAATGCCACGGTAAAAGTACCTATTCAAAAATGCTTCTGCTGATAAATGTGCTCCCTGCACAGTAAACCAGTGCTTAATTTGTTTCCACGTTTGGGGAAATGCATTCCATTCCCCCATCCTTTAGTTTTTCAGGGTATAGGATATCCGGGAACTATTTTGGAGAATCCGGCAACGAATTGAGATTCTATAATTGTGTTTTATGAGAGACTCTCTTGGCCTTTTCCCCGAATCTGTCACGTCAATCCAAAAGTGTTCCTGAAACTATAACGTTACAAATGAAGCACTGCTGCAGACTCTTAAAATATAATGGGATAAATGGTAAATATGGTAAATAATGGGATATAGTAAAAATAGACACCACATCAACTGTGAGTTTAGGATTTATTTATTCACAGTGTTTTCCATAGGTACATTCTGTTTCAAAGATTATGATTCAGTGACCTGATCAGACTTCTCTTTTTCGGTCATTTGAAATCATGAAACTTTCCTCATAGATCTCAGACAGAGTGTACTTGTGCAGTCAGGCTTCCCTCCCAAAGTTTTCCAAGAGATTCCTCCAGAGCAGCCATTCCCAAAGTCTGGGACATCGCTGCCCCCTTATCAATCTGAAAATCTATTAGGGGCCCCCAATAATAAAAATGTACTCTATTCAAAAGGATTTTTTAAAAATTATTTTACAGCCAAAATGGCACACACAAAAAAGAAACATCTAGCAATGATGGTAGGCTAAAGACTTGTTTAAAGTAGTACATTTTTTGCAAATTTAAAAACCTTAATATTTGTTAGTTTTTTTCAATGTATTTGTTTTGTAAGCTTTGGGGGGCCCTCATGTAGAGCATCTGAGGCCCCCCTTAACCCGACTTTGGGAACCACGGCTCTAGAGACTTGTTTCACAGTGAAGCCTCTAGTATTGTTTATTTCACGTCCACTGAGACGTTAAAGCCAAGAAGAAACCTGTGTCCACTTTCTGCACTTGCATGTTGTTACTGATTGTGTCTTTTTTCCAGTGTTTTTTTCTCCGTAATAATAATAATAATAATAATTTTATTATAATTATTATTATTATTATTATTATATAAAACTAGATGCAAATCTGCAAGAGGCAGCAATGAGACGTGATAAGGAGTTCTTCATCAATACCTTTAGTTTGAATCATCCCTGAATGAACGGGACTTTGCGTGTCTCATCCTCTCGTGCTCGCCCTCCCTATACTGCCCAGGGCAGGAGGCTGGAGCTGGAGCAGGAGAGAGAGGGGCAGACGGGGCAAAAAGCCGAGGTGACACAAACTCACAAACAGAGAGACATATCGTGAGAACAGGAGACATTGGGCCCCATAAAAGCCTTCTCTGGATCACAAGCTGCAAAACGCTGCATGTTTGATGACTCATATTTGAGTCAATGACATCTTCGGCCGCAAAGTGTTTTTTAGAAAAATCTATTATTTCTAATATAATATATCAATCTGGATTGTGCAGACTCTTAAGTATTCAAATATGTTGATTGTATATACATATATTGAAACAATTACTAAAAATTGTTTGTTTGTTGTTGTTGTTCATCGGCAAGAAGTAAAAGATTTATGGAAAACAAACGAGGAAGGCATTAAATGAAAATGGTAGATATGGTCCAAACTCATTCCCATACAACATATTTGTATATTTGTACCTAATTCACAGGGACGAGTTTATATTACACAACTTGCGGGTTTACTTTTCAGGGTCACTTTCACAGAAATGCTGGAAAACTAACCTTCAAGTTGATTAAATTGATACAAATACTTAATAATCAGGTGCCCAGTGTTTCCCACACAAATGTCTGAGTTTGCAATATACTGAAGGAGGACAACACTGATTTTGTTCCATTCTGATGAGAATCTCCGTCAGCAGTGGAAACCTTCCAGACAATGATCCTGGAGTGTCCTGGAGACCACTGTGATGGAAAGTCGGCAGAAACTCTAAAAGTTTGAAAATAAATGATTAAACTCAATTGCCTTTTTGTCCAGATGCCCTTCCACACACACTGACGGTTTCAGACATTTACTCTGCATCTTTCAGTCGCCAGGAGCTTTTTTATATTGCTTTATGTTAGACCTGTAAGCTAATCACAGCTACCAATCATTCGTTATCATTTTAGGCATAATACTTTTAATACAGCCATTATATCTATGCTCGTGGTTGTAGTCATTCCTGTTGTCTCTCTGTGACACTGCAGACGTGAGAAAAGCAGGATAGATGAGTAGTTTGTAGCTTAGTGATTTAATTTCAGGGTCAGTTTGACATTATTTCCATTAGAAACATTATCCAACATGGCGAAGGGCGGTGTTTTTTTTGCCACGTGACGAGATACTCCTGGATTTTCAAATTCCCGTGTCCTTGTGCTACTCCTCTGGCGTTTTCGAGACCTGCGGGACATCACACCAGAAAGATACTAAAACACTTGAAGATGCTAAAGTACATCTGGCCTGTGAACGCGCCGCTCACCTGCAGCTCCTCCATGACGCGCTCCATGTCCTTGGTCCAGTCCAGGAGCTGCGCCAGAGTCCGCACGCCCTGCACCAGGTCTCCCAGCAGCACCACGTCCCGCGACCGCCGTCTCCATAGAAACGGCCCCACCGGGTCGCGGTTGACGAGCAGCCGAGGGACGGACGGGCGCACCGCTCCGGCCAGGGAGGCGAACGGCTCCACCTGCAAATATTTGATAGAGACACTGTACAAAATGTCACCGGGGAATCAGTGCTGTTTTCATCAATGAAGACGATATCACATCTTTTTCAATGACGATAAACGCTACGATGACGAGCGAAAAACAGCGCGAACGTGACACAGAGCGGCGCCGTCGGATGTGTTTACACACTATCATTTCACTGTCACAAGCTCAGTACTACGTAGCCTATCAAAATTAATTTGTTAAGTATTAATACTTACTTATTGACTTTTCATAATGTAACTGACTAAAATCTTTTGAGACTTTGTCGACTATAACGTGGCTAATACTCTCAAATTTAGAAATGTCTGAAAAACTAAAATCATTTTCGTCCAAAAGACTAAGCCTAAAACTAAGGGGGCTGCCAAAAACAACACTGTGGGAAATAAGTAGCATTTTTTCCTGAAATAAGTGAATGAGTAACTAGACTAGTAAAGTTTTCTTTTACACTTGAAGCCACACCGTGTAACATTTCACCCTAATACTGTAAATAGAATGAAATACAAGCATTTATTTTATATGTATTTTATTACAGATATTTTTATTGTTTAAAAATACCTAAAACCAAATAAGGCCTTAAATGTTCTGTTTTTGTGCTTAAGTGAAACCCTCTCGACCTCGGCGAGTGTTTACCTCCAGAGACGTTCCCATGACGATGAGCAGGTCGGCCAGAGGGAAGTCCGTGAGGTGTTTGAGGAAGTGCGAAGGAAGCTGTTCGCCGAAAAACACGATGTCGGGTTTAATGACCCCGGTGCATGTGGGACATTCAGGCACTGAGCCGGACATCACCGCGGGCTGAGGGGAAAAGGATCATAACGGGAAAATCAACAACATCGTCCTGATTTGATCATTTTCACTCTATTCGAAATAAAGGAGCGGGCTCCAAAAACCCAGTCAACTTACTAGCATGAACGAGCTTCAGCTAGCCCGCGCTGAACACTATGGGGGGTGCCTTGTTCCTTCAGTCCATTCTTAGAGCAACTAAAGGTCAAACCAACTTTGTTCTGCTGATAAACTGTATATCTGATGTCTGTGTAAGTTCTCAGTCGTACAGGAGTTGTCCATCTTCAATGAAGGTACTTGAGTCATCTTCTGTACTCAGTAGTTGAAGTCTTTGAACGTTTCACCTCTCATCCAAAAGGCTTCGTCAGCGACAAAAGTCCCACTCTGGACGCAGCTTAGATAAAGACCAACGGGGAGGAGTTAGGGTAGGCCCGGCTCCTCCCCGCTAATCACAGCTACTCTCACCTGTGGGTAAACAACCTTTGAAGTAGAGCGTCTCTAACGATCTGCTCACCTCAGTATCGGTCAGTCCTGTCCTATTCATAGATGATCACTGCCCGTTATCTGTCCTATTCATGGCTGATCACTGCTAATTACCTGCCTATTGTTCTTTTGTTGGCCGAGGTGCCGTCTCCTTGGACTGGCCGTGCCCTGTGTGTTTTCCCCGAAGGAGATTGGAGTACAGTGATGGAAGATTAAATCTGAGACCGCCATTCCGATTCATGGCGGGATTTTCTTTCCTGACAAAAATAGCTTCTTTAACTCCTCTTTCAAACCAACGTTCTTCTTTAGCTAAAACGCTGACCTCCCCGTCCTCAAAGGAGTGGTTGGAGGCTTTGAGGTGGAGGTGCACCGCCGACTTGTGCTTTCTCTTCGGTGTTGATAAAGTCTCTTCTGTAAAACTTGTTTAGTTTTTCCAATATAATGTTCTTTGCATTCTTACATTATATTGGAGAAATGAAACAAGTTTTACAGAAGAGACTTTATCAACACCGAAGGCGAAACGTTCGAAGACTTCAACTACGGAGTACAGAAGATGACTCAAATCCCTTCATTGAAAATGTATATCTGATGGTTTTAGAGTATTATCTGCCACTCTTGCTTCCCCCCACGGTCCACCGGGCCGACCCACATCGGCAATTTCAAACTGCAAATGTGGGCGGAGTTTGATCTTTAATTGCTCTTTAATCTCTTAACTCCCACCTGAACCGAGCACATTTATTTTCTCCAGCGTGGCTTTACTCAAATCTGAAAGTATCAAAACAGCAACAAAAACGAGGATGAAAATGCAACAAAAAAAAGGAATACAAGAGACAAAAAGACGAAAACATGAAATGTAATACAAAGATCACTATCACTTTTGTCGGTCTTAGCTTTCAAATGAGGCGTTACACTATTGTTCTCCAGTCAAGAAGCTTTTAGATTTCGGTAAAACCGAACAGGAGAAAATGCACTCAGTTTAGGCGGAGGGTAAGAGATTAATATTACAGTCTATGGATCTGATCCGTGATTTACTACAAACTTTAACAAACACAGAGACGTCCTAATCTTTGTGACGTGCTTCACCACCTGGGTCCATGAAAATGCCACATTAAATAAAATTCCCTCTCTTAACAGATGGAGGCCGTTGCAGGAACAGTCGTGACTCACTCGTATCTCGTCGCCGCTGTACTTCCTCCGACACACGGTGCAAGTGGCCGTGGCGAACGTCCCATGAGCCTCCACCAGCTTCTCTGCAGGAATCCCCGCCACTGCACACACAATTGGCCCTCATTCATCAACATTGGCTCCCCGTGTGTTTCAGGATCGATTTTAGTTCTTTTAATGGTTTTTAAATGTCTTAATGGTCTTGGTCCCTCTTATCTTTCAGAACAGCTTTTACCTTATGAACCTTCACGGTCCCTGCGCTCCTCCGGCAGGGGTCTCCTAGTTATTCCTAAAGTCAACAGAAAGACTCACGGCGAGGCGTCTTTCCAATATTATGGCCCTCGCCTCTGGAACGACCTGAGGAGGAGCTCAGGACCACAGAGAACGTTCATGTATTTAAATGGTAAATGGTCTCAACTTATATAGCGCTTTTCCACCTACATTAGGCACTCAAAGCGCTTTACAGCAAGGATCCTCTCACCCATTCATACACCAATGTACGCAGACACTGGAGGCAAGGTGGGTGAAGTGTCTTGCCCAAGGACACAACGACAGCGTACATCTTCAGGAGGCGGGATTCGAACCTTCCGATCATGAGACGAGCCGCTCTACCATCTGCGCCACCGTCGCCCCATTTTTAAGAGCAGGCTCAAGACCCACCTTTTTAGCTTAGCTTTTAACTCACATCTATTTATTTAGTCCTAATTATATATTGTGTGTATGTATATTATATTATATATATATATATATATATGGATGTATGATGCGGGGCGTATTGTTTTAAATGTTGTAATCTGTAAAGCACTTTGTGATACCTTTCGGTATGAACAGCGCTTTACAAATTAAGTTTGATTGATTGATTGAACATTGCGTAAAAAAATAGTGTATGCGTAGGTGTATTTGCGATATACATGGGACATGTACTCCACCCGTCTCACCCGCAAAGCCGTCAGAATCACCAGGGACCCTACGCACCCCTCACACAGTCTCTTCAGAGTAATGCCTTCTGGGAGGAGACTGCGGAATCTACGGGCCAGGTCGAGTCGCCTTAAGAACAGTTTCGTACACAGGGCCATCGGGAATCTGAACTCCCTGCCCTCCCTCTTCCCCCACCCCCCGCTTCACAATCAAGGATGAGAGAAATATAATTTCGAATCAGTCACATGGTTTGACAAATAAAACATCTTGAATCTTGAATACGCCAGAGGGCGCATAACATTTATGAACCTGTGCTTCCCGCTCAGATCTTATCGTACGCAAAAGCAGCTGATGGTAAATGCCACGGAGTAATCCTAGCGTCATTTGAATGCAATGCCCAAAAATATTCACGTATGAGGAGGCCTCACCCATGGGTTTTAAAAGAACATTTCTCCAACCAGGAAATGATGAATAGTTGTTTTTAACACAACAAATATGATATCTGTGCGCATGAGGAAGATTAAAAAAATCTGTCAGTAACCCACATTAACCTTATAGCCAATCCAAGATCACATTTACAACATTAAAAAAAGAGGGGGTAACAGCAATAGGCCTACAATAAAAAGTGACCTTTATTAAATATGCTGTAGGCCTAAATAGCCTATATAAAAAAAAAAAAAAAAGAGTATAAAATTAGACCAGATAAAAAAAACAAAAACACTTGGAGATAACGCTGCAGTACAGACTCTGGACCATGATCTGAACCAGCGAAAAGCAGCGGTCAGTTCCGCGGACAACGCGTCTTTCGGCCCGAGCAGAGCCCTTCTCCCATGGTTTGTCTCTACTCCAAAATACAAATAAATATTTCAAAACTATGTCACAGTTCATGTGCACCGTGTGTCATGTGATGTTCTGCTCCAGGTGCATTTGCAAAGAACTTTTTTGGGTTCCTAGTAAGTTCACAACCGAGGTTTCAACGAACTAGTCAACATGTTTTTAATCATACATCGCAAATCAACGTGAAAGTATTCTTATTATTCAGAATCTAGTAATCTGACTGGACAAAGTAACGGAATACCTTACAAAATACATTTTAAGTGGAGTATTCAGTATTCTGTAACTAAATACTATTTCAAAGTATTCTTTCCAGCACTGGATGTAGATTACAGACATTATCTTCTTTAATCTTTTAATTAAATAGTAATAAAGCTCTACAACACCTGTTGCGCTGGAGTACGTCACCACCCTGTCTACCATCTGATGGGACTGAAGAGCTTTGGCCCTTGAAGTACAGAATTGGATGACTCTCGAAACGTCGCCGCAACTATGTATAAAAATGTCCAGTGGAATCGATTTGGGCTTCTGTTTTAAAATTAACTAGTTGTTAGCGGAAAAAATCTGTAAACATTAAAATCTCTCCTTGTGTTATGGGGTTCAACAATAAATCAGGTTGGTTTTAAAAGCTCAGCAAACAAAATGTTCAAAATATTTTCAAGTACAAGGTACAGTGAAAATCTGGATTCAACAACAGAAAACAATACATAGAAAATGGCCTTTGAATTTATAACAGAGAAATGTTGAAGCAGTGTACAGATGAAACCTCTCTGTGGACTCACGCCTCTCGAGTCCGTCGATGTTCTGCGTGTAGAGCCGCTGCAGCAGTCGTTTGTCCAGCAGGAGGCGGCAGAGAGCGTGGGCCTCGTTGGGGCTGTAGTTGCCGGGATACAGCTCTTTGGCCAAAGTGAAGAAGGGTTTCGGGTTCACATGGAAGTAATCCAGCTCAAAGATGGCCTCCGCGTACGGCAGGTTGTACTGCTGCAGGTTCGAGTACAGGCCGCTGCCCGGAGACCTGAGGAGGACATGGCCTGCTGTTAAAGTGATAGTCTGTGCGTTTTAAATGTTTTACAAATTTAACAGATAACAGACCGACTGGGTCTTCAATTTGACGTAATGTAAGTAATGTCATATAATAATATTTTCCTCAAGTTCTTCCCTTTGCTGATCTCAGACAAATCAGAATCCCCAGTGCCATCGCTTTGACCAATGAGACCTGTGAACCGGTCTGTCAGGTCCAATCAGGAGGGGAGGGGGAGGAAGCTTAATCGTTTTGTTAGCAAACTAACATTAGCGCTAACATTAGCAACTTTTCACAAGAGGTCGACCAATATATTGGCCAGCCTATATATCGCGCCAATATTTGAGCAAAGGAATTTGTTCCCAAAAAAGAAATGAAAAAGCAACAAAACCATGACAAAAACAACGTGACAAAAAAGTTACAATCACTTTTGTAGGTCTTAGCTTTCAAATGAGGCGTTAACACTGTTGCTGTCCAGTTGAGAAGCTTTTAGATTTGGGTAAAGCTGAACTGGAGAAAATGTGCTCAGTTCAGGCGGGTGGTAAGTTATACCACCCGCGTGGTTATATAAAACGGAGCGCAACAAAGTGTTTTTTTTTAATCCAAAAGCAGATGTAATTGATCAATACTGTGA
Organism: Proterorhinus semilunaris; assembly: GCA_021464625.1. NCBI lineage: Eukaryota > Metazoa > Chordata > Actinopteri > Gobiiformes > Gobiidae > Proterorhinus > Proterorhinus semilunaris. The sequence goes on from CM038346.1 coordinate 38,538,938, forward strand.
CGTCACGTGGACGAAGCCTGAACATGTGAGCAGTACCTAAAGTCGGGGATGCCGCTGGGTGTACTGATCCCAGCCCCCACCATCACGATGACTCGCTGATACTTCTGCTGCTTCAGGTTCAGTGCCAATTGATCCAGGGTCAGCTCCGAGTCTGTGGATCCCCGTGAGAAGAGCCACCGCCGTCGCGTCCTGGAGATGAGACTGTGTTAACCTCAGACTCCCTCAACCCTCATATTCATCATCCAGTCCCACCACCGCTCATGTCGAAATCATCTCAGTCTGGAGTTTACCTAGTAGTTCTTAACTCAGTCCATTTTCTCCAGTTCGGTTTTAAGCATACCTAAAAGCCTCTTGAAATAAAGGGGTCAAAATGGCAACAAAATAGAGAGTAAAACGAGGATGAAAAGTAAACAAATTAAAAATAAGTGACAAATAAGTGATGAAAATGTGATGAAAAAGAGACAAAAATTTGACAAAAACGCGGCAACAATAAAAGACTTCTAGATCAGTTTTGTAGGTCTTAGCTTTCAAATGAGGCGTTACACTGTTGCTGCTTTTATATTTGGGTAAAGCTCAACTGTAGAAAATGGATTTGGTTAAGATCTCACACTAAATTAATAATTTGTAGGCAATTTCGAATTCGATAATCAACACAGACTTCAATCATAGTAAGCCCGATATTGTAAATTGTCTTCTGCTAAGAAATCACAGTGACTTGGAAAGGGGTGGACAGACACTGGAGGTTGGAGACCCTTGGGTTATGTTACTTCTGACCTGGTACAATGTGCAGCAAGTAGAATCCTTCGACCTGAACAAAATAAAAAAACATAAAAGGCCACTCAAAGAATTACATAAACATAACACACAACAAAATAGTTAACATGATCACTCTGCACTCTCTTACCCGGCAAAAAACAATATGTAAAGGCATTTGACAACATGACCGACAAACCCAGCAGCACTGAAGCCATACGCAGTTAGCTCTAACAATGGGTCCTCATTCTCACAGATAGACACATAGAATCCTGTAAGAAATCGCCAAAACATGTATAATAATCTTAGCTAATATTTAGCAGATTTCTGCACTGAAATGTTAAATTGAGAAATAAACTTACACCCACGGCACTTGTACTATTTAAGTCTCGTTGAAGCATTGTCTTATTTACGACAAGTTTTCTTGCATAGAAATAATCGTGCGCCCAGTGGTTTGTTTACATGCCTTTGACCTTTCTAGGACGCGATGACGTAGGACGCTGTGTTAGCCATTTTAGCATTATATTTTCATATCTTTATATTTTATTTTTGGGTAAAAATGTAAAATATTGCGGTGTTTTTGTCTACCCATACATTATGTTCATGTTGTTGTTTTAGTCCGGGTCTAGTTAAATATTGTGTAAATAAGTGTCATCTAGTTTTCGCTTCATAGAACTGTAATGAAACACAAAATACATATTTTTATTTTTACGTTTCATTACAGGTGTATATATATATATATATATATATATATATATATATATATATATATATATATATATATATATATCCAATAATGTATTAAAAATGATAACAATAAATTAATAAATGTACAAAATCATGACACTATTTTACTTCCGTGTAGTGATTCACTTACAGCGCATGCGCAGCCGGCTCTTCTTGTTAGTACAACTCGGACCCGCACACTTTACCTTTTTATACGGCGGAAATAATCCTAATTTCGTCAAAATGAAAGATGTTAGCGGGTATCTCAAGCAACAACAGAGCTGTAGTCCCACACCTGAGATGGCGGCGGAGTGGCACGGCCTAGAGGACCTTTATAATAAAAGGTAAAAAAAGTATGAAATGCTGAGTGGATGCTAGGTTTAGCTAACAGTGCTCATTCATTTCAACGGTGCGCTGAGTCACTAGGCTAATGCTAAGCTCGTGTTTACTGTCACATCAGCGGCACAAAACTTGAAAAATGTACATACTCGTCAACGTTTAGCGTGAAATAAAGCATGTTCCGGATAATATGGATAATTAGTGTTAAAGATATGCGAGGGACATGAAGTGACCGTAATAGTAACAGTGGTAAACACATTTGTTATACCATTGTGTTAAGGGGTCACAAACTACTATTTTTTTCTTGGGGTAAACGTATAGCAACAATAATCCGATAATTCAGAAGTCAGACATGATGGCGATACTCACCAATGTACTCGCCTATCAAAACAAACAGTACCGCGAAGTTTGAAACAGCAAAATTGTTAATTATTGTCGTGTTCTTGGCTGTCACAATACATCAGACAAACTACTTTGCAGTACTACCATTTACCCAGAGTTGTGTAGAATAAGGGAGAGCAGACAGAACAATTATCTAAATAAAGGAGCCGATAGATTGCAAGCCTCAATCAGAATTTGGACGGATAATATCCGAATATACGCAACTCATTTTGTAGCCGGTAAGTGGATTTTACATATGAACAGGGTTAAGCCTATGTGTAAAAACATTTATTTAACATTTTCAATTAGCAAGGATAATTCCAACATGACCTCTAGTTAGAGGTGGGAAATATACCAAAACAAAATATTACACACATTTCTAAGAGTGTAATAAGTCAACTTCGTATGAAGAGCATGACATCAAATATTGATGAGAAAATTGATTCACTTACGGGAGGCAAGATTGTGTAGTGGCGATCTCGCAAACTGGCTATTGGTTTCATTTCATATGGAACTTCATCCAATTAACTTAAGTTTGTAACTAAAACGCTTTTTGTTTTGCATTCAGTCTTTCGTTGTACAACTGGTCAACTGTGTGAGAAGTTTTGGGGTCCGATCTCGAGGGTTTATCGCGAAACCTTGAGTTTTTGTCCAAACTTGATAATCCGTCACGTTAATTGGCATGAGCTACATCTCCAGCATGGCGGCACATCCGGGTCTGAACCAGATTGGCGACGTCCGTGAAAACACCCTATAAGCTGATGAGTAGAAATGAGAAATATTTATAGCTGTAAATCCTTGTATGCAGCTATTCCCCCATCGTCATATTTCACCAGTCAATTGCACAATATAGTACTGAAATACCTGAGTTGGGCCCACTTATCTACAGCTAGATTGTTATTCTGTCTCAAGCTACTGGAAATAAAGCTGATGTTATGTCCACTTGTTCTTGACTTTGCAGGTTGTGGCACCAGCTCACACTGAAGGTGACAGACTTCGTGAAAGATCCATGTTTCCAGACAGGAGACGGACTCATTCAGGTGAAAACCATGACACCGAGACGCCAAACTATGTCATTACAAATGCTTACCTTGTACATTACCGTTACTTAATGATTTGTAGGCTCGATATGAAATGACACAATATTTATGAAGTGATTGTACTTAACAATCAACCTCTTCCTTCTGCGCATAATGGGAATTGGGATTGTCACACTGCCCTGAATTGGTGTAAAACAGTATCAATAGAGGAGTTCACACGAAATTATTCACTTTTATGTGTTGGATGTATTTACTTGTCGTGACCAGCAGCTTATAGCGTGTTTTGTTATGTTCCACTGCTGTTTTCTGTATTCTGTATTCTTGTTTCCAATTTCATAGCATTCTATCTTGACCTAATCTACATAATGTTTTTGCAGCTTTATGAAAACTTCCTTTGTGACTTCGAACACAGGTATTATTTTTCTTTTTGGTCTGTGAGGACTCACTGTTTATGTTTGTTTGTAAAGAAAGTTGTTGTGGAAAATGTGTGTAGATTAACTTTTTCTCTCCACAGAATCAATCCTCTGTCGTTAATGGAGATAATTTTGTATGTGGCACGTCAAATGTCAGGTAAGAAGAAGCCCTCGCTTTATAGAATTAAAGATGTTACAGGGGCATCATAGACGTAACGTGGTAACACTCAACTTTTGTTCTCCCCCAGAACCTAAAGATGCCATTACCTTCCTGGAGAAAACCAGGGAGAAAGTGAGTCTTTGGTCACAACTGCCTTAAAGTTTTGGAGAGAAAATGTTTTCCTAATTCCTGCTGTCCCGTGTGTTTCAGGTGAAAAGCAGCGATGAGGCAGTGATTTTGTGCAAGACGTCGATCGGGCGACTCAAACTGGAGATTAGCGACCTCCCAGCCACAAAGGTAACGTTAACCAGCAGAGCAGTGCAGCCAGCGAAATTAACCTTGAGATGCGGTCAAAACATGGGCTGATAAAAGAACTAAACCCCTAATGAGTACTAGGATTAACACCGACTAATGCTGCGTTTACACATAAGCACGATGCGTTACGAATGTCATTTTTCCGTCATTCGTGACGTTCGTGACGTGACTTAACGCGTCTCAATGGGATTCTTAACAGAACGCATCAGTTCGTGACATTCGTGACGTTCGTGGAGAAAGTTTTTGTCTGTCAAAAAATCTTCCACGAATGTCACGAATCACCCTCTGTTCGTGGAGTTCGCAACGGAGCGCGTCCTTTCGTGAGGAGTAGTGGCGCTTCGTAATTCAGCGTGAGAGCATTCGTAGAGCAGAATCACTGTTTTCACGCTCAAAATTGACAGAAACACGCGCTACTCCGAAAAGTAAATGTTCGTACCTGCAGTCGCTATGCCAAGGAAAAGTGTCACAAAGTCGGCCAATCCGCGCTCCAAGCCACGGACAGCACCTGGCGCTGCCGCTCCGCGGGGTGCTGAAAGTGTTCCTCCGACCTTTCTTCCTCCTGGGTCGTACCTGATGTTCGGGAGTTGGAGCCAGACGAGCCCAATGACTCAGGGGAGAGCACGGCCTCTGTTCCGCCTCCAACCCGGTGGAAGAAGATCACTCCACATTCGCTCAATTCTTGACAGATTTCGGACAGAACGCGAATATTCCTAGTGACCCGTAACAGCGCGTGGCAGCCCGGGACACCACGCAGCAGCGCGCGACACCACGCAGCAGCGCGGGACGCATATTCGTGACCGTGCGCAATAATTCGTGCCATTAATCGTAACGCGTAGTAATAGGTCGCAACAGTTAGTGGTGGCGCGTGAAACCTCGACCCTGAATCATCAAATTTCACTCACATTCGTGATCCTTGGCCACGAATGTGCATTTGTGGCATTCGTAACGCATCGTGCTTATGTGTAAACGCAGCATTAACTACAACTTTATCAGGTCTATTTTGGGCTAAAATCGTGTCAAATTCAGATCTAGAACAAAGTCAAAAGGTCAGAAAAGTCGGTAATAGCGCAAGTCGGGCTCTTTTTTTTTGTATTGATCTGGCGTCTGTGGCGTCTCTGTAGAAGCTCATCGAGGAGGTGGAGGAGACGCTGAACAACCTGCCCGGAGTCACGTCGGTTCACGGGCGTTTCTACGACCTCTCCAGTAAATACCACCGCATCATGGGCAACCACGCCAGCTACTACAAGGACGCGCTGAGATACCTGGGCTGCGTGGACATCAAGGACCTGCCGGGTGAGTGTCTGAGATCACATGACTATTATTGCATTTTCTTACCAACAAAGTGTAAGAGAGTGATAAAGATGTGTTACCTTATTGTGACCGTATTACCAAATGCCTACAAAAGCATAAAACCTCCTTTTAACCCTTTTCAGATTCGGAGAAACAGGAGCGAGCGTTCACTCTGGGTTTGGCCGGACTTTTGGGAGAGGGAGTTTATAACTTTGGAGAACTGGTGAGTCACTACAGCGCTGTATTAAATCATGATTTTATTTACAGCACATTACCGAGTTTTAACGTTTTATTACCGTGTGATTTCAGCTGCAACACCCGGTCCTGGAGACTCTGAGGAACACAGACAAGCAGTGGCTGATCGACACGCTCTACGCTTTCAACGCCGGCAACGTGGAGAAGTTTCAGGGCTACAAGTCGGCCTGGGGGCAGCAGGTACAGCGCCAACGCCTTAAAACCGGCTGCACTGGGACCTTTTTACTGTCAACTAAAAACTGTTCCCTTTCCAGCCTGATCTCGCGGCGCACGAGCCCAAACTCATGCAGAAAATCCAGCTGCTGTGTGTCATGGAGGTGAGTTGCCACCTTTTTAAAACGCCTGCAAGAATATGTCGTATTACTGTAAGTAGTTAAGTAAGGGGGGTGAAATGCGGCCCTCAGATCAGTTCTTGCTGAACTATTTGCCGCGTCTCCAGGGGTAGTATGGATTTTTTTGCTAGGGCCAGGAAAAATGGCATGCCTTAAAATTGTAAAATCATCGTTAAAATAAATACATTTGCAATGCATTTCTCCACCATTAAGTACCGTTTTAATGTGACAAGGCTGTGATCTCAGCTGAGCAGCGATGCTGTAGTGACGCGGCAAAGAAAAAGCAGTAAGCCGTGTTTGTCTTGAGCCGCTACCGGTGTCGCCACGGCAGCACAGAGTGGAAACTGCTCTGCTGAACTGAAAACACTATCAACTCCACAGAGGCTCGGCCTGCCCTTAAAGGGAGGCAGTTTGATGACTGCAAGAGAACAGGAAACAACTGCCTGCGTGTCATGTGGATCTTAAAGGCACTATACGCAATTTTATTTTACGGAAATGGAACAACAAATTTTTTGTCCTCCTTTAGTGTATTTCAAACATGTGTGTGACAAAAACTATTATAAAACTTTTGTATCAATTTCATGAACTTTCAGGTTATTCTGGCATTTTTGTGAAAGTGACCCTGCATGTTGTGAAATGTGCTGATAAACTTGTCCCATTGAAGAATTGGGATGCTAGAAAATTGGGAGATTGGGAATGAGTTTTAATAACATTTTAATCAAGCAGCATTCTCTTTCATTGTTTGTCAGGTATAGGGCCTTTTAAAGATTTTAAGAATCTTATTTAGATTACTTTTTCCATGTAAAACATTGTAAAATTGATGATATAGATCTGTCATAGGCTAATTAAACAAATTAGATATAATTCACTAATATTAAATTAAAAACGAATATCTTTATTATAGATTTATGTTACGTTAGGGTTTCTGCAGGGCATTAAAAGCATTACATTTAACTCAAACTGGCATTAAATACATTTTTGGGGGGGAATTTATGATATTGATCAGGTATTATTGTAAAGTTTGTTGAAAATCCAAAAGTCATGGTCAAACACATTCAGCTGCAGTTTTGAACAAAAATGTTATGCTCAAAGCATGCTTGTTGTGTCCATTTTGATTATCACCATTCCTCCTCATTCCTCTGTTTGATTAAATGAATGTTTGCTAATCTTAAACACAGATTTGATTGTGAGTGTGACATTAAAATCTAGTACTGGGCATTAAAAATGGACTTGCTTGTAGAAACCCGTGTACATGAACACTTTAGTGCGAGACAGAGCTGGTAGTAAAGTTCCAGTCTGAATAAAGGTGCGGTCCCTTGGTTTAAAACCTCTGATGAACTTCTAATGTTTCACACTACATTGACAACCGTCTGTGCCTCTCCGCAATTTAGTACATTTAGAACATTTTCTGTAATAGTTGAACCAAATATGTCGCTCTTTGTGTTTCCAGATGACGTTCACTCGACCAGCGAACCACAGGCAGCTCACGTTCACAGAGATCGGACAGAGCGCCAAGATCCCGGTCAACGAGGTCCGTGTTGAACGCGTGTGACCGTTGTTCTATCGCAGCGTCCTGTCGTGTGACGTTCCTCTGTTGCTGCTGTGTCCAGGTGGAGCTGCTGGTGATGAAGGCGCTCTCTGTGGGGCTCATCAAAGGAAACATCGATGAGGTGGATCAGAAAGTGCAGATGACCTGGGTCCAGCCGCGAGTCCTCGACCTCCAACAGGTTTTGATCTTTTTACACTTTTCACCGTAGGCGCTGCAGGTGAAACACTTTTCATGTGTCGAGATTTTTTGCCAGTTTTCTCCCTTAACATCAGTAAAAAATTTGACCAAACACGCCCTTGACGATGTTTTCAAGGAAAACACTACAACATGGCGGTGCTCTCATTCAAACATGTATTTATTCACAAATACTGACGTGTTTGGTATTTACGTGTCGTACCAAAGGCAACCGAGATGACGCTGCAATCCAAACATTTTAATTTCCTTTGGGTCAGTCTACAAAACTTTAGAACCCGTTTTCACAACATGAGGTTTTTATCCCACTCTCGGAGCATCATCTCCACTTTAGTAGTTTCTCCAGACTCCACACTGTACAGGCTGGACTGAACAAGATTTTGATTATTATTTGTAAGCTACATGTATTTATTTTATTATGAAACAATAAAATTGGGCAGCACGGTAGCGCAGCTCGTGCTTCACAGCTGGAGAGTCTGGGTTCCATTCCCACCTGGATGGGGTCTTTCTGTGTGGAGTTTGCATGTACTCCCCGTGTCTGCGTGGGTTTCCTCCGGGTACTCAGGTTTCCCCTACCACTAAAAACATGTACAATAGGCTAGGATGTTTGAGAGTGCGAATGGGGGAACGATGGATGGAAATTAGCCCACGGCTACAATCCAGTGTAGCATGTTTACATGCATGAGACCCATGTTCATTAACATGCACTGTCCCGACCAAAGGACAAGATCGCGAATACAAGCGGCCGAAATGAGTTTCCTTCGCGGGGTGGCTGGGCGCACCCTTCGAGATCGGGTGAGGAGCTCAGTTACCCGGGAGGAGCTCGGAGTAGAGTCGCTACTCCTCCACGTCGAAAGGACCCAGCTGAGGTGGCTAGGGCATCTGTTCCGGATGCCTCCTGGTCGCCTCCCTCGGGAGGTGCTCCAGGCATGTCCTATTGGGAGGAGGCCTCGTGGAAGGCCCAGGACACGCTGGTGGGACTATGTCTCCGAGCTGGCCTGGTGTCGCCTCGGGGTCCCCCCAGAACAGCTGGAGGAGGTGTGCGTGGATCGGGAAGTCTGGACATCTCTGCTGAGACTGCTGCCCCCGCGACCCGGCCCCGGATAAAGCGGACGAAAATGGATGGATGTCCCGACCAATAAAATCGTGATCGATCAATATGAGGGAAAGAAATTCTGTAGCTGAAAATATTGGCAATTTAAAATACAAAAATGACTGAAAACTTGCATTACATTTTTTCGCATATTTATTTAAGTAATGTACAGCAAATGTTTCAAATTGATATCCCTAAATGGAATAGTTTTCCCCACTCACCTGCAGCGACCTGCCCTAAGCTGTTGTCTTTACTGTGGACCATGTCACCCATTTTCCTTGTTTCTCCTCAGATTAAGGGCATGAAGGAGCGGCTGGATTTCTGGTGCGGAGACGTGAAGAACATGGCGATGTTGGTGGAGCAACAGGCGCACGACATCCTCACCTGAACCTCCTGCGCCTCCCGTTTATACTGTTTTTGTTTTCATACCTCTGTCACGAAATAAACTTCACCTGTTTAGACACGTTTTCCTTTTTTAGTTGATCCATTCACACTGAGGTACAGTGGTAGTCTGCAGTATTAATTATACCAACATATTTTTTATTTGTTTGTTGTTGTTGTTTTTTTAGAAAATTGTATTTAACTTTAGTAAATGAAATATTTTAGTCAACAAAATAATCCCTGGTGGTTTGTAGAAATCCGAGACATTTAAGTACATTTAATCGACTTTTTGAAGATCGGGCTCAAACGACGCTCTCTAGTGTTGAACTGTGGTATTGACTGTCTGGGGTTTGGCCTGGACGCGATTTTCTGCATCGTTTCACTTTTTTCTGTCTGGCCTTTTCTCTTTCTATAAAAACCATTCGAGAACAGACCGTCTGTTTGAGATAGATATAATTTGACATGACACAAAGCAGCCAAAGGATCTCTGACAACTTTCTTATTTATTGACCAGTTGCAAAAGCTGATCATTTACCTCTTGCATAAATTATAGGTTATAGAGTTCATCACTGGGTCTATGTTTTTAGATGATTTAACTCTACACAAAACTACACTTTTTTATATAGAATCAACAGACACCAAATCAAGTTGGGATACAGTATGTTGTTAAAGCCTGATTTAAGATAAGATAATCCTTTATTGATATCACAATGGAGAAATTCACTTGTTACATTTGGCACTATTAAAATCTTTGAGATTTTAAACAAAATAAGATAAAGCTTTAATTTCAACAGATTTTTCTAGTTAAAATGTATAGTAAGGCACAACAAAACTTAACGACGAAACCAATTCATTCTATACTAGTAAAAAAAATAATCAGGTATATGGTCTACTTGGCTCAACAACACATTTCTCCTTTATATCAATGTCAGGTAACTACAGGGGTTTTTGATTCTTTTAGAGCTCAGGTCAAAAGATGTTATACAAATAAATGATTGATTGATTGTACTTTCGTGATGAAACATGAAACAAACATAAAACAGCTTGTTACAAGTCTCTTCATGTTCTAGCACGAGAGTACAATCAATCAATCATTTATTTGTATAACATCTTTCAACAACCAAAATGCACAAAGTGCTTCATAAAACACAATTAAAAACAGCAAAGATAAAAGCAAACGGTAAAAACAGTTTATCAAAAGGCCAGCCTAAGTAAGTGTTTCTTCTGCAGTGAGTTACTGATAGTTCAGTGATGGTCCAGAGCTAAGGGGGAGGAAGAAAATAATTATTCTTTGCTGTGCAAACAAATGAAGGTAATTTATATGCACTTTTTTGTATTGGGTAAAAGTAAATATGAATTAATTTCTTTATTAAAAGACAAGCTGCGTAACAAAGTCATTTTTTGCAGTGGGTAATCAAAGAATGGATTTGGATGAAGACTGAGCCTATTGAAATCTCATATTTTGGCTGCCTTTAGTCAGCATCTTCATGGACACAAGCTGGAGATGTCCCGCCCGCGTCTTTCTATCTTCCAAGCCAGTTACGCCACGATCCTGACCCCTACATTGTTCTAACCAACACCAAATCCCTTTTCCTAACCCATATTGTTGGAAATGTAAATGAGGCATCCCGCTCTCAGTAAAGTTAAAATCAGGTCTGAGGAGATCAAACACAGTTTTTTTTTGTCATTTTTAAGGTATTTTCCTATGATGAAAGTATAATATAATGTATATTATTGTATTTATTTGCTGAAATGTTATACAGTGTGGCTTTAAAATTTAAAACATATATATAATTTGTAAGTATTTTTGATTAATTCATTGATTCAATATTTCAAGTAGCTACGAGTAAAGGCTACACATACTGTTTGCATTATGTGCAGCTTTTAGAACATTTAAACATACATTCAAATGATAAAAATGCATGTACATCAAATAACAGTGTACATATTAAAAATTGAAAAGGTGTAGCAAAAATTCCCATTCCTGTAAGTGCTTTGTTAGTTGTTGTTCTATAAATTTGGCGCGAAATGTTCCATGTAAATAAATCTTAAATCAATCTTAGACATATTTTTCAATCCAGTTTCGTCCTCTCCCAAACTTTCCCTGGCGGCGGCTGTTGAGCAGCGGTCCCTTTAAGACCTCAGCGGGAGGGAGGCAGCTCTCGGACCGCTCCTCGCAGCCTCAGCGTCGGCCTCTTCTGGAGCCCAGCCTCGGAGCGACAACCAGGGCCCTTCCCCATATAAAACACCCCTGGGGGAAGCGGACAAACACGGCCACGTCCCCCCCTCCCAGTCCTCTCCGCCTCTTTACCCCGCGATTCGTAGCCCTTTTTAAGATGAAAAACTGCCTCCGAAAACTGGACATTTCTCTTGCAAGCATCCCTCCTTTCTCACACTTTGGATTTTCCGCGGATTTTTCCAAACAAACCGGGACGTGTTCAAGCATATTTGGGTATAACACTGCATATTGTTGTGCTTTTATGAGTCAAAAGTGCTTTGAAAATGCGCGTTTATTTGTTTTATTTATTTTTGTGTGAATGCTAGTCATTGGCCTATGTTAGCTTTAGCATCGCTGCCAGCCAGACTCATGCACAAGGCCTAGCTAGCTCCCAGAGGAGACCAACAGCATGAAAAACACAGTAAAGGGAGCTTAAAACGCACTAGAATGCATTTAAAACATCTAAAAAAGTCTCACTGGTTTACACTTTTAAGAATGTAATGCGGTGTTGTGATAAACAGTCTGGCTTTTTCCTACTGATAGCATTTCGTCCATACACGTCTTTATGGCTAACCAGTTTACAAGTTAATTAGGTCAGGAGCCAGGTGAGCATTTTATAAACATTCCCTGTTCGTCACCAGTTTTCTTATTTGTTTTACTGCAGTAGTGTAATTCAATAATTGCATGCTTTTGTTTAAGGCCAAAAAAGGAATTCAACTTATGCTAATTGTCTTACATTTTTAGATAAACTTGAAGAAATCTTCCTGTCATGCCCATAGTAGCACATTCAGTTTTAGTTTAGACATATTAAGCACATTTTAAACCTTTTAAAAGAGTCAAGTTGGATTATCTGGGGTAGCTTGCTCAGCGTCAGCCTCAAATCTAGATTGTTACTGCACTTTAGACTGATAGATGGGCTTTTTGCTCTTAAATACCTGCTATTTTTGTACGTAAAATGTCTTAATGAAGCTCCTTTTTCTCATAATCACTGATAATATGCATCTGCTTTTCGGTGGATGTTGGCGAGTTCGAGTTTGATCACTAGTTTTTGAGAAATTTTAACCAACTGTTGGCCGAAATTGTGCTTCCTCGACGTCTTTACGCAGTAGTCACTGAGTGGTTGATGCTCAGTAATTTTTCACTTTAAGTTTTGGAACTTTTGTTGAAAAGTTTCATATTTTTTCCCTCCAGTTTCCTTCACAACTTTGATTTAAAAATTTTTTTAAATTTTTGCAACTTTTGAAACACATTTCTTTTCCTCCACGCCGTCTTTTCTCTTTTGAAAACTATTGTCTCACTGCCAAAAGGTTTGAAAAAAAGTTTTTGTTTGTTTTGTCTTATTTTTTGAGGAAAATGCTGGGATTCCTCTATAACTAGCAACTAGGATCCTGTTGTTTTCCGCCCAAGTCTCGCTCTTTTGCGTCTTGAAGTGAACTCTTGAACTTTTCAGTAAGTTTCCCTCCCTCGCTCACCTCCTGACCCCTCACCTCGCGCGCGCTCCCCAGCCCTTCGTGCGCGCCCCCGTGTTTATGCATGTCCAGTGGAGGAAGGTTTGACTTCGACGATGGGGGGTGGTACTGCGGTGGGTGGGACCAAGGGAAGGCCCACGGCCGAGGGGTGTGCACGGGGCCGCAGACCCAGGGCGAGTACGCCGGCGCCTGGAGCCATGGTTTTGAGCTGCTGGGCGTCTACAGCTGGCCGAACGGCGGTGCCTACAAAGGCACGTGGGCTCAAGGCAAGCGGCACGGCGTGGGCGTGGAGACCAAGGCCTGCTGGGAGTACCGCGGCGAGTGGACGCAGGGCTTCAAGGGCCGCTACGGGCAGCTGGAAAGCAGCACGAGCGGTGCGCGCTACGAGGGCACGTGGAGCAACGGGCTGCAGGACGGATACGGCACCGAGACCTACTCTGACGGAGGTAACCAGTCTGATGGATTTCAATATGGTGACCTGTCATTCACATGTGCCATCGTAGCAAAAGGTTTCAAAAAGGTCACCTGGACTGAGATGTTTTGAATTGAAAACATTTTGGCCTAAGTTCATTTATTTATTTCATAGGGATTCTCATTAACAAAGTTTAAATGTTTTACAAATGTCATAGATTGTATATAATTTTTTCTGAAATCCCTCCCTTTACTCATCTCTGTAACTAATCAGAATCTGCGGTGACATCACGTTGACCAATGAGATGACATTTCCCGTGAGCCTGCCTGCACGCACTTTTTTTTCCCCAGGATGGGAAAGGCCAGTCGCTGACATTGGAAGCCACTGATTAGTGGAGCTCCAACCATGACGTCACCTCAACAAAAGGACTTAACTTATTTACCTTTAATAAATCCTTTTCGTAGTCCCTCTGGGGGTAATACAAGTGTTAATGGGATGATTGGGGGGTCTTTCATCTCCCTGGTGTCTCGGGCCAGAAAACTACAATTGCAACTTGCCTGTCTCCGGACCGGAGCAACCAATACACACTAATGGAATCACGAAGAAGAAGCTAACGGGCAAAGCTAACTGCGAGCTAGCGCCACTTAAACAGTAGTTACAGCCAAGTTTGAGTGAAAAAATGATCTCCATGGTGTAATTGGATGTACAATATCCCTCTGTCCCTCCGTCTTTTCTGTCAGTGTAGTATTTACTCTCTAAAAAAAAAAAATGCGACATGCTACAACACCTGCAGTTGTACTTATGGCCTCTATGGGGAAGAGTTACTTTGTTTGGATTAGTTTAAAAATGTAGCCTTTCCCATTTTGGGAAAAAAATGTTTTGCTGCCCCAGGGAATGAAGAGGGGCTTTCAGATCCAATCAGGAGGGGAGGGGACTTGATTGTTCACTTTTGAAAACTCTCTCTTTCATGGCTAACTTCACAATCACTTTAATGACCATCTGCTTTGAAACGGCAATAGCAGGCGTAAATGAGTCTTGTGGGTATTATCTGGTGTTTTGGGTCACACAGCGGTTAGTTGTGCTGGGATAAAATGTAGTTTATTGTTTTGTTTTTTTAAAGAGTGAGACAGTGTGCGGCAGCTTTTGTCTGTTTTTGCACTAATTGTGCACAGTCTTCCCTAGCATAAAATGTTTTGCAATATATCACAACACGTCTTTGCTGTTGCGCAATGCTTGCGCATTGTAATGGAAACCATAAATTGCAATACTTTGATACACAACCCCGTTATAGAAATAATAACACAAATGTTAACAGATTGATTTAAACAAAAGAAACATTTAAAATACCTCTGCTATTTGCACTTTCAAAAATGTTTTACTCCATGTCTGACTGATTTTAATATTCATAACTTTTGGAAACTCATTCAGTCTTATTCATATTCAGTTTGTGCGCACTAGGTTCACCTCTGGGGCAAGGACTCTCGTGAAAGAGTTTGTGAATCTCACAGGGACTTTCCTGGTTTAACAAGCCTCTCTAAAGAATCGTTCTGAGAAACAGAGGCCTAAAGAATCAACCTCTGATCTACAACAGCCGCCTCCAAACGCACAACGTGAGCCTCAAGTGATGACTCTGTCTCTGATTAGAACAAAACTGGGCTTTGATCAATCTGGATTGTTTGATCATATTCAAAGACAAAAACAAATATTCTTATTTCACTGCGGTTCGTGAAGACCGTTAAGAGGTTTGTTTTAAGGTCTGTGTCCAGACAAAGCTGAAGAAACTTCTTGGATGAAGTAATGTGAAACGTCAACCCCAGTCCGGATGACTACCCTTTGGAAACTTTTGCTACGATAAATCCAGTGAATATTGTGAATACTACACAGGAACAAACATTGATTTCAGATATGCGTTTCCCAGACGGAGCCAGTTATCTGGTCTTCACACACTCGCGTATTATCATTTCTCACGCCTTGAATTGTTGGTAAAGCCTTTTCTTGAGTTTGTTTTGTCTCATTTGTTAAAAGCGTTATATATATTTGCACAATTTTAAACAGATGAATAAATGTGGCATTTTGTTTTATTTTTGTTGCTGTTTGTGATCTATAAAGTGTGTTTCGTTGCTGTTTTTCTGCATGTTCGTTGATTTCAATAAAGCCTATAATTTTAAGTTTATTTTTTGTCTGTTTTGTGCTTTTTATTTTATTTCCTGTGTGTCTGCGTTTACGTTCAAGTGTTTTACATAATCAAAATGGGTTCACGTCAACTTGATGAAGAACACGGCACGAGTTGTTACTGAGATAATTATTTTACTCAGGGCTGCAATGACCAATTTGATTAATTATGGTTAATCTTTTGAGGAAATGATAAAGAACACTGCCATCTTTAACTACATGAAATTGATATGAATACTTTATGCACAATATTTCTGCTCTAATCTGACGAAAAAAAGTCAGACTTTGGCCCCACTGAAGGATCAAGGAAATGATCTGTAATTAAATTTAAAGTCTAAAATGACAGGTGACCTTGTAGGAACCGATAATGTAATACATTTGGCCAATTTCAAAATGTAATAAGCCGATAACGAAATAACTGAGTCAATAACGTAATAATGATTTACCGGCTTATAATGTGATTATGTTACTGACTTGTTATTACATTATTGGACTCACAAGGTCAACAAGTTCAGTCAATAATGTAATAATACATTTTGAATTCCTTTGAAAAACACATTAAACATAACGGAGCTCGCCGGTTCCAATCCATGCTCCCACAAGTACATGACGTTGCTGTGTCTTTAGGCAAGGCACTTCCCCCATCTGCCTCTGTATGAATGTGGTGCATGCGAGAGCGAGTGGTTGGGGGTGGCCCAAGTGGCTGATGGGACTAAGAGTAAGTACCCTGCTCCCGTATCTGAATCGGTTTCCTGGATCTGAGGACCTTTCCTACTATTGTAGCCACAGCTGCCCTGGGTAGGTTTCCAAACTGTGCCATTGGCCTCTTCGACCACCACCAAGCACTCATTCACACATGTCCCACTTTTGATACATGTGCAATGTGAGAGTGAAGTGCCTTGCCCAAGGACATGCACTTGTCGAACCAGCAACCTTTCCGTCATAGGACACTCCGCTTTACACTCTGGGCTGCCGTCGTAGTGAAAGGCATGTGAGATGCGACACGTTACCGGGAGTGAAAAAAACCAAAACGCAACATACAAAAGCCACAGAATAACAGATCAAACAATTTAGAGAAAACGGCACAAGAAAGATGAATGTGTTTAAAGTCAGATTGATGTACATGTTCTTGTAAAAAGTGTATTTGTAGAGAAAGTCCCAAGTGCTACTGAGCAAGCCGGGCTTAGCATTGGTGACCCCTGGTTTAAGCCACATCGCCAGAGATTGTACTTTTAACTGTAAGATTAACAATTCCACGAGATTATAACCTTCCAAAACTAACATTTTATTGTGAGACAGATAAAATGTCTCACGATTTTAGGGTTCTAAGCCTAAATAAAGGTGTGGAGAACATTTTAAACCACTCTTAAATGCACCCGGTTGAATATGTGCTTGCACTGACCACCGATCTGTGGCCCTCCACGCTGTTTACACTTCAACATGCGGCCCTCAGTGAAAAATGTTTGGACACGTCTCACCTAAGTATTGTTGTGAAGCATAAATTCAGAAACTATTACCTGTATTTTCCTATTTGAGGAAAAAGTTAATTCTGCATGATATGGATCAGCTCATGAAGTCCCCGTCTCTGACACATTTACATGAATGACCAGCCTGAGTTTCAGCTGCACTGCATCCATGGGTTTGTATGTATTTCTCATTTTCAGCTTGCTTTACATTGTCAGAGTTATCATATTGACAATCCATTTTTAGGTGTAAGGTGCTGTTTTATGGGGAGAACATCCAAACTCTACACAGAAAGGCCCCGTCCAGGTGGGAATCAAACCCGGGACCTTCTAGCTATGAAGCCACCAGATTATTTAACTATCCCAAGTGAAATTAACTGGATAATCGACCCATACATGCAGTGTGGTCGTTCACCAAAGATGACATTGTTTTAACAGGTCTTGATTATCCGCCTCACGCTCGTGTTCGAATCAAAAAGAGGAAATTGCCGATTTTGCATTTGGGTCCAACTATTATCTATACAGAGAGATAAGTAAGGGGATAAATAAGCCATCATGAAGGCTTCTTGTTTCATTTAAATTGGCAAACATGGGTGTAACACCAAATTCTGGGCCCTGGGTAGAATGTGTCTTATTAGGCCCCCTCTCCCCATTTTTATTTTTGGCTTAGTAATGTTCTTTGCAAGCCTTTTTCTCAACACGCTGTACTGTACTCATTATTCATTCAATCCATACTTTTTTCAAACCAACAGATTCAGTGTTTCAGTTTGACAATCTACTTTCATTATGACCTCATTAAATTACGTTATTATCATTGCAAAACAGATTCATCCTGGCTATATTCACTCAATCAATTGTTTGACTTTTTAAATTCCATCATTGGGCCGTAGCTACATAAACTGAACAGATAACAATACAGTTAATACAGTTAAAGGTGACATTTGTTTGTTCTGCTACTGGTTGCTGGGTATAATAAATGAAAGACATAAAATCCACAAAGATGCAATTTATATATAATATATTATTTCTGTAAACAATTGTATATAGATTATGTGCAGTCTGCATGCCGACATGTACAGATTAGCGTAACCATTTCCAACTCAAATCCCGCGTTCCACTCTGCTGCTGCACAAACGTTCTTTTCCTCCTCAGACGCGGATCGGCAGGATCCTCCGCGTCTGTGTCATTTGTCCCCTCTCGCACGCGTCTCCGCAGCAGACTGTGACAGCCAATAGCGCCGCGTTTTGACGTGTTACCCCAGGCTCACCCCTGGCTCACACTGAATCCGGTTAACGCCAGGTACGGCGTCCGCCAACTTAGAAAGTCATTAAAACCAATGTAGCACACTCACACCGCTCCGCGAAGTCCGGCTCCGGCTACCGAGGCCATCCGGCGGCAACGGAAAGAATCCGCAAGAAGTCTATTTTTGCCGGATACCGGAGCCCACAACGGATCAAGCTGACGAAAAACACGCGCCAAACAGGAAGTCAGGTCTCGTGGGAGAGGAAGATCCGGTGTATTTCAAAATAAAATCTGTCCGCTTACTACTTATTTGGTCTCGTTTTCCGCCTGTAAACGCGTGTAACGTCGTAAATGTAAACATGTCTCCATTACCAGTGACACAGGGGCATTAGTGTGTTTAAAGCATCCACTTCACTGGGGAGAGTCGTTGTACTGGCAAATACGGCTTTTGTTGACAAAAACTACCTATATATGGGGCTATTTATGACGTGAACTCGCACCAAGAGGGAAACCCACGTGCGCTTCTGTTCTCGCGAGGGCCGTTTCTGTGCCTGGCGCAGCTTCTGGCGCCGGAGCTGGCCACAGTGTCAGCCGGACTCAATGTGAGTGGTAGTTTGGGGCAAACCCGGACCGGATCAGGACCGGACCCGGACCGGATTCAGTGTGAGCCGGGCGTCACACTGAATCCGGTTAACGCCAGGTACGGCGTCCGCCAACTTAGAAAGTCATTAAAACCAATGTAGCACACTCACACCGCTCCGCGAAGTCCGGCTCCGGCTACCGAGGCCATCCGGCGGCCTTCCGGCGGCAACGGAAAGAATCCGCAAGAAGTCTATCTTTGCCGGATACCGGAGCCCCCAACGGATCAAGCTGACGAAAAACACGCGCCAAACAGGAAGTCAGGTCTCGTGGGAGAGGAAGATCCGGTGTATTTCAAAATAAAATCTGTCCGCTTACTCCTTATTTGGTCTCGTTTACGACCTGTAAACGCGTGTAACGTCGTAAATGTAAACATTTCTCCATTACCAGTGACACGGGGGCATTAGTGTGTTTAAAGCATCCACTTCACTGGGGAGAGTCGTTGTCCTGGCAAATACGGCTTTTGTTGACAAAAACTACCTATATATGGGGCTACTTATGACGTGAACTCGCACCAAAAGGTAAACTCACGTGCGCTTCTGTTCTCGCGAGGGCCGTTTCTGTGCCTGGCGCAGCTTCTGGCGCCGGAGCTGGCCGAGCTGGCCACAGTGTCAGCCGGACTCAATGTGAGTGGTAGTTTGGGGCAAACCCGGACCGGATCAGGACCGAAACCGGACCGGACCCGGACCGGATACAGTGTGAGCCGGGCGTTAGGTTGTCTCTGATTGGATACTCTCCTCTAAAGCCCGCCTCTCACTCACTCGCAGCAGATTCCACTGAGAACTGCGCGAGGGATCAGGACCTATCTATGATGGGGGAAAACTTTCTTTCTCCGTGTTTTACAAATATAATGGAGTTATTGAACCGATGGCCGATGAATGTCTGCTTAGTTTAAAGTAGAACAGTTCAGTCTGGCTTTAGAGTCAATTGTGTAGTTGTCACTGCAGTGACTTGAGCTGCTACAGAGACACTTGAGCTCAATGACCGCTATACACAGTTTGTCTCTGTTGCAGTTAAATAAAATTATATATTTTATACTTTGCTTCAGACTGTTACTGTAGGCTACACATTTTTATAATGATAATTCACTGAATTATAAGCGATTATTGCAGTGAGTATTTATTATTGGGAATCTTCACCATTTATGCACTTTCATAACAAATGAATTGTAACTGATTGATTTATATTGCCCATTTGATTAAAACAGGTTAATTTAAAATAATGATAATGTTTCAATTGAGTGTAATTTTACGTCTTTAAAAATGTCCCTCATTGTCCTGCTTTGTCCCTCTTTAAAGTGCTTCATGTCCCACATTTGGCTGGTTATGACCTGGTCACCCTAGTACAGATTACTTAATTATGCTTCAGCTCGTTTTGGTCTCACCAAATTTGATTATCTCATTGTCCAGTTATATTGTGGAATTATTGTTAGGATTGGCTAAATTAGGGTGACCAGACGTCCCTGTTTACCAGTCCCAGTGTTGAAGCCTCTGTCCCCTACCACAGCTTTCCACAAGAATCAGATGAGCACCCCTGGACTAATGCAGTGTTCCCTCTAGTGGCTGTAAACTGTAACCGTCTTCTCTGTCCCAGGCACGTACCAGGGCCAGTGGCTGGGCGGGATGCGACACGGATACGGTGTGCGTCAGAGCGTGCCGTACGGGATGGCAGCTCTGATCCTGTTCCCGCTCAGGACCTCCATCAACTCCCTGAGGTCCGACCACAGCGGCCCCGGGCCCCTGGCACCGGAGGAGGGCCACGTGCCGCCCGGAGACGCCTCCCTTGGGACCGTGTCAGGTCAGCCACACTACATAAGATGATACACTACACCACAGCTGTCCGTAATTTAAGATTTAAAATAACTTCTGGTGACGCACGTCATTTACTGGAGTTGAATGTATTATATTTGTCTTTCAAATGTAGTGGAGTAAAAGTATGTTCTCAGTCAACACACATACTACTCAAGTATATATCTTACAAAACATTTACTTACTGACCAGTGCACCTCTGGTCAGTATAACAAGTTTCACTTATGCTAGATTCAATCTGAAAACCAGCAATCCCATGATCCAATAATAATATATATATCATATATAATATATAATAATACCTACCTTTGAACCTTGTTCCAGGCCTGAGTCCTGTGGGGCGCGGGGGCTTCGCTTTGACGGCACCGAGCGAGGCCGAGAGACGCAAACGCAAAGGCCGACTGCGGCAGTCGATCCTGAGCGGCCTGAAGCTGCGCCGCTCCGAGTCCAAGTCCTCGCTCGCCTCTCAGCTCAGCAAACAGAGCTCCTACTGCAGCGAGACCGGCATGAGCACCGTGAGCTCCGACCTGCACTCCAATCACAGCCAACAGGTGAGTCTGAACCCCGCCCACAGAATCCAAACTCCGCCCACAGCCAAGAGGTGACCCCGCCCTCCACGGAAATCACAGAAACGCCGTTACCATTGAGCATGCTCCTACAAATGTGCACATCTGTTAGCAAACGGCTTGTTTAAATTGAGCGTTCTCTCCCCATAGAAATGAATGGAGAAGCCAGTCCCTACACACTAAAGCTGTATGAATTTAAAAAAACAAAAAACAATGCATCGATTAGAATCGAATCACTTGGCTAAGTAAGGCAAGGCAAGGCAAGTTTATTTGTAGAGCAAGGCAAGGCAAGTTTATTTGTAGAGCACAATTCATAAAAAGGGCATATAAAATTCATAACATGTCAGAGATGTACTTTGGTGCTAAACCATGAAACGACTTGTACACAAGCAGAGCTGTTTTAAATTCTATTCTCTGAGTGACAGGAAGCCAGTGCAGAGACCGGAGCACTGGACTAATATGGTCGTATTTCCTGGTTCTTGTCAGGACTCGAGCAGCAGCGTTCTGGATGTTCTGCAGCTCTAACAGCTCGTTTAGAAAGGCCAGTGAGCAGCCGTTACAGTCGTCTAACCTGCTGGAGACAAATGCATGGATGAGTGTCTCCAAGTCTGGTTTTGACACTATTCCTCTGATCTTAGGGTGCACTTTGCACCACAAGGCGGCGCCAGCGTGCAAGCGCATAAAATCACCGCAACTTCCCTTTGCGCGTCCAGACTTCCACCTAGCGTGTTGTGGCGTTTATGCCGTGATGCCCCATCCTCCGCGATGCCAGTACTGTTGAGCTCCCGCCGAGTAGCGCATGGCACTCTACCGTGGGCCATGGTGTGCGTCCTGCTCAGTGACGTGGTGGCCGGTGTAGAGGGCGTCATTGCCACCCGGGCCGAAACAAAGTCGCTGATGGAGCACGGCTGCGTACTTTAAGAAAGCGGTGGTCAGTCTGCATCCTGCTGTCTTGCCTTGCCATGTCTGTACCTCCTTTTTATTTTTCAAGAACAAGATGTAAACTTTAACTTTAATCTATGGACTCTTATGGACATGATCGTTATGGTTTGCTTTTAATGGTGAAAATAATGAAACAAAGCCTAAGCTATTGCGTGAGCAATTAAATAAATACTGTTAATTTGAATATAATTTCTGCCTCTGCCTCGAACCTGTGTGCTTTTGGTCCTAAGTTAAAACTTAGGTGGCGTTGTCTGGCTTTACTTTTAATTAGATATCATTCATGAGACACCCAATGCCCCACTTGGTTACATTAGCAATGTTTTTCAGATGGTAAAAAGCTGATGATGTTATTGCTTTGATGTGGCTGTTTAAGTTCAAGTCTGAGTCCATGATTACTCCTAGATTTCTAACCTGATTTTTGGTTTTAGAGAGAGAGAGACTCAAGGTGACTGATAACACTTTGTTTTTGTGTCTGTGGGCCAAAAACAATGATCTCAGTTTTGTCTGAGTTTAGTTGGAGAAAGTTGTTTTGCATCCACAAACTGATCTGTTCGATGCAGTGACAGAGAGTATCTACAGGCCCCTGTTCACCTGCCGTCAGTGACACGTAGATCTGAGTGTCATCTGCGTAGTTGTGGTACGACACATTGTTGCTGTTTATTAGCTGACCCAATGGAAGCATGTACAAGTTGAATAAGAGGGGTCCCAAGATTGACCCTTGGGGGACTCCACAGGCCATGGGAATTTTGTCTGAGACACAGTTGCCAATTTCAACAAAGTATGTCCTATCCTCCAGATAGGACATACTTGTCACTTGCCCATTATGGCCACATTTTTCGCCACTTTACCACAAATAATTTTATTTGTGGTCTCCAGCTAACCTTATGATTGAAGTTCACGCGCGGAAATGTATATTCCTTGACTTGTTCTATTTGAACATTATCAATTTTGATTTGAATCTGAGTGTCACTATTCCGTTTGCCAAATAAAATCATTTTGTTTTCAATAAGTTCAGCGATAGTTTATTTCTGTTAAACCATTCATGAATTTGTATATTTCTGTGGTGACCTCTGATATGAACAGTTGGAGGTCTTTGCTAGAGCCTAGTATAGTTGTGTCATCAGCAAATAATATACATTTTAGCTTTGTTGAGACTTCACACAAATCATTGATGTAGAGCAGAAACAATTTAGGTCCTAAAATCGTCCCCTGGGGGACCCCACATATTATATTCCTCCATCCTGATACATGTTCATCAATTTGTACATACTGTTTTCTTTCAGTCAGATATGACTTCAACCAATTGTTAGCGATCCCTCTAATCCCATTATTATTTAGTTTTTTTAAGAGTATTTCATGAACTATAGTGTCAAAAGCTTTCTGGAGGTCTATGAATATATCCAAACAGTACAAATTATTGTCAATATTGTTGGTGACTTCTTGGCTTAGATTGATTAGAGCATGTGCAGTTGACCAATTGTTTCTGAACCCATACTGACAGTCACTAAGTAAATTATGTTTATTCACAAAGCTGTCCATAGTTGAGGAAGTATAGAGATTGGTCTATAATTTGTAAACTGACGATTATCCCCACTTTTATAAATTGGAACAACCTTGGCAATCTTCATGAGGTCAAGGAATTCACCAGTTGAAAGGGAGAGATTGCATATATGTGTTAAAGGCATTGATATATTTTGTATTACTTTTTTAATCATGTTCATGTCAAAGTCATTCCAATCGGTGGATTTTTTATTCTTGAAAGCTTTAACTATTTTAATTATTTCATTTTCATTTGTTGCCGTAAGAAAATAGGGGTGTACATTCACATTTTTGTGTTGAGAGACATCACTGTTTGTTTTGGCTATTTTTGATGCCAGGTGAGGCCCAATGGTGACAAAGTAATCATTGAACGCATTAACTACATTCGTTTGTAATTTTCTCATCATTTTTAAAGGATCTGTATCATGCTATTGTAGCCATTCCAAAGTAAAGTATAGGCATTTATATGATATATTGTACCTCTACCACTACGGAGCACTAATTTTTGTGATAAATATAAGTATTTTCTGGAGGTATTTTTCCAACCCGGAAGACAAAACGCTTGGATTCAGTTAACTCCGCCCCCTCTCTCCGCTCATACAACTTTAGCAGTAGTAGAAATATATATAATGGCTAACACGCATTTTGATTGACTCACCGCTCTGATGTTTCCATTATGTTGGTTATAAAAGTTAATCCACTTTGATTCTGGCCAAGGTTCACCAAACATCCATCAGTGACGGTCACAGACAAACACTATTTTGGCTGCTAGTCGCTGAATCCTGGAGAGAAATTCCAACTTCTGGCTAGTGGTTGCCTTCTTTAGGTTGAATAAAGTCCTGTCCTCGTAGCCAAACGCGCTTTTCTCCGTGACATTATCGTTAGAAAAAAGAACAGGTGTCCAGACCCCAGAGTAGGTTAGAAAGAGCTCCTTCTTCACAGCTTTCGGTGCAAACACAACATCTGCTCAGAGGCTCAGGGGGTGCGTTTGATTTCCCTGCAGGGGCAGCACGGACGCGTCAGGCACTTCCTTATTTTTTCTTTATTTTTATTTTTTTTCTTACGACAGAAATAATGAAAAATCAGGCCGTAAGGCATCACATTACAGACGTCGAGCACTTCCGTTCCGCTGTGACGACACAACTGAACATGTCAGTCGTTTACCAGGAGAGGGCGGAGCAGCTGCTCGGAGAGCAGGATTCAGGAGGATTACTGAGAACTGCGTGAATGAAGCCAAAAACCACTCTGGGGGTGTTTTTGAGAAGGAAATAGCATAAAAACATGGTTAAAAGCTCCAAAAAGTCGATTTTGCATGATATAGGACCTTTAATCATGTAGTCTGGGGAACTTAAAGCCTTTGGGTCTTTAGACATTTATACATTTCCATAATCCTTTCATATTATTGTTATTGACCTCAATCATATTTCTATAATAATTTATTTTACAATTGTTTATTATACTTGCTTGTGATGACAAAATGAGTATATGCAATATTAACATCCTGTTCTCCAAAGACATTATTCCAGTCATGATCAGACAAACTCTGCTTGAAGGCGTTTATCGAGCGCTCAAATGTTAATCTCACATTTTTTATTATAATATTACCTTTGTTTTTCTTACTTTTTAGTTGTATTTCAAATAGTGAGAAGACTGGCAAGTGGTCGCAAATTTCATTAATCAGTATACCACTTGTCATATTGTTTATGACGTTTGTGAAAATCTTATTATTAAAATCAATTAATGTAGCATAGTGCAGTTATCCTAGTGGGGCGTGTAATTAAGGGGTAAAGTGACAGACTGCAGATCGTGTCCACAAATATTTCAGTGGGCTTATGCGATTTTGCTTTTAGTAAATCAATATTAAAATCCCCACAGACAAAAATGTCTTTGTGATTGCCGTTTGAAAATATTTTACATATAGATACAAGAAACTAATATATTTTTCCTTTTTTCCAGAATGATCTCTACTGTCACACACTCAAACATATGATCAATTGCCATGGTCATGTTATCAACCAATTTTACATTGAAATCCTTGCGCACATACAGAGCAACTCCACCACCTAATTTATGTTTCCTGTTTTGGTTGAACATTTGATCATCTTCAAGCTCAAAAATCGCTAATTTAATTTTCCTGTATCCATGTTTCAGGTTGCAATAACAGCAACATTTAAAGTAAGTTTATGCAGATATTCTTTTATGTGCTCAAAATTAGCATATAAACTACGACAGTTTAAATGTACTATTGGCATATTTTCTGGCTTATCTAATAATGAGATTTGATTATCATAATACTTGCAGGTACAAGAATTATTGTGGAAAAAGTGCAGGGTCCACATCATTGAGATGATTTTTTTTATAGTCTGTGAGTGAAAATATTTGTAGTTCAGACTCTTGAGTGTAACTTGTGTCTTTATTGTCTGATGAGTCAGTAGATTGTGTGTCTGTCATGTTGAATGATTAGGAATGTTTACCTTGTTTTTTCACTTGTATTTGTCCAACGTTTTTCCCCGGTGTTTATACTGGAGTTGGTGTACTGGTGCGTGGACGTACAATGAGCTTATCACAGCGCAAGAAGGCAAACTCCCCCCTTTCCCTTGCAGCTCTCAGCTCCGGCATCAGTTCTTTTCGCTTTCTTTTTATGGATTCCGTGTAGTCCTCGTTTATGAAGATTTTGGTTCCTTTGAGACGTTTAGCGCTGCAAGATTTCTTCGATCTTCCAACGCAGTAGTTTGGCGGTGATGGGTCTCGGGCGTTCTCTCCCGCCGTTGGGTTTCCCTACGCGGTGAGCCCTCTCCACCTCCACCGCGTGCTGCAACTGGAGCTTCTCCTTCAGTAGTTCTTTTACTTTTTCCTCGGCGTCGGCCCAAGTCTCCCCGGGCGACTCCAACACTCCCTCAAATACCAGGTTGTTTCTGCGGCCCTGTCCCTCCAGATACTCCAGTTTGTCCGTGATAATGTGCAAATTGTCACATACTTTATAAAAATCGTTTTGTAGTGTGTTCGTGCGCTCAGTGAGTTCCAATTTTTCTTCCTTCAGAGTGTCCGCCTCACCTTGCGTGAACTGGAGGCTTGTTTTTAGCTCTTGAATGTCCTTTGTCTGTAGATCCATTCGGGTGTTTGTTGATTCCATGATGATTTTTATGAATCCTGTGAAGTTCTCCTGTTGTTGTTGTATTAATTCCCTGAACATGTCCCTCTGCTGCTCCATGAGTTCCGTAACTCGACTGAGGCTTACGTAGTCCTCCTCAGTCGGCATTTTTGCAAAACCAGTTGGCAAAGTTCACCAGTTCAGAGCTAACGCTGACACAGCAGCACGACACAGCGCTCACTTCCGCTTGACCCAAAGACCTTCCCTAAATGTGTTGACAGCTGAAAACATCTGTACCGTTCATATTTGAGATATTTGCAGCAAAATGCTAACAGCTATGGTAAAAATACATTAAACAGGCTAATAGACGCTGAAAGGTTTCCTGTGCTAACTGGCTAACTAACTTAGCCTGGAAAAATCCAGACTCACCGCTGTACCAGCCGGTGAGTCTGGTCACCCCTGCGTCGAATCCATTTCCCACAGCGGTAGATACGCAAGCAAACAGGAAGTGGAGTAAACCAATCAGCGAAGGGCGGGCGTTTGCTGTTGATGTGGTGTTATTAGCGGTTTTGCGTTAATATTTGCGCAGGATTATGAATAACGAAACTCACCTACTGTCGATGTGTTTTTGGTCATTTACCGCCGACTGGAGACACGCTTTCTCTCTTTCGTGCATCGTTCGTAGATTGTTATTGAGGGACTTCCGCGTCCCGTGAGTGACGTTGCTCGCTAACAACACGTCACGGCAAATAAACAAATCTGATTGGACGTGAACGGATTGATTTTGCGGAAGCCGCGAACGAGGACTGGGTGACCAGACTGATCTTCCGCTGGATAAAAAAATACAGAGGGGAATCATTCTGGTCCCACCAGGCTATAACTAACTGTCCACATATGTTAGGATCGAACACCACGTCTCTCTTCCTTTTTCTCCTTCTTTTTTTTCTTTTTTCCGTTTTGTTTACGCTCTGAGCTCGTAAGTCATAATTTTCATTAATTAAAAAAAAATCACCAGCTGCTTGGAATGCAGAATTAAAGTGGACAGAAATGCCAATCAATCAAGATCAATGTCTACCTTTAAATGTTTGAAATTTCATAATTAAACCCCTGCACACTTTGAACGTTTCAAACATTAGTTGCCAGAAGAGTTTGCATTAGAAACATTATCCAATATGCGATGGATGCTGTTTTTGTCACGTGACTCACAAAAACTGATTGTAGGTAGTACCATCTGTGAAAAACATAACTATTAAACAAAGAACAAAGTATTCAGCTGTTCTCGTTCCGATCCCCAGGGGGCTCCGATAGACGCCACAGTGACGGAGATGTACGCGGGCGAGTGGCGGACAGACCAGAGGACCGGCTTTGGCATCGGCCGGCGCTCGGACGGCCTGCATTATGCCGGGGAGTGGGTCGCCAACAAACGTCACGGCTACGGCTGCACCACGTTCCCCGACGGCACCAAAGAGGAGGGCAAGTACAAGCAGAACGTCCTGGTGAGCGGCAAACGCAAAAACCTCATCCCGCTGAGGGCCAGCAAGATCCGTGAGAAGGTCGACCGGTCGGTGGAGGCAGCGGAGAAGGCGTCGGACCTTTCTAAACAGAAGGCCGAGATCGCGCTGTCCAGGTCAGAAACCAATGGTTTCTAGTTTGTGCTTTTCTGCTGAATGGATCTTCGTGAAGAAGATCCCGTATTTTCAATTCTGTATTGCAGTGGTTCCCAAAGTGGGGTCCGGGGCCCCCTGGGGGGCCTTGGACACACAATAGGGGGCCCCCAAAAAGCTTGTCTAAAAAACAAGTACATTGAAAAAATATATATTTTTAAAGGAAAAATACATTTATTCGCTAAAATGTATTACTTGAAACCAGTTTTAAACTCCACTCATTAGATGTTGCTTTTTATGTAATTTTAGCTGTAAAACAATAAGAAAATTCCAATGAATAGGATACATTATTTTCTATTGGGGGGCCCTGAGAGAATTTCGGATCGACAAGGGGGCCGCGATGTTCCGGACTTTGGGAATGGCTGCTGTATTGCATTATTACCTCAGAAAAAGTCAACCCGAGTTGTTTGTTCAGGATGAGTCACGCTCGGAGTAAAGCTGAAGCTGCTGAGGCTGTGGCGCAAAAAGCTCTGGAGGAAAGTCGCTTGGCCCGAATAACTGCAAGAGAGCTTTCACCATCGTTCCACATCTACGAGAACGGTCAGTCATTGCGACAAACTAAATGTTCACTAACCATCAAAAATCTAGCCCTCCCGTCAAGAGCAATCTCACAGTCTGCTGGTATCCGGGATCTTTTCCTTACGGTCAGGACTCATGGCCATTTGAACAAGTAAGAGCCCCACCCCCTTTTGTCATGGGAGCATTTCCGGTTAGTGTTAGCTAAGGACCAAAGATATACTGTATTTACACAGTGTAAATGTCACATGTTTCAATATCAATATCTTAAATTAGAGTAAGCTCAAGCTATACCTGCAGTTTGGCCATGAACAAAGAATAAAGGTCTATAGATGAGAGTAGGAATAGAGATTGACTAGTAAATCCATATTTGTTACGGAGCAGTCCGCCCACCAAAACACAGTCTGGTTCTGGAAGTAAAATTCCATTACATTTCAAAAAGTTCAATTTTTTTTTTTTTAAACTAAAGGCATAACAGAGTCCAATGAGCTATGTAGTAACTACTGATCAGCATGTGATCATTTAAAAGAAAAGAAAATAGCAAATAAATACTATTAAAGATGTATGCCTTGGCCTGACAACAGTTGTAGTAATTTTGTCCTCCTAGTTTGATGCTATGTAACCGCTAGCTCGTGTATCTCACGCTAATCGTTCTGAAGTGAATTAAACAAACCTCAATTTCAGTGGAGCTCGAGGAAATTAAAGTTATGAACTCTCAGTGCAACTAACAGAAAAAAGACAAAAGATTGCTGCTGAGGTGTGTCCTAACGCTTTACAGTGAAAAGGGCATCAGTGACCTTTTGTGTGAAGTTGTTTATCTCGCTGGATAAAATCAAGACAAACCTTTGAGTGGAGAAATGCAGTTGTTACTGCAGCGCTAAAACACACTCTGTGAGGTGCAGATAATGTAAGGTAAAGTTAAGGTAACTGTGAAAACAAGTCGCTCTGTCTCTTTGTTTACTCAGTGCAGCTTTTGCATCGTTGTATGACTTAAATCCACTTGTCCTGATTGTCCAGGCCTGGAGAGCGAGCGTCCCAAACATGCAGACGGTAAAGACAAGCCTAACGCGTCATCGGGCAGCGAGAGCCCCCTGTGCACCCCGGACACGACCCCCTCCGCCCTCACCCCCGACTTCAGCCCCGCGACGCCCGCCTCGCCCCCGAAACACCGCCCGCGAAAGACCTGCTTCCACCGGCAGAGCGCGATGGACGACCAGGCCGAAATACAGGTGCTGGTGGAGGGGCGGGGCCTGGAGCTGCAGAGGGGCGGGGCTCACAACACCTGGGATGACAGGTACAGTGGGCCATACAGTGCCTTGCGAAAGTACTAATACACCTTGAACCTTTGCACATTTTTTCATGTTTACAACCTTAAATGTAAAGGTTTTATTTGGAATTTTTACTGAAAGTTCACACACAAGTAACAGACAACTGTGAAGTGAAAGCAAAATGATACATGATTCTGTGCGTGCACAAGTATTCATACAGCATTCTCTGTATAAATTGCCTTTATAACATTCCTAATGACTGCAGAATGTTCACACCTTGCCCTAACCCTTAAATAGAGGCCACCTGTGTGTAATCTACTCTCAGTATAATTCCAGCTGTTCTGTGAGGGCCTCAGAGCTATGGTCCGAGTGTATTGGTCACTAAACAACATCATGAAGGCCAAGGAGCTCACCAGAGAGGTCAGGGGTAAAGCTGTGGAGAAGTTTACAGCAGCGTTAAGTTATACAAAGATTTCACAAGATTTGAACATCTCACGGAGCACTGTTCAATCCATCATTCAGAAATGGAAAGAGTATAGCACCACTGCGAACTTACCAAGACACGGCCGTCCACCTAAACTAACAGACCGAACAAGGAGAGCACTGGTCAGAAATTTAACCAAGTGCCTCAAGATAACTCTGGAGGAGCTGGGACGTCCTGCCGCTGAGCTGGGGGAATCTGTACATGGGACAACTATAAGTCATACTCTACACAAATCTGACCTTCATGGACGAGTGGCAAGAAGAAAGCCATTATTGAAAGGAGGCCATAAGAAATCCCGTTTGAAGTTTGCTAGAGTCATATGGAGGACACAGCTACCATGTGGAAGAAGCTGCTTTGGTCAGATGAGACAAAAATTTAACTTTTTGGCCCAAATGCAAAACGTTATGTATGGAGCAAACCTAACACTGCTCATCGTCCTGAGTGCACCATCCCCAGTGTCAAATATGGTGGGGGAGCATCATGCTATGGGGCTGCTTTTCCTCAGCGGGGACTGGGAAGATTGTAAGAATAGTTGGGAAGATGGATGGAGCCAAATACAGAGAGAGAATTGAGGCTGGGGCGGAGATTCACCTTCCAGCAGGACAATGACCCTAAACACAAAGCTAAATCTACAATGGACTGGTTTAAAAACAAACATATTAATGTGTTAGAATGGCCCAGTCAAAGTCCTGACCTAAATCCTATTGAAAATCTGTGGAAAGACCTGAAAACTGCTGTTCACAAACACCCTTCTTCTAATTTGACAGAGCTTGAGTTGTTTTGTAAAGAGGAATGGGCTAAAATGTCAGTCTCTAGATGTGCAAACCTTGTAGTCATACCCCTGACGACTTGCTGCTGTTATTGCAGCAAAAGGGGGTTCCACAAAGTATTAAGTCATGCTGTATGAATACTTGGGCACGCCCCACTTTTCACTTTTCTATTTTTTGAAAAATAACAGAATCATGTATCATTTTGCTTTCACTTTACAGTTGTCTGTTACTTGTGTGTGAACTTTCAGTAAAAAATTCAAAATAAAATCTTTACTTTTAGGGTTGTAAACATGACAAAATGTGCAAAAGTTCAAGGTGTATTAGTACTTTTGAGAGGCACTGTATATGTATTATAACATTTTCCTTTCTGTCAGACAAAGGCTGTGTCCGAATGTCCACCCTAGTCCCTATCCCTCATTCACTACATAGGCCCACATTATATAGTTGACTATATAGACACTGATTCTGTTTGTGTTTCGGACAAGAAGCCACTACTTTCTCCTTGCTGTGTGAATTCATTTATTGTTACAAAGGTTTATTTTAGGAAACAGATTGACAGTTTAGGCACTTTTATAGACATTTTATTTATCACAAAATCACACAAAAAAAAAAATATACATCACTCTGGCATTAGAAAGGCAGAAAATAGGTCAGCCTGGTGTCCGAACGCCAGCAGAATGAGTCCCCCAATTTTTCCAAATTTTTGTTGTGTTTTTGTGGAAATATTTTCCCATTTTTTCCCCAAAAAAATTAAATGTTGCTAACGTCTATCTTTGAGACGTTAGCAACAGAGCTTTAAAGTTTATCCGTTTCGTGTTGACATTTAACAAGTGTATTTGGGAAACATCTGCCCAATAGTGCGGTTTATTGTAGTTTTACATTTGTAAAGCTTCAATAAACGGAATTACAGAGTTTGTGCACTTTCCAGTTGAAATTCCCAGTCGGAGCTCTGAGATTCCGACCTCCGAGATCAAATGGAAAAAAAAATGTGTTTGAACCACAACTAACATTTTAATTTAGTGACTTCCTCTTGAAAACAAACACGGTAATACTAAACCTTTAAAAATTATTCTTAATCATTCTGAATTGCAAACACGAGATAATCTTGTATTTACTACCCTGAATGATTTTGAAATATTTTTTACAATGAACGAGTTTGGCTACATTGACCACCGCCCACTCTACCATCTGATGGGACTTCACGTCTTTGGCCTTGATGAAGAACATTTCTAATGGGACTGCAGATGGAAATTAGCTCTGTGCTAAATCCGGCATATTTAAAGCTCTATAGTTGTCTGCTCATTAATATGCATAAGCAATATCAATTTGAATAAATTAAATGGAAAGAAATTAAATGAAAATAGTCGCTCGTGGGTGCTCGCATTTACCATTTCTTTTTCACTTCCCATTCCATTTTTTGCACTTAAGCGACTAAACGAAAAGCTCATCATGGCTGGATAAAGGAGGCAATGTGTCTCTGGGATAAGTAGGAAAATGGTGCCCAAACATGTATAAATCAGATGCAGGAAATGAGCCGGTCTAAAACAATCACACTCGGTCTGATAGAAAGGAAAAATGTCAAAATATCAATTGCCAAACGATCAAACAAACCTTTTATGAACTAGGTACAGCAGCCGCTCGACCACGCCCTCTCTGCTGGAGGAGACCGAGGGCCAGATCAACGGACACGAGCCGGTCGTCGTCGTGGCCAACCACAAGCCGCGAGACAAAGCCCCGTCGGCCAATCACAAGCCTCGAGACGCGAACCATTACGCCGCCTGGGAGCACTCTAGCCAGAAACCCTCCAAGCACGGCTCCACCAATCACAAGACGCGGGAGTACTCCTCGTCCAATCACAAAACATGGGATCACCCGTCGGCCAATCATAAGCCTCAGCTGCACGTCCTGACCAATCACAGAGGCCCGCCGGACCACGCTGCGTCCAATCACAAGGCGACGGAGCACGTGGCGTCCAATCACCACAAGCCCCAGGACTATGCCCTGAGCAATCACAGCGCCAAGGAGCATGGCTACGGCAACCACAAACAGCACAACCACAGGCCCAGCACCGGCCACGTCCACCACTGGAGCCCCACCCACTCACGGGGGACGGACGAACACGCCGGCGACTACAAGGTCAGAGGTCACCTTTGAATGATTTATATAGAAGGTAATACAATATTTTATAGATTTTCATGTCCAAAACAGCAGAGACATGTCACAATAATATACAGTAATATACACGGTTTCATCAGTTATTTGAACATGTTTAGCTTATATAGACCTGTGGCCACAAACGCAGCTTAAGGGCCTCTCTCACCGGCCTGGAGACTAGTTGGAGACGTGCCACTGGTCACGGAGATAAGGTGAGAGTCTCTAGGTAGTTTCGGTGAAAATGAACAGGTTTGATTTCAGCGGAGACTGCATAGAGACTTGCAAAACTGCAGTCTCCATGCAGTCTCCCTGTGGGTGTGGTCTCAGGCAGTTGTGTCGCAAATACTATTTGTCCGTACATCACTTTGAACTCTCCTTGGTGTCCGTCAGGTCTCGGAAACATTGCAGGAATGTCACAGAAACGTCTTACAGGTTGAGAAAAACAAATAGTGTTCACAACATTGCCACAACTGTTTGAGACCACGTAGACCTCCCTGAGTTGCGAGATTCGCCTTAGGAGACGTCTCGGTGACATCTCCGTGACCAGCGGCAACTGGAGTCTCCGACTAGTCTCCAGGCCGGTGAGACAGGCCCTTTGTTTGAGACTGCCATGATTGGCAGCGTCTCCGCAACTCTCCTCCGGTGAGATAGGCCCTTTACACAACTGAGTAAATGATTACTGCTTTGAGAAATACTTCCTATCGGTGTCTCTGTGTAAAAGAGCTGCTCTATAACTCTTACACGTTATGTTGTCTGTGCGCTCTAATGTTTGGTTGTAGGTCCTTTAGCTTTGATTATTGCACACTTACTGTGGCGTTGTTTCAATAAGCTTCAACAAAAGATTGTGTTGCATTGATTTTTCACTAAGATTCAGTGTTGATGATTAGAGAGTGAGACCACTGTGCAAAGCCTTCTCCAGCACATCCCAAAGATTCTCAGTGGGGTTGAGATCTGGACTCCAATACATCTCACACTCCCTGAACCACTCTTTCACAACATGAGCCCCATGAATCCTGGCCTTGTCATCTTGGAAAAGGCCCTTGTCAAACAAGAATGCATTATTCTGGATACATTTGAGGAACTTCTGTAAGTATAACATCAACCTGTGCATTGTCCCTGATCAAAGAAATCTATTCAAGTCAAAGAAATCCATGGATGGAATAACCAGAGGTGGGCAGTACTCAGTTACATTTGCTCAAGCACATGTACTTAAGTAACCTTTGAAAGGTTAATTAAGTACATTAAAAGGTTACTTAGTAACCTTTTACCTTAGTAACTCATGCCTTTGTGAGTAAATGACAAAGTGACAAATCTTCATTTTGACGTGTAAAAAAGCTGTACTTCTTGTTTTCCGTTACTTAATTCTTCGACTTTTTATATTTTTTGAAAATATTACCATTTTCACATTTCTCATAATTTATGTCAAACTGAAACATGAATCACACTTTTCTACTCGAACGGTTACTCAGTACTCGCTGTCAAGTTTATTTGCAGCGCCCAACTTTCTAATGTGAAGGTTTAAAAACAACTGGACTTCACTCCAATGAACAGACTTCTTTTCGTTTGGCTTTTCATTTGAAGCTGTACCATGCAGCAGGTGAAAAACCTTAGAAAACATACAAAACAAATGTAAATAAATGGTAGTTCTTTTAACATTTTAAGTACTTTACAGTTTGCATGTAATCAAAGGTTTAGTAATTGCTTTTAGCTTTTATTAAGCATTATGTTGTTACACACACACGGCTTTTAAATCAGTTTTAACAATAGCACCTGTCTGGGCAAACCAATCAGCCAACGAGACATACACAACAGAAACCAAAACAGAGCATTTTGCCCTCACCGGCTGTCCTACACAGGCTTTAGAAAGGCTTTTTCCTGCACTTTAGTCTTCGAGGCTTGGTTTTGACTTGGACATGTAGCAGCTCTAACTGCTCCTTTGTGTGTTTCCCAAGAGGCAACGCCTTGGTTTTGATTGGATCATTTGATCCATCTGGTTGCATTGCCTGCTGTGGGCGGGAGAGGGGGGGGACACAGAGCTGGACAGCACACTCACAGTACTCAAGTAACATTTTCTCCAAGTACTTTTTTACTTTTACTTAAGTAAATACAGTATTTTGGCTACTCTGCCCACCACTGGGAGTACCTGGTCATTCAGGATTATCAGGTTGTCAGCTGATCTCATTCTTAGGGCTCATAGTGTCGCTGAACCTAGACCTGACCAACTGTTGCAGCTCCAGATCCGAACAGTTAGTTACGTCCAGGATAGTCAAGCAGAGTATAAACTGTATGTCTTTCCCTAGGACCTCTTCATTGTTTATATAAACCTGTCTTTACTTCTAGGACCATTTTATAGTTTATACAGTGAGAACCATATGTTTACATACATTTCATAAAAAGACACATTTGCATTTTTTTCTCACTGTCAGACATGAAACCAGAATGTACTTTTATTTTTCTTTGGTCAATTAGATAAAAAAATAAATAATAATTTCTATTTGTCAAATGCCAGAAGAATGAATGAATTTTCTACACAATTTTGTATTACTTTTTACAAAACCAAAAGATTACACTAAGATTACTATACCTTTAAACAATTTGGGAAAGCCCAGATGACGATGTCATGTCCTTGGAAGCACAAGTCTGGTTCATCCTTTGGTGCAATTCAAGACACTTGAAGGTTCAGGTTCATTGGTTAAAACAATTATGGAAATGACCAGTCATCATACAGATCAGTAAGAAGGTTCTGTGTCCCAGAGATGAACGTGCTGTGTCTGAAATGTGAACCCGAGAACAAATGTAAAAAAAACCTGGTGAAGATGCTGAACCTGGTAAGAGTTTGTCATCATCCAGCGTGAAACAAGTCCTGCACCGACATGGACTGAGAGGGAACTCTGCCAGGAAGAAGCTCTGACTCCAAAAGACACATCATAAAGCCAGTTCGCAAATAAAAAAAGGATAAACACACATTTCCTGTGGTCTGACGAAAAAAATAAATAATAATAATTTGGCCATAATGACCATCGTCACGTTTGGAGGAAAAAGGGGGAATCTTGCAAGCCTGAGAACACCATCCCAACTGTGAAATACGGGGGTGGCAGCATCATGCTGTGGGGTTGTTTTGCTGGCGCACTTTACAAAATAGTTGACATCATGAAGAAAGAACACTATGTGGAAATATTGGAGCATCAGCCAGGAAGTTAAAGCTTGAGCAGAGGTGGGTCTTCCAAATGGACAATTCTCAAAGCAAACTGCCAAACTCGTTACAAAGTGACTTAAGGAAAACAAAGTCAATGTTTTGAAGTGGTCATCACAAAGTCCTGATCTCAATCCAGTTGAAAATGTATGGGCAGAGCTGAAAAGGCATAGGCACGCAAGGTGGCCTACAAACGTGTCTCAGTTACAGCAGTTCTGGAGGAATGGACCAAAACTCATCCAACTATTGTCAGAAGAAATCCAAAGCCAAGCTATACAGTTTAATGGCAATGCTACCAAATATTAATGAAATGTATGTAAACATTAAAAAAATGGTGTAGAAAATTCTATCTCTCATTCTTCTGGCATTTGACGAATAGAAATATTTTTTTTAAATTCTAATTGTGCTAAAAATATAAAAGTTTATTCTGGTTTCATGTCTGACAGTGAGAAAAAAATGCAAAAAATTTGTGTTTTTATAAAGTGTATGTACACATATGGTTCTCACTGTATAAACGTGTGTTTATTCCGAGGACCACTTCATTGTTTATATAAACCTGTGTTTACTCCTAGGACCACTACACGGTAGACATGCGTCAGTCCGACCCGCTCTCGCCCTTGCCGTGCCCCGGGCGGCTGAGGCCGCGGCTGCGCCCCGTCAGAGAGGCGTCTGTGGACTCTGTGCAGCGATTGGACCGCCTCGCTCTGGGGGCGGAGCCTGAGGACAGAGGGGTGGGGCACGAGGGGGAGGGTCCAGAGCCCTGGCCAATGAGCAGAGACCTCACTCTGTCAACGCCGCTGAAGTCAGCGCCCATCATCGCCATGGAGACGGAGTCCGAGGTCTGCGCCAAAACCAGCTCAGTGAGTGTCCTGTGAATATGTATTACTATATAATGACTTTCAGAACCAGTGTCACCACAGTGTCAGCTTCAGTACTCCACCTCATTACTGTCGAAATGACTCGACTCAAGCCCCGTTTGGGGGATGGCCTTTCTCTCCGGTTGTATCTGAGATAATAATGGCGTTAAAACAGCGGTCACTCACAGTAGATCGTGATCTGCAGGTCGCTCTGTGGCACAGGCCTATATTCATATGGCAATATAAAGGTCACTCCTGTACTCTATCCATTGGAAAGATATTAAGTGGCCTTTGGGCTGGATTTAGTGAGCACTATCTGGCAACACTGATGATAGATCTAATACAAAATACCTGTTGCAGTTTTAGTAGTCATATTAGTATTTCAATTATAGCACTGAGTTTAGGCATCAATCATCCCTAAAGGCCTTTTTCTTTTTACGTTGGTTGATAGATTAGAACGTTTTCCAGTTAATTCTGATTTACTAAGGTGACGTTTGTGATGAGGAGCAATGGTGTTTCTACATTGGCAGCACTGCTTTAGAGTAAAACATCTAGTTCTGTCCAGTCCCCACTGCATTTTTACTGCTACAAAGGTCTGGGAGGAGCTTAACATTGTGTATTGAAGAAATGTGACTTTTGTGACACCTGAGATTATTGTCAAAATCTCTCTGTCCGCAGGGCTCCAGCTCGTTCCTGGTCGTCATGGTGATTTTACTCAACATCGGAGTAGCTGTCCTTTTCATTCACTTCTTTATTTAGGCTTCTGCAGGTAACGCCTTTGAGACTCTTACGGTAAAAACACGGTGACCCTCCTCCTCCTCCGCCGCCGGTTCAGTCAGGACTAAGGTCTGAGCCGGGCCCGGACTCTGGAGGGAGCGCGCGGGGCCGCG
This sequence comes from Proterorhinus semilunaris, assembly GCA_021464625.1. Lineage (NCBI taxonomy): Eukaryota > Metazoa > Chordata > Actinopteri > Gobiiformes > Gobiidae > Proterorhinus > Proterorhinus semilunaris. Next base: position 38,577,514 of record CM038346.1, read on the forward strand.
GAGGGGGCACGAGCATGACGTCCCACAGACTCCAGATGGTTCGACCGATCGTTTGTACACTTTTACAGAAAAACACATAGTCGCACCAGCTCCGCACAGAGGGGAGGAACCGGGCCGCGAGCAGGTCCGAGGACCGGGCACCGCCGAAGAGGAGCGCCGTCCAAACAACCAAGGCCAGTCCACGGGGGTTTTAACTTTGGAACCCCACTTCAGCGACCCCACGCTAGTTCCACTGACCTGAAGTCACGAGCGCCAGTACTTCACGCCCTTTTGAACATAAGATTTCATGTTGGGCAGTGAGTTCCTGTAGATGATACTATGTGTTAAAGATTTGCTCATGTAGGATGTGAATACTTCAGCGGAGGAGACGTCTGCGTTCATTTGATTATTATAATGAAGATTTGGCATCATACACTACCGCTCAAAGGTTTGGGGTCAAATGTCCTGATTATTATTATTTATTTTTTAAGCGTATGACATGAAATGAATCCTCTGCCAGTCTAGACATTGTTAATGTGGTAAATGACTATTTCCAGCATCGCTCCTGTGTTCTAATGGTACTTTGTCCAGGGGCGTCGCCAGGAATTCTGGGGCCTATGGACACAAACATTTCTGGGTCCCCTACCTTTTTTTACAGATAAGATTTAACTCAATAAACATAGCCCTAGCACCTTTAACTTATGTAAAAAAAAAAAAAAATTTAAATGAAAAGAAAGGGTCTGGTCTTCTGGGCCCCTCTCCAGCCTGGAGCCCTTAGAATCGTCCTAACCTTCCACCCCCTTATGGCGCCCATGCAAACTTTGTGTTAGCTAATGGTATGAACCTCTTAAACCCCACCTGAACCGAGCACATTTTCCTCAGTTGGGCCAAAGCTAAAATGCTAAAAAAAAGTGTCAAAGTAGCGACAAAAAATGAGACGAAAACAGGGATGAAAACGCAACAAAATAGCGACAAAAACGTGACGGAACAGTGACGAAAAAGTGACAAAAATGTGTGACAAAAAAACAACAACAAAAAAGCCCAGAAGGAGCAACAAAAGTGTGACAAAGAAGTGATGAAAAAGTGAAGAAGAAAAAAATGACAAAAAGAAAGTGACGACAATGCGAGGAAAAAGATCTATTTTGATGAGTTTTGTAGGTCTTTCAAATGAGGTGTTACTCTGGCCTATAGGCTGTGACCTTATTGATTTGGGTAAAGCTGAACTGGACAAAATGGACTCGATTAAGGCGGGGGTTTAGAGGTTAAAGGCTCATCGATGGTTAGAAAGCCATCGTGCAGTTTTGTTAGCACAGTTTAAACTGTTGCCCTGATCAGAGAAGCTATAAAACGGTCCTTCCAGCGTTTGCAAGTATACTCTCCACAGTTCATTCTTGTCCCGAGAAACGAAGGCTATGCCATAAGGGATTTCATTGACGATATTAAATTGTCTGGGGGACCCCAAACTTTTGAACGGTGGAGCATGTTTTGACCCAACGCACCCCTTTATCTGGTCGTCACCGCCCATTGAATGAAATGCTTATGAATACAATCGCGCTGCAATCGGGATTTATCTCATTTCAAAAGTGGGCTTAATCTGATTTAAGAATTGATTCGACAGTAGCCCAGGTGGTAGAGCGAGCCGACCTGTGACTGAGAGGTTGGCGGTTGGAATCCCGGCTCCCGTAGGTGCACGCTGTCATTGTGTCTAATATCAATAGTTTTCACTTTATTTAGTTATTTATTTTTATCACACGCTCCTCGTCTCCTTTCTAAACGCAGACGTCCCCTTCACTGAAGTATTTACATCCTACATCAAGCTCTTAACGGGGCGGGAACTCACTGTCCATAATCTTGACAAATTACGATTATTCCAACGGGTCTGGGCTCATTTGAATAGGAAATGAACAGGAACAGGAAGTGCTGGCGCTCGTTCACAGATTAGGGTAACTAGCAAAGCCACATTGTGCGACGAGTCAATGGGCCGCCTCTGCTTTCAAAACATGATTTTTTTTTTTAAGATAACGATACCAAAAATTCCCATGTCAACTTGAAAACTGAACTTTATTTCCTTGCGAAAAGACAAGGAATAGCCGATAACCGAGTTGAAAACCCCGGGACTGCCTTTTGTTTGGGACGCACTGAGATGATTGTACGGTTTTGCTCAGAGCTGGTGCCGTTTCCTTGTACAACATGCCGACTTGAGCATGGCACACTGTATTTTCTGCCTTCTTTTTTGCGTTCGGGGCCCGATCTTGTCTTTACGGTTATTATTATGATTATTATTAACTATGCGCTATATACAGAACTATGCTGCAAGAGTAGATCCATAAAGGGCTCTTTCCTCCTCTCTCTCTCTCTCTCTCTCTCTCTCGCTCTCTCTTTCTCTCGTTTTCCTCGACCGGTTTCGCGGCGGCCATTTTGCATGAGGCTGTTTGACGAACCTGAATCCCTTTAACATTACGACACTTTCCCACGCGCTCATCGGTTAAAACTTCACAGCAAGTGTTCCTCCAGGGTTTGGCTGCTTTGGAAATCACAGGGTACTTCACGCTTTGATGCAACGCAAATTTAGAAACAAGCAGAACAAATCAAAACTGGACATGTCACGCATTAGTGTGGCTGTTACTCGGGACCAGTGTGCTTGGAATTACTCTATAAAAGTACTTACTTAGTTACTTCTGCGGTCACTCTTCTCCAAAAGTAATCAGATTACTGATTACTTGTTACTTTAGCAAAAAACCACAACAATGAAGCCAGGCTGTTTGGCTCTGCCTCACTTAGTTTTTATTTATTTCCACAGAACCGACAATGGACCACAAAATTCTCTGCTTTAGACGAGATAAACTGTAAATAATGTCTGTATTTCTCCCACACTTTGGAGTTTTCGGGTGCTTTTTTCAATTTCTGATATTTTAATGAGTATAATAAGAAGTAGAAGAAGACGTTTTCAGCTTCAAAATATTACTAAAAAGTAATTGATAGTAATTGATAGTTATTGAAATCAGTAATGAAATCAGTTTTGCAATTGTTAAAAAGTAGCCTCCTTACAGTAGTGGATTACTTAGTAATACGTTACTCACCAACTCTGCTCGGGACTCCCACAGTTTCAGAGATTAAACATCTTAATATCAACCAGTAAAACATTTAAAACAATGTGTTTACTCACTATCATTTAACCTAAATTTACTATAAATGCTGTTTTAAATGAATAATAACGTTGAATAAGAAAGTAATCTTTCATTACATTAAAGGTGCTATACCTGATTATTCTTCTAGTGGAATGAAATATGTTTTGCCCTCCTTTAGTATATTGTAAACATAGACACTGTGCTTTTAATTATTAATTATCATTTTAATTATTAATTATAAAGCATTTGTATCAATTTTGTAAGTTGCAGGCAGGTTTTCTAGCATTTCTGTGACAGTGACCCTGCCAGTGGTGAAATGTGCCTATACACTCGTCCCTGTGAAGGACTGGGATGCCATGAATGTGTTTTCGGAAAGTTAGTAGTAAGTTTGGACACAACCAACATTTTAATTGAGTGGCTTCCTATTTCATTGCTTGTAATAAAAAAAGAAATAAAGAAAAGTCAGGTATAGGGCCTTGAAATTAGACTTTATTTTAACTTGAAATCATCTTGGGACTCCCAGGTCAGTGCCTCACGACCCCAGCTTTAGGAACCACTGCTTTAGAGCAACTGTATGAGTATGAGTGTATCAGTTCATGAGAGGATCGTGTCGGTCTGGATTCTGAACACGCCTGAAGCGCTCCCTGAAGGCAGAAATGGGAATGAATAAACACAATTATAACAGTGTCTTAAATCTTTTTTACCATTAAATCTTTAATGGTAACAAATAAAATACAAAAAAGTCAAATCCTGGAGGAACTGCAGTTTCACCACGTCACTCTATTCACTGTCTTCGTTTGTTTGAACATTAACGATAACTGTGAACGTAATGGACCAACGGATGATGAGAGCTGCAGTTTGGCCTGTTTTCAAGTCAAATTAGTTTATTAAAATAGATCTCGTCTGGAGCCGAGTTACACTACTTTGAGTTACGTCTGAGTTACTTTTAGTCAAATATGAACTGAGAATAGTAATAATGTCACCGAACAAAAGTGCAGTCTTTCCATCGCTTTCCCCATTCTCGTGTTCTCCGGAAATTCAAGTCATTTCCAGCTTCGTTTCGCTTTTTTTCTAAACGTGCACTGTAAAATGTAAAATTGTTTCAACTCAAAAAACTAAGTCCAAGGGCTGCCAAGAAATTGTATGTTTAACCAATAACCAATTTACAATGTAATCGATTTGAAATTTCAGATTCACCTCTTTAGTTGAATTGTATTCTCAGGTTGACACAACTGATTTCATTTGTAACTGACGTTTTTCATTTCAGACCATGTCAGTTACAAATTAAATCAGGTGTGTCAACCTGAGAATACAATTCAACTAAAGAGGTGAATCTGACATTTCAAATCGATTACATTGTAAATTGGTTATTGGTTAAACATACAATTTCTTGGCAGCCCTTGGACTTAGTTTTTTGAGTTGAAACAATTTTACATTTTACAGTGTGGACGTTACCTTTGCTTCATTAAACTCTAAAACTATGTCTTCCTCGATCCGTTGGTCCATTTTCGCCTACAGAAGTTGCGTTTGTTTGTTTTTTCGTTTTTTTTTTTTTTTGGCTGCGTACATTTACGTAGATGTATCTTTTTTATTTCCCCCTCCCCCCTCTCCCCGGCCCGGTGTACAGCCTGAGACTGTTAAACTCTATACTCCAACTGTCCGTATTTCTGTTCGAGCGAATGCTGCTGAGTGCCTCGTATCATTTCTAATCTTGGTTTTGAAAAGAAGATACCCTTTTATTAAAAACGACTATATGTGGCCCGCCGTGGGTTTGACTAAAGCCCGCTCCAAAACTGAACTGGCTGTTAACAGTTTGACCTGCAGGACTCGCATTCATGGCAAAATCCTCTGCCGCAGCGCTGATTTCGCCGAATAGAACATTTCGCCATGATGTTTTGTCAAAGTGGTGTATGTTAATGAGACGAAAGCTATGGCGGAAATCTCCAGATATTTTTTGTTGACTCATAAAAACTAAAAACAGTGACACACGCTGCCAGATGCAGTCTAAAAATAAGCAACATTTTCTTTCAATTTGTAAATTTGACCCAGATTCAAGCAACTCATTTAAAGAAATCTGTCCATGAGGCAGATGTCTTGAAGTGAGTTCCTCAAAATCACGGACGCATTCACTTATTTCAAGAAAACATTACTTATTACTGGAGTACTTTTGGCAGCGCTGTTTGAAAGAGCCTCATGTCATTTAAACTCACTGCCAAAGGAACCGTGCTTTGTCCGCGTGGGAGTCGCTCCATGAAGCACAGAATATCATCCACACATACAAAGTCGACTACATTCTTGACTAAAGGTTCTCTGAGGTCAAGCCGTTAGTCTGCGCCGGTGGTTTTGGAGTGCGGCGTCGTTTGCGGAGGAGAGCCCTGCACTGACTGTCTGCAGTGAAAATGGCATGCACTGTTTGTCTCTAACAGGTTTCCACTTTAAAAAAAATAAAAAAAATAAAAACACACACACACACACTTTTCTCTGGGGCCGACCCGGTGTCTGTGCATGTTCAGTCCCCACTGCAGCGAATCCACGCGGGCTCACAGCGGGGCGCTCCCCCGGGCATCAGGACACGGGCATCAGTGAAGAAAACCAAATGGTACCATATCTGAACTGGACATTGACTTCAATCTGATCCAAAGCAGAACTAAATATTATGATATTTAGCAGAATGGCTGACCTGAAGTATCTAAACCCAGAGGTGGTCAGTTAAATTTACTAAAGTACAGTACTTGTGTAGAGTTTTTGAGTATCTGTACTTTACTTATTCCCTTGAGAACTTATTACTTTTACTCCACTACATGTGACAGATAAAAATACAACATGTCCTGTCATTGCCAATGACTCATAGCAGGTAAGAAGGTTTTGTCCCCGCAGTGTTGCTGTACAGGTGGTTGGGCACAGGCTTCATGTTTTAAAGTTATTATTCACACTTATCTAAAATAATGTGTACTTTCTACTTTGAATACTTAAATACTTTTTACAGCAAATAGTACTTCAGTACTTTGACCTGACTAATAATTCTACTGAGTAACTTTTACTTTCATTGGAATAATATTTAATCAGAAGTAAGACGTTTTACTCATGTGACAGCTAAAGTTCTTTGACCACCCCTGTGATTCACTGATGCCCTGCTCTGGAGGCTGCAGCAGTGCATCCTGGGAGAGTGAGTTCTTGTGGCTCGCAGCTGAGTCTGAACGGTATGAGTCTGTTTTGTATGGCACTGACGCTCCATGTTGTGATCATTGCATGCACAGCATGCTCTTTTTACTCTTTGGTTTATGAGGTTGTTTCCAACTTAATGTGGAGAAAATATCTACCGTTTCAAACTAAACTGTCTCAGTGTGTTTTTTTATCGCATTCAATGGTAAATGGTCTCAACTTATGCTCAACTTTTACCCAAAGCGCTTTATATCAAGGAACCACTCTCCTTCATACACCAATGTACGCAGACACTGGAGGCAAGGAGGGAGAGGTGCCTTGCCCAAGGACACAATGACAGTGTGCACCTGCAGGAGCCAGGATTCAAACCCGACACTCGACAAATATGTCAAAAGTTCTCTGTATTATCATTATTAAAAATAGAGAGGTATATTACTGTAGTCATGAGATCTGGATCGACTTGTGACCAAAAGGACAAGATCACGGATACAGCCGGTTGAAATGAGTTTCCCCCACAGGGTGGCTTTGCTCCTCACCCTTAGAGACAAGGTGAGGAGCTCAGCCACCCGGGACGAGCTCAGAGGAGAGCTGCTGATCCTTCACATCGAGAGGAGCTGCTCAGGTGGCTTGGGCATCTGTTTCAGTCCCTCCCTGGAGAGGTTTTCCGGGCATGTCCAAATGGGAGGAGGCCCCAGGGAAGAACCAGGACACACTGGAGGGACCATGTCTCTGTGGCCTGGTGTTGTCTTGGGATCCCCCCAGAACTGCAGGGGGGAGTGAGTGAGTAGGGAAGTCTGGGCATCTCTGCTCAGACTAGTGGGAAAAAATGTATAGATAATAAGGGTAAAAATTATCAAAACAAAACAAAAACATGCATTTTGGAATAGCAGAATCTGTCCTCATGTATATTGAGCAGTATACAACTATAAAGATCTAAATGTAGAATAATATGCATGTACAGTACACTAAAGGTGGAATAGAAATAATGGTTATTTTTGGCAACTTTCTGGTCCTAAAATGTCAGGAAACACAAACAAATGCAAATGATTAAAGCAAATAACATATGACACAGTTGATTTAAATAAGACACAGGCCAGTGGCTGAACATGACCTCGAGCTGTGATCTAGCAGCAGGTGTTTGCTGCTTCAAATGAACACACTGCCTGTGTTCGGCTGTGTCTGAACATTTCTCTGGTTGTTCCTGCCCTGACAGAGCCTCTGTCTGTAGTCACGCCCCTGACACAGATCTCTGTGATACGGGCCTATTCACAGAGCGTCCCCTGGCGGCAGAAATGAGAACTTCTGCTGTCTACATACTGCACAGATTCTTTGTGCAGTTAAGTTTCACTCTGTGTGCGGACTTGGTTTGTCTTTAAACCCCGTTATCCCGGGCGGTGTTGACCCTGCACCGCCGATCTTCCCCTCCCCCTGTAGCGGCTCTTCCCTCCCCCTGTAGCGGCTCTGTGCGCTGCGGTTTCCGGTGTCCGTGCCTCGGAGGATGGCGACCAGCTCCAGCCGCATCCCTTGCACCAGCACCGGCCCCTGCAGCACCGACAGCGCGGAGAGCCACCAGCAACAGCCAGCTGACTGCAGCCAGAGGTGTCGCTAAACGCCGGTAAGTCACTGCGTTCTCCCGGGCCGTGCTGCTCCTCTCTGCGGGCTGCAGGCGTCTCTCCTCCGGCTGCAGGCTTCACGACACCCCGCTCCCTCTGGCCTCTGCCACTGGTCCTCCCGTTATCGTCACCGACAAAACCAGCCGCCGTGGAGAACAAATGTCACAACCATTTTATCCACAATGGGTTAAAACAGCTTTTCGTTTGTCCTTTGAGACCAGTTTATCATCTGTCTCCTTTGATTTCGCGGCCTTCCATTTGTTTAGTTAGCATCGTTAGCATTAGCCGCTGGGCTAACGACACTTTTGACATTAAACTACATGTCTGCGCAATAAATGGCTTTCTTTCTTACTATATCCACTGTTAAGCTTCGATATGTCGGAGATAACGCTGCCATTGGTGTTTTGTGCGTACATTAAGGTGAAATGCGCATTATGACCTGGACAAATGCATCAAAATGAACCGCTATTTAATTTTGTCGCCAGGAAATAGACCAACCCCCCGCTCATTCCCAGCGTCCCTGTGCAGACACCGCTGTATTTTATAATATTTGTGCATTTATAATCGTATCATCGTAATTACATGAAGCAGGACTCCTTTATTGAAGATGAATAAACTGATCTCTGTCCGGGTCTCTGAGACATGAACCAGGTTCATTTGGGCCAATGATGCTGATGCTCCTCCGCATCCCATCAGGTCAAATGAACAAACGAAATCAGGATTGTCTAATAGTCTCCACCACCACCCCCCTTTCCGAAAGGAAAGCTATCATGTAAATCAAGTTGACCCGCTGTGAATGATCTCTGTTGGTTTTGTAAAGATTTATTTGTGGAGTTGGTGTGAAACGTCGCACATAAGGCCATTGTTTCACTAATTACCCAGTGTTTGCTCCATTATTCATCTGGCACAAGGCTGTGGTTTGCACCTGTTTTGTTTATTGACCTTTGGTCAAGTTTTAAAATGCACCAATAATTGATATGCACTCTAAATGAGCTTCCTTTTCTTTTTTTGCAATGATTTTTGAGGAAAAAAATTACCCCATGAAACCACTGCTTGTTTGATAATAGCTGTATAATTTAGTATTCTCCTACCGAAACTTTGCTATAGTCAGCAGCTGAACACCTCGTAGGGTTAAAAATGAAGAGAAATAGGGCTAGAGTTGCACAAGATTGAGATATTAGATAAATGTCTTGAAAAATGCAATTCATATTATTATTGCTATGTTATATTGCTTTTACGAAACCATTTTGACACATTATGTTTTATTTTGTCAATTTGTGTCAAAACAAAACCTAAAACGGAACACACACACAAATCATGAACATTTCCTCATTTTCAGTTACTATGTTTGTTTTAGTCGTTGTAAAGTGTCATAGACCTTGGTGATTTGGTGACATGTTGGAGCTCCTTGTGATATGAATATTGTATGTCCAAATATTGCCATAAAGATCCTTGAGTTCAATTTCAAAAGCCGTGTGAAGTTTTGGTGTTGTGGTTCAAGGCTAAAGGAAGCAGGAAAATTTGATGAACTGGATTGTAAATTTGGCTTGGTTTGACTTGGCTGTAAAGCATTCTCTGATAGTGATCATTTAAATCTGGTCGCTTTAATAATTGATTATTGTAGCTATTTGCTTGCCTTACACAGTACCTCACGTTTGATGCTGTACTTTGAAGTGTTATTGATTAGTGGCGACCGATAAATGTTGGGGCCAATATTGATAACACGGTTAGGAAGTTTTTAAATGTATATAACGATATACTGTACATTATTGATTCATGATTTAAGAAGGTTATTAACGATGCTGTACATTAGGGATTCATGATTCAACCACTTTGTCGGTGAACACGGGCAGATTAAATTCATCAAATGAAGGCATAATCGATAATGAACGCAATTGTCAATTACTTCATGTAATTGTTTACGCCCAAGTGTAAAACATGCGCACTGTCTAGAGAAGTTTTATGAGAGCAGGAATTGGGTCAAAATAATTCCACAAAATGTCTGTTGTTCAAGAAGTCCTCAGACAATTTAGCTTCCCCATGTTAATATTTAGTAAAGAACCTCCCATTCATGCACCTTCAGCTATCTACCAATTAAATGTGTTCGATGTGCTGCAGCCCTATTTAATTTAAAGCAAATCTTATCATTTGAACTCCAAAAGAGGCTAAAATGAAAACATTTACTACAATCTTCAATTAAGGTACTTGATTCATCTTCTGTATTCAGTAGTTGAAGTTAGGGTTGGGCCATATCGTATCGCATATCGTTATCGTGATATAATGTTTTGATATCGTTGTCATTTTTTATATCGTTGTGGACACAATATAATTTATGTTACGCTCTGCTCCATCAGAGCAGCATAAACGGTGACTGTAGAACACGGGGACACGTGCTGAAAAAGTAAAATGAAATGAAGGATGTAAACTGCTTGAGTAGATCATATTTGGACAATTATATTGTCAAATATATCGTTATCGTGATATTTATTTTTTCATATCATGATATAGATTTTAGGCCATATCGCCCAGCCCTAGTTGAAGTCTTCGAACGTTTCGCCTCTCATCCAAAAGGCTTCGTCAGCGACAAAAGTCCATCTCAGGCCGCAGCTGAAGATATAGACCAATGGGGAGGAGTTAAGGTTGGCCCGGCTCCTCCCCTCTAATCACAGCTACTTTCTTTCCTGACAAAAATAGCGTCTTTAACTCCTCTTTCAAACCAACGTTCTTCTTTAGCTAAAATGTTGACCTCCCCGTCCTCAAAGGAGTGGTTGGAGGCTTTGAGGTGGAGGTGCACCGCCGACTGAGGGCCGCTTGTGCTTTCTCTTCGGTGTTGAGAAAGTCTCTTCTGTAAAACTTGTTTAGTTTCTCCAATATAATGTTCTTTGCATTCTTCTTCTTTGCATTGAATAGAATAAACCACATTGCTTTGTTTGTGGCTCGGAGTTTTGTCTTTGGGATGAACTCATTTTTGTCTCACAAAAGCTTTTTTTGTCAGGAAAGAAAATCTCTCCATGAACCAGAATGGTGGGCTCAGATTGAATCTTCTGTCACTTTACTCCAATCTCCTTCGGGAGAAACCGCCAGGGCACGGCCAGGGCACGGCCAGTCCAAGGAGACGACACCTCAGCCAACAAAAGAACAATAGGCAGGTAATTAGCAGTGATCAGCCATGAATAGGACAGGATTGACCGATACGGAGGTGAGCAGGTCGTTCGAGACGCTCTACTTCAAAGGTGTTTACCCATAGGTGAGAGTAGCTGTGATTAGAGAGGAGGAGCCGGGCCAACCCTAACTCCTCCCCCTTGGTCTATATCTTCAGCTGCGGGCTGAGTGGGACTTTTGTTGCTGACGAAGCTTTTTGGATGTGAGGCGAAATGTTTGAAGACTTCAAGTACAGAGTACCTTCATTGAAGATAGACAACTCCTGTACGACTGAGAACTTACACAGACATTTACTACAATGTTACTGATGGTTATAACTTATATATGACCATTTACATTTGAATTTTTAAACTTTTACACAGATATTAGTGATGCCAGGTAAAAGGCAAGCCTTTTCAACATTACACTCCTGACCAGTGTGCCTCATTGTAAGAAGTACTGCTCCCCCTGTTGGTGCGGAAACATCTTGTACTCGCACTAAAAAAAACAATGAATTGGGAAGAATCTAGTTTTCAAACAGATACATTCATTATTTCAAGACTTTATTGAGGACACGGAAGCATTGTCCATAGAGTAAAAAGGTTCTGGTCCTAGTTGTTGGGCCTCAGTTTCAGTACTTGGTTTGTATTCTTGCTCATTCAAACCAGTTTTAATTTTTCCTCCTCTTTGTGTTTTTGCAGAGCACTCAGTCGTTTCCTGCCTTCCTCATCAGAGCATCTCTGTTCGTTTCTCTCGTTGTGAGTCCTTCAGAAGGTCGACATGACGGAGGCGTGGCAGGGCAACCCCGCCGTGGTGCACACTCTGCCCCAGGGAGCGGAGAGCGCTCTGGGCTGCGCGGTGTACGGCGTGGTCCTTCAGCAGGACGCCTCGTCCCTCCAGCAGGCGCAGCCGCAGCTCGGCGTTCAGGCGCAGCAGACGCAAATGCAGGTCACCAAGTGCAACGCCTGCGGCCAGGACATCTCGCATCTCGCCAACCCGCACGAGCACCAGTGCATGGTCACGCAGGATCGCTCGTTCCAATGCACGCAGTGTATGAAGATCTTCAGCCAGGCCACGGACCTCCTAGAGCATCAGTGCGTCCAGGTGGAGCAGAAGCCGTTCGTCTGTGGCGTCTGCAAAATGGGCTTCTCGTTGTTGACGTCGCTGGCGCAGCATCACAACTCGCACGGGAACGGGAACAATCCAATGAAGTGCTCCATCTGTGAGAAGACCTACAGGCCCGGGTCCGGCAACGTGACCCCGACTTCCTCCGCCGCCAACCCGCAGCAACCGTCCAACGGCGAGACGTCCGGCGGCGTTGCCTCCATCGGCGAATCCTCTCCGCCCGCGTTCGAGGCGTCCTCCCCGGACCGGCCGTACAAGTGCTCCGTGTGCCACAAGGGTTTCCGCCACCTGTCCGAGCTGACGCGGCACGAGCGGGTGCACACCGGCGAGAAGCCCTACAAGTGCGACCAGTGCGACAAGAGCTTCAGCCAGTCGTCCCACCTGGCCCACCACCAGCGCACGCACAGCTCGGAGCGGCCGTACAAGTGCGCCGTGTGCGAGAAGAGCTTCAAGCACCGCTCCCACCTGGTGCGCCACATGTACGCGCACTCCGGCGAGCACCTGTTCAAGTGCAACCTCTGCGAGATGCACTTCAAGGAGTCGTCGGAGCTGCTGCACCACCAGTGTCAGCCGGAGGGGGAGCGGCCGTTCGCCTGCGAGTCGTGCGGGAAGAGCTTCAAGCGGCCGTCGGACCTGCGGCAGCACGAGCGCACGCATTCGGAGGAGCGCCCCTTCCAGTGCGAGGAGTGCCAGATGAGCTTCAAGCAGCAGTACGCGCTGGTCCGCCACCGGCGCACCCACAAGAACCCCGCCGACCGGCCCTTCAAGTGCAACCTGTGCGACAAGGGCTTCCTGCAGCCGTCGCACCTCCTCTACCACCAGCAGGTGCACGGCATGGAGAGCCTGTTCAAGTGCGCCTCGTGCCAGAAGTCCTTCAGCCAGTCGGGCGAGCTGCTGAAGCACAAATGCGGCGGCGAGGTGGAGAAGCCGTACAAGTGCGACGTGTGCGGCAAGGGCTACAAGAAGAACTCGACCCTGCAGCGCCACCAGAACTCGCACTGCACCGAGAAGCCGCTCAAGTGCTCCCTGTGCGACAAGCGCTTCGTGTCGTCGTCGGAGTTCGTGCAGCACCGGTGCGACCCGACGCGCGAGAAGCCGCTCAAGTGCCCCGACTGCGAGAAGCGCTTCCGGTACTCGTCGGAGCTGCAGCGCCACCGCCGCGTGCACACGGGCGAGAAGCCGTTCAAGTGCGCCAGCTGCGACAAGAGCTTCAAGCAGCGCGAGCACTTGGCCAAGCACCAGAGCGTCCACTCCCGGGAGACGCAGTTCAAGTGCGTGTGGTGCGGCGAGCGGTTCATGGATCTGAACGCGCTGCAGGAGCACACGGTCCAGCACACGGCGGAGGGCGAGAGCTTCCCCGAAGAGCAGCAGTGCATCTCGTAAAACCACCGGGAGAAATGTACCTAGAAAAGGAAAAAAAAATAGCATCTACGTTTAATATTAGGGCGTAAGCAAAGGACCGTGACTATATTAGAGAATCATATTGTGCTCTTATCGTCCTGTGCACCCCGGTGAACAGAAAGAGGCTGCGCTTTTTTAATGACAAGAATTCACAGCAGACGAGATACGATTGAGAATTTATAACCACGGTTATTAGGTCCCCTTAGATATTTGTGTGTAACTTTATTCAAGACTTTACCAGACTCTACACGACACTATACTGTACATGGACACGCACTTCCATTTAGGGCCCGATGTGGTGAAGGGGGTTGAAAAGGCCGACATATTTGGCCCGCTGGCACTTGTATTATCCTTGTATCCTTTTGGAGTTGTTTATAAGCATCACTGGCCCCTCTTCTGAGTATCAGAACTTAAGCATGGGCGATTCTGTTACGTGGTGAGCAGTTTATGTCGGGCTCATTTTAAAGCTCTAACCCCCTCTTTCAGATGCAAAGAAACAGCAAGGCTCTATCGTCTTCTGTTCCAGAGATATTCTCAGGAATGTTGGCCGAGTCGACGTCGGCCATAACAGCAACACTGGGCATCTACGTTGGCTAATAATATCAGCCAATATATTGGTCGGCTCCTACTTCCCTTTAATTTCCAGAAACATTTTTCAAATATTGAAAACAATAGGGCTTGAGTTTGCCGTCAAGTATAACCAGAGGAGACTTAAAATTGGCTGGTAGATATACAGTTAGCACCGGTTTAGAAACTTTTCACACCGCGCAGCATCTTGTAATAAAGTATTTGACCTTCCAAGTTCTGCCGGGTCTGGATTCAAATGAAATCGGGACCAAGCCGGGTCCAATATAGTGCCCGTAGTACTAGCGATTGGGTCTTTTCCCCTCCCTTGGAAAGCGAGTATTTTATTTGTTTCAAATATAGACATTCCTTTCCTTTTATCTGTCCAAAGCCCTGACCTTTCTTTGTTTTAGATATCTTTGTCGTTACTTGCTGTCCCCGTGAATGTGCCATTTATTCCGCAGCCCCCCCTTTGAAACCGCTAAAACCACCATCTACAACTCGAGCCTTTTTCTGTTCACCGATTGGCCCTAAAACTTTGCTTAAGCTAAAACGCGCCAGCCTTTCGCCCCCTTCACTTCTCTGACCCCCCCCCCCCCCCCCCAACCACGATTTACCTATTCGTTCTCCCGACAAGACTTGAAGCAAATAAACGTTCGAAACGCGGGACCCCCCCTCTAAAAGTGTATCCTACCATTTAAGTTTTGTGAATTTTTTGCATGTGAGTCGACATTTTCCGTTCCCAAGAAATGGCCAGAAGTTTCCAGGGAAAAAAATACCTCTGGAATTCATGTGCCTTTTTTTTTTCTTTTTATAAACGTTGTGTTTTGCTTTTAAGTTTCGTATGTTCCTCATGTATCTATCTATATTTCTCCTCCTATTTCTGCAATAAGCGTCAAAAATGGCTGGCTTTCCCCCCCCGTGTAGTATTTCCTAGTTAGCGCCATCTGTTCGTGCATGGATATTTATCACTCTCTTTACTCACTGTTGTATAATAGTTTTGTTATTTTAGAAAACATCCTACAAAGACTTAAAAAAACCGTGTGGGTTCGTGAATATGTATAGCCTGTGTCCTATTAAAAAAAAAAAGAAGAAGAGAGACGTGTTATTGCATCTTTGTATTGGGACGATTCCGCCGCCGCCGCAAGCTAACGGTCCATTTTTGTACAAACTTAACGGAAACGTTGAATATTGACTATATCGGTGTCATGTGTGCTTTTTAGATTTTAGATACAACCTCCCAGTTTCAAAGTGATTTACAAATTGACTTCAGTAAGGTTTTGCGTTCAGTGGGTTTCATTTAGACTGGTGCTAAATAACGAGTGCAAGCTGGAGAATGGCACTAACAAGGAACCGTATTGAGGCCACAAACCTGATGTGTAAATGAGAGCGAGACGTCTAATGGGCAACTATTTGGTATATGACCCCCTGTATGGGCTCGGCACACGGGGACTTTGCTCCCTTGCACAATGAGGCGGAAAAACTGCTCCAGCGACAGGCCACATGTCGGCGTGTCCACACAGGCACACGCCGAGGCGATACGAGAAAGTATTGGAAAAGTATTGAACTTGTCGCTGTCGCCCGCCTCCACTTGGCAGTACAACCAATCAATGAGGGTTTTATTGACAAACCAATGATCTGAAGGAGCTACAGAGCAAACACCACCATGAGGAAAGGAACATTTTTGACTTGCCTGATTTTCTCACATGTCCAATAATATCTATATAATAATAATAATATAATAATAATCATATATGCCCTGAAGAAGACCATTGTTAGGTCGAAACGCGTTGGCATGTCCATTTAATAAAGGACTTTTATATTGCAGTCGGAGTGCCTCAGATTCCCTTTTTTGCTCTTCTGTTTTATAATATCTATATAATATTTACATTTCCTTCCAAATGGCCTTTTAATGAACAACATTCAGTATATCTTTCCCCATTTCAATTCATTATCAATGCTGTAAAACCATCCTGGGAGTTGGATTCTCACCGTGGAGGCTCTGAGTTTCGCCGATTGCTGTCGTTTGTCGCGTCCCGTGTGTTGAGCCCATAAGTCGCCCTCTTCGCTGAAACTGAACCTTTTGTTTTTACTAAGTTATATACTAACAATTAAATTAAACCTGATACGCCTTTATTTATCAAGACCTGGTTTAATACATTTTCTTTTTATATTGCTCGCTAAATTTTACTCGTGTTTCCTTTGACACAATTGTACATTCTAATTACTGGCTTGATTTCCAATTCTGTGCAGCACCCCGCCGAACCTTTTTAACCTTTTCTAGTTAATGTTTAGCCGGCTTTCTTTGTTGGACAGGACCCCAGGACAAACACTTACAAATGGATCACGTTTCTCTTCTCCTTTGGCACACCTGACACTTATCCGGCCTTATTTCACATTTCCGTTTGTGCGCAAGACCTTTTGTAGCGTCAGGGCGATGGAGTCGATTTCCAGTCGAGGTTTTTCGGGGGGACTTTTTCGAGGCTCGGCTCTGGTGCACCGTTGTTTTTTTTTCTGGACTACTGAACCTAGTCTGTTCCGTTCTAGAGTCGTGTGGCAAAACATGTAAAAGTGCTTTCGGATTACGTTCTACTTGTTCATTGTTTTATAAAAGTATTTTTGTTTGGTATTTTTGTTCCTGAACAAACGAGGAAGCTTTCACCAGGTTTTAGACCCTTCACAGACTTCACGGTTTGTTTATTGTAAATGAAAATACGGCAAAGGTTTGGGACAATGGGAGAGCCTCCAATTGCCTCGGAGGTCGATATCGCTGTAATCTTTGGGCCACGGGACACGAAAACCTGACAAAGTTTAAAAGGCAAAGAAACCCCAAACAATCACACTGTTGTTGTACTTAGGGCTGGGGCCATGCGCTTTTGTCTCAGTAGAATACACATGACAATACACACAGAGGCCGACACGAACGATATTGCCATGACATTGTATTGCTGTTCATAAGTATGGCATTGATTTTGACATTAAATGTTGCAACACAGGGTATGCACGTGAGTTCTTTTCATTCTAAACCGTGTCAAAACAAGTGACAATGCAGACTCGCCACTCGTTTGGCTCTGTTGCTATGCTGTTGCCACGGTGGGACGCCAGTGGTTCTCTGACTTTTCAGACCAAGCTTCACCTTATGAAATATTTGCTCTAAAATGTATTGGAATTGGACTAAATTAGTTATAGGAAGTCATAGGGAGGAAAAAAGACTAGATGTTTTTTAGTGCTGATTAGTTTAAATGGAAGAGCCAGACTTTTAAAATGTCTGTCATTTTCACTTTTCCGAATGTTTTACTTCTTGTCAGACTGGTTTCGATGTAATTCTAACCTATTCAATTCATGCAAGTTAAAGTATTGCAGTTCGTTATGATAAAATAAAATCATAAATTGAATCCTTAGTTTATTAGAATATATTGTATCATGTATTGTATCAGGCCCTCTGTATCGTGATATGTATTATATCGCAACAAAAGCGTAACGTCTCAGCCCTAATAAACTGAAACCAGAAACCTAAACACATTACTGTAAACCTGTACCATCTGAAGAAGCCTGTATGAAGTTTGAAAACCACTACTCTACCCTGAATGAGCTAGCGAAAAAAAAGAATCTGCTCTGGTTTCCTGATGTCATGAGCCAAATGTTAATCTGACACATAGTGAAATATTTTATATTTGTCCAAGCCAATATCTAAACAAAATGTGGGCATTTTTCCTCTGAAATCAGTGGAGCTCGGGGTTTTCAAATCAATATATTGTCCCAGTCCTAGGTCTTACTTTTCCCAAAAAACTATTTTCATCCTTGTCCCACACTTTGCCTTACGACAGAATTGTAGAGATTTAGCACCATTTATTTGCAACAGGCGGCTTGAACGCTACTGCTGTCTGTAAAATTACGTGAATATGAACTTATCTACTCCTGACACCTCTGCAGTATGTATTTAAATAAATGTTTTTTGGAGTTTTGGAAAATGAAAAAAAATAAAAAATAAGGGACGATTGAACGGAGAAACAACTGAAGGAAATGACTCTTGTTGATACTGTAAACATACAATAAAACGCTTTTAACTCCAGTCTACTTTTTTCCCAATTGTTTTAATATTTCTTGCCAAGTTTCCCTGTAAGAACATTGATTTAAAGGCTTAATTATTCAGTTCATAGATACTGACCAAATCATAGTCTAATAATTATTATTTTTGTAAAGATTAAAAAGCGATATGGCAGAAGGAAATGCATTTGTAAAGTTAATAGTTGAAGTATTACAGATTTAATGACGAATTTGCTTACAAATTTATTTTACATTTAGTCATTTTTACTGTTTTTTTGTTTGTTTGCGCTTGTGTCTTCCTGCTCCTATAGATGGCGCTATATCGCTCTTTCCCGGACCTCCACACAGAAGAAGCCCTGTACTTCCGCGTTGGTCACGTGAGTGCAGTTGAGGAAGCGCCTGGGCAAAACAACAAAAGCTGCTCATATTTCCACAAAGCAGGCGACTTTTAACCCAGATACACGCATTTATAAAGACGACACTGTCACGCACCAATCCCCGGAGTCGTTAGAAGCCGTTTCAGAGCCATATCCCGCTGTTTCTGAGGAGGTTTTTTTTTAAGGTTTCTCTGAGGATGACGGCAGCGGTGTTCTTCGGCTGTACGTTCATCGCGTTCGGCCCAGCCATCGCCCTGTTCCTGTTCACCGTCTCCAGAGAACCGCTGCGGGTCATTTTCCTGATCGCAGGGTGGGTCCGCTTCACCAGTGTCATATGACTGGGTTTAAATGCCTTTGTGGAGCAAGACGAGGCTGCTCATGCTAAGTCTGTTGAATGGAGGAGCTAACGAAGCTAACGGGGCAACAGTAAAGTCAAGTTATTAGCCACTTTTCTCAAACAAACCTGTGCCACATACATATATTTATATTTTTAGGTCGCCATGAATTGTAATGGCCATTTCAATTATTGGTTAATACACGTCACGTTTTTGTAAGAAGTTAATTTTAATATTAACACTTTTGAGTCTTTTAAAGAAGTGCTAGTTACTCTTTTATCAATACCCATTTACAAGACAGATGCATGTTTTATCACATGGACCCATTTTCTTTTCTTCTATTGCCTGTTTACATTTTCTTTGTAAATGTACAAAGAAGATTTGTACATGTACAAGGCTGTACGATGATTTCAGAGGCACTA
Organism: Proterorhinus semilunaris; assembly: GCA_021464625.1. Lineage (NCBI taxonomy): Eukaryota > Metazoa > Chordata > Actinopteri > Gobiiformes > Gobiidae > Proterorhinus > Proterorhinus semilunaris. The sequence continues at coordinate 38,596,808 of CM038346.1, forward strand.
CAACTGAACATGTCATTTATTATGCACTGTCCCATCTTAAATAAATCACTTGGGTTGCCTTAAGCTGCAATCAACACACAAACACAAGTTTTATTTGATGCAGATGTGTATTCCTAATTCCAAAGCTAACAACATCCAGAGCTCAGTCCCTGAGCTTTAATAACCGGAGGCTTCACTGGAACTGATTAAGACTTGATTGTTTGAAAGCAGTGTTAATTTCGTCGACTAAAATATTTAGTCTTAATTTTAGTCAAAGTGATTTTTTTGACGACTAAAATTGGACTAAAACTAAATTTAAAGTTTTTCATGCGACTAAAACTATGACTAAAATGTCCAGATATTTTAGTCGACTAAAATGAGACTAAATAAAAATGAAAAGGACAGACTAAAATCATCCAAACTTCTATTGACAGTCTGAAAGAGCCTCATATCATGTAAATTCACAGCTAAAGGAACAGCTCTGAGCTTTGTTCATGAGGGAGCAGCTCCATGAAGCAGAGGACCTCGATTAAATATGATTATAGTAAATATTATTAATACAAAGTCGATTAAATTTGTCTTAAATTTAGTCGACTAAATTGACTTGCAATTTTAGTCGACTAAAACTCAACTAAAATTTAAGGTATTTTTTTGACTAAATCTCGACTAAAATTGAACTACATTTTCGTCAAAAGACTAAGACTAAAACTAAATTAAAATATCTTGTCAAAATTAACACTGTTTGAAAGCAGGTTCAGGTGCTGAGATTGTGGAAGTAGAAGAGTCCCTTTTATGGTCTAGTTTAAGCAAGAGAATGATGGCATAATTGTCCTGAGCACCAAAGCTTCATGTGAACTTAATGTTTACATTATGTAAAAAACGATTGGAATTGTGAATACATCAAGACTACGGTTGTCATCAGCAAAACCTATTTTATTTGAACATGTTGACATCCGATATGGAGACACAGATGTGTCATGTTTTATGAAATACGAACATCTTTTTGATCACCTGCTTTTAAAGTGTTATGTTTCGTCGTCTGTGTAATCATTCCTGATCTGGTTTGGAGTTTAGATCCTTATCTCAGAGTTGATTTATTTTTGTCTCGTATTTTCGTATTGCTTAATAGGCATGCACTCGTCCTATGAAGCGTATCATTTATGTATTTTATTGATATAGTTGTAAGGTTAGGCATACTGTCCTTCAATGAGGAGTGCTGCTTCCTATTCATCCATACAGGACACAATAAAGCAAGCCAAACAAGGCAATAATAACGAGTTACAAGCATAATCAAATCATGAAAGTGTTCTTAATCACAAATCATATGGAGGAAGGGATAAATTAGTTTAGTAATATCCAATATTCTGAAAGAATATAATAATTTACATCCAGGAGGAGCATTGGCTTTGTGTTGAGATGTTTTTCTTCTCGTCCCCAGAGCGTTCTTCTGGCTGGTGTCTCTGCTGCTGTCGTCTCTGGTCTGGTTCATCTCGGTTCAGATCAGTGATAAGAACAGTCTGTCTCAGCAGAAAGGGCTGCTCATCTTCGGAGTGGTGCTGTCCGTGCTGCTGCAAGAGACCTTCAGATTTGCCTACTACAAACTGCTCAAGTAAGACACGCACTCGGCGATAAAATGGATCCAGTTTAATGGTATCCTTTGCTACTGTGCCTCCTGAGTGTCACAATGGAGGCTCCTGATATTAAAGGGTGCAGCTAAACTCTTATGATTACACTGGTTTACCACAAATTTGGTGTTTACGTTTTGTGAAATGATTTAGGACAATGTGGACGTGCTGAATCCCCAAATCACACTGGTTTTGCTCAATCAGGTCAATTTATTTTTGTTCAAATGTTGCCGAAGGGCATGGTCTTTACAATGTGTTCCATCCTAGTGCCTGTCTGTCCACAGTTTTGGGGAGACGGGTTAATTGGAACATCATTTTAATTTGTACTGATGTTTTAGTACAAAGCGGCTGTGCTTACAAACTAGCATGTTTGGTGACAGTTTTATATATAAAAGGCACTTTTATGATTTGATACAGAAGTTTACTTCTTAGTAGAGGTCGACTGATATGGGTTTTTCCAATGCTGATGCATATTTAGAAACATTTTGGCCGATATTTCCAAATGTCTGATCTATAATATTATTTTTATATATATATATATATATATATATATATATATATTACTTTGGGTGATTCATTCACAGTTTCTGTCCCAGCTTTGATTAGTTGTCGTTAGCATTAGCATATTGTTACTAGCCGCGGGATTTTGCACGGCGATCAAAAATACAATTGTGGAGGTTAAACTCAGCGATTGTGTTCTCCATGTTCTGTGCTTCACGATGACATACAGCATGTCCATATTGACTGAGGATTAGTGACACTTGTATTGAACAAACTTGTAGTTAACACATTTTCATCGTGATGTTTCTCTGTTCCCCTGGGGGCCCTGACTTCGCTCTCAGGAAGTCTCTATCACTTTCGGTCACAGAGAGATTGTATCTGCGCTAGATCTGCCGATGACCGATATTGTAAAATCCCCAAGTATTGGCTTGATATATCGGTCGACCGGTACTTCTTAGAAAAGCCCAAAAAATATGTCTAGGTTTAACTGAATGACAAAAAGTCAAAATCATGTGCGTCATAGGGTTGTTCCATTTCATGTTGATACCACAGGTAACGGTGAGTACCCGAACCCAAACTTATCTGATACCAAATTGTGTTTTTTGAGCTCTATATTATCTTTTCTCTTTTTGTAAATGTAGAAAAAAAGCAGCTTAAGTCACAGCGCACACGTGCTACAGGTTTTGGTATATTTTTCCAGGCTTCGTTATTGTTTTTACGGTGTTCACTTGCTGTGGTATCAGACTTGTACTCTGTATCAGCGACTACTTGAATTGGGTGTTAAAAACTGGTATGGAAACAACACTAGTGCCTCATGGAATACAGAGATGGAAAAATCCACTGAGCACAAAAACCTGTCATTTTCAGATTCCGCGTTCCAAAAATTTTCTAATTTTAAATATTCAGACACCTCACACGTTGTTTTTTTTTTTTTTTGTAACCCGGTGTATATAATGAAGCAGTGAAAAGCATATTCATACTTGTTTTTGTAGAAAAGCCAATGAGGGTCTGCTGGCTCTGAGTCAGGAGGAGACGATGCCCATCTCCATCAAACAGCTGGCCTACGGTAAGTGTCCCGTCCTTATCGTCCCATGTAACACATGCAAAGCCTGTTCTTTACATGTACTGACCCGCTCCTGACCCTCTCTCTGCTCAGTGTCCGGTCTGGGCTTCGGCTTCATGAGCGGCGCCTTTTCGGTGGTGAATATTCTGGCTGACTCAGCGGGTCCTGGGACAGTGGGGATCCACGGAGACTCGCAGCACTATTTCCTCTCCTCAGGTCTGCCACCGGATTAACGTTCAACTTTTATTATGATAAAAACATTTTGGCCATTTTTATTCTTGAAATGCCTCATTATCACAGGTGCTCGTCATATCTTGATAAAATGCATTCACTTCTGTTATTCAACTATTAACTGTTATTAAACATGCAAAGTGAGATATGTATAGCCTTATATTTGTTATAATTTTGATTACTATGACTCCGCTTGTAAAAACCCCAAATTAAAAATCAGAAATTAGAATATTTTGAAAATGGACTGTAAGCCATAATTTTCTAAATTAAAACAAAAAAAGGCTTTACATATCTCACTTTGCATGTCATGAGTCTATATCATTTATTACTTTCACATTTTAAGTAATAAGAAATAAATGAACATTTTCGTGATATTCTAGTTATATGACGAGCACCTGCATATACAATTTAGAGCAGAAGTTCATATCTCTAAACCTATATTATCCCTATTCACCGACAGCATCTCGCTTTAACCCCCCCCATCAAAAAGCGACAAAAAGATTCAACAAATGTGACAAAAACGCAGTGACAAGAGTTACGTTCACTTTTGTAGGTCTTAGCTTTCAAATGAAGCGTTGCTCTCCAGTCAAGAAGCTTTTAGATTTAGGTAAAGCCAAACTGGAGACAATGTGTTGAAATGAAAGGACTGATAAAAGGCCTTTATTTCAGCGTGGCCATTTGCCTTTCAGCCGTATTAGGCCTTCATCAGGGCAAGCTCGAGTGATCTGTCAGGATGCAGCTTTTCAACTGTATTAGGTGGTCACATGCACCATAGGGCTGGAACTCAGTCAGCTGATGTATTTGAAATCCTGCTCATAGGATGTTACTGCAAGTACAAACACAATCGGCAAAACATCAATAAAATGATGCACAATTATCTATAATTTATTTACAGCCATATATACAAACATCTTCTATAAACAGAAGCATTAAAGAAAAGTGGTAAAGTCCAGGTCTCCATTGAGACCTGGATACTCTGTTGAGTGTAAATCCAGAAGGACTCCTTCTGCAGGAGCTTTTTAAGTCTGTCGCCTCCTCTTTGGGACTCAGGGATGTGATCTATACCATACGCCTTTAAGGTGTTAAGTCCATGGTTCGAATGTTGAAAATGCAATGCCATGGGGGTTTCAATGTGTTGAAATGGTTTGGCATAACCGCACGTTTTTTTTTTTCAATAGTGTGCAGTTTTAGTGAACAGGAAAGACCACAAGCTAATCTAGGAAATGGCACATTTCAATAGCGAAAGAGAAGCTTTTTGATGATGGAGTGAGGTTAATGCTTTTTCCTCTCTCTGCTCCTGTAGCGTTCATGACGATGGCCATTATCCTGCTGCACATGTTCTGGGGCGTGGTTTTCTTCGACGGCTGTGAGAAGCAGCGCTGGTGGGCCGTCGCCGCCGTCATCGCCAGCCATCTCACCGTCTCCTGTTTGGTGAGGGTCAATTAGGGCTGCTCGATTATAGAAAAAATAGTTTAAGATTATTTTAGTCATAATTGTAATCACGATTATTCAAATGATTATTTGCTGCCTTTATTTATTCATCTAAATATCTTCTTTGGACAATTAAAAAAGTCCAATTTATATTAAATATGCTCACGTTTCTAAAATCATTAAAGCTCTATCTCACCTGCCCCCTGCTGGCCAGCCCTCACACCTGCCCAAGCAAACCTGATGGCATCACCACTCAGTAGCACATGAAATGCGAAAGGAATGGAAACAATCATCGCAGCGGCATGAAATAATAGGAGTTTGCTTTGAGCTCTGTTGATCTGCTCCTGAAGAAGAGTTTGAGTCTGTGTCCAAATGTCCACTCTACTCCCTATATAGTGCACTATATAGTGGATACGCCATTTTGTAGGGGTGTTCGAATGTCCAGGGAGAAAAAAGTAGTGCACTCAAAATTTCCCACAAAGCATTCTGAAAAGTAGTGAGCATCAGTGGTCAATATAGACCACAATGCATTGGGAAAGTCGGAGAAGAACGGACGACAGCGACAGGTCTTTGAACTAAACACAGCACGACTGAATGGAATCAGCCGTTTCAATCGCGTGTTTCTCATGAATAAACGACTTGAATATAAACGGCTACGGCGAAAAGATGCTAACGTTAGCCGCTTGCCTTTAGCTCGAGCTGTTAAAAGGCAATAATCCAAGCTGTTTTCTTCATTCTATGTGAAATAAAACGTATCTGACTCATATTTATCCATAAATATTCAATTGTCTCTTGAGTTTGTGAGATTGTGAGAAACTGAACAGAATGTGCATCCTCTTAATCGTAAGTCTCGCTTCTTTTCTCCTCCACAGACGTTCCAGAACCCGGAGTACGTGGGGAGCCTGGTGCCCACCTACGTGATCATGTTCCTGATGGGAGTGTGGGCGTTTTACTGCGCCGGCGGGACCCTGCGCAACCTCAAACTGTGCCTCACCTGCACGGACAAGGACTTCCTGCTGGCCAACCACAGGGTCAGATAACTCTACGGACGCTAACTGGAATCTAAACCACTTTACCCAGAATAAAATAAAAAATAAAAACGGAACTCTGTAACTTAGTTTTCTCAACGTGTGAAGTTAAAGGAGCTGCACCCCCTTTTTGTTTTTTTTCTTGTCGATTAAAATCCAGCGAGGTCCCTCTTGCCCGGCTGCATTTGTGGCGAAAGAAACGTCCTCTGCAGCGTGTTCTGTACTATTTTTTGTGTGATTATAAACCCTGAACGCTTCAAAAATGAAACAGTAAGTAATAAAAGTGTTGTGTGCTTTTAATTAGGGCAGGGTACCATTAAACGAGGCCAGTCTCGTATTCTACCGTTCTACCGGTATTGAGGAAAAAATGAAAGTATCGAAAGCAGGTATGGGAAAAAATCTTTCGATCCAAGTTTTGATGCTGTTGGTTCAGGGACAAAATTAAAGCCGCTCTGTGTAAAATTTCACCCAATAAATGAAATTGAAATCCAAGCATTTATTTTATGACCGATATTTTCATCATTGAAAAATCCCTCATAAATGTACAAACTGAGGCTCAGCTCTCCTAAGACATGACTGTAACTTTACCGGAAGTGGGTACGTCTCCAGCTCGTCTCCCTGGAGATGTGACTAAAGTTTTGACTAAAAATGTGAGATTTAAATAGGTTCGGTCCTCATCCAAATCCATTCTTTGATTACCCATTCCAAATTAGCATTTTCTGTGTCGAAATGGTAATTGGGAACATGTTTTGTATTGATGGCAACAGTCTAGTCCAAATTGTTACGCGGTGTGCCTTTTAAAGGAGAAGTGACTTGGTTGTTTCAGCTCAAATAAAAAATTTTTTTTTTTACATTTTATAGGGGTTTTTTTGCCCTTTGTTTACCCCATCATTTTATATTACAAATATTTTCCCAATCCTCCCCCCCCCCCCCCCCCCCCAACTTTATTACAAATGTTTTCCTTATTTTTGCCACAATTCCTCCCAAATGATTCCCCATTTTGACAAATATCTTCGTATAGGTATCGGGAAAAGTATTGTTCAAATACTGGTATAAGATGTAACAGTACCCAGCCCTACCTTCTAACTGAATTAAGGGGTGAATAAAGGCCTAGCCCTCCCCCTGGGTCACCTCCGGGACAACAAAGACAAAGTGTGCGTCACACACATCTGTCCATTATATTTTTATAAAATTATATCAGGAGTTCACAAGTGTTTGGTCGCTTCTTTGAACTCAGAATTTGAAAAAGAGAAAATGTCTATGGAAACTAAGGGAACACAGTAAAATTACTGAATTCCGCTTTAGGCGGCACGGTAGCACAGCGGTTAGCACTCGTGCTTCACAGCTAGAAGGTCCAGGGTTCGATTCCCACCTGGGTGGGGCCTTTCTGTGTGGAGTTTGCATGTTCTCCCCATGTCTGCGTATAGGTTTCCTCCGGGTACTCCGGTTTCCCCTACCACTAAAAACATGTACAATAGGCCAGGATGAATGAGTGTGTTTGAGAGTGCACATGGGGGACGACGGATGGAAATTAGCCCAAGGCTACAATCCGGTGTGGCGTGTTTACATGCATGAGACCCATGTATGTTCATTAACATGCACTGTCCCGACCAAATAAACCAATAAATAAAAAAATAAAAAATAAGATACAATTTTTCTTTTTCAAAATTGTGCAGAGGACAGTGGAACAAAATCCAGCTTCAACAATACACTACCTTTTTAAAGTTTTGTCCAGTCCACATGAGTGAGGATCACACTTTTATTTAGTTTTTTCTTAAGAAATCTCCATGTAAATATTGAAAAATTATCTTTTGGTACACAATTATTTCAAACTCCCGAGTCCTGGGAGCCTCACCCACAACCTCCAAATCTTGATAATTTTTCAGGTTTTAGGGACAGATTGGTCTGTAAATATAGGCAAGGCAAGGCAGCTTTATTTATACCGCGCATTTCGTACACAAGGCACCTCAATATACGAGATGTCACCTGGAAACGACAAGGAAAAGAAATCCAATCTGCACAATATTCTGTTTTTCCATTTCACTGCACAAACCTTTAGCCATAAATGTATTTGGGGAAAGTCAAGGGACATTTACAGACACTGAATGTCCCCTAGTACTTTTATTGAATAAGTCGGTGTCTGACTTATTAAAATGGACATTTCCTGCAGATGGGGCTTAAGAATAGACTTTAAAATAACTTTTAATATGTTTTAAAATTTAAATAAACTCCTTAAAGAATGAAATGGTAAATGGCGCTAGAGCTGGAGAGGACTTTGCCTAGGGCTCCTCCTGCTGGCCGCTGTAGGAATAATGTATTAAAAAGGAACTGTTTCGATTTACAGTGTGGTTTACAGTTTCAGCGCGGCTTGATAAACACACTTTGAACCGATATAATGCTGGATTATGAGCTTTAATAATGCGGAGGACAGTTTGGGGTTTTAACAGAGATGCAATAAAACGAGGAAATACAGAACAAAATGCTGGAACTGTAGAGGAAACGGCGAAATGTAACCGCTTTGCCTGAGGATTACTCAAAACTGTATGAATGTAGTAAAATAGTACTCAAGGCATATAGGCGCTGGGCCAGTGTGTGCTGTGGGGCTTGAGCACCCATCCTCACACATGTGCCCTGATTACAGAATGACCTGTGAATCACGGGAGCTCTTCTCCTCTACTCCGTCAATGACATTACTATGCTGTAGGTTCTTTCTTGGCTCAATACGAGAGCCCGACATGTAAGCAGGAGTTTGCGAGATCCAGCCTGACGCTCGTCCGTGGCAATGGTTCACAAAGTGGAGGTCACGGGACACTAAAGTGGGACACAAAATATTTTTTCCATCAATCAATGGTTTTGTATAGCCCAATATCACAACAGGAGTTGCCTCATAGGGCTGTAACAAACATTAAGGCAATAAAACAGAACAGTAAATAAGACAATGTAAAGTTTCCATTTATGACGTTGAATTTGATGTATTTTTGATTGAAAACAGCAGATTTTAGTAAAATGTATTAATATCTACATATAATTTCCAAGCTAACATCATTAACCTCTTACACCTCCACCTGAACCAAGCACATTCTCTCCAGTTTGGCTTTACCCAAATATAAACGCTTCTTGACAAAAAAAGCATCAAAATGGGGACAAAAGGAAAATGACAATGAAAACACAACAAAAAAGTGGCTAAAATGTGATAATAAAGCAATGGAAAAAGTGACAAAATTGAGACAAATGCAATTAAAAACCAAAACTCACACGTTTTCTTATGTCGTTAATCTACAGCAAAGGTTTCAAATTGTTTTCTGAATGTTTTTTCCTTGGTAAATTTGGTTTCTCTTTGGGGAGCGGCTGTTTTCATTTTTACTGTAAACTGGACAATATAGAAGCAGACTGTGTTTATTTCTGTGAATCTTGTAAATATTTCTGAACTGAATGTGATTTTGTGCAAATTTCAGCCATTTGTTTGACGACTGGGATAAATAAAACATGCCATGTGAAGAAAGAAACATCTGCAGTGCTTTGTGTGACTGTATTATTGTAACATAACTGGTCCAACAGCTGGTTTCATCAGGTATTTATTTAAATGATTGTTTATTATCTTTTAGACTAAAATGTACCTTTTTATAAAAGCTTTAATGCTGTATGGAACTTGTTTTATTTGTGTAAAACAGGTTTTCTCTTGCAAATGAAACGTTGCATCTGAAGAAATGAGCCTGAAATAACTCTTTTAGAGACTCAGACAGAAACAATGCAGAGCATTAGGAAATAAACCTAATGAAAAAATATTTTTGAACAGTTTTAAAAGAAAAATTCAGTTGACAGCAGCACGCACTTTCAGAAGCATGAACATTTGAGATGATACAAAATGCTTTTGACAACATGTTTGGAGTTGAGATAGCAGCTTTTCTTCATGATAAATCCTTTTTACAAACAATGACAGAGTGTGTGTAATGTAGATTTGAAATAGTTCTGGTCCAAACTAAAACTGTGCGGTTTTTGAACAGGACAGCGAGAGTCCTAAAGCGAACAATATTATTTGGGGGTAGGCGCTCATAAGTTTCTTGCTTCAGCCCACTCCTTTTGAGCAGAATGTATACTGCTCAAATAAACAAACAAACAAACAATTATTACAGCTATAAAGTCACAGTTTATCTGTACAGGGCGAGCACCTTTATTTTAATGATGATATTATTAATTTACTGTATTTATAATTAAAAGTCTGCAATAATATACTTTATTTCATGAGTAGGTGACTTGTTTCTCAGCTGTCCCAGTGTGGTCTTCAATATGATCTCCCTGTCACTTTAGAGCTGATTGGACGTGAAAACTATTGAAGCTTTGAGAGGCTCATTATGGAAAATACAGGCTCTGATTCTGGTCAAATGACTCAGAAGCCAGAGCAAATGGTAATGACTTTTTACAGATGGGGGTCCCAAGTTGTTGTTTGAGTGATTTTGGGGTCACAGCCTGAAATGTTTGGGAACCTCTGAGCTGGAGGACGTGATTTAGCAATATATGCTGTGGCTTATGCTATGCAGATGTTGCATCACCTAATATTGCGATATGATATTATTTGTGATATATTGTGCAGCCACATGGGCCACAGTTTGGGAACCACTATTCTTACTGACAAGTGAGTCCTAACGCTACTGTAAACTAACTACTGTACCCCTTCTGACTGTAGGAAATGTAATAAAGTAGAATCAAATGAAAGGATTAAGTCAAAAATATACAGTTAAAGGTTACCGCCTATTTCACAGATTTTGAAAAGCACTCAATGTTGAAATGAGACGTTTTATGTGCGTTACTTTTATGAAGAATGAAAAATAAGTAAATGAGGCCTCATTAGGCGCACATTTATATATGGAGGACGGCACAGCCAACAGCAGACATCAAAACTGGTTGAGTTTGTGTTTTGGTCAAAAACATTCACTCTCCCTTCTGTGGACCCACCACCTGCAGGAGGAGCTATAGGGGCTGGTGCTATGTGTATTGGGCAGCTCCAACAGCTGCCCCCACGACCCGGCAACGGACAAGTGGAAGAAGATGGATGGATGGATGGACATTCACTCTCACTGTAGTCGCCAAAGATATTTAATATCTTAGTCGCTATAAACTGAACTGAGTTTATTACGTGGTTCCTATTACTAAAGTTGTTAGGCTTAATTTGCTTCATTTCGGTCTTAAATTATCTTGAAATTGTATAATAGAAAAAAAAAAGAGCCATGGAACAGCTCTGTTAGCTGCCGCGCTCTACCATAGCGATATTATCTACGTTTTAGTGTGAACTCGTAATGTTTTAGTGTGAACTCCTAATGTTTTAGTGTGAACTCCAGTATTTTGCATTTTAAAATCTCCACTAGTTCATTATGAAAACAGCCCACTAAATGAAATAATGCGTTGTATGTGACATCACGATGTAGAACTCCATCGTTGCCATGGCACCTGTGTGTTAACAGTATATAAGGCTCAAAGTTCTCAAGTCTCTCAGTTCTCACTTCGAGAACATCGAGTGGTCACTGCTACTGTACTGGTGCGTATCATTTTAGCTTGTTCTGCTTTAAATAGTGTCTCCACATTCATCTGTTGGTAAATTAGAAGCAGTTTAACAAACAAATGTTTCATATTTTTCCAGGTTTGTCAAAACTACTGTGGAAAACGTTGAAAATGGCTCCGTTGGACTTCCCTCTGGACTTCCCTCCGGACCATGTCCTGGACCTGCTGGTTGGAGGTAAGTTTCCCGAATATCATTACTTATTATTAATTACTTATTGTAGAATATGACAGGTTGTGAAAGATAGTTTTCCTAAGAAGTCTGTTTGAGCTAGGCCGTTGTTAGGTTTGGATATGTGCAAACTGACATTAACACTAAGCTAACGTTAGTGATTTCTTTGGACAATGAAACCAAAAACCTGGTAAAAACTAGTTCAATGTAGAAAATGATCAAAGTAATTGCAAATGTACTGTTATATTTCACAACTTAGCGTAAAAAAACAAGTTTTAAAGGGATTTGTAGGGCTAACAAGCTAACATAGCTAGTTTGGTTTGTGGACAAATTGACAGCAGACAGTTCATTCGACGATTGCTTCAAAATGGCGCTATAAAACCTGGATAAAACTTCAACATTTGAAAGGAGAGGGCACAAACTAACACATTAGCTAAGATTATCTGGGAAATTGTTTGGATTTTTTGTGCTGGGTGTTGTTGAATGTCATATTTAGTAGCAACATTTCTGAACAAAATGGCGCCCGCTCTCATTTGGAATGTTTACTTTCAAATGCTCAAAATCACCTCTAACTGCAGACTTCAAATGATGTAGTATTTTGATGCAGTAGTTGTGTACAGACTTCAAATGATGTAGTATTTTGATGCAGTAGTTGTGTACAGACTTCAAATGATGTAGTATTTTGATGCAGTAGTTGTATACAGACTTCAAATGATGTAGTATTTTGATGCAGTAGTTGTGTACAGACTTCAAATGATGTAGTATTTTGATGCAGTAGTTGTATACAGACTTCAAATGATGTAGTATTTTGATGCAGTAGTTGTGTGCAGACTTCAAATGATGTAGTATTTTGATGCAGTAGTGTGTACACACTTCAAATGATGTAGTATTTTGATGCAGTAGTTGTGTACAGACTTCTAATGATGTAGTATTTTGATGCAGTAGTGTGTACAGACTTCAAATGATGTAGTATTTTGATGCAGTAGTGTGTACAGACTTCAAAAACCTGGTAAAAACTAGTTCAATGTAGAAAATGATCAAAGTAATTGCAAATGTACTGTTATATTTCACAACTTAGCGTAAAAAAACAAGTTTTAAAGGGATTTGTAGGGCTAACAAGCTAACATAGCTAGTTTGGTTTGTGGACAAATCGATAGCAGACAGTTCATTCGACGATTGCTTCAAAATGGCGCTATAAAACCTGGATAAAACTTCAACATTTGAAAGGAGAGGGCACAAACTAACACATTAGCTAAGATTATCTGGGAAATTGTTTGGATTTTTTGTGCTGGGTGTTGTTGAATGTCATATTTAGTAGCAACATTTCTGAACAAAATGGCGCCCGCTCTCATTTGGAATGTTTACTTTCAAATGCTCAAAATCACCTCTAACTGCAGACTTCAAATGATGTAGTATTTTGATGCAGTAGTTGTGTACAGACTTCAAATGATGTAGTATTTTGATGCAGTAGTTGTGTACAGACTTCAAATGATGTAGTATTTTGATGCAGTAGTTGTGTACAGACTTCAAATGATGTAGTATTTTGATGCAGTAGTTGTATACAGACTTCAAATGATGTAGTATTTTGATGCAGTAGTTGTGTACAGACTTCAAATGATGTAGTATTTTGATGCAGTAGTTGTATACAGACTTCAAATGATGTAGTATTTTGATGCAGTAGTTGTGTACAGACTTCAAATGATGTAGTATTTTGATGCAGTAGTTGTGTACAGACTTCAAATGATGTAGTATTTTGATGCAGTAGTTGTGTACAGACTTCAAATGATGTAGTATTTTGATGCAGTAGTTGTATACAGACTTCAAATGATGTAGTATTTTGATGCAGTAGTTGTGTGCAGACTTCAAATGATGTAGTATTTTGATGCAGTAGTGTGTACACACTTCAAATGATGTAGTATTTTGATGCAGTAGTTGTGTACAGACTTCTAATGATGTAGTATTTTGATGCAGTAGTGTGTACAGACTTCAAATGATGTAGTATTTTGATGCAGTAGTGTGTACAGACTTCAAAAACCTGGTAAAAACTAGTTCAATGTAGAAAATGATCAAAGTAATTGCAAATGTACTGTTATATTTCACAACTTAGCGTAAAAAAACAAGTTTTAAAGGGATTTGTAGGGCTAACAAGCTAACATAGCTAGTTTGGTTTGTGGACAAATCGATAGCAGACAGTTCATTCGACGATTGCTTCAAAATGGCGCTATAAAACCGGGATAAAACTTCAACATTTGAAAGGAGAGGGCACAAACTAACACATTAGCTAAGATTATCTGGGAAATTGTTTGGATTTTTTGTGCTGGGTGTTGTTGAATGTCATATTTAGTAGCAACATTTCTGAACAAAATGGCGCCCGCTCTCATTTGGAATGTTTACTTTCAAATGCTCAAAATCACCTCTAACTGCAGACTTCAAATGATGTAGTATTTTGATGCAGTAGTTGTGTACAGACTTCAAATGATGTAGTATTTTGATGCAGTAGTTGTGTACAGACTTCAAATGATGTAGTATTTTGATGCAGTAGTTGTGTACAGACTTCAAATGATGTAGTATTTTGATGCAGTAGTTGTATACAGACTTCAAATGATGTAGTATTTTGATGCAGTAGTTGTGTACAGACTTCAAATGATGTAGTATTTTGATGCAGTAGTTGTATACAGACTTCAAATGATGTAGTATTTTGATGCAGTAGTGTGTACAGACTTCAAATGATGTAGTATTTTGATGCAGTAGTGTGTTTGGGGACTTTGACACCAGCTCAGACACAAGGCTCCAGGACTGTCCACTTCACAGACAGTACCTACAGTGTCCAGCTTAGGACAATTCTTAAATAATTAGAAGAAAATATGATGAAAAATGTTTAAAGATAAATAAAATAAATGTACCAAAAAACCTTATTGAAATACTTTTCTAAATAGCTGCAGTACAAAGCCAGTTTAATCGGACTAAGTTTGTAAGTTGAAAAGTATAAACTAGAGCCGACTCTGACTCATGTTTTTATTTTTGTGTTTAGGAGACGCCCCCTGGCTGCCGCCTGTGGACCCTCTTCCTCCTGCGGTCCTTCCCTTCGGTGCTGGGGATGGAGGCTCCGACCCAGGTCAGCCTCCCCCTCCGTCTCCTCCGCCGGCGGCTCTTCCTCTGAGCCCTCCCCCTCTTTCTCCAAGCCCTCCTTCTCCCCTTTCTTCTCTTTTCTCCTCTCACTCTGTCATTTCCTACCTTCCCCCTGATTTCTTCCCCTCTCCTAGTCCCTCCTCTTTGGTGGTGTTTCCGGACCTCATCTACCCTTTTCCTTTCCCCCTTGTTCCCGTCTCTCCTCCTTCCTCCCCTCCTGCCTCTTCCCCGGTGCATCCCATTATTCACGTCATCGGAGATCCCGAAGAGCCCTTATACTATGTCCTGGCTTACCCTTTCTCCCCAGGTCCTCCTGCTCTTGTCCGTCCTACTCCTATCTTTCCTCGTCCTGTCTTTCCTGCAGAGGCCTTCTCTGGCCCTGCTGGCCCTTCTGTACTGACCCCCTCCGCTGGGTCTGCCTTTTCCCCTTCCTCTCCCCCTTCTCCTCCTTCTCCTCTCTCTCGCTCTCCCCTTCTCTCCCCGTATTCCTCTCCTCCTTCCTCTCCACCCTCTCGTCCTTGTTACCAGCTTCTACCATCTTATGTGTCTCCGGCCTCTTCTCCCTCCTCCTCTTGTCCTTCCTCTCCCTCCTCACTTTCTTCTTACTCTTCTTCCTCCCCTTCTCCTCCATCCTCTCCATCTCCTCCCTCCCCTCGTAAGCGATTTAGGGAGGACGATGAGGACGCTGACCCTGCTGCTAAGAGGTCGCGCCGTAGGTTTTAAAGATCCAAACCTTTTCTGCTGAGGACATGGTCCAAAGTAGAGTGTAAATAGTTTGTAAATAGTTGGTTTGCTGTGCTGTGTTTTAGTAAATAAGTAAGTAATTAAGTAAGTAAGTTCGTAAGTAAGTAAGTTCGTAGGTAAGTAAGTAAGTAAGTAAGTTAGCAAGTGCTTTATTTGTCAATGTACAAGGGTTTGTGCATCACACTTTAGTTTATTGTCTTCACTAACACTTCCTGTTTTCTTTTTGTTTCTATTCTGTTTTTATTTTCAGGTCCTGGCTCAGTGGCGCCCCCCGATGCTCAAAAGTATTTCCTCCGTTAGCCTCGCTGTTAAATTGTGTTTTCTTTTTCCTACAGGAAGTGACGGGCTGTTTCTCTGTGGTCGCCTCCATCAGGACACGTTTGTTCACTGCACCTGCCCTGGAGTGATCCCACACAGCTGTCAGAGCAGACTGCCCTTCATCCTCCAGGCCTTTAAAAAGGTAGAATCTATTGACCATCATGTTTGTATTTACAGGTCCTGGCTCAGTGGCGCCCCCCGATGCTCAAAAGTATTTCCTCCGTTAGCCTCGCTGTTAAATTGTGTTTTCTTTTTCCTACAGGAAGTGACGGGCTGTTTCTCTGTGGTCGCCTCCATCTGCACGCTTTCTACACCGCACCTGCCGGAGTGTGAGTTAAACACTGTCCACGTCCCCACAGAAAATATATGGATGGGTCTAGCGCTCTAGCACAAACTCCATGTCGTCAAAGACGATCTGTAGGAGAAAAAGCCACTGCTGTGCATCACCTCACCATGGGAGCCTGTCCAACCCACTTATTGCACCAGGTATGAAGCTGAAGATCGCACAGAGCGCCCCCTGTCTACAGTCTGCACTTAGAAACACAAGAGTCTCCTCCTCCTCCCCCGTCCCCACCACACCCCCATTTCATTTTCTTAGTGTGCAATAAATAAAGTCTTTGCATATGAACTTTGACCTTTGTAGGTTGACTTTGTCGGTTGAACGGGCAGCTAAGGTTTCTCCATTAGTCTTGAGTTTTTATTTCAGGAGTTATACAAAGGGATAAAGCAGGAGAATGAAAAGCCAGGGCTAAAATGGTCACATAAGGAAATCTTAGTGTTTTCTGGTTTAAAAGTCAAAGGGTTTCCTTATTGAGGCCAACAGTATAAAGTCTGCTCCTGCTCCAAGGACAGGGAGCAGCTTTAGCTTGTTCAAATTGTGTCGTTAAGCTGCCTACCAGGATGCTGATGCAGTTCTACACGGCCATCACCGAGTCCATCCTCACCTCCAACAGACCGGGACAGGTATCGACTGCAGCGCATTGTGCGAGCTGCTGAGAAGGTGATTGGCTGTGAGCTCCATCTCTCCAGGACCTGTTCACCTCTAGGACCCGGAGGCGTGTGGGTCGGATCACAGCTGACCCTTCTCACCCTGGACACGGACTATTCACCCCTCTCCCCTCAGGCAGGAGGCTACGGTCTATCCAGACCCATACCTCACGCCACTTGAACAGTTTTTTCCCCTCCGCCATCAGACTCATGAACAATAAAAAGACCCAATAACTTAGTTACAGACTCAGAGATCTGCTGCTATCATTTTATATCACTTTATCACTTTACTTTATACTCATACAGATATGTAAATATAATCCCGCTGTTGTTCTGTGTCAATTGTTCTCGTCTTACATTTGATTTTGTATCTTATTTACTTAATATTATTTATGCATGCCCCCTAAAGCCTTATAGTTTAAAGTTGTACACAGTAACTATTCTACAGTAAATTGTACTCTGTTCAGATTGTACATGGTCCTACTCTCCAACTGTGAGTTGACTCTTCAGAGTAAAACTTAATTTTAGACAATCTGACACCATGAGTGACAGTAACATCACGTTAAACAGAATGTGTTCTTTTTTTCCCAATAAAGACGCTGAGGCCTCATTGCATTTCAGTCTGTCACAGACCGACAGGTGAAGAAGCTGGAAAATGTGTCATTGGACAATCCAACTTATTAGGATTTCAGCAGGAAGTACGAATTAAATGCTGAATTTCAACTAAATATTTACAACTGTTAGATTAAAAGAAAGAAAGAATGTTAAAGAAAATAATAAAAAAGCTGATGTGGACATATGGAATCATGTGTCAATCATGTGTGCGGCCTGACAACACAGGGCCTGCAGAATCTGATCTGAAGGCCCTGAGGAGGAGTAGCTCGCCAGAGGTGTTTAAGGCACTTTTTGAGTAGGAAATTACAGTTACACATCTACAAAACCAATATGAGTGACTCAACTGTACATTATATAAATACATTAGAAATTAAATGTACTATTAAGACGTTTTACACTTACACGAGTCGCAGCTCAGACAGGTATTTGATTGGCCGAAATGATAAATAATCAATCGTTTTTTTTTGTATTAATTGGGAGTTTGATTTCCTAAAACTTTTCCAACTAGTTAAAGCAGACTTCTTACTTTTCCTGCATGGGTGATAGTGATGCGCGGGTTGACCCTGACACCCGCGGGGGTCGCGGATTCGGTCGGATGGGGGACCTCAAAAATACGGCAAACTTCGGGTGCGGGTGGGTTGGGTTACTACAAAGCGCACTTTATTTATTTATTTTTTCTTACACTGTTGCCTTACAGCATACAGTGCATTCTTATCCATAAATGCCACACAAACTCGGCAGTGTTTTGTTGAATGTTTAGTTTCATGGGGTAAACGTGTCATGTTTAGTTTAGATGTCGTCTATCGCTTCTGTATTTCTTGATCACCGCTACAAATGCGGCACAACAGCAGTGCCCAAGCACATTTACACGTGATGAATATAATGCATTAGTAAGAAGCAAGGTAAAACTAAAATAACACAGACACAGCATCTTACTAACCTAACCTAAGGAGAGTGACTTCTCGTAGCGTCAGGTTAGACTGCTCCACGTTAGTCCAAACTCCGTTTAGTTTGACAGAAAGAGTCGTCCATGACGTGGTAGAAGTAAAGCCTCATGATAGTTTTTGCTCCTCGTTTCATGATTGATGAGTCCATAAGCGATTTCAAAGATTCCTCAGCGGTGCAGTAGCAAAACAAAGCATCAAGTGCTAATTCTCCACTGTAAACTCGCGGTCACATGACGCGCTCCCGTTTGAGCGACAGCAGCTGCAGCCTGACTCATGACGCTGTTTTTTAATGTGTTCGGGTCGATGTAGTATGTTTTTAAGAGCAGGCTCAAGACCCACCTTTTTAGCTTAGCTTTTAACTCACATCTATTTATTTAGTCCTAGATATATATTGTATATTATGTGTATGTATGTATGTATGTATGTATATATATATATATATATACATAATGCGGGGCGTATTGTTTTTAAAGTTGTAATCTGTAAAGCACTTTGTGATACCTTTCGGTATGAAAAGCGCTTTATAAATAAAGTTTGATTGATGGATTGATTGATATACCAGATTTTTTGATTGCAAACAATGAAAGTGGAAGCCATTAAATTAAAGTTGTGTCCAAACTCATTTGTAACTTTCCTAATATATTTGTAGCATCCACATTCTTTACAGGGACAAGTTTATAGGCACATTTCACAACTTGAAGGGTCACTTTTCACGGTCACTGTCACAAAAATGCCAGAAAAATAGCCTGAAAGTTCATAAAATTGATACAAATCTTTTATAATTTGATCCACGCGGTTTTCCCCTCAAATGTTTCAGTTCACAATATACAAAAGGAGGACAAAATAAATGTCATTCCACTTATAGAAGTAAAATCAGGTATAGCTTCTTTCAGAGCTGCTTGGACTTGAAAACTATTGAATGTCTGGGAACCTCTGAGCTGGAGGACGTGATTTAGCAATATATGCTGTGGCTTATGCTATGCAGATGTTGCGTCACCTAATATTGCGATATGATATTATTTGTGATATATTGTGCAGCCACATGGGCCACAGTTTGGGAACCACTATTCTTACTGACAAGTGAGTCCTAACGCTACTGTAAACTAACTACTGTACCCCTTCTGACTGTAGGAAATGTAATAAAGTAGAATCAAATGAAAGGATTAAGTCAAAAATATACAGTTAAAGGTTACCGCCTATTTCACAGATTTTGAAAAGCACTCAATGTTGAAATGAGACGTTTTATGTGCGTTACTTTTATGAAGAATGAAAAATAAGTAAATGAGGCCTCATTAGGCGCACATTTATATATGGAGGACGGCACAGCCAACAGCAGACATTACTGAGTTAACACCAATCTCTCTCAAAACTGGTTGAGTTTGTGTTTTGGTCAAAAACATTCAGTCTCACTGTAGTCGCCAAAGATATTTAATATCTTAGTCGCTATAAACTGAACTGCAGGCCTGAGTTTATTACGTGGTTCCTATTACTAAAGTTGTTAGGCTTAATTTGCTTAGTTTTGGTCTTAAATTATCTTGAAATTGTAAAATAGAAAAAAAAAGTGGAAAAAAAAAGAGCCATGGAACAGCTCTGTTAGCTGCCGCTCTCTACCATAGCGATATTATCCAGGTGTTTTAGTGTGAACTCCTAATGTTTTAGTGTGAACTCCAGTATTTTGCCTTTTAAAATCTCCACTAGTTCATTATGAAAACAGCCCACTAAATGAAATAATGCGTTGTATGTGACATCACGATGTAGAACTCCATCGTTGCCATGGCACCTGTGTGTTAACAGTATATAAGGCTCAAAGTTCTCAAGTCTCTCAGTTCTCACTTCGAGAACATCGAGTGGTCACTGCTACTGTACTGGTGCGTATCATTTTAGCTTGTTCTGCTTTAAATAGTGTCTCCACATTCATCTGTTGGTAAATTAGAAGCAGTTTAACAAACAAATGTTTCATATTTTTCCAGGTTTGTCAAAACTACTGTGGAAAACGTTGAAAATGGATCCGTTGGACTTCCCTCTGGACTTCCCTCCGGACCATGTCCTGGACCTGCTGGTTGGAGGTAAGTTTCCCGAATATCATTACTTATTATTAATTACTTATTGTAGAATATGACAGGTTGTGAAAGATAGTTTTCCTAAGAAGTCTGTTTGAGCTAGGCCGTTGTTAGGTTTGGATATGTGCAAACTGACATTAACACTAAGCTAACGTTAGTGATTTCTTTGGACAATGAAACCAAAAACCTGGTAAAGTAAAGTACTTGCAAAGTAATTGCAAATGTACTGTTATATTTCATAACTTAGCGTAAAAAAACAAGTTTTAAAGGGATTTGTAGGGCTAACAAGCTAACATAGCTAGTTTGGTTTGTGGACAAATCGACAGCAGACAGTTCATTCGACGATTGCTTCAAAATGGCGCTATAAAACCTGGATAAAACTTCAACATTTGAAAGGAGAGGGCACAAACTAACACATTAGCTAAGATTATCTGGGAAATTGTTTGGATTTTTTGTGCTGGGTGTTGTTGAATGTCATATTTAGTAGCAACATTTCTGAACAAAATGGCGCCTGCTCTCATTTGGAATGTTTACTTTCAAATGCTCAAAATCACCTCTAACTGCAGACTTCAAATGATGTAGTATTTTGATGCAGTAGTGTGTACAGACTTCAAATGATGTAGTATTTTGATGCAGTAGTTGTGTACAGACTTCAAATGATGTAGTATTTTGATGCAGTAGTTGTGTACAGACTTCAAATGATGTAGTATTTTGATGCAGTAGTTGTATACAGACTTCAAATGATGTAGTATTTTGATGCAGTAGTTGTGTACAGACTTCAAATGATGTAGTATTTTGATGCAGTAGTTGTATACAGACTTCAAATGATGTAGTATTTTGATGCAGTAGTTGTGTGCAGACTTCAAATGATGTAGTATTTTGATGCAGTAGTGTGTACACACTTCAAATGATGTAGTATTTTGATGCAGTAGTTGTGTGCAGACTTAAAATGATGTAGTATTTTGATGCAGTAGTGTGTACACACTTCAAATGATGTAGTATTTTGATGCAGTAGTTGTGTACAGACTTCTAATGATGTAGTATTTTGATGCAGTAGTGTGTACAGACTTCAAAAACCTGGTAAAAACTAGTTCAATGTAGAAAATGATCAAAGTAATTGCAAATGTACTGTTATATTTCACAACTTAGCGTAAAAAACAAGTTTTAAAGGGATTTGTAGGGCTAACAAGCTAACATAGCTAGTTTGGTTTGTGGACAAATCGATAGCAGACAGTTCATTCGACGATTGCTTCAAAATGGCGCTATAAAACCTGGATAAAACTTCAACATTTGAAAGGAGAGGGCACAAACTAACACATTAGCTAAGATTATCTGGGAAATTGTTTGGATTTTTTGTGCTGGGTGTTGTTGAATGTCATATTTAGTAGCAACATTTCTGAACAAAATGGCGCCCGCTCTCATTTGGAATGTTTACTTTCAAATGCTCAAAATCACCTCTAACTGCAGACTTCAAATGATGTAGTATTTTGATGCAGTAGTTGTGTACAGACTTCAAATGATGTAGTATTTTGATGCAGTAGTTGTATACAGACTTCAAATGATGTAGTATTTTGATGCAGTAGTTGTGTACAGACTTCAAATGATGTAGTATTTTGATGCAGTAGTTGTATACAGACTTCAAATGATGTAGTATTTTGATGCAGTAGTTGTGTGCAGACTTCAAATGATGTAGTATTTTGATGCAGTAGTGTGTACACACTTCAAATGATGTAGTATTTTGATGCAGTAGTTGTGTACAGACTTCTAATGATGTAGTATTTTGATGCAGTAGTGTGTACAGACTTCAAAAACCTGGTAAAAACTAGTTCAATGTAGAAAATGATCAAAGTAATTGCAAATGTACTGTTATATTTCACAACTTAGCGTAAAAAAACAAGTTTTAAAGGGATTTGTAGGGCTAACAAGCTAACATAGCTAGTTTGGTTTGTGGACAAATCGATAGCAGACAGTTCATTCGA
Organism: Proterorhinus semilunaris; assembly: GCA_021464625.1. Lineage (NCBI taxonomy): Eukaryota > Metazoa > Chordata > Actinopteri > Gobiiformes > Gobiidae > Proterorhinus > Proterorhinus semilunaris. Next base: position 38,619,170 of record CM038346.1, read on the forward strand.
CGATTGCTTCAAAATGGCGCTATAAAACCTGGATAAAACTTCAACATTTGAAAGGAGAGGGCACAAACTAACACATTAGCTAAGATTATCTGGGAAATTGTTTGGATTTTTTGTGCTGGGTGTTGTTGAATGTCATATTTAGTAGCAACATTTCTGAACAAAATGGCGCCCGCTCTCATTTGGAATGTTTACTTTCAAATGCTCAAAATCACCTCTAACTGCAGACTTCAAATGATGTAGTATTTTGATGCAGTAGTTGTGTACAGACTTCAAATGATGTAGTATTTTGATGCAGTAGTTGTATACAGACTTCAAATGATGTAGTATTTTGATGCAGTAGTATGTACAGACTTCAAATGATGTAGTATTTTGATGCAGTAGTGTGTTTGGGGACTTTGACACCAGCTCAGACACAAGGCTCCAGGACTGTCCACTTCACAGACAGTACCTACAGTGTCCAGCTTAGGACAATTCTTAAATAATTAGAAGAAAATATGATGAAAAATGTTTAAAGATAAATAAAATAAATGTACCAAAAAACCTTATTGAAATACTTTTCTAAATAGCTGCAGTACAAAGCCAGTTTAATCGGACTAAGTTTGTAAGTTGAAAAGTATAAACTAGAGCCGACTCTGACTCATGTTTTTATTTTTGTGTTTAGGAGACGCCCCCTGGCTGCCGCCTGTGGACCCTCTTCCTCCTGCGGTCCTTCCCTTCGGTGCTGGGGATGGAGGCTCCGACCCAGGTCAGCCTCCCCCTCCGTCTCCTCCGCCGGCGGCTCTTCCTCTGAGCCCTCCCCCTCTTTCTCCAAGCCCTCCTTCTCCCCTTTCTTCTCTTTTCTCCTCTCACTCTGTCATTTCCTACCTTCCCCCTGATTTCTTCCCCTCTCCTAGTCCCTCCTCTTTGGTGGTGTTTCCGGACCTCATCTACCCTTTTCCTTTCCCCCTTGTTCCCGTCTCTCCTCCTTCCTCCCCTCCTGCCTCTTCCCCGGTGCATCCCATTATTCACGTCGTCGGAGATCCCGAAGAGCCCTTATACTATGTCCTGGCTTACCCTTTCTCCCCAGGTCCTCCTGCTCTTGTCCGTCCTACTCCTATCTTTCCTCGTCCTGTCTTTCCTGCAGAGGCCTTCTCTGGCCCTGCTGGCCCTTCTGTACTGACCCCCTCCGCTGGGTCTGCCTTTTCCCCTTCCTCTCCCCCTTCTCCTCCTTCTCCTCTCTCTCGCTCTCCCCTTCTCTCCCCGTATTCCTCTCCTCCTTCCTCTCCACCCTCTCGTCCTTGTTACCAGCTTCTACCATCTTATGTGTCTCCGGCCTCTTCTCCCTCCTCCTCTTGTCCTTCCTCTCCCTCCTCACTTTCTTCTTACTCTTCTTCCTCCCCTTCTCCTCCATCCTCTCCATCTCTTCCCTCCCCTCGTAAGCGATTTAGGGAGGACGATGAGGACGCTGACCCTGCTGCTAAGAGGTCGCGCCGTAGGTTTTAAAGATCCAAACCTTTTCTGCTGAGGACATGGTCCAAAGTAGAGTGTAAATAGTTTGTAAATAGTTGGTTTGCTGTGCTGTGTTTTAGTAAATAAGTAAGTAATTAAGTAAGTAAGTTCGTAAGTAAGTAAGTTCGTAGGTAAGTAAGTAAGTAAGTAAGTTCGTAGGTAAGTAAGTAAGTTAGCAAGTGCTTTATTTGTCAATGTACAAGGGTTTGTGCATCACACTTTAGTTTATTGTCTTCACTAACACTTCCTGTTTTCTTTTTGTTTCTATTCTGTTTTTATTTTCAGGTCCTGGCTCAGTGGCGCCCCCCGATGCTCAAAAGTATTTCCTCCGTTAGCCTCGCTGTTAAATTGTGTTTTCTTTTTCCTACAGGAAGTGACGGGCTGTTTCTCTGTGGTCGCCTCCATCAGGACACGTTTGTTCACTGCACCTGCCCTGGAGTGATCCCACACAGCCGTCAGAGCAGACTGCCCTTCATCCTCCAGGCCTTTAAAAAGGTAGAATCTATTGACCATCATGTTTGTATTTATAGGTCCTGGCTCAGTGGCGCCCCCCGATGCTCAAAAGTATTTCCTCCGTTAGCCTCGCTGTTAAATTGTGTTTTCTTTTTCCTACAGGAAGTGACGGGCTGTTTCTCTGTGGTCGCCTCCATCAGGACACGTTTGTTCACTGCACCTGCCCTGGAGTGATCCCACACAGCTGTCAGAGCAGACTGCCCTTCATCCTCCAGGCCTTTAAAAAGGTAGAATCTATTGACCATCATGTTTGTATTTACAGGTCCTGGCTCAGTGGCGCCCCCCGATGCTCAAAAGTATTTCCTCCGTTAGCCTCGCTGTTAAATTGTGTTTTCTTTTTCCTACAGGAAGTGAGGGCTGTTTCTCTGTGGTCGCCTCCATCTGCACGCTTTCTACACCGCACCTGCCGGAGTGTGAGTTAAACACTGTCCACGTCCCCACAGAAAATATATGGATGGGTCTAGCGCTCTAGCACAAACTCCATGCCGTCAAAGACGATCTGTAGGAGAAAAAGCCACTGCTGTGCATCACCTCACCATGGGAGCCTGTCCAACCCACTTATTGCACCAGGTATGAAGCTGAAGATCGCACAGAGCGCCCCCTGTCTACAGTCTGCACTTAGAAACACAAGAGTCTCCTCCTCCTCCCCCGTCCCCACCACACACCCATTTCATTTTCTTAGTGTGCAATAAATAAAGTCTTTGCATATGAACTTTGACCTTTGTAGGTTGACTTTGTCGGTTGAACGGGCAGCTAAGGTTTCTCCATTAGTCTTGAGTTTTTATTTCAGGAGTTATACAAAGGGATAAAGCAGGAGAATGAAAAGCCAGGGCTAAAATGGTCACATAAGGAAATCTTAGTGTTTTCTGGTTTAAAAGTCAAAGGGTTTCCTTATTGAGGCCAACAGTATAAAGTCTGCTCCTGCTCCAAGGACAGGGAGCAGCTTTAGCTTGTTCAAATTGTGTCGTTAAGCTGCCTACCAGGATGCTGATGCAGTTCTACACGGCCATCACCGAGTCCATCCTCACCTCCAACAGACCGGGACAGGTATCGACTGCAGCGCATTGTGCGAGCTGCTGAGAAGGTGATTGGCTGTGAGCTCCATCTCTCCAGGACCTGTTCACCTCTAGGACCCGGAGGCGTGTGGGTCGGATCACAGCTGACCCTTCTCACCCTGGACACGGACTATTCACCCCTCTCCCCTCAGGCAGGAGGCTACGGTCTATCCAGACCCATACCTCACGCCACTTGAACAGTTTTTTCCCCTCCGCCATCAGACTCATGAACAATAACAAGACCCAATAACTTAGTTACAGACTCAGAGATCTGCTGCTATCATTTTATATCACTTTATCACTTTACTTTATACTCATACAGATATGTAAATATAATCCCGCTGTTGTTCTGTGTCAATTGTTCTCGTCTTACATTTGATTTTGTATCTTATTTACTTAATATTATTTATGCATGCCCCCTAAAGCCTTATAGTTTAAAGTTGTACACAGTAACTATTCTACAGTAAATTTTACTCTGTTCAGATTGTACATGGTCCTACTCTCCAACTGTGAGTTGACTCTTCAGAGTAAAACTTAATTTTAGACAATCTGACACCATGAGTGACAGTAACATCACGTTAAACAAAATGTGTTATTTTTTTCCCAATAAAGACGCTGAGGCCTCATTGCATTTCAGTCTGTCACAGACCGACAGGTGAAGAAGCTGGAAAATGTGTCATTGGACAATCCAACTTATTAGGATTTCAGCAGGAAGTACGAATTAAATGCTGAATTTCAACTAAATATTTACAACTGTTAGATTAAAAGAAAGAAAGAATGTTAAAGAAAATAATAAAAAAGCTGATGTGGACATATGGAATCATGTGTCAATCATGTGTGCGGCCTGACAACACAGGGCCTGCAGAATCTGATCTGAAGGCCCTGAGGAGGAGTAGCTCGCCAGAGGTGTTTAAGGCACTTTTTGAGTAGGAAATTACAGTTACACATCTACAAAACCAATATGAGTGACTCAACTGTACATTATATAAATACATTAGAAATTAAATGTACTATTAAGACGTTTTACACTTACACGAGTCGCAGCTCAGACAGGTATTTGATTGGCCGAAATGATAAATAATCAATCGGTTTTTTTGGTATTAATTGGGAGTTTGATTTCCTAAAACTTTTCCAACTAGTTAAAGCAGACTTCTTACTTTTCCTGCATGGGTGATAGTGATGCGCGGGTTGACCCTGACACCCGCGGGGGTCGCGGATTCGGTCGGATGGGGGACCTCAAAAATACGGCAAACTTCGGGTGCGGGTGGGTTGGGTTACTACAAAGCGCACTTTATTTATTTATTTTTTCTTACACTGTTGCCTTACAGCATACAGTGCATTCTTATCCATAAATGCCACACAAACTCGGCAGTGTTTTGTTGAATGTTTAGTTTCATGGGGTAAACGTGTCATGTTTAGTTTAGATGTCGTCTATCGCTTCTGTATTTCTTGATCACCGCTACAAATGCGGCACAACAGCAGTGCCCAAGCACATTTACACGTGATGAATATAATGCATTAGTAAGAAGCAAGGTAAAACTAAAATAACACAGACACAGCATCTTACTAACCTAACCTAAGGAGAGTGACTTCTCGTAGCGTCAGGTTAGACTGCTCCACGTTAGTCCAAACTCCGTTTAGTTTGACAGAAAGAGTCGTCCATGACGTGGTAGAAGTAAAGCCTCATGATAGTTTTTGCTCCTCGTTTCATGATTGATGAGTCCATAAGCGATTTCAAAGATTCCTCAGCGGTGCAGTAGCAAAACAAAGCATCAAGTGCTAATTCTCCACTGTAAACTCGCGGTCACATGACGCGCTCCCGTTTGAGCGACAGCAGCTGCAGCCTGACTCATGACGCTGTTTTTTAATGTGTTCGGGTCGATGTAGTATGTTTTTAAGAGCAGGCTCAAGACCCACCTTTTTAGCTTAGCTTTTAACTCACATCTATTTATTTAGTCCTAGATATATATTGTATATTATGTGTATGTATGTATGTATGTATATATATATATATATACATAATGCGGGGCGTATTGTTTTTAAAGTTGTAATCTGTAAAGCACTTTGTGATACCTTTCGGTATGAAAAGCGCTTTATAAATAAAGTTTGATTGATGGATTGATTGATATACCAGATTTTTTGATTGCAAACAATGAAAGTGGAAGCCATTAAATTAAAGTTGTGTCCAAACTCATTTGTAACTTTCCTAATATATTTGTAGCATCCACATTCTTTACAGGGACAAGTTTATAGGCACATTTCACAACTTGTAGGGTCACTTTTCACGGTCACTGTCACAAAAATGCCAGAAAAATAGCCTGAAAGTTCATAAAATTGATACAAATCTTTTATAATTTGATCCACGCGGTTTTCCCCTCAAATGTTTCAGTTCACAATATACAAAAGGAGGACAAAATAAATGTCATTCCACTTATAGAAGTAAAATCAGGTATAGCTTCTTTCAGAGCTGCTTGGACTTGAAAACTATTGAATGTCTGGGAACCTCTGAGCTGGAGGACGTGATTTAGCAATATATGCTGTGGCTTATGCTATGCAGATGTTGCGTCACCTAATATTGCGATATGATATTATTTGTGATATATTGTGCAGCCACATGGGCCACAGTTTGGGAACCACTATTCTTACTGACAAGTGAGTCCTAACGCTACTGTAAACTAACTACTGTACCCCTTCTGACTGTAGGAAATGTAATAAAGTAGAATCAAATGAAAGGATTAAGTCAAAAATATACAGTTAAAGGTTACCGCCTATTTCACAGATTTTGAAAAGCACTCAATGTTGAAATGAGACGTTTTATGTGCGTTACTTTTATGAAGAATGAAAAATAAGTAAATGAGGCCTCATTAGGCGCACATTTATATATGGAGGACGGCACAGCCAACAGCAGACATTACTGAGTTAACACCAATCTCTCTCAAAACTGGTTGAGTTTGTGTTTTGGTCAAAAACATTCAGTCTCACTGTAGTCGCCAAAGATATTTAATATCTTAGTCGCTATAAACTGAACTGAGTTTATTACGTGGTTCCTATTACTAAAGTTGTTAGGCTTAATTTGCTTAGTTTTGGTCTTAAATTATCTTGAAATTGTAAAATAGAAAAAAAAAGTGGAAAAAAAAAGAGCCATGGAACAGCTCTGTTAGCTGCCGCTCTCTACCATAGCGATATTATCCAGGTGTTTTAGTGTGAACTCCTAATATTTTAGTGTGAACTCCAGTATTTTGCCTTTTAAAATCTCCACTAGTTCATTATGAAAACAGCCCACTAAATGAAATAATGCGTTGTATGTGACATCACGATGTAGAACTCCATCGTTGCCATGGCACCTGTGTGTTAACAGTATATAAGGCTCAAAGTTCTCAAGTCTCTCAGTTCTCACTTCGAGAACATCGAGTGGTCACTGCTACTGTACTGGTGCGTATCATTTTAGCTTGTTCTGCTTTAAATAGTGTCTCCACATTCATCTGTTGGTAAATTAGAAGCAGTTTAACAAACAAATGTTTCATATTTTTCCAGGTTTGTCAAAACTACTGTGGAAAACGTTGAAAATGGCTCCGTTGGACTTCCCTCTGGACTTCCCTCCGGACCATGTCCTGGACCTGCTGGTTGGAGGTAAGTTTCCCGAATATCATTACTTATTATTAATTACTTATTGTAGAATATGACAGGTTGTGAAAGATAGTTTTCCTAAGAAGTCTGTTTGAGCTAGGCCGTTGTTAGGTTTGGATATGTGCAAACTGACATTAACACTAAGCTAACGTTAGTGATTTCTTTGGACAATGAAACCAAAAACCTGGTAAAGTAAAGTACTTGCAAAGTAATTGCAAATGTACTGTTATATTTCATAACTTAGCGTAAAAAAACAAGTTTTAAAGGGATTTGTAGGGCTAACAAGCTAACATAGCTAGTTTGGTTTGTGGACAAATCGACAGCAGACAGTTCATTCGACGATTGCTTCAAAATGGCGCTATAAAACCTGGATAAAACTTCAACATTTGAAAGGAGAGGGCACAAACTAACACATTAGCTAAGATTATCTGGGAAATTGTTTGGATTTTTTGTGCTGGGTGTTGTTGAATGTCATATTTAGTAGCAACATTTCTGAACAAAATGGCGCCTGCTCTCATTTGGAATGTTTACTTTCAAATGCTCAAAATCACCTCTAACTGCAGACTTCAAATGATGTAGTATTTTGATGCAGTAGTATGTACAGACTTCAAATGATGTAGTAATTTGATGCAGTAGTTGTGTACAGACTTCAAATGATGTAGTATTTTGATGCAGTAGTTGTGTACAGACTTCAAATGATGTAGTATTTTGATGCAGTAGTTGTGTACAGACTTCAAATGATGTAGTATTTTGATGCAGTAGTTGTGTACAGACTTCAAATGATGTAGTATTTTGATGCAGTAGTTGTGTACAGACTTCAAATGATGTAGTATTTTGATGCAGTAGTTGTGTACAGACTTCAAATGATGTAGTATTTTGATGCAGTAGTTGTGTACAGACTTCAAATGATGTAGTATTTTGATGCAGTAGTTGTATACAGACTTCAAATGATGTAGTATTTTGATGCAGTAGTTGTGTACAGACTTCAAATGATGTAGTATTTTGATGCAGTAGTTGTATACAGACTTCAAATGATGTAGTATTTTGATGCAGTAGTTGTGTGCAGACTTCAAATGATGTAGTATTTTGATGCAGTAGTGTGTACACACTTCAAATGATGTAGTATTTTGATGCAGTAGTTGTGTGCAGACTTCAAATGATGTAGTATTTTGATGCAGTAGTGTGTACACACTTCAAATGATGTAGTATTTTGATGCAGTAGTTGTGTACAGACTTCTAATGATGTAGTATTTTGATGCAGTAGTGTGTACAGACTTCAAATGATGTAGTATTTTGATGCAGTAGTGTGTACAGACTTCAAAAACCTGGTAAAAACTAGTTCAATGTAGAAAATGATCAAAGTAATTGCAAATGTACTGTTATATTTCACAACTTAGCGTAAAAAAACAAGTTTTAAAGGGATTTGTAGGGCTAACAAGCTAACATAGCTAGTTTGGTTTGTGGACAAATCGATAGCAGACAGTTCATTCGACGATTGCTTCAAAATGGCGCTATAAAACCTGGATACAACTTCAACATTTGAAAGGAGAGGGCACAAACTAACACATTAGCTAAGATTATCTGGGAAATTGTTTGGATTTTTTGTGCTGGGTGTTGTTGAATGTCATATTTAGTAGCAACATTTCTGAACAAAATGGCGCCAGCTCTCATTTGGAATGTTTACTTTCAAATGCTCAAAATCACCTCTAACTGCAGACTTCAAATGATGTAGTATTTTGATGCAGTAGTTGTGTACAGACTTCAAATGATGTAGTATTTTGATGCAGTAGTTGTGTACAGACTTCAAATGATGTAGTATTTTGATGCAGTAGTTGTGTACAGACTTCAAATGATGTAGTATTTTGATGCAGTAGTTGTATACAGACTTCAAATGATGTAGTATTTTGATGCAGTAGTTGTGTACAGACTTCAAATGATGTAGTATTTTGATGCAGTAGTTGTGTACAGACTTCAAATGATGTAGTATTTTGATGCAGTAGTTGTATACAGACTTCAAATGATGTAGTATTTTGATGCAGTAGTTGTGTACAGACTTCAAATGATGTAGTATTTTGATGCAGTAGTTGTATACAGACTTCAAATGATGTAGTATTTTGATGCAGTAGTTGTGTGCAGACTTCAAATGATGTAGTATTTTGATGCAGTAGTGTGTACACACTTCAAATGATGTAGTATTTTGATGCAGTAGTTGTGTACAGACTTCTAATGATGTAGTATTTTGATGCAGTAGTGTGTACAGACTTCAAAAACCTGGTAAAAACTAGTTCAATGTAGAAAATGATCAAAGTAATTGCAAATGTACTGTTATATTTCACAACTTAGCGTAAAAAAACAAGTTTTAAAGGGATTTGTAGGGCTAACAAGCTAACATAGCTAGTTTGGTTTGTGGACAAATCGATAGCAGACAGTTCATTCGACGATTGCTTCAAAATGGCGCTATAAAACCTGGATAAAACTTCAACATTTGAAAGGAGAGGGCACAAACTAACACATTAGCTAAGATTATCTGGGAAATTGTTTGGATTTTTTGTGCTGGGTGTTGTTGAATGTCATATTTAGTAGCAACATTTCTGAACAAAATGGCGCCCGCTCTCATTTGGAATGTTTACTTTCAAATGCTCAAAATCACCTCTAACTGCAGACTTCAAATGATGTAGTATTTTGATGCAGTAGTGTGTACAGACTTCAAATGATGTAGTATTTTGATGCAGTAGTTGTGTACAGACTTCAAATGATGTAGTATTTTGATGCAGTAGTTGTATACAGACTTCAAATGATGTAGTATTTTGATGCAGTAGTATGTACAGACTTCAAATGATGTAGTATTTTGATGCAGTAGTGTGTTTGGGGACTTTGACACCAGCTCAGACACAAGGCTCCAGGACTGTCCACTTCACAGACAGTACCTACAGTGTCCAGCTTAGGACAATTCTTAAATAATTAGAAGAAAATATGATGAAAAATGTTTAAAGATAAATAAAATAAATGTACCAAAAAACCTTATTGAAATACTTTTCTAAATAGCTGCAGTACAAAGCCAGTTTAATCGGACTAAGTTTGTAAGTTGAAAAGTATAAACTAGAGCCGACTCTGACTCATGTTTTTATTTTTGTGTTTAGGAGACGCCCCCTGGCTGCCGCCTGTGGACCCTCTTCCTCCTGCGGTCCTTCCCTTCGGTGCTGGGGATGGAGGCTCCGACCCAGGTCAGCCTCCCCCTCCGTCTCCTCCGCCGGCGGCTCTTCCTCTGAGCCCTCCCCCTCTTTCTCCAAGCCCTCCTTCTCCCCTTTCTTCTCTTTTCTCCTCTCACTCTGTCATTTCCTACCTTCCCCCTGATTTCTTCCCCTCTCCTAGTCCCTCCTCTTTGGTGGTGTTTCCGGACCTCATCTACCCTTTTCCTTTCCCCCTTGTTCCCGTCTCTCCTCCTTCCTCCCCTCCTGCCTCTTCCCCGGTGCATCCCATTATTCACGTCATCGGAGATCCCGAAGAGCCCTTATACTATGTCCTGGCTTACCCTTTCTCCCCAGGTCCTCCTGCTCTTGTCCGTCCTACTCCTATCTTTCCTCGTCCTGTCTTTCCTGCAGAGGCCTTCTCTGGCCCTGCTGGCCCTTCTGTACTGACCCCCTCCGCTGGGTCTGCCTTTTCCCCTTCCTCTCCCCCTTCTCCTCCTTCTCCTCTCTCTCGCTCTCCCCTTCTCTCCCCGTATTCCTCTCCTCCTTCCTCTCCACCCTCTCGTCCTTGTTACCAGCTTCTACCATCTTATGTGTCTCCGGCCTCTTCTCCCTCCTCCTCTTGTCCTTCCTCTCCCTCCTCACTTTCTTCTTACTCTTCTTCCTCCCCTTCTCCTCCATCCTCTCCATCTCCTCCCTCCCCTCGTAAGCGATTTAGGGAGGACGATGAGGACGCTGACCCTGCTGCTAAGAGGTCGCGCCGTAGGTTTTAAAGATCCAAACCTTTTCTGCTGAGGACATGGTCCAAAGTAGAGTGTAAATAGTTTGTAAATAGTTGGTTTGCTGTGCTGTGTTTTAGTAAATAAGTAAGTAATTAAGTAAGTAAGTTCGTAAGTAAGTAAGTTCGTAGGTAAGTAAGTAAGTAAGTAAGTTAGCAAGTGCTTTATTTGTCAATGTACAAGGGTTTGTGCATCACACTTTAGTTTATTGTCTTCACTAACACTTCCTGTTTTCTTTTTGTTTCTATTCTGTTTTTATTTTCAGGTCCTGGCTCAGTGGCGCCCCCCGATGCTCAAAAGTATTTCCTCCGTTAGCCTCGCTGTTAAATTGTGTTTTCTTTTTCCTACAGGAAGTGACGGGCTGTTTCTCTGTGGTCGCCTCCATCAGGACACGTTTGTTCACTGCACCTGCCCTGGAGTGATCCCACACAGCTGTCAGAGCAGACTGCCCTTCATCCTCCAGGCCTTTAAAAAGGTAGAATCTATTGACCATCATGTTTGTATTTATAGGTCCTGGCTCAGTGGCGCCCCCCGATGCTCAAAAGTATTTCCTCCGTTAGCCTCGCTGTTAAATTGTGTTTTCTTTTTCCTACAGGAAGTGAGGGCTGTTTCTCTGTGGTCGCCTCCATCTGCACGCTTTCTACACCGCACCTGCCGGAGTGTGAGTTAAACACTGTCCACGTCCCCACAGAAAATATATGGATGGGTCTAGCGCTCTAGCACAAACTCCATGCCGTCAAAGACGATCTGTAGGAGAAAAAGCCACTGCTGTGCATCACCTCACCATGGGAGCCTGTCCAACCCACTTATTGCACCAGGTATGAAGCTGAAGATCGCACAGAGCGCCCCCTGTCTACAGTCTGCACTTAGAAACACAAGAGTCTCCTCCTCCTCCCCCGTCCCCACCACACCCCCATTTCATTTTCTTAGTGTGCAATAAATAAAGTCTTTGCATATGAACTTTGACCTTTGTAGGTTGACTTTGTCGGTTGAACGGGCAGCTAAGGTTTCTCCATTAGTCTTGAGTTTTTATTTCAGGAGTTATACAAAGGGATAAAGCAGGAGAATGAAAAGCCAGGGCTAAAATGGTCACATAAGGATATCTTAGTTCAGGGGTGGCCAACTCGCGAGCCGCATGCGGCCCTTGGCCAATCAGAGTGCGGCTCTTTGCATGATTGGATATGTTTAATACAATGCGGCTCTTTGCAAAAGAATTGGTACATGTTGCCCATAAACTGTAACAGTCTTTAAGAATCTTGACCAAAAATCCAACCATAGTCATACAGAGTCTGTTTCCATCTCTACACACATGAATGAAAGTCTGTCTCTCTCCTTTTCGAGGCGGCGTGTAAAAGGTGCCCGTGCAGCTGCCTCACTCAAAGCGGGATGTAGGTTAAACAACAGTCATGCAGATCGTGGCACTGGGATCAGCTTCCGAGCTTTTCAAGTTTCTGATTAGCCTACTCTTTATTTGATGAAAGTTGGCCTCATATTCACAGAAAAAGATCAAAATTAGTAAATGGAAAAAAGGAGAGACCAACAGGCCCGGTTTGAACCGTGAGGCCGTCCTTCCGTGGACCCACCACCTGCAGAAGGAGCCATGGGGGCCGGTGCTATGTGACCTGGGCAGCTCCAACTGCCCCCACGACCCGGCAACGGACAAGTGGAAGAAAATGGATGGATGGATGGATGGAAAAAAGCGGAGCTCTAATGAAGCAGATGATGCGAAGCGCAACATCGTAACGCGGAAATACGCAAAGTCATTGACTTTTCTTTCACATGTTGTAACTGTAACAAATGCAACATAAAACAATCTCAGACGTCCTCCAGAGGCTCCTGATTAAAGCTTATGAACTTTGTGCAGCCTAGCTGCACAGTCTCTCTCTGCACAGTCCAGTCAGGACCAGGCTGCAGGCACTGAGCGCACAGGCCAGGGGTGAATCAGAGGAAGGGGCTCAGTGGGCAGGGCCCCACACACAAATACACCAGCATTGAAAAAAAAAAAAACAAGCAACAACAAAAACTATTCGAAATAATAATATTGTTAATAAATAGATCAAATGTTGTCCCAGTCAGAACAGAATAGCAGAAAATGTCAGTTTATTTAATATACATTTATTTCAATCTTGGTGAGGAGTAAAACTACCACAATTATTGAAAAGAAAAGAAAAAGGCCAGGCATAAAGTTATTGTTTATCATGATTAAATATAACAGTTTCATTACATTTAATCATATTAAACTACCGCACTCGGATTTCGCGAATGGTCGTTGCCTTTGTGGCTCTTCACAGGATCAAGGTTGAACATTTCGGCTCTTGGCCTCTGACCAGTTGGCCACCTCTGTCTTAGTGTTTTCTGGTTTAAAAGTCAAAGGGTTTCCTTATTGAGGCCAACAGTATAAAGTCTGCTCCTGCTCCAAGGACAGGGAGCAGCTTTAGCTTGTTCAAATTGTGTCGTTATCAGTGTTCACTAAAATATTTAGACATCATTTTAGTCAAAGTCATATTTTTGCAGACTAAAATTGGACTAAAACTACAGCAAAGGTTTTTCATGAGACTAAAACTGTGACTAAATAAAAATGAAAAGACTAAAATCAAGCAAACTTCCATGACAGTTTGAAAATTAAATTCTCTGCCAAAGAAACCACTCTGAGCTTTGTTCATGAGGAGAAGCTCCATAAACCAGAGGACCGCGATTAAACACGATTATAATGAATATTATAAATGTAAAGTCGACTAAATTTGTCTTGAATTTAGTCGACTACATTTACAGGCAATTTCAGTCGACTAAATTGCGACTGAAATTAAAGGACATTTTTGTCATAAAACTACATCCAAATATGTTGTCACAATTAACACCGGTCGTTATTATGCTCATGTATGGGTATAATACATGGGCATAATATACCATGCTCATGTATAATATATTATACCCCCCCTTCACAAACACACAGCATCAGCCGTTACTAACAATGTAAGCTAATGTTAGAAAAAATGTAAAGGGTAGCACATCAATGTAGTTTATATATCCAGACAGAGATGCTCAGAGTTCTTTATTTGGCTACAACATGAAGTAAACGCTAACGCGTTTTGGCGTCAGCCTTCCTCAGAGCATTCACAGTCAGGCTCTGTCTGGATATATGAACTACATCAATGTGCTACCTTTATTTATCATTTTTTTATTAATCATATAAGAATCTGAATCAGAATTGATTTATTGGCCATTGTTATGAACAGGTTCACAACTAGGATTTTTTATTCCGTTGAGCGTGCATCATTTGTTTATTTGAGCAGCAAACACTCTGCTCAAAAGGAGTGGGTCGAAGCAAGAGCTTATAAGCTTATAAACATTAAACATATTCTCTGTTCAAAATGTATTTGCAGTGTGACATAGTATGCAACTACAGTTTCCATCTTTACAGACTTGACAACATTCCGTGTGAGGATTGGCCCAAAAAAAGTGTTTTTTTCTGTCCTAGGATGGACCGAATAAAAGGTCCCCTCTGGTAATGGCCTGAAGTTTACTCTAATGAAGAGGAAATGTTGAAACTGATGATGATTTGGTCTGTAACTTTGTGCTGTAAGGCTCTGTGAGCCCTTATCCACCTCCATCACTGTCAGTCATGTTTGGATGCTTCCTCTGGGTTGCCCTGTCCGAGACTTTTTACACTTCCCCTTCGGTGTGGCCTGTTCCTCCTCTTCACTTCCGTCTGCTGTACCTGCCTCACTCCAAACGCCACGCCCCTCCTCCCTCCGTCCCGTCTGGTGACAGCGCTGCACGTGGCTCTTCAGACTCACGTTGTGATTGAAGGACTGGCCGCAGCGTCGGCACGTGTAGGGCTTCTGTCCCATGTGGGATTCCAAGTGGCCCTTTTGGTTGAAGCTGGGCTCGCATGTCGGGCATCTGAAGGCCCTCTCCCCGTGTGCACCATCGTGTGTTGCAGAAAACACGACCTCTGTCTGAAGGTGATCCCACATATCCCGCACATGCGTCTCGTCCTCATGCCGCTGTATGTGCTGCCTGCGCTCTTTAAAAGTCGGGAAACTCTGCTCGCATTCTCGGCATCTGTAGGGATCCTCCTGCTCCTGGTGGACGAGCTTGTGTGCCACTTTCTCCACTCTGTTTCTGAAGTTGGCGTAGCAGTGTTTGCACTGTGTTTGAAATTGAGCTCAGGGGGTTCCCAAACTTTTCAGGCCGAGACCCCCAAAATCACTCAACCAACAACTCGGGACGCCCTTCTGTAAAATGTAATACGCATTTATAATCATTTGGGAGATAAAGAATACATGCATAGTACCTTCTATCAATACTTAAACATAGTCATTAAACCAACACAGCTGGATATTAAAGTCCTCTTCACAGGGATTTTTTCCATTAAACACCAGTTTATTTAAAAACTAAACGAGTTCTCACCTCTCTCTCCGCTCTCCTGCTTCACTGCGGCACAACATTTTGTTTGTTTTTTGGTTCTGGTCCGAGTCCGGTGAGGGGTCCAGTCGTCGCTCACTCCTGATCCCTCGCTCCCCTCCTTTTTTTCCTCCTCCTCCTCCTCCGCTGCTGCCTGTGTTTCTGTCAGTTTGTGACTTTGAGTCTGATGCGGCGGAGGGATCCGGTCCTCGTCTGAGTTCTCTCCTCTGTTCTGCTCATCCGGCCCTGATCCCTCGCTCTCCCCCTCTTCTTCTGGAATGTCGCTCTCTCCGTCTGCACCGCTCACCAGCTGGAAAGATAAAACGACCTCAACAGCCCGCTCGGCCACTTGCAGGTATGGGTGGGGCATGTGGAAAAGCCTCAGTCCTACCTCCAGAGTGACTTCAACACTTTGAGCCTGAGGCACTTCCTTTGGTTCTTTTGGTCCTTTGGAGTTTGTGTTCTGAAAGCTCCACTGAGGCAGGACAAAGCCACATGACGGACACCTGTTACACACATAAACACTTTCAGCCGTAAGATTTCCACAGACAGTCCTTATAACTTAAATTATAGCCTAAACTAAGACAATGTTATTGCTCATGAAATATTTACAAGGACGACCTATTTAAGTATTACTTTTTACATTTTCATAATTGTATACTCTATTGTCTGTGTAAGCTCTCCGTCGTACAGGAGTTGTCCATCTTCAATGAAGGTACTTGAGTCATCTTCTGTACTCGGTATTTGAAGTCTTCGAACGTTTCGCCTCTCATCCAAAAGGCTTCGTCAGCGGACTAAAGTCCGCTGACGTCCGCAGCCCGCAGCTTAGATTGGTTCAAACGTTGGTTTGAAAGAGGAGTAAAAGAAGCTATGTTTGTCAAGTTAGAAAATCCCTCCATGAACCGGAATGGTGGCCTCAGATTTAATCTTCCGTCGCTGTACTCCAATCTCCGTCGGGGAAACCGACAGGGCACGGCCAGTCCAAGGAGACGGCACCTCAGCTATAACAAAAGAACAATAGGCAGGTAATTAGCAGTGATCAGCCATGAATAGGACAGATATGGGCGGTGATCATCTATGAATAGGACAGGACTAACCGATACTGAGGTGAGCAGGTCGTTAGATACGCTCTACTTCAAAGGTGTTTACCCACGGGTGAGAGTAGCTGTGATTAGAGGGGAGGAGACTGGCCTAACCTAACTCCTCCCTGTGGTCTTTATCTAAGCTGCGGGACTTTAGTGCGCTGATGAAGCCCTTAGGATGAGAGGCGAAACGTTCGAAGACTTCAACTACTGAGTACAGAAGATGACTCAAGTACCTGCATTGAAGATGTATACCCTACTGTAATATTTTTTGTAAATAGCCTAAATAATTTCTTGCTATTTGCATCTTACTTGTGTTTTAGTCAGTGCTTATGAGATAAGTTCTCATCCAAAACATTCCCAAACATTAGCCTCCTTTTAGGTTCTAAAAAGTCCCAAACAACTCTTTACAAGCAGCACACAAATGCAATTAATCGTTCAGCCCTAGGCGAGAGCGCTAACAGCTCAGCCACCTCCTTTTATTTATTTTATCAAATGTAACCTACTGATTTAATAACATACATTACAATCACAGCTCAATCTGAAGACATACATCAAGAATAAAACACATGTTTGAAAGCTCAGAACCTCGAGAATTCAGCAGTAGTATTAGTACTGGGACTTTAGCCGGAAGTGTTTGGTATTATTAAACCAGGACTGAGGACTCGCTTCTCTGACTGAGATGTGGTTGAGACGTAGGGACAGGACATGGCTAAGTCCACATGGCAGTCCACTCCGCACCTGCACGTGATTTGCCTCCCGTCGATCACGCGCAGGTGCGGCTTCCGCCCACACACCCCCTCCTATCGTTTCCACGCCCCCCTCACAAACCATTCCTGTCATCACTAGCAGAGAGCGGACACAACACAACCCTCCATGCAATTATCCTGTCCATATTACCTTCTTAAAACCCATCCCCAAAGCCCCCCCACAGTCCACAGTTAATCCATCTCAATCCACACTAAACATGGCTCTTTTAAATGTCCGCTCTCTGCAGAACAAGTCTTTTATTATGAATGACCTGATTTTAGATAATAATCTTGATTGTTTGTTTTTAACTGAAACCTGGCTGGGTACAGATGCGACCGCGGTTCTTGCTGAGGCCTCCCCACCTAATTTTAGCAGCACCTTTTCAATAAGGAATGGGAAAATGGGAGGTGGCACTGCTTCCATATGTACAAACACTATTGCCACCAAACCTATTTTATTTGATCCATTCCCCACTTTTGAGCACCATGCAGTTGTTTTAGTAATCCCCCCATTTTATGTGTCACTATTTACAGACCCCCCAAAAAATGCCCTCTTTTTGTTAAGGACTTGTTAAGGAGTTTTTATCACTTTTACATAGCTCTTTTAATATGATTCTGGTGATTTTAATCTACACATAGATAATCTTTTAGACCCTGTTGCTAGGGATTTTTGAAATGTTCTTAATTATATGGATTTTACCCAACACGTCACGCAGCCAACTCACGACAGAGGACACAGTCTGGACCTGGTCATCACGTATGGCCTGTCCACAGCTGTGTCTTCTGTCTCTGACCATTACTGTGTGTTTTTTAATATCACCAGTTTTACCCAGCGGGACACCTCGGTAAGAGCTGTGAGGAAACGTCATCTCACCCCTGAAGTGGCTGCAAATGTTATTGATGTTTTAGAGAAATATTCTCCTATTGTTCTACCTGCCCCCTGTGATTTTATTTTTGAAAATTTTAACAGCAAACTCAAGTCAGCGCTTGATTCTATCGCTCCTTTAAAATCCAAAAAACTCCCCACAAAACCAATTCCTCCATGGAGGAATGAGGAAATCAAACAACTCAAAAGACAATGCAGGGTGGCAGAGAGAAAATGGAGAAAACACAAAATTACCATAAACTACCAAATCTTCCGTGAACAACAAACAACTTACAATAACACAGTAAGAAACACAAGAAACAATTACTTCTCAAAAATGATCAACAATAATAAAAACAATCCCAAGGTACTCTTCTCTACAATAGAACATCTAATCAATCCGGATTTTAACAAGACCAATTTTACTCCAAGTGACTCCCTTTGTGAGGCGTTTGCAGACCAGGGGAAAGATCGACACTATCAGATGTAATATTTTATCTACTCAAAGTAACACTGTTTTAAATGCATCTGGTTGTCTACTTGTTCCAGAGGAAACACTGCACAGTTTTGTCCAGGTTAATGCGGAGATGCTTGATGAAGTTCTCTCCTCAGTGAGGCCCACCACATGTCCTTTAGACCCGGTCCCAACCCCGTTTTTTAAAACTTTCTATGGATCTCTTAGAGACGAGCTTTTACACTTGATGAATTGCTCTCTTCAGACAGGGGTCTTCCCTGCTGCCTTTAAGGGAGCGGTGGTGAGGCCTCTGCTGAAGAAGAGCAATTTGGACCGTAATGATTTTAACAACTTTAGACCGGTATCCAACTTACCATTTTTAAGCAAAATCTTAGAAAAACTTGTTTTTACCCAACTTAGCGACTTTATAAATGCACATGACGTCCTTGAGAAATTTCAGTCTGGCTTTAGGGTAAACCACAGCACCGAGACGGCCCTTTTAAAGATTTTAAACGATTTTAGATTAAATTATGATTCCAAAAGGCTGACAGTGTTGGATCTACTGGATCTGAGCGCTGCCTTTGATACAGTCGACCATACTATTCTTTTAACTCGTTTAAAACACATCGGCCTCTCTGGTGCTGTCCACAAATGTTTTACATCCTACCTCACAGACAGGACATTCATGGTAAGTGTGGATACCTGCTCCTCCAAGGTCCATAGAATTACATGTGGTGTGCCCCAGGGTTCGATTTTAGGGCCAGTGCTTTTTAACCTGTATATGCTCCCTCTTGGTGATGTCATCAGGAGACATGGAGTCAACTTTCATAGTTACGCTGATGATACACAGTTGTACATCTCCATGTCTCCTGAGGACACCAGGCCAATGGATGCACTTTTTAACTGCATTTTAGATCAAATCCTGGATGGCAGAAAACTTTCTCCAGCTTAACCAGGACAAAACTGAGGTTTTAGTCATCGGTCCTGAGGCCCAGAGAGAGAAACTTTTACCCAAACTACAGTCATTGTCTTTTAATCCTTCCTCACAGGTGAAGAACCTGGGTGTGATTTTTGACTCTGAGCTGACTTTAATTCCACACATTAAGAATATCACAAAGATAGGTTTTTACCATCTAAAGAACGTAGCCAGAGTCCGCCCCATTCTCTCTCGGGCCAACACGGAGACGCTCATGCATGCTTTTATCACCAGTCGTATCGACTATTGTAATGCCCTGCTTTCTGGTCTTCCCAAAAAGAGTATCTCAGGTTTACAACTTTTACAAAATTCAGCAGCTCGTGTCCTGACGAAGACCAGGAGGCGGGACCACATTACACCGGTTTTAGAGTCGCTGCATTGGCTCCCCGTGTGTTTCAGGATCCATTTTAAAGTTCTTTTAATGGTTTTTAAATGTCTTAATGGTCTTGGTCCTTCTTATCTTTCAGAACTGCTTTTACCTTATGAACCTTCACGGCCCCTGCGCTCCTCCGGCAGGGGTCTCCTAGTTATTCCTAAAGTCAACAGAAAGACTCACGGCGAGGCGTCTTTCCAATATTATGGCCCTCGCCTCTGGAACGACCTGCCAGAGGAGCTCAGGACCGCAGAGAACGTTCATGTTTTTAAGAGCAGGCTCAAGACCCACCTTTTTAGCTTAGCTTTTAACTAATATTTACTTATATTAACCTTATTTACCGGTTTTAGTTCTATTATTTCTTTAGTTTACCTCTTTTTATCCTGTGCTATTTCACACACAGTTTTAGCTGTTTTTAATTTATCTCTTAACAAATATTATTTTTTTATGTGTATATATATATATATATATATATAATTTTTTTTATGTTCTCCTAGTGGTTCCTCTGAGGAAGCCCTCTGCCCCGGGAGTGCTGGTTGGCTGTGGCCGTGCGGGCTCTCTCTTGGGGGTGCCTGGATGGAGGTAGGACGTCTCCTACACCTACCCCCTGGGTTGGCGCTCTGTGGCTGTGGCCGATGGGCTGCTCCTGGTGCAGACGGCTCCTTGGATGGTGTTTCCTTTTTCGGTCTATCTGTACTCGGCCTTACATACTTAACTCTATGTCCATTTTTATTTAAGACTTTTAACTGCTGGGCTGTCTGTACGTATGTGTGTGCGGGTGGGGTGGGGGGATGTGGGGGGGTTGTAGTTATTTATGTATATTTGCTGGTAGGGACAATTTTAATGATTTTTAAGCACTGTAAAGCACTTTGTGTTACATTTTGCATGAAAAGCGCTTTATAAATAAAGTTTGATTTGATTTGATTCTGTCGTTTGTGGTGAGGACACTTCAGTCAACTTCTTGAAACTGTAGCAAACAAAGTGAGGTTTATGTACAGTGGGTTGGAATAGTATCCGCCCCCCCTTTAACTTTTTGACATTTTGCCACGCTATGGACCACAAACATAAATATACTAAGCTGAAATTTTACGTGAAAGACACACACGAAGGGCTCATTCTTCACAACAAAATGGAAGTCACTTTTGCCCTGTCGCCATGGAACTGTCGTCAGTTACAAAATGTTTCCATGGCTTCAAGTGCCTTAAGTGACACACAATCGTGAAGTGAAATGAAATGTATACATTATTTTGAACTTTTTTTTAATAAATAACAAAACTGAAAAGTGGGGTTTGCAAAATTAAAATGGTCACATTTATAGCGCCTTTCTACCTGCTTTAGACACAGCGCTTTACATCAAGGAACCAGTCACAGGCTGGCTCTTGCCGGTGACATAAAATGAGGGGACACAACAACAAGACAGGCCAATTTTCAATTGATTTATTTTAAGTAATAACCAAGAAGAATAATAACCATAAAGTGAAGCATGTCAATGTATATCTGTGGTGTATGCAAGGTGCATGGGTGAATGAGAGTGTATGTGCATTCTGGAGTGGAAGTGTAACAGAAACAAACAAAGGCATCAAACAGAAACAAAAACCCAAGCGTACCTGAGGGCAGAGAGAGAGAGAATGATTAGTACAGAGCCACCTTATATACTGAGCCCAGGTGGCTCCAATTACCAGCAGCACCGCCCCTGGCTGCAGGGCCCCGCCCCCATCAGGCAGAGGAGGGGTCTTGACACCCCCCCCCTTAAAATGAGGGTACTAACCCTCATCCCCAAACAGCGAAAAACCACCCCTCCAACATACCAAAAATAACTACGAACCAAGCCTCCCGCGGGGAACCCGCATCCGCCAACCAAACGTCCATTCCCCCCTCACCGCAACCCAGGAACCTGGGGAAACAGTGTAAAAGGAGGGCCAGACAGCAGGCTGAGGGAAGCAAAGACACACGAAAACTAATCCACAGGCGCTCGTGAAAGGGCATCGGCGATAATATTATCTTTACCACCGATGTGCCTAATGTCCAAGTTATAGGGCTGCAAGAACAAAGCCCAGCGCATAAGACGCTGATTAGGGTTCTGCAAAGACTTGAGGAAAGTAAGCGGGTTATGGTCTGTGAAAACGGTCAACGGAGTCAACCCTGAACCGATATAGACCTCAAAGTGCTGCAAAGCCCAAATGAGGCCCAAAGCCTCTTTCTCAATCACTGAATAATTCTTCTGATACTTATTAAATTTCCGGGAGAAAAAACTGACAGGACAACCGACACCTTCCTCATTCTCCTGCAGCAACACCGCCCCCGTGCCAACGTCGCTAGCGTCTACCTCCAATTTGAAGGGTTTTCCAAAATCCGGCGCTGCCAACACAGGCGCAGAACACAGCAGAGCCTTTACGGTCACGAAAGCCTCCCGACACTGAGTGGACCAGATAAACGCAGCCTTGGCCTTTAACAGGTTGGTCAGGGGGGTCACCACCACAGAGAAGTTTCTACAGAAAGCACGGTAATACCCCACCATGCCCAGGAAGCGCATCAGTTCTTTCCTATTTGTGGGCTGCGGAAAGTGCGCCATGGCCTGGACCTTGGCTTCCACTGGACGGACAAAACCCTGACCCACCACCTTGCCAAGGTACGTCACGGTAGCCTGGGCAAACTCACATTTGGCCAAGTTTACCGTCAATCTGGCCCAAACCAGCCGGTCAAACAAAGCCCGAACCCGACGGACATGCTCCCCCCAAGTGTCTGAATAGATGACAACGTCATCGAGGTATACAGCACACCCTTCCAGGCCTGAGACCACAAGGTTCATCAACCTCTGGAAGGTGGCCGGAGCATTCCGCAACCCAAACGGCATCACTGTGTATGCAAACAAACCAGACGGTGTTATAAAAGCAGCAATTTCTCGAGCTCGTTTAGAAAGGGGGACCTGCCAATACCCCTTCAAAAGGTCAAATTTACTGACATACTTCGCTGATCCCACTTGGTCAATGCAATCCTCCATTCTGGGGAGAGGATAAAGATCTGCTTTTGTAATACCATTAATTTTCCGATAATCAGTACAGGGCCTAAGTGTCAAATCAGATTTTTTAACCAATAGGCAAGGTGAAGCCCAATTAGAGGAACACGGTTCAGCAATACCGTTATCCAACATATACTGAACCTCCGACTGCAACTGCTGTTTTTTCTCCACGGACACTCTGTACAATCTTTGTTTAATTGGCTTAGCATCTCCGATGTCTATGTCGTGTTCAAGCAAATGAGTCCGCGACGGAGTATCCGAAAACAGTGAGGAATAGTCCTTAATGAGCGCCCCCAACTCCTTACGCTTCTCAATATCTAAATGGTCAACCAAAACACCCAGGTTTCTTAACGTTTGAGAATTGTTCAAACGACCTTTTAAAATTTCATCCGAAGCCACTGCTAACTCCTCTCCTCCCCCCCCCAAAGTCCAAGCCCCCCGAACCAGCAACAGGCACAGCTGCACCTGCTGACCTTACTGTTGTACTACTCGCAACAGGATCACTGGACTGATACGACTTGAGGAGGTTAACATGAAACAACTTTGAAGATCTTCTGGGGCCCGGGGCTTCCACTAGATAATTTAGATCAGACACCTTCTTCAAGACCGTAAAAGGACCACAAAACTTAGCTTGAAACGGTGAGCTCACCACAGGCAAGAGAGCCAGCACCCTATCGCCAGGACTGAACTCTCGTAACTCGGCCTTACGGTCATATTTCCGTTTCATACCTCCTTGGGAACGCGCCAACTTTTCTCTCGCCAGCTCACCAGCCCGATACAATTTAAACCTAAATCCATTCACATACTCAATCAGACTCCGAGGTGGCTCATCAGGAAGACAACCATCCCGCAGCACGGCCAACGGCCCACGCACTGTGTGACCAAAAACCAAGTCATTGGGACTAAATCCTGTGCTCTCCTGCACTACTTCCCGAGCCGCCAACAGCAACCAGGGCAACCCCTCCCCCCAATCCACCGAAAGCTCAGTGCAATAAGCACGAAACAAGGACTTCAATGTTTGATGAAACCGTTCCAAAACACCCTGACTCTGAGCATGATATGCTGTCGACTTGTTATGTTTGACGTTCAGCTGTTTCAGAACCTGACCAAACATGTGGGAGGTAAAGTTAGACCCCTGATCCGACTGAATTACCTTGGGAATGCCAAATATTGAAATGAATTGCGTTAGCGCTTTGACAACTGATTTAGCAGTAATGGAACGCAAAGGAAAAGCAGCAGGGTATCTAGTAGCTTGACACATCACAGTCAACAAATACACATGACCTGACTTTGAACGAGGCAACGGCCCAACACAGTCAATTATAAGATGCTCAAAGGGCTGGCCTATAGCTGGTATTGGCTGTAATGGAGCCGGCCGTAACACCTGATTAGGTTTGCTGGTGAGCTGACAAACATGACACGTTCCAATAAACCGAGCTACATCCCGCTTTAACCGCGGCCAGAAAAAGTGACGGAGTATACGCTCATAGGTTTTACGAACACCGAGATGACCCGCCACATCACCATGCGATGTGCAGAGCACTTTATTCCTCAATGCCGTAGGGACCACCACTTGAAATACTGAATCTCCCAATCCCTGATCACTACACGGAACCCATTTTCTGACCAAAAGACCGTCCAGCAAAAAATAACACTGAGCACTGCTCCTCACAGCCGCATCAGGAACCACTCTATCAAACAGGTCACGCAAAGTTGGATCCGACTTCTGCTCTGCCAACAGGACCTCTCTCGAGTCAGTCAGCCGATCGGTCTGGACTTTAACCGGCAACTCAAGGTTTTCCGGCTTGGATTCCAACTCCTTCAGACGACGAGCTGAACGGGTAACTGCACAAGCCGGAAATACCCCAGGAGCAGCACTGAGATCAGACGGAAGATCTACAGGGGGCACGGCAGGTTTCTCGAAGAGGTTCCCACTACCATCTGCCCATACCTTGCTGCCCGCAAGGTCATTCCCCAAAATCATATGCACTCCCTCTACTGCTCAAAACTTAACTCTGCGGAATTGGCCCGAAAACTTGCAGCTGGACTGCCGAGCACACCTGCTTCCATGAGTCCCTGCTTCAAAACAAGTTTAACCGTATCCTTCAACTTCCTGTCCACTATTTCGATGTCGTAGTGGTCCGCAATTTCAATCAACTGTTCCTTGTTGCACAAATCCAAGGCTAGCTCTGAAGGCGACCTAACGAAACTTTGCAAAATCGACATTTTTCCAATAGTAGAAGCCTAACAAACAAACAAAACCAACTCACAAGCTGCCAGTCTGGGTTACGAGTAGGAACCACCCCCCTCTACCCACGTTCACTGCCACCTAACCCAAAACACCACGAGTCCCCTATTGAAACTCGCTGTTAAGCCTACAGGAGAGGGCTCCCACCCAGACACAACCCAGAACAAGCCCAAATGAGCTGCTAATGCTATCCTAGCTTACCAAAAACTAACAAACCAAGGAAGACCTGGCCCTCCCTGCTCTCAACAAAATCTGGCCTATAACCTGGATATCCCCTCAAAACACAAATCTTGATCCTAAAAGAACTAAACAAACCGATACAAGCTACAAAACCATACAACCTAATAAACAAATAAAGAAAACTAGTGAAAACAAATCCAACGACAAACACACTGAACCACAAACTACCGAGGGAAAGCGTGACAAAACAATACAAAACAGTTACCAAACTGAAAAACGGACGAGCCCCCACTTGTCACAGGCTGGCTCTTGCCGGTGACATAAAATGAGGGGACACAACAACAAGACAGGCCAATTTTCAATTGATTTATTTTAAGTAATAACCAAGAAGAATAATAACCATAAAGTGAAGCATGTCAATGTATATCTGTGGTGTATGCAAGGTGCATGGGTGAATGAGAGTGTATGTGCATTCTGGAGTGGAAGTGTAACAGAAACAAACAAAGGCATCAAACAGAAACAAAAACCCAAGCGTACCTGAGGGCAGAGAGAGAGAGAATGATTAGTACAGAGCCACCTTATATACTGAGCCCAGGTGGCTCCAATTACCAGCAGCACCGCCCCTGGCTGCAGGGCCCCGCCCCCATCAGGCAGAGGAGGGGTCTTGACACCCCCCCCCTTAAAATGAGGGTACTAACCCTCATCCCCAAACAGCGAAAAACCACCCCTCCAACATACCAAATATAACTACGAACCAAGCCTCCCGCGGGGAACCCGCATCCGCCAACCAAACGTCCATTCCCCCCTCACCGCAACCCAGGAACCTGGGGAAACAGTGTAAAAGGAGGGCCAGACAGCAGGCTGAGGGAAGCAAAGACACACGAAAACTAATCCACAGGCGCTCGTGAAAGGGCATCGGCGATAATATTATCTTTACCACCGATGTGCCTAATGTCCAAGTTATAGGGCTGCAAGAACAAAGCCCAGCGCATAAGACGCTGATTAGGGTTCTGCAAAGACTTGAGGAAAGTAAGCGGGTTATGGTCTGTGAAAACGGTCAACGGAGTCAACCCTGAACCGATATAGACCTCAAAGTGCTGCAAAGCCCAAATGAGGCCCAAAGCCTCTTTCTCAATCACTGAATAATTCTTCTGATACTTATTAAATTTCCGGGAGAAAAAACTGACAGGACAACCGACACCTTCCTCATTCTCCTGCAGCAACACCGCCCCCGTGCCAACGTCGCTAGCGTCTACCTCCAATTTGAAGGGTTTTCCAAAATCCGGCGCTGCCAACACAGGCGCAGAACACAGCAGAGCCTTTACGGTCACGAAAGCCTCCCGACACTGAGTGGACCAGATAAACGCAGCCTTGGCCTTTAACAGGTTGGTCAGGGGGGTCACCACCACAGAGAAGTTTCTACAGAAAGCACGGTAATACCCCACCATGCCCAGGAAGCGCATCAGTTCTTTCCTATTTGTGGGCTGCGGAAAGTGCGCCATGGCCTGGACCTTGGCTTCCACTGGACGGACAAAACCCTGACCCACCACCTTGCCAAGGTACGTCACGGTAGCCTGGGCAAACTCACATTTGGCCAAGTTTACCGTCAATCTGGCCCAAACCAGCCGGTCAAACAAAGCCCGAACCCGACGGACATGCTCCCCCCAAGTGTCTGAATAGATGACAACGTCATCGAGGTATACAGCACACCCTTCCAGGCCTGAGACCACAAGGTTCATCAACCTCTGGAAGGTGGCCGGAGCATTCCGCAACCCAAACGGCATCACTGTGTATGCAAACAAACCAGACGGTGTTATAAAAGCAGCAATTTCTCGAGCTCGTTTAGAAAGGGGGACCTGCCAATACCCCTTCAAAAGGTCAAATTTACTGACATACTTCGCTGATCCCACTTGGTCAATGCAATCCTCCATTCTGGGGAGAGGATAAAGATCTGCTTTTGTAATACCATTAATTTTCCGATAATCAGTACAGGGCCTAAGTGTCAAATCAGATTTTTTAACCAATAGGCAAGGTGAAGCCCAATTAGAGGAACACGGTTCAGCAATACCGTTATCCAACATATACTGAACCTCCGACTGCAACTGCTGTTTTTTCTCCACGGACACTCTGTACAATCTTTGTTTAATTGGCTTAGCATCTCCGATGTCTATGTCGTGTTCAAGCAAATGAGTCCGCGACGGAGTATCCGAAAACAGTGAGGAATAGTCCTTAATGAGCGCCCCCAACTCCTTACGCTTCTCAATATCTAAATGGTCAACCAAAACACCCAGGTTTCTTAACGTTTGAGAATTGTTCAAACGACCTTTTAAAATTTCATCCGAAGCCACTGCTAACTCCTCTCCTCCCCCCCCCAAAGTCCAAGCCCCCCGAACCAGCAACAGGCACAGCTGCACCTGCTGACCTTACTGTTGTACTACTCGCAACAGGATCACTGGACTGATACGACTTGAGGAGGTTAACATGAAACAACTTTGAAGATCTTCTGGGGCCCGGGGCTTCCACTAGATAATTTAGATCAGACACCTTCTTCAAGACCGTAAAAGGACCACAAAACTTAGCTTGAAACGGTGAGCTCACCACAGGCAAGAGAGCCAGCACCCTATCGCCAGGACTGAACTCTCGTAACTCGGCCTTACGGTCATATTTCCGTTTCATACCTCCTTGGGAACGCGCCAACTTTTCTCTCGCCAGCTCACCAGCCCGATACAATTTAAACCTAAATCCATTCACATACTCAATCAGACTCCGAGGTGGCTCATCAGGAAGACAACCATCCCGCAGCACGGCCAACGGCCCACGCACTGTGTGACCAAAAACCAAGTCATTGGGACTAAATCCTGTGCTCTCCTGCACTACTTCCCGAGCCGCCAACAGCAACCAGGGCAACCCCTCCCCCCAATCCACCGAAAGCTCAGTGCAATAAGCACGAAACAAGGACTTCAATGTTTGATGAAACCGTTCCAAAACACCCTGACTCTGAGCATGATATGCTGTCGACTTGTTATGTTTGACGTTCAGCTGTTTCAGAACCTGACCAAACATGTGGGAGGTAAAGTTAGACCCCTGATCCGACTGAATTACCTTGGGAATGCCAAATATTGAAATGAATTGCGTTAGCGCTTTGACAACTGATTTAGCAGTAATGGAACGCAAAGGAAAAGCAGCAGGGTATCTAGTAGCTTGACACATCACAGTCAACAAATACACATGACCTGACTTTGAACGAGGCAACGGCCCAACACAGTCAATTATAAGATGCTCAAAGGGCTGGCCTATAGCTGGTATTGGCTGTAATGGAGCCGGCCGTAACACCTGATTAGGTTTGCTGGTGAGCTGACAAACATGACACGTTCCAATAAACCGAGCTACATCCCGCTTTAACCGCGGCCAGAAAAAGTGACGGAGTATACGCTCATAGGTTTTACGAACACCGAGATGACCCGCCACATCACCATGCGATGTGCAGAGCACTTTATTCCTCAATGCCGTAGGGACCACCACTTGAAATACTGAATCTCCCAATCCCTGATCACTACACGGAACCCATTTTCTGACCAAAAGACCGTCCAGCAAAAAATAACACTGAGCACTGCTCCTCACAGCCGCATCAGGAACCACTCTATCAAACAGGTCACGCAAAGTTGGATCCGACTTCTGCTCTGCCAACAGGACCTCTCTCGAGTCAGTCAGCCGATCGGTCTGGACTTTAACCGGCAACTCAAGGTTTTCCGGCTTGGATTCCAACTCCTTCAGACGACGAGCTGAACGGGTAACTGCACAAGCCGGAAATACCCCAGGAGCAGCACTGAGATCAGACGGAAGATCTACAGGGGGCACGGCAGGTTTCTCGAAGAGGTTCCCACTACCATCTGCCCATACCTTGCTGCCCGCAAGGTCATTCCCCAAAATCATATGCACTCCCTCTACTGCTCAAAACTTAACTCTGCGGAATTGGCCCGAAAACTTGCAGCTGGACTGCCGAGCACACCTGCTTCCATGAGTCCCTGCTTCAAAACAAGTTTAACCGTATCCTTCAACTTCCTGTCCACTATTTCGATGTCGTAGTGGTCCGCAATTTCAATCAACTGTTCCTTGTTGCACAAATCCAAGGCTAGCTCTGAAGGCGACCTAACGAAACTTTGCAAAATCGACATTTTTCCAATAGTAGAAGCCTAACAAACAAACAAAACCAACTCACAAGCTGCCAGTCTGGGTTACGAGTAGGAACCACCCCCCTCTACCCACGTTCACTGCCACCTAACCCAAAACACCACGAGTCCCCTATTGAAACTCGCTGTTAAGCCTACAGGAGAGGGCTCCCACCCAGACACAACCCAGAACAAGCCCAAATGAGCTGCTAATGCTATCCTAGCTTACCAAAAACTAACAAACCAAGGAAGACCTGGCCCTCCCTGCTCTCAACAAAATCTGGCCTATAACCTGGATATCCCCTCAAAACACAAATCTTGATCCTAAAAGAACTAAACAAACCGATACAAGCTACAAAACCATACAACCTAATAAACAAATAAAGAAAACTAGTGAAAACAAATCCAACGACAAACACACTGAACCACAAACTACCGAGGGAAAGCGTGACAAAACAATACAAAACAGTTACCAAACTGAAAAACGGACGAGCCCCCACTTGTCACAGGCTGGCTCTTGCCGGTGACATAAAATGAGGGGACACAACAACAAGACAGGCCAATTTTCAATTGATTTATTTTAAGTAATAACCAAGAAGAATAATAACCATAAAGTGAAGCATGTCAATGTATATCTGTGGTGTATGCAAGGTGCATGGGTGAATGAGAGTGTATGTGCATTCTGGAGTGGAAGTGTAACAGAAACAAACAAAGGCATCAAACAGAAACAAAAACCCAAGCGTACCTGAGGGCAGAGAGAGAGAGAATGATTAGTACAGAGCCACCTTATATACTGAGCCCAGGTGGCTCCAATTACCAGCAGCACCGCCCCTGGCTGCAGGGCCCCGCCCCCATCAGGCAGAGGAGGGGTCGTGACACCCATTCACACTCTCATTCATACACCAGTGTACGCAGACACTGGAGGCGAGGTGGGTGAAGTGTCTTGCCCAACGAGACGACGACAGTGTGCACCTGCGGGAAGAAGCCATTTGAAACATGTAGAAGGTGATTTGGTGAGATGAGACCAAAATGGCTTCTTCTAGCCACTCTTCCATAAAGGCCAGATTTGTGCAGTGTACGACTAATAGTTGTTCTGTGTATAGTTTCTCCCACCGGAGCTGTAGCTCTCTGCAGTTCATCCAGGGTCATCATAGGCTCCTTGGTAACAGCTCTGGTCAGTGCTGTCCTTGTTCGGTCAGTAAGTTTAGGTTTGCAGTGATGCCACACACTTTCCATTCCTGGATGGTGTATTTAACTGTACTTTAAGAGATGTTCAAAGCTTTGGAAATCTTTGTATAACCTCATCCAGCTTTATACTTCTCAGTAACTTTATCCCGGACCTGTCTGGTGTGTTTTTGGGCTTCATGATGCTGTCTGCTCCCCAATAGTCTCTTAACAGACCTCAATTTTTCAACCATTAAATAACGATGACAAACATTTTAAGACCTAAGAAACAGCACAGCACATGCGCGGTTGTGTTTTTGCCGACGACCGCACTTCCGCCTAGGATCGTGCAGAGCAGGGTTGCCAGGTCCGCGGCAAAACCGCGGAATTGGGCGGTTTTTTAAGTCATTCCGCGGGTGAAAAAAACTGTCCGCGGTTTTTTGCCTTCCTGTTTTCAATGTAAAATTGGCTGTTGCCATCTTATTTTTTGATCAAAATCACTATTTCGAATGACAAAATCTCAAATCCAAGGCTCTTTGAGCTGCTTTTTCAATAAGAGAAGGAGAAAGGGGCGGTTTCTCATCATCGCGGGAGCACATAGGCTCTGCTTACTGGTAAACAACATTGAAAATTCCGCTGGTTTTCTGCGGTTTTCAGATATTTTTGGGCGGGTTTGGCTGCCCAGACCTGGCAACCCTGGTGCAGAGCCCGCTGCGATTAGCTCACTGCTGCTGACCAGCGTCTTGTTGATTTTCTGTCCAAAGTTGTATTTGTTGCACATAAATGTGCAAAAACGGGAAGCGGCAAAAGAAAGACCGTGTTTGAGGTTTATCAGAAGAAGAGGGAACATGCAGAGGAGCGGAACAAAACCAGGGTGTTTCTGGGGGACAGTTTTAAACGGTGGCGGGCTCTGAAGGCACAACATGGGCTTCAGACTGACGCACTGGTCGCTAAATTCCTACTTGACAGGTACTTACTAGTTAGCGTAACATCTGTATCCCTGTTTTAGTTCAGTTTGAATGATGTTGCAGATGTTATCCCTGTCAAGTTGTTCGATTGAATAGGACCTGTTAGCAGTGCTTATTTCTTTCATTTCCCCTCAGTCATCGCACTGACAATAAACGAACAGTGCCGTGAAAAAGTATTTTCTCCCTTCCTGATTTCTTACATTGTTCATATTTACTACACTTAAATGTTTCTGTTAATCAAAACATGTTTTATATTACACAAGGACATTCCCAGGGAAATGTCCCAGGGGAAACGAGGATCCTCGCTTTCAAAATGCAACAAAAATGGGACAAAAACACGATAGAAAAGCAATGAAAAAAGAGCGAAATGGCAACAAAAGTCACAAAAGAGTGACATAAATGTGACAAAAGAGCAACAAAAAAGTGACAAACATGACAAAAACAACGAAAACAGAACTATTGTGAATAATAAAATGTGACGATCAGAGTTACGATCAGTTTTGTAGGCCTTAGCTTTCAAACGAGGCATTACACTGTTGCTCTCCGGTCCAGAAGCTTTTAGATTTGGGTACTCCCGAACTAGAGAAAATGCACTCGGTTAAGGCAGGGGGGTAAAAGGTTAATACATTTAATTTGGCGCAAATGTAGGTTTTACCAAATGTTCAGCTGCTTTGTTCTGTTTGTTACAGTGTTGAGACGCCGACTGAAGCCGCCGAGAAGTCAGAGCCAGCCACATCCAGTCCCCTGTCTACACCTCAACAAGACCAGTGAGTCTGCGCTTCACGGTCCTGCCGTAATCTGGTGGGGGAAAAACTTGATATTAACGAAATATATTGGTTAACCAAATGAACACTGCGCATTAAGGCTGCACAATAAATCAAAATACTAGTGATCGGACAATGAAACCCCACATTAGTTCAAGATACATCCTTCAAAGTTCACTGTACTCTATAGCTATTAACCAACTATTATGAATGAATACAAACAATATAGACATTTTCACTTGGATATGGTTACATATGAGGTTGATCGAGATTGGTTCAAACTAAACATGACCAACACACTTCTTCCTACGTCAACTTAAGTATAAGCTCAATTTAACAGATTCAAACCTAGAACCTACTGCTCTCTAGAGTAAAGGTATGTACATAACCAGTTGAATCGTGCTGCCACTAGGGGTGGGAGATAGACAAAAATGAATATTGACATTTTTTTTCAATATTTTGATATCGATATTCAGACAATATTTTTGCAATCCTTCAAAGAAATGTGTGCGAACTGGCAAAGAAGGTCCAGTTGGTCTTTTGACGTGCTGTATCTGACCTATTATTGTATAGAATTAAAAAAACACAAAGATATGAGACATCATTGATTTAAACATTAGGGCAGGGCGATATGAACAAAAATGTATATCACGGTATGAGAAATAAATATTACAATAACAATATATTTGGCAATATAATTTACACCTGACAAAATGCTTCAAAATCAAAGCCTTTAGACAATAGGGCAAATTAATTTAAAGCTATTTCATTCTATTTCTTCATCTAAATCTCTACCTTCATCTGGAAGATCACGGAAGATTAGATAAAATAATAATGCTACAATATTTGCAGCTTCATCTCCATCAAAGTGAAATGGTCCTGTAAGTTCACCTGCCTCTGGACAGTTTACTATTATTTAACTCATGTTGCTTGCATGAGTCAAATTAATTTTCATAGTGTATCCTTTGAAAACAATTTCCCTATTTCTCCTTTACGTCTCTCCCAGTGTAAGGGGTGGGACCAGTGTCCGAGTTTATCTTACTGGCAGATCAACTTACTGACAGTCAGCTGTTCCTCTGCTACAACTGATTTTTTATTTTATTTATTGGTTTATTTGGTCGGGACAGTGCATGTTAATGAAAGTGCACTGTTTACATGCATGTAAACAAGCCACACCGGATCGTAGCCTTGGGCTAATTTCCATCCGTCGTCTCCCATGCGCATTCTCAAACACACTCACATTCATCCGGGCCTATTGTACATGTTTTTAGTGGTAGGGGAAACCGGAGTACCCGGAGGAAAACTACGCAGACACGGGGAGAACATGCAAACTCCACACAGAAAGGCCCCGTCCAGGTGGGAATCGAACCCGGACCTTCTAGCTGTGAAGCACGAGTGCTAACCGCTGTGCTACCGTTTTGTCACTTAGATAACTGCTGAATCTTTTTATTTTATTTATTAATTGTGCGCCTGTCAATCAACAGTGGTTGCGCATGGAGAATCACTCGAGGGTGGGGCCGAGGAGGCTGGGGGGATTGGCGGCGCGGTGGCTTATGGGATGGCACATAGCTCCCAGTAAGAGACCACCAGTGGTCCCTATGCTAAAGTGGCAGATATAACAAATTCGGTTTTGAAGACAGCAGGATGGACGGCTAGGCTTTATGTGTGAGTTTTGTATCTTTAATTAAATGTTTGCATAAGAGAGCATGAGGGTTAGGCCTTGTTTTGATAAGCAAGTAGGGTGAAGAGTCTTCCCCAAGGACACAACAACAGTGTGCATTTTGCGGGAGCTGGGATTCAAACCCCCGACCTTCCTATCACGAGACGACCCGCTCTACCAACCACTGTCGCCCTAACAATTGATGAGCATCAATAACCAAATACTACACGGACAATTCTTATAAACATGTGACACGATACCCCTCCTTGAACCGCCACCTTAACGTGGTGGAGGGGTTTGAGCACCTGAATGATCTTGGTGGCTCTGTTGTCGGGGGCTTCGTGCCCCTGGTAGGGTCTCCCCCTACCAGGGGCACTGAACCTCGATGATGGAGTCAGATGTTGCATTTGTGGTTGTTAGAGAAATAACAATGATGCTCGAGAGGATTGATGAAGAAGAGGCAGCAGTCAGGATGTCTTATACAGCTTGACCCACGGATAGCACGAGTTTACAGCTTGACCCAGGATGATAAATAGTGATTTAATATTATCCTTCAACAGTGGTTTGTCTGCCAACTTCAACATCAAGCTGCTGCCACAAGTTGTCTGAAAAAAAAAAAAAAAAAGGAATTAGCAACAAGATAAATGCACAAATAAGATGATGACACTGAACAACATGCCTGAAGTGGGTGACTGCTCTGATGAAGGTCCAGGCTGTGGCTCAGATGTTGTGCGAGCAATTACTGCAGCACACTCACTTTTCAGTCAATTAATTGCCTCACTGCACTTGGAGGAACTACGAAACCTGAGTGTTTTAAATCTGGGGTCTAGAAGTGTGGAGGGTCAACACACTTAATGTCTCCAGTTGAGAAGCAGCGTCTGTGACACGACGCCTAGGTTGGTCATGGAGATGTATGACTGCTTGTGTGTGTAAATGTGAAGAATTGCGCTCAAGTGCAAAATATAGAATTTTCATAATCGGGATGACCTTTGATCCTGAAAATCTCCTCTCCTCAGACAACTCCACTGTGGCCTGATGGAAGGGGGCCAGCACAAGAAGTGCTTCCTTTAAAGGGATATTTCAGGATTTTTAACATAGGGCCTCATTTCCTAGTTATCCAGAGTGTTGTTGATGTCTGAAGATATTTTTTTTTTAAATTCATGCAGTTCTTATATTTGAAGAGCTTAGTGGCGCTAGGCTAATGCTAGGCTAACGCATGGTATCAGCAACCCTGCAATAAAAACAGTCTGGCGCACTCCACAGTGCACCTGAGGCAAATCATGTATAACGCCAGACTAGCCATATAAATGTCTGTGTTAATAGAATATTTTGGGAAATATAACTGACCTTGTATCTAGGCCTGCCGTGATAAATTTTTTTTGACGATATATCGTCTCAGAAAATATCGCGATAAACGATAATATTGAGTATAATGCAAATACTGTAGGCAATAAAAAGAAAACTAAGCAACTATTTATAATTGAAATGTATTGAACTTCTGACATTCAATATTAACACCTTATGCACCAAACAAAGTGCAAACTAGAAGGGTCAACATATTCTAGGACACTGTATCCATCTGTGCTTCTCAACCTTTTAACATAACTTACACTCTCACCAGGTTCTGTGTTTGAACTAGGCCTTTCACAATTTCACAAATAGTGTCCCTCACAAATGTGAAATTGAGTGCGACACATTATCAATCTGACTTGGGGAGACATTGGCATGACTGTCTTTTTAAAATGCCATCTTAATTGTTTGTCTAGTCCTTTAATTTTATTTTTAATGGACTTCGAGTCCGGAGTAGTTGAATTGAATTATGCAGGCAGCATGGTGGCACAGCATATTGACCACCTGAGGAAGGGCTGCTTCCTTGGTTTAGCCTTTCATCCACCAAGTCATCCCAGGATTTAAACTTCTGGATGTCAGGGAAAACACTTTCCGGTGATAATGGAGAATTACCACAAAGGCACTCCTCTTCCGCTTATTCACTGTATTGTTGTGGTGATGAAAAGGCTCCGACGGCCACTGATTGGAAGGTAGGTGTGGTGCAGCGAGTTCGGCAAGAGTTTTACACCTGGAGACGTTCTTCATGGCATTTTGGTCCTGTTTTGGTTGGGTAGTGGCCTTTGGGTCGAGAAAAGGCATCACATTCACTTTCCAAGGTTTCTCAACTGGCTGATACAAAGCGATGGCAGGAGTAGTAGAAGAAATAGAATGATTGCACCCCCAAGTGTATTAGCTGTAAAGGCATTGCCTTTGACAAACGTCTTGGTGGTATTACAAGCTGGCGCTATATTGAATGTAACTGCTGCCCCATCAATGAACTCTGTACCTTGTTTCACTGTTTTTAGCAGCATGGATTCGGCCACACCATCCAGACCTAGTCTACGAGCAGCATCAGGACGCCCAGATGTTTAGTTTTACATTTGGGGCATGTCTTCTTTAAATCACAGTTCACAGCTCTATGTTTGCGTGCGTATCTCCAGCACCGATCATTATCTTTGATCCATCTTCTGACGTCTTCAAGTGATAACTGCCGAAAGTCTGGACAAACACTGAGATGGTGATCTAAAGCTGCACAGAAAGGACAGGGCTGACTGCGACGATTATTCTCTTGATTCACTGGCGAGGCATGGGCCTGAGAATAGCTTGCCCCATGTAGGACCGGTGTAGAGGCTTTCTGTGGTTTCGAGTAACTGGGCAGGTGAGATCTGTTGTCCTCCTTGGGTGCTCGACACGTATCCCTGGACTGAGAGACTACTGGCACTCCGCTTCATCCTCCAACCAATCAGCAAAATCCATCATGTTGTAAGGGACCCCGGGTCGATTAGTACGACAAAATCTTGCGTAGTTTGCCATGTATTCCACAGGCAGTTACCCAAGTAACTGCTGGACATGTGAAGCGCAAGCTAGCTCAGCCAAACCCTCTCCATCTTCTAAGGACTGTAGCATGCCCCCAAGAGCACGAACCCGAATGGCAAAGTCGTTAAAGCCACCGGGCCGGACTGAAGGGAAGCCAAGAAATCCAGAGATTGCCATGGCCTGGGTGAAAGGAAGAGGATGATGGGCATAAGCCAGAGCTAGATGAGGAGCATTGTCAAACTTAAGCTGGTCCAACAAAAGGTGATATTTAAAATGCTCACTCTCCTCAGGGGCCACCAGGTTGGACAGATTTTAAGCACAA
This sequence comes from Proterorhinus semilunaris, assembly GCA_021464625.1. Classification (NCBI taxonomy): domain Eukaryota; kingdom Metazoa; phylum Chordata; class Actinopteri; order Gobiiformes; family Gobiidae; genus Proterorhinus; species Proterorhinus semilunaris. The sequence goes on from CM038346.1 coordinate 38,656,085, forward strand.
CAAACTGTTTGGGGTCATCCTGATCAGAGGATGGAAAGGAGGGCGGCGATACATGGTCATGTCAAGATGGTTTCAAGGCAGGGGTTAAGAGGTTAAATCTCAAACTTTATATTTTTTTTATGAAGTCCTAAGGTGGTGATGAAGTGAAGCACAGCCGTAGAAACCTCTTTATGTCTCTCATCTGGGCTCAGCAACAGTGTGTGAGTTTCCCTTGTTCCTGGTTACAACAATAACATGGCAGGTGGATGCGGAGATGGATTTGATGGCGAACCAGGTAAATATTGGTGACTAGTATCTCCACTATGCCTGTTAGAAGAGACTGTGTAAGGACGTGCATAGGAATCAGCTGAAACAGCACGATGCTGGGCCAAGACATGCACCGATGGCGCAGGCAATGCATATGGATTCAATGGAGCTTGAGGTTCTAGGAAAGGTGTCTGCAAGCTATTTCTAACCATTGCCTGCTCAGGAACATGAGGTGCCTCTGAAGGCCTAGATCCAGCTCTATAAACCAAAAACTGTATAAAGCTAAGACATCATTATGAATGTAAATGTCAAAGACTGTGGTTATTAAAGGGTCTAGATGCAAGTTGGTCATTTTAATACTCACTACTGCCACCTCAGGTCTAACGCGTAACTGCAGTTTCTATATTAAGCTCGTGCATGACGGCACTTTTTGAGTGACAGAGCAGGATTTTAGAGGCAGTTGTGGTGAACAGGTCTGGGCTCATTCTACACATTAGGACATGGCTGGAACGTGTAGGGGGAGGAAAATACATAATAAAATGTATACACTCCGTATAGTCAATCCGTATAGTCCCTTTAGGATGCTTTGCAGACAACAAAATATCTTTGGGGTCTAACTCTACCTGCTAAGTGCTAACCATGTTGTTTAGACCTCACATTTTTTTAAATGTGATTCTAATATTGGTACTAAAGTTCATGATTCAAACTCAAATGTTTGAATCAGTTTGAATCAAAGCCAACGTGTCTAAATTGTGCAGTGACCTGATTGTTAAGTTTAAAAACATAGTATATATTTTTTTATTTTGTGCACATTCATTGGTCCAATTGGCCCATTATGTGGACTGGATACAGTCTGAGCTTTGTGTTTTCTGTGTTGCAGTGATGAACAGCCTGAGCTCACCTCACAAAGCCCTCCCTCTGCACCTCTACCTCTGCACAAGTGAGTCTTAAGGAGTCGTAATAGTGGATAGAACTGTCATCAAAGTGTTAAAAAGCAAGCAAACAATTTAAAAACATTCTTAGCTGTTTTTTTTTTTTTAAGGGTGTTTAAGGAGGTTATTGATTTGAGATCATTTTGAATTTGTTCTTGGCTGAACTAACATGAATGCGTTTCTCGTGTGTTGCAGGTGTCCATCGTGTGGTTTTGCTTTGCCTCAAGGGTGTGTTCCAAACGGAACTGCACCAAACAATCAGCCCAAAAGCATCGAAGTCACTCTGGAGGTATTTGAAGTCGAGATATACTTTATTAACTGTATTATCTACTTTACGGTCGCACTTTTTGTTAGAATAGATTGTCTCTACCGTGTTCCTCATAGTGCAGACTTCAGGGACCTGCAGTGAAAGTAAGAGTTTGTAGATCAAACTACAAAATAGAAGTTGTAGGTCCATGCCTTGATGCGCACTTTCATGTGTGAAAACACGTAAAGTGAGGAGAGAATGCGTGCTGAATGGTAGCCTCGTGGTTAAAAATATAAATCATCTTTCTTTCAGCTGGAACAGGAAGATGACCGAGTTAGCAGTGCCGAGGAGGCTGAAGAAGAGAGTGATTCAGAGGAAGAGAGCGAGGGATCAGGGTTGGACGAGGGGAACAAAAGAGGAAAGGACTCAGCAGAGACGGCTGCTGCAGACGAGAAGGAGAGCAGAGAGAGCGGTGAGAAGTACACAGGACCTAATGTTTGTAAAGCTCATTATTGTGGCATCTAAAAACAAACCTTTTAGCCGTGGAGAGTTTATGGCCGATGCCATTTTTTGGGGATTTCTATTGGCCGATACCGATATGCTTGGCCGATATTTTGGGCCGATTTTCCAAATGTCTGGTCTATAATCCTGTTAAAACAAATACTTGACCACTCCAGCAGTATGGAGGATTGAAAGTGCCACAATTAAATAAATAAATACACCATTAAATAATTAAATACATGTGTCATTAATTAATTAAATGTTTCATTAATTAATTAAATATGGAATTAAATAAATAAATGCACCATTAAATAATTAAATAAATGTGTCATTAATTAATTAAATGTGTCATTAATTAATTAAATTACCAATGATTCTGTGTAAAAAAATATATATAATTATTTATCTATTTAATTAATTATTTCATGGTCCTGTGTTGCAGTGTTTCATGAATTAATTTTATCTGTCAAACTCGCCCATCAAAGTTTGAGGGGTGGGTCCTAACACCCGATTGGTCATCCTGCTCATCGAGTCAAGGCAAATCAACTCCAGAATAATGGATTGATGCAGACTAGTGAACATACTCCGATACGCTGGGTGGCGCTATTCTCCCTTACGTAGGTTTGAATACTCAAGCAAAAACAACTAAACACAAGCCTCGATCACTCCATCAAGGGATGTCAAGAAATAACTTTTTTAAAATTAATATCTGCTGTTTCTCAATAATCGTAAAGAGCACTCATCCGCCCGGTAGGTGGTGGTAAAACCAATGGATGCGGTACATTGCGACCGGGGCATTGAGGCAACGGCACATTCCCACTAGCACCCCTGTAGAGTACTTCTTCTAAAATTTCGGTCACTCTACGGTCAATGCCTTGGTCAGAAAGTGCGGAAATAACTCCAAGAACTTCAATAAATTCCTCCGCTTTATTCTGTATATGCTCGGGGTCTGCAGGTCCTGCTTCCACATACTCAGCAAGGTCTGAAATATCTCGCACCAACTCCCTTGAAACCTCATGAAGGTCCTCCATCAGCGTAGCCGCCATGTTTCCAAAAAAACACTTCAGGCCAAAGCAATGGATTAGACAAGATTTGAGTTAACCAGGCTTTAGCCCGCCCACAACTTTTGATGAGCGAGTTTGACAGATAAAATTAATTAATGAAACACTGCAACACAGGACCATGAAATAATTAATTAAATAGATAAATTTTTTTTTTTTTTTTTTTTTTACACAGAATCATTGGTAATTTAATTAATTAATGACACATTTATTTAATTAATGACACATTTATTTAATTATTTAATGGTGCATTTATTTATTTAATTGTGGCACTTTCAATCCTCCATACAGCAGTGGCTGATTTAATTTTATTTAGGTGATTCAATTACCGTTTCTGTCCCAGCATTTTGTGTGGCAATCCAAAGCAGCATGTCCATATTGACTGAGGTTTAGTGAAACATATTTTTAACAAACTTATAGCTAACCAATTTTCATCACGATGTTTCTCTGTTCCCCTGAGGCCTAGGGAGTTGTGGGAGGACTAGTTTTAAAGCCCTGACTTCGCTCTTTCCAATGCAATAAAAAAAAAACCGGAAAGTGTCTCACTTTCGGTCCGGGAGATATCAGGGTTTTTCAGCGCTAGATCAGCCGATAGCCGATATTACAAAATCCCCAAATATCGGCCAGATATATCTACCGGCCTCTAGTTCTATGGCTTATAGATCTGTGACGCAAAGGAAGGTCATGATTAGAGACACGCTGAGATGTGTCGCTGCATTCATCATCCAGGTTTCAGCAAAATGAATACGAGTTGATAAAACCAGAGGAATAAACAAAAAAAATTATTGATGGATGTCTATAAAAAATACACCTACCCAGGTGCATTTAACCAATAACGTCTTTTGTGAGCAATCGCATTAGTTTAAGTCACAGATCTCCAGCCAATGGCTTGGGAGCGACCTATAGCTCTCCAAGAAGCTCCTCAAAGAATTTATACATGTGCCTGATAAGTAACACTTTAGATCCATTTGATTCTACAAGCAACAAACGATCTACAATTGAGGTTAACGTATAATAAATATAAAGAGTCATTTTCCTTGATTGTGTTGAATCTTGAAAAAGTAGTAAAAAGATTAGACTTCCCTGGTTGTAAATCTACATTGATGAGCATGAATCATAAAATGATATATTATTACAATATCACCCACCCCTTCATTAAACCACTGGTTTGATACAACAGATCAGCGGGAGTCTACAACCGAGTTCCACTCAATTGTTTCAACATCCACCTGTGCAAAAAAGTTAAGTGATAAGTATTGATTTTGTTTTGTTTTTGTTTTTTTGCAGTACCTAAACCAGGGAAGAAGAAGCTTTGTCCTGAATGTGGATCGTTTTATCACAATTCGAAGCGGCCTCATGAATGTGAACACAAAACCAAGCCATTTGCCTGTAACATCTGCGGCAAGAGATGTGTGTCCGAGTCCGCCCTGAAAATACACCACAGGATCCACTGCCAAAGTTACGAACACCCCTGCAAGTACTGCTACGCCAACTTCAGAACCAGAGTGGACAAACTAGTGCACGAGCTCATTCACCAGAAGCAGAAAGATCCCTTCAAATGTCCCGACTGCGCACTGACGTTTGCTACTTTTAGGTCACGCCTTGCGCACATAAAGAAACATGGATACAAACATGAATGTTCTTTATGTGGAATTGTGTTTAGGAATAAGCCACATTTTCTGAGACATGTAGCGGTGCACACAGGAGAGAAACCATTCAAATGCTCACTGTGTGAGCGCAGCTTTATCCAAGAAGGGCATTTGAAATCCCACATGCGTTTGCACACGGGAGAGAGGCCTTACAGCTGTTTACACTGTGACAAATGTTTCAATCATAACGTCAGTTTGAAGAGCCACGTGCAGCGATATCACCCGACTGAGCAGGATGATGACGAGACGAAAACTGATCGTGAAAAGGAGAGAAATGAAGAAAGAATAGAAGCAGCAACAAAGCCAAAGAATTATTGGACTCCAACGGGGCGACCTAAAGGGCGGCCCAAGAGAAATGCAAAAGAGATATGCAAAAACAACGGATGACAGTGAGGATGAAAGCGAATAGGATTAAGAGTTAAATTTAAGTATCGATTAGGTTCCACTTCAATGTTCTATTAAAAGTTATTTTGTGAAATCCCGTTTACTTTTTCAAGCATATTTCAGCAGTTCAATGTTTCATGTTCTCTCTTGAAAAAAAAAACCTGGAGTTGTGTTGAAAGCCTAAATAAATGCCACAAATGAAACAAAACACATTTAGTCCATCTCTCTCCAGAGCTCAAAAAAAAGTTTAGGCCTTTGATTGAGTTCAAATTCAGTTTGTCCACTTTTAGGTCCTTTAGTTCTTACCACACTCCCACTATTTATGTGCTATACCTTGCAAAAATGACCAACCACAACCTGGGTTAAAAAAAGACCTATGTAGCAATCTTTTCATTTTTACGTTTTGTGTTTTTAACATCCACATTTTAAAAGTTTCCTTCCATCCATCCATTTTCTTCCGCTTTATCCGGGGCCGGGTCGCGGGGGCAGCAGTCTCAGCAGAGATGCCCAGACTTCCCGATCCACGCACACCTCCTCCAGCTGTTCTGGGGGGACCCCGAGGCGACACCAGGCCAGCTCGGAGACATAGTCCAACCAGCGTGTCCTGGGCCTTCCACGAGGCCTCCTCCCAATAGGACATGCCTGGAACACCTCCCAAGGGAGGCGACCAGGAGGCATCCGATACAGATGCCCTAGCCACCTCAGCTGGCTCCTTTCGACGTGGAGGAGCAGCGACTCTACTCCGAGCTCCTCCCGGGTAACTGAGCTCCTCACCCGATCTCGAAAGGTGCGCCCAGCCACCCTGCGAAGGAAACTCATTTCGGCCGCTTGTATTCGCGATCTTGTCCTTTCAGTCATTACTAAAAAGTTTGCTTAATCTAAAAATATAAAAGGACAAGATTTTATAGTAGCCCATTTATTTATTTACATAAATTTTTAAATATATCATATTGCAAATGTTTTGTATAGGCACACGCCAAGGACCAAGGGCGTGATTAGAACTGTAATATGGTATTGATTGTTTTACAGAACCATTGACACGCCTCATTTGAAAGCTAAGATCTACAAAATTGATCGTAACTTTTCTCAGCGTTTTTGTCGCGTTTTGGTCGCTTTTTCATCGAATTTTTTGTCACCTTTTTGTCGCTCTTTTGTGGGTTTCTTGTTTTCGTGTTCGCTTTTCTTGTTGTGTTGTTGCTTTTTCGTCACTCTTGCTGTGTTTTGTCACATTTTAGATGTGTTTTTGTTGCTTTTTTTATTGTGTTGTTGCAGCTTTTCTAGCCTGGCCTTAAGCCATCCGTAAATTCCGGTCGATTATCTTTTTCCTACATGTACGTCTGGGCTTGACGTACTGTGTGGCTGCGTTTCATCGGTTGAATTTCAACCTACCAATCAGCGAGCGGAGGAGGTGGGGCTTGTAGGTGACATCAAGCATTTGCGCCGCATTTGCACCGGTTGTAGTTTGGTAATGGCGGCGGATACGAACGTAAAGGAAGCTCTTCAATCTGTTCTGGCTCGGCTCCTAAATATCCAGAAATTAAAACTGAAGCCCTGGAATGTGCAAGGAATGCTCCCAAAAGTTATGATCGAGATATGATCAAGCTATGATAGAGCTATGATAGAGCTATGATAGAGTTATGATAGAGTTATGACAGAGATATGATAGAGATATGATAGAGATATGATAGAGCTATGATAGAGTTATGATAGAGTTATGACAGAGATATGATAGAGATATGATAGAGATATGATAGAGATATGATAGAGTTATGATAGAGCTATGATAGAGTTATGATAGAGCTATGATAGAGTTATGATAGAGCTATGATAGAGTTATGATAGAGTTATGATAGAGCTATGATAGAGTTATGATAGAGCTATGATAGAGTTATGATAGAGCTATGATAGAGTTATGATAGAGATATGATAGAGCTATGATAGTTATGATAGAGTTATGATAGAGATATGATCAAGCTATGATAGAGCTGTGATAGTGCTATGATAGAGATATGATAGAGATATGATAGAGTTACGATAGAGTTACGATAGAGTTATGATAGAGATATGATCAAGCTATGATAGAGCTATGATAGAGCTATGATAGAGTGATGATAGAGTTATGATAGAGATATGATCAAGCTATGATAGAGCTATGATAGAGTTATGATAGAGCGATGATAGAGCTATGATAGAGTTATGATAGAGCTATGATAGTTATGATAGAGTTATGATAGTTATGATGGAGCTATGATAGTTATGATAGAGTTATGATAGAGATGATAGAGTTATGATAGTTATAATAGAGCTATGATAGTTATGATAGAGCTATGATAGAGTTATGATAGAGTTATGATAGAGCTATGATAGAGCTATGACAGAGTTATGATGGAGTTATGATAGAGTTATGATAGAGTTATGATAGAGCTATGATAGAGCTATGATAGAGTTATGATAGAGTGATGATAGAGTTATGATAGAGCTATGATAGTTATGATAGAGCTATGATAGAGTTATGATAGAGTTATGATAGAGCTATGATAGAGATATGATAGAGCTATGATAGTTATGATAGAGTTATGATCAAGCTATGATAGAGCTATGATAGAGCTATGATAGAGTTATGATAGAGCTATGATAGTTATGATAGAGATATGATCAAGCTATGATAGAGATATGATAGAGCTATGATAGAGTTATGATAGAGTTATGATAGAGCTATGATAGAGCTATGATAGAGTGATGATAGAGTTATGATAGAGCTATGATAGAGTTATGATAGAGTTATGATAGAGCTATGATAGAGTTATGATAGAGATATAGAGTTATGATAGAGCTATGATAGAGCTATGATAGAGATATGATAGAGTTATGATAGAGCTATGATAGAGTGATGATAGAGTTATAACAGAGTTATGATAGAGTTATGATAGCTGCTTCACTCAACACGGGCGCATTACATACGTCACGACCAAACACTAGCGAAAGTCAGATCCAATTGTTTCAAAGGAGTTCACCTCCCACCTGATAACGGAGCTCAATTGTGAAGATCCAGACCCTTGTAGGAAACGAAATGAGAACGAGGGTCTGATAAAACCAGGCTACTGCTTTTCTGGCACATTTTTGTTGCGCTTTTGACACTTTTTTGCTTTTAGATTATGTGCTCACATTTTCTCCAGTTTGGCATTACCCAAATCTAAAGTCTTCTTGAAAAGAGAAAAGAAAAAAGACAGATATGAGATGAAAATGCGACAAAAGAGAAACAAAATAACAAGGAAAAAAAAATCTAAAGAGTGACGACAACACGGCAACAATGCAAGGAAAAATATCAATTTAAATGAGTTTTGTAGGTCTTAGATTTCAAATGAGACATTACACTGGCCTATAGGCTGTATGCTTTAAGATTTGGGTAATGCTGAACTGGAGAAAAAAGGCACTCGGAACACGTGGGGGTAAAGGGTTTAGAAGAGGTTAAATCAAATCCATGGACCTGATCAGAAGTGCATGTTGTAGTTCCCACAGCCGTCCGGGCGGGGGCGCTGTCGCCTCTTAATTAAGACGGATGTTTTAACTGTAGCCAAGTAAACACAAAACATGGCGGCCGCGGAAACCAGGGAGAAAGTGGCTGCTTCTCCTCTTCTGGCTTTTAAACATACTAAAACTAAAAAACTGTCAGAGGCGGCGCGAGAGAACAAGCGCAAAAGGGACCAGCAGAGAGACAAGTCGCGGGTCACTCTTCACAAATTATACCCGAGATGGAGAGATCTACGGGACCGCCTGGGCTTTACGATGGACACGGAGCTGGCGGAGATGCTCATGGACAGGTAACAGTTTGATTGTAGTTTGATTTGACTTGATTGCCTTGACATCTATACAGTCCTTTGTAAACAACATTGCGAAAACCAATCGAAAAGGTAGCTGCCAACCATTAGCTTAGCCTCTAGCCATCATCATTACACGCTTTTCGTAGGAGTGGCAGAGGCTGGTTACCATGGCACCGAAACAGGAGAGGAACGGTGAGATCCACGGGACATCCAGATGTTTCGACTGGTGCTTCTGCGTCCAGACACGTGGAAAATAAAAAGGTGAAATGGCGTTCGATCTAAACGTTTGCGGACAGTTGGCAAGACGTCTAGTCCAGGAAACTTTTCAGAGTTCGTTATCCTGTTCAATGTATTTTTCGCATTAGCATTAGCCACCAAACATCCCGAATTCTGAACGATCCAGATGTTTTCAGCTGTTGTCAACCCATCGACCACATTTAGGTGATGCCAATAAATGTAGAGATCTTTGGAGATTTCACTGACTTGTATACAGTCAAGTATAAAAGTGGCCTTAGAGCTAAAGGATATTGTATTAACCTCTTAGCCCCCACCTTAACCGAGCACATCTTCTGCAGTTGGGCTTTACCCAAATCTAAAAGCTTTTTGATTGGAAAGTTTGGCCAGTGTCACGCCTCATTTGAAAGCTAAGACCCGCAAAACTGATCCAAACCTTTTTGTAGTGTGTCTTTGTCGTGTTTTCCTCTTTTTTGTCGCTTTCTTGTCGTGTTTTCATTGAATTTTCGTCACTATTTTGACACCTTTTTTCAAGAAGCTTTTAGATCTGAGTAATGGCAAACTGGAGACAATGGCCCTCATTTATCAAATCTGCGTATGGTGAAATCAGAGCGTATGTGGGGTGTACGAAAAATCACTGCCTGTTTTGGCATTTATCAATCTGAGCGCACCGTACGCCAGGTGTACGGTGCGCTCAGATTGATAAATCCTACACCAAGTCAGGAGGTGGTGCAAATATACACCAATTTTAACTAAACACTAAACAGCGCTGGAAAACATGCATGAATCACATTGCCACATTGCATATTATCCTCATTAGTGATTTAAACATGAAACGAGGCGACAGCATTAATGTTTATGGACAGACTTTGATTCCATCAAAGTCCAGAGTAGGGCTGAACGATATGGACACATTTTCATATCTCGATATTCATGCCAGATATCTCGATATCGATACGATACGATATAACTATGGTTTAGGTGAAAACTAAGCATTTTTCAGAAAAATAAAATCATAATACAAAAGAGTGCAGTTTTATTGATGAAAATCTATATAGTTTATATCTTGCTTTTTCGATTAGAATATTTTAAATGTTCATATCTCAATATAATACGATAACGATATATTTTTCTTTTGCGATATTGATATCTTGATTGTTCACATCTCAATATTGATACAATAACGATATATCTTTCAGCCCTAGTCCAGAGTCTGTACTGCAGCGTTATCTCCACGCTTTATTTTAATGTGGTCTAATTTTATACCCTTTTTTATATAGGATATTTAGGCCTACATCTTATTTAATAAAGGTCAACTTTTATTATTAGCCTTTTTCTTTCTTTCTGTTTTTTAAATTTTGTAAATGTGATCTTGGATTGGCTATAAGGTTAATGTGGGTTACTGACAGATTTTTTCATCTTTCTCATGCGCAAAAATATCTTATTTGTCGTTTCCTGGTTGGAGAAAGGTTATTTTTTGCCGTGTTTTGTGCGTGCCGTAAAACCCATGGGTGAGGCCTCCTCATACGTGAATATTTTTGGGCGTTTCTTTCAAATGACTCTAGGATTTCTCCGTGGCATTTACCATCAGCTGCGCTTGCGTACGATAAGATCTGAGCGGGAAGCACAGGTTCATAAATGTCACGCACCCTCTGGTGTATAGCGCAATTACACCTACGCATACACCCTTTTTTTACGCAATGTTGATAAATGAGGGCCAGTGTGCTTGGTTTAGGTGTAGGTTAAGCGATTAAAGTGCATATGACACATTAGACACCATTTTTGCGAAAACGTGGTTAACACAATTCTGTTTAAGATTGTACCCAGCCATTTTTTGTGATGTTTATAGTTTCACTTCCTTATTGGACACTGACATAGATGACGGCAGACCATTTTAAACTGTTGCCGTGCCGACCATGTTATGTCAATGGGAAAACTGCTTTAGAACTTTACCTTTGTCTATGTCCGTTTCTGACATGAGGTTCTGCTCTCAGTGGGGACGAATACACATCAAATGGCCAGGCCTGTCAGGACAGCAACATTTAAAGTTCCGTACATTGTGGCTGGAAAATATTGCGTTAAACTGTATTATTAAAGACCTTTTAATTTTTTTATTTATCTTATAGTATCCGACAATAAATAAGAAATACAATGAAAGACAACTAACTTAGGAAGGACATAAAGTATTACATTAGAAAAATTGGTAAAAATGCGAATAAGTGTACAGACAATCAATATTGAGCCCATAAGTGCATTGTTTATCTGTCATTTCTCACTTGCCTCTTGTCTTTCACATGATAAACAATATAGCATCATTTTGTTTAACCTCGGAACCGAGCACATAGTCTCCAGTTTGGCTTTACCCAAATCTAAAAGCTTCTTGACTGTAGAGCTACAGTGTAATGCCTCATTTGAAAACTAAGACCTACAAAAGTGATACGTTTTTTAATGAAAATTTGTATCGAATTAAAAACTTAATGCATACTTTCAGTCAGTCCAAAGAGTGACAAAATCAATAAACAATTTTACCACTCACACTGGAGAACACTTTGACATCACATTAGGGTTGGTCCATCGTGATGGATGAGTAACATCCATAGACTGTAAAAAAGAATAGACAGCTCCTCCTCAGTCCTCCCCGTTTACCACAATGACCACGTTCGTGGGGGAAATCATGGCGGATTTACAGGCTCCTCCTCTCCAGCTCTGACGAAGCATGTTCCTAAAAAGGGCATAAGGGTGGGATCTTCACTGTAGACCCGGTCCTGCTTGGCCCTCGCGGGGCGTGTAATGGGCGTGTATTTCTGTTGTAATCGCGCCCATGGCCAGGCAGCGACGTAAACGGTCTGTCAATCAAAGTCAGGCCCTCATTAATTATGCAAGATTTCTAAAATGTATACTACAATAACCAGCCCGGTGCCCCATATTGTTTTTAACCCAGCGTAATCACAGGAGGAATATCTAGCTCTAGCCACTTCTAAACCATTAGGCACCGGGCATTAAAGTTGTTTTTAACGTGTCTAAAGTCCAATGCATTCCAATAGGGGAATAGCGGCCATATGGAGGTACTACAGCAAAGGTGGAGCAATGGCGGCCTCCAGTGTCGTAGTCAAAAAGGAGAGCAGTCAGCGGCCATTGGTAACATCACGATGAAGAGCCACCATCGTGATGCCACTCCCCCTCCAGTCAGAAACACGCACTGATCTTCAGTAGGCCTTGTAAACCTACAAACTTTGCAGGGATTGCACTGTAAATTAAATCACAAATATAACTAATATGCATGCTAGTTTAAGTAGCCTGCCAGAAGACGTGATTTGTTAGCCGTAATTATTATAATAAAGACGCAGCGCAGCTCTATTTCTGACGTGCGGGCCGGGCTCTCTCTCTAAAAGCAGCTTCACTGTTCCATGACTCTGTTCAGGTCATGTTTAGTTTAGATCCATTTATCCTTCAATCTCACATTTTTCCTAACATAAATAATATGCAGCCAATATATAGGCTATGTAAATGTATTTGAAAAATGCTTATAATGACTGTAAACATCGTCAACTGCCAATGAAGGGGACATCGCCCAACCCTACATCACATGCATAACCTATAAGCAGACATGTTGATTTTTCTTGGGAATTTATGGAATGGCTTAGAAAAATCAACACATCACTTGAAGTGTGCAGTTTTTAAATCTTTAAAGGTGCATAATGCTACATTTTATGCACAAATAAAGTTGATATGTATGCGTATTTGACCTCGTAGTGACCCGGGCGGCTGTATGGATGGTTGGGATGGCACCTTTATTTTCGATCACGGTGGTCTCTACAATGTCACATGAAAACTAAAATCAGATCTAACCTGGCCAAAGTATCTTGCAGTGAGAGTAACGGGCTAACACTGAAGTCCAGCCCTGTTTTAAATCCTCATTTGCTATGTAGTTGACTTGTTTTAGCACCAATAGCCTGCACACTGTAGCCTTGTGTTTTTATGTTTGTTACAGTTACGAGAAGCAGACTGAAGCATCCTCACCTCTGAGACCAGAGCCGCCCACTTCCAGCCCCCCATCTGGATTTTACTCAGACCAGTGAGTCTATAGTCCCGGATTAGAGCTGGTGAAGACATTTTAACTACCAGAATAATTGTATTAATGCTACAATATCCCCAATATTATGTTAATGGAACAGATGCCTGTTTAAATTTTTTTTAATTCTGAATCAACAACATATGCATATTGGCAAAAATACAGTAAATGCATTATTTCTTCCCCTTCCACCTCCCGGAATCTACACATAGCACTTTTCATAATGTTACAAAATTTAAGATGTTATTACTATACTTTTATTTGAAACAGCCTTGTAAAATAATATATATATTCCCAAGCATTAAGTCAGCCAAATCCATTCTACATTTTTTCAATCAAAATTAAACGTAACTTAGACAAAATAAATCAGTTAATGAACAACACTTCTCATTATTGCTGCACAATATTTTGCCAAATGATTGTACTGTGTTCAAATGGTTTAGGGAAACATCATGTTATGAAATGTTGCAATATTTTTTATCATACAGCCCTACTTTATCAGCGGACAGAGTATTCTGTTGGAAATAACATTGATTTAGTCATTTTCAGTGTTTGCATTTGTCAAGAGCGTCGGAGGCTGTTGGTCAATTTCGAGCATTTGGATGTTTTTCGGAGAAAAGTGAATCTAATTTGTAGAGATGCACCGATACAGCTGTTTTGCTTCCGATACCAACACCGATACTGGGGTTTGTGTATATTAACTGATACCAAGAGACGTTCTTAAAAGTGGTTTGCCCTGAGTGAAAAAGTGAATGGTTCTCTTTTGTCCATTTTAAGATTAATAAAGTCTTGTCATGATGTTACAGATCATCCATCCATTTCCTTCCACTTGTCCGTTGCCGGGTCGTGGGGGCAGCTGTTGGAGCTGCCCAAATCACATTACACCAGCCCCTATGGCTCCCCCTGCAGGTGATGGGTCCACAGAAGGAATGTTACAGATCAATTATATCTATTAATAAATAATAATTTATTACAAATATTTAACAAGGATAACTGGATTTTGACACTATCCTTGGGACAGGCTATTTTATATAAACAACTCACATAAAGTGATCATATCATTACAACTTGTGCATTACAAATAGGGCTGAAACAACTAACTGATTAATCGACAACTATTTTAGTAATAGATTAATCGCTTTCTAGTAAACACAGACTCAAATAGAGCAAAAATGACATGAAAATGTTATATTTTTTAAGAAAACCTTCTTTAAAAAGTTAGGCTTTTTAAAGTTGGGGTCTGTAGTGTTTTGGACATTGAACATTTCATAAATATCCGCCTGTGTCTCATCCGGTCAGAAGCAGAATTGGCGCCAAGAGCCTCCAAACACATTCACTTTAAGTTTACTCCATCAACATGTTCTCAAGCGATGCTACTTAAGCATTATGTGATAAACAAAAGTCAAATACAATATTCATACACCATTGACAGCCAAGCGATTAATTGATTAATCATGCAAATAATCGGTAGTTGCAGCCCTAATTACAAATATCTTCAGTTTTTCTTTAACAGCATTTCATAAACGAAATACAAACACTTGGCCTCTTCTGCAGTGTCTGATTTTATTTTATTAGGCTACTTTAGGTATTTCTATCTTAGCTTCTGTCCCGGCCTTGATTAGTAACCGCTAGCAATAGCATGCTCCTGCCAGCTTTAGCGTGTTGTGGCTAGCCACGCCATTTTGCACGGTGGCTTTTGTCGCTGACAAATCCTTTTGACTTCGACTGATAAGTTACACAGACATACAGCATATGTACTGCAACCCAACTCAAGTCCGACGGATAAAATGGGCCTGTTTAGTTGATGCGATTAAGCGTTCGTTTTTGTGGGGAAAAAATAAATAAACTGGGCCCGCGGTGCACGATGTTGGCCGCCCCACGCATAGCTGGAGGCATTAGCGCACCAAGCTCAGCGAGACCCTGAGCTCAGGCCCTGCTCCAGGGAAGTGACCAGCCTCTGTCTGACTAAAGGGAGGGAGCGCTCTGTGGAGCTGAACTCTTAGACACGAGGTGAACGTGACAGTCCGGGACAGTCTGAAAGGGTTCACTCTGGCGGTGCAGGACGCAGCGCGCCATGTGCCACGCCAACATTACACGCCACGTAACCTCACTTCACAGGCTTTTCTCAAACCGTGCTTTACACTCACGATTGATCCATTGGTCAAAAATAAAATATAACACGTAAGTCCGTGTTATGGGAGAGAGGGGAAACGTGGCTCTTTTTTAGCAGGTTCTGTGAAGCATCACAGAAATGTGGTGAAACTGTGTTTCAAAGCGTCTAACGCCTTATTCAAAGCGCACGGACTGATTGAAGTTTAGACAAGTATTGAATACACCTGTGCTACGAGGTAACAGCGGGTTTACAAGCCCCCTCCCCTCACAAATATCTTAATGCCTATCGAGCTCGGTTCGGACTCGATCACTGCTCTGTCGGACAAGGCTCGGACAGAAAAAAATGGACCGATCCGCACTCTAATGTACTTGGATTTAGTCGGTGAAAGTGGTGTTTTTAAAGCAGTGAGAGCCAAAGCTGGTATCGGTTCCACGTCGTATATATTTGTAGCCGATATCCGATATCGTTTTTTTTTCAGTATCGGCTCCGATATCCAATACTGGTATCGGATCGGTGCATCCCTACTAATTGGCCTCGGCTGTAAAGTTTTGGACTGTGAGCTCAGGTTTTTTTCTTAATGCAGGTGTCCGTATTGTGGCTTTGTTCTGCCTCAGTGGTGCCTTCAGAACAGAAACATTCCAAAGGAAGTGCCCGAGAGAGTCAGAGTCAAACTGGAGGTAGGACCCAATCACTCAACTGTAAAACCCTTTCTATATAGATGTGTGGCCACTCTTCATGTCATTGTCGCTTATTAGACGGTGGTTTGGAAACTAGGCTGGCAGCGCTTCCTCTGTCTCTGCCCACCCATGTCTTTTTCCTCCAGGTGCAGCCAAAAGAGGAGCCATTGAGTGACGCAGAGGAGGCGGATTTCAAGAGTTTCGTTTTGGGGGGAGAGAGCGAAGGGAACTCGGACGAAGACTCGAAACCTCCACTCGATCTGACCGCAACTGACAGCGAGACGAAAACGACGACGACGACTGCAACAGAGGAGAGCGAGGACGGAGGAGGAGACGAATGGATCCCTCCTTGGACCAACAACTGGTATGGAAGATTTACTATTGAATCTCTGAACCCCCGCCGGAACGAGCACATTTTCTACAGTTTGGTAATATAGGAAGAACAACGAGGTTGAAAACGCACCAAAAATGTGACAAAACAGCCACAAAGAGCGACACAAATGTGGCAAAACGCGTAAAAAAAAAAAAAGTGAACAAAGAAGCAACAAAAACGTGCCGGAAAAGCAACAATAATACAACAAAAAAGTGACTAAAGAGTGACAAATGTGGCGAAACCATGCAAAAAAAAAAAAAACAATCGATGAAAAATCTACAGCAAAAACGACAAAAAAAAAAGTGACAAACGCGACAGAAAAGTTGGGTTCGGTTTTGAAGGCCTTAGCTTTCAAATTGGGCATTAAACTGTTGCTCTCCAGTCGAGTAGCTTTTAGATTTGGGTAAAGCCGAACTCGAGAAAATGCACTCTGTTGAGGCGGGGTTAGGTTACTATAAAACTATCTGGATGTTGGTCCCTGAATTTCAGTGTTTTCAAAATCTTTTACATTAAATAATCTTAAAAAGTATTAAATAAGCACCAATGATAATAAGGCCTCTTTCAGGAAAATGAAAGTTTGCAGTGAAAAGAAATGTGCATTTTTTAAATCTCGTACTAACGAGGGTCGGACTGTTAGCATTGGAGCTGCGCGAGCTACACGTCACGCTAGGGCCGAGTCTACAGTGAAGATCCCGCCCTTATGCCCTTTTTAGGAACATGCTTCGTCAGAGCAGGGGAGGAGGAGCCTGTAAATCCGCCACGATTTCCCCCTCGAACGTGGTCATTATGGTAAACGGGGAGGAGTGAGGAGGAGTTGTCTATTCTTTTTAACAGTCTATGATTTAAAGCCGTACTAAGTAACTCATGCCCCTAGAGGCCATAAGCGCCACTGCAGGTGTCGTAGCATGTTGCGTTTTTTTACTCATTAATTGTCCGTGAGAGTAAATACTACGCTGACAGAAAAGACAAAGGGACAGAGGGATATTGTTCATCCAATTACACAATGGAGATCATTTTTTTCACTCAAACTAGGCTGTAATTACTGTTTAAGTGGCGCTAGCCCGCAGTTAGCTTTGCCCGTTAGCCTGTTAGCTTCTTTAGTGATTCCATTAGTGTGTATTGGGGCCTCCGACCCGGTGGCATCTCCTCCAGGGGGGAGACGAAAAATAAATAAAAATCATCCCATTAACACTTGTATTACCTCTAGAGACTACGGAAAGGATTTATTAAGGCAAACAAGTTACTTAGAACTGCTTTAAGGGTGGATTTTTTGTATTGTAATATTACAGTAAATTTGACACTCTGAAGTTAAATGTGTAGATTTGAAAATATATCCATTGAATTCATTGAGGTAAATATTTCCACTGTGTTTTATCAATTTATAACACTTTGAAAAAAAGAATTTCAAAGCCTGAAACACATTTGTCAGTGATGCTAATCTTAGCTTCTTCCTCATTATGATCACGGTTTCATCCTTTTTGTTGCTTTTTTGACACATATTTTGGTCACATTTTTGTGGCTTGACCACAGTAACATCACACTCACACGGAAAAGCCACAATTCAGCTAAATACTACAGAAAGCAATGAAAAAGTGAAAAAATGTACCAAAATGCAACAAAAACAAAACAAAAACGTGATAACTGAAACAAGGAAGAGGCTTGGATGAGTTTTGTAGGGCTTGGCTTTCAAATGAGGCGTTACACTGGCCTATAGGCTGTGAGCTCCAGTCGAGAAGCTTTTAGATTTGGGTAAAACTGGAGAAAATGTGCTCGGTTAAAGGGTTAAAACGTGATGACACAAAACCCTTCATAAACAGGACGACAAAAACGTCTGCTGCAGAGGAGAGCGACGAAGAAGAGGAGGAGGAGGAGGAGGAGAAGGAGGAGGAGGAAGAGAGCGAGGAAACGGGGGCCGACGAAAAGAACTCTGACGACGAGTGGACGCCTCCTCAGTTCAACACTCGAACTCTGACCAAAAGCAACAGCGACGACGAGCAGACGGCGAAAGCGTCTTCAGGAGAGGAGAGCTCGGAGACCGGAGAGTCCTCCACACTCGCACATCTACAGGAGGTTTCTTCTATTCTAGGTTGGTGCTTTTGCCTCATGACCAGGAGCTTCTGGGTTTAGATCCCGAACAAATGATCATCGTTTTGCTAATAACACGATATTATCCATGACTCAAAAACGTATACCTTTAACCTCTTAACCCCCCTGCATTAACCAAGTGCATTTTCTCTAGCTCAGCTTTACCCAAATCCATAAGGTCACAGCCTCATTTGAAAGCTAAGACCTACGAAACTCTCTGCTCATTTGTTGCGTTTTCGTCTCATTTTTTTTCGAGAAGCTTTTAGATTTGGGTAAAGCCAAACTGGAGAAAATGTGCCCGGTTCAGGTGGTGGTGAAGAGACTTAACGCATGTTAGTTGCTTCTTGCTGTTCCTCTGAACACATCTTCTGCTTCACTTTGAACCCGGGTGGATCACAAACTAAGCAGGTGCTTGTGAGCGGTGGAAGCATTTTCACATTCAGCTCTCCTCTGGCTACAGTCGGCCCTGGCAGGTCGCTGGTGGGATCAGGAAAAAGAGATCAGCTCAGCTGCACAGCAGCAGTGACCGTGGAGGGTTTAAACAATGAAAATGAAGCTTCTCTGTTGCTCGAGTAGATCATCTTTGCGTCTTGGATGAACTCCGTTGTGGTATATCCCACTAGCGTAGCAGGGCACTAACAACACGGCAAAGAGAAACACTATGCCGGGTCACACTGAATACTGAACGGCTACAGTGCAGTGTCCGTAAGGAATCCAAATAATCAAAAACAATGTTGTACACTCTCATTAGCCCCGGGCAGTGCAGCTCTGGTTGCCAATATTTTTGGCAGACATCACAGCACTTTTTTATCAAGCCCCAGAAATTACACGAATCTGACAGGAAGTCAGGCACCAGCTAGGGAAGAGAATCAACAGAATTTTCAGAATAAAATCAGCAACTAACTTGGCTAATGTAAACAGTACAGCAAAACAGACTCACCCGGCCGTGGAGGACCAGCCAGAGGATTATTTGTGCTCCCTTAAAATAAGTTTCGCCTTAAAAGAGGACAACTCTTGCTGTATTTCGATCATGTGGATTCCTGACGGGATAAATCTAGAAAGGAGGAGGCATGGAGCGGGTTAGGTGGACATCTGACAGTGAGTTGTGAGGTTGATCTGTCTTTTTCTACATAAATGTGCACACCCTGCACAAACTGTACACATAACTGTACTTAATGTGAGTCAGTTATAAGAAAACCGTTCCGAATACATGCAGACGCCGTGCAGTCCTCTACGTGAGCCTGGGGTAGGATGAGCTCATCTACCGCTTGCTCTTCTGCGTGTGTGTGTAACCGCGTGCTCTTGGTTGCCATGGTAGCGACACCAGCGAGGAGACGTCTAAGAACACTCGGACTCGCCCCTCTGAATTGAGCCATGTCATGAAGCGCTGTGTCGTCCATGAGCGTCGCCTTAGCCCCCGGGGTCACAGTCAGCGTTGCACCTCGGCACAGTTATAGTCGGACACTTGTAGGTACAGCCTGGGCTGGGACTGAAAAACAATCCATTTTCTCAAGTTCAGCTTTACCCAAATCTAAAAGCTTTTCGACTGGAGAGCAACA
This sequence comes from Proterorhinus semilunaris, assembly GCA_021464625.1. Taxonomy (NCBI): domain Eukaryota; kingdom Metazoa; phylum Chordata; class Actinopteri; order Gobiiformes; family Gobiidae; genus Proterorhinus; species Proterorhinus semilunaris. The sequence goes on from CM038346.1 coordinate 38,676,039, forward strand.
GTGTAATGCCTCATTTGAAAGCTAAGACCTACAAAAGTGTTTGTAACTTTTTGTCACATTGTCGCCGCGTTTTTGTCATGTTTTTGTTGCTTTTTCATCACTTTTTTCAGTGCTTTGTCATATTTTCGTCACTTTGTTATTCGCTATTTTGTTGTGTTTTTGTCACTTTTTCTTGGTCACTTTTCTTGCTTTTTTCATTGCTTTGTTGTCGTGTGTTCGTCACTTTTTTGTAGCTTTTCCGGCACATTTTTGTTCCGTTTTCATCCTCGTTTTTGTCGCTATTTTGATGCTTTTCTTTTAAGTTTTTAGATTTGGGTAAAGCTTGGTTAAGACGGGGGGGTAAGAGGTTAAGGGGATAACTTTTCCAGAACGGACGTATGGCCAGTCCGCTCCTGCCCCTTGGTATTCCACCATGAACGTCACCACTTTCCCGCTGCTCAAATCATGATTCAAACTCTTTTTTCCCCACATATTTTGCAGAGCATCGTCCCGGGAAGAGGAAGCTTTGCACCGAGTGTGGAATGTTCTACTGGAAGCTGCCTCACGAGTGCGAACACAAAATCAAGCCGTTCGTCTGCAACATCTGCGGCAAGCGATGCGTCTCGGAATCCTACCTCAAACTGCACTACGGCATCCACATGGAGACCTACGAGCACGCCTGCAAGTTCTGCTACGCCAACTTCAAAACCCGGGTGGACAAGCTGGCGCACGAGCTCGTCCACCAGGAGCAGGACGACCCCTACAGGTGCCCCGACTGCGCGCTGACCTTCCCCTCTTTCAAAGGCCGCGCCGAGCACGCCAAGCAGCACCGGGACGAGAACCCCTTCAAGTGCGCCATCTGCGGGACCGAGTTCGGGGACAGGCCGGCGTTCCTGAGACACATGGTGGTGCACACGGGGGAGCGGGCCTTCAAATGCCCCGTGTGCGGGCGCGGCTTCAACCAGGGCAGCCATCTGAAATCCCACATGCGCCTGCACACGGGGGAGAGGCCGTACGCCTGTAAACTCTGCGACAAATCTTTCACACACAACGTCAGTCTCAAGAGCCACGTGCAGCGATGCCACGCGGCGACACGGGAGGACACGTCGAGCGAAACGCAGGACACGGGAGCAGACGGGGAGACGGAGAGGCGAGAGGAGAAGGAAGGGAAGGCGGCGAAGTCCAAGTGCAGACGGCCTCTGACGGAGCGACCTAAAGGGCGGCCCAAGAGAGTGGCGGCCCAGAACAGGAAACAGTCCAAAACCATCCAGGACAGTGACGACGAAAGCAGCGAATATGATTTCTCAATGTTTTATATGTAATGTCAACCGTTTCTAGACATTCTATGTGCCTATAGTAGATAATAGAGATGAGGGAAAGTCCAATCCCGGTAAGCGAAGTGCACATCTCATCTGCACATGCATGGGTCGGTCAGGTTTCTACATTTCAGCTTCCAAACAAACGGACCACAAACACTGAAGTATATTGAGCCATAACCGTGAACCCTGAGGCTTACAAGTTTTAAAGGGATATTTCAGGATTTTTGACATAGGGCCTCATTTCCTAGTTATCCAGAGTGTTGTTGATTTCGGGTAATATATATATTTTTTAATTCAAGCAGTCCTTATATTTGAAGAGTTTAGTGGTGCTAGGCTAGCGCATGTCTATGGTAACTAGTAGCCTGCATTAAAAAGAGTCTGACCCAAGCACAGTGCACCTGAGGAAAATAACTTCTAACACCAGACTACTGATACATAAATGTCTGTGTCAATAGTTTTTTTTTTTTTTTAATATAACCATTTAGCATTTAAAATAACTTATATTTGAGCAGCATCAGCTTCCTGATTGTAAGCTACGCAGCGGCGGAGTGATCTGCTAGGTTACCGGATCTACAGTAGTTTGTTTACCTGCGGCCGGCATTACTACATGTGGGATTCACAAAGGAGCTTTCTACAAATAAGAGATGGCCACATTTGGAGGACTACCCCATGATTTTGAAGAGCTTTTTTTAATGCAGGCTACTTGTTACCAGAGACATGCGCTAGCCTAGCACTAGCCTAGCACCACTAAACTCTTCTCAACAACACTCTGGATAACTAGGAAATGAGGCCCTATGTCACAAATCCTGAAATATCCCTTTAAGTAGGGCTGGGTACCGATACTGGGTTTTCAATACCAATTAATTTACTCCTTTTCCTTCTGTTGAATGTTTTTTACATTTTTTATTTGAGGTGAAACAACTAAGAAACTTCCTTTAGCTACAAAAGGCCAGAAACAACACTTTCCACATTTCCCCAGATTTTTTTTCACCGTCTGTGAATAACATTATTTAATGTTTGGTTGCCCGAGAGGTGCAATTCACTTATTGTTCATGGTTAGAGCTGGGCGATTTTTTTTTCGATTCGATTCAATTTTTCCTCCCCATTTAAAACAAAATAACTGTGAACTATAAATATATTTTTAAGATATATATTTAGTGTATTTAATTAAAGTGAACCAACATAAACAAAATTGCAAAGGCAAACCCTTTCTCTAACTAAAAAGCCATTTTGTTTAGATTGTTAAACATCCAAATTATTTATACTGTATTTGGATTAAGCTAATAAAACAACAAAAATCCTGAGGTAACTGAGGCACAGTAGGACCAGCAGTAGGATTCCAGCAGAGGGCTAAAAATTAAAATAAATATCTAACAAAACAAAACAAAAATCTTTTTTCTTTTCTTCCTTTTTTTAAATATGAATCGATTTGACCTACCAACTCGATTTTTAAATCAAATCGTTTTTTTCCCCAGCCCTATTCATGGTGTTATTTTTTATGTCATGTGTGTTCGATGGTGACTAAATCAAACCATCATTTCACTTACTTCTTTTGGAGCTATGCTATGGACAGTTTAATGTTGTCAGTGGGTAGTTCTCAGTTCCTGCACTGTCTGAAGCACCGTTACTCGAGTTAAAAGCCCAGGGGCCTCATTTATAAAACTGTACATGAGATTATGACTATAAGAGTATGTAAGAAACAAAATTTACAAACGGAGAAAAAGACTGGGATTTATAAAAACCCTCCGTAGTTAAATAAAGGTCAAATAAATAAACTTTATAATGTAATATTTATTTAGGAGCAGTTACAGCACTTTAAGTTAAATCTACATGTTGCTATTTTAATGCACTTTACAGTCTTAACAAAAAATGTCAAGTGGCATTTGGTTCATAACTTTTAAACACATCGCTGTTGTCTTTTTCAAAAGTTTCCCAATACGTTATTAAAGGGAGGTCCGGAGCGACAGAGTCCTGGACTTGTGCTTTGGACCAAGCCTCAGTGTGGCCTCTGCAGGATGTGGTCAGACTATGGTTAAAACATACAGTGGTTCTTATCTTTGACATTTGACATTTCTTTTATATAGGAAAATATATTTAACATTCATTAAAAAGTGCAATTAAAATGAGTTGTTTATTGAACAGAGGTATTTTGAGTTTCAGACCTGGAATTGTCATTAAACTCAATATTTCATGTGTTCTCTGTCAGTCCAAGACACTAACCATGTGATTATGTGTGGAGGTGGTCAGTAATAAAGGAAGATGACTGTCTTTGTCTCTACTTGACTGGTGTTTTTTTCTTTTTTTTTTACTTTGGAGCCTTTATAAAAAAAAATGTGTAGTGTGAAGTAGACAGTTTTATGTTTATCTTTCAAATGGAGTGGAGTAAAAGTAAGTTTCAAGTGTCAAGCATTTGCGCCACATTTGCTGGTTGTAGTTTGGATACGAAAGTAAAGGAAGCTCTTCAATCTGTTCTGGCTCGGCTCCCAAATATCCAGAAATTAAAATTGAGGCCCTCGAATGCGCAAGGAATGCTCCCAAGAGTTATGATTGAGTTATGATAGAGCTATGATAGAGTTATGATAGAGCTATGATAGAGTTATGATAGAGCTATGATAGAGTTATGATAGAGTAATGATAGAGTTATGATAGAGTTATGATAGAGCTATGATAGAGTGATGATAGAGTTATGATAGAGTTATGATAGAGCTATGATAGAGCTATGATAGAGTTATGATAGAGCTATGATAGAGCTATGATAGAGTTATGATAGAGCTATGATAGAGTTATGATAGAGCTATGATAGAGTTATGATAGAGTAATGATAGAGTTATGATAGAGTTATGATAGAGCTATGATAGAGTGATGATAGAGTTATGATAGAGTTATGATAGAGCTATGATAGAGTGATGATAGAGTTATGATAGAGTTATGATAGAGCTATGATAGAGCTATGATAGAGTTATGATAGAGCTATGATAGAGCTATGATAGAGTTATGATAGAGTTATGATAGAGTTATGATAGAGCTATGATAGAGTGATGATAGAGTTATGATAGAGTTATGATAGAGCTATGATAGAGTGATGATAGAGTTATGATAGAGTTATGATAGAGCTATGATAGAGCTATGATAGAGTTATGATAGAGTAATGATAGAGTTATGATAGAGTTATGATAGAGCTATGATAGAGTGATGATAGAGTTATGATAGAGTTATGATAGAGCTATGATAGAGTGATGATAGAGTTATGATAGAGTTATGATAGAGCTATGATAGAGCTATGATAGAGTTATGATAGAGCTATGATAGAGTTATGATAGAGCTATGATAGAGTGATGATAGAGTTATGATAGAGTTATGATAGAGCTATGATAGAGCTATGATAGAGTTATGATAGAGCTATGATAGAGTTATGATAGAGTGATGATAGAGTTATGATAGAGCTATGATAGAGTGATGATAGAGTTATGATAGAGTTATGATAGAGCTATGATAGAGTGATGATAGAGTTATGATAGAGTTATGATAGAGCTATGATAGAGTGATGATAGAGTTATGATAGAGTTATGATAGAGCTATGATAGAGTTATGATAGAGTTATGATAGAGTGATGATAGAGTTATGATAGAGTTATGATAGAGCTATGATAGAGTGATGATAGAGTTATGATAGAGTTATGATAGAGCTATGATAGAGCTATGATAGAGTTATGATAGAGCTATGATAGAGCTATGATAGAGTTATGATAGAGTAATGATAGAGTTATGATAGAGTTATGATAGAGCTATGATAGAGTGATGATAGAGTTATGATAGAGTTATGATAGAGCTATGATAGAGTGATGATAGAGTTATGATAGAGTTATGATAGAGCTATGATAGAGCTATGATAGAGTTATGATAGAGCTATGATAGAGCTATGATAGAGTTATGATAGAGTTATGATAGAGCTATGATAGAGTTATGATAGAGTGATGATAGAGCTATGATAGAGTGATGATAGAGTTATGATAGAGCTATGATAGAGTGATGATAGAGTTATGATAGAGCTATGATAGAGTGATGATAGAGTTATGATAGAGTTATGATAGAGCTATGATAGAGTGATGATAGAGTTATGATAGAGTTATGATAGAGCTATGATAGAGCTATGATAGAGCTATGGTAGAGTTATGATAGAGCTATGATAGAGCTATGATAGAGCTATGATAGAGCTATGATAGAGTTATGATAGAGTTATGATAGAGCTATGATAGAGTTATGATAGAGTGATGATAGAGCTATGATAGAGTGATGATAGAGTTATGATAGAGCTATGGTAGAGTTATGATATAGCTATGATAGAGTTATGATAGAGCTATGGTAGAGTGATGATAGAGTTATGATAGAGCTATGGTAGAGTTATGATAGAGCTATGATAGAGTTATGGTAGAGCTATGATAGAGTTATGATAGAGTTATGATAGAGCTATGATAGAGCTATGATAGAGTTATGATAGAGCTATGATAGAGTGATGATAGAGTTATGATAGAGTTATGATAGAGCTATGGTAGAGTGGTGATAGAGTTATGATAGAGCTATGATAGAGCTATGGTAGAGTTATGATAGAGTTATGATAGAGCTATGATAGAGCTATGGTAGAGTTATGATAGAGTTATGATAGAGCTATGGTAGAGTGATGATAGAGTTATGATAGAGTTATGATAGAGCTATGGTAGAGTGATGATAGAGTTATGATAGAGCTATGATAGAGCTATGATAGAGCTATGGTAGAGTGATGATAGAGTTATGATAGAGTTATGATAGAGCTATGGTAGAGTTATGATAGAGCTATAGAGCTATGGTAGAGTTATGATAGAGCTATGATAGAGTTATGATAGAGCTATGATAGAGTGATGATAGAGTTATGATAGAGTTATGATAGAGCTATGGTAGAGTGATGATAGAGTTATGATAGAGCTATGATAGAGCTATGGTAGAGTTATGATAGAGTTATGATAGAGCTATGATAGACCTATGGTAGAGTTATGATAGAGTTATGATAGAGCTATGATAGAGCTATGGTAGAGTTATGATAGAGCTATGATAGAGCTATGATAGAGCTATGGTAGAGTTATGGTAGAGTTATGATAGAGCTATGGTAGAGTTATGGTAGAGTTATGATAGAGCTATGATAGAGCTATGATAGAGCTATGGTAGAGTTATGGTAGAGTTATGATAGAGTTATGATAGAGCTATGATAGAGCTATGGTAGAGTTATGATAGAGCTATGATAGAGCTATGATAGAGCTATGGTAGAGTTATGATAGAGCTATGGTAGAGTTATGATAGAGCTATGATAGAGCTATGGTAGAGTTATGATAGAGCTATGATAGAGCTATGATAGAGCTATGGTAGAGTTATGATAGAGCTATGGTAGAGTTATGATAGAGCTATGGTAGAGTGATGATAGAGTTATGATAGAGTTATGATAGAGCTATGATAGAGTGATGATAGAGTTATGATAGAGTTATGATAGAGCTATGATAGAGTGATGATAGAGTTATGATAGAGTTATGATAGAGCTATGATAGAGCTATGATAGAGTTATGATAGAGCTATGATAGAGCTATGATAGAGTTATGATAGAGTTATGATAGAGCTATGATAGAGTTATGATAGAGTGATGATAGAGCTATGATAGAGTGATGATAGAGTTATGATAGAGCTATGGTAGAGTTATGATATAGCTATGATAGAGCTATGATAGAGCTATGATAGAGCTATGGTAGAGTTATGGTAGAGTTATGATAGAGTTATGATAGAGCTATGATAGAGCTATGATAGAGCTATGGTAGAGTTATGGTAGAGTTATGATAGAGCTATGATAGAGCTATGGTAGAGTTATGATAGAGCTATGATAGAGCTATGATAGAGCTATGGTAGAGTTATGATAGAGCTATGGTAGAGTTATGATAGAGCTATGATAGAGCTATGGTAGAGTTATGATAGAGCTATGATAGAGCTATGATAGAGCTATGGTAGAGTTATGATAGAGCTATGGTAGAGTTATGATAGAGCTATGATAGAGCTATGGTAGAGTTATGATAGAGCTATGGTAGAGTTATGATAGAGCTATGATAGAGCTATGGTAGAGTTATGATAGAGCTATGATAGAGCTATGATAGAGCTATGGTAGAGTTATGATAGAGCTATGGTAGAGTTATGATAGAGCTATGGTAGAGTGATGATAGAGTTATGATAGAGTTATGATAGAGCTATGATAGAGTGATGATAGAGTTATGATAGAGTTATGATAGAGCTATGATAGAGTGATGATAGAGTTATGATAGAGTTATGATAGAGCTATGATAGAGCTATGATAGAGTTATGATAGAGCTATGATAGAGCTATGATAGAGTTATGATAGAGCTATGATAGAGCTATGATAGAGCTATGATAGACCTATGGTAGAGTTATGATAGAGTTATGATAGAGCTATGATAGAGCTATGGTAGAGTTATGATAGAGCTATGATAGAGCTATGGTAGAGTTATGGTAGAGTTATGATAGAGCTATGGTAGAGTTATGGTAGAGTTATGATAGAGCTATGATAGAGCTATGATAGAGCTATGGTAGAGTTATGGTAGAGTTATGATAGAGTTATGATAGAGCTATGATAGAGCTATGATAGAGCTATGGTAGAGTTATGGTAGAGTTATGATAGAGCTATGATAGAGCTATGGTAGAGTTATGATAGAGCTATGATAGAGCTATGATAGAGCTATGGTAGAGTTATGATAGAGCTATGGTAGAGTTATGATAGAGCTATGATAGAGCTATGGTAGAGTTATGATAGAGCTATGATAGAGCTATGATAGAGCTATGGTAGAGTTATGATAGAGCTATGGTAGAGTTATGATAGAGCTATGGTAGAGTGATGATAGAGTTATGATAGAGTTATGATAGAGCTATGATAGAGTGATGATAGAGTTATGATAGAGTTATGATAGAGCTATGATAGAGTGATGATAGAGTTATGATAGAGTTATGATAGAGCTATGATAGAGCTATGATAGAGTTATGATAGAGCTATGATAGAGCTATGGTAGAGTTATGATAGAGTTATGATAGAGCTATGATAGAGCTATGGTAGAGTTATGATAGAGCTATGATAGAGTTATGATAGAGCTATGATAGAGTGATGATAGAGTTATGATAGAGTTATGATAGAGCTATGGTAGAGTTATGATAGAGTTATGATAGAGCTATGATAGAGCTATGGTAGAGTTATGATAGAGTTATGATAGAGTTATGATAGAGCTATGGTAGAGTTATGATAGAGCTATGACAGAGCTATGGTAGAGTTATGATAGAGCTATGATAGAGTTATGATAGAGCTATGATAGAGTGATGATAGAGTTATGATAGAGTTATGATAGAGCTATGGTAGAGTGATGATAGAGTTATGATAGAGCTATGATAGAGCTATGGTAGAGTTATGATAGAGTTATGATAGAGCTATGATAGAGCTATGATAGAGCTATGGTAGAGTGATGATAGAGTTATGATAGAGTTATGATAGAGCTATGGTAGAGTTATGATAGAGCTATGATAGAGCTATGGTAGAGTTATGATAGAGCTATGATAGAGTTATGATAGAGCTATGATAGAGTGATGATAGAGTTATGATAGAGTTATGATAGAGCTATGGTAGAGTGATGATAGAGTTATGATAGAGCTATGATAGAGCTATGGTAGAGTTATGATAGAGTTATGATAGAGCTATGATAGAGCTATGGTAGAGTTATGATAGAGTTATGATAGAGCTATGATAGAGCTATGATAGAGCTATGGTAGAGTTATGATAGAGCTATGATAGAGCTATGGTAGAGTTATGGTAGAGTTATGGTAGAGTTATGATAGAGCTATGATAGAGCTATGATAGAGCTATGGTAGAGTTATGGTAGAGTTATGATAGAGCTATGATAGAGCTATGATAGAGCTATGATAGAGCTATGGTAGAGTTATGATAGAGCTATGATAGAGCTATGGTAGAGTTATGATAGAGCTATGATAGAGCTATGACAGAGTTATGATATGATACGAGCTGTTAGACAGCTGCAGAACATCCAGAACGCTGCTGCTCGAGTCCTGACAAGAACCAGGAAATATGACCATATTAGTCCAGTGCACCGGTCTCTGCACTGGCTTCCCGTCACTCAGAGAATAGAATTTAAAACAGCTCTGCTTGTGTACAAGTCGTTTCATGGTTTAGCACCAAAGTACATCTCTGACATGTTAGAGCCGTATGAACCATCTCGGGCCCTGAGAACTTCAGGGAGGGGTCTCCTGGTGGTTCCCAGAGTCAGGACTAAACACGGTGAGGCTGCGTTTCAGTTTCATGCAGCTAAAATCTGGAACAGTCTTCATGAGGATGTGAGACAGGCCTCAACTCTGACAATGTTCAAATCCAGGCTGAAAACAGCTCTTTTTACCCGAGCCTATGAAAACTGAAAGTATTTTATCTGCACTCTTGCCTTTTACTGTCATTGATACATTTTTATGTTGATGTTTTAATGATTGATTTGATCTGTTTTCTTGTAATTTTATGCAACTGTGAAGCACTTTGAATTGCCTTGTGTATGAATTGTGCTCTACAAATAAACTTGCCTTGCCTTGCCTTGCCTTGCCTATGGTAGAGTTATGATAGAGCTATGATAGAGCCATGATAGAGCTATGGTAGAGTTATGATAGAGCTATGGTAGAGTTATGATAGAGTTATGATAGAGTGATGATAGAGTTATGATAGAGTTATGATTGAGTTATGATAGAGCTATGATAGAGTTATGATTGAGTTATGATAGAGCTATGATAGAGTTATGATAGAGCTATGGTAGAGTTATGATAGAGTTATGATAGAGTGATGATAGAGTTATGATAGAGCTATGATAGAGTGATGATAGAGCTATGATAGAGTGATGATAGAGCTATGATAGAGTTATGATAGATTTATGATAGAGCTATGATAGAGTTATGATAGAGTTATGATAGAGCTATGATAGAGTTATGATAGAGCTATGATAGAGTTATGATAGAGTTATGATAGAGCTATGATAGAGTGATGATAGAGCTATGATAGAGCTATGATAGAGTTATGATAGAGCTATGATAGAGTGATGATAGAGCTATGATAGAGCTATGATAGAGTGATGATAGAGTTATGATAGAGTTATGATAGAGCTATGGTAGAGTGATGATAGAGTTATGATAGAGCTATGATAGAGCTATGATAGAGCTATGGTAGAGTGATGATAGAGTTATGATAGAGTTATGATAGAGCTATGATAGAGTTATGATAGAGCTATGATAGAGTTATGATAGAGCTATGGTAGAGTTATGATAGAGCTATGATAGAGTTATGATAGAGCTATGATAGAGTGATGATAGAGTTATGATAGAGTTATGATAGAGCTATGGTAGAGTGATGATAGAGTTATGATAGAGCTATGATAGAGCTATGGTAGAGTTATGATAGAGTTATGATAGAGCTATGATAGAGCTATGGTAGAGTTATGATAGAGCTATGGTAGAGTTATGATAGAGCTATGATAGAGTTATGATAGAGCTATGGTAGAGTTATGATAGAGCTATGATAGAGTTATGATAGAGCTAGGATAGAGTGATGATAGAGTGATGATAGAGTTATGATAGAGTTATGATAGAGCTATGGTAGAGTTATGATAGAGCTATGGTAGAGTTATGATAGAGCTATGGTAGAGTTATGATAGAGCTATGATAGAGTTATGATAGAGCTATGATAGAGTTATGATAGAGTTATGATAGAGCTATGATAGAGTTATGATAGAGCTATGATAGAGTGATGATAGAGTGATGATAGAGTTATGATAGAGTTATTATAGAGTTATGATAGAGTTATGATAGAGTTATGATAGAGTTATGATAGAGCTATGGTAGAGTTATGATAGAGCTATGATAGAGTTATGATAGAGTTATGATAGAGCTATGATAGAGTTATGATAGAGCTATGGTAGAGTTATGATAGAGCTATGGTAGAGTTATGATAGAGCTATGATAGAGTTATGATAGAGCTATGATAGAGTTATGATAGAGTGATGATAGAGTTATGATAGAGTTATGATAGACTATGGTAGAGTGATGATAGAGTTATGATAGAGCTATGATAGAGCTATGGTAGAGTTATGATAGAGTTATGATAGAGCTATGATAGAGCTATGGTAGAGTTATGATAGAGTTATGATAGAGCTATGATAGAGCTATGATAGAGCTATGGTAGAGAGTTATGGTAGAGTTATGATAGAGCTATGATAGAGCTATGATAGAGCTATGGTAGAGTTATGATAGAGCTATGATAGAGCTATGATAGAGCAATGGTAGAGTTATGATAGAGTTATGATAGAGCTATGATAGAGCTATGATAGAGCTATGGTAGAGTTATGATAGAGCTATGATAGAGCTATGATAGAGCTATGGTAGAGTTATGGTAGAGTTATGGTAGAGTTATGATAGAGCTATGATAGAGCTATGATAGAGCTATGGTAGAATGGTAGAGTTATGGTAGAGTTATGGTAGAGCTATGATAGAGTTATGATAGAGCTATGATAGAGCTATGGTAGAGTTATGATAGAGCTATGATAGAGCTATGATAGAGCTATGGTAGAGTTATGCTAGAGCTATGGTAGAGTTATGATAGAGCTATGATAGAGCCATGATAGAGCTATGGTAGAGTTATGATAGAGCTATGATAGAGCTATTATAGAGTGATGATAGAGTTATGATAGAGTGATGATAGAGTGATGATAGAGTTATGATAGAGTTATGATAGAGCTATGGTAGAGTTATGATAGAGCTATGGTAGAGTTATGATAGAGCTATGGTAGAGTTATGATAGAGCTATGATAGAGTTATGATAGAGCTATGATAGAGTGATGATAGAGTGATGATAGAGTTATGATAGAGTTATTATAGAGTTATGATAGAGTTATGATAGAGTTATGATAGAGTTATGATAGAGCTATGATAGAGTTATGATAGAGTTATGATAGAGCTATGATAGAGTTATGATAGAGCTATGGTAGAGTTATGATAGAGCTATGGTAGAGTTATGATAGAGCTATGATAGAGTTATGATAGAGCTATGATAGAGTTATGATAGAGTGATGATAGAGTTATGATAGAGTTATGATAGAGCTATGGTAGAGTGATGATAGAGTTATGATAGAGCTATGATAGAGCTATGGTAGAGTTATGATAGAGTTATGATAGAGCTATGATAGAGCTATGATAGAGCTATGGTAGAGAGTTATGGTAGAGTTATGATAGAGCTATGATAGAGCTATGGTAGAGTTATGATAGAGCTATGATAGAGCTATGGTAGAGTTATGATAGAGCTATGATAGAGCTATGATAGAGCTATGGTAGAGTTATGATAGAGTTATGATAGAGCTATGATAGAGCTATGGTAGAGTTATGATAGAGTTATGATAGAGCTATGATAGAGCTATGGTAGAGTTATGATAGAGTTATGATAGAGCTATGATAGAGCTATGATAGAGCTATGGTAGAGTTATGATAGAGCTATGATAGAGCTATGATAGAGCTATGGTAGAGTTATGGTAGAGTTATGGTAGAGTTATGATAGAGCTATGATAGAGCTATGATAGAGCTATGGTAGAGTTATGGTAGAGTTATGGTAGAGTTATGATAGAGCTATGATAGAGCTATGGTAGAGTTATGGTAGTTATGGTAGAGTTATGATAGAGCTATGATAGAGTTATGATAGAGCTATGATAGAGCTATGGTAGAGTTATGATAGAGCTATGATAGAGCTATGATAGAGCTATGGTAGAGTTATGATAGAGCTATGGTAGAGTTATGATAGAGCTATGATAGAGCCATGATAGAGCTATGGTAGAGTTATGATAGAGCTATGATAGAGCTATGATAGAGCTATGGTAGAGTTATGATAGAGCTATGATAGAGCTATGATAGAGCTATGGTAGAGTTATGATAGAGCTATGGTAGAGTTATGATAGAGCTATGATAGAGCCATGATAGAGCTATGGTAGAGTTATGATAGAGCTATGGTAGAGTTATGATAGAGTTATGATAGAGCTATGGTAGAGTTATGATAGAGCTATGATAGAGCCATGATAGAGCTATGGTAGAGTTATGATAGAGCTATGGTAGAGTTATGATAGAGCTATGGTAGAGTTATGATAGAGTTATGATAGAGCTATGGTAGAGTTATGATAGAGCTATGGTAGAGTTATGATTGAGTTATGATAGAGCTATGATAGAGTTATGATAGAGCTATGGTAGAGTTATGATAGAGTTATGATAGAGTGATGATAGAGTTATGATAGAGTTATGATAGAGTTATGATAGAGTGATGATAGAGCTATGATAGAGTTATGATAGATTTATGATAGAGCTATGATAGAGTTATGATAGAGTGATGATAGAGTCATGATAGAGTTATGATAGAGATATGATAGAGCTATGATAGAGTGATGATAGAGCTATGATAGAGCTATGGTAGAGTTATGATAGAGTTATGATAGAGCTATGATAGAGCTATGATAGAGCTATGGTAGAGTTATGATAGAGCTATGATAGAGCTATGATAGAGCTATGGTAGAGTTATGGTAGAGTTATGGTAGAGTTATGATAGAGCTATGATAGAGCTATGATAGAGCTATGGTAGAGTTATGGTAGAGTTATGGTAGAGTTATGATAGAGCTATGATAGAGCTATGGTAGAGTTATGGTAGAGTTATGGTAGAGTTATGATAGAGCTATGATAGAGTTATGATAGAGCTATGATAGAGCTATGATAGAGTTATGATAGAGTGATGATAGAGTCATGATAGAGTTATGATAGAGATATGATAGAGCTATGATAGAGTGATGATAGAGCTATGATAGAGCTATGGTAGAGTTATGGTAGAGTTATGGTAGAGTTATGATAGAGCTATGATAGAGTTATGATAGATTTATGATAGAGCTATGATAGAGTTATGATAGAGTGATGATAGAGTCATGATAGAGTTATGATAGAGATATGATAGAGCTATGATAGAGTGATGATAGAGCTATGATAGAGCTATGGTAGAGTTATGATAGAGTTATGATAGAGCTATGATAGAGCTATGATAGAGCTATGGTAGAGTTATGATAGAGCTATGGTAGAGTTATGATAGAGCTATGATAGAGCCATGATAGAGCTATGGTAGAGTTATGATAGAGCTATGATAGAGCTATGATAGAGCTATGATAGAGCTATGGTAGAGTTATGATAGAGCTATGATAGAGCTATGATAGAGTTATGATAGAGCTATGATAGAGCCATGATAGAGCTATGATAGAGCTATGATAGAGCCATGATAGAGCTATGGTAGAGTTATGATAGAGCTATGATAGAGCTATGGTAGAGTTATGATAGAGCTATGGTAGAGTTATGATAGAGCTATGATAGAGCCATGATAGAGCTATGGTAGAGTTATGATAGAGCTATGGTAGAGTTATGATAGAGTTATGATAGAGCTATGGTAGAGTTATGATAGAGCTATGATAGAGCTATGGTAGAGTTATGATAGAGCTATGATAGAGCTATGATAGAGCTATGGTAGAGTTATGATAGAGCTATGGTAGAGTTATGATAGAGCTATGATAGAGCCATGATAGAGCTATGGTAGAGTTATGATAGAGCTATGGTAGAGTTATGATTGAGTTATGATAGAGCTATGATAGAGTTATGATAGAGCTATGGTAGAGTTATGATAGAGTTATGATAGAGTGATGATAGAGTTATGATAGAGTTATGATAGAGTTATGATAGAGTGATGATAGAGCTATGATAGAGTTATGATAGATTTATGATAGAGTTATGATAGAGTTATGATAGAGTGATGATAGAGCTATGATAGAGTTATGATAGATTTATGATAGAGCTATGATAGAGTTATGATAGAGTGATGATAGAGTCATGATAGAGTTATGATAGAGATATGATAGAGCTATGATAGAGTGATGATAGAGCTATGATAGAGCTATGATAGAGTTATGATAGAGTTATGATAGAGCTATGATAGAGTGATGATAGAGCTATGATAGAGCTATGATAGAGTTATGATAGAGCTATGATAGAGTGATGATAGAGCTATGATAGAGCTATGATAGAGTGATGATAGAGCTATGATAGAGCTATGATAGAGTTATGATAGAGCTATGATAGAGCTATGATAGAGTGATGATAGAGCTATGATAGAGCTATGATAGAGTTATGATAGAGCTATGATAGAGTGATGATAGAGCTATGATAGAGCTATGATAGAGTGATGATAGAGCTATGATAGAGCTATGATAGAGTTATGATAGAGTTATGATAGAGTTATGATAGAGCTATGATAGAGCTATGATAGAGTGATGATAGAGCTATGATAGAGTTATGATAGAGCTATGATAGAGTGATGATAGAGCTATGATAGAGCTATGATAGAGTGATGATAGAGCTATGATAGAGTGATGATAGAGCTATGATAGAGCTATGATAGAGTTATGATAGAGTTATGCGTAGGTTTCCTCCGGGTACTCCGGTTTCCCCTACCACAAAAAACATGTACAATAGGCCTGGATGGAGGATGTGTGTGTGAATGTATGGTGGTGGTCAGAGGGACCGTAGGCGCGATGTGTGTAGTTGCGACAGCGCCTCTGTCAGTCTCCCCCAGGGGAAACTGAAGCTACTAACGTAGTTTATCACCACCGAGTGTGGAGTGAATGTAAAATGCTCTCATGTAAAGCACTTTGTGGCCATGTCTGTAAAAGGCGCTATATAAATAAAGATCTTCTTCTTCTATGATAGAGCTATGATAGAGTTATGATAGAGCTATGACAGAGTTATGACAGAGTGATAATAGAGTTATGATAGAGCTATGACAGAGTTATGACAGAGTTATGATAGAGCTATGATAGAGTTATGATAGAGCTATGATAGAGTTATGATAAGAGTTATGATAGAGTTATGATAGAGCTATGATAGAGTTATGATAGAGCTATGATAGAGTTATGATAGAGCTATGATAGAGTTATGATAAGAGTTATGATAGAGTTATGATAGAGCTATGATAGAGCTATTATAGAGCTATGACAGAGTTATGATAGAGTTATGATAGAGCTATTATAGAGTTATGATAGCGCTATGATAGAGTGATGATAGAGTGATGATAGAGCTATTATAGAGTTATGATAGAGTTATGATAGAGCTATGATAGAGTGATGATAGAGTTATGATGGAGTTATGATAGAGTTATGATAGAGCTATTATAGAGTTATGATAGAGTTATGATAGAGCTATGATAGAGTGATGATAGAGTGATGATAGAGTTATGATGGAGTTATGATAGAGTTATGATAGAGCTATGATAGAGCTATGACAGAGTTATGATAGAGTTATGATAGAGCTATGATAGAGTGATGATAGAGTTATGATAGAGTTATGATAGACTTATGATAGAGCTATGATAGAGTGATGATAGAGTGATGATAGAGTTATGATGGAGTTATGATAGAGTTATGATAGAGCTATGATAGAGTGATGATAGAGTTATGATAGAGCTATGATAGAGCTATGATAGAGTTATGATAGAGTTATGATAGAGTTATGATAGAGCTATGATAGAGTGATGATAGAGTTATGATAGAGTTATGATAGACTTATGATAGAGCTATGATAGAGTGATGATAGAGTTATGATAGAGTTATGATAGAGCTATGATAGAGTTATGATAGAGCTATGACAGAGTTATGATAGAGTTATGATAGCTGCTTCACTCAACACGGGCGTATTACATACGTCCCGACCAAACGCTAGCGAAAATCAGATCCAATCGTTTCAAAGGAGTTCACCTCCCACCTGATAATGGAGCTCAATTGTGAAGATCCAGACCCTTGTACGAAACGAAATGAGTACGAGGGTCTGATAAAACCAGGCGTTTTAGTTAGGAGGAAAATCTGCCTCAACCATTAATCTGCTTTTCTATTTAACAAAATTACCTACATATGTTTTTTTTGTAACAATCATAACAGGTTTTTATTCTGGCAATCATGTAAAGATCAAACCTAATCTTACATAAAAATACAAATGTTTTATTTCCAAAATAAAATGGCTGGTTCCACTCACCCCACTCCTCTACTTTCACTTGCTAATTTGAAGTGGAGGGCCAGATTGACTGCGTCGTACACAGACCTGTTGGCTCTGTAGGCGAACTGCAGCGGGTCCAGGAGGGGGGCGCTGATGTCCTTGAGGTGGGGCAGGACCAAGCGCTCAAAAGACTTCATGACCACAGACGTCAGCGCCACCGGCCTGTAGTCATTAAGTCCTGTGATCCGTGGTTTCTTAGGGACAGGGACGATGGTGGATGTTTTGAAGCAGAACGGCACGTGGCATGACTCCAGGGAGGTGTTGAAAATGTCTGTGAAGACGGGAGCCAGCTGATCTGCGCAGTGTCCCAGGGTGGAGGGGGAGACCCCATCCGGCCCGGGGGCCTTCCGCAGTTTCAGTTTCAGGAACTGCCGGCGCACTTCCTCCTCTTGGATGGAGAGAGCAGGGGGGGGGAGGGAGGGTCTGTGGAGGCCTGTGATGTAGATTTTCATCAATAAAACTGCACTCTTTTGTATTATGTTTTTATTTTTCTGAAAAATGCTTGGTTTTCACCGAATCCGTAGTTATATCGTATCGTATCGATATCGAGATATCTGGCAATGGACAAAAACTCGGACAGATACGGGGGGGCATGTCCATGAAGGGCTTTAAAAACTAATGACAACATTTTAAATCTGATCCGATAACGTACCAGAAGCCAGTGGAGGGAGGAGAGGATTTGGGCTTATGTGGGAGTGTCTGGATGTGTTTGTCAAAAGGCGGGCAGGTGCGTTTTGCACCAACTGAAGGCAATGTAGTGAGTACTGCTTGATGCCAAAATAGAGTGCGTTACAGTAGTCGATGGGTGAACTGATAAAAGCATGTATGGCCTTTTTGAGGTCACCATGAGATAAAAGTCGCAGCTGAAAAAAGCTGGATTTGACCACAGCGTTGACTTCTTTGTCAAATTTCAGCTCACTGTCAAACACTACACCTAGATTTTTGACAGACGGACTGATTGGGCAGCTCAGAGGGTTAGTGGACAGGACATTGTGCGAATCAGAGCCAAAATATTGCACTCACTTTTACTTTCATTTAGGTGTAAAAGGTTGTAAGAAAACAATTTTTTAAAGTCCAATAGGCAGTTTTGGAGAGAACTAACGGCAGAACCAGGGTTAGGGAGCACGGGCAGGTAAAGCTGTAGGTCGTCTGCATACAGATGGAAGGATAAGTCGTGCTTGGCAATAAGGGACCCAGGCAGCAGCATATGCAAACTGAACAGGAGTGGGCCGAGGATGGAACCTTGTGGCACCCCAGAGGATAGCGGAGCTACAGAGGAGGAGTGGTCATCCACCATGACCACAAAGGTCCTGCCCGTCAGGTAGGAGCTAATCCACTGTAAGACTGTGTCCTGGAGACTAACATGGTCAACCAGGCGGGAAATCAGGGTGGAGTGGTCTATGGTGTCAAAGGCCGCTGTCCAACATCAGATCTGATTTTTATTGTCCATGGATGTTAGAATGTCATTCTGAACCTTGAGCAATGCTGATTCTGTGCTGTTCCGTGATCTAAATCCAGACTGAAACTTTAACAATTTTTTGTTTGTGAACCAGAAAAAGGTTGCAGTTGTATAAAAACAACAAAAACAATTTTCTCCAAAACCTTTGACAAAAAGGGGAGATGGGAGACCTGAAATTGGATAGAAGAGCGGGGTCCAAGTTAGGCTTTTTTAAAAGCAGCCTAACCACAGCGTGTTTGAAGGCTGCGGGAACAGATCCAGTCCTGAGGCAGCAGTTGAACAGGGAACGTAAACAGGGGCCCAGTGTGTTAAACGCCTGTTTGGGGAACTTGGATGGAACAATGTCAAGAGGACAGCTTGTGGGACACAACCCCTGAACCACCTCAGTGAGGAGAATCAGTGACACCAGTTCAAATTGGTTCAGAGCAGCAAGGGGCGCTGGAGGTGTACAGACATCGGCATTGTAAGCACTAGTGCCAATGCTCAATCTGACCTGAAGCCACTTTGTCCGTGAAATGATGTAAACACTGTTCACATGTACCATCTGACACAAATTATGTATAGGTCATTAAAAACAAATGCTCAAATCAATGTTTTCACAGTGTTTATTTATTGGTGGTTGTGTGTTCCAAACAGAGCAATGTGTGTCACCATCACTTACCGCTAAACTGAAAGCTGTAGACACCTGTACACTTACAGCCTCCTAAAACACATGAAATCACCATGTCTTTGTGAAGCTTTCTCTAGCTGATGACCAGGCTGCGGTAAATTATAGCTCCGGTGCACTGCGTAAAGTCAGAGGCGCAGACAACAGCTAACAACTACAGCATCTGGGGGTCTTCAAGAAAAAAGGTTGGGAACCACTGGTCTACTATATAGTGCGGGTCTATAGGGAATGACGGGTTAGGGACTAAAAACCCATAAGCTCAGAACTGACTAGCGGAGGCTCGAGTTACAGCTAGTAAATAAATAAATAAATGCCTATACATCTAAGAAATAGAACCTCAAACGAATGGACTAATCAAACCCAATAACAAGTTGCAAGCTCAAATTGAGGGACAATTTCAAAGAATAACATTGCAGACGTAGTCACTAAATATGCTTATGTTATGGTTATGATATGACATGTATAATCTCTATTAAAGAAAAATGCTGCCCATTTTAATCGACAAATGAGTGGAACTTGTGTATCCCTGAACTGTTGCCCCTCCTCCCGCTGCACCTGCGTTATGCTAATGAGCCCAGGTGAGAGAGAGAGAAAGAGCGCGCGCGAGAGAGAGGACTGTGGCCTCGTGGAGCAGCAGCAGCAGCGGCAGATGCGCGAGGAGCGGCGCAAGAGCCGGTGAACAGACCCATGGTAATGACGCACGTGGAGAAGTTTTGAACCGCGGGACTTTACCGTACCGATGGAGCCGCGAGCGGGGACCACGAGGACTCTGCTCATCGGCCTCGTGCTCGTTTATCAAGGTAAAATAAAATAAAAAAGTGAATCAAAGTGTTTGGCAAACTTTAGAAAGGCTGCGGATAGCTACAAGAACATGAAGACTGACTGGAGTCGCATTGAATATTATAATTCAATTAATATTGAAAAATAATATAGATAATAAGATATAAGATAATATATAAACCTCAGTAACAAACGGGTCAAGGTTAGTCTAAAGTAGTAAAGTGGTAGCTATTAAAGCTAACGGAACTCGACAGAACAAGTGGAGATTAGCCTAAAAAATATGCTAGTAAATCATAAAAGTGATATGACCCGGCTCTTTTGTATCACACAAAGCATACACTGGAGACAGAGGTCGTCTCAAAGGTAAGGCATTTGTTCTAGTTACAAAGAAGTATAACCAGCTGGTGACTTCAGGGAGAGAGAAGAGGTGAAGACCAGACCTCAGTTGAAAGTTCCGTTTTATGCTAGTTTTGCACTCCTCTGCACAGAGAGGATGACTGCCTACCATTGAGTCAGTTGTTTGTGGCTATGTGTCTGTACTTTATCTGTATTTCACGTTACGTTCATAATGACTATGGTGTTGATCAGCTAATCTCTCACTGATATGGTCTTATTGTTCTGTAGCGTGCAAGCCCAAAGACCAAAGAGTCAGAAGCTTGTTCAGATGTAGTTAAATCCGGACAAAAGCAAGCCTATAAAATGGGTCAATCCGCTGAAAAGGTAGACATCTCCCTCGAAGTAATTTGACTTGAGTGGAAATAAAAGAAAAACTAGCTTATACCATTTCTGAGTATGTGGACATTATCCTCTAGCATGACTAAATGTGTGGTATTTCCAAACGGCAGATGTTTGATAAGTGATGTCACAGTTATATCGTGTTTTTTTTTTACTGTGTGCAGCACCTAAGAAACGGGTGCATACCTATTTTTCCCCGGGTCCTATGTTCCCCGGGTGCGATTTTTTTTTTCTGTAGGTGAGTTGGTACTTCAACGAATCACAAGTCATGAGAGTGAAATGTCAAACATAATATGTTTGACATATATTATATCAATCAGTTTAACCCTGACCCTGCCCTAGCCACTAACCTTAAGGATAGTGGGCTGGTGCCTAATCTTAATCAATAGAAGTGGGGGAACATAGGTACCGGGGAACATAGCTGCTTGCTTCAGATGGTCCTCTGGCTCATCATTTAGAGTAACTCTTCGTATTCCCTTTAGGTTTATGTTCAGAACTACATGGATTCGGGGAAACTTTCGAGCTATCGTCGATTCATAGACCGGGTTGAGAATGTATGAGAACCACTGCACTGTATACATAAAACAGACTGGATTGAAATTTGAAATAAAAATGTCTTGTTTTTGAAGCTACAGTGTATGTGTGTTTAGCTCAGACTCTGGCAGATGGATGGACGGTTCTCTCGGTCCGCTTGTTTCGCTGGTTTTTGCGGTGGCAGGTGTCTGTCTGAGCAGCTCCAGAGGCGGGGGGCTGCTGCTGAGGCTGTGTGCCTGGGATAAGGCGCTTTTGTTGTGGGATGGCTGCGTGGACCACAGCTGCTTGGTCCTGCCCATTTTACTACACCATGGTCAATGGATAAAGAATATCTCCCATTTATTGTTTAGGCTAGTTGTTATACTGTTGTTTCATGTTAAAGCCACGCTGCGGAACATTCCTGCCTATAAATGGAAAGATAAACGTTGGTCAATGTTGAGAATTTGGCCCACTTACACCAATGGGATAATCTCAGATTTACATGGATGGCAGGAGACGTGTCTTTGGCGGTGAATAAAACCAGCGTTTTTTTTGGAGCTCGGTGAAGCTAGTTTTGGGCGATTGCGTTTGTTGAGTCAGCGTCTTTCTGTAGCAGCACGAGGAGTGCTGTGATTGGCTCAGTTTTACCGGCTGGCTAGCGCATCAGCTGGATTGTTGAAGGAGAATTTTTCTTCCGCGTTTTAAAGTTGTTGGACTAAATTTGTCTTCATCCTTTGCGCACATTTAGTTTCCACTGTTTCATCAAGTACCCTGATAAATGTACAAACGTCTTTGTGATGGAAAAAGAAATCAAAATGCGACCTGTCTCTGAGAACACAGTTCACACACCGTCTGACCAGGGACTGAGGCATTTCGTTGTCTTATAAACATTTCAAAGAGAGCCATAACATCATGTACACGTGCCCCATGCAGCTGCTGGGGTTGGTCTGGGGTTGGATCAATGTAGATGTTGCTCTGAGCAGGTGAGACGAGTGGAAACCTGACAAATACTCACCCTGCCCCCCAAACTGCGCCAGGGTGTTTTATTGGTGGGAATAAAAAAATGTTTTCGGAGATTTTCCAGAGATTTCCAGGAAAATCATTACAACATGGCAGCTTTTCAAGGAACATGTTTTTGAGGGTACTTTTCTCCATTGAAAACACATGAAATAAATGCTTATTTCTGCAAACTATCTGAAAACTACTACTACTACTTTTATCTCTCTGCCTGGACATTCAGATACCACTACAAAACGGCGTGCCCACGATATAGTGCATTATAGGGTTAGGGTATATTGCCAACCAAAGTGCAGGGTTCTACAGCTGGGCAAACTAGGCTCACAATACATCCTGGCTTTTATTTGTGGAAAACAAAGATATTCTCTCAGCAGAAGAGCGCGAAAGTTCAGTGTCACTCAGCGGTAACAGTAGGATCTTCAAACCATCATTTCTGTTTTCCAGCTTGTTTATCGTGGGGAGCAGAGAGAGTCAACCTCCAACAAGAAATCAACAAGTGAGTGCTGGACTGAGACATTACTGCGACTAAACTACCTCTAAGCCTAGACTGAACGTGGACTGAACGTGGACTGAACATGGACTGAACATGGACTAAGCGGAGACTCGGTGGGACCTGGGTGTTGGGGGCAGTAGCGTCTGAGTCGGGGATGTTTTTGTGGCGTGTGAACAAACGTGTGGTTGTTCTCCTTGCAGTGGGACAAAAGCGGAGAAATGGGACACCGCGGCCCTCGGAGACCAGGTAAAAACCAAGAGCCCGGTCCAGACGAGGACTAGAGAGGAGGAGCCAGCAGGACCCTCCCCCCCTGAAACCACTGCTCTCTCTCTCTCCTCTGGGGGAGTCGGGGGAATATTAATGCTACAATTACTGGAACCATGTCTGATTTAGGCCTTGTTCACATGAAGATAAGCATCTGGCCTGTCACACAAAACCCCAGATTCTTGTCATTAAAAAGTTGCCTGCATGCTGTACTGTTTAGGTGACAGGATAGCTAAAATACATTTCAAGTAAAGTACAGTACATGCAAACTTCACAGAAAGGCCTCGTTTAGCTGGGGATCGAACACGGTACAATTTTTCAATCAATAACTAAAATGAATGGAAGGAAGAGGGAGCAGGGACGTATAGGTAGAAGGATGCTGGCCCCCTCCCTTTATCTCCGTTAATCTAGGCCTCCTGTTGCCGAAACGTTAAGGGAGGACAGGAAGTTAGCTGTTGTCAGTATCGGTGTGTCGAGTGGAGATGGCCTGTTTGTTTTGGTGGGACAGAGAACTGGGCCTGTCCCGGTGGATATATCTGTTTTATTTTTTTTACTGTTTAGCGTGAGAATGTGCTGTTTACTCTCAGTGAAACTCCGTAAACAGGTCAGAGATGATGCTCTCAGGGACCGGGATATGCACCGGAGACATCTCCCTACGGCTGGGCCACTGTTCCTATATCCATTGTAGGATTCTCATAGACAGAAATAGCCAAGAGGAAAATCCCTAAATGTTCAAACTGAAAATGTACGAGGGACACAGGGACCACACGGGGATGCACACCTATAAACACTCATTTGTCACATTTACAGTCGTCAAAAGTGTGTCAGTGACATATTGACAGAGCAGCAGTTCATGCAATGATTTGTCGGTAACAAACTATGTTCAGCGGTGAAATATTGTAACCAGAAGGCAATGAAAATATTACCCCCCGGGAAATATTCACAGTAAAACTAACCCACTAGAAAAGTGTAGAACACTCTTTTGTGGAAATGTCAATTTTCCCGCTACAGGCCACAAAATTATCCAACCAAGAAATCTGCAAACTGACGACAGACTTTATTGATCTAAAACAAAGGTCACGGATTAGCGGACCAACCCGTTCGGACTGAACCTCTGATCCGAACCTTGGACCGCAAATCCCCTCAGTCGAGCGGCTGCATAGTCTCTCTCTCTTGGTTTCTCTCTGCAGCAGAGTGGTAACTACATCCCAGATAAAGAGAAAGAGCTGCCCCTCAGCTGTTTGAAGTTTTTTATTTTATTTTAATTACCGGCAGAGGAATGACTGAAACGTTTTAAACCGAGAAGACCCTAATTACAGCTGTTTCCCGATCGTTTTTGAAAAAAGTGAGCAGCGAGCAGGTGTGAGCCAGGACTAAACCAGGACTAAACCAGGACTAAACCAGGTCTAAGCATTGCTCAGTGTCCAGTACTGTGCAAAGAGGAGAAACACAGCTCTGCATTGGCAACATTGTGGAGATTGGAGGTCTGTAAGTTCACAGACAAACAAAAGGCTGCCCCATCAAACTCATGTGAATGTTTTTTTTTGGACACTTTGCCCTGAGACCGATGAATTGATTAAAATTTGCACCAAAACCGAGAAAGAAGGGCTCCGTGTTCCAGGTCCGGTCCCTGTTCCCACACACCACACCCGTGTGCACAGGCACACGAGTGATGTCAAACCCACGCAGCCGTTATCTCCCTCATTCATAAACAGCAACAATGGAGGCAATTGTGGCTCCGACAAAAAGGAGAAAATTGTGGGTCAGAAATTGACCTGGGACTGAAACGAGACGCTCGATATTTCCAACAATAAATCACACTGTTGTTCTAAACCATAGTTACCAAGTCGAGGCAAAACAAGATGGGTTTGTCAAAGCCGGAGGAAAAGTTTATCGTTTGTCATGTGTCAAATGTGGCAGAGGTGACTCCAGGTCTTCCATCTTTCTCTTCACAAAGTTTTATCATTTATGATTGTTTGTTCGATTTAGACCAGCGTTGAAAAGTTGATTGCGGGATCAAAAAGCATTAAGTTGGGTTCAAGCTTATGTTGACTAAATTGGCTATATTTACTGCAGCTTTTCAATTACGGAAAAAAAATGGTTTCCCATTGTGTCTAATATGCTTTTGAATATCAAAATTGCCTGGGGTTGATCGAATGTTTGCAAAATGTTACGTAATGAAATAGGCTCTGATTTTTGGCGTTCGTGGCGTAGAAAGTAAAATATTTAAAATGGCATTAAATAACATTACATTTGATAAAAGGCTGCCCCATCAAACTCATGCCCCATCAAAGGCTGCCCCGTCAAATGAACCAGATTTCATTTGACACCAAATGAAACCTGGATTAATCAGATCATCATTCATCATGCACTACATGATGTGATTTTCAGTCGTGGCGAGTCTTCCTGAAGAGACGGTGGCATAGAATTTTGTCTTGTAGTGTGGGGGCTGTTGGATTGATCCCGGGTGAGGGCGATGTTTGTATTGAGAGGAAGTGTGGTCAAAGCAGCACACTCTGAATCAGGTGCAGAATTATTATTCAGCTATTTTCCCTCGCACCAAATCGAAAGGAAAAAACATCTGAAAAATTCTGAAAATTCACAAATTGTTAAAAGCTAGTCAGAGGGATGCAGCACTCTTGAAATTTGGCAAAATATTGGGACGGGACACAGAACCATCAAAGATTTTGTTGCCAATAACCAACAGTGTTATAAGAAGTCATATGAAAAGAAAAGATGCAAAGTAACGGTAAAAAAAAAACAAGCAAGAATCCATTATCCACCAGTGAAGCCATTTTCTAAAGCTGTAAGTAACTTACCCGAAGTGTCCATAAGTACAAGGTGTTCAGTGTTGAGAGACTTTACGAAAAGAGAAAAGTGTAAACCTGACCATTATTGATCAAAACACATACGCTAAGATGTTTAGATGTTTAAATGTTTAAAGTTTTTATGGACTGATGAGATCACAGTGACTCTGGATGGACTGATGAATGGGCTCATGGCTAGATCAGTAATGGGCATAAAGCTCTACTCCGACTTTGGAGCCAGTATGATGGAGGAGGGGCACTGGGTGGACTGGTATAATTAAAGATGAGTTAGTTGGACCATTTCAAGTTGAAAGTGGAATTGAAACACAACTCCCAAACCTACTGCCAGTTTTCAGAGGAGGCTTAAGTGGTGGTACAGGATAGAGTCCATCCAGAGTCACTATGAACTCATCAGTCCATTAAACCTTTTAAAGATCTGTCTTTAGATCATTCCTGACCCAGTCTAAACATTTTAACTAATGTGGTTATGTTTACACTTTTCTCACATTGACAATGACAATGTCGCTGGACTCTTCGGGTCGATTACAGCTTCTGAAAAGGAAACCACTGATAGATGATGGATTCCTGGTGGCTCCATGCTTGATTTTTCTTCAGTCTTCGACAGCTATGTTGCGTGGTTTTCTGTCAACTCACTTCTTACGACCCTGTTGGCTATTGGCAACAAAATGTTTGGTTCTGTGTCCGGTCCTAGTAATTTTTTGAATTTTCAAGGTGGGCTGCATCCCTCAGACCACCTTTTAACAATTTGTGACACACCGGATTCAGAGCGTAGACCTGGTTTGACCACACTTCCTCTCATTACAAACACCGCCATCACCCAGGGCACGTCAATCTAACAACCTTGCAGTTTTGCACACTTGTGTAATAATTGTGCACGCATGTTGGCTGTGCAAAACGAAACATGTACAAAACATGTTCATCGTATTTCCTACTAGAACCTCGAAAGGGCTAGTTTTCAGATCTTAACTTCGATCCCATCTCTAACATGGCCCTCTTGTCGGTATGTGTTTTCAGTCGCCTCTGTCTCTGTGCTGGCAGCAGTAGCCGCGGCGCAGGTGCTGACAGTAAATATTGGGTGTTGAGTGGATTCTCTCGGATTCGCTCCCGTCTTTGAAACCATTGAAACGGGATCCGAGCGAGTCCTGAGACCTGGACTTTTATCTGTCAGCGCCGCGATCCGGAGAGATGAGCCAACGGCCAAGAAAATCCCATCACTAGCATGAGCCAATCATGCAAATCATGTCAGAGACGCTCTGGGTGGTTTGTCCCCTCTGTCCTACATTTCCCATGAACACTACACTACTGGTGACGTTTTAGATCCTATTATCACATTTTCATCCAGTGGCATTCATAATCTCTTATTTTCACAACGTAAAAATTTGTCTAATGGAAATTCTGATTGGCTGGTAACTTCAGAAAGTTACCAGCCACTTTGGCTGGTGATCAAAAAAGTTAATTTTGAACCCTGAGTACTTATAATATAATATATATATATTTATTTATAATTATATATAATTACATAAGCGAAAGTACTGAAGTATCTGCTGTGAAAAAGTAACTTTGCAGTTTAAAAAACTGAATTCCTCTCTGTACGGCAACACTACAGGGACAAACCTTCCTCGTCGTGAGTCAGTGGCATCGATAGAGATGTTTTGGAGTAATCCTTATACTAAGTATTTTTCTTAGATAGGTAGCTGCGATGAACCTTCCCAAGTGCCTTTTGTTTTATGCTCACATTGTTTGACCAAGAAGAAGCTTCTGTGAATAGAAGACACACGTCCACAACTCAACCAAACTTCACTATGGTTTATTTACATTTTGTAGTTATGGTTTAGTTATGATATAGATCTGTTTTATTGTTTAGTCCTACATTTAATTCTCAATCTTGGTATTATATTGCTTTATAATTGTTTGTTTCTAACAAAAGCTTTCTTTCTCCTCCAAGGTCCCTCCAGTGGAAACAACCAACAGAACGACCAGTACACCGTTCGAATTGCCTTCTTCTACTTCACAGAGGACCTCAACCACCACTTACACACACTCTAGCGCCACAAAATCTACCCGATCACAAAGGACTTTACAGCCCACCACCAGTTTTAGCAAAACGATAGCTCCCCCAACGACAAGTCGAACCACATCTTCTGTCGAGTTTATGACTTCTGAGCTTTCTTCCACAGAGCCAGTAACAAGTAGAAGATTTTCAGATAAATCAACCACAATGGCTAAAGAAACAATGAGAATAGAGTCCGACATCAAGTTAGCAACAATGTCAATGCCAGAACACCTGTCCACATTGTCTACGAGCAAATCTAGCCCTCTGGAATCAATTCCAATTACACTAGAGGGACGTGAACCTTCAACTAGTCAACCACAATCTATAGAAGTCGCAAAACCATCAAGAACCCAATCAAACGTAAACACAATGGGAGTTACCTCTTCTGCAACGTCTACAATGGGTGAAACCATGTCTTCTCAGTCAAATAGTGCCAGAACGTTACAACCTGATCTATTAACTAATGCAATGGGTGCGACTCAAGCTACTACTTTGAAAAGGCGGGAAAACCATCCAAAAAGCTTTTCAGATCCTGCCTCTACTTCCAAAACAGCTTTGCCATTGCCGGACATTCACCTTACAAGCTCTGTAAAGTCAACAACTGGGTCGAAAGACATGATAATGACAATCATGACTGAAGTTCCAGGCACAACCGAGGAGTTTAGCCAAACAGAATTGTCCACATTAACGTCTGTTGACTCCGACGACCAATCGAAAGAGGGAACAAGAACCCGTAGCCAACCAAATGCAAGGAAAAATTCAACTATAGAACCTGCTAATACAAAAGTAACGCATAGTTTTGTCACGCCAACCGCAAAGCGTTCGTGGAACCAATCGCAAAGCAGTACAACTCAAGCGAGCGAATCGGAAACAAGAACAAGTTTGTCGACTGAGATGAAAGTTGCGGCAACAAATCCTTCAGCAACAAATCACGAAAATTCAACAAGACAAACTTCAGAAAATGGGCCAACGCCAACAAGCCATTTGAGAATCAACGCTGAGAAAGGTTCGGAGCTGTCGCTTGGCGGAACCACAAGATCAGCCAATCAGAAATCAAATGTACATGTGACTAAAAATTCTAAACATTTTACAGGTGGAACCAATCTAACAAGACATAAGACAGAAAACAGCACACGAGGCAATTTATCGAAGTGGCATCAAAGTGAAACGGTTGCAGCCAATCAGTCGATGAGTTATCATTCGTGGGACCAATCGGAAGGCTTTGAGGAGGAGGAGGGCAGGACCAACTCTTCGGTTTTGAGGCGACAGTATATAGAAGCTCTGGGGACCAACTCAAGGAGACGCTCACGTAAGTTCAAACAATTTACACATGGTTCATTTGGTCTTTTCCCAGTTTTAACCGGCTTTAGTTCTGTTAGTTCTGGTTCCAGTTTGGAGTTTGACTTGATTGTACTTCTTTGCGTTCTATTAAACATGTTTGCAAATCTCAAGAAACCACAGCAAATAATATACTATATCAAAGGTTCTCAAACTGTGGTACTCTACCAGAAACCCTCAAACACCCTCCTGGAGTGTCTTAGAGGTTGTTGGGATGGAAGTAAAGTCATGCTAAGCACCCATACAGTCGCTTGGTTTCTGAAAAGTCGAATACACACTAATATTAACTTTTTTTTTAAGTTGCATAAAGCATCTTTAAAGAGCGTGTATTAAGCTTTCTGCAGGTCTTTGGTAATTATCTCAAAAACACTTTGTCATTATCTTACACTTTGTGGTTTAGAAAATGCTACATCGAAAACAAAATGCCCAGTTGTCACACTTCTTCATTTTCAAGCACGCTCACCATAAGCTCCTCCTACTTCCTTGCTTTTAATCACCTTAGCTGGTCTCTTTCAATAAAGAGAGAAAAAAAGCATTTCTCCCGGAAAGCTGTGAAACGTGCTTTTAAAGTCATCCCAGTGAAGAATGAGAAGGTTAGAAATGCATTTGGAAAAATAAATCAGATGATAATCTTGGAAATATATCAACATACACAGTGAGAACAGACTTTGATCTCTTCTATTGGTTCTAAGTGCGGGATCAGAGAGTTAGAATGCTGAAATTGGATGGAAGATAAATAAATGATCAACTCAACTAAATATTTCATAGTTTTACATGTGTCAGAACATGGCTGTGGCGCTGGATGTTACTGTAGATGTAGGTGAGTATTGGAAGGTCCACTCTTCTCTTCTTTCCACTCTTGGAAGGTTTGGACAGGTGTGTTTCTGGTCCAGGTAAAGAAGGGGAGGGGCTTGTGTCAAGGCTCGCTGACCCTAGAGTCCAGACCAGGTCCAGAGCAGGTCCAGGGTTCGATGGAGCAGATAAAACCATAGTGTGTTCACTGACTGTAACAGTGTGTGGGTTTTCTGACAGCTGTGGGACAGAGGAAAACCTGACCCCGTCAATAGACCACCAGGACACAGAAACTGGAGTCATTTTAGACATGTCATACGCTCTGAAGCTCAAAAGCCAGGGAGATGCTTTTGTTATAGCTCTTTACACTCTTTATGCCAATTGTTAATGGCTCTAATTCATTTTAAACTAAACTTCATCTTCACATGGATGAGTTTATAAAATTTCATAGCTTTCTGGCAGCGGAGTGATTCAGCAATGTTTACAATATTATCCCCTACAAAGCTAATTGGTACTAGCATCTTTGGGGGTACGATTAATCGCTAACAACAAAAAGTTAAATCACTGTAGTAATGTTGTTTTCTCAGACCCAACATTGTATTTCACTTCACATTCACATAGTTTTGAGTAATCCTCAGGTCCTGTTCAATTTAGCCGTTTTTTTTCTGCGTCATTGTTAAAACACAAATCTGCCCTCCACATTATTAAAACCCATAATTCAATATAGTATTGGTTTTGAGCCGGTTTGCTCCAAGTGTGTTTATCACACTGCGTGGAAACTGCTAACAATGGTGTAAATGAAAACAGAAAGTTACTATCAGTTATTCCCATTGCTGCCTGGGGGCAGAGACATTATTTCAAATTACAAAACGTAAATTATCAATGCTGAGGCACCAAAGTAATGTCTTTGAGTCTATTTCTAAACCTTACATGCATGATATATCCACAGTAATATATCAGTGGATATATACTAGTTCAAATCACGCTTTGAACTTATGTAAAGCGCTTTGTGACTACGTCTGTGAAAGGCGCTATATAAATAAAACTCTTCTTCATTTGCAACTACTAATACATAAAAAAGCAGTAAGAGTTGTGGTTTTATTGGCCATTGTTATGTCACCCAAAAAGAGGGGGACTTACTTACTCTTAAGTCAAATTATCTCTCATAATTTTTTTTAAGAGCAAGAAGACTCTCTGAATAACTAAATCAACACCGTCCGGTTGACAATATGTGAAAACCTCTTCTTAAATCCACTGTGTCTGATGGATTTACCAGTAGAGACTCAGCAGCTAACGGAGTTGTCCGCTCAGCTCTTTTCTATACTTTTTATATTGTTTTTCTTTTTAGCTAATGATCTATGGACAATATTTGTTTGTTTCCCCTAAACATGGCACATTTTTATAGTAATGTTGAATTCGTAACATTTCATCACCAACTGTATTGCCCGTGTTTTATATTGTCTTAGGAATATGGTAAGCAACAGGACTTAAGCGAATACTCCACCATTCCACAATCCCAGTGGTTGTCAACGTCAAGCCAAAGTCAGAGTTACAAACTGAAAACATCCCATTTGGGAAGATGAGCTTGTGAATAACATTTGATCTGAAAATATAAAGGTCACTCTCATTTCCTTGTTATTTTCACTGAAACTGACTTTTTGGTTAAACAGTGGAGAGGATTCAGAAAGTCATTACTCATTACATTCTTTATAAGTTCAGAGACTGTGACTACGCTGACACTAGTATTGGCTTTCTCTCGTTTTATTAGGTTTAAATAACTCCATGAGCTCACAGTTTCTTGTCGTCAGCGCTGCTTCATGACTGTAACCTTAATAAGTGTCCGAACTTTGCTAAATGATCTTTACTCAGTCATCACGGAAAATATCTGCCCCCGATTTCAGGTCAGTGGCTCTCAACACAGCATTTCTGGTGTGTTGTAGCCATTGAGACAGGGGTAGGCAATGTCTGCACCCCAATGTGATTTTGAGAAATAATATTACCAATGGGCGAGGAATGGAAAGCACTGTTTCGTGACCATCATGGCAGGGGTTGACATTTCAAGGAGCAAATTCAGAAGAGCCAGTTAAAGCCCGGTGTAAAATAAAGTTATCGTTTCTAAAGCTAGATATTTCTTATGTTATAACTCTGGGGTGGGTACAGTTTATGAAACCATGCAGGTTTTCGTGGTTTATACATTTTAGAAGTTTTAGCTTTGGGCTTTGATTGACAGGCCCTGGAGAGCTGTGGAGGCTTGTTGCTGCTCAGCCCACCACAGGCAGAGTTTCCCGCCTTTTTGTCTTTTTTTGAAACATGAGAAGATTGAGCTGCCATCATGGATTCTCTCTGGAATCCTTTATTAACATAAATAGAGAGTAGTGAACACAAGAGGTCTATAAATAATATTTATAGACCTATTGTTATGTGTGTAATAATCATAGACATAATATAAATATATTATGCCTATGATTATTACACATATCAGTGATCAAATGCCTGGTAAAGTACTGTAAAAAAAGAAAAATCTGAAGAAAAAAACACTGACAATTCCTTTTAAATTTCTTAAGGGAGACTTTTTGCTACTTTAATAAACGCTAATTATGGAAGTATTTTCGACCAAATGAAGAACACAGAGAAACAGGGGAACGAAAGGGTTCACTGGCCCAAATATGTCCATAAATAACAGAATGCTAACTCTCTGCAGAGAGTCCATAATGGTCCTGAAGAAAGCCACTGTTTAAGTTAAGTAAGTTAGATGAGTTATACTTTATAAACCTTCGTAGAGAAATTGGTTCTCTGCATTTGACCCATCCTCAATGTGTCACTGGGGCAACCTGTAGGAGCAGTGAGCTGCCAGCGTGGGCCGGCGCTCGGGGAGCCGTCTCTAGATGTGGAACCAGGCTAATGGTCAGAAACACCTGGCCGGAGGATTCACCTATTGTTCTACACGGCCATCATCGAGTCCATCCTCACCTCCTCCATCACCGTGTGGTACCCCGGCGCTACAGACCGGTTTAGGCAATCGACGGAGCGTATTGTGCGTGCTGCTGAGAAGATGATTGGCTGTGAGCTCCCATCTCTCCAGGACCTGTTCACCTCCAGGACCCGGAGGCGTGTGGGTCGGATCACAGCTGACCCTTCTCACCCTGGTCACGGACTATTCACCCCTCTCCCCTCAGGCAGGAGGCTACGGTCTATCCAGACCCACACCTCCCGCCACTTGAACAGTTGTTTCCCCTCCGCCATCAGACTCATGAACAATAACAAGACCCAGTAACTCTTTATCAGACTCTTGAACATACTGTACTAACCTGTTCCAGCCATTTGCACTGCTCTATTGCACTTTGTGGTATGTCCACACTTAGATCCGCTGCTATTTCTTAATACACCTGTACATCTGTAAATACAATCACGCTGTGTTCTACGTCAAATTGTTGTCGTCTTATCATATTTTACCTTTATTTTCTATTTTGTATTATTTATTTTAAACTTCTTTATGCATACCCTTATAGCCTTATAGTTTTAAAGTTTGTATAGCTTATTTTTATGATAAATTCCGTGTTATATGTTTTATATGTTTTATGTTGCACGATTTTACTGAGAAAAAATCCTAGTTTGTGAACCTGTCCTCAAACTATGGCAATAAAAAACGATTCTGATTCTTATTTGTGCTAAACACATATGCTTATAATCCGTGAGTCTTAATATGAATTCCCTCTCTGCTGTGACATAACATGGAGTTTTTAGTAGTCAGCAGTGCATTTATCTTGTTTTATACGATGTCATATTTTGTACAGTATTTTACTGTATTTTTGTTGACTTAGCGGTTGTATGGATCCGGCTTTTCCTTTTACCATTTTCCTTTTTGTTCAAAAGAATATATTAAGTCATACGTTTGTGTCCACAGCTGGTCCGTGCCCCTGCCTGAACGGCGGCCAGTGCGTGAACTCACAGTCATGTGACTGCAGTTTGTACCAGGCCACGGGGCACAGGTGTCAGACAGGTGAGTTTAGGCCCCGCCCAGATTTTTTCTTCCTATGACTGCAGCCTATTAATTGAAGATGTAAAACGGCTGCCTTTGTTGTGTGTCAGTGCCGAACCACGGCTTTGAGCGGGAGATGACCTGCCGCAGCTGGGGCCAGCACAACTTTGAGACGTTCGATGGACTTTACTTCCACTTCCCTGGACGCTGCACTTACACACTACTTAGAGACTGCGAGGAGGGCTCCGGACTCAACGTGCAGGTACTTCCACACTGACTGAGCTTAAACAGTGGAGTCTTGGTTTAGAGTGATAGTTACAGTGGGGGAAAAAGTATTTAGTCAGCCAACAATTGTGCAAGTTCTCCCACTTAAAAAGATGAGAGAGGCCTGTAATTGTCATCATAGGTATACCTCAACTATGAGAGACAAAATGAGAAAAAGAAAATCCAGAAAATCACGTTGTCTGATTTTTAATGAATTTATTTGCAAATTATGGTAGAAAATAAGTATTTGGTCAATAACAAAAGTTCATCTCAATACTTTGTTATATACCCTTTGTTGGCAAAGGATCCCAAATCCATCTGAAATGATCCCAGAAATGACAATAATTACTGCCTGGTTAAAGGCCAACACACGCTGACTGCCTTTATTAATGTGTGTGAGAAAGACTCTTAACCCCTTGTTTTTCAGCCTGTTTAATTTGGACGTGTCCAGGTCCTTCTGCAGATTACACACGAAGTTAGATGCAGAGTTTTCTAAATCTTTTGAACAGCTCTTTGAAAATGAAACATGCTCTGTTCAAGGAGTCATATCTGCCATCAAGGTGCACCTGGTGCTCTTCCGATGTTTATCGTTGTAACTGTGCTACTGTCTTATTTTTTTAGGTCCACAACGACCCGGACTGTGACTCCTCCCCTTACAGCTGCCGCCGCTCCATCAGTCTGTTCATGAACTGGGACGGAGAGATCAGGCTCAGCGCAGACGACGTCACTTTCAAAGGACAACGGTGAGATTTACATCAACGACCAACGAGAGCAGAGCCAGTGGCGTGTGGTAATTAAGCCAGAAGTTTCCAGATGAAGTAATGAGGCTTTCACGTTGTCCTCGGAAATTGGGGATAAGGCTTTTACGTGTTCCAAATTGCACATGAAAGTAACACAAGTCAGCTGACACATGTGTGAAAATGCCCAACAGTGGTGCAAGCTAAAGATACATTTTAATAAAATCAACAGACCTGTTTAGCCTTTAAGAAGTAGAACACCAAATCTTGACCGTCAGCTCTGTTAAATAACGTAGACAAAACGTATTTTTATTTGATGATATCAAAATCGCCTTGTCTGGATTAGGGACTCTTTACATCACTTTATTATTTATTTGGTCTGTTTGATGAGGACAGATACAAAAACAGCCACATCCCTGATCGGTCAAGACTGAAGAAACTCCGTCCAGTGTAAAATCCTGCCTAAAATAATAATCCAATGTGCAGAGAGCAAATCTCATCCATTTCCTCGTGATACCTGCATAATGATGCCAAGGGAAGAGTCCCAAAAGAACCATGAGCAGGGGAAACGACAGTGAAACTGCTAGTGCCTGGAAATCAGATGATAGTTTCATTTGTTTAGGAGAGAGAAAATCTTGTAGAACATCTTTCTGAAAACATTCCCACCAATTTGCTCCCTTTTAGATATTGCTAATAATTTGATTATTATTTTAAAATCATAATTTTATTTGGCATATTTTTATTTTTTACATAAAGGTAAACATTTAAAGATAAAAGATCACATAGGCTGAATGTTCAATTGGTTTTCAATTAAAACAACCCTTAAATAAATATAAAAATGTTTTTGTTAACATTTTAGACCGTACCGTAAGGGATTCTCAGTATTTTCTTCCTTAATTTTGATACTCCTGAAACCGCCACCTTAACGTGGT
Organism: Proterorhinus semilunaris; assembly: GCA_021464625.1. Taxonomy (NCBI): domain Eukaryota; kingdom Metazoa; phylum Chordata; class Actinopteri; order Gobiiformes; family Gobiidae; genus Proterorhinus; species Proterorhinus semilunaris. The sequence goes on from CM038346.1 coordinate 38,712,408, forward strand.
GGAGGGGTTTGAGCACCTGAATGATCCTGGAGCTCTGTTGTCGGGGGCTTCGTGCCCCTGGTAGGGTCTCTCAGGGCAAACAGGTCCTAGGTGACGGGTCAGACAAAGAGCGGTTCAGAAGCCCCTTATGAGAGACCAACAGGCCCGGTTAGAACCATGAGGCCGTCCTTCTGTGGACCCACCACCTGCAGGGGGAGCCATAGGGGCTGGTGCAGCTCCAACAGCTGCCCCCACGACCCGGCAACGGACAAGTGGAAGAAAATGGATGGATGGATGGAATTTTGATACTTGTGAATAATTGTAAATTCGCAATACTCTTCCTCACAATAATCATGACTCAAAAATGTTGAAACTCTGGTTCTGTTTTTTGCTGACTATAGCACAATTCTGAACCACAGTGTTGTCAGCATACATTTGCAGATTAACTAACAGAAGGGAGATTATTATGCTTACAGCTCCATTTCAGAAAGGAAGTCGTAGAACCTGCAAACAACTGCTTTGTATTAGGACATACATACATGAATAAATGCACTCACGAAACCTGCTCCTGTAAGGTTGAAGAGGTCTGCTGTCCAGACAAAAGACCCACTTCTATAAAATATGGTTTAAAATGTGAAATTGTCCATTGAAAAAAGGTGGTGGAGGATACTGAAGCAGCAGCTACAGTGACCTTTGTCCCTGTGCGCAGCCTGGACCTTCCTCACCACGTCCACGACCTGATGCTGGAGCGGATCGCGGATTACGTCTTGGCGACGCGGCAGGGCTTCACTCTGGCCTGGGACGGGCGGCGAGGCTCCGTCTACATTAAACTGAGCCCAGACTTTGTGGGTCGCACCTGCGGGTTATGTGGGAACTTTAACGCAGACGTACAGGACGATCTGCGTACCAGCTACGGTAAATCCTCCGTCTGACCCCGTTCACCTCTGCTGCCTCTATCTGTTTGTCTCTGTTTCTCTCTATATGTTTGCAAATTAAATATGCACAGTTTTTTTGGCATTTGCGGCATGGAAAGTATAGTATTTGGGCATTAACTTCTTAACCCCCACTTTAGTTCGGCTTTACCTAAATCTAAAAGAGGTCACAGCCTATAGACCAGGGTAACGCCTCATTTAAAAGCTAAGACTTACAAAACTGATCTTTTTTGTCACTGTGTTGTTACTATTTTGACATTGTTTTTTGACATTTGTTTTTTTCCATCGTTTATTATGCCACTTTTTTGTTGCCTTTTTGTCACATCACGTTTTTTGGTCACTTTTTTGTTGCGTTTTCAACCTCGTTTTCTACTAACTTTTTTGACGCTTTTTTCAAGATGCTTTTGGATTTGGATAAAGCCAAACTGGAGAAATGTGCTCGGTTCAGGCGGGGATTATGAAGTTAAAGGAACAGGCCACCATTTTTCCATACTGAGATATGTTCTTACCTGAGACGAGTTGATACATACCTGTCTGGTCTTTGTGTGTACTAGTGATGCGCGGGTTGACCCGACACCCGCGGTCAACCCGCGGGGCCCGCGGATTCGGTCGGATCGGGTACCTCAAAAATACGGCAAACTTCGGGTGCGGGTGGGTCGGGTTACTACAAAGCGCACTTTATTTTTATTTTTTTTCTTACATTGTTGGCTTACAACATACAGTGCATTCTTATCCATAAACGCCACACAAACTCGGCAGTGTTTTGTTGAATGTTTAGTTTCATGGGGTAAACGTGTCATGTTTAGTTTAGATGTCGTCTATCGCTTCTGTATGACGTGATCAGCGCTACAAATGCGGCACAACAGCAGTGCCCAAGCACATACACGTGATGAATATAATGCATTAGTAAGAAGCAAGGTAAAACTAAAATAACACAGACACAGCATCTTACTAACTTAAGGAGAGTGACTTCTCGTAGTGTCAGGTTAAGGCTGCTCCACGTTAGTCCAACCTCCGTTTAGTTTGACAGAAAGAGTCGTCCATGACGTGGTAGAAGTAAAGCCTCATGATAGTTTCTGCTCCTCGTTTCCTGATGAGTCCATAAGCGATTTCAAAGATTCCTCAGCGGTGCAGTAGCAAAACAAAGCATCAAGTGCTAATTCTCCACTGTAAACTCGCGGTCACGTGACGCGCTCCCGTTTGAGTGACGGCAGCTGCAGCCTGACTCATGACGCTGTTTTTAATGTGTGCGGGTTCGGTTCGAGTCGGGTCGGCAAACTGAGACACTTTTCTTCGGATCGGGTGGTTCGAGTTTGATTTCCAGCGGGTCGGGTTAGTGCGGGTCAGAAAAAAAAAAAAAGCTGCCCGCCCGTGGAAGAGCTTGGTCGCTTCCAACTTCACTTCGTTTGGAGCCATAGGAATATGTGTCCAGTCACTAGAACCAGGGACACAAGTCGGCAGCTGAAGTTTCGAGAAAAACGCAAAAGATATATATATTTTTTTATTGCTGATTTTTGCTTTTTTGCAGAATCGTTCAGTTGAAGTCACGAAGAAGCCTCTCCATATTTAAGCTAGCAGTATTGGTATATTTAAAAGCGTAAACTTTTAGGTTCAAACTTTGTGTCTATTTACATACTGGGTAAACACCGGGTCGTGTTGGATGGAGGCCGCAAAGATTGTATCAGACGAGCTGAACCGTGGACGTTACAACGAACATGTTTGGAAGTACTTCAGTGGATTTATTAACAGTGTTGGGAATGTTACTTTAAAAAAGTAATTAGTTATAGTTACTCACTAGTTGTTCCAAAAAGTAACTGAGTTAGTAACTGAACTACTCTATAATGAAAGTAACTCGTTACCAGGGAAAGTAACTATTTGCGTTACTGTTAAATAATATATATATATTTTTTTTTTTAGCAGTTTTCAAAAGTCAGTTGAAATGAGTAGAACAGACAGGTGTTTGTATAGTAACTGAATGAACTGAATGGGGGGTAGAGTAGAGGGGGGGCCTCTGTGACTGAATGGTAATGACCAGTATTTGCGCAGCTGTTTTATTAATGTAGGAATACGGCCGTATTCAAAGAGAATGGGGGGGAACATGAGTAAAAGAAACATGTACTAACGCAGCCAACGATCAGGGCAGACTTTACGCACAGTCTTTGTGCAAGTCTCTCCGTTCATTCATCAGGCAAAACGTAAAACAATTATCAGCAAATATAAGGTTAAATGCCCTAACAGAAAGTTATCGGCCTGCTGTCTGGGTGGGTGGTGGTGGGGAGGGGGGTGTTGGAAGACCGTCTTTGGGTTAAAAATAAGTCCCAACACTAGATCAATGATCATCAACTCGATTGTCCCCTGCGGCCGCACCGCGCTGTGGGGATGACGAGCCGCGGGTCGCGAGAGCACGAGCTCTGCACACACAGGCAGCTTATACTCCGCCCACCCTCTCCGCTGCTCTCCCCATGCTGACACCGCGGAGCTCATTCAGTCCAATTGTAACGAGCCACTTTGTTGACCCAGTAACGATAACGGCGTTGTAACGACGGGGAAAGTAATAAATTAGATTACTCCGTTACTGAAAAAATAGAACGTCGTTACCTAACGCCGTTCTTTTAAACGGCGTTATTCCAAACACTGTTTATTAATCACGGATATTTGGCGCCGCTTCCTCATGAAGACCCTTGATAGCAAAGCAGCGACAGCAGGACAGAGACGCTTTGCTCCCCAGAGAGGACAAGACTTTCCCGGTGCCAACTTCAGCGTTAAAAAAAGTTTTCCGCAAAAGCACCAAACAGTAAGTTTTGTATCTTTTTATCACACTGGATTTTGCTCCTGTTTCCTTTTGTTGTTTGGAGTCGGAGGCACCTCTGTTTGCGATGTTGACACATCCTTTAGCGAACAACGCCATGCAGGCGAAAAGGCAGTTTTATACATACGCCTATTGTCGATCAGTTTATGTGCGTTTGAGTGAGTGAACTCAAGGCCTGAGGACTGAAACCCCAGACACATGACATGACATGGGGGAGCTTTACAGGGGTATGGCTTTTCTAAATGAGATGTAAATGAGCCCAATTGTCACTCTGAGAGAGGTGAGAACAGCCCAAAAGTTTAGAGGCTGATTCCTGTCTTTGACATATTTCCAGTTCTTAAATTCAATTTGCCACAGATTTCCATGCGTTACACATTTTGGAGACTACACTTTCACAAGCTATGTCCCGCTCAAAATGCCCCAAAACCAAGTTGGGGCATTTTGGCCGTGATGATTTTGACCCATCACGAGAACTTCCGTTCTCATATGCTGGGAGAGGCTAAATGCTAACAACATCTTTGCTCATTTTGTGTGACTGAGCGCACGCACAAAGACCAGACAGGTACGTATCAACTCGTCTAAGCTCAGGTAAGAACATATCTCAGTATGTACAAACTGTGGCCTCAAAATTTGCCTGTGCAAGCTCTATACTAATATTCCCAAACCTGAAAGTATTGCCATAGTTGGGTTTTTGTTTTTCTAAGTTTGTCTCGCCTCAACCCACCCCTTTTTATGGACTTGAAAGTTGGCGCACAGATGACCGATGTTTTTGGTTGTGTTCCTGCCATTGTCCAGGCGTGTTCACGGAGGACATTGAGATGTTCGGGAACAGTTGGCAGGAGGCGGAGCCCGATGAGTCCAGCTGTCCCGTTGTCCCGTCAGGATTCAGCTCTCCCTGCTCTGAAGCCTCGGACCAGGTTCTGCAGGTGAGGACGGAGACTATAGCCTTTGATTTTTGTTTTTGTTTTTGTGCCTCTTTTTGTGTTGTTTGCGGTTTGTGCTTTGCAGCGCTGGGACAAAACGCTTTTGCTGCGCTACTTGGGACCCGATACGATATGTAATGTGATACAGGAAGAGGCAAGGCAAGTTTATTTGTAGAGCACAATTCATACACAAGGCAATTCAAAGTGCTTCACAGTTGCATAAAGTTACAAGAAAACAGATCAAATCAATAAAACATCAACATAAAAATTAATCAATTACAGTAAAAGGCAAGAGTGCAGATAAAATACTTTCAGTTTTCATCTGCTCGGGTAAAAAGAGCTGTTTTCAGCCTGGATTTGAACATTGTCAGAGTTGAGGCCTGTCTCACATCCTCATGAAGACTGTTCCAGATTTTAGCTGCATGAAACTGAAACGCAGCCTCACCGTGTTTATTATTGACTCTGGGAACCACCAGGAGACCCTTTCCTGAAGTTCTCAGGGCCCGAGATGGTTCATACGGCTCTAACATGTCAGAGATGTACTTTGGTGCTAAACCATGAAACGACTTGTACACAAGCAGAGCTGTTTTAAATTCTATTCTCTGAGTGACGGGAAGCCAGTGCAGAGACCGGAGCACTGGACTAATATGGTGGTATTTCCTGGTTCTTGTCAGGACTCGAGCAGCAGCGTTCTGGATGTTCTGCAGCTCTAACAGCTCGTTTAGAAAGGCCAGTGAGCAGCCGTTACAGTAGTCTAACCTGCTGGAGACAAATGCATGGATGAGTGTCTAGAGAAAGAAATGGAAATGATAATGTGTCTAAAAGTTATAAACCAAATGCATCTGACATTTATAGTAGTGATAAGACTGAAAACACAATCAAATGTAGAAGTAGCGATGTGGTGTGTTAATGTTTCTGAATTAATGAACAAAGACATCAGCCTATAAACCGACATCGAGGCCTGTGGTTCTCAGCAGGTGGGTCGGGTCCCAAATAGGAATGCCACGATTAGGGCAAAAAAATTAAATAAATTCTTTCGTTGCCAAGTTTCAGTACTTTCCTCTCCAGATGTCAATATCTGACCCGCAGTGAGTCTAAAAAAAGCAACATGAGCCTGAGCACCTAATTAGTGGCTTCAGCGCAAATGCTCTGTTTTATTAAAGTGGAGCAAAGCTATAACTTACAACAGCTTTTGTAATTATTAGAGATGGTCTGAGCCAGGACTAAACTTGGACTGAATAAGACACTATAGAAAAAGCACAACACGGCAGTGACAACAAGAAAGATTTTTACTTTTAGCGACCGACCCAGAGCCTGAGCTTTAGTGCCTGTTACTAAACTTCAGCTGCACCGGAGGAGCAAATCAAAGATTGATTGTGGAAAAGTGAGCACTCACTCGGTAGTAGACATTCTTGGTACAGGTTAGGTAAATTATTAGTGACAGAGTGAGTGCTCTCACTGTCAAAATATCTGTGACGTGTGAACTACTTTGTCATCGGTCAGCACAGCTCGTGTTTAGAAAAGTTTAGCTGAAAGAAAACAGTGTGGTGATGTGGATCTGGTTTGTCCTGCAGCTCAGGAGGTAATAATGTCCTTTTTATCGCTGGTAAGTGGAAATTCTGCATCTTTAAATTCTGCATCTTTAAATTCTGGAAATTCTGCATCTTTAAATTGCACATTTGCATTAAAAAAAACAATTACATTGACATTAATGCTTACATTAAACAAAGGTAGTGTGTTTTATTCTATCTAATCTAATAACCCTGTTCAAAACACGCTTTACCTACTTGTTAAAAGCCTAGGTACTCTTTTTTGCTCCTGAGATGAGGAGTTTCTCATTTTTGTGCTTGGGAAAAAAAAAGGCAAAAAAAGAGTTCTAGTGGCTAATGTGAGCTCCCAGTCTTGACTTTGAGTTTGTACTGTAGCCCATCACTCTGCAGTGCAGCCAGGCGTTAGTCCAGGTTGAGTCTGTGCTTAGTTTGTGCATTTATGTCCACAGAAAGCCCATGAAGTCTGCTCTCAGCTGCTGGAGCCTCCGTTCCAGAGCTGCCATGAGTTCGTTAGCCCTCTGTCCTTCATGGCCTCCTGCACCAACGACCTCTGCCGGTAAGGCCGCTAAAACTACAGCTAACACATGAAATCGTCGGTTTATGAATCCGTTAATGTTTTGCCTGTGTAGGTTGGGGGCGGGGGATGAGATGCAGTGCGTGGTGCTGAGCGAGTACGCTCGCGCCTGTGCCCACGCCGACCACCCGCTGCAGCAGTGGAGACTCGCCTTCCCCTTCTGCAGTAACTACTACATTTATTCTAGAACTCAGTCAGAAAAGTATTTTATTTGAATGACCCAAATGTTAAAGTTTGTTGAAACTTACTGACATAAATATGAGGAAATATTTATTGCAATTGTCATTTTATTTTCTCATGTAAAAATTGCTAAAATCGCCTACAGTTTCAGCCTCGAAATCTAAATAATGGACATAGTCAGGTTTAAATGTATGGTTTTGTGAAGTTTTTGAATATACAAGTTAAAAGTAGAACAATCGGTAAAAAAAAAAAGTTGGGGTTTAAAGTTCAATAAATCTGGCAAGAGTTACATATAGAAAAATCCTTGTGAAAAGAACCCTCATAATATTATTAAGTCCAAGTCTGTAAAGTGTGGAGTCTGTAGGAGCTATTAAAGCAAAGATGTTGTTGCAAGAGTGTAACCAAAACTCAAATAAAAATTTCTTGGAATCGATATGACAACTATTATTGCCAATCCAATGCATCCAATCCAACTTACTAAACCCGAAGCAATACATAATTAGAAACAATAAAACCTCAAAATAAAAACCTACTCAAATACTTTTAATAAACTAAAAATCAGTAAAACACTTGTTACGGCCCTGGCTGAAGGGTCGCAGCAGAAAGAGTGGAGTGGACGCAGCGAAAAGGGTTTAGCTCTAACATAGAGCATTTATTAACAACGTAGCCATAAAGAAATGTGCAAAGTAGTGTGGCATCTCAGCGCCAGGTAGTGTAGAGCCAGAGGACCAGTCCAGGAGTGGAAAAGGGGCGGTCCTTTTGTAGGCGGCCAACCGGATGGCCCAGGCGCATCCATGGTCACCTCAGAAAAAGACAATATTAGACAAAAAAAGGACGGTACCCCTAGCTAGGGTCCATCACAACACTAAACAATCAGACTGAATAAAATCTATAAAACATAACAAAAAAGACACAGAAGGCCACACAACTCACGTTGTGTTAAAAGCCTGAGAATAAAAGTGGGTCTTAAAACGAGATTTTAAATAAACGTTCAGAGCAAAGCATTCTCTGTTTTCAGCCCAAAACTGTGGAACGCTGATTTTATGGTAAATCTTAAAATCAATTCTAATATTAACAGGAAGCCAGTGCCACTGCATAGGTTTGCCAAAACACCAAAATGATAGTCCAAACAAACTCATCTGCAGTTTTGCTGACATTTTCTGTAATATGTTTGATTATTTTGTCCCAAAATTGCCCAATTTAAAAATTTCACTTTGTTTCTCTGCTTATTCTGACCTTTAGAAATGATTAAAAAATTTAAAAACATTTGTTGAGTTTGTGACATTGAAACTGCTGTTTTTGAGGCAATAAAATGGCATTAAAAAGCCTTGACTCTGACTTGCTGCATCCTCGATAAACTCTTCTATTGCTGTTAATTGGTTTGTAAGATTAATACTATGGAGCCACTTTGATGATGCAATTGTCTGAGTCTAGGTCTAAGAGATAAGTGTTAGTCTCGTTTCTCCTCAGAGAAGCACTGTGAGGCCGGTCTGGAGTGGAGGGAGTGCATCAGCTGCTGCCCTCAGACGTGCAACCAGGAGAAGAGCTGCATTGACAGCAGACTGGCCTGTGTGGACGGCTGCTACTGCCCTGACGGTACCACGCCTCCGCACACGCCTTTGCACATGCCTTTTCTTGTAGTTAAACGTTACTTGGCACCATAGATCCAGATTGTAAATGCGACATTTGCAGCAGACAAACAGATCAGGTGTGTCAAAATATAGTAAGAAGTCAGAGGCTAAAACTAGCACAGCGTTAGCATTACCATTAGCATTAGCGGTCCGCACTTTTCACTTCTCAAATGTGTCTCGCTATGAACTCTGGCTGGGACAAGCTACTAATGTACTCAAGTGAAAAATCGGGATGTGCAGGAGGGTCTGTGAGAGCTAGAAAGGATTTTAGGCAAGAGCTGAGATTTTACCTCCGATTTTCACAGTTTGATTCAGGTAGTAATGCATCAAAATGTGCTTATTTTTGAGAGAAAAGCACTGTTTTTTTTCAATGGGGATAACGCTAAATGAATCAGAAATACAGTCTAGGCTTTGTTAATGTGGTAAATAACTGTTCTAGCTGGAATCTGGTGATTTTTAATGGAATCAGAATCAGAATAGGTTTATTGCCATTGTTTGAGAACAGGTTCACAAACTAGGAATTTTTCTCGGTACAATCGTGCAACATAAAACATATAACACATAATTTTGATGAAATAAACTATACAAACTATGGCTATAAGGGCATGCATACAGAAGATTAAGATAAATAAAAAATATGGTAAAGACAACAACAACAACAACAATTTGATATAGAACAACAGTGGTATTGTATTCACAGATCTGCAGTTGTATTAGGTAATAGCAGCAGATATGAGTGTGGACACACCACATAGTGCAATAGAGCAGTGCAAATGGCTGGAACAGGTTATTATGTTCATGAGTCTGATAAAGAGTTACTGGGTCTTCTTATTGTTCATGAGTCTGATGGCAGAGGGGAAACAACTGTTCAAGTGGCGGGATTTAAGGGCCTGGATAGACCGTAGCCTCCTGCCTGAGGGGAGAGGGGTGAATAGTCCATGTCCAGGGTGAGAAGGGTCAGCTGTGATCCGACCCACACGCCTCCGGGTCCTGGAGGTGAACAGGTCCTGGAGAGATGGGAGCTCACAGCCATCACCTTCTCTGCAGCACGCACAATGTGCTGCAGTCGGTGCCTGTCCCGGTCTGTTGCCCCGGGGAACCACACAGTGTTGGAGGAGGTGAGGATGGACTCGATGATGGCCGTGTAGAACTGCACCAGCATCCTGTTAGGCAGCTTAAGTTTCCTCAGCTGCCGCAGGAAGAACATCCTCTGCTGGGCCTTCTTGATGAGGGAGTAGATGGTCGGCTCCCATTGGAGGGAGCCGACAGTTTGTGTGATAACAGAGGTGCATTTCCAGCATCACTCTAATGTTCTAATGGTACATCGTGCGAACACATAATAACCGGTTTTAGCCGTTTGCGCTGCTCTGTTGCGCTGTGAGGTATGTCCACATTCATATCTGCTGAGTATGAGATTTAAACGGGTCAGGTCCTCATCCTAATCCATTCTTTGAGAACACACTGCAGAAATAAAGTGCATTCAGAGGAGCATGTTTCGTATTGGCAACAGGAGAATCCAAAATGTTGTGCAGTGTGGCTTTAAATGTATTGTGAACACTGCTGCTACAATGTACTCTAAAAGCTACGTATTACTTTGTACTCAGAGCTCGACAGTCCTGCCCATTTAGGGTCACATTTAGGGGAGTAAAAAATACCATTCATATTTACCATTGGCTTTTCGAAAAATTGAAATATTAAGAGTTTAAAAGCACGACACCAGCTAATCAGCGGTTTCTCTGCTCCAGGTCTTGTCCTTGAGTCCGGGGCCTGCGTGCGGCCGTCTGAATGCCCCTGTGAACACCACGGTCAGCTGTACCCTTCGGGGCAAACACTGGACGACCGCTGCAACATCTGGTCAGTCTCTGTCCATCTGTCTTCATTTAGGAACTCGCAGTCAATTCAAGAAAAAATATCCCGTAGTTTCACATCCTCATTTTCAAGGGATCTCACTTTAAGTCCCTCCCACAGGTTGCTGTAAGTGAAGAATGGACTAAGTGAGAGTGGCGTCTGCGCAGATGCTCGTTCATGCCAGCAGTTTGGCTGTCTGTTTATGAACAGTCTATATACTTCCTGAAGTATGTTGAAGAAAATGCCTCATACTTGTATCGGTTTTCGAAAATGTGGTATCGGTTCATTCCAAACTTGGAGGTCAGAAGAATGACAAGTCTGTGTTCAATAGTAACTTTAGGAGGTAAAAAGAATATCTGAGTTTCAATGCAATGTTCATGGGAGCCAGGAACTTCTGGAAAGCTGCCCCCATTTCCTTACGGCTTCAGGAAGAAGAAAGCTACAATTAGTCCATTCCTAATGTACAGTGTCTGGGCTGTAGTGAAGCTGTGGCGAGGGTTTTTTACTCTGCGATGAAAGGATGAAGCTTGGGAGCTTGAAGCCAGAGATGGAGGGCTGAGGGAAGCACTTTTTTGAATACGTAGGAGCTCAGGAGGAGCTTTCTCTGAGCTGCCGCCGCTTTTGTACTCTTGTTGTCCTCACATCGTGCAGCTCTACGATACGGTCTGAATAGTTTATTAGTAAGTAAGTGTGGTAGATTTTTTCCCGTCGTCTAAATACCCCACATATTTCCTTGCGGCGCGGTCTAATCAGTGTTATCTGACCTTCACGGCGCTCACACCTGTAAATGCCTGTGCTTTGTTGCAGTACCTGTGTGGGCGGAGGCTGGAACTGTACCGACTACACCTGTCCAGGTGAGTCCCTCGTGACCGCACTCTGCCAAAGTCCAGATGGCTCCAAAGAACTCGCTTTGTGGTCGAGCCGTAGTGGCTGCTTTCAGATACTTTATTATTTAGAATATGTTGATTCCAAGGGTGGTCAGTAACAAAGTAAATCTACTCTAGTACAGTACTTACGTAGAGTTTCTGAGGATATGTACTTTACTTGAGTTTTATTTGAGAACTCCACTACATTTCTATAAAGGCTCCAAAGTAAAAAGTCAATTTGTTGTTTTGTTAACCTCTAACCACGAGCCTTAACCGAGTGAATTTTCTTCATTTCAGCATTACCCAAATCTAGAAGGTTAGAGCATATAGGCCAGTATAATGCCGTATTTGAAAGCTAAGGCCAACAAAACTGATCTAAACAAATCTTTTTCCTCGTGTCTTTGTTGTCATTTTTTAAACTTTTGTTGTTGTGATTTTGTTGCATTTTAGTCACTTCTTTGTTTGCTCTTTTGTCACATTTTAGTCGCTCTTCCGTTGCGTTTTCATCCTCGTTTGCATCTCGTTTTCTTCTTCATAATGACGCTTTTTTCAAGAAGCTTTAAGAATTGGGTAATGCTAAACTGGAGGAATCGTGCTCGGTTCAGGTGAGGGTTAAGAGGTCAAAAACCTAACAATGCACACTCTCCAGAACAGTAGATGGCGCTGTGCAGATGTACTGTCAATGTCATTGACTCTCAACAAGAAAAAGTGCTGGACAGAGGGGAATTCAGGCACAATGTTTGTGTTTTTGAAGCCACAAAGTTCTTTACTTCTTAAAACATTTTGCACAACCGACATGATTTACGCCTGGACAGTAACGTCGGCGCTGTCCTTCCTGTCTTTTACATTCACCATTAGCAGAGTCCCACATAAATGAAGAGCTAGCTCTAGATTTGGTAAAGGACAGCGAGTTAAAGTTAGGATGTGACTGGAGCAAGTTCAAAGCATTAGGTGAGACTTAACTTGAGGCTAACAGCTAACACAAAATACTAATTAAATCTAGCGCAGTTTTGAGCGAGCCTGCGCAAAAAGGCATCGGCCTGTAATTGAGTTGTTTACATGTTATATTGTCATTATTTAACACTAGCCTTTAGCTCCAAGATAAAATGATGTTTGTAACACGTTGCAGTGACTGGCCATCAGTAACTCGTTGTCCTTTACAAAATCTTGAGCTATCTCTTCATTTGTGTGGCACCCTGCTTATTGTGGATGTAAAGGATAAAGGAAAGAAAAAGAGGAAGGTCAGCACCAATCTTACTGTCCAGTTGTCCTGTCCTACTTTAAACTCAATCATATGTGGATGATACTGTGCATCCAACTATAAAGCATTCTTATCAATTTTGTGAACTTACAGGTTAGCTTTTGTTAGCATTTCTGTGACAGTGACCCTGAAAAGTGACCCTGCAAATGGAAAGTGCTTATGAGTGTAATTTACTCTAATTAAGTAACATTATTTTTGCCCAGTCCTAACATAAACCTATATTTGTCATGGTTATATCTTTGTTTTAACAAAAGCATTATTGTCTCTTGCTTCATTCTTGCTGCAGCGGAGTGCTCGGTGACCGGGGACATGTTTTTCCAGTCGTTCGACGGCAGAGTCTTCTCCTTCGCCGCGACGTGTCAGTACGTCCTGTCCAAGAGCCACAGCTCCGGCCGCTTCACCGTCACAATCCAGAACGCGCCGTGTGGAGCCGTGAGTCCGCGCTGCGCCGTTACACCACACAACATTTACGCACAAACTGTACAGATAGAGGTGGGCAATATATAGTCTACAACAGGGGTGTCGAACCCGTTTGGGTCGTGGGCCAAAATTCAGCCCCCACAGCAGGCCACATATATTGTAAAGGACTGTGGCCTAACAAATAACAACAGCTTACATACACTTATTGCGCTTTATCTGCTTTATCAAACGGCTACATAAAGTCATTATTCATTTACTCCACACTCAATGTGCAGCAAGTTACTGTTGTAGCCACAGCCGCCCTGGGGCAGACTGATCATTTACAACATAGCTATAATATGCGGTTTATATCCTGATCTCTTATTATGTTAGTGCTGTCTGCTGGACAAGTGTGGAATTCTTGATTTTTTTTTTTATTTGTGAAAAAAGAAAAGAAAAAATATTTAAAAAAGGAGGAAACATTGAAACAAAAAATGTAAAAGTGGTAAAAAAAAATGTTAAAAAGAAGTGTGGTGAAAATGTGGTAAAAAATGTGTATAGTGTTTCTTTCTGCACGTTTGTAGTCTGCTCAAGACAATGTAAATTAAAATGGTTGCCAGCCCATTTTTGCATTTTTCTGACGGTCTGCAAAAATATCTCTTCATCATTGTTGTCAAGAAAGTCCCCAAAAACCCGGCACTAAGTACAGAGCAGCGTCACTGCAGTTTTCACGTGTAGCTCCATGTTTGAACGTAAATCTGCTGGATCCTAGGGTCCATGAGCTCAGGAGGTAAACGATATCCTGTTTATGACTGCGCGGATTTGCCTTGGATTTCAGGATTTGTGCCTCAACACAGGGAATTTATGTTCTATTTTTTTTTTATTCACTTTAAATCTAATCTAAGCATTGTGTTTCATCATAAAAGTAAAGTTAAGTAGTTTGGTGAGAGGTTTTGCCAAGACGCTTTGGTGCGTGCATAAGTATTCATACAGCATGACTTAATACTTTGTGGAACCCCCTTTTTCTGCATTAACAGCAGCAAGTCATCTGGGGTTTGACTCTACAAGGTTTGCACATGTAGAGACTGACATTTTAGCCCATTCCTCTTTACAAAACAACTCAAGCTCTGTCAAATTAGAAGGAGAGCATTTGTGAACAGCAGTTTTCAGGTCTTTCCACAGATTTTCAATAGGATTTAGGTCAGGACTTTGACTGGGCCATTCTAACACATTAATATGTTTGTTTTGAAACCATTCCGTTGTAGATTTAGCTTTGTGTTTAGGGTCATTGTCCTGCTGGAAGGTACGTCGCAGCTCCTCCAGAGTTATCTTGGGGCACTTGGTTACATTTCTGACCAGTGCTCTCCTTGTTCGGTCTGTTAGTTTAGGTGGACGGCCGTGTCTTGGTAAGTTTGCAGTGGTGCTATACTCTTTCCATTTCCGAATGATGGATTGAACAGTGCTCCGTGAGATGTTCAAATCTTGGGAAATCTTTGTATAACTTAACGCTGCTTTAAACTTCTCTACAGCTTTATCCCTGACCTCTCTGGTGAGCTCCTTGTCCTTCATGATGTTGCTTAGTGACCAATACACTCTGACCATAGCTCTGAGGCCCTCACAGAACAGCTGGAATTATACTGAGAGTAGATTACACACAGGTGGCCTCTATTTAATGTTAGGGCAAGGTGTGAACATTCTGCAGTCATTAGGAATGTTATAAAGGCAATTTAATGCACTCAGAAAATGCTGTATGAATACTTATGCACACCCCACTTTTCACTTTTCTATTTTTTGAAAAATAACAGAATCATGTATCATTTTGCTTTCACTTCACAGTTGTCTGTTACTTGTGTGTGAACTTTCAGTAAAACATTCAAAATAAAATCTTTATGTTTAGGGTTGTAAACATGACAAAATGTGCAAACGTTCAAGGTGTATTAGTACTTTTGCAAGGCACTGTATCTGTAATATCAGCTCAAGTGATAGGCCTCAAAGTTTGCTTTAGCTTTAGTGAAGGCAACAGACCGCGTGGGGCTTAAACCAATGAATGTGTCAGACACACTTTTCGCCCCCCTAGCACCTCCTCTGATTGGTTCCCCTGTGCAGCCAATCACTTTGTCAGCCAATCAACGTCACTGTTGCCTGAGTCATGCTGTTTCTCACTTTCTGAAACAAAGCCCTTTGAAAAACAGATGAGAGCAGGATCTGAGGGAAGCAGTTTTTCTGCGAGCCTTCATAAATAAGGACTTAGACAGAAACGGGAACTCTGTTCTCACGGAGGAAATTGGATTACTTGTTGTGAAATCTAATGGAGTTACTAACGCCCAACACTGCTATCCAGTGTTGCCACATATTACTTGAAAAAGTAATCAGACTGACTACTGATTACTTCTATAAAAAGTAACTTAGTTACTTTGCTGATTACTTGGTTTTGAAAGTAACTAAGTTAGATTGCCCCTTACTTTATTTTAGAAAGTTTTTTTGTGTGTTTACTGTAGTGAAATTAGTCTACTGCTATTGATGTAGTCTGATTCACTTCAGTGTGCTGCTGTTTCCATGAAGATTACGGCGTGTCTCACCTCATTTCATGACACTGACAATAACCGCCTCCTCCTGCATTAGCGGTTTGCTTTGCATCACCAGGTAGGACTTTCACTATAAGTGGCTGCTGTGATGCAACTCTAAATGTTTCTTAATTGGATGTAATGTGTCTGAAACTCGATAACACTTGTTATCAGCTCAGAGTGTACAGCGAACCTTTATATTGTCATCTTTAGCCATTTAAACTCAAATAGTGACTATTTAGTATTTCCAGTGAGAAAATCTCTCTCCTCCTCCTGTTGTTTACGTTTGTGCCGTGGTTCTCAGGCTGAAACCGTGACTTGTCGCACACATTACGTCACTCCTTACGACGGAAAAAGAAAGCAAATATATATTTTTACAAAGGAAAATGATAAAATAATCTGATGATTGGTTAGGAAATAGTAATGCGTTAGATTACTTGTTACTGAAAAAAGTTGTCCGATTAAAGTGCGTTACCGAAATCACTTTCGGTTCCAGAGATATTGGGCTTTAATCGGTGTGATATCGTAAAATACACAAATATCGACCTCTTTGTGTTTGATTAAATGCATCTGTTAAGTTTGACAAATTAAGACACAAAAGCAGACTTTTTCTTGTTTTTTCACCTGCTCAAAAAGCTTTACCTAAAACCATTGTTTAATATTTGAGTTAAAACATTTCCTTCTCATGCTTTTGTGGCGGTGGAACGATAAAAGAGTAAATGTGGCAGAGGCCGGAGCAGCTGGTGATGGTGAAGGCCGTGGTGCTGTGATCTGAGAACAGCCACATGAATCAGCTCTTTCATAGAGTCTGGTCCATCACCAAAACCTGTCCACATTCTGTCCAAAACCAAAAACACAGCCCCCAAAAGCCCCTCACGGCACAAAGCACGGGACACTGGGCAGATGACATGCGATACTGCCCCAAAGACTCATGGGAAACCACTCTCAGACAAACCGTCTTTTATCGACTCATCTCAGCGACAGCAGAGCCAGACATTTGGTGAAGATCGAAAAGCAGAGTTTGGTAAATTAATAACTTAGTGGTATTGCCGCGTATATTTAGTCTGCACCTTTATTTATTATTTATTGGTTTATTTGGTCGGGACAGTGCATGTTAATGAACATACATCTCATGCATGTAAACAAGCCACACCGGATCGTAGCCTTGGGCTAATTTCCATCCGTCGTCCCCCAAGCGCACTCTCAAACACACTCATTGTACATGTTTTTAGTGGTAGGGGAAACCGGAGTACCCGGAGGAAACCTACGCAGACACGAGGAGAACATGCAGACTCCACACAGAAAGGCCCCGTCCAGGTGGGAATCGAACCCAGACCTTCTAGCTGTGAAGCACGAGCGCTAGCCACTGTACTACTGTGCCGCTCAACGTTTCCACAGCTGACTGATTTACGGCTGACTGACAGAAACGCGGCTGCCAAATTACACTAGTGCCCTCTCCTCATTAAACTCATTAATAGTCACTGTCCCGACTGCCTAACAAAACACAAAGAAAGAGCCCTTTAACTGAATGCAAGTAACTGTTCTGATCTGCTGCAGTTGGTTAGGTCTAAGTTCAGCAACACTATTGGATTCTGAACCTGAACATTCTGAATGACCAGGCTATTCCATCAGTGGATTTCTTCTTCCCTGATTGTACGGGCATATTCCAGGACGACAATGCCAGGATTCATGGGGCTCACTTTGTGAAAGAGTGGTTCAGGGAGCATGAGATAGAGTCGAGATCTTAACTCCATTGAGAAAATTAGGGATGTCCCCATGTGATTTTCGGTATCGGAGTTTGAGAGTATCGGATTGGATTTAATGACTGACCCACAATAAACCATAATATCTCCTGCTAGGTTAGGTTCAACTTAATTGCTGTTGTTTTCAAATCAAATCAAATCAAACTTTATTTATAAAGCGCTTTTCATACAAAATGTAACACAAAGTGCTTTACAGTGCTTAAAAATCATTAAAATCGTCCCCACCAGTAAATATACATAAATAACTACAACCCCCCACATCCCCTCACCCCACCCGCACACACACACACAGACACACAGACACATATACGTACAGACAGCCAGCAGTTAAAAGTCTTAAATAAAAATGGACATAGAGTTGAGTCTGTAAGGCCGAGTACAGATAGACCAAAAGAGGAAACATCATCCAAGGAGCCATCTGCACCAGGAGCAGCCCATCAGCCACAGCCACAGAGCGCCAACTCAGGGTACCCGGAGTAGGTGTAGGAGAGACGTCCTACCTCCATCCAGGCACCCCCAGAAGAGCGCCCGCATAGCCACAGCCAACCAGCACTCCTGGGGCAGAGGGCTCCCTCAGAGGAACCACTAGGAGAACATAAAAAATAAAGAAATAAAATAACTAAAAAATAGATAAATAAATACAATAAAAATTATATATATATATATATATACACATAAAAATGAATTAATATTTAATAAGATATACATGAAAAACAGCTAAAACTGTGCGTGAAATAGCACAGGATAAAAAGAGGGAAACTAAAGAAATAATAGAACTAAAACCGGTAAATAAGGTTAATATAAGTAAATATTAGTTAAAAGCTAAGCTAAAAAGGTGGGTCTTGAGCCTGCTCGTTTTGTGAAGAGGCTTAACCTGTTACCTGTTGTGTTTCACTCACACAGGTCTCCCACATAGTTTTAGAAACTAGAAGGTCTTGGCTTTCAAATGAGGTATCGCACTGGCATATAGGCTGTATGCTCTCCAGTCAATATGCTTTGAGATTTGGATGTAAATAATTGTTAACCCTAATCCTAACCCTAACCCTAAAGTGGCAGTTAAGTGGTTAAAATTCTGCAATTATGAAACTGTTTTTGTTTTAATTCTAAATGGCCATTTTAGTCTGTATTAATCTATAATGCCCAACATTACCTTCACATTTAGAATTCAAAGCTAAATCCAAAACATCTTGCTTTTCCTACAAATAAATAAATAAATACAAATATTATAAAAAGGCTTGTAACTGGTGAAACTACTGTAATTTCCAATAGGTCTACAATGTATGGATCTAATACATAAAATATATTATAAATATATACATAATATAATAATGATATATATTAGGCTATATAAAAATATAATAATACAAAAAAGACTGTATCGGATCGGTATCAGCCAGCACAAAGTGTCAAAATATTGGATCGGATCGGGACATCCTTATTGAGAATCTTTGGGATGTGCTGGAGAAGGCTTTTCTTTTGGTCAGGCAGTTTATGAGACTTTTTCAAACCGTGTCCCTTCTTTTCATTTTGTTTTTACCAGTCGACCAAAACATCTGGAGATTAGAGTCACAGTTTTAGTCAGAAAAAAAATTATGTTGGGATTACTTTATGGAGTAATCCCAACATAACTATTGGTTACTGATTACTCCTTCTATATGTAATGTAGTTATTTCTTTGATTGCATTATTTCAAAATTAATCTGACTACAATAGTTATGTTAGTTTAAAGAAAGAATGAAGCCAGGCTTTTCAGCTCTGACACGCTTTTTTTCCCTGACAGAGTCAAATGTTGTTGAATTTGTAAGACTAAATAGACTAATAATCATTTTGCATCAGCTGAATCTGTATTATCTATTGGTTTAGCCCCCCCCAGCATCCTATAATGGACCTCTTTAAGTGGGACGTCTTCTATACGCTCTCTGGGAACCTGTTAGGGGAAGGCTGCTCTTTTGTGTGTTTTTTTTGGTGTCTGAATGAAGCGCAGTGATTATGGAAGCGTTTACATCACGATACGATCAACGCGACAAATGAGCGAAAGAGGAGACGCGCAGAGGCCTTCAGGAGCCGGCATTATTTGGCCCGGTCCGAGCAGGACAAAGACATAACTGCGGAGAGACTCGGTTTGGTATTGGATGAAATTTGTAAGAGCTAATTGTAAATGTCCGCCATGACTTATTCAGCGCGGCTTTGTAATGGGGCTCTGTGGTTGCAGCGTTTGTTCAATCCCAGAAAGGCCAAAAGTTACTTTGAGCAGCTTGAAAAGTACTATATGATTTTAAACACGGTCCATTGAATCGATACAGCTGGACATTCTCTTGATGTTGCTCACCAATCTTCCACGGCCCATTTCTGGTGACTTCTTTCCCATAAGAGTTTGCCCAGGGAGAAATCTTAACACCGGCGCACAATTACGTGTTACCACGCACTTTACAATCTTACGGGAAGCCAGTTTTGATCAATTCCAACAGGTTCGCCATTAAGAAAATGTCCCGCTGTATTGATTCAACAAACTGTGTTTACTTCAACCTGGAGGTCTGAAGTTTTTTGCTGTAAAATCATCCCAGCTGAATTGAACAGTACAAGTGGAACAGTGTCCTCTATTTGTTCCACTAGTAGAACACGTTACCACCGTAAGAGCTAAAAATCACAACATACAGTATTAGTGCAGAGGAGAGTGACACCTTGCGTGCAAACGAACAGTGCTCCAGTATTTGCGTGGCCAGGGTGCAGGGGCGGGGCTTAGAAAGAAGGGGTCGACTGAGGCGCGGTGTGACTGCAACAAGCACTCTTTGCTTCTTTCTGTGTTGACTGCTCACCTTTACATTAGTTAGTTAGTTATTTATTTATTTAAAAGGACAACGGACAGGTACATTAAAAAGATGGCTGCCCCAGATTTAGCAAGGCAAGGCAACTTTATTTATACCGCGCATTTTGTACACAAGGCAACTCAATGCACAATGCTAATTTCCATCTGCAGTCCTTATACAATCAAAAATAAAATTAAAATACATAACAGAGTTAATTAAAATACAAAACGTAGACAATATACATTTGTGCAATATACAGTAAAAAGTGTAGATGAAAGGTGCCAGTTGCATTCATAAAGTGCAGAATAACAAAGTGCAACAGTTTTCATAATTATTTTGTAGCTATACATAATTAGCACATAGATACAATGGCTTTAACACTAATGGTGTGGTGGCCATCAGACGATACCCGCGAGGGTAACACCTGATGGCCAAGTACCCATCTGGTACTTTTAGTGCGAGCAGCACTGTTGATCTAAAAGCCAGTCTTTAACTGCCCGTAAAAAACTGTGGAAATCTGCATTGTTCTTTAGATTGTCTGGGAGCCCATTCCATTCTTTAATGGCTTTGTAGAAAAAAAGCTGATTGAGAGAAGGCAGACTTTCTCTTAAGAACATTGCAGTCTCCTCTGGACACAGATCTTAATGCTCTGTTGGTGAGCTGTGAGCGAAGCTGTACATATTATGTTTTTAGGGTGGGTGGGGCAGTATCATTAAGGATCTTATGAACCAAACGTACATCGGAATACCTGATCCGGCGGGGCTTTTTATCCAGGACTTTCAAAGCCTGGTTATACAACGATCTAAGGGGGTTTAAAACCTTTGTTTTAGCTTGAGACCATGAGGACACACAATACATGATATGAGATATAATCATTGCATTAAGATATGATTTAGCTGCTTCCAATGACAAAGAGCTCCGGATGTGCTAGCATCGCGCATGACCTCATGGCCTTCCTTCAACATTTAGGCTCATCATCTTCAAGCTCTTGGTAGGTTTACACATAATGACAACAAGTCTCAAACGTCAGGAATCCACTTTAGGATCACGAATGTGGATGGAATTTGATGATTTGGGACCAAGGCGTCACACGCCGTCACAAACTGTTGCGAACTGTTTCCACATGTTACGATTAATGGCACAAATTATTACGTTACGGCCATGGATATTGTCGCGCACCGTAGCGCACTGCTACAGGCTGCTGCGATCATTGGGAATTGAGTCCAGTAAGGAATCTCTTGATGATGAAAAGCGTAGGAAAAGTGACAATAAAGTGATGTGTCACAAAAACGCAACAAAAATTATTAATTTTTCTTTTTTTTTAAGTGAGGAAAAAAATCTGGCTAAATTAGTTTTGTAGGTCTTGTCTTTAAAATGAGGCATTACACTGGCCTATAGGCTGTAACCTTTTGGATTTGGGTAAAGCTGAACCGGAGGAAATGCACTTGGTTAAGGCGGGGGTTAAGAGGTTAAGAATCGGGCGAATGTGGTACCAATAAGTATAGACAAATATAAAATCCCTCCTATTCTCGTTTGCAGTATTTTGTGAGAGTTCGTGCAAATTAGCCACGTGGACTTACAGTTTTGTTAATAAGCGAAAACAAAACTACACAAAGCTTCCTTCGTTTAGGCCATTATTGTTACTATAATATTTGAACAATGAGAACCTGTGACCGGTACATGTCTCTGTTTCTGATCTGTCCTGTTTAACTGCACCTCTGCTACACACTGGGCTGCGCTCCCTCCAGCGTCTGTTGCTGCTCGCTGCCCTCTGCATCGGCACAGTGTGGGTTTCTATCAATATTGAGGGCATGCGTGAGAGAAAACTGATTCCGACACTACGAATGGTGTAAAAATAAAATCACGCTGAATTACGAATCACCACTAATCATCACGAAAGGACACGCTCTGTTGCGACCTCCACGAATTGAGGCTGAATCGTGGCATTCGTGAAAGATTGTTTGGGCCAAAAACACGAACATCACCGATGTCACGAGCCGATACACTCTGTTAACCCAGCATTACAGGACAGACTACAAACTGTATTCCACTGAGAGTTAAACATTGGCTGTGTCCTGAGGGAAAGAGAGCTGGCTCTGGTATCGAAGAAAAAGCGCCACACCAGGCTCTTCACGCTGCTGCCCCCTTCAACCCACTTACTGCGTCAAGTCTGGAGCTAAGGTTTCACAAAGCGCCACCCGTCAGCGCGAAGGTCCAGTCCACAGCCTGCGTTTAGAAAGACAAGATCGGGCTCTGAGACTCTCCCATAAACAATCAAAATAAGACAAAGACAAAAAGAAGGCCATCTAGAGCAGCTATACACAGCTCTCAGCGCGGGCTAAGGCTAACGGAAGCTTGTTCATGATAGCAATTTCAATGGGTTTATTTCGAAAAAGACCCAAAAAAATAGCGAAAGTCCATGTTTTTCACAGATTATGGATCCACTGTGTGTAAGACTAATGCCGACAATTCTAATAGAGGCCTCATTTCTGTTCATTTTTTCAGAAACCTATTTTCCTGAAGCAACAGGATGTGATGTTTCACTCGCTCATCCAGATCTTTCCTACAACCACATTTGTATCAGTGATTATCTGTTTGTGTCCCTGCAGAACCTGGACGGGACGTGCCTGCAGTCGGTCAGTCTGGTGGTGGACGAGGACCCGCGGACGGAGCTGACCCTGAGCCACGGGGGGGAGGTGTTTCTGGGAGGACAGTATCGCATCTCTCTGCCTTACTCCGATGGTAATCACCACTCGTCCACCGGGACTTTCCTACTCCACTGGCTCAAAGTACAAATCAGTTTGAATGAGTGTGAAAGTGTGTGAGTAACGGCTTTGAGGCGTCAGAAAACAATAGATATCGATTACGTCTCTAGCTGTTAATGAAAGGCAGCCACATATGAGATTTAAACACGTTAGCGGCCAACTTCACTGAATGGGTTTGGATGAGGACCTAACACTGAAGCTGCAGCTACTGTTGTTAGTTCTGGTAGTGAAGGCAATAACCTCTCAATCCCCGCCTTAACCGAGCACATGTTCTCCAGTTCGGCTTGACCCAAATCTAAAAGCTTCTGGACTGGAGAGTTCAAAGCCTACAGGCCAGTAATGCTTCATTTAAGCTACAAAACTGATATAAATTGATCTTTATCCTTTTGTTGTTGCTGTTTTTTTTTCTTTCTTTTTTGGGGGGGGGGGGGGGGGGGGGGTCGCCGTTCTCGCTTTTTTGTTGAATTTTTTGCCAATTTTGTGGCGTTTTGTTGTGTCCACATCCCGTTTTTGTCACTCTTTCATTGCTCTTTTGTTGCTTTTTGACTTTTTTTGACTTTTTTTAACGCTTTTTTTGTTTTGTATTCATTCTTGTTTTTGTCTCTATTTGGCACTTTTTCCAAGAAGCTTTTAGATTTGGATAAAGCCAAACTGCAGATAATGTGCTCGGTTCAGGTGGGGGTTAAGAGGTTAATATCAGAACCAGTGAAGGTGTGTGGACATTACAAACAGCCCAAAACACTTCCAAGAAAAACACAACGTGGGACCTTTAAATTGTCTTTTAAACTTTTAGCCTGCTGCCGTCGTCTCCTCGGGCAAGACACTTTGAGCTTTATTTTATGCGGAAACATGCATGCATGTAAACACCACACCGGCTTATAGCCATGTGCTTATTTCCATCCGTTTTCCCCAAGTCGCAGCTCTCAAACACACTCTAATTCATCCTGGCCTATTGTACATGTTTTCAGTAGTAGGAGAAACCGGAGGAAACCTACGCAGACACGGGGAGAACATGCAAACTCGACACAGAAAGGCCCCATCAGGTGGGAATCGAACCCGGCCCTTCTAGCTGTGAAGCACGAGCGCTAACCGCTGTGCTACCATGCCGCCCAGTGACTTCCTTCCAGTTAGGGCAGCTGTGGCTACCAAAGAGTGGAGAGTGGAGTTGACTTTGAGCCTTGAGGAAAGACTGATGTATGAAATGAAGGCTGTGTGTCCCTCAGATGCGTTGGAGGTGCAGGAGCTCTCCTCCATGTTCGTGCAGGTGCGGACGGTTTTTGGGCTGCGGCTACAGTACTCCTGGTCCGAGTCCAGGCTCTACCTCCAGCTGGATCAGCGCTGGCTCCAGGACACGGTGGGACTGTGCGGGACCTTCAACGGCAACAGCCAGGACGACTTCCTGTAAGAACACGCCAGGATTTTAGCTGCAGTTTGTCTGAGCAAGTGTTGTAGTGGCAGCCATTTAGGACTACAGTGTTTCAGAAAAGTACATGTACATGAAAAGTAAACCAATCATTTCTAAGTCTGAGTGATTGGAGCTGTTTGGAATACAATAAGATGTTTTTTTGTGTGTTGGGTTGATTGAGTTGAGGAGGTTTCTCTTCTATCGTCAGAAATGTTTTGTCAAAATTCAAAAGACTAGTAAACGCGCAAGAAAGACTACAAGAGCGAGAAGCGAGTCTAACTACAAAGCACATCTAAGTTTAAAGAACTTTGCAGCTTAAGAAATATGAAAATTGCGCCTTTCTGTACCGCAACACAACGGGGACAAAGCTTCTTCCTGGTTGTGAGACAAGGACATCTATAGTAAATCTGCACAGCGCCACCCACTGTTCTGGAGGGTGCATTATCAGGCTTTTCAAATGGACAAAACACTTTGAGCCTTTATAGAAATATAGTGGAGCAGAAAGTATTATGATTATCTTTAAAATGTACTTTAAGTAAAGTACTAAGTTCCCAACAAAAACACTACTCTGGTAAAGTACAGCTCCTTCGAGTAAACGTACTTCGTTACTGACCCCCTCTTGGTCTCTAGCTGAGCCTCCTCTCGTCTCTCGCTCTCTTTACGGCGCACTGAGGCTGTGTCTTTGAAGTGCTGCTCCTGTTTCATTGACTGAACGCTTGGAGGGCCCGGGTTAATGCACACTGTGGCCAGGGCTCTAACGGGGGCCGCGGAGCCGCAACAAGGGCCCGCCTGTTCCCCGAGAAGCAGATCTGCGCCGGGCCTGAACCAGGTCTAAAGCGGGTCTATACGGCCCTAATGGGATCAGCGAGGACGGATGTGCGCGACAGAGGTAATGCACTCAGGGACGAACAGCAACCGCACAGAAATCCCTCCACAGAAATACTTCACCTTCATCTTAGTCATAGCAAATTCTAATTAATGGATAGAGCCAGGTTTAAATGTATGGTTTCATTTGTTGATATATATAAGCTATTTGTAAGTAAGTAAGTTAGTATTGGTACAATGAAATTGCGTAGATCAGGTGTTGGGTTAATTCCCAGTCGCTGCGACTCTGCGCGCTGCCATTTTTGGAGGTAGGGGAAACCGGTGTATTTATTTAATTTTTATTTATTGGTTTATTTGGTCGGGACAGTGCATGTTAATGAACATACATTGGTCTCATGCATGTAAACAAGCCGCACCGGATTGTAGCCGAGTACCCCATCCAAAACCAGTAAATTGGTAAGAGGTCTTACGCCAAACCGATTAGGAGCTATGTGCCATCCCATAAGCCACTGCACCAATCCCCCCACCCTCCTCGCCCCCACCCTCGAGTGATTCATGCGCAAACACTGTTGATTGACAGGTGCACATTTATTAATAAAAATAATAATAATAAAAAAAGAAATATTCTGCACAAGCCAAACTTTATAAAAGTAACAAAATACATATTGTCGTCACCACAGCACAGTCACATGGTTTTAAAGAGCCTCCTCTTGGGTGCATCGTTTCAGAGGAGTACTGAATTTGACCGTCCTTACCCAGGGGAAGGGACATCACCAACAGCTGTTCTTTTTCTTCTTTAAAGTTCAGTGCAGGCCAAACCAAACCAAAGAGCATACCTACTGTATATTGTCCAACAACAACATAGTGTCCAAATAAAGACATGTAAGGCGGAAAAAAAAGAAACATCCAAATGATCCTTCACATTTCCCTTTATTTTATCTCAACAGGTTTCATAAAGCTACAGTATGCAAATTAGCCATGTGACTTAAGTTTCTACTAAATGAAAACAAAAGCACAAACTGCCTTCATTTAGGCCATTTACTGAGGAGGCGCTTTAAAACCACGTGACTGTGCTTTGGTGACGACAATATGCATTTTGTCACTTTTATCAATCAATCAATGGTTTTGTATAGCCCAATATCACAACAGGAGTTGCCTCATATGGCTGCACCGAACATTAAGGCAATAAAACAGAGCAGTAAATAAGACAATGTAAAGTTCAGGCGAATCAAGTATCCAGGAAAACATAAAGTCCAAATAAGCGTCAGCAGTGGGTGGCGACGAGCAGCGCGGGTGTCCCCTGCCCTTAGACTCTCCATAAAGTTTGGCTTGTGCAGAATCTTATTTATTTTTATTTTTTTTATTATTAAAATGTGCATGTTTGCGCATGAATCACTCGAGGGGGGTGGGGAGATTGGCGCAGTGGCTTATGGGATGGCACATAGCTCCTAATCGCCAATGAGTTAGCGTCAGAGGTCCCTATGCTAAAGTGGCTATGATAGTTAGCATACAAGACACTTTCCCTATCTCCTTCCTAACCGACAACCCAATTCGGACGCTTCTTGTCATGGCGGACGCTGACGCACATCTGGTTTGGCGTAAGACCTCTTACCAATCTACTGGTTTCGGATGGAGCACCCGTGTCTGCGTAGGTTTCCTCCAGTTTCCCCTACCACTAAAAACATGTACAATAGGCCAGGATGAATGATGTGTGTGCGTGAATGAATGATGGTGGTCAGAGGGACCGTTGGCGCAGATGTGTGCAGTCATGACAGCGTTTGTCAGTCTCCCCCAGGGGAAACTGGAGTGAATGTATTATCGTCTCATGTAAAGCGCTTTGTGACTACGTCTGTGAAAGGCGCTATATAAATAAAATTCTTCTTCTTCTTCTTCTGGAGTCTGTAGGAGCTACTAAGTGGATTGAAATCCTAATTTGCCTTGTGTACAAAATGCGTGGTATAAATACACATCTTGCCTAAACATCTGCACATGCGCCCTGTGTATATTTCTCCCGTCTTTAGCCGCTGCTGTGTCCCATAAAGGAAATGACCATATTTGGATTACAGCGTCATCTCAGTCGCCTTGCGTGCTACACGTGGATACCATACCATGTCAATATACATAATTTCTGTGCAACATGAAACATAAGCTTGTAATGTAATAAATAATAAGATGATGCAACATAAGATGACAAATTAAATATATTAGAATTAGCAAAACTCTGAATATACACAATATAGATAGCAGATGTAAATGTGAATAACCATTTCAGTAACAGTAGGGCTGTACTTTCTTTAAAAAAATAATAAAAAATAAATAACCATTTCAAAAATTGCCTTTTGAAATGACACTTGTGTCAAATCAAGACTTTAAAAGCACTAAATCATGACCAAAACATGGCTAGAATGGAAACGTTTGCATATAGTTCCCATGTGTTAATTTTTAGAGCGAATATCGGTCAGATGGAAGAAATGTCAATATATCATGGCTTCTTGCATCACCTACTGTTGTGTTAATGATAAGTTGGCCTGTGCGAGTGAGTTCATGTTTTGTTCATTTCGTTTCCTCTTGTTTTCCTGCAGCTCGCCGTCCGGGATGATCGAGAGCACGCCGCAGCTGTTTGGAAACGGCTGGCGCGTGTCGTCCGCCTGCACCATGAGCCTGAGCGCACAGCAGATGGACCCCTGTGACGCGCACCAACAGGCCGGTAATACCTGTGAAAGTGAAAATGTGGTCTCTTACTTCCGCATTCATAATGTGCTATATTTAGTTTAAGTTGAATAACATGATATTCTAATTACACTCAACAAAAATATAAACGCAACACCTTTGTTTCTGCTCCCATTTTTCATGAGATGGACTTAAAGATCTAAAATTCATTCCAGATACACAATATTACCATTTCTCTCAAACATTGTTCACAAATCAGTCTAAATGTGTGATAGTGAGCACTTCTGCTCTGCTGAGATAATCCATCCCACCTCACAGGTGTGCCACATCAAGATGCTGATCTGACATCATGATTAGTGCACAGGTGTACCTTATACTGCCCACAATAAAAGGCCACCCTGAAATGTCAGAATCAGAATCAGAATCAGATGCAGTTTTGTCTCACAGCAAAATGCCACCGATGCCACAAGCATTGAGGGAGCGTGCACTCGGCATGCTGACAGCAGGAATGTCAACCAGATCTGTTGCTCGTGCATTGAATGTTCATTTCTCCACCATAAGCCGTCTCCAAAGGCGTTTTAGACAATATGGCAGTACATCCAACCGGCCTCACAACCGCAGACCACGTGTAACCACACCAGCCCAGGACCTCCACATCCAGCAGGTTCACCTCCAAGATCGTCTGAGACCAACCACTCAGACAGCTGCTGAAACAATTGGTTTGCATAACCAAACAATTTCTGCACAAACTGTCAGGGAAGCTCAACTGCTCGTCGTCCTCATCGGGGTCTTGACCTGACTCCAGCTCGTCGCCGTAACAGACTTGAGTGGACAAATGCTCACATTCGATGGCGTCTGGCACGTTGGAGAGGTGTTCTCTTCACGGATGAATCTCGGTTATGGTTATGGTTAGGGTTAGGTGAACATCACCTCATGTTTCAGCAAGATAATGCACGGCCCCATGTTGCAAGGATCTGTACACAATTCTTGGAAGCATACTCACCGGACATGTCACCCATTGAGCATGTTTGGGATGTGCTTGGCCGGCGAATATGACAGCGTGTACCAGTTCCCACTAATATCCAGCAACTTCGCACAGCCATTGAAGAGGAGTGGATCAACATTCCACAGGCCACAATTGACAATCTGATAAACTCTATGCGAAGAAGATGTGTTGCACTGCATGAGGCAAATGGTGGTCACACCAGATACTGACTGGTTCTGAGTCCCCAGACCCCCAATAAAGCAAAAAACTGCACATTTCAGGGTGGCCTTTTATTGTGGGCAGTATAAGGTACACCTGTGCACTAATCATGATGTCAGATCAGCATCTTGATGTGGCACACCTGTGAGGTGGGATGGATTATCTCAGCAAAGCAGAAGTGCTCACTATCACACATTTGGACTGATTTGTGAACAATGTTTGAGAGAAATGGTAATATTGTGTATCTGGAATGAATTTTAGATCTTTAAGTCCATCTCATGAAAAATGGGAGGAGAAACAAAGGTGTTGCGTTTATATTTTTGTTAAGTGTACATGACGAGCACCTGTACAACCGGCCTGCAGTTTGAATCCCGACTCTTTCACCCTGTGATGTAAAAATGAGGCCGCTCACTCTAGTTACTGTGAATTAACTCTCTTCAGAGTTACACTTAAGGTAAGACACCATGATGGGCGGTAACATGACAGTAAAAAATACAAAATCTCCATGACTTCCTTCTACATGGCGACGCATAAACGTGTAACATTTTCCCACTCTCTTGGTACAGGAGCGTTTTTGCCTTTTTCGGCGAACTGGTTCTGGGTTCCACGTTGTTTGACTGGATACTTTTGTACAGCCATGTGTGTTTTTGTGACGGTTCAGTGGATGTTTTTTTATTGCAGAGAGTCCATAATGGCCATACAGGAAACAGCTTTTTAAAAGTGAACAAATTAGCTTATGAGCTAAAAGACGTTTGAGACCTACACTTTTTTTCCTCTGAAATACTGAAGAGGCACCAAGAGCCCCCCACAGCTGCAGCACAGGACACACTGCAGCACTTCAGGAAACAAAAAAGGGCAAACGAGGAGAAGATGGTGAAAGACTTGTGGAGCAGAGGCAGCTGTGCAGGGGGAAGAGGACAGAGGAGGAGCTGACCAGTGCAGGACTAACCCAAGACTGATGCAATGAGGCCTCAGCTTTTTTATTGAAAAAACACATGTCTGCAAATGCAATATGATGCAAGGGACTAGAATGGATTTCATTGTACTATGAGTTTTTTTTTAAATGGATACGTCCCCTTTAATGCTTGGTGGTAATGCGTTTGCTCTGTTCCACTGCACGATTTGTCTCCTATTCGTCCACATGAATAACAACAGTAAATAATACCATTGCACAGTGACGTTGACATACTCTCTGTGTTCCCATCCCAGTGTCCTTTGCCACAGAGAAGTGCTCTGTTCTGACCCAGGGCCTGTTTGAGCCGTGTCACGAGCTGCTGAGCCCGGGGCCCTTCCTGCTGCAGTGCCGCTCAGACACCTGCAAATGTGGCACCCCCTGTTTCTGCTCCGCCCTGGCACACTACGCCCGCCACTGCCGCCAACACGGAGTCCTCATCCCCTTCAGAGAGCACGTCCCCGAGTGCGGTGAGGAAGCAACTTCACCCTCATAGGCTTTAAACAGGTTACCATTCAGTCAGTCAATGAACTGTGTCAAAATGAAGACCCGAAATGGCATTCAATTGGATTCCAACTGGTATTACTACATATATCTTGGAAAATCTATTTTTACGTTTGTTAAAATTAGGGGTGGACTATATCGTATCGCATATCACAATATAATTTTTTTGTATCATAATTTGTGACATTGTTATAGACATGATATAATTCATGTTCCGCTCAGCTCCATCAGAGCAGCATAAACCCTGACTGTAGAACACAGGGACCGGTGCTTAAAAAGTTTAATGACATGAAGGATGTAAATTCCTTGAGTAGATGATATTTGCAAAGAAATTAGTATGCTGAAAAAGAAAAAGCATAATAAAATATCACTGAAGTAATTTGTCCGTTGTCAATTATATGGTCAAATATATCTTCATCATGATATTTCTTTTTTATATCGTGATATAGATTTTAGGCCAATGCGCCCTGCCCTAGTTTGAATATCTAAATTCCTGTTATTCATCTGTTTGATGGATGGTTTGCAAACTTTAATGTGTGACGCTGCAGGGAGATATGAATTTGAAACATTATGTCAGTAATGTTCATTACTGAGGACAAAATATATTTTGCGAGTTTTTCATAAGGCATTTTATGCATAAAAGTGGCCAAAAATGCCTCCTGTCAGGGATAATATTAATATAATAGACAGAGCCCGGTTTAATTTGATGGTTTTATTTTGTAAAGATTTGCTCAGAGGGACTTTGGATCTTTAGTTTTTGAATAAACTATTATATAGTGAAATATTCTGTAAAAATTCAAATTCATCCCTGTGTTTTGCTGTTCAAAACTGAAAAAATCAGGCAGGAATGAGATATTTAAAAATCTCTCTGAAAAATAAAAATACAATACTGTAAAGTGTGGAGTCAGTAGGAGTTACTAAAGTGGACATTTTGTTAAAGGAGCTATATCATGCTATTTTAGCCATTCCAAAGTAAAGTATAGGCATTTATATGATATATTGTACCTCTACCACTACGGAGCACTAATTTTTGTGATAAATATAAGTATTTTCTGGAGGTATTTTTCCAACCCGGAAGACAAAACGCTTGGATTCAGTTAACTCCGCCCCCTCTCGCCGCTCATACAACTTCAGTAGTAGTAGAAATATACATATCACAGCAAAAAGTGAAGTTACTTCATGATGCTGTTATAAGGAGTTAACATGTGCAACACAGCTTCATGGCTAAATGGCTAACACACACGCTAACATGCATTTTGATCAACTCACCACTCTGATGTTTCCATTATGGGATTTGCGTTGGTTATAAAAGTTAATCCACTTTGATTCTGGCCAAGGTTCATCAAGCATCCATCAGCGACAGGCACAGACAAACACTATTTTGGCTGATAGTCGCTGAATCCCGGAGGGAAAGTCCAACTTCTATGGCCTCTTCTTTAGGAAGGTTGAATAAAGTCCAGTCCTCGCAGCCAAACGCGGTTTTCTCCGTGACATTATCATGAGGTAAGAAAAAAGAACAGGTGTCCAGACTCCAGAGTAGGTTAGAAAAAGCTCCCTCTTCACAACTTTCGGTGCAACATGACATGACCATCTGTTCAGACCGTTCGGACGCTCAGGGGGTGCGTTTGTTTTCCCTACAGGGGCAGCGCGGACGTGTCAGGCACTTCCTCTCTTTTTTTTTTTTCTTTCTTACGGCAGAAATAATGAAAAAAAGCAGTTTTACAAATGAAAATCATGCCGTCAGACGTCGAGCACTTCCGTTCTGCTGTGACGACACAACTGAACATGTCAGTCGTTTACCAGGAGACGGCGGAGCAGCTGCTCAGAGAGCAGGATTCAGGAGGATTACTGAGAACTGCGTGAATGAAGCCAAACACCACTCTGGGGGTGTTTTTGATAAGGAAATAGCATAACAACATGGTTAAAAGCTCAAAAAAGTCAATTTTGCATGATATAGCTCCTTTAATGTCAATGTCAACTTTATTTATAAAGCACATTTAAAAACAGCTACATCTGGCCAAAGTGCTGGTCAACAAACATTATAAAGTGCAATTAATGAGTAAAAAGACAATTACAAGATACACACACATTAAACAATGGGACCTGCTCAGCTTGTGTTGAAGGCCAGAGCAAAAAGTTGAGTTTTAAATAATGACTTAAAAACATAAATAGACTGGGCCATTTTAACATTCAATGGAAGGCTGTTCCAGAGTCTCGGAGCCGATACGACAAAAGCCCGGTCTCCTCTGGTTTTCAGATCAACCTGGATCATGGAACGACAAAAGCTCTGAAAGGTGGAGCCAACCCATTCAGACATTTAAAAACCATCAACAGTATCTTAAATTGAATCCTAAAGCTGACTGGAAGCCAGTGCAGGGACGCCAACACAGGAGTTAAGTACTCACGTTTCCTCGTGCCCGTGAGCAAACGCGCCGCTGCGTTTTGAACTAACTGCAGGCGACGGATGCAGTTACAAGAGTGTGATGAAAACCTAAGGTTTGTCTCCCTGAAAGGAAATGATCATAATTGGATTACAGCATCATCTTTATCACCCTTTGTGCTACATGTGGATACCAAACATGTCAATATTTGTGAATGTTGTGGTCATTTTCATGAAAACTCTAAAGTGATACTCGAGAAGCATCGTAAAGGGAGTTTGGTCCATTTTTTTGTTTGTACTTCGACATTAAAACGCATTACTGTATGCTCATACCTGAATAAACCCTGTGAAAGCACTTGTACCCGAGCAGAGCTGGATTACTCTTTAGTTTTCAGCCTCACTACATTCTTAGATCCCTCTGCACATGTCAGTGATGTCCTCCCGTCTAAGCTCTGCTGTCTCGTCGCAGAGGTGACCTGTCCGTACTCCATGGTCTACGGCCCGTGCGTCTCGTCCTGCCTGCGCCGCTGCTCCGCTCTGTCCGTGCCTCAGTTGTGCTTGGACGAGTGCGAGGAGGGCTGTGTTTGTCCCAACGGCTCCTTCTACAACCACCGCACCCGCACCTGCGTCCACCGGTGAGTGAACCTTTACCACACTTTCACTTAACATCTCTGTCCCATCAGTAACACGCTTCAGAGTCTCTTCATGTGTACTTTTTCACGTGACACAAGTTTAGTGACTGAGCATTAAATAGGATGATTGAGGACAGGAGTCGTAAATGGTAAATGGACTCAACTAATACAGCACTTTTCTACCTTTATCAGGCCCAAAGCGCTTTACAGGAAGGAACCAGTCATCCATTCACACTCTCATTCACACACCAATGTACGCAGACAATGTACGGAGGCAAGTATGGTGACGTGTCTTTCCCAAGGACACAACGGCAGTGTGCATTTGCGGGAGCTGGAATTCGAACCCACGACCTTCCGAGATTTCCAAACTGTTTTTAGCTAAATCTATCTGGTTAGTGCTCTTATGTCACAGCAAGGCATGTTAATTTTGTAGAGCATAATACATACAGTGCCTCTCGAAAGTACTAATACACCTTGAACTTTTGCACATTTTGTCCTGTTTACAACCCTAAACATAAAGATTTTATTTTGAACATTTTACTGAAAGTTCACACACAAGTAATAGACAACTGTGAAGTGACACATGATTCTGTTCTTTTTCAAAAAATAGGAAAACCTAAAAGTGGGGCTTGCACAAGTATTCATACAGTATGTCTTAATACTTTGTGGAACCCCCTTTTGCTGCAATAACAGCAGCAGGTCTTTTGGGGTTTGACTCTACAAGATTTGCACATCTAGAGACTGACATTTTAGCCCATTCCTCTTAGAAAAGAAAAAGAAAACTCTGTTGAAACAAGACACAGGTTATGAGAGTGGGTCCTGTGCAGTGCTTAATGTGATCCCCCGTTTGGGGGAACGGATTCCCCCAATTTTCAGTTTGTCAGGGTAAAGGATCCGGGAAATATTTAATAGGATCCGGCTAAAATTTGATCTGATATAATGGTGTTTAATGAGAGTGTCCCGGCAAGCGTTTTGGCCTGTTCCCTGAATCCATCACATCAGACCAAAAGTGTTCCTGAAACTACTAATTTACAAATGAAGCACTGGTCCTGTGGGATAAGGTTCCTTTTATTGGACAAGCTTTTTAATGACGCATAATGTCATTAATGTGTCACACAACTTTGTATTTCACAGATGAGAGACAAAGACAATGTTGGTGTATATTTATAATGTATTGCATAAGGTAATTGATTTTGTGATGTCATGTTTTCTTTTTTTTGGTCCGGACCAGGCTAAGTTCTCTGACTATATTTCCATAGTAACTGAGCCAGACTCAGAGTGAGCCTGGTTTATGAAACCGAAAAGACGACACAATAATAATAAGCCATCTTTCGATTAAGCTTTAGATCGTGTTCTAAATAGTTTAGCTCAAAAGTTTATTTTAAAAGAAGAACAGCGTTTGGCTGACATACGTCATCGGGCACAATTGTTTGGCTATGGCTACGTGCAGACGCATATGCCCTAGCCAGGCTAATCTGGAATGGGGTCCTCAAATACCTTAAGGTTTTTTGTCACACAAAAATCCATATAGTTGTTCTTACAAAATCAATCATAGGTCAATCTTACTACGATTAAAAGAAAATCATTTGTACAACATTGTTTGGGATATCAATAGGGATGGGTACCGTTAAACGGTGCCTACTTGGAACCGACCGAAAAGCTCCGGTCGGGGGTGGTATCGAAAAACTAAAATTCTTTCGGTGCCAACTTTCGGTTCTTTTTCTCTCCAGAAGTCAATATATGACCCGCAGCGAGTCTAAAAAAAACATGAACGTGTGCAGATAATGAGCCGCTTCAGCGCAAATGGAGCGAAGCAAAACTATAACTTAAAACTATAACTTAAAGAGAAGCAAAGCTATAACGTACTAAACATTTGTAATAGAGACGGCTCAGCCGCGGTCTGCGCCAGGACTAAACCAGGTCCAGGACTTACACCGGTTGTAAAACCCAGAGTCAAACTAAACCAGTTATTATAAACCAGGACTGAATAAGAAATTTGAGTTTTTAGGCAAATTGAAAAACAAAACAGAGCAGTGACAACAAGAAAGACGTGTTTACCTTTAGCGACAGACCCGGAGGCTGAGTTTACAACTTTACAAGCAGCTGCAGCGAGAGGAATATCAAAGATTGTTTGTGGAAAAGTGAGCGCTCACTCTGTATTAGACATTTTTTGTACAGTTGTTGTACATTATTAGTGGCAGAGTGAGCGCTCACACCATGTAAGGATCTTTGGCGGGAAAGTGCTTCGTCAAAGCGCAGTGTGTTTAGAAAAGTTTATCCGAAAGAAACCCGTGTCCTGATGTGGATCTGTCTCTGCAGCTCAGGAGGTAATAACGTCCTTTATTTCTTTTTATCACTGCTTAAGTGGAAATTGTGCTCAAAACATGAAGTTACAGGTGACGCTGCTGCGACCTGTGGAGCTTCTGTTTTGCGGTTTTAGGACTTTTTCCTTTTATACACGTTATTTGAATTGAATTAAAATTACATAGGTACCGAAAAAAGTACCGTTAAGGAACCGGCACCGAAAAGCAGGTACCGTTAAAGTAGTGGTATCGAAAAAAAACGAACGGTACCCATCCCTAGATATCAAGTACTGCTGCATGATGTTCCTCAACAGTATTGATATTGGTCAGTATCGGCATTGTGATACAAAAAATCGCAATATATTGTGAAATCGATATTACGGCGGGCCGCTTTTGCTTTCTTTTCTGCGGTGTGCTCGGAACATCAATGTTTGAACCACAGCCTGAAGAGTTCAGCCATTTCTTTGCAAATATCAGCTTCTTGAGTTTTATCCTGAGAATGTCTATTACTTTCCTAATGAATCAATAATGCAATCAGGTTAACCAGGTTTAAACTTCCACTCTTCCACTTCTCACTCAGTCTCCCCCTGCTGTCCACCCGTGGTACTCCCCCTGGAGGCGGGATGAGCAGGTGTGTCATGGGCTCGTCTCCAGAGCGGCTCCTCTCTGAGTGATAGTGCTCTCTTTAAACGGGCGGGTCATGCTTTTAGAGTGTATTTTCTGCCCCGCGGAGCGTCCCAAGTGTCCCTATCTCTCTCACGCCGCGATCCGGTTACCGGCCAGGAATTCACCGTCAAACCGCCCTTTATTTGGTGCCCAGGAAACCCGAGCGCAGAGAGGCAAGAGAGCGGCCAAAAACGCATGCACACAGGGCCACGGCAGCAGCACAATCCCAACAACAATCCCAACACCTCTGCCCATGGTGGAGACGCTGACTTTAATTACATGATCATTTTAAGATTACCTGCATTATTTACGGAGACTTTTGTAGCCACAACTGCCCTGGGACTGGTTCTCAAACAGTGGTGCTGACACAGGCTGTTTCAGGTGGTATTCAGTTTCCTCTTAGTTTAGAAAGCATTCGGTGTTAACCCTTGGTGTTCTGGTTTGGCTGAGCAGTGTGAATCATTGTTTTTTTATTTCGGACATTTTATACTTTTCCATGTAAAACATTGTCTACACGTTTTAGTGGAAGGGAAGAACCTAGATTATTTACGATACAATTTTGTATTTTAGAAAGTCTAAGGAAAGCAATAAATTATTACATTTTCATATATTTACATTAGGCCTAATATTTTTCAGTAGTGAGTTTTACACAGTTTATTATCAAGGCCACATTGGTTGATGACATGGACCAATGTTACAGAAGGAGTTGAAATCAAAGTAACTTTACTTATCTGAGATGAAGGTTCTTGAGTCATCAATTGTCTGTAGTTAAAGTGTCGGACGTTTTGCCTCTCATTCAAAAGGCTTCATCAGCAACACTTAGGCTTCCAGCTCACAGACAGACTATATAAAAAACACTCCCCTCTTTATTCAAAGGCTACTCTCAACCTTTGGGTAAACCCTACTGTCAGCTGATTATTGCTCGTTACCTGACATTGATCTGCTCTGGGCTGTGTCAAACTGGAGAAAATGTGCTCTGTTCAGGACTTCAGGTTAAACTTTCTGGGCTTTTCAAAATGGTGAAATGAAATATGCACATAATCTTTTCATAGAAATATCTCGTATTGGGGCAGTTAAACGCCCTATAACTGCTCTAGACTCTGGATCGTGCGTTAAAAATGTGTAATGCACGGCTCCTTGTTATTTAACGCTCATAAAACAGCACTATTTATAAAATGCTGACCAATAGGGAGTTATCCTAAGCATGAATGTCTATAATGTGTCATCTTAAGCTCAGCTAAAGCCATCATTGGAAAGTTCAAATAGCTTTGTGTCTTAAACCTGGCATAAACCGTTTCATGTGTTTAGGTCTTGTTAAGTATTGAAGAACCACTGCAATAACACATTCTCACTGATAATGAGGGTGAAGTGTCTTTGCCAATAACACAAAGACAGTGCGGAATGCTTGAAACTAATTAAACTAATCAAAGTTTACTTAGTGCATTTCTGACCAAACAACTGCTGTGGAAGAGAGGAGACAACCTGTACTCAAGTCAAAGTTTTCCTGTTGCTTGTTCGTATGTGTCGCTGCTTATTTCTGACCCCTGCTGTTCCCTTGTCGTTTCCCAGGAGCGAGTGTCCGTGCAGTTTCCTCGGGGCGGACTACGACCCTGGAGACGTGATCATGACTTCAGCAGGAGTTCAGTAAGACCTCACTGCGACACGGCCTTTCACTCTGCACTGTTCATACGGATGCCGCACACTATAGTGATGCGCGAGTCGACCCGATACCCGCAGTCAACCCACAAACACACATATATTTCTATAAATATGAACTCTGGCTTCAAATCCGATTGATTTTCCAGGTTCTGATGTTGGTGAATACGGAAAACAAATCAAAGAACCGATTCCATACATGCATTTTTCGAAGTAAGACGACTTAAATACTGTCTGTAAAGGATCTTCAAGATCTGAAAAAAACTCACAAAGAACATATATGTTACCGTTTAGTCGATTGAGTGGAAGAAGCGGATCAAAGCTAAAGACGCTACAACCAAATACTAGAGTGTGGGATCTTTTTTTGTAGCGACTTTTATTTGGATCAGGCAGTGTAATTTGATACTTAGAAAACCCATCTTTGGTCAGAACTCAGACCCGACAGGGTCTTCCTCAGGAAAATAATGTCAGGTAATTATTTGCCTGAGGAAGACCCTGTCGGGTCGAAATGTTGCATATTAAATAACCCTTCTCCAAGAATTTGATGTTTTTGATTGAAGTCTAATTTTCTCCCCTATAGTATAAAAATCAAATGCAGAATAAATTTGGTTTGAGAAAATGACACTTCTTAAATTATCATTGACAGAGGAAAAGATACTACACTATTCTTTTGTTTTTTTTTACTCCAAGAAAGCTTTTTACTCCAAGAAAGACAAACAGATACAAAACAAACTAAAAACCTCTAAACTTTCAAGAGTCAGTCATACCAAAGTTTCCACAGCTGCGAGGTGTAACATACAGAACTACACACGACATTGGACACAATCAAGACAGCGCGCAAAGTGTTCACCCGATTCGACACGAAGAGTTCACTGGCATTTGTTCATCAGAGTTTTTTAATAGAATTCCCAATGCATTATTGTATGCAACTGTAAGTTTCTGGAAACTGGACTTTTTATAATTCACCCGCTGATGTGCGGTGTACAGAGCAGGAGGATATTAATACAGTTGTGCTCAAACGTTTACATACCCTGGCAGAATTTCTTATCTTTTAACTATTTTTCAAAGAATATGAAAGATAACACTTTCGATAAAAAAAATGTTCACTCATAGTTAGTGGTTGTTTGAAGCCATTTATGGTGAAACAACTGAGTTTACTCTTTTTAAATTAAAATGAAAAAAGAAAGTACCAAAATTGGCCCTGATCACAAGTTTATGATCACGAGGGATGGGCTTTACCATTCGATTATATACAGAACCTTCTCCACAACTACCACACAAGATCTCCAAGCTGTCATTGATGTTAAATAACTGGGGTTTGCAAACTTTGGATCAGTGTCATTTTGGTGCTTTCTTTTTTCATTATGATTTGCAAATAGTAAACGCAGTTGTTTCGCCATAAATGTCTTCACACAACCACTAACTGCAGTGGAAAAAAAAGTTTTTGTGTTATATATCCTTGGTCAAAATAGTCAGAAATTCTGCCAGGGTATGTAAACTTTCAAGCACAGCTGTATTGCAGTGTAAAGTAAAACAGATGTGTGTATTTCTCCACAGGTTGTGTGTGGACGGGAGACTGGTTTCACAGACTCCGGCGAGCGGTGAGCGTAACTATGATACATTTAGAATGGAAGCCCAGTCTTTTCCCTCCTGACCCGCTCCGTCCTCCTCCACAGACGGCTTGTGCCCCGTGGGTCAGATTTACCTGAACTGCTCGGGCGTGGGAGTAACGTCACAGAGAGGCGTGGCCTGCGAGCGCACCTGTGAGTCGTACCTGCTGAACCTCACCTGCCCCGCCCACGAGCCCTGCGCCCCCGGCTGCTCCTGCCCCCAGGGGTAATAGTGTTTCACATTGTCTTACTGTCTTCTTTGGATTTTCTCTTCACATCACAGAGAACGCTTGGATTAGGTGTCTGATGGTGCATTTAGTTGGGACCTGGGTGTGAACTTTTTCAGTTCCATTGGCCAGAAGAATATGTCGTTTTTGCCACAAAAACTTGAGGATACAAGGAGTCATTAGCAACTGTTCAGATCTTTAATCATTGTTGGGGTGACACACCACCTGTAGCATAGTGTTGCTGTGTGGCTAGTTGTGTGAAACAGGAGACAGGGCACTAATTACATTTCATCCCAACAGGCATTAAAGGGCCTTTTTCATTCACAGTAACTACTTTTCAGAAAGTCACCTGATATTGGTTAATATCGGATATCGGCAGATACTCAAACCCCCAGTATTGGTATCGGTATCAGAAGCAAAGAGACGTCCCCTTACTGCTGACTGTGTACAACGTTGTTCTTCCCATCTCAAACTGTTTTAACGTTGTTCTGTAATTGTTTGGAACGGGACAAAAATGCTTCTTTTGTGCAGCTCATCCGACCCGGATTTTGCACCGACGCGTCGGACCAACTTAACAACTAATGAAAGCAAAAAGTAACAGAAAACTGATCTAGTGGTCAAAGATGCTGCGCAGGGTCATGGGTTCCTGATTGTCTCTCCCCGCTCTAAACCCGCCCTTTCACCCTGTGCTCTCCTGTCAAATAAAGCCTCCCAAAAACGACAACAAAATGTCAAGCTGCACAAGAGTGCCAGGGTTCACTTTAATGTCCCTGAGTTTACACATTTATAATGGAGGCCATTTAAGCTGTAAGATCACCAGCGAAGTTTGACTTCAGAAATATTGGAATGATGAAGTGTTTGAGAGCGGTGCATTGGTCATAAACAGAGGCTTTGTGTTTGGCTGAATGGATTCTTCTGTCAGCGCCTGGACTCATTACTGACCATTACAGCCTGGGTCTTCTGTGTGCGAGCGTTATCACAAGATCACTGTCTCTGAGGCTAATAACGCTCCAGCAGATGTTCAGAGCTCAAATATTCCAGTTCCCAACAAACAACTTGTTTGCCTTAAAGGGACTATACGGAGTTTAAAAATGTTAAAATAAAAGCCCAGACCTCAACTGCCTCTAAAATCCTGCACGAGCTTAATATAGAACCTGCAGTTACGTGTAAGACCTGAGGTGGCAGTAGTGAGTATAAAAATGACCAACTTGCATCTAGTCCCTTTAATAAATCATTTTTGTAGTCCCTCTGGGGGTAATACAAGTGTTAATGGAATGATTGGGGGATCTTTCATATCTCCCTGGTGTCTCTGGCCAGAAAACCAAAATTGCAACTTCGCTGCCACCGGATAAGTGTCACCTATACACATAGGCGCCGATCCCGTGGGTGCTCCGGTGCTCGAGCACCCAGCCAAATCTTTGAGCACCCAGGCGAATTTACCTTGAATTCACAAAATGTCCCATTGAATAAAACAAGCGAATAATTAAAACTGTACTTCTCTCTCGTAACAGTCAGGCGCGGGTCCTACCATCATATACAAATGTGAATGTGACACTAAGCACTAAGTATGTGTAGCGTGGTCGAACGGTAACCTCGCCTGACTTTCATGCCAAAGGTCCCTGGATCGAGATACGCCCGTGACGATTTTACTTTCTTACGAATTATATTGCTAATACTTTATAGAAATAGAATTCAATCGGGCATATTGTTTTTCTATAATTCCAATTCATACGTCTAGGGAAAATATAATTTGGGCACGCGGGCAGTGTGTTGCTAGGTAAAAATCCTCACTGTCAATCAAATCCTTGATCTCATTATCAACATGATGCTCCGACGCCGTGTACGTAACTTCGGCCAAAAACAAAGCTCGTTTGCCGCCAATGGGCTAATGACCAAGAAGCTAATAAAACGCACTAAGATAACAATGGACAGATTTGTAATTAGAAAGAAATTGCATTTATCAGAAGATTCCACCAGCGAGGAGACTGTCTCCATTCATTATGAGACGGCCTCTACAACTACTTCTAGTGCCAACAATGGTGAGTTGCGCGCAGCGCACCAATGCATGTTTATTGCTTTCTCAAAAAATAGCCTCAGTGTATAAGATGATAGTAGACATTGCCAAGTAGCTTGCATTTCTGTTTAGGTAAATGTGAGGCGGTGTGCGTCACAGTACCGGCTGACTGAGCACCCACGGGGGAAAACATAAATCGGCGCCTATGCCTATACACACTAATGGAGTCACGAAGAAGTGGGAGGTGCAGAGTCAAAGAAAGAGCCAGAGCTCCTTCTCTCTTCAACCTCTTCAGGCCACAGTGACGAAAGCCACAGGTCGCTCACGCTATTTTTGTCGAATTAATTATGCTAATTAGCCGCGCGCATTTGGAGACTCGCATTATAAATGCACAGCTTCGGAGACGAGTCAACGTGGTTCTATTGAAAAGATGGAGGGCTCGTGACATTTAGCCTATTCCAGCGTAACTTTTTAGAACAAGAATTTACTGACAATACACTTGAAGGTAGGCTTCAAATGAGAGACTAAATGAGACTGAAGCCCTTAAGTTTGTTGTTCATGCCTGTGGGCCACAGAGACAGTATCATTATTTTTTGTAAAATAGCATTTTAATGGATTTTAAAGTCACACATTTCTTAATCCCAGCACCCCTTGGCGTAGCCCTCCTGTTTAATGTGGTATGCTAATAATTATTATGGTCTATCTAAAACTAGCTATTTCAATTGGCCCAATGAAATTACAATATTCCAGCACCAATTTAAATATCTACATCACTACAGGATTAAAGGTTATTCAATTTCTGTAACAGGAGCCAAATCAGATGAAATTTCAAGTCAAACATATATACACAATAAACAAACAAACCATGAACTAAGTATCCAGGACAAATCTGTGTTGAATATGTGTTTGTATGAAGCATTTTTAAGGCCTGGTTAGGATATATTTAATAAAGTTATAATAGAAAACGTGTCAATAGAAAATAAGGCCCCTATGAGAGACCAACAGGCCCGTTTGGAACCGTTTGGAACCATGAGGCTGTCCTCCCGTGGACCCACCACCTGCAGGAGGAGCCATAGGGGCTGGTGCTATGTGACTTGGGCAGCTCCAACAGCTGCCCCCACGACCCGGCAACGGACAAGTGGGAGAAAATGGATGGATGGATAATAGAAAATAAATGAACTGCACTGTCAAACCAAACCATTGTTATGTGGTTAAAAAATATTAAATGTGAATTGACTGGGGAGAGGGAGAGGGGCCACCAAGATAGTTTTTGCCCAGGATTTGGTGCTACGCCCCTGCTCACGGACAATTAATGAGTAAAAAAACTCAACATGCTACGACACCTGCAGTGGCACCTAGGTGCATGAGTTACTTAGTACTGTTTTAATTTGATGTCTTTTTTTTTTTTTTTTATCTCTCAAATAGTCTATAGTTAAACATTTATTAGAGTAAAGGTTTCAATCATAGAAATATACAGTGCCTCTCGAAAGTACTAATACACCTTGAACTTTTGCACATTTTGTCATGTTTACAACCATAAACATAAAGATTTTATTTTGATTCGGTTATTTAAAAATAATAATAATAATAATAAAAAAAAAATAGAAACCGAAAAGTGGGGCGAAAAGCATGACTTAATACTTTATGGAACCCCCTTTTGCCGCAATAACAGCAGCAAGTCTTCTGGGGTTTGACTCTACAAGATTTGTACATCTAGAGACTGACATTTTAGCCCATTCCTCTTTACAAAACAACTCAAGCTCTGTCACATTAGAAGGAGAGCGTTTGTGAACAGCAGTTTTCAGGTCTTTCCACAGATTTTCAATAGGATTTAGGTCAGGACTTTGACTGGGCCATTCTAACACATTAATATGTTTGTTTTTAAACCTTTCCATTGTAGATGTAGCTTTGTGTTCAGGGTCATTGTCCTGCTGGAAGGTGAATCTCCGCTCCAGGCTCAATTCTCTTGCTGACTCCAGCAGGTTTTCCTCCAAAATGTCTCTGTATTTGGCTCCATCCATCTTCCCAAATATTCTTACAATCTTCCCAGTCCCCGCTGAGGAAAAGCAGCCCCATAGCATGACGATAACGTTTTGCATTTGGGTCAAAAAGTTCATTTTTTGTCTCATCTGCCCAAAGCACCTTCTTCCACATGGTGGCTGTGTCCTCCATATGACTTCTAGCAAACTTCAAACGGGATTTCTTATGGCCTCCTTTCAATAATGGCTTTCTTCTTGCCACTCGTCCATGAAGGCCAGATTTGTGTAGAGTACGACTTATAGTTGTCCCATGTCCAGATTCCCCCAGCTCAGCGGCAGGACGTCCCAGCTCCTCCAGAGTTATCTTGGGGCACTTGGTTGCATTTCTGACCAGTGCTCTCCTTGTTCGGTCTGTTAGTTTAGGTGGACGGCCGTGTCTTGGTAAGTTCGCAGTGGTGCTATACTCTTTCCATTTCCAAATGATGGATTGAACAGTGCTCCGTGAGATGTTCAAATCTTGGGAAATCTTTGTATAACTTAACGCTGCTTTAAACTTCTCCACAGCTTTATCCCTGACCTCTCTGGTGTGCTCCTTGGCCTTCATGATGTTGCTTAGTGACCAATACCCTCTGAGGCCCTCACAGAACAGCTGGAATTATACTGAGAGTAGATTACGCACAGGTGGCCTCTATTTAATGGTTAGGGCAAGGTGTGAACATTCTGCAGTCATTAGGAATGTTATAAAGGCAATTTAATGCACTCAGAAAAATGC
The DNA here is from genome assembly GCA_021464625.1 of Proterorhinus semilunaris. Taxonomy (NCBI): domain Eukaryota; kingdom Metazoa; phylum Chordata; class Actinopteri; order Gobiiformes; family Gobiidae; genus Proterorhinus; species Proterorhinus semilunaris. The sequence goes on from CM038346.1 coordinate 38,757,057, forward strand.
TGTATGAATACTTATGCACACCCCACTTTTCACTTTTCTATTTAAAAAAAAAAACAGAATCATATATCATTTTGCTTTCACTTCATTCAAAATTAAATCTGTATGTTTATGGTTGTAAATATAACAAAATGTGCAAAAGTTCAAGGTCTATTAGTACTTTCAAGAGACACTGTATCTAATAGAGGTCAACTGATGTGGGTTTTTCCAAGGCTGATGCCGATCTGCACCAACAATATTTTTAGAAGAAAAAAAGGTTGGTCTATGATCCTGAATGATGCTTCTAACTGTGTCAGTGTTGAACTGTGACAGCAGGGAGCGCTGCATGAGGGCTGATTTATTCAGGACATGTTTAGTCGGTTCAGGACATGTTTAGAGGGAGCATGTTTGAAAGACAAAAATCAGTAGATTCCAAAACAACAAAAAGGGTAAGTCTCTGTCTCTTAAGGTTATACGCAAAACAGATTTCACCGCAATGTTTTGGGCTCATTTTAAAGCTCCAATTGAGCTCTTTCCAATGCAAAATGCTAAATCATATTCAGTTAAGTTTCTGCTTTTTGTGGGGTCGGTTACACATTCATTTTCCACTAAAACATAATTTTATAACATTTTAATGGTCAAGAAACTACAGAAATGATCTAAATGCCAAGAAACGGACATGTCATCCCTTGCTATACCTTGGCTTCACCAGATCGGATCTCGTAATGCTTTTTCTACTGGAACTCCATCATGAACTGCTGACCTTTCTCCCTCCTCATTGTCATTTTGTTTGTGTGTCGCAGCCTCCTGAAGCACAGGGACGAGTGCTTCGAGCCCCAGGCCTGTCCCTGTCTGTGGAAGGGGAAGGAGTATTTCCCCGGGGACCGAGTCTCCTCGCCTTGTCACCACTGGTAACAACTCACGCTTCACTACTGCAGTGACCTGTTAAAAATCACAACTAAATTCATCTCATCCATACTGTATTCATTTTGCTTTGGATGTTGTGTACCAAACAGGAATTATCCCTTGCCTTCTATAAACCTAAATTTGAGTGAGGTAGTATTATTGTCAGTATGTTTTTTTTTTTTTTTACTGGAATAATCCATCGTAATTGGGGTACCGTTAAACACTAGCAGTATGGAATTTGAAAAAAAACATTGTTGTACTACAATTATAGAAAGCAGGTGATGCTGTTGGTCCAGGGACAGCATGAAACTAAGTGACTTGTTTTTTTCAGCTCAAATAAATGATTATTATTACTTTATTTTATGTTTGATTTTTTTTTACTGAATATATGCCTCATTTCCTCATTTTTTTTCTTTATTTCTGCCCCAATTTTCCTAATTTCTGCATTTTTTTATGACCAATAATTGTTCCTATTTTTCCCCCATTTACCCCAAAATTTCCACCCTATTTTCCCAACACATTTACACACTTTCTCCCTATTTCCCCCCCAAATGATTCCCCATTTTTCACACATTGGAGATCAACCTGATATTGTAAATGTTTTGTTTTTCTGGTTCTAAATATTTGAGCATAGATATCCGATCGTTCAGGTATCGGTATTGTAAACCAAGTCACATTAAAGTACCGCTGTATGTAAATGTAACGGTACACAGCCCTAATTGTAATATAGACAGCAGCGGCTAAAGACGGGAGAAATATACACAGGGCGTATGTGCAGACAAAGGGACTAAACTTTAGGGCCGTTTTCATTCCACTCTTTAACAACATCTGCTCTTTAGTCCTAGTTTACAGGCTCCATACTTTACAGACTCCACTACATTTGGAAGATTTATTCAGTGGGACTTTTTAATATATACTTCCAGCCTGATTTATTGCGCTTTGAACCCACCCAAAAGAACAAGGAGACATTTTGAAATTTTACAGATGTTTTTCAAAATTATTCAACCTATCGCTTTTTTAGATTTTGTCTCTGAAAATAGATGGTCTGGAATAGACGGTCTGGAAACCGTCTTAATTCCCTGTAATGAACTATTCCCCGCAGTCTGTCTCTCACAGCCGCGTTTGTGGGAAGGATTCTGTTTCATATTCAAACCTTATCACGCTGTAGTTTCTGTGAACGCTGGTCTCTGAGGGGAACACCACTTTGGTCCCGCCTGTTTTGGAGTTGACAGAAAAATGGCCGAATGACAAAAGTCTTTAGAGCATTGTCCCAAATCCAAATGTCCCACGGAACCCGAACTCGCCACGGCCACTGGTTTGATCAGATTGGGCCGAAATGTGAAATGAAAGCGAGTAAAACGATGAGATAGAAACAAACAAAGTGGTTTAAGTGGTTTGGAGCAGCGTAATCTGATGGAGCTTTGAGGAAGAATGAATAATCCATTTGTCCCTGACATGAAAAGAGATCGAACAGGAGGGTTTTTGGATTCGATTTAGCTACAATCCTACATTGGGCAGAGAATAAAAGAAACGGCCCCCCAACAGGTAAGTTTGAAATAAAGACAAGCAGAGAAGTGTCCTTAAAGGCACTATACCTGATTTTTTTTCTAGTAGAGGAGCGACATTTGTTTTGTTCTCTAATATATTGTAAACCAAGGGCGTAAGTTTGCGTGGGGACCATGGGGACATGTCCCCACCAACTTTATGTGGAGATCGTCACATTGTTTGTTATAAATTCCATCGTAAGCTTATAGTTTTCCACATATCTCCTGGCATAAATGGGCTGCTACTTAGAATAGAAAAGTAAATAATAGAATTTTATTGTCTATCGAGGTAGAAATTAATCTTTGGCTCACCGACACATAAAAACACAAGACTAGGGACAATATAAACATGCCCAGTACAAAAATAAATAAATCATAAATACATAAGAAAAAGAAAACACAGAAAAAATATTACAGAGCAGCTCAGTCCATTTCTGTGGCGATCGTGTTTAGGTCACTGCTTCATTCAGAATTCCCACAGCTCAGGAGACAATGGACTTCTTAAACACAGCCTTTTTAGCCAGTGGAACTCTGTATCGCCTCCTAGAGTTCAGCAGCTCAAACTGAGGGTTCAGAGGGTGAGCGGAGTCAGAGGCTCGAGCTTTAGTCCGTGTCCTCTCCTTGTGCAGTTCACTCTAAGGTCTCTGAGGTCTCTCCACAAAGTTAGAGCCCATCGACACCACCAGGTGGAATGTCAGAACACTCTCAATTCATTTATACACAGATTCTAGACTTTGTGGACTCACCTCGATACTACTGAGTTTTCTCAGAAGGTCCAGTCGCTGAGAGCACTGCTACTTCAGGCTAACAGTACTACCCGGTGCTATAAAATTGGACACCATGTCAAGTGAAAGTAGAAACACGTCTGTCCTGTTTTGATTCCTCCGCAGTGTGTGTCAGCATGGGACGTTCCAGTGTGTCTTTCGACCCTGCGCCTCCATGTGCTCCGTGTACGGAGACCGGCACTACAGGACCTTCGACGGACTGCTCTACGACTACGTGGGCAACTGCAGGGTCTCTCTGCTCAAGGTAAAGCCCTGGATCTGGGCCTACAGCTGACCAACAATTGTTTATCTCCAATCTTGGAGTAATCTCTGAATCTTCCCTAGTGACTGTTCTTAGCAGCTCAGAGAAAGCTCCTCCCCCTCCTTCCTACACACTAACACTCTGAGGGCCCGATCTTCCGCCTGGCGCAACAACAGTGTTAGCACAGACTAGTGTGGCATCTTGCGTTCAAACAAACGGTGTTTGCGTGGCTAGGGCCCAGGGCGCAGGCGTGTGTGGCTTAGAAAGACGGGTTGACTGAGGTAGGGCTGCACAGTTAACCTTTCTCAAATCGAAATGGAGGTTTTAGCTTTTTTTGAGTTTGTTTGAGGGCTTGGCTGGGCTGAAGCTCCCTTAGACTGAAGGGAAAGAAGAGCATTAAGCTGGTGTCAAAAAATTGTACTGCAAGATGCTGGTTGGCCTCAAAAAGGCTGCGAATACTTTGCTCATTGGTTCCCAATAATACTCCCTGATAAAAGAGAGCATTGCGAATTACGTCTGGTTCCGAATTGGTGTCTGTAGAGTCCATGTTGGTCAAAAAAACAGGCAAAAAAATTGAAAACAGGACAGGAGGTACTAGGCACAGGGCAGTAGAGGTGAGTCTGGAGCCGGACGGAGAACCGCACAGAAGAGAGTTTAACAGGTTTTTCACAAAAGTACTTTCAAAGATTTAGGTTGCAAAAAATCAAGAGCCAATGTAGGTACCACATAAGGTAACGGACAATCTGGCAGAGAGTGGAGGACTGAAGAGGCTTCAAATACTGGAGGTAAGTGGTGATGAGTTAAAGGTGTGCTGAGTGGTGTGACGACTCCGCCCAGCTCCAAACAGACCGGGACAAGAGGGTGGGGGCAAGACACACAGATGGGAGGCACTGGACTCCTAACACTTATTTGACTGTTCTTGTTTATTTCACCTATTGTTTTGTACAGCAGTTTGTGATTTTTATCTGTGAAAGTGCTTTGGATGGACCTGGTTTAGTCCAAGTCCTCCTGAGCCCCTCTCTCTCCCTTTTCTCCCACAGAGCAGTATGGACACTCCGCTCAGTGTCATGGCCCAGAACGTGGACTGCTTCGACAGCGGCGTGATCTGCAGGAAGTCGCTCCTCATCAGCGTCGGACGAACCGTCATCGCCTTCGACAGCGACTCGGGGAAACCGGTAAGAGTTGAACCCGTGACCAATTTGAGCAATACTTTTTCTGATACCTATATTAAAATAATTGTGGCCTAGAACCAGAAAACAGAACACTAATGTTTGGAAGATCTGCACATTTACAATATCGGGTTAATCTCCAATGTCACGAAATGTATGAAAAATGGGGGAAAATATTAGTAATAAAAAATTAGGAATTAGGAAAAAATTTGTAAAAAGAAAATCAGGAAAAATGGGTCAAACATTCAGAAAAAAAAAAATGACGAAAAAATCTTTTATTTGAGCTGAAACAACCAAGTCACTCCCTTTAATGCTGTCCATGGCCAACAGCATCAAAACTGTATTTTATTTTTTTGATACCAGTAGAACCTAAACTTTCTTTTTTCGATACCATACTGATATAATTTTACCCAGCCCTATGCAGAATACATCTTTTGTAAAAATACTCTGTTTGGGCGTTAAAATGGAAATTAAAAGTGTAAATATGTCTGTGTTGGTGCAGAACCCGTCGAGCGTGGTGGACCGCCGGCAGAGGGTCTTCCTGTTCTCCGCCGGGATCTTCTCTGTGGTGCACTTCCCCGAGGAGGACCTGACCGTGCTCTGGGACAGGAAGACCACAGTCCACGTTCAGGCCGGACCGCGCTGGCAGGTACCGCCGACCACACTCTGTTGAGCTGAGATAACATTACAACGCGCTCGGGACGTTTTGCTGGCCATTGCATTGCTAGATGCACCACATTTGAAACAGCGAGCAAACTTTTTCCCGCAGAAGCAGAGACGAGCTCCACACCTCCTCTGCCTCTCATAACAATCCATAACACACCCCTCACCATGTGAACACAAACACGTGCAGAGATCACAAATGTTTGGAGCTGCAGTCAGCATTATGACAGAAGTTTACAAAAGATGGTGAACTGACAAATATCTGGGCAACCTGCTCTGATTCTGCTGAAATCCTCAGGAAATATCCTTTAGTTTTATTTGATTTATTGCTCTACAATCTTTGTGTCTGTTCTAGGGGAAACTGAGCGGTCTCTGCGGCAACTTTGACCTGAAAACCGTGAACGAGATGCGCACGCCCGAAAACATTGAGTCCCCGACGTCGCAGGAGTTCGGCAACAGCTGGACCACCTCCGAGGTCAGAGGTCACCTCTGACAGCAGCAGCGTTGGGACAGGAGTTCAGTGGATGGTTTAACCTCTCTCTGTGTTCCCAGTGTGTGAACAGCCCCGACCTCAGACAGCCCTGCTCCGTGTTTCCTCTCAGAGAGCCCTTCGCCAAGAGGCAGTGCTCCATCCTGCTGGGAGAGGTGTTCCAGAGCTGCCATCCCGTGGTGAGGGCGCTGCACCCGACCAATATTTTATTCCTCTGCCAAAACGAAGGCCTTAAAATAATTAAATTTGGTTCACATTGGCATTCTATCTAAATTTCATGGGAATATAATGACATCACCCATTATTTTCAAATATAAGTTGAAATAAGTTAATCGAAAATACAAAAATGATGGTCCAAAACCTTCAGTGGTTGTATAAAGTCTTGTAGTCTCCCAATCGCTTTTGAATATCAGCATTTCTGGTCATTCCTCTGTTTGTTCTGTTTGTAAATGTTAAGACACTAAAATATGCACCAATTTTAGCATTTGTCGAATTAAATATACAGATTTTGTGCAGCAAAGGTTTGAAAACACTTTTTATGTGTTTTGTTCTTTCTTTATTTTCAACACTTTTCCCATGGTGTGATTCTCATTGGAGACGTTAAACTATGAATGAACTTAAAATATGTTTTATACTTGAAATTCTTCCCAATGAGCTTCATCTTTGTCCCTTTAATAGTTTAACAGTCTGTGAAGTCCAAGCCATTTCTGTGACGACATCGTGAAGCTCGTTGAGAAAATGTGTTTTCACCTTTTTGTTATTTATTTTTAAATATTGTCTCCACTTTTAAACGCGTTTAAATATCTACTTTGCGTGTTAAACCATGTGACAGTCATCGCTTCGTGCTGATAGGCCCAATAATGTCATAAAATAAGTAAAATAAATTAAAAAGCTGCATTTTAATGGAGCACATTTTCTCCAGTTCAGCTTTACCCGAACCTTAAAGCTTCTTACAGCCCATTAGCCAGTACCTCTTTTGAAAGCTAAGACCCGCAAAACTGATCTAAACGGATGTTTATTTTCCTTGCATTGTTGTGACTTTTGCGGCTTTTTCATCTCATTTGCGTCTTGTTTTTGTCATTTTTGTTGTTGTGTTTTCATCTAGTTTATGTCGCTATTCAAGAGGCTTTTTTTTTTATGAAGCTTTTATTTGTTTTATTAGTTTGTAAGTGTTTATTTTTAACAAGCACTGTCCTTAAAGGTGGACGTGACGTGGTTCTACATGAATTGTATCGCTGACACGTGCGCGTGCAGCCGAGGCGGAGACTGCGAGTGTTTCTGCTCCAGTGTGGCGGCCTACGCCCAGCGCTGCTGCCTCCAGGGCGTCTCTGTGGACTGGAGGAGCCCCTCACTCTGCCGTGAGTCTCCTCTGCAGCCTCTGCTCTCACCTCATCTCACTCTTTATCTCTGGGTCCTTCTATCCATAAATACACGTCCAAAACCATTTCACATGGACTCATTTGTCTTTAAAAGAGCCAAATTATCAGATCAAAAAGAGACCTGTAGTGCCCTCCAAACACTCAATTCTCTTCTCCACCTACTGATGAAAAACATTCCAGGAGTATTAGTATATAGCTGAGGGCAGCTTTAAGATCACAAATTAAGACATCGACTTGTTACGTAAGAGAACCACTCACAGCTCACAGCAGCCACTTTTAAGAACATGACGGCCTGTGGCTGATTGGTTAGCGCTCTGGCCTCACAGCCAGGTTTGATACCCGGACCGTACAGGAATGGGTCTCCTCCGGTTTTCCCCAACAACCAAAAACATGCACAATAGATGAATCCTCCAGTCAGCGCATACTGACCATCACGCCCGTCATCTGGAGATGGATCCCTGGACGCTGCACTGTGGTCGCCCACTGCTCCTGACGGGTAGCCCGAATGTCATGGAAGGATGGGTCAAATTCAGAGGACACCTTAACCTTAAAATCTCTTTGTTATGATCAGATATTGGTAGATCCTCAAATCCCCAGTATCAGCAGAAAAAACGGTGCATCTGGTCTTTAAAAGTAATGTTCCTTATTTGTGTCTGTGCTCTTTTGTTTCAGCATACGACTGTGAATACTACAACAAAGGTACGTCTCCTTCATCTGTGCAGTACACACGACACAAATCACTCATTTATCTATAGTCTTTTACTTCTTTGTTGGTGTAATGGATGACCAAAAGTACAATAAACAAAGGTGTGTGTAAACGTCTGACTGTTTCTGTTTCTGCCTGTGTGCAGTCCTGGGTAAAGGTCCGTACAGACTGATCCCCTTCAGAGACCGCACCTCCGTCCTGGCCTCCAGCACCTCCCCGCTCCTCCCGCTCTCCCCCGGGGCCGCCGTGGTCTCCCCCGGCTCCCCGGGCTCTCTGGGCTCCCTGGGCTCAGTGTTCCTGGTCCGGGCCAACAGCAGCAAGTCTCAGGGCTTTCTGTCCCACTTCATGATGACTCCCGGGCTGAGCCAAGTCCGACCTCACGGTGAGCACAGACCCAAAACAGGGAAAATGTTTATTAGTGAATATGTATCTGAATTATATTAGGTACACATTTGTTGTTCCCTTTTTGAATAAGCTTGAATAATGCATAAGTATGGGAAAGGCGAGGGAGCGCCACCATGTTGCAGTGATTTCCTCCGGCCTGCTTAACCTCGCCGGCTGAATGCTCATGGTATTTGTGCCCAGTCACAGGAACCAGGGACACAAGTCAGTTCTGGGGCATTTTGAGCTTTACACAGATTGTAAAGTGTAGTCTCCAAGCTTTCCAACAATGTGTAACACATGGAAATCTGATCATATTTGGAGAAGTGAGAGCAATTTGAAGTTAAGGACCCGGATTATTTCTAACCAGAGAAATTGGCCTCTAAACTTTTGGGCTGTTCTCACCTCTCTGCTGCTCGAGTGACAATAGGGCTCATTTACATCTCATTTAGAAAAGCCATACCCCTGTAAAGCTCCCCCCTGTCCTGTCATGTTTGTGAGGTTTCAGTCCTCAGGCCTTGAGTTCACTCACTCAAACGCATAATAACTAATCGACAGTAGGCGTATGTATAAAACTGCCTTTTTTGCGTGGCATTTGTTCGCTAAAGGATGTGTCAACATCGCAAACCAAAGCAACAACAAAAGGAAACATACAACACATGACGGTGGAGGCGAGCGTATTCTAACGTGGAAACAGGTGGAAGTTTTGTTGACAGAGCGAGACATCAGAGATCAACTCAAACGCAAAAACCCATCGTAATAAAAAGATACAAAACTGTTTGGTGCTTTTGCGGGAAGCTTTTTTTTAACGCTGAAGTTGCCGTTGGGAAAGTCTTGTCCTGTCTGGGGAGCAAAGCGTCTCTGTCCCGCTGTCGCTGCTTTGCTATCAAGGCTCTTCATGAGGAAGCGGCGCCAAATATCCGTGATTAATAAATCCACTGAAATACTTCCAAACATGTTGTAACGTTCACGGTTCAGCTCCTCTGATCCATCCGACACGACCCGGTGTTTACCCAGTATGTAAATAGACACAAAGTCACGCCCCTACTGCGCGCTCTGAAATCTCCCAAAACAAGCCAGTGTGAACCTAAAAGTTTACGCTTTTAAATATACCAATACTGGTAGCTTAAACATGGAGAGGCTTCTTTGTGACTTCAACTGAACGATTCTGCAAAAAAGCAAAAATCACCAATTAAAAAAAAAAAACGTCACTTGCGTTTTCTCTAAACTTGGGCTGCCGTCTTGTGTCCCTGGTTCTAGTGACTGGGCACATTTGTGCATTCACAAACAAACGAGAATCCATCTTGATCTGCTCCCACCTTCACCGTTCAGGACAAAAATTAATACTAATTAACAACATGACAACGACATAAGGGAAAACACACAAAACATTTTTCAAAAATAAATATTTCATGGATTTCTGTGGTTTTGATCCAATCACTGCAAATGCTGCTCCTTAAGTGCATCCTCTCCACAAATCAGTCTAGCTGGAGTGATCTCAGATTGGCTCTTGTGGGTTATAATGGTCATAATAAGCATTTTAAATAAAGAGTTTCCCGTATTGTCTCACCATAAACATGTATAGCTAACATAATCGCCCTTGTAATTACGTTTGGGCTTGTTTATATAAAAAGGCCCTCACTGCTCTGGCCCAGTGCAGTCCACTGTGTGCTATAGAGTGATGTGTGAATTAACTGACACACCACCCACCGCAGTAATAGGAGCATGAAACTGAGCTTCCGCCCTGAAGTTTGGGAAAGTCCGATGGAGGACATAAGTGTGTGAATGCTGTGACACGTGACGAATATCTGCTTTGGCATCGGGATGGCGGTGAAAATGTGGGCAACAGTGAAAATTATTAGAAAATAGAATGATTAGAAAATACTTTTGATACTGTAGTTGTATATTCATCTAAACTTAAGAACAGAATCATGCGCCCAACGTGTTAATAGTTGCATTGAGAAATCCTGGAGGGACTGTTAAAGGTTCATTAAATTCACCTGGGACCCACACAGACACAAAAATTGTTTGGGTCATTTAGGACTTTGGAATTAGTTGTATAGGCAGCCCTTTTAGTTTTAGTCTTAAACTTTTGGACGAAAATGCTTTTAGTTTCAGTCACGTTTGAGTCATTTCTAAATGTGATAGTTTTAGTCCATGAAAACTCAAAAGGTTTTGGTCAAGTGTTAGTCAGTTTCCTTATTAAAACTATTAAAAATAAGTATTGAAAATGTGGATGAAGGCTGTACTGAGCTTGTGACAGTTTAATTACACCTCAAAAGGCAGAAGTGTCATTGTGAACATGACTTTTCCAAAAGTAGCCGCTCTCCTCATCCTCTCATCATCGCTTTGAGATTATTTTTTATGTCTGCACATTCGTTCATCAACATGCTTTCTGCGTTCATACACTACGGTATATAAAACTGTTGTGAGAAAAGATAAAGTAAGTGTTTGATCGCTCAGATCATAGTGGCGCGGGTAAAATCGTGAAATGATTGGCTGTGAGCAGCTGCCCAGACGGTTCTTCTTTTGAACAGAACTCTGGCTGGCCAGACATCGCTCCCAAAACAGGTGCTCAGGATTGCTCTGAAATAGACATTACCTCCACTAGATCATTCATTTTGCATTTTGTATCCCTGATTATGGTCCTGATGGCACATAACGGCCAACACTATTCTAGATGACCTAATAGCTACACCGCGTTCCAAATTATTATGCAAATTGTATTTCAGTGTTATAAAGGTAAAAAAAAGGTTTTCTCAGGGCTCTTTGAATCACTGACATCAATCTCAGACTCCTGGGATGATTAGTTGTCAGGTGAGTCAAGGGAGTCAAGGGAGTTAAGGGAAAAACTACTGAAAAGGACATTAACCATTAGTAAGCAGACCACCATTTTCAAGCAATAAAGGAAAGAAAAAGGATCTCTCTGCTGATGAAAAGCGTGAAATAGTTGAAAGCCTTGAACTAGGTATGAAAACATGAAATATGAAGCGTAATCATCGTACTGCTAAGAGATTTGTGGCTGATTCCGAGCACACACGGGTTTGTGCAGATAAAGGCACAATGAGGACGGTTTCTGCAAGACAAATACATCAGATTAAGAGAACAGCTGCTACAAAGCAGCAAAGAGGTATTTGAAGGAGTTTCCAGAACATCAAGGTGTAGGACCCTCCAGAGGCTTGCAGTTGTGTATAAACCATTTATCCGGCCTCCCCTAAACTGTTAATTGAATGCTCAGGAGCAGAAACGGCTGCAGTGGCTCAGAAATACACGAAGACTCATTTTCAAACACATTTTGAACGCAGTGTAGAATCAGAATAGGTTTATTGCCCATTTATTTTATTGTTTGAGAACAGGTTCACGAACATAAAACATATAACACAGAATTTAGATTAAAAAAAATGCTATAAAAACGTTAAAACTATAAGGCTATTAGTGCATGCAAAAAGAAGATTATAATAAATAAACAAAAATAAAAATATTATAAAGACGACAACAATTTGACCTAGAACAACACCATGATTGTGTTCACAGATGTGCAGATGTAGATCTAATTGTGGACAGACCACACAGTGCAATAATCTTGTTATTGTTCATGAGTCTGATGGCGGAGGGGAAAAAACTGTTCTTGTGGCGGGAGGTATGGGTCTGGATAGACCGTAGCCTCCTGCCTGAGGGGAGAGGGGTGAATAGTCCGTGTCCAGGGTGAGAAGGGTCAGCTGTGGTCCGACCCACACGCCTCCGGGTCCTGGAGGTAAACAGGTCTTGGAGAGATGGGAGCTCACAGCCAATCACCTTCTCAGCAGTATATAGTTAGTCGTTCATTGGTTTGGCCCTCATAAAGGCCTTGTTGAACCCTGTTGTACCTGTTTTGTCCAGTCCTGTTTTAGTCCCTGAAGTCTGAAATCCCCTCCCTCGTCTCCTCACTGCTCCTCACGTCTCTCCTCTGCTGCCCTCAGACCTGTCTCGAGTGTCGTTTGAAGCCGCTGACCGGCCCAACCACTTCCTGTTCGCGGGCCCGAGTGGTGAGGTGAAGCTGTCCAAGTGGCGGTACGGCGACGCCTTCTGGGACGGCGCCACCTTCGTGCTGCACAGGGACACGTGGATCCCCGGGTTCGTGTCCCTCGAGGCGCAGTCCAAGCCGGGCTTCTTCCTCCACGCCACGCGCCTCGTCCACCTGCTCAAGTACCGCCACACGGACAGCTACCGCAAGGCCACGCTCTTCCGCATCACAGGTAAAACACACTTAACTCACTTCCCCTTTTTCATGACTATAGACTTTTCAGAAAATGTTACATCTAAACAGTTTAAAAGTACAAAACCATCCTATTCATGTTTGTTCAAATCAAATGCAATGTAATGTTGTGAAAGTTTGTGAAACTGCTTAAATAAACTAAACTACTACTACTACTACTACTACTACTACTACTACTACTACTACTACTTCTACTAAATACTTCTCATCATTCATGTCCAAATCTAATTTTCCTCCTTCTTTTACATTGTAGCTTCAATGTGTTTCTTGCATGCCAAGAAAGTTCCTGACTCTTTTACTTCTTTCTAAAGTGCATTCCATAAACTCATTCCTGTGTGCGTTTCCTTCAGAGAAATTGTGCATCTGTCCAGAATTCACATAATAAATGCGGCAATGCGCATACCAAAAGAAAATTTACATGTGTTTCCGGTTTTTTGGGAATAATGGGCGGTGGTTTCCATGGTTACAGCAGTCGGCTCCATGGCGCAATTGCAGCATTTACCCAGCAGAGGGCGCCCTGTATGTTTTTTAGTTCACTGGAATTGTGAATTTTTTCTGTTCTTTTGTTTTTGCCGGAATTTGTTGTTTTTTTACTTGTAATGTCAAGGCCAGTGGTTCCCAACCTGGGGAGTGGTTCCCAACTCTGAGTCCCCCCTGGATTGCAGGGCTTTGCCTGGTCAGAGGGTCAGGTCATAAATCTAAAAACATGACTGAGTAATGACTACAGGTGCATTAAACACTCCCATTTCAGTGTATTTGTTTGAAATGAATACTTCTTAGTGATTATTTTCATATTTTGATACATTTGCGGGGGCCACAGTTTTGGACTGGCTACAGCACGCGCAGGGGTTTCTTGGATGTTCATTGGCAATATTATTTTTTTACTTGCCTGAAGAATATGTTAAACCACTAGATCACAGAATTTTAGTGACTTACATTTGATAAATAGTGGCTCTGATGGATCTATCTCAATGGCTCCGTAGATCAATCGTTTGATCGATCTTCATTTGCCGCTGTTCATTACCAATATAGAACATTTGTGAATGAAAGATACACAGTGCCTTGCGAAAGTACTAATACACCTTGAACTTTTGCACATTTTGTCATGTTTACAACCATAAACATAAAGATTTTATTTTGAATTTTTTACTGAAAGTTCACACACAAGTAACAGACAACTGTGAAGTGAAAGCAAAATGATACATGATTCTGTTGATTCTGTGAAAAGTGGGGCGTGCATAAGTATTCATACAGCTTGACTTAATACTTTGTGGAACCCCCTTTTGCTGCAATAACAGCAGCAAGTCTTCTGGGGTTTGACTCTACAAGGTTTGCACATCTAGAGACTGACATTTTAGCCCATTCCTCTTTACAAAACAACTCAAACTCTGTCAAATTAGAAGGAGAGTGTTTGTGAACAGCAGTTTTCAGGTCTTTCCACAGATTTCCAATAGGATTTAGGTCAGGACTTTGACTGGGCCATTCTAACACTTTAATATGTTTGTTTTTAAACCATTCCATTGTAGATTTAGCTTTGTGTTTAGGGTCATTGTCCTGCTGGAAGGTGAATCTCCGCCCCAGCCTCAATTCTCTTGCTAACTCCAGCAGGTTTTCCTCCAAAATGTCCCTGTATTTGGCTCCATTCATCTTCCCAACTATTCTTACAATCTTCCCAGTCCTCGTAGAGAGGAGGCGCCTGAGGAGGCGAGAGACCGTGCCTGCGAGGCGTAGACGGTGTGTGCCGTAAGTGGCGTAGAGAAGGACACACAGCGGCCGGCGAGGCAGAGACACGCAGTTGTCAAGCAAAGGGAGAGCGACCAGAACCGAATGAGTGCCACCAGGGCGCCCTTCTGGGGCCCTAGCAAAATCCAGAATTTAAATGCGCGTGCGATGCAGCCCAGAGTCCGAGCAGAAAAAACACGAGCGCAGCGCCCGGACACGCAGCCAGGCCTGCGCAGGAGGAGAGGCGAGCACCGGGAGACAGACAAGCGGGGACGCAAAGGGGAGAATCACCCGCGCCTTGGAAGTGACGGGGAGAAGGCGGTAGGTCACTCCTGCTCATCCACTTCAGCAGACTGCCATATATACTGTAACACTAAAACGCAGCAGGGTAGGCAGAGTGTGAGTTTGCGCTGTCAGAGAGCCTGTCCCCGAACGCATTGATTAATCAGTGTAACGACACCGTAGTCTGACCGAGATGCGGGGTTTGCGTAGTTTGCATATAGGAAAAAACGGCTCTGAGCACCACGAAAAAGTATCAGGAAGAGAGAGCGCAGTGACCGGAGAATAAAAAACACAAGTTTGACAAACAAGCTTCCAGCAGATATAATGCACAGACATTACACACACGAGAACCGGACGTGTCAGGGGCAGCATGCGCCAATCCAGAGGAGCGAGCGTTCAGGGACACGCCATCGAGGAAGAGAACGATGGCAGGAAGCCCGCGACCACAGCAGTTTGGGGTACCCTAGCGAGCAACGAGGAGAGCCGAGCGACCCAGCCTCAACAACCGCAGCGCCTGGTGAACCGCCGCCGCAGAGACGAGCAGGCAAATGCAGGGAGAGAGCAGAAGTCGCAGCGCAGCTGGGAAGCGAACGGACCATGAGTGCTGGAGCTTAAAAGCAGGACCGATGGCGATGATTGGCTGCTACAGAGGTGCAGCTCTTACGCTGATGGCTGAGGTGGAGGTGTGGTCCTCTCGGAAGCGATCATTGGCTGGAGGTCGATAACGCTGGAGTTTGTCTACCAGGCTGAATTAACGCCTAGGCTTCATTTGACACTGGGGATGGTGCACTCAGGACGATGAGCAGTGTTAGGTTTGCTCCATGCATAACCTTTTACATTTGGGCCAAAAAGTTAAATTTTTGTCTCTGACCAAAGCACCTTCTTCCACATGGTAGTTGTGTCCTCCATATGACTTCTAGCAAACTTCAAACGGGATTTCTTATGGCCTCCTTTCAATAATGGCTTTCTTCTGCCACTCGTCCATGAAGGCCAGATTTGTGTAGAGTACGACTTATAGTTGTTCCATATACAGATTCCCCCAGCTCAGCGGCAGGACTTCCCAGCTCCTCCAGAGTTATCTTGGGGCACTTGGTTGCATTTCTGACCAGTGCTCTCCTCGTTCGGTCTGTTAGTTTAGGTGGACGGCCGTGTCTTGGTAAGTTGGCAGTGGTGCTATACTCTTTCCATTTCCGAATGATGGATTGAACAGTGAGATGTTCAAATCTTGGGAAATCTTTGTATAACTTAACGCTGCTTTAAATTGATCCCTGACCTCTCTGGTGAGCTCCTTGGCCTTCATTATGTTGCTTAGTGAGCAATACACTCTGACCATAGCTCTGAGGCCCTCACAGAACAGCTGGAATTATACTGAGAGTAGATTACACACAGGTGGCCTCTATTTAATGGTTAGGGCAAGGTGTGAACATTCTGCAGTCATTAGGAATGTTATAAAGGCAATTTAATGCACTCAGAAAATGCTGTATGAATACTTGTGCACGCCCCACTTTTCACTTTTCTATTTTTTGTAAAATAACAGAATCATATATCATTTTGCTTTCACTTCACAGTTGTCTGTTACTTGTGTGTGAACTTACAGTAAAAATACAAAATAGGGTTGTAAACATGACAAAATGTGCAAAAGTTCAAGGTGTATTAGTACTTTCGAGAGGCACTGTATAGTTTTCTCTGTGTCATACTTTTGTCCAGGCCCCAGTGCTGACGCCTCGGTGGGTCCTAAGTGCCTGTGGAGATATGACTCGTGCTCCGTGCCGTGTTTTCGAACCTGCGGTGACCCCCAAGCCCAGGCCTGCACCTCCATCCCACAGTAAGCACTTTATAAACTTGATCACATCTATTAATACCCAACGGCATTTGATCACAACAGGCGTTACATTTTTGATATCTGTTATTATAATGAAATGACTTTTTTACTCCATACGTTCACAGAAAACACAAGAAATATGGTCCCATACACATGCAACTGTAGTTTTGTCCATTTTTACTTTTTGTTCTTTAAATATCAAAATGTCCCCTCATTCCCCTACTTGGTGGAGGGTTTTTAGGAATTGTAAATGTGTTTTTTGTATTTGGCCTTAAACATATTGGGCCAGATCTTGTGCCATGGGGTGCACAGCAAACTGAGATTTCCTGAGTGGCGGAGCTATGTGCTTTGTGCCTTTGCCACTTGCGAGAGACCGTGGCAAGAGGAGGTGACTGCTCTGATGGGA
This sequence comes from Proterorhinus semilunaris, assembly GCA_021464625.1. Taxonomy (NCBI): domain Eukaryota; kingdom Metazoa; phylum Chordata; class Actinopteri; order Gobiiformes; family Gobiidae; genus Proterorhinus; species Proterorhinus semilunaris. The sequence continues at coordinate 38,773,784 of CM038346.1, forward strand.
GCACCGCTGACATTGATTTCCTCGTTTACATCGCGCTGCCTTGTGTTCTTCCTTAACCTCTTAACACCCGCCTTAACCCCGTGCATTTTCTCCAGTTCAGCTTTACCAAAGTCCATAAGATCATAGCCTACAAGCCAGTGTAACGCCTCATTTAAAAGTTAGACCTACAAAACATATAAATGGAGCTTTTTTCTCATGTTGTCTTCAATAAAGGTTCTTGAGTCATCTTCTGTACTCATGTTATCGTCACTTTTTTGAAAACATTTTGCCATTGCTTTTTTGTTGGGTTTTCATCACATTTTTGCCACATTTTCATCGCTTTTTGTCACTGTTTTTGTTGCTCTTTTGTTTCACATTTTTGTCACTTTTTTATTGCTTTTTTGTCACTTTTTCATGGCAAGGCAAGGCATGTTTATTTATACCTCGCATTTTGGTGGTATATTATGAATTTGGTAATTGATCTATTAATTGGTAGTTTAGCCTAAAGATACATTTTAGATTAAGAGGCATCAGTTTGGCATTATCCAACACAATAAAAGAGTAACAATTAAAGGCAACTCAAGGAGAATTCTTTTCAATTCCAATTAATCATTTCAGTTAAAAAATAAAGAAAATGAAAAACCTCCTTAAACCACAGATTGCTTCGGTAATGTGCTGACTCCTAACAGAAACAAGAATTAGCATTCTTCATACATTTTTTTTTGTAGTTTTAGTTTTTTATTGTAGCTCTTTTATTGTAGGTTTTTTATTGTGTTGACTTCAAATCTTTTTTTATCAAAAACGTATCTTCCGGTTAATCTACCAAACTACAACTTAATTGATCAATTACCAAATTGATGAATTCATTCTAATGTACTACACAACATTACATTTGTCTTGTTGCTACCTGCATAAACCCTGTCATCACATTTTCTAACCGACAAAGTACACGATAATGCTCATGGTGTGTTTGAAATGATAACCAGCCATACACTGAGCGTAATTGTCCCGTTTGCAGAGTGGAGGGCTGTCTGCCGGTGTGTCCCGCTCACATGGTGTTGGATGAGGTCACTCACCGCTGCGTTCACCTCCAGGACTGTAAGTGTGTGTCATTAAACATCACGTTCATACTGTCATACCCCAGACACTCTAGACAAACCGCTACCATTGCAAAACTTGGGAGTGATACTTTATTAAGATGAGACACTGAAAATGAAGAAGGGAAGTTTGACACTGTTTACTGACATAAATATGAGGGGGGGGAAATTCAACCCCCCCGACTGATATGGATTTTTTGGGTCCAATACCAATATAGAGGGGGTTGGCCGATAGCCGATATATAGGCTATCTCTCAAATCACTTATAGTTAAACATTTGTTATTATAGTAATGGTTTCAATCATAGAAATATATATCTTAAAGAGGTCGATCGATGTGGGGTTTTCTAAAGCCGAGGCCGATATGCACCAACGATATTTTTGGCACTTTTTAAAAAAATCTCTCGTCTTTTAATCCTGTGTAAGTGTTGAACTGTGACCGCAGGGGGCGCTGTGTGAGGGTCGTAGGATGGATTTATTCAGGACATTCATGTTTAGTAGGGTCTTCAGAGGGAGCTCGTTTGAAAGAGAAATAGTCTTTATCTCTTATGGTTCCAAAATTATAAGCAAAAGTGTGCAACATAAAATAGGTGCACAGACTTGTGACTGATATTCACCACAATGTCCCATGAGGCAGAGGAAGTTTTAAGACCCTGAGCGCTCTCATTTTCTTTTCTGGAGATATTGGGCTTTTATCAGCTAATATTGGTCTATAGCCATACTGTTTTTGCCCTGCCCGATCCCGTCAGACCTCGGAAGCTAAGCAGGAAGGGCCTGGTCGGTACTTGAATGCGAGACCGTTTGGTAAAACCAGGAAGCCTGAGTGATGTAGTGAGTGAGTGGTTGGTGGTGGTCGGAGGTGCCGATGGCATAGACTGGTTGTCTCGCTTTCGTCAGTCTACCCCAGGGCAGCTGTAGCTACAATAGTAGCTTACCACCACCGAGTATGGAGTGAATGAATAATGACGACAGTGACCACCATTTGACATTTTGGCTTGTTATGATTTGTCAAACTCATTCTAATGTCATCTTTTGCTTTTTGTTTTTAAGGTATCAATCCCCCTGTCGGTTCCCACGCATCAATTCTCTCTCCTCCCATTCCTTCAGCAAACACAACATCGACTTATGTAGCCCCCCCGGTTGTCCAATCAGAGCCAATCACCTCCAGAGTCACCGAACCCTCCCTGGACCGGATCCATTCCACTTCCAGCGCAGGGCACACTAGGACCACGTTGTTCTGGCTCACGACTGAATTGTCCACGACACACCTTAGCCCAACGCCGCCGCCGCTGAGTGCAAGTAGAGAGTTCACAACCAAAATTTCAGTAACAACCACCGAACATAGCGAAGTTATGACTGAGCCAGCTAAATTAGCATCAACAACTTCTCAAACTGCAGCTGGAGCATTTGTGCCCACAGAAGCTAGCATGATACCAAGTCAGACTACAGCCAAGCTTACAACCAAACCTTCGAAAACAACGACAAAGACGGTTGGTGTTAGCACGAAACCGGACAAATCCACCACAAAATCGACAAAATCCACGACAACATCTACCTTGTCCCCCGCGGAAGCGATTGAACCCACTCAACCAGTTACAGAAGCTAGCAAAACAACCAGCCCGCCAGCCAAAGCCACAACGAAAGCTGTCAAGACTAGCATGCAGCCTAGCGCCACAACAAAGGACGCTAGCGGGATTAGCTCGAAGCAAGTTGAGCCGACTGCCGAGGCTACACAGATGACGAGTAAACCGATTACTACAGGAGCTATTGAGCCAACTACTACTACAACAATTACAACAACAACTTCGAGTAAAGTTAGTGCTGTTAGCTCAAAACCCGCGGAAATTACAACAATAAAAGCTAGTGACATTAGCATTCAGCCTAGCATGTTAAAGTTTACAACGCTTAGCACTACTTCTACTGCTCATGTTGCTGCTGCTGTTACTGCATCTACTACTACTACTACAACTACTACTACTACTACTCCTACTCCTACTCCTACTCCTACTACTGCTGAAGCTGAAGCTGTAAAACCAACTACTACAACAACCACAAAAGTACTTGAAACTGCAAAAACTACTACCAAGCCAATGATACATGGCTCACTTACAACGACTGCATCAATGCCAGTTCGTCTGACAATGCAAACCGCTACTGAAGCAAGTACTCCTTCTGAAAAAACTACTACAGCCACTACTGCAACTTCAAGTACTGCAAAGACTACTTCAGCGACGACTCCACCAAGAACCAGCCATACTGTAATCGCTACTACAACTACTCCCGCTCAGGATGAAATTGAGAAAGTGCCTACTCAAGTCACAACAAAGCAACCACAGGTTCCTGACGTAGCTTCAACAAAGTCTACTTATACTACTACTGCTACTACTTCTACTACTACTACTACAAGTCCAATTGAAGTCATAACTACAAAATATACTTCTTTAGAGCCATCCTTAGATTTGAAAACAACCATTAAAGCTTCATTATCGGAAGAAAAATCAACAATTTCTCATACGACAACAAAAGTAATCAGACCTATTACCCACTCAGCCTCTGCTACTACAACCACTGCTACTTCTACAACTAGTACTGCTACTGCTACTACTACTACTACGCCAAAAAGTCCTTGGTCGACGACTGCGCCAAAGACGTATAAAGTCACCACAAGATCTGAAGTACCAGAAGAGGCCAAGACAACTAGAGTGCTGGTCCCTGTGCAGACGATAAAGCCGGAAATACTTATGACTACTACTACTATTCCGACTGACGTAGAAAGTACAACAACCATTGTAACATCACAAATATCTACGACTACTGCGACACGTTCAACTGCTCCTACTTCAGAAACATGGCATCTTCTCCACGTTACAGCAACTACACAAGTGGTTTCCCCGGCAGAAAAATCCTCTACTACTTCTAGTACAACTACTAAACCCAGTACTTCAACTGAAACATCAACTACTACAGTAAAAGTACCAGGTCTTCCAGCAACTCTTGTGTCTGAGGTTTTCGAATCTACGGAGAAGGCGGTGTTTAGAGCGGAAACAACCGTGCCGGTGAATGTAGAAACGGTAAAACCTCCGACAGAGAGGGTAGAAACAGAACTGACCCCTACAGCGGAGAGTGCGCCCCCTGTTTTTGGAACCACCACAGTGCAACCGGCGACGCATCAACCGACGACGACGGCAACGACACGTCCGGTCACAGGCAGAGTGCAGGTGAGTCAAGAAGTACAAGGCCCATTTATCACTTCAGGATTCTTCATTTAAAAATATCAGTTGACCCAGTTTTGGAAAGATATCTCCAAGTAGAAAATGACAGGCCTGATCTTACATTTCTAAACACAGGCTGTAGACGAGACTTTCGCGCAGACCGGAGGCACTCTGTGAAATCTTTAGCTTCATACCTGGTGCAGTAAGTGGGCTGGACAATCGATTTTATTCTGGAGATGGACAGTGTTTAACTCAAAGTGGGAGAAAGAGTTAGTAGTTTGTCCTGCGAGCACTTAGATGCACGAGGCTGGGCACAATGTTAATTAGAGAAGAGGAAGCGCTCTTTGTAGTCAGCATTGTCAACTGACCCCTTTTTTGTCTGAGCGACGCCCTCAAGCGACTAACAAAAGCACTGGCGCACCGTTGTTTGTACACAAGATACCAACTTCATCTTGAGCAGCGCTGTTGTTGCGCCAGGCAGAAGATCGGGCCCCAAGTGTTTTCCCTGGTTAATATTTGGAAGTGATTGGATTCACAATTGATGCTTCTAAACGTGTCAGTGTTGAACTATGACAGCAGGGGTAGTATGTATTCATGTTTAGTAATTATTTTAGAGGGAGTTTGTTTGAAAGACAAAAATCTGCAGATTTCAAAACAACAAAGGGCAAGTCTCTGTCTCTTATGGTTTCGATTGTTCTTGTTACCGATTCTCACCACAATGTTTCTCTGCTCCCATGAGGTATAGGAAGCTGTGGGAGGACTCACTTTAAAGCTCTGACAGAGCTCCTTCCATTTGAACTTCGTTCATATGCGCTGAGAGAGAAGACGCTGGACAATTTTTGTTTCATGTGGATAGGTAAAGCCATTACAGGCTGTAGAGATATTAAGAATCAGAATCAGAATTCGTTTTATTGCCAAGGTTTGTGAACAAGGTTTACAAACTAGGAATTTTACTTGGTGCAAACGTGCGACATAAAACATATAACACAGAATTAAGATAAAAAATAAGCTAAGAACGTTAAACTATAAGGCTATAAGGGCATGCATAAAATAAAAAATATTAAATAAATAAGATAAAATAAAGTGACATATGTTAAGACAACAATTATTTGACAATGAACAACAGCGGGATTGTATATACAGATGTTTTGGCATTTAAAGTGGTATTAAGTGTTTAAAGTGATAAAGTGATAGCAGCGGGTCTAAGTGTGGACACACCGCACACTGCAAGTGCAGATACATCCATGAGTCTGTGACTGAGCTACAGAGACTTGTATTTGTTCATGAGTCTGATGGCGGAGGGGAAAAAACTGTTCAAGTGGCGGGAGGTGTGGGTCTGGATAGACCGTAGCCTCCTGCCTGAGGGGAGAGGGGTGAATAGTCCGTGACCAGGGTGAGAAGGGTCAGCTGTGATCCGACCCACACGCCTCCGGGTCCTGGAGGTGAACAGGACCTGGAGAGATGGGAGCTCACAGCCAATCACCTTCTCTGCAGCACGCACAATGCGCTGCAGACGGTGCTTGTCCCGTTCTGTAGCGCCGGGGAACCACACGGTGATGGAGGAGGTGAGGATGGACTCGATGATGGCCGTGTAGAACTGCGCCAACATCTTGGTTGGCAGCTTGAGTTTCCTCAGCTGCCGCAGGAAGAACATCCTCTGCTGGGCCTTCTTGATGAGGGAGCTGATGGTTGGCTCCCATTTGAGGTCCTGGGTGATGGTGGTGCCCAGGAAACGGAAGGAGTCCACGATGGAAATGGGGGTGGAAGAGTCTGTCAGGGCAAGGGGGGACGGTGGGGCTGTGTCTTTCCTAAAGTCCACGATCATCTCCACTGTCTTCTGGGCGTTCGGCTCCAGGTTGTTGTGGCTGCACCAGGACGCCAGCCGTTCCACCTCTCTCCTGTAGGCGGACCCATCACCGCCTGAGATGAGCCCGATGAGGGTGGTGTCGTCCGCAAACTTGATCAGTTTAACGGTCTGGTGGCTGGAGGTGCAGCTGTTTGAGAGCTCTATTTGCATCTGTAGTTACTCACTTTCATGTTCCTTTTCTTCTTTTTCTCCCATCAGGTTTCAGTAATTACCGCGCCCAGCACCACTTCAACTACTCCAACTACTACTACCACCATTACTACTACTACTACCTCTCTCCCTCCGTCCTCTCCAGCCCACGTCACCACCTCCACATCTGCTCCAAAAACCACTGCTGCTGCCATCGCCCCGGACAAAGTCACCACCCAACTGTTCCCAACTACAAAGTCTACACATGCTCCTATGACGAAGCCTTCATCAACCACTTCCAAGACTACGGACAGAGCTCCAGTCAACACACAAGTGACGGCTACTGAGACCGTTCGCCCAATTCCTGAAGGAATTACTACTACTACTACTACTTCTACTACTACTACTACTACGAGAGATACGGGACCAGTCACTACTGCTGTGAAGGAGGCCACAACATTACAAACAGCATCAACAAAGCAGCCGACAGCAACTACAACTGTCCAAGTGCTTGAAACTTTGGCTCCCACAACAACTAAAGCAACCACAGCTAAAACTTCTGAAGAAACCACCACCAAAAGGGCGGAAATATCGGCATCTACGCCTACGCCAACGAAGGTTACAGAGAAACTGAGTGCGACTGATTGGAAGACTGTAGGGATAATACCAACGCAGACCACAAAAGCGATGGTAACGGAGCAAGAAGATCTGGGCAGAGTGACCACAGAGGGGACCACGGCCAAAGTGACGCCGTCCACAGTTGTAGAGACAACGCGAAGCACAGAAACATCAGCGCCCGTGATCCTGCAGACGGCCCGCGCCTGTAGGGTGAGTGTTTTTCTCTGTAGGAGGGGAAATATTAGTCAACAGTGCAGCCTCGCGTACAGACATACCGCCTTGAGAATGTCCAACCTTGTCGGGTCTTTGAAACGAAGCGCTGTTGGGCTCGGTTAGTACATGGATGGGAGATCGTGAGGGGATAGCAGGCAATGTATCGTTTTGCAGTTACAGCTGCAATACCACGGAGTAGAAGTTACATTAATCAAACATTTTCTGTCATTTACGGAATATTTTTAGCCTTAAATTTTTTTTTTTAAGGATTGAAAATTGGGCCCTAATTTAAGTCCAAACGCAGCACTGCTCTGTCTCTGAGCCCGGCCTCTGGGCTCTCTCTAAAGCAGTGGTTCCCAACCTTTTTTCCTTGAAGCCGCCCCGCGTGTGCTGTAGTCGGGCCGCACCCACCAAGTCCAAAACTGTGGCCCTCACGAATGTATCGAAACATGAAAATAATTGCTAAAAATTATTCATTTCACAATCCACCTGTAGTCTTTTCTGAGTCATATGATTTTTAACCATATAATTTGCTCAAATAATATCACCTATGACCTGACCCCCTGGCCACCTATCCCAGGTGCCCCCCAGGTTGGGAACCACCGCTCTAAAGCGCAGCTAAATCACTGTGGAACAACACAACTAAACGGCCTTTACTGCAGCGATGGTCTTCCAACATGTTGCACACTCACATCGCAGCTGAGAGTGCATTGATTGGATAAATCTGCGAAGGACAGAGAGGGGAGAAAGAGAAGGAGGCGTGGTGCATGGGTGGAGGTAAGAAGCCTCAGAGCTGGCGCGTGGAGTTCAAGGACGCACCATGTAAACTGCTGAATATTGCTCTGTTTGCCCAGGTTTCTTAACCATTAGGTTAATAATAATAATAATAATAATAATGTATCCGTTTTATATAGCGCTTTTCTGGACACTCAAAGACGCTTTACATTGCACTATTCATTCATTCCATACTTGGTGGTGGTAAGCTACTATTGTAGCCACAGCTGCCCTGGGGTAGACTGACGGAAGCGAGGCAGCCAATCTGCGCCATCGGCCCCTCCGACCACCACCAACCACTCACTCACATCATTCATCCCGGCCTATTGTACATGTTTTTGGTGGTAGGGGAAACCGAAGTACTAGCTGTGAAGCGAGAGCACTAACCGCTGTGCTACCGTGCCGCCCAACGGAGCGTCCAGTTTGCCTTTGTATTAGTGAAATATGAGCCTTAATAGTGACAAGCAGATGAGGCTCTGAATAAGACTTGTTTTAACAAATTTTTCTTGCAAAATTTGTGTTCCAGAAATCCTATTTCTCAGATTATTTCCTTACGTAAATAATAGGTACAGTGCCTTGCGAAAGTATTTGGCCCCCTTGAACTTTTCTACCTTTTGCCACATTTCAGGCTTCAAACATAAAGATATAAAACTGTAATTTTTTGTGGGACACAATCATGAAGTGAAACAAAATTTATTGGATATTTCAAACATTTTTAACAAAGAAACAACTGAAAAATTGGGCGTGCAAAATTATTCAGCCCCCTTAAGTTAATACTTTGTAGCGCCACCTTCTGCTGCGATTACTGCTGTAAGTCCTTGGGGTTTGTCTCTATCAGTTTTGCACATAGAGAGACTGAAATATTTGCCCATTCCTCCTTGCAAAACAGCTCGAGCTCAGTGAAGTTGGATGGACAGCGTTTGTGAACAGCAGTTTTCAGTTTTTTCCACAGATTCTCGATTGGATTCAGGTCTGGACTTTGACTAGGCCAATCTAACACCTGGATATGTTTATTTGTGAACCACTCTATTGTAGATTTTGCTTTATGTTTTGGATCATTGTCTTGTTGGAAGACAAATCTCCATCCCAGTCTCAGGTCTTTTGCAGACTCCATCAGGTTTTCTTCCAGAATGGTCCTGTATTTGGCTCCATCCATCTTCCCATCAATGTTAACCATCTTCCCTGTCCCTGCTGAAGAAAAGCCCAAACCATGATGCTGCCACCACCATGTTTGACAGTGGGGATGGTGTGTTCAGGGTGATGAGCTGTGTTGCTTTTACGCCAAACATAACGTTTTGCATTGTTGCCAAAAAGTTGGATTTTGGTTTCATCTGACCAGAGCACCTTCTTCCACATGTTTGGTGTGTCTCCCAGGTGGCTTGTGGCAAACTTTAAACAACACTTTTTATGGATATCTTTAAGAAATGGCTTTCTTCTTGCCACTCTTCCATAAAGGCCAGAGTTGTGCAGTATACGACTGATTGTTGTCCTATGGACAGAGTCTCCCACCTCAGCTGTACATTTCTGCAGTTCATCCAGAGTGATCATGGGCCTCTTGGCAGCATTTCTGATCAGTTTTCTCCTTGTATGAGCTGAAAGTTTAGAGGGACGGCCGGGTCTTTGTAGATTTGCAGTGGTCTGATACTCCTTCCATTTCAATATTATCACTTGCACAGTGCTCCTTGGGATGTTCAAAGCTTGGGAAATCTTTTTGTATCCAAATCTGGCTTTAAACTTCTCCACAACAGTATCTCGGACCTGCCTGGTGTGTTCCTTGTTCTTCATGATGCTCTCTGCGCTTTAAACTGACCTCTGAGACTATCACAGAGCAGGTGCATTTATACGGAGACTTGTTTACACACAGGTGGATTCTATTTATCATCATTAGTCATTTAGGTCAACATTGGATCCTTCAGAGATCCTCACTGAACTTCTGGAGAGAGTTTGCTGCACTGAAAGTAAAGGGGCTGAATCATTTTGCACTCCCAATTTTTCAGTTGTTTATTTGTTAAAAATGTTTCAAATATCCAATAAATTTCGTTTCACTTCATGATTGTGTCCCACTTGTTGTTGGTTCTTCAGAAAAAAATACAGTTTTATATCTTTATGTTTGAAGCCTGAAATGTGGCAAAAGGTCGAAAAGTTCAAGTTTCGCAAGGCACTGTATATACAGGTGCTCGTCATATAATTAGAATATCATGAAAAAGTTAATTTATTTCTGTAATTCAACTTAAAATGTGAAACTAATATATGATATAGACTCATTACATGCAAAGTGACACATGTCAAGCCTTTATTTGTTATAATTTTGATGATTATGGCTTACAGTCCATTTTCAAAATATTCCAATTTTATGAGATTTTTATTTTGGGGTTTTTACAAACTGAGCCATAATCATCAAAATTATAACAAATAAAGGCTTGACATGTGTCACTTTGCATGTAATGAGTCATATATCATATATTAGTTTCACAGTTTAAGTTGAATAACAGAAGTGAATGCACTTTTTCATGATTTTCTAATTATATGACGAGCACCTGTATGTTTATCTTTAAACCCTTTAAAAATGCATATAATAAGAGATCAATTAATGACGGATAAAAATAGCTCATCACATATTTTTAATTACCCTAATTGACAAAATGACCAGTTTTAATGCTGATTGGTTTAAACAAAAATTAAAACCCCAGCCAAACGTAATCTTCTTTTGCACTTTTACAAATTTCTTATTTTGGCTGATTTACAGAAAGTTAGTAACTTGAGTAAACTTGACTTGTGCATTTTTCTTTAGAACTTCATTGAGGGTAAAGTATTGCAGCTCTTTATAATATTGAAGCATAACAGTTAACTTAAAGGATCTGTATCCTGCTATTTTAGCCATTCCAAAGTTAAGTATAGGCATTTATGATATATTGTACCTCTATCACTATTGAGAGAAATATAAGTATTTTCTGGGGGTATTTTCCAAACCCGGAAGACAAGACGCTTTGATTCAGTTAACTCCACCCCTCTCTCCGCTCATTCCACATTTACAGTATTATAAATATAAATATCGCTGCAAAAGTGAAGTTACTTCACATAACGCAGTTATAAGGAGTTGACATGTGCAACACAGTTTCATAAATGGCTAACACGTGTTTTGATTTACTCACCACTCAGCCTGGCCTCCCCATCATCGGGTGTTTACGTTATGGGACTCGCGCTGGTTATAAAAGTTAATCCACTTTGATTCTGGCCGAGGTTCACCAAGCATCCATCAGGTTGGTTGATATAGTAGCTAGCTGAATCCTGGAAAGAAATTCTAACTTCTGGCGAGTGCACTCTTCTTTAGGAAGGTTGAACAGTCCTGTTCCTCTCGTAGCCAAACGTGCATCCGTGACATTATCTTTGGGTAAGAAAAAAAACCAGGCAGTGTCCAGATCAGGTTAGAGAGCTCCGTCTTCACAAACATGACTTCTGTTCAGCTCCTCCAGGTGTGCGTTTGTTTACTCTCCCGGGACAGCACAGACGCGTCAGAGAGTTAATTTTTTATTTTATTTTATTACATTTTATTTTTGATTTCTCTCTTCAGATTCAGATTCAGATTATTTTATTCAGACATTTAAACATTTAACAGATAACAGCTCTTACAACTCTTACAACAAAAATAATGAAAAAGCTGTTTTATAAATTAAAATCAGGCCGTAAGGCATTACATTACAGAGGTCTGGCCCTCAGAGAGCAGGATTCAGGAGGATTGCTTAGAACTGCGTGAAATGAAGCCAAAAAAACACTCTGGGGGTGTTTTTGAGAAGGAAATAGCATGACAACATGATTAAAAGCTCCAAAAAGTAGATTTTGCATGATATAGGGACTTAAATGAAGAGAAACGATCTCAATACACCTGAAATAGAATTGTTGCTGGTGTTTTCTCTTATTCAAGTGTAAAACATTTTCCACATGGACAGATTTCTTAAAATGATTTATGCAAATCATGGACAGATGAACTTATTTCAAGAAAATGTTAACTTACTGTATTTATATTTAGATTACTTTTTGCCTCGTACAATTCTGCAATATGAATTTTGTCAGCATTTATGTATCAGCCTTGATGTTTGGCAATACGTATTGTACTGTGACTGTAGTAGTGTATCGAATGCTTCTCAGAGCTTGTTTGTAGAGGACACATCTACAGGGTTAGCAGCTTTTAGACATAATGGGACCCAAAGTACAGTGATTTTATTGGAAGTTTATTATCCATTTTTTTAACAATCCACTCAAAGTTCATAGGATGAAATGGTCTCTTTGTGACTCATTTATCTTTCATTTTGTTTTGTCAGTTTCATAGTAAACTTCTCCCCTCTGTCTCTCTCTTTGCAGCCTCCTTACGCAGAGATCATCGACGACTGCACCAAACTCATCTGTGTGAACAACCAGCTCGTCCTGTTTAACAAATCCCAGAGCTGTCCTTTTACCAACGACCCACCGAACTGCGGCCTGCTGGGATTCGCTGTCCTGGTGAACGGAGACAAGTGCTGCCCCCAGTGGGACTGTCCATGTATGGCACCATTTTATTCTGATGGGCCTTTTTGCCCGGGCGTGCTTTGCTTGAGCCGCAATTATTATTATAATGTTTTTATCTATTTATGAAAAGATATACAGTAAATGTGTGTGATGCTTTGGACGCATAATATTATGAGTATAGCTTAAATAACCACTGTTATACACTGTTATCATCTTCAAGGTTTCTATGAAAGCCTTGGAGAGTCCAGCATATCTCCAGCAAATAAATCTATATGTCAAAATGACGCACTAGAGCACGTTTCATTGGGATACTCACTTAGAGGACATTAAAAACTGTGTATAGGACGTGAAAGCTTCACTCAACGACATGTCTGTGTCTTTAAAAGCTGTTTTGTCTTCAAACCATAGACAAACTAAAGACTAATGGCAAGGACTCCATTTGGCGGCCCAAAATTGTTGCATTCCCATCGCTAGAACCTAGAATTTTCTAAACATGTTAACTTGGTCCCGCAGAAGCAGAGACGAGCTCCACACCGCATCACAGTGCACCCCAACACACCCCTCACCCCAACACACTTCTCACCCTCACCTGCCCCCTCACCATGTAAACACAAACACCTGCGGAGATCGCAAATGTTTGAAGCAGCAGAAGCAGCAACATTGGTTTTAAAGGTTAGCGGCTAACACAGTCAGAGTTTAGCATTAGCAGCTAACACAGTCAGAGTTTAGCATTAGCGGCTAACACAGTCAGAGTTTAGCATTAGCGGCTAACAAAGCACCAAAATGTCCATTTGTCAAATATTCCAATATCTACAGGGAGCCTCTGCCATGTACATTTAGTTCTAAATGTCCAAAAACACAGATTTACATGAAAGTTGCAGTTTAGCAAATATATACTACGTCTCAAATATTTACCTACTACCTATCTTATTTATTATGCTGATGAAGAAGATATAATGTACATTATGTGCTGATAACGTCTGTGGCACACAATCAGATTTCTGTTCCCCTTTGAACGCATCATCAGAGGAGGAGAGTGAGGGGCGTGGGTGAGGGGGGCAGAGCAGGGTTTATTACTGACACCTACTGATGAAAATAATTCCTGGGGAATAGCTGAAGGCAGTTTTAAAACGAATCAAATGATTTGGCTGAGATTGTCCGTGTGTTTTCAGGCCGCTGCTCGTTGTTCCCCGACCTGAGCGTCGTCACCTTCGATGGGAACAGTGCAGCCGTGTTCAAAGCCGCCTCCTACATGGTGACTCAGCTGCAGAACGAAACGGTCAGCGTGTCTGTGCAAGAGTGTCCCGCCGACTTCAGCTCTCCGGTCAGTGCCAGAGCAAAAAGCTGTGTTTCAAATGCGGCTCGGAACTAAAGTTACAAACCCTTTTCCTGCAGCTGCTGTGGAACTTTACTCACCTGTGTCTCGTGGCCCTGAACATCACGCACAAATCCAACCACATCGTCCTCAACAGACTCCAGCGCAGGGTGAGGACTCAATCATCTTAGTCCAAGTCATGGTTTTTCAGACTCTGTCCGGCCCTAATTAATCACAACTTGCCCTCTCTGTGCCTCCACCCCACACCCCACACCAAGGACTTGACAGAAAGGAACATTAAAATTCTTAAAACCTTGATTCTTTGAATTTGAATTGAATCACAGTTGGTTAAAATTGGTCTATATTTGAAGTGATAAAAGGTTTTTAACCAAAAGTTGTGAATGGCTCAAAAGACAATGAAAGGTCAAACCAAACCAAAGTGTGCCAAGACACGGGGAACACACTGAATAATATTATTAGATTTTTTTCCCATTCATGACTGTCACAGCGACAGATGGTAGAGCGGGTCGTCTCATGATCGGAAGGTCGGGGGTTCAAATCCAGCCTCCCGAAGGTGTACACTGTTGTTGTGTCCTTGGGCAAGACACTTCACCCTCCTTGCCTCCACTGTCTGCGTACATTGGTGTATGAATGAGAGAGTGAATGGGTGACTGGTTTCTTGCTGTAAAGCACTTTGGGCCTGATGAAGGTAGAAAAGCGCTTTATAACTTGAGTCCATTTAACTTGAGGTGATGTGCTGACCATTTTACCATTCCTCTGTGTTTCAGCTGTATGTGAACTCGCGCTACGCCAAGCCGCGCTTCAAGAAGTTGGGCTTTGAGGTTTACGATACGGGGAACATGTATCTGATCCGCACGCCGGCAGGACTCCGGCTGCAGTGGTTCCACTCCACCGGACTCATAGTCATCGACACAGAGGCCCACCATCACAGGCTGACCACCTTGGGGCTCTGCGGTGAGAATGAACCTTAGGCCTGTGTGCCAGAGGTGGGAGTAAGTCACTAAATGCAAGTCCAAGTCAGTTGGTCATGAGTCAAGTTAAGTCAAGTCTTGCTTTAGTCGGCACATCACCTCAAGTTGCAAACGTCAGCGGTAACCTGTTAACCTCTACCTTAACTAAGCACATTTTCCCCAGTTCAGCTTTACCCAAAGCTAAAATGTTACAGCATATAAGCCAGAGTTACATCTCATTCGAGAGCCAAGACCTACAAAACTAATCTAAATGGAGCTTATCCCTCGCATTGTTGCTGTGCTTTTTTGTTGGATCTTTCGTCACATTTTTGCCACTTTTTCATTGCTTTTTGTCACTTTTAATATTGCTTTTTTTCTTTTCTTTTTTTTTTACTTTTTCTGTCACGTTTTGTCAAATTTTTTGTCATTTTTTCATAACTTTTCTGTTGCTATTTTTTGGCTTTTTTAAATCACTTTTTCCTTACTTTTTTGACCATTTTTATCAAGATTTCAGATTTGGGTAAAGCCAAATTGGAGAAAATGTGCTCGGTTCGGGTGGGGGTTAAGAAATTAAGCCTGACTTTTACTGTCAATGACTATTAATTCATCTTTTAAAAAAGTGTTTATAATGTACTTAAAATTATGCAAGAGCTTTCTCAAGATTTAGCAATTTAGAAAATTTAGGCTAATATCAAACTTAACCAAATCAATTGGATTTTGAACGTATGATTGATGACTTTCTGGTTTCGTGCAGGCTTTTGCGATGGAGACCCCAGTAACGACCTGACTCTGTCCAACGGCACTGTGGTCTCTGAGAGCGAGGCCTTCATCGACAGCTGGCAGATCTCAAACGCTACCGGCTCCTTCAGCTTCAGCCGGATCCGCGACAAGACCTGCTCCACCAGTGACTGCTCCCAGTGTCTGAGCATGCTCCAGGAACAGCACTTCACGCCCTGTCACCAATACGTACGGCTCTAATGAGAACACTGAGGGCTTTTAGAGGGGTCTAAAGTGGTCTGCACTCAGTTTAGAGCCGTCTGAACTCTAAAGAAACAATATAAACAATCCCTAACACAACGGTGTCAAATTAGCGTCTAAATATGAATTATTATAATGGGCTAAACAAATAAATACAAATTAATTACTGTATACTCTGTGTGAATGACAACCAGGGATGGGAAGTGATACGTTTTATTGATACCAATGCCATTGATGATTTCGCTTATCGATCCGGTTCTTTATCGATTGTCTTATCGACTCTAATTCATTAAAAAATAGACTATAAATTATAACATGTGCTTCTTGTAGTTTTTATTTAAACAGGAGAGATAATAAATTGACCTATTTTGGCTTAAACGTCCTCATACAAGGCATTTAAAAAAAAGCTATGGTAAAAAAGTTAAATGAATGGAACTTAAGGCTGCAATATTTTATTTCAGAGGAGTAGGAGAAGGAGTCGTTCGTTTGACTAATTCAACTTGCGGCTCCGCACCGGCAGGTTTATAATAGGAAAGCAAAGCGGCATCGATACAGTAAGAAGAAACATTAATGAAGGAGAACCTCGATTCCCATCCCTACTGACAACTCATATGACGCCTTCAGTCTTAATTTAGTCTGACACTAGGATTAGAGATGTTGAAACATTTACATGTTTCAGCGCCATCTGCAGGCCGTCCTCAGAAGCATCTTCTGACATTTCTAATGCTAGTGGCTGACTAAATGAACACTGAAAGTTTCCTTGTTCTCCTTTAAATATATACATCTGAATTACAAAAACAAAAACAAAGTGTGGGGAAAAAAAGTTGTCTGGCTCTGCCCTGATTCCCTGTCCATTCCACGCAGGGAAGTTAGTCTGGTCATGGAGCAATTGGAGCAGTTAGAACGGGTGGGCTAACACGCACAGATTGTCAGTGAAATAAACCAATCAGCAATTAGCAGATGTGACGACAGCTGTAGTCCAACTCCCAAAATATGAACTGAATATAAACTTTTGAGCAGACTAAACTCACGAGAATACGGAGGCGAAATCTACTACTTCATCCATGATTAGTTTTGGCTAATGTTAATGTTAATTGAACTAACATTGTGGCGCAGCGAGTGATGTAACCTTGTCAATTCTCTGTGACGGTCGTGATTGGTTCGGCTAGGCCTTAAACGGTGTTTACCGTGTATGTCCAGAGCCCCTTCTTTTGCGCAGAAAATAAGTGGGTGTGGTTTATCAGGCTAGAAAAAAAGAGGCTCTGTCAGATATACAATTCCCCAAGTTCCCCAGTTTGACTGAATGGTTACAAATCCTCAAAAAACAATAAATGCACAGATTTGTTGCGTTTCATAAACCCTGTACAGGGATCTGGGGCGGTTTGGAGAGATTTGAACTTCTGTGTTGATAGCTGTATGTTTTTTTTTTTTACCTTGAAGCTAAAGGCTAATGGCTCCACCATCTGAACACATTTTGAATGCAATGCACTTGACTTGATGTATATTTAAGTTTCTTCTGTTTTTTTTTCCAATCTTGTTTTATTTTAAATTTACGTTAAAATGTGGACAGGAAGTAAGTCCCTACAAGTCTAGCATACAATGAAATAGTGTTCAGGTGTTAGTCCTGAGCCGCTGCCACTGAGCCGTGCTGCCACTGTGGGTCAACCTGACCCAGAGGTTGGGGAAACTGTAGCACCCGGAGGAAACCTGGCTGCCTTCAGTCCTCCTCTGATCCTCTGAAACGGTGCAGTGCCTCCTGGGTTTGTCCCTGTTTCAGAGCGTGGTGTTCTGCACTGGTCAGCTCCTTCTTCTTCCTCCTGCGCAGCTCCCTCTGCTCCACAATAGTCTTTCACCATCTTCTGGAAAGAGCTTAGCAGTTCATCTGTTTTATTCTCCAGTGAACGTCTATTAGCCAGAACAATAGAAGGCATGTGTGGCTTAGCTGTGAGTCTTGCCAGGCCATTAAGCACTGGAAAATAAATGTCCAGAAAAATTATTAGCACGGATCATCCCTGGGTCAGGTCTGCTGACTCTTGCAGGTTGGCCTCACCAGCACTCAAATATATATTTACTGGTTCTTTTGTCCCAGGTCCGTCCGAGCACCTTCTGCGAGCTGTGGGTGAGAGACACGGAGTACGTACAGAACCAGTGTGTGGCGCTGGCGGCGTACGTCGCATCCTGCCACAAATTCAACATCTGTATCGAGTGGAGGAGGCCCGAGCACTGCCGTAAGAACTCGCTTTTCCACGGGACCGCCGTACACTGACTCAATGTTTAGATTATTAGTTTGAAGACATGACAGTTGCTAATCAGCTCTGTGGAAACAACTGACCTTAGTGCGGATATCAAAGTGTTTATTTATTTGTTTATTTGACCGGGACAGTACAAGAAAACATTGCCAACTCGGTGGCCGATGTTATGTAAATAAGGCGTCTAGCCGTAGGCTAACTTGCAGCCCCCGTCCCTAGTTAGGCTTTTCAAAGGGTTTAAATGAACAGAAAGATGAAAAATCAGTAAGAAGCATCAAACAATACAACAACAAAAAGAAAGAAGAGAAGACATGTCTGATCACTTCCCATCCCAAGTCCAGCCATACAGTTCAGTGCTCACACTTTTGTTTGTTCTTTAGCCACAGCTTCAGCTTTTGTGAGAAAGTCTCAGGTCCATTTTGGACTTTAGCTCCAGTGGCAAAGAGTTCCATAACTGTGTCCCTTTCACTGAGAACACAGACTGACCCAGAGCAGTTTTGCACCACTTCAGTCTGCAGTTCCCGCTGACTCCAGCTCTGGTGCTCACTCCTTGATTAGTGTATTTTTGTACTAATTGACACATTACAGACGGAGCAAGGCCTTTAAGACACTTGAATATATTTTTTATAAAAGACAAACTGATGAGGCTATCGAATGTCATCATTTTATATTTTTGATAGTGCAGTGATGCCCCTTCATTGGTTTTTGATCAAACACTTTAAGTGTTTGCTTGTAGAGTGATGTTAAAGGCTTTAGGACCCATTTTAGGGTTTTCAACATTTCCAACAAGTATTGCTAACGCACCCAAAGGGCTCCCATTTAACTTCAATTAAAAATCTTCATCTTGTGCAGCAGTAGTAAGGGTCCTCGCAGTTGCAGAACTAGGCATGTCCACAAGATGGTGATGTAGACACTCTTCAGTGTGTAAATCCACAAATAAAGGCAAGGCAACTTTATTTATACCGCGCATTTCGTACACAAGGCAACTCAATGCGCCTAAACTTGAGCCAATGTTCTTTAGAGGACCTGGATTTAGTTGTATGTCACCGCAGGAGTAAAAGGAGAAGCAAAGTACAGAAGGATCCATTTTTCCTGCTCCTCAGTTGTTTAGACTTGCTCGTGGTGCAAAGTTCTTGTTTATTTTGCCAGCAAGTGGACATATCCTGCACATTTGGCTTAAAAACATTCTTTAGGGTGCCTCAGTATTTTTTTCTGTTTTATAATTTGAAATAATGTGACTGTAAGGATAAGACAGTGACTCTGATACACAGGGGCCAGGGCTGGTGAGGAGCTTGCATAGAACTCCCTCTGTAGGTAGTAGTGTGAATAAATAATAATAATTAATAAATCATCTCGAGCCAGAGTAACACCATATTTTAAAGCTAAGACCCACAAAACTGATCTAAACTGATCCTTTACCTTGCGTTGTTTTCGCGTTATCGTCACCTTTTTCACGTTCTTTTGCATCTCATTACACAGACATTAAAAAAAACGTTAAAACAGTGCTGTTCACAAACGGTCTCCTTCTACTTTGACAGAGCGTGAGTTGTTTTGTAAAGAGGAATGGGCTAAAATGTCAGTCTCTAGATGTGCAAACCTTGTAGAGTCAAACCCCAGAAGACTAGAATTATACTGAGAGTAGATTACACACAGGTGGCCTCTATTTAATGGTTAGGACAAGGTGTGAACATTCTGCAGTCATTAGGAATGTTATAAAGGCAATTTAATGCACTCAGAAAATGCTGTATGAATACTTATGCACGCCCCACTTTTCTATTTTAAAAAAAATTACAGAATCGTGTATCATTTTGCTTTCACTTCACAGTTGTCTGTTACTTGTGTGTGAACTTTCAGTAAAAAATTCTAAATAAAATCTTTATGTTTAGCGTTGTAAACATGACAAAATGTGCAAAGGTTCAAGGTGTATTAGTACTTTCGAGAGGCACTGTCTGCCCTATGTACAGTGTTTTCGAGCTCTAACCTAATCCAAACCTTTGGGTTCAGTTAAAGCCTGGTTTCTGGTTTCCCTCTCCTCTGCAGCCTTTGTGTGCCCTGACGGTCTGCAGTACCAGTCCTGCCTCCGGGCCTGCTCCGCCCCTTCCTGCCCCAGCCAAGACTTCGACTTCGACTCGGACCCGGACCAGTGCTCGGGTCTGAGCGAGGGCTGCGTGTGTCCAGAGGGAACGCTCCTGCACAGGCCGTACTCCGCGCTGTGCGTTCGGCCTGACAAGTGCGGTGAGGAATGCATTCAATTAAAATGATACAACATCATCAATCCTTAATCACAGCAGGTACAGGGAAGATGTCCTTTTGCTGCCACCCTGTTGTTAGAAACATAAATGCTGCACTTATTGAAACAATGCCGTGCAGCGAATGTCCTGGAATCAAAGCTAAAGGCTTTTTTTGTTTGGTCAGGCATTCAAGGTTTCTATCAGTACATTAATAGTGTAGATACAGGTCCTTAAATGTCACTATAAAAGTATTAAGTTGCATTCAAACTGGCATGGAATATACATTTATTGAAAAATAATGCAATGTCAATTTGATGTATAAAGCACATTTAAAAACAACCTCAGTTGACCAAAGTGTTGTACAGGTACAGTAAAGATGTGCACAATATATACAAAACCTAAACAGGTCATATAAAAGGCACACACTGATAAGGATGAGGACAACTGTGTCTGATCCACAGGCTGCTCCAAAGTTTCCGGGCCACCACTGAGAAGGCTCAGTCTCCACTGGACACAGGTCTGCAGACCTCAGAGCCCTGGAAGGACAGTAGAGCTGCAGCAACTCTGACAAATACCAATTTAGACACTTGAACACAATCAGCAGAATTTTAACATTTGCTTGACTTGAGTTACTGCATAAGTTTGTCAAAATTACAGATAGTCCAAAACACCTTCAGTTGCAGGTTTGGCTGAATTTGGCAAGACACGTTTATTTGTAGAGCACAATTCATACAGACAATAGTTTGGGAGGAATAAAATGCCACTTACATGTAGACCTCTAACTAACAGCTTTTCTTTTCACAAATGCTGCGTTTACAAAATAGATCACTGGCGGAAAAATACAGTAAAATAATTAGATAGCCCAGCTTTTCCCCAGTATCGCCAGTGTCTGTATAATCCTCATAACCCTGTCTCTCTGTGTGTCACAGCGTGCACGGACAGCGCGGGGCTGCCTCGCTCTCACGGCGAGGTGTGGAAGGCCTCGCACGATGCCTGCTGCATGTACCGCTGCGAGAACGACACCATCGTCCCCGTGGAGTTCAACTGCTCCAGCGCAGTGCCCCAGTGCCACAGACAGGGGGAGGTAGTGATCAGCCTGGCCGACGACAACAGCTGCTGCCCTCACAAACTCTGCGGTCAGTCTCTTTAGTTATGTCAATGGTGCTCAAAGTACAGACACTGATCAAACATTAGTCCCATAAAAGTAAAAGTTGCTCTGCCTTGTTTTAATTAATAAAAAAGAATTACATTTGATCATGCCAAATTTAAGGCCTTAAAAGCAGTACATTAAACAAAAAGTCATTATTTATTTATTTACTTACATTTTCTTTCATCCTTGTGTTAAAAATTGTTGCATAATATTTTTGGTCAAAATGAGGAGTTTGGTTCCAAAACGCTATAAGCGCCATTTAAAAAAAAAATGAGTTAGCGCCAAAATCAGAAGTGTATTTGGCCATTATTGAAAAGCCAATAAGAAATTTTCCGCAAAACGCGATAACCGCCGTATTATATTGCCCTGCAACCTCCGTTTCTTTCCAAGCAGCGATAAGCGCCCATTCCGTTTCTTAGCAGAACGACACAAATCCACTCAACCAATCACAGCGCACCATTCTTCGTCGTGGAGGTGGCGCCCTGAGCGGAACCGGCATTATAAACGTCTTGATAACAGTGAGGTAAAATATAGAGAAAAGAAAAGCGAGCCGTCACCACCGAATACAACTTGTGTGTAGACCATCCGACGAAAGTCCCGGTCTGCAAGGCCACCTTTTGCAGCGTATTGGATGAGTTAAATGTTATTAACGAAATGTTTACTAGAACTGAAGATGAAGTTATTTCTGTCTGTTGTGTGCGTATCATTGGGTTATCTGACGGGAGAGCGAGACTTGACTTGACTTGGGACTTGCTGTTTGACTTGAGACTTAACTTGTACTTGAGGCCAATGACTCTCAATGACTTGCTGTGACTTTATAGTTATTATTTATTTGAGCGTACCTGTTGAAAGAACAGGATTCATTGCGTAAAAGCGGCGCATCTATGTTTACATATGGTAATTAGCCACATGCTTTTTCTGTTTCCCGGCGGAGCGCGTCTAATCAATACAGCGCGGAAAAGGCAGGAGGAAATGTGTGTTTCTTTGGATGCATTAAAAGTTTTCTACAGTGAGTGAAGAGGTGAAGATTCATAGACATTTATTAAGGACAGGAAAACGTTTGAAACAATGACTGAAGCTACGGCACAGACGGGAGCCTCCAGAACGACGATGCGTAAGAGCTGGATTATTAACAGAAATCTTGGGGGCTTTTCGTTGTCGGTGTTTTCTCACTAAAGTTACAGCATTTAGTTGTTGTTTTCCGCAACCACACAGAGCCCAGTGACAGCGGGACTGAAGGCTGTGCGGAATCGACTTTGAGCAGGGGCGAATCCGAGTATACAGGGGCTGGGGCATTACAGGGGAACCCCTGACAGAAACACTGCCAGAAACTAACAAAACATAACATATGTTATATTTATCTTTCAGACTGCAGGAAAAAGCAGCTCATGTTTAAAAGATTGTTTAAAAAAAAATTGAAGTAGGCCCCCCGGGCCCCCTTCCTTAAAATGTTGTACATAGACTGGAGCGATAGACTTTGTGGCGATATTAATTAGACTTTAAATCCAAATCAATTAGATTTTTAAAAGTTTGATTTTAGGCTACATTTTCAAAATCGCTAAATCTTGAGAAAGCTCTTTATATTTTAAAGTAAATTAAACACATTTTGAAAAGAAGAATTAGGCTTAACGCTGACCTTTGTGACTTACCGACTAAAGAAAGATTTGACTTGACTTGACAAAAGCTATGACTCGACTTGACTCGACCCCATGACCAATCGACTTGGACCTTCACGACTTGACTCGAGACTTGCATTTAGTGACTTACTCCCACAGGATAGAACATGCAGTGAAATTCGGCTTTAATGTGCAAGGATGAATTTGTTGGTGTGGAAAGTGTGGGAGAACGAGATTGGGAGTAAGGGAAAGAGTGTGTAGGTGCACATGCCTGGTGAAGCATGGATTTATAGCGTTTTGAGAAGAAATCTTCTGTTTTTTACAATAAATGTTAAAATATCCAAACCTGAGTTTTAAGTGTTATTGTTATTACAATCCTGAAATCCTATTATGGGAGTTTAGAAACAGAACATTGTGGTTTTCATCCGCCCACGACTCTACGCTATGTTTACAAAAAGAGATGCAGTGGATTTATAGCGTTTTGACAAAAAAATCATCTGATTTTTCAAATAAATCTTGAAATATTAAAATCTAGATTTGAAATGTTATTGTTATTACAACCTTGAGATGCTGTATAGGAGTTTGGAAAAGAAAATTATGGTTTTCATCATACCACTTTCTTGCTAAAGAAAACACATTTTTACTCAAATTACTCAAAATGGATTTATAGCATTTTGGAACCAAACTCCTCAAATATACTTTAACTCGCGCTATTTAAAGTCATTTTGGCAGTATAGCACAGTTTGTGTCAATAGCAACAAGCTGTTGCTGTGGTAACGCTCACCATTTGCGGCGCCTCCACATCAGCACCTGAACCCAAACATAATGATTAAGAAACAGTGGGCGAGCAGTTCGCTTCGTGCCTCTTTAGCTGCTCCATGCGTCGCTCGATCCGTGTTCTACCTCCTGCACCACGCCTCTCCTCTCTCGGTCCTTCTGTGTTGATCCAAATCCATGCTTTCTCAGCTGCCGTGCGAAAAGCAAAGTGAAACCATGCTGTGTTAAACAGTGATGTAGCTGCTTTTAGAGAGAGACGCTCAGAGACAGAGCAGAGCTGCGTCAAAGCAAAAAATATTCCGTAAATGATGGAAACATTTTGATAATTGTGACCTTTGTTTTCAAGTGACATTTAACTGAACTATATTATCTGCTGTCAGAAATAAACATGTTGAGTGTTGAAGTGCAGGTGGCGGCCGACAGCAATAACACAAAACAGCGTGTCCAAAACCACAAGATGGAGTTTCTTTGCAAAAAAAGTTATTTTTTATTCTTGTTTATTATGACTTATATAAACTTAGAGTATGCATAGTGACAGGACAACACTAATATATTCTTCTTGGCCTATTTAATGAAATATTTGCTTTAATAATAGATCAAATTAGGTAAGAAACGATAGAAGATAAATGGCACGATAGACACTTTTCTATCGTGTCCATGATATATGGATCGTCCAGTGTTGGGAACGTTACTTTAAAAAAGTAATTAGTTAGTGATCTCATTTCAAAAGTCAGTTGAAATGAGTAGAACAGACAGGTGTTTGTATTTATGTACTATCATGTAAAAGATAATTGAATGAACTGAATGGGGGTAGAGTGGGGGGGGGCCTCTGTGACTGACAGCGTGAGACTCCGCCCACCCCCTGCTCCTGCTGCATGAGCTGACACCGTGGCGCTCATTCAGTCAAATTGTAACGTGCCACTTTGTTTACCCAGTAACGATAACGGCGTTGTAACAACGGGGAGAATAATGGATTAGATTACTCCGTTACTGAGAAATTTAAAAGAACGGCGTTCAGTAACGAACACTGGTATCGTCATATCGCACAGCACTACCTGCCATGGACCCTCCTCTTTGGTTTGCGAGGCCCTGAACTGTGCTAGAAACATGCCCCACGTCCCAATGCTTAAATTGCAGGCATAAAGATCACCCAGCAGCTCAACTTCAACCGTGGTTTGGTCGTTTGATAGATCCATTCAGATGTGCACTGCTGCTCCCTGTGACTGAGCACAGAACCATATACAGAAAGTTTAGTCCTAGTTTAGACCGTGTAGGATCTGCTTTAGACCTGGTTCTGTCCAGGACATGGTTAGACCTGAATTCCCAGCTCTACTTAGTCTGAGACGGACTGGATCAATGCCCACTCATTATAAATGACTTTCTACCAATTTGGTCTAAATATTCTTCAAATAAATACCTCAGACTGAGGGGAAACAGCTCCCCAGAGGCGTAGGAGGATGTTCATCAAATCAAATCAAATCAAACTTTATTTATAGAGCGCTTTTCATACAAAATGTAACACAAAGTGCTTTACAGTGCTTAAAAATCATTAAAAATAATAAAAATCGTCCCCACCAGTAAATATACATAAATAACTACAACCCCACCACCCACCACCCGCACACACAGACACACAGACGTACAGACAGCCCAGCAGTTAAAAGTCTTAAATAAAAATGGACATAGAGTTGAGTACGTAAGGCTGGGTACAGATGGACCGAAAGAGGAAACATCATCCAAGGAGCCGTCTGCACCAGGAGCAGCCCAGGGTACGTTGTTGAGGGTACTTGTATGAAAGCGTGATCTCTAGTTTTCCAACGTAAAAGACCGCGTGTCCCTTTTCGTTCCAAAGTTACGTCCAAAAGCCGGCGATGTTATATTTGTCATTCAAACGTCGTGGCGCAATAGAAGATGTGCTCATGAGTAAAGCGCATATCAAAAACTCTAACATAAGTGCAGCACTGTAGTAAATCTGCTTTGTTTCTCTTACAGTGTGTAACCAGAGCCTGTGTGAGCTGCCTCCACCCGACTGTAAATACGGAGAGAAGCTGGTGTCGTACTTCAGACAGGACTCGTGCTGCCCGCTGTTCTCCTGCGGTCAGTCTGACCTTAACACGCCTCAGGTTAAATGTACTTCTAACATCAGCGTGACGTGTCCCGGTGTGTGTTCCCAGAGTGTGACCCGGAGCTGTGCGAGTCTGTGGTCCCCTCGTGTCGGGACGATCAGACGCTGGTCTCCACCAGAGCCGACGCTTGCTGCCTGGCTCACATCTGCAGTGAGTACAACTGAACACTGCAACTACAACTGCTTTAACTCCATCAGAGTAAAAAGCAGAGGCGCCAGAGAGCGGGGATTTTTTCTTATCAGAGTAACATCCAAAATATGAAATGTGCAAATTTATTTAAAACCACACCTCATATCATCTCACCCAAGAAAATGTAATAAAACACGGGCTTTGATATTTATTTTGTTGAAAAATCCCCAAAAACTATCAAACAAACATGCATGTCAGCTCTCCTCAGACCTGAGGAGAGGAGACGTCTCCAGCTCGTCTCCATGGAGATGTCGACTAAAAGCAGCCAAATATGAGATTTGGTTAGATCCTCATCCAAATCCAGTCCTTGATTACCCACTGCAAAACTAGCCTTTCCTGTGTCGAGGTGGGTTTGTATTGAATCCAAAATGTTATGCAGTGTGGCTTTAAATGGTTCAAATTCCCCACAGATGCTTGGAAAAAGGGATAGGGCGGCACGGTAGCACAGCGGTTAGCGCTCTCACTTCACAGCTAGAAGGTCCGGGTTTGATTCCCACCAGAACAGGGCCTTTCTGTGTGGAGTTTGCATATTCTCCCCGTGTCTGTGTAGGTTTCCTCTGGGTACTCCGGTTTCCCCTACCACTAAAAACATGTACAATAGGCCAGGATGTTTGAGAGTGCATATGGGGGACAACGGATGGAAATTAGCCCAAGGCTACGATCCGGTGTGGCTCTTTTACATGCATGAGAGACCCATGTATGTTCATTAACATGCACTGTCCCGACCAAATAAATAAATAAAACATAGACATAAAACTCTTGTTTAATTGATTGATTGTTTATTCCGAGTTTACTGTGCACATGACCCCACATTATTATGTGCATTTTTTACAACATTTCAACATACATATATACATGCAGGTATTAAAGTGGTCCGGAAGCCTCCGGTACTGAGTTCCGCCTCCTTGGGTAGTGACAAAAGAAAAGAAAATTGTGTCTGTATATTTGTTGTTGTATATTCATCAACAACAAATATACAAAGAAGAAAAAGAGCGCAAGGACATTGTTGTTAATTTGCTGAAGCTGCGCTGGACAGAAGTCCACTCTTCAGAGAGAAACTGGAGAAATAATCATCGGCAGCTCAGTCCACTCTCGATGTGCACAGGTTTAATGCGCCTCAATCTAACAGCATTTGTCATGAAATCATCAATTCTACGGACATAAACTCATCCATAAACGAGTCTACTTTTCCAAAGCTTTTGCCCACTTTTAATTTGACAACAATCGGCCTTTTATTTTGGGTTTAGAGATTAATTTAGGAATCATAATGAAGAGAAAATGCAATAAGACAGTGCGCGGTTACGGCTCAATGTCGGCATTTTTCACACAATCTTTCCTCTGATCTGATTCTTTGAATCTGTTTAAAAGCAACAAATAAAGTCAGGAATCCTTGCTGACGTTTAGTCTTAAGGAGTCTGGACTGAGGTGCAGCTACAGACAGAGGAAGAACAGGGGCGGAGCTGACACAAGCAGGAGAGGGACAACAGAGGAAAAATAACACAATCAAACTAGTCAGCATAATAATCATCAAATAAAAGGATTGCTGTCATCATTTTCATTTTTCCAATTCCGTTTTACCTGCGTCGCTGGGTCATTCTGTGTGTATAGTGTGACTTTTACCGTCCTCAGTATTCACTTGACTGATCCTCTCCTGTGCCTCCAGTGTGTACGTCGTGCTCAGAGTCGCCCCCTGTCTGTCAGGAGGGAGAGGTGCTGACTGTGGACTCCAACACGACAGAGCGCTGCTGCCCGCTGTACCAGTGCGGTCAGTGTCACGTCTTTATCATCATCGTCCTGTATCTTTGAACGAACCTAACACTGGCCTTTGCCTCTTTAGTGTGTGAGCCGCAGCGCTGCCCAGAGACCAGCTGCCCTCTTGGGATGAGCCCGGCCTCCAGCGCGGTCCCGGGACGCTGCTGCCCCAGACAGACATGTGGTAACCAAAAACAAAATCCATCTTTTGTAACACCAACATCCACATGATAAAAACACAGATGGTGAGATGACTCTTGTTTTGTTTGTAGATTGTGCCTGTGACAAGATCGCCTCTCCAAAATGCGCCCTGGTAAAAATATACTTAATTACTGTTAAATGACACATTTATTTTACTGACACTTCTGCCTTTGTGGTTGAAAACTGGAATATAGTTTTCTGACTGATATTGTCATGTTAATGAGGCTGCAGTGGTGTCAGACAGTGTTGATTTTGCCATACCATACTTTTACATTTGAGTATTATCCCGTGAATCTCCCATCTCATAACAACATAAAAACAACAACAACTGCCTCTCCAAAGTGAACTCTGTCACTTGCCTCTTGCCGAGAACTAGCCTGGGTGGCAGTTGCTGCTGGGTCAACCGAGCTGTCAAGTCTCTTAGTTGACCCGTCTTGGAGCTCTGTTGGGGTGGTGGGACGGCTCGCAGCAGTTACAAATGTTACCTTATTTTCAAGTCCAAAACCTGACGGGTATGAACATATTTCACTGAAGGTTTAGTCTTAGTCTTTGTAGTGGGAAAAAAATAAGTCTTTGTTGGAAGCTCTGATGAGTTATATAAAATAAAGATCCAGTTTAGTGAAGTCTCATTTACTCGTTTTAATTTAGTTTTAGTCTAACTTTAGTGACAAAAATATGACTTTGACTTAACGACAAAATATTTGAGTTTAACGCTGATATTTACTTCATATTGTTTTTTCAGGGCGAGACGATGCAGCTGGACCGGGCCTTTATGGCTGACCCCCAAAACCAGTGCAACTGCAATCGATACAAATGTGGTCAGTGAAAGTCCTCCCTTCTCTGCACATGTCCAAACCAAACCAACTGATGATGACCCTCTCCCTCCTCTGCTGCAGTGGTGGAGGCGGGCTGCGTGTTCTCCGAGCGCGGGCTGCTGCTGCGCCCGGGCCAGACGCTGGTGGAGCACGGTGAGGAGGGCGTGTGCTTCAGCCGCCAGTGCAGCCGCTCCATCGACTCCAGCACCGGCCTCCACATCATGAGGACCACCACCCACAACTGCACCGCCGGCTGCCTGCAGGTGACAGACATTTAGTCCACGGAATCTAACATTAATGTAGTCAACATTACATCTATAGGGCATTTTCTACAGGCAGGCACGACTCAGCCCAGTGCCTGGTCAACCCGGTTTGGCAAGCTTCTCCACAGCGGAGGCCAGGGTCAAACCTGGCTTTGGTGCTAAACTGTGACTAATGTGACGTGAACAGATGCTGGCCTCTGTTTGGCAAACATCATACCACTGTTCTAAAAGGGGATTTTGCCGATATTAGCATTTAGCCGCAGTTAGCGCAACTTTAGCTGGTGTTGGCATAACATTTGTAGCTTACCTTCATAAGCAACATGCAACTGCGGTTATTTTGTTCTTTATTTATTTTCACATAAATAACACAGAAATGTTGATTACATAAAAATAAAAACATGATGGAGTGTGACAGAAACCCCAAAGGGCTTATACTTTGCATCACACCCCTAAACAAATTACACAGCTCAATGTTGACAGAGAGATGTTGTGTTGTCTTGTGAAAAACAAGCATGTACTGGGTCGATATGTGCACGTAGATCGTGGTGTGCGCGATAGAGGAACAATGCCTTATATGGTTGTTTTCAAACACATTTAATGATATTGTGTGCTTCATGTTTCTTCTGCCACATGGACAAAGCACATGGTTCTGTTTTTTAGATGATACAACTATTTATAATAACGCCTATTTTAATACATCTTTTATTATTGTCTTTTTGGTTAAAACTGATGTAAAATGCAAAGAAAAGCTTAATTTTGATGCAAAAATATATCATTTTAAGAAGAAAATTCTGGAAAATTGTCTCGAAATCAGGCATTTTAGCAACAATCACAAAATCCTGGAGGAACTGAATAGAGTTTATAGCTTATATTCTATTAGAGATCATCAAAAATAATAACAAAATGTGAAGCCTAACTGGACTGTCATTTATGTGCAGCAGTGGTACCCTGGTGGTATGCAGCATGCCCCAAGGGGTACACAAAGAAATGTTTGAGAAAAAAAATGAACTGCAATTATTCATACAATTCATACATTGATAGTGTTTGTTCTGTGACTTGCACTATAGAAACGGATTTGGGGGCAAGGGCAGGTCATGCAGTTCAAACAGAGGACATTATAAGGATAAATATGTTCAGTTATTTACAAAGCAACACCTGTTTAATGGATCCTGACACTTGGCTCAGTCATGCACCAGGAGATCTGTAGGGTCTAATGATCACATTGTTGATTGGATTTTAACCAGTTTTTTAAATGAGTGAGAGGGATGCTGTTCCAGATGTTACAGCCCCAAACTGAAAGAAATGTCTGGCCAAAGGTGGTCCGTCTGAAGGGTACTTCAGTCTCTTCTAACCGTAGCTTGAGTGGCTCATAAACATACACACCTGAACGACAACTTAAACCAGCGCATTCGGATCTGTAGCTGACAGCGGTTTGACAGTGAGAGGCAGAACGCAGAGTCCAGCTCCAAACTAGTGTCAGTAGACTCTATAATCTAGATATGTGGGGTGTTTTTTGACTTTTAATGCGGGTTTGGATGCCTGGCATGATACCTGGCATGGAGCTCTCTGAGGCGACTCGAACAAACTTTTCTCTGCAATAACTGTCTCTTTTCCCTCAGAATCAGATCTATGTTCCTCCCAAAGACCAGTCCACGTGCTGCGGCTCCTGCAAAAACATCTCCTGTTCGTACGAGCACGACAACGGCACCACGGCCCTCTACAAGGTCACAAGTCATTTTCTATCATTTTTGAAACACGCCAGTGCACATGCATTTAAATAATATTCACATTTGACTTGAAATTAGATCTCTTTTTTTTACAAAAAATAAATAAATAAATCCTTTCCAGTCCATTCCTAGTCGGCCCCAAAGGCTTTACATTTCTACAGACGCCCGATGAGTCAAATGTGATCACTGTCTTGTCAAAGCCACGACTGCATCAAGTAGGGACAGTAGAGGGACCGGCGATGGTTTTCTGGTGTATTTTTGCGATTATCTTCAAACACAATGATCACAATTATTATAAAATGGGGCGATCAATTAATTGCCGCACTTTTTAACGCGATTAGCGATATTATTGTTTATCGTTTCATTCCTAGTATCAAGTCACACATTTATTGTCTTTTTTTTGTGACCAAATGATTGCCTTTTGAACAACAGCTTTTTGCTCCACCTTTTTACGTGGTGGCAAAGCCGGTGCTGGCCTTTCTGGGGCCCTAAGCAAAATTCCATGAAGAAGCCCTTCTGCACACTTCCCAAGGCTGTATGCTTCAACCCAGCCCTGTTTGACCACTTTCTCTTCAAGCTGACAGCACCAAAAACAGATCCAAAACTCTGAAATGTGTGTGGTTTACCTTTAAACTCTGTGTTGTAACTTTTAAGAGTAAGAGTAAGAGTTTGAATTAATGCCTGTCTTGTTTCTGTTGTGTGATTTATTGATTGATTGGTTTCATTCTGTTTTCCTTGTATTTATCCTGTGTATCTCCCTGCAGCCCGGCCGCTCGTGGATGTCCAACTGTGTGAAGTTTGACTGCGCAGACACTCAGTCCGGTTCCACTCTGATCTCATACCCCATCAGCTGCCCCCCATTCAACGAGACCGACTGCCTCAAGGTAAAACCGCCTTTCAGCGTCATTCTGCACGTGTTTTCAAGATCTAACCTTCCCAACAGGAACGTAAAGTCTTCTGCAGACAATAAAGCTCCTGCTAACCCTGTAGTTCGGGGGTCGCTAATCACTAATAGATGACACTGGGCCATTCAACTGGGGAATGTGGGAAACTGGGGTGGGTTGACTCACAGAAACTACACAAAAGAAAAATCTCTGGAGAACTGGTAGGCCCCAGGAAACCGGCTGGAACTCTATCGTGGCTTCATTGAAATATTTGCCGCTGTTTCAGATGGGTGCATCCGTGGTGAGTTACATGGACGGCTGCTGCAGGACCTGTGAGTATCGCTGGTAGCGCTGTTAGCTTCTTTGTTCATTAGCATTGTTAGCGTTAGCGCTGTAGCCTCGACATGTGTGCAACATGTCTCCTCTCGGTCAAAGCTTCTCTCACACCACAATGTAGTGAGTCAATAGAAACACAGTGTTTAAATCGTAAAGGCATGCCGGACAGATGGAACCAATCAGAGCTAAAGGATAGTTTTCCCTGTGAGCTAGTGCTGGGTGATATGGAAAAAATCATTTATCACAATATGGGCTATTTTATGTCATGATAACGATATACAAGTGGAACTAGGAAAATTTGAATATAAGCCTCAGTGTCATCTGCTCATCAATATTAAGACTCATATTACACTAATACAAATGTAAATTGAAGCTTATTATTTGCATTTTCTCCATTTTAATGTAATGATTAAGAAACAGTGGGCGAGCAGTTCGCTTCGTGCCTCTTTAGCTGCTCCATGCGTCGCTCGATCCGTGTTCTACCTCCTGCACCACGCCTCTCCTCTCTCGGTCCTTCTGTGTTTATCCAAATCCATGCTCTCACAGCTTCGTTGTGAGATCCATTGCGGCACTAAAAACCTGTTAGGTTTCTGAACTTGCTGTGCGAAAAGCAAAGCAAAACCACGAGGTGTTAAACAGTGATGTAGCTGCTTTTAGAGAGAGAGCCCCACTGACAGAGCAGAGCTGCGTCAAAGCTAAAAATATTCCGTAAATGACGTAGACTTTTCGGTTATTGTAACCTCTGTTTTAAAGTGACATTTAACTGAACTATATTATCTGCTGTCAGAAATAAACATGTTGAGTGTTGTAGTGGGGGTGTATGTACGTCCACGAGATGTCACTGTTGCTACAGCAGGTGCGGTGGCGGCGGACAGCAATAACGTAAAGTAACGTGATGTCGCAAAAGCCACAAGACGGAGTTTCTTTGTGGAAAAGTTCTTGTTTATTCTTGTTTATTATCACTTATATAAACTTAGAGGATGCATAGTGATAACACTAATATAATATTTGTGGCCTGTTCAAATATTTGCTTTAATAATTAAAAAATTCATTTAATTAGGTTAGAAACGATAGACGCGATAGAGAAAGGGCACGATAGACACTTTTCTATCGTCCCTAAGATATCTATCGTCATATCACCCAGCACTACTGTGAGCTACATTTACGTAATAAAAATGTCAGAGAGCAACTTCTGCATCAATAACACTTGTGTTACTGAGAGACTAAGGCACAAGGGTATTTCAGCACCATTAATGGCTTCCTACCTCACTTTTCTTTCTTGTAGTCCTTCTTGTTATGCTTCTTTAGTATACAGAATTGTAAACTCAGACGTTTGTGGAAATAATGCTTTGCATCTAATTATAAAACATTTGTAATGATTTCATGTTAAGGCTAGTTGTCAGGCTAGTTTTCTAGCATTTCTGTGACAGTGACTCTGAAAATTGGGGACGGTAAGAAGTGCGGGAAATGTTTTTTTCTCTACAAATGCGTGGAAAATCAAGACCAATATATCACGGGGGTCATCCCTCTGGCTCTGTGACTGGAGTTTTTGTTTTCGTTTTTTGTAAAGCAGTTGCATCTGGGACCTGGCGACAAACCAAGTTTCTCAGACCTGACCTGTCAGTCACAATCACAAGACAATTTTTAGACACTAAGGCTCTGATTGGTTCCCTCTGGAGGCGTTTTCTCTTCTTTGTGTTTCTATTGGCTGGTCAGAGAAGTGGGAGCTGTCGCTTCTTGTCAGAGCAGGACTGTGACTATAACGATGCTGTGGGTGTTTTGTTTTTACCATTTATTCGTTTTGAAAAATAATTGATATTTTTCCCCGCCATGATATTGCACACAATGATTGACAGATATATGCACACACATTGTTAGCTGAAAAGGAGCAGATAAGAAGAATAACCTCTGCTCCTTGGTTGTCTGATTGTGTCCGTGTCGCAGGTAATGGCCTCGCTCTCCTCCCTTTCCCCGTTAGCCCCGTCTCTCCCACAGTCAACACAAACTGTGAACGAGGTACACGCCCGCTCAGACCATTGTTGATCTTCGACAATGTACTCCCCGAAAACTGGCAGAAATCGAACAGGAACAAAGAAAAAGCCGCAATGTATAAAGTTTGCTCGTCTTGGTGCCATTTGAAATAGTGTATTCCCCGGTGTTGAAAATCTTTTTGTCATACGACTAACTGAAAATCAAACATTACTGTACACCAGTAACTGCTTCATACAAAAGTCATGTCTTCCACTGAACACTTACCCTGCTTTCATTTGCTGTCAGCTTAAACTACATATACTTTAAAATATCAAACGTAAATCCAAATAAAACTGGTCAATTTAATAAGTATCACTTTTGTTTTGGGTAAAATTAAAAGATTTATTTTTATTTACAGTATTTATTTGGTTTATCTTGATCCAAGAGGATTTTGTTTCCCCATTGTACACCTCTATGAGCCGTGCAGCACAATTACAGCGCGGCCACTAATTGACAGCATCCATGATGCACCAGTCAAAAAACAAGTCCACCCTTTGAGAAAACGACTGCTCTATCCGCCTGACGTGCATTTGAAAGCAGCTTTAGGTTTACCTTTAAAAGAACGGTACGAATGCAGAAGCATAGGAGTCATATAATGTTAAAATGCCAAAAAACATTCATTCTACTCTCACTTCCTGTCTTGTTAGCTCCGCCCCGCCCTGAGGATCATGTGACAGCTGCTTTGGCTCTGTGGGCAGTACATTGTTGACTTTCAACAATGTACTGTGGTAGACCTGTAGAGGGGCCTAGACTGTGCATGTGTTTGTCATTGGGGTAATGCTGCTGTTCCGCCTGTAGAGGGAGCATTTGGGTGATATGGCAAAAAATATTTAGATGTATTTTTTCCATATTGATTGATATCAGAGTATATCACTTTGGAATTTATGCTTTTAGTTGAGAATCTACAAACCTTTTCTGCTGCACAAAACCTTTGAACTGGCCTTGTTTTTCTGAAAACATTATACGGGTAACAAGAACTCAAATTGAATGCTCTCTAATGCCCAAACACAATATTTCCAACGCCTCAAATGCCAAAGTTCGATGCATTTATCTTAAAGATTAGTACAATTTCAGCAAGACTCACTGTTGAATGTGTGTGTGTTTTGGTTTTTTGGACAAATCATTTTTGCTGATGATCAGAATTATTTGTGACGCAGAACCATGTGGACGCCTCTTCTCTTTCTTTTCTGTTTGAACGTCTCTGAAAGTACATCTAAAGTTGAGGTTAAAGGTGTTAAACGTGTCTCTCTGCTGAACAGGTAAAGAGGACGGAAAGTCATGTCAAAAAGTCACTGTGAGAATGACCATCAGGAAAAACGACTGCCGCAGCAATCACCCGGTGAGTGCCGCCTTAAATCATGCACTGTGCCAACACTAAAACTGGACAAGGCAACGTCAGGTCCATGGGCCGGCAGTCAGCATGCATCTCCTGACCCTTACGATGATTTTTAGAAATATATTTACACAATAGTGATTTCTTCTAAAATACTGACATACTGTTAATTTTATCGAACAATCCGTCAGAAAATTCCCAGACCCTCCTTTTAGGCCCATATGATGGTCAATAATGTTTGTATATGAATATAATGAATACAAGGATTGTATTATGATTAGTGGGTATCTTAACTCTGTCCCGTTTCAGGTGAACATCGTGTCGTGCGACGGTAAATGTCCCTCGGCGAGCATCTATAACTACAACATCAACACGTACGCGCGCTTCTGCAAGTGCTGCCGAGAGACCGCACTCCAGCGCCGAACCGTGCATCTCTACTGCAGCAGCAACTCCACCTGGGTCAACTACGGCATCCAGGAGCCCACCGACTGCTCCTGCCAGTGGTCCTAACCCCGCCTCCAGCTCCTGACAGTGATCCTAACCCCGCCCACTACTCCTGACAGGGATCATAACCCCGCCCCCTGCTCCTGACAGTGATCGTAACCCTGCCCCCTGCTCCTGACAGTGATCATAACCACACACCCTACTCCTGCCAGTGGTCCTAACCCCACCCCCAGCTCCTGACAGTGATCCTAACCCCGCCCCTACTCCTGACAGTGTTCGTAACCCTGCGCCTGCCAGTGATCATAACCCCACCCCCTACTCCTGACAAGGATCAACCCCGCCCACTACTCCTGACAGGGATCGTAACCCCGCCCCCTGCTCCTGACAGTGATTCTAACCCTGCTCCTGACAGTGATCATAACCACACCCTCTACTCCTGCCAGTGGTCCTAACCCCACCCCCAGCTCCTGACAGTGATCCTAACCCCGCCCCCTACTCCTGACAGTGTTCGTAACCCCGCCACTGCTCCTGACAGTGATCATAACCCCACCCCCTGCTCCTGACAGTGATAATAACCCCACCCCCTACTCCTGCCAGTGGTCCTAACCCCACCCCCAGCTTCTGGCAGTGATCCTAACCCCGCCCCCTACTCCTGACAAAGATCATAACCCCACCCCCTGCTCCTGACAGTGATCATAACCCCACCCCTACTCCTGCCAGTGGTCCTAACCCCACCCCCAGCTCCTGACAGTGATCCTAACCCCGCCCACTACCCCTGACAGGGATCGTAACCCCGCCCCTGCTCCTGACAGATGTCCTAATCCCGCCCCTACTCCTGACAGTGATCATAACCCTGCTCCTAACCCCAGCTCCTGACAGTGATCATAACCCCGCCCCCTACTCCTGACATGGATAATAACCCCGCCCCCTGCTCCTGACATATGTCCTAATCCCGCCCCTACTCCTGACAGTGATCATAACCCCGCCCCCTGCTCCTAACCGTGGTCCTAACCCCACCCCCAGCTCCTGACAGAGATCATAACCCCACCCCCTACTCCTGCCAGGGGTCCTAACCCCAACCCCTACTCCTGCCAGTGGTTCTAACCCCACCCCTACTCCTGACAGTGATCCTTACCCCGCCCCCTGCTCCTGCCAGTGGCCCTAACCCCACCCCCTGCTCCTGACAGAGGTCCTTAGCCCTGCCCCTGCGCCTGACAGTGGTCCTAACTAGGGGTGTGACAATACCTACATTTAGTGATATGATACGATATTTTGCGGAACGATACGATACCGATACTTCTTATGCCAATATTGATACTTGTGATGACGTCATGCATATACATGAGGCTTTCACTGTCCCCAGAAGACAATTATTGTCAAGAATACAGACAGGACAGTAGAGGGCAGCACTGTTATTGTAAGCACTTGGAGCTGTCGCACAAATTATTCGGCTCGTTGCACGATGTGGCTACGCTAGTTCCGCTAACCTGAAGTTGTGAGCACCAGTACTTCCTACTTCTGTTCTTTAGCTTAAACAGAATAATCATATTTTGTAAAGATTACGTGATGGCAAGGCTGGTGCTGGCCTTTCTGACACCCTAAGCAAACGTTCTGTTATATGATTTAAAGGGCCTATATCCTGCTATTTTAGCCATTCCAAAGTAAACTATACGCATTTTATATGATATATTGTACCTCTACCAGTATGGAGTTCTCATTTTTTGGGGGAAATACAAGTATTTCCTGGGGAATTGTTCCAACCCGGAAGACAAGACGCTTGGATTCAGTTAACTCCGCCCCTCGCGCCGAAAATGCGCCCCCCGCGTAAGTAAAAAAGAACAGGGGGTGTCCCTTTACAGAGGAGGTTAGAGAGAGCCCCTTCTTCACAACCTCGGGGTAAAAATGACTTTGTTCGCTCAGGGGTCGTGTATGTTTACTCTGCAGGGCGGCGCGGACACGTCAGGCACTTCCTTTTTTTTTTTTTTTTTTTTTTTTTTATTCTTACAACAGAGATAATGGAAAAAGCTGTTTAAAAAATTAGAATCAGGCCATAAGGCACACATGCTCACATTCTGCATTACATTACAGACGTCAGGCACTTCATGGAATTACAAGCTTACACACTCTACGTAACATGGGTCAGTGGTTTACCAGGAGAGGGCGGAGCAGGATCCAGGAGGATTACTCAGACATGCATGAATGAAACAAAAAACACTCTGAGGGTGTTTTTGATTAGGAAATAGCATAACAACATAGTTAAAAGCTCAAAAAAGTTGATTTTGCATGATATAGGACCTTTAAATAGACCAGGGCAAAGGTGGAATACAATGAGCTCAGTTTGGGCCCTGTCCCACTGTCTGAGAACCACTCTTCATTTGACCACATTATTTTTCCATCAATTTTTTGTCGTTTTTAACCTGATTTTTTTCATTTCATTTCTCATTTTTATTTTATGTATTTATTTCATTCAAAAGTGGCTATAAAACAACTCCCCACAACAAAACTTCCATTTCGATACAGCCTGAATTAAAAGGAGCCGAAGAGAAGATCAGTCGTCTGTTATTTTGTTCATGTTAGCCTAACCTGGCTAAACTTTAGCCAATACAGAATGATACGCTAAAGGCTAATGAACTGGTCCCTCACAGTGTAGGAACTAAGTGAAACCTGCACCTGCAACAATGTGCAACGAGCCAAATACTTTGAATGATAGTGTTTTATCTTACATGAGATACGGCTCATTGTCAGTATCATTTATTTACTTATTTAAGAAAAAGGGGAACCATGCACATGAAACCCAATGTAAATCATATACATTTGGAGAATGTTGTTGTTTATAAAGTAACAATGTTAAATAGATGAAAAATAGCATACGTTTCTTTGTAGGTTATTGTGCGCAATTTATCGATTATCGCAGTATCGGCACATCTTGAGGTTATCGATATCGTGAGTCATGTATTGTGTATCGTATCAAGCAAGACGGGCGGCACGGTAGTACAGCGGTTAGCGCTTGTGCTTCACAGCTAGAAGGTCCCGGGTTCGATTCCCACCTGGACGGGGCCTTTCTGTGTGGAGTTTGCATGTTCTCCCCGTGTCTGCGTAGGTTTCCTCCGGGTACTCCGGTTTCCCCTACCACCAAAAACATGTACAATAGGCCGGGATGAATGATGTGAGTGAGTGGTTGGTGGTGGTCGGAGGGGCCGATGGCGCAGATTGGCTGCCTCGCTTCCGTCAGTCTACCCCAGGGCAGCTGTGGTTACAATAGTAGCTTACCACCACCAAGTATGGAGTGAATGAATAGTGCAATGTAAAGCGTCTTTGAGTGTCCAGAAAAGCGCTATATAAAACTGATGCATTATTATTATTATTATTATTATTAAGACATCCAGGCCAAAACATGTGCTTTTTCTATCGCTGACCGGGCCAGTCCTCCAGCAGTCTGGTCCACAGGTCCAACGCAGAAGAACGACATTCTTCATCAAACGTTCTCGCACGATGGACTCAAACTGAAACATCACCTCCCGTGATCCTCCGCTCTGTAAATACTCGCGTACATTTGCAGTTCTGTCGTAGCTCTAGAGGTTGTACTGTTTCTGTGTGACGTGATTCTGAGGCAGAGAGCGGTCGCTGTTCGTCGAGCACTTTATTTATTTATTGGAGTCTGATAGAACACACACGTTCTCTTCGTCCTTGAGGAGTTTTCAGCATCTCCCGGACAGGTCCACGCCGTCCCGGACAGGTCCACGCCGTTATTCTGTCGTTACTTAACTTCGTTTGGTGTGAAAACATTATTCTCACTGTGGAGCGCAACAGCGGGCGGAGACTTCTGGTTCACATTCACTTTTCCTCTTAAGCTTTTTGAAACATTTTATGTTAAAGCTGGGTTACTAGATTTTTTCCCCCCAAACCATGAAAGGAGGAAGTGTATTTTAAACTTTTAGCTGCTGCATCAACTCATTTCATGCTCTCAGAATACTGTACCTAAACAAGAGACAACTTGCCCGACATGCGCTGGAAATCAGCATTATTATTAGCTAGTTAAGCTTAAACTGTTAATTGTGCTCCCAATTCCACAATTCCAGACTGTGGGGAACCACAGTCTAAAGTAAATAAATAAATAAAATGGCTAATGCTAACGCGGCTAGTGCTAATGTCCACAGCAGCTTCTGCACTCACTGAGGAGGCCCTGCGCAGCTAAAAACAATGATTGTAAGAAAAGCATAAGACTACCTTTAGTGCAGAACTGAGCCCAACTGCTGTAATCAGGAACACTACACAAGTGCGTCCTTTTGCTCATGCATATTAAGTAGCCATGTGCTCCAGGTGCGACTCAGGCCTTCAGAGTAATACAACAGAACTGGGAAGGCCTTTAGAAGCTAAAATACCTAGGACCTAAATATCATGGGTCGTTCTCTTCCCATGTGTCTGGCACAGTGAGGCTTGTAACACTAGCTTGGTGAGACCAGAATGATTCCCCTCTGTATTTTTTTATACATCGGTGATTCAGTCTGGACCCCGCCCCCGGTGGCGGTATCCGCAAAATCAAATCGTTCCCGTGCAAACAGATTAGTTTATTTGTCGTGACGTGTTAATAACGATCTACGAGCGGCGCATGAGAGAGAGAAAGCGTGTCTCCAGTCGGCGGTAAATGACCAAAAACACATCGACAGTAGGTGAGTTTCGTGATTCATAATCCTGCGCAGATATTAACGCCAAACCGCTAAAAACACCACATCAACGGCAGACGCCCGCCCTGCACTGATTGGTTGACTCGGCTTCCTGTTTGCTTGCGTATCTACCGCTGTGGGAAATGGACTCGACGCAGCGGTGACCAGGCTATTATAATACAGCATCTGCTACCGTGGCTGTGGGGTTAAAGTGGGCTTCAAATACTGGAAATACTTCATGTTTACGTAGTGGTATTCTCCCGTGCTCTACCCAACATCGACCAAGCACGTATTTCAGAACTTTCCTAACGCATGATTAACATCTCAGTTCTTCACAAGGATCAGATCACAACTTTAAGAAGGAAAAACTCATCTTTACAGGCTCAGTAATGACTTTTTTTTTTCTCATCAGCATTACATCTGAGTTTGCAAAAGTAAAAATACTTCAAAACACTCAGCAAATGTAATAAGCATTATAGTGTAACACGGCAAATATCCTTTTACACTACTGTGAGTAAAGCCTCTTTAAAGGCGTCCTGCGTAACATTGTGGACCACACAAATACCAGCGACACAAAACATGCTCCTAATGGATTTTAAAATGATCAAATAAATGCTTGTGTATTATACTGTTTTTGGCTTTCCTTCAGTATGTTTATGTTATGGCCAATAGTCATAGCTGATTAGTGTTAAACTGTTAGTATTTTTATGGGAATATAAAGCCCACGTACGGATCCATTAGTCCCGCCCGGCTGCAAACGCTGTTTAACTGTGGACTTGTCCTGAACAGTCTGACGATGGAGTGACAGGGGGTTGTACCATACCATGTACATTTGGATTTTCAATAAATATTTCCTGACAAACAGTGACTCTATTCGCCTTTACTGTTGCACTTCTCCTCATGAACATGTTTTCTCGAATCCAAAAGCAGCCGGGCAGAGCGGCGGGCGTGACCCTTGGACCCAGGCGCAGTGAGACGGAGGGATTTGACCGCAGCAGAAATAAGCATATTTAGACATTCTTTCACAATCACAACGCTCTGCTGTGATTGGGCCGGCCTGTGGTCATGTGATCTGAAATACTGCCCTGAGAAAGTGACTTCGAAAGGTTCACAAAAAGGTTAAATGTGTATGTAACTTGCAGAGTGGCATTATGTAATAACAGTTCATACTGCAGAGAAATGTTCACTTTGTCGTGGAAAAAAATAAAATCATAATGATTTTAAAGGCCCTATAGCAGATTTTTATTTTTTTTTCACAAATGATGAAAAAGAGTAAATGAAAATGTCAGTTGTGATCTAAACTCATTCCTTACACACTTTTAACATCCCAATTCTTCTCTCACTTTTCTAGATTTAGCTTTTCACGATGAGCGAGGTAAAAACACATCTGGTTCCATTACTACAATAAAATCAAGTATAGATTTAGGGCCTTTAATGGTGTTTTTCACTTTCATCTCGAGAGTATATGTGGTTCAATTTGGAAACAACAGGCTACTAAATACTGAATCTCTTTGATCACATATTGGCAGGATCCTCAAGATGATTATAAACAAATGACTTTAGGGGTTGGGAGCCACTAATTCTACCACTTGAAATAATCAATCATTGCGTATAGGTTTGCCACGGGTGCTCCATTTTCCCTTACCACTAAAACATGTACAATAGACCCG
Source organism: Proterorhinus semilunaris (assembly GCA_021464625.1). Taxonomy (NCBI): domain Eukaryota; kingdom Metazoa; phylum Chordata; class Actinopteri; order Gobiiformes; family Gobiidae; genus Proterorhinus; species Proterorhinus semilunaris. The sequence continues at coordinate 38,815,897 of CM038346.1, forward strand.
AATGAATGAGAATGTGAGTGAGTGAGGGGCTGATGGTGCAGGTTGGCCTCACTTCCGTCAGTCCACCATGGTGGTACATGTCACTTTTTGAAGTAATGGAACTTTTTTGGAATACTTTTTACTTCTACTTGAGTGACATTAAAATGAAGTATTTGTACTCTGTTTTGTTACTTAACTCTTCATATTGATTTCGTGTTATATGTTTTCAGGGGATATTTTCACTTTATGTCATGTTTGTTTCTCTCAAACATGAATCTGAATTTTACAGTTCACTCAGTACTCACACGACTCAGGATACTTTTTTACTCTTGAGTAATTATTCGCGCCAGTAGGCTACTTTTTACTTCTACTTGAGTCAAATTATGTCAAAGTAACTTGAAACTTGGTAACACTGGCTTGTAAAGTGCAATACAAGTACCATAATCCTCCTCATTGCAGTTTATTCTTTTATATTTTACATGTTTAGCTGTAAATCATCACAAATGCTATTGAACACTTTGAAATATCATAGTAATTATTTTAGCACCAATAGTTTATGTTGTAATTGTGCATAATGACGTTTCTGAAGTGATAAATAGAGACTTCTGAGCCTTGACCTCCTAGCAGTGCGCGCGCGCCAGTCCGAATAATCAGCTTTAACCGTGCGCGTGCGAGAGGCGCGAGCCCTGAGAGGCCACGCGCCCTGGAGTCTTCACAGCGCGATGTCTTGGAACGGCACGAGCCCCGGGCCGCCGCTCCTCGGGGACCCCTCTGTGGCCGCGCGAGCCCACAGCGTCCCCGCGCTCGTGTTCGGCGTGGCGCTGATCGTGGTCATCGCCTTCGGGAACGTGCTGGTGTGCGCGAGCGTGTACCTGGAGAAGGCGCTGAAGACCAGCACCAACTACTTCATCGTGAGCCTGGCCGTGTCCGACCTGCTGCTGGCGGTGCTCGTGCTGCCGCTCTTCGTGCTCGCGGAGGTGAGAAAGGGAGAGGGGACTGTCCACCCCGAGAGTAGCGGTGGAGGAAGTTAGTGGGACGTGATTTCAACTTGGAGAGAAATCCTGCAGAATCAGGCACAGAAAAGGCAACAGGTCACAAAACAGCCCTCTACAGTTTATTTGGTTTATTTACAAAGGGACAGCACGAGGACGAGAACATGTAAACACGCCACATGGTCTCATGATGTCCCACGCTCGCACTCAAACACACTCATTCATCCGGGTCCCAGAGGGGAGCATATTGTACATGTTTTAGTGGAACGGGAAACCGGAGGAAATGGCTCATGGTGACATCATCAGGTGCAGACCAAACACTGCAAAAAGTTATTTATTTATTGGTTTATTTGGTCGGGACAGTGCATGTTAATGAGATACATGGGTCTCATGCATGTAAACAAGCCACACCGGATTATAGCCCTGGGCTAATTTCCATCTGTCGTCCCCCATGGGCACTCTTAAACACACTCTCATTTAGCCTGGCCTATTGTACATGTTTTTACTGGTAGGGGAAACCGGAGGTTTCTAGGAATAAGTAAATTTTTCCTGAAATAAGTAAATTTGCACTTGATTTGAATGACTGGAAATCTGTCCATGGGGCGAGGTATTTTTTACACTTAAAGGAACAGGCCACAGTTTTTCCATACTGAGATGTGTTCTACCTGAGCTGAGACCAGTTGTCCGTGGAAGAGCGTGGTCGCTTTCACCTCCGTTTGGAGCTATAGGAATATACTGGGAGAGGCCAAATGCTAGCAACATCTTTGGTCTTTTTGCGTAACAGAGGGCACACACAAAGACCAACTCGTCTAAGCTCAGGTAAGAACAGATCTCAGTATGGAAAAACTGTAGCCTGTTCCTTTAAATTAAGGGAAAAACAATCTTATTAAAAAAAAATATATATCTAATATATATATATATATATATATATATATATATATATATATATATATATATAAAATATTCTTAAATAAGTCATTCAAATCAAGGGCAAATTTGACTTATTTCCACTCAGTTTTGCCAGTCGTGGATTACTTTAGTAATTAGTAATCAGCAGTGTTTAAGTATAACGGTGCTACCTTTTCGGTAACGGAGTAATGTAACTAATTACTCGGCCCATCATTACAACGCCGTTATCGTTACTGGGAAAACAAAGTGACACGTTACATTATTGGGCTGAATGACGCGCCCCTGTGTCAGCTCACTGCAGCGGGACACAGGTGAGCTGCAGGAGCATGGCGAGAGCAGGGGGCGGAGTCTCTACTCACGCTGCCTTGATGATACCGCCCCTCACACGTCCAAACTCAACAAGACAGCGAGCAATGGCAACCTCCATAAGCCTCTGTAGCCCACCCTACTGTCCACATCCTTCAGTGTCCTCTGCCCCCCCACTCTGCCCCCCATTCAGTTCATTCAGTTACTATGAACATCTTTGACATGATAGCACATCAATACAAACATCTGTCTGTTTACTCACTTGTGGAAACTGCTAAGAAAAAAATCTAAATTCTTTGGCATACAGCAACTCTTTGTTTAACAGTAACGCAAATAGTTACTTTCCCTGGTAATGAGTTACTTTTATTATAGAGTAATTCAGTTACTAACTCAGTTAGTTTTTGGAACAAGTAGTGAGTAACTATAACTAATGACTTTTTTAAAGTAACGTTCCCAACACTGGTAATCAGTGAGTAACTTTAAATGGAGTTACTCTAATCTGACTACTTTTTATCCAACGCATGACTTTTTCCAGACCAGTAATCAGATTAGAGTTACTTTCCCAAGACTCTGTGAGTTACTACACCAAATGATTATGCAAATGATATTTTTTATGAAGGTTTTTTAAATGATAAACTCAAATGACAGCATAATTGTAAAGTCTTAACTGTTAGAGAATCATTTGAATTGGATTGAAAAAAAAAACTCCCAGTGATAACAGTATTTTTTTTTCCAAAAATAAATATAGTAAAAATCTCAAAATCTACTGTTCCAAATTATTATGCTACTCATGGTTTAAATACATTTTAAAGTTTGTAATTAACTGAAGGTCATTTGTTGGATTTGCAGCATTAGGAGGTCATATTCACTGAAATCAAAAGCTATTTCAATCAAAAACAAGTTTTAACATAGCACTCTTATTTGAGAGCAGCTTCAAAATTCTTAAATCCATTAAACTTGAGAGTTTTTGGAGAGTTTCTGCTTGGATTTCGTTGCAGTTTGTCAGAATAGCCTCCAGAGCTGTTGTTTGGATGAAAACTGCCTCAAACCCTCATACATGTTTTGCTCGAGGCTCCAAAGGTTCTCAACAGGGTTGAGGTCAGGGGAGGAGGGGGTCCACATCATGAGTTTCTCCTCTTATGCCCATAGCAGCCAATGATGCAGAGGGATTCTTTACAGCAGGACATGGTGCGTTGTCATGGATGAAGATGATTTAAAGGGAAAGCACAGTTCTTATTTTTGTACCATGGAAGAAAGTGGTCATTTTCACACCTTCAGCGATCCTAAAGGGGCCGACCCGCTCTCTTCCCATGATTCCAGGCCAAAACCTGACTCCGCCCCTTCCTTGCTGACGTCACAGCCTTGTTGGGACATGGTGGCTGTCATATAATAATGTACTAAAGTATTGTTTACATTTGCATCTCTTTACGACACCTGCTTTATGGCAGCACCTGTGTTACGACGGCGGGGTTAGAGCCCGCGGAGAAGTCTGTCAGTGAGTTTACACCAGTCTAGCAGCCTGTTCATGTTGTCTTGTTTACAGCCACAAATAAAGGCTATTTGAAACGTTATTACTCCACTCGTCATTCTACATGGTGTCAGAAGTGACCCGGACCGGACTATCGCCGTGAAAAGGACAAACAACGAACATTAAGCGCCATGGCTAAGTTTAATCCACCCGCGAACTTTCCCTTTGACAAGCCGACAGAATGGCCGGACTGGAAACAGCGGTTTGAGCGGTATAGAATCGCTACGAAATTGGATAAAGACGATGGTACAGTGCAGGTGAGCTGTCTCATCTATGCCATGGGCGCTGAGGCTGAGAACATTTTCAAGTCATTCGCGTTTGATGAGGACGAAGACGAGGATGACATAAAGATTGTTCTGGCTAAGTTCGATGGCTACTTTTTCCCGCGGAGGAACGTGATCCACGAGAGAGCATGTTTTCATCAGCGTGTTCAGCGGCCGGGGGAAAAGGCGGAGAGTTTTATCCGTGCGCTCTACGAACTGTCCGAGCATTGTGACTTTGGGGCGACCAGAGACGAGCACATACGCGACCGGATCGTGGTCGGGATCCAAGATAAAGAGCTCTCACGCAAACTGCAGTTAATGTCGGATCTCACGTTGGCGCTCACAATCCAGACCGTGAGGCAATCTGAGGAGGTCGCGGCGCAAGTAACACTGCAAGGAGACGCAGCAACGGTGCAAGAGGTGCGGTACAAGAATAAAAACACAAACTGGAAATCACAACGCAAACCAGGCAAGTCAAATGCAGGCAGAAAATGGGGAGAGGCTGAGAGAAAGTGCGGGAAATGTGGCAAATCGCAGCATAGGGGTGATGAAAAGTGCCCAGCTTCAAAGGCTACATGTCACAACTGTCATAAGATGGGGCACTGGGCCAGAGTGTGTCGTAGCGGCAGGTCAGTTAATGAAGTCACAGAAACAGAGAAATGTGAGCAGGCCTACTTCCTGGGCTCAGTGTGCAATAACAACAGCAAAAGTGAAGCATGGACTGTGATGCTCCAAGTTGACTCTGTCCCGGTCGAGTTCAAGATTGACACAGGGGCTGATGTCAGTGTTATGAACGAAGACACATTCCACACTCTCTCCCAGGAAAGGGTGCTACAGCCGTCCGAATTGCCTCTCGACAGCCCAGGAGGAGAACTGTTGTGTCTAGGCTGCTTCACTGTGACTGTAGGCTACAAAGGCAAAGACTACATGTCCAAAATGTATGTAGTGCGCGGACACAAAGTCAACAATCTGCTGAGCCGTACTCTGTCAGTTGAGATGAACCTTGTGAGAAGGGTAGATGAGATCTCAACCAATGCCAACGGGCTGCAACCTTATGGGGAGCATGGCACTCTAAAGACTGAACCAGTTAAAATCCAGCTAAGGGAAGATGCAGTGCCTTATGCTGTGCACACTGCACGCCGCGTACCTTTCCCTATGCTACAAAAGGTGAAAGACGAACTGGTTAGAATGGAGCAAAATGGTGTTATCGAACGTGTGACACAACCAACTGAATGGTGTGCTCCCATGGTCCCGGTTCTGAAGAAGCATACAGGCAGGGCCCGGATCTGTGTGGACTTGACAAAACTAAACAAGTCTGTTAAACGAGAACGCTACATCCTTCCAACCTCCGACGAGATAACCTCCAAACTGAGCGGTGCCAAGGTGTTCTCATCCCTCGACGCTGCCAGTGGGTTCTGGCAGATCACCCTGCATCCGGACAGTTGTAAGCTAACAACGTTCATAACACCGTTTGGAAGGTATTGCTTCAAGAGGTTACCTTTTGGCATCACAAGTGCGCCAGAAATATTCCAACGCAAAATGCTGGAAACTCTGGAAGGCTTAGAGGGCGTAGAGGTCTTCATGGATGAGTTTGACAAGTATCTGTGTGGCTTGGATCAGTTCAAGCTAGAGACTGACCACAGACCACTAGTACCCCTTGTGAATAACCGAAGCTTGGACAATGTACCCCTGAGATGTCTGCGTCTACTTATGCGGCTCATGAGGTACAAACCAGAGGCTGTCTACGTGCCAGGTAAAACTCTTGTTGTTGCAGATGCCTTGTCACGTAGTCCACGTTCACACACCAGCGAGCTAACAGACACACACAGTGAGGTCGAATGTTACATAGCCACTGTGGTGCAGGGCATCCCAGCCTCTCCAAGCCGAATGGACAGTATTAAAGCGGCAACCGCAACTGACACTGAACTACAGACTGTCATCGGATTCATAAGAAATGGCTGGCCGGAATATAAAAACAAAGTGCCACAGGACGTCCGAGCGTACATGAAAGTAAAAAATGAACTGTCAGAGACCAATGGACTAGTCGTGCGCGGCGGCAGAATCGTCATCCCCAAGTCGGAAAGGGCTGAGATTCTAAAGAAAATACACGCCGGACACTAAGGACTCACAAAATGCAGAGATAGAGCAAACTCGTCTGTTTGGTGGCCGGGCCTCTCTGCTGCACTCAAAGACACTGTAACACAATGCAAAGCTTGTCAGGAGCAGAAACGCACTCAGCAGAAGGAGCCACTTATCTCTACACCTCTGCCGGACCGTCCCTGGAAAAGAATTGGACTGGATCTTTGTGAGTACAACAAAAATAACTATCTCATAGTGTCGGATTACTACTCACGTTACCTGGAAATACTTCACCTACCGTCCACCACAAGCTTTCAAGTAATTCAGAGACTGAAGGTGACGTTTGCCCGATTTGGCATTCCTGACGAGGTGGTGAGTGACAACGGACCTCAGTTTTCCTGTGCAGAGTTCCGGGAGTTTGCAATCGAGATGGACTTCAAACACGTCACGTCCAGTCCTCACCATCCCCAAGGAAATGGCCATGCGGAGAGAGCAGTGCAAACCGCAAAGAAAATCCTTAAGCAGGAGGATCCGCTCATCGCGCTCATGTGCTACAGGTCAACGCCTTGTGCCACTACAGGAGTCAGTCCCGCTGAGCTCCTCATGGGGAGAAAGATTCGCACAACTCTTCCCACTCTGGAGAAAAATCTTCAGCCGAAGTGGCCCAACAAAAAGACTGTTATGCAAAAGGACGCCACAGAGAAGGCTAAGCAAGCTTTCTACTTCAACCGTCGTCATGGAGCCAGACCCCTTCCTCCTCTACGTCCAGGGGATACCGTCTTCACCAAACTGGATCAGGAAAAGACCTGGGTGACACCTGCAGTTATTTCCAAAGAGAGTGTTACCCCACGGTCCTACCTTCTGCAGACGCCACAAGGAACAATCCTTCGCCGCAACCGCCGTCATCTGCGCATGGATAATCTTCCTCAACCTGCTTCTGCTGTCCAACCTCCACCTACTGAGAGCACCGTGGTGGAGCCTATTCCATCTACAGGCTCTTCCACTTCAGAGACATCGCCCTCTGTTCCTACTCAAGCTGTCACCAACGCACACACACCTGCTGAAGCGCCAATGACTGTCCGTACTAAATCCGGACGTGTGTGCAAACCCATTAAGAGACTGGACCTATAGTCTCTTTGTTGTGTTCTGTGCACAATATGGCCTTTGGGGGGGACAGGGTGGATAAAGACTAAATTAATTTGAAGTTTGAAGTGTGATTTTGAAATGGACTATTTTGAGAAGTTTTGAATACATTTATGGTTATATTTGCAGCTAAAGGATTTCAGTATGCTGGTATATTTTACATAAGAATTTATTTCCAGTTGATATGCGAAACCTTGTTCTTGATACTACTAATTTTGATTACTGCTAAGATTTTCCAGATATCGAAATATTTGCAGACTTAAAATATACAGATTTGACAGGTACTGTGATTTTGCTTTAAAATGTTATTGCCATAGTCATTTTGTATAAAGGAAGAGTAACTCGAAAAGGGGGAGATGTCATATAATAATGTACTAAAGTATTGTTTACATTTGCATCTCTTTACGACACCTGCTTTATGGCAGCACCTGTGTTACGACGGCGGGGTTAGAGCCCGCGGAGAAGTCTGTCAGTGAGTTTACACCAGTCTAGCAGCCTGTTCATGTTGTCTTGTTTACAGCCACAAATAAAGGCTATTTGAAACGTTATTACTCCACTCGTCATTCTACAGTGGCCATTCACCAACCATCCACTACTCCATCCATCTGACCGTCCAGGGTTACACGGGAAAATGAGTCTTCATGTATTTCTGAGCCTCTGCAGCCGTTCCTGCTCGTCAGCTTCCATGAACAGTTTAGGGGAGGCCGGGTAGAAGGTTTATGCACAACTGCAGCCTCCTGAGGGTCCTACAGCTTGATGTTCAGGAGCCTCCAGAGGCACCAGCAGCTTCAAATACCGTCCTCATTGTTCCCGTCTCTGAATCAGCCACAAAACAGTACGAAGATTACGCTGAATCTTTCATGAAATATCGAAGGTTTTCATATCTAGTCCAAGGCTTTCAACTATTTTACGCTTTTCCTCAGCAGAGAGATCCTTTTTCTTTTCCATATTGCTTGAAAATGGTGGTCATTTTCAGCCTGAAGACGACTCCCGACATAAACGTAGACAACACAAGAAGAGAGCGATGGAAATACAACACGTCACTTTTCTGAATCGGTGGGGCTTTGTTGACGTTGCTGTCAAAATGCACTTCCAAAGCGAGTGTCGGCATAACCGGTTCATTTGCATTTTGAGGCGGGGAGGGGCTGGCGGCAGCTGATGAATGTAACTAATAAAGTAACTTGTAATAACTGAGTTACTTTAAAAATCAAGTAATCAGTAAAGTAACCATCCTTTTTAAAGGAGTAATCTGGAATCTAATCAGAATACTTTCTTAAGTAACCTGTGGCAACAATGTTGGTAATTGGATTTTTTAACTAACAGAGTTGTTATGATTTGGCTTGCGTGCTGTCCCCCTCCCCTTTCTGTTTTTTCCTTTGCAGCAGAGCAGTGTGTGGCAGGGGCGTGGCTGACTCCTCCTGGTGACTGAGACACGGCACCTGCACATCATTACCCAATTAACCACAGTATAAAGACCTGGATGTCTCAGCACCACACTGCCAGATAATTCCGTCCTGTTCGATCCTTCCGGTGTCCCGCTCCAGTCGGCCAGCTCCCTGCCTCACCTGCCTGCCTCCAAGTTTTTTGTGAAAAATAAATCCTTTAAAGCTTAAAAAAAAAAAAAAGACTGTTATGATGTGGGTTTTTGATTGTTGGTTTTGTCCTGGTTTTGGTTTGGTTCTCCCCTGTCCTGGTCTGTGTCTCTGTCTTGTGTTTATTTTGATGAGTCTTGGTCTGTGTCTGTGTCGTCCTGCTTTCCCTTCCTCTTGTTGATTACCTGCCCCGCCCTGATGTGTTTCACCTGTGCCCTGTTTCCCTGTGTATTTATACCCCTGTGTTTTCCCTTGTCCTTGTCGGATCATTGTTGTATGTCGTTTGTTGTTCATGTCTTCGTCACCAGTTTGTCGTTCCACGGTTTTGTGCCTTTTTTGGATGTCCTCGGTCGGATCATTCTGTCGTGTGTGAGGGGGAATGATGACCCAAATGCACACAGCTCCAAACAAAACTTAAATTTAATGGTATGACCAAGTACAGGGAAACAGAACAGGAGAAACTCACAAGCGCACCGAGGACATCCAAAAAAGGCACAAAACCGTGGAACGACAAACTGGTGACGAAGACATGAACAACAAACGACATACAACAATGATCCGACCAGGACAAGGGAAAACACAGGGGTATAAATACACAGGGAAACAGGGCACAGGTGAAACACATCAGGGCGGGGCAGGTAATCAACAAGAGGAAGGGAAAGCAGGACGACACAGACACAGACCAAGACACATCAAAATAAACACAAGACAGAGACACAGACCAGGACAGGGGAGAACCAAACCAAAACCAGGACAAAACCAACAATCAAAAACCCACATCATAACAAGAGTAATGTAACGGGATTACAATTGCAAAACTGGTATTTAGACTATAATTACTTTATCAAGTACCTATTGATTCCTTTTTGTCATATTGTGAAGCTAAAAATGTCTTATTATTAGTGGTGGGCGTTAAAGTGAGACTCTTATCGGGCGATTCAAAAAATATCACTGTTAATCTATTCCCAAAGTTGGGTCGGGAGTAGAGACCTGCACGGGAACTGATTTCAATCATGTTCCCGCCTGCTCCCAGGCCTCAGCGGGGGTGTCCTCCCCTGGCCGCCCGGGGGAGTCTCACAGGTCCCGACAAGTCCCAAGTTTTTCAAAAGCCAGCGCTGAGCGTGCACTTGAATGCAGCGCCACGGGCCAACACTGGAGCGCTGCTGCGTAACGGCACTTCCAAGGCTGCGCTCGTGTCCACGTGCGAGAGACTTTTTTCTTCTGCAGGCCATATTGTGCAGAAGAGGAAAACTAGTTTGTCACCAGAAAATGTGAACAAGCTGGTCAGCCTGAGTGACTGGTGGAAGAAGGAGAAACAGAGCTTGGACTGATTGACACAAAGCTACTGACTGTTAACAGTTCATCACGGCCTCTTATGTCGGCCTACAGTTCAAAGTTCATGTTTAACTGAATAAACAGTAAACACAAGTGCATCTCATTGAACATGAATGATTTTCATCACCAATTATCGTAGGACAGCTTTCTCAGGCAGTTGGTGATGCCTTTTGGAAACAGGAGCTGAGCCCCTGGTCTAATGCGCCGCCTGGCTTGAGAAACTCGTTCTCAAAGACTTGCTCTTAGTCATTATTTGGGTGCACACATATTCTGAATGTTTTCGGCAGAATTCAAATGAGCCATTTTAATCTCGATTAATCTCGATTAATTCCAAGATAAAATAATCTATGCCCACCTCTACTTATTATTAATTAAATGTGAGAAATAAAATAAAAAAACTCTGAAGTCTGGGGGAAATAGAGTCATTATTATGAGTTCATCTCGTCTAAAGCAGAGATCATTGTGTTCTTTTTCTGTTCTGTGGGAAACAAGACATTCTCAACATGAAAAACTAAAGGATTCCCACCTAGACAGGGTCTTTCTGTGTGGAGTTTGCATGTTCTCCCCGTGTCTGCGTAGGTTTCCTCCGGGTACTCTGGTTTACGCTACAACTAAAAACATGTACAATAGGCCAGGATGAATGGTGGTGGTCAGATATCTTACCACCACCGAGGATGGAGTGAATGTAAAATGGTCTCATGTCTGTGAAAGGCGCTAAATAAAATAAATAAAGTCCTTTCCTTTTTGAAATAAAGCAATCAAAGAAGTAATGAGATTACTTGTAGGAGGAGTAATCAGCACTGTTGCATGTCCTTTTGCACTACACATCTACAGTGTGTTATATACATGATAGGTCTAGGTAAAAGTGAGGGCTAGTGTTGCAGAATGTGGGTCCTCTGAGCTCTCGGTTTGGGCCTGGAGCTGACCGGCCCGAGGTCAGTAGTCGACTCGTGACGGCTTGTCTCCGGCCCAGCGCTGGAGCTCAGAGGATTAACTTTATCTGAACTTGAGCCTGTTACTGATAATATGCTGCTGCAGCCACGACTACATGACCACCAAGAGACTGTATGCCAGTATTACTATTGTCCACTAAACATTTCCATCATCATTTTAGTTAAAGTAAGACTACAACTACACCAGTAGGACCAGCAGAACCTAAACGCTCTTTCCCCCGATACCGTACAGGTATCGTTTAACAGAACCCAGGCCTATGCAGAAGCACAAAGTCTTTACCTTTGAAATGATTGTATTTTGATATTGATTTTTTAAATGTTTGAACAACTGTGTGTCACCATTGTTCTCCCGTCTCACCATGAGCAGTCAGACCTCTCTCAGAGCCTCTGTCAGTGGGGTTTTGTGCCCCCAAAGTTCAGAACAACGTTGGGACAGTCCAGCTTCTTCTTTAAGGGGCTACACCGTGGAACTCTGTCTCCACTGGACTAATATGAACATCTTCAACAGAGAGCTCAAACAGTGGCTTAAGTCAGGCCTGAGCTGTTCCTTTGTGTAAAATGATCTGTTAGCGTAGAGTAAAAGCCCCTCGTGGACAGAAAATGTTCACTTTAAAACATCCAGTGTTATTTAAAGAAATCCATTCATGTTTTCTTTCATGAGTTTCACGCTCACCTGTTCAGTCCTCGTCTGTCTCCAGTTCCAGGGCGGGCTGTGGTCTCTGGACACCGTCCTCTGTGACTTCCTCATGTCGCTGGACGTCATGCTGTGCACCGCCTCCATCTTCAACCTGTGTGCCATCAGCGTGGACCGGTGAGTCTAACCACTGTGCCATCAGAGTCTAACCACTGTGCCATCAGAGTCTAACCACTGTGCCATCAGAGTCTAACCACTGTGCCATCAAACTGATTTAGATTTAGACAGATAAATAATACATCTATTTAGCCAACGTTACACTTATATTTTATAACAGTTTTCAAACACATACAGTGCATTGCGAAAGTATTCGGCCCCCTTGAACTTTTCGACCTTTTGCCACATTTCAGGCTTCAAACATAAAGATAAAAAACTGTAATTTTTTGTGAAGAACCAACAACAAGTGGGACACAATCATGAAGTGAAACGAAATGTATTGGATATTTCAAACATTTTTAACAAATAAACAACTGAAAAATTGGGCATGCAAAATTATTCAGCCCCTTTACTTTCAGTGCAGCAAACTCTCTCCAGAAGTTCAGTGAGGATCTCTGAAGGATCCAATGTTGACCTAAATGACTAATGATGATAAATAGAATCCACCTGTGTGTAAACAAGTCTCCGTATAAATGCACCTGCTCTGTGATAGTCTCAGAGGTCAGTTTAAAGCGCAGAGAGCATCATGAAGAACAAGGAACACACCAGGCAGGTCCGAGATACTGTTGTGGAGAAGTTTAAAGCCGGATTTGGATACAAAAAGATTTCCCAAGCTTTAAACATCCCAAGGAGCACTGTGCAAGCGATAATATTGAAATGGAAGGAGTATCAGACCACTGCAAATCTACAAAGACCCGGCCGTCCCTCTAAACTTTCAGCTCATACAAGGAGAGAACTGATCAGAGATGCTGCCAAGAGGCCCATGATCACTCTGGATGAACTGCAGAAATGTACAGCTGAGGTGGGAGACTCTGTCCATAGGACAACAATCAGTCGTATACTGCACAACTCTGGCCTTTATGGAAGAGTGGCAAGAAGAAAGCCATTTCTTAAAGATATCCATAAAAAGTGTAGTTTAAAGTTTGCCACAAGCCACCTGGGAGACACACCAAACATGTGGAAGAAGGTGCTCTGGTCAGATGAAACCAAAATCCAACTTTTTGGCAACAATGCAAAACGTTATGTTTGGCGTAAAAGCAACACGGCTCATCACCCTGAACACACCATCCCCACTGTCAAACATGGTGGTGCAGCATCATGGTTTGGGCCTGCTTTTCTTCAGCAGGGACAGGGAAGATGGTTCAAATTGATGGGAAGATGGATGGAGCCAAATACAGGACCATTCTGGAAGAAAACCTGATGGAGTCTGCAAAAGACCTGAGACTGGGATGGAGATTTGTCTTCCAACAAGACAATGATCCAAAACATAAAGCAAATTCTACAATAGAGTGGTTCACAAATAAACATCTCCAGGTGTTAGAATGGCCAAGTCAAAGTCCAGACCTGAATCCAATCGAGAATCTGTGGAAAGAACTGAAAACTGCTGTTCACAAACGCTGTCCATCCAACTTCACTGAGCTCGAGCTGTTTTGCAAGGAGGAATGGGCAAATATTTCAGTCTCTCAATGTGCAAAACTGATAGAGACAAACCCCAAGGACTTACAGCAGTAATTGCAGCAAAAGGTGGCGCTACAAAGTATTAACATAAGGGGGCTGAATAATTTTGCACGCCCAATTTTTCAGTTTTTTATTTCTTAAAAATGTTTGAAATATCCAATACATTTCGTTTCACTTCATGATTGTGTCCCACTTGTTGTTGGTTCTTCACAAAAAATTACAGTTTTATATCTTTATGTTCGAAGCCTGAAATGTGGCAAAAGGTCGAACAGTTCAAGGGGGCCGAATACTTTCGCAAGGCACTGTATAAATGGACTAAATGGACGTCTTCCTGTAACCGTAAGGAAACGGCAGCTGGCTCCGGGAGGTCCTGGCTCAGATGGACTTTCCACTCAAACATTTTCCTCCTGAAGTCATTATTGAACAGGCTCGTCATTGTGACTTCCACGTGTTTGTCTGAACAACATCATATGGGGGAAGCCTCGCTCCCTCAGTCCATTCTTAATTTACAGTGTATGGTTGTCCCACATGGACAAAGCACAGATCTGTTCCTTTGGAGGGTCACAGGTTTTTAGTCCCTTCTTTTACTTCTTCAATTACAATATCTGGAGGTTCAGTTTAGTTTGACTAAAATTATGAAACAGTGTTGCCGGCATGTCTGAGCCAAGTGTGTCTCTGTCAGGTTCATCGCGGTGTCCATCCCCCTGAACTACAGCCGGCGGCAGGTGGACCAGCGGCAGCTCGGGCTCCTGTGCGCCCCCTGGCTGCTGGCGCTGGCTGTGGCGTCTCCGGTGATGCTGGGCGTGAATAATGTGGAGCGGCGGGACCCGAGCGAGTGCAAACTGGAGGACGACACGTACGTGGTGTACTCGTCCGTCTGCTCCTTCTTCGTGCCCTGTCCCATCATGCTGCTGCTGTACTGGGGCGTGTTGAGAGGCCTGCGGCGCTGGGAGGAGAACCGCAAACTCAAGCTGAAGATGGGCATCGAGGCGTGTCGGAAACTGCAGCACGCCACACCCGCACCCGCCTCCTCAGGTATGAGCTAGGACCGGGTTAGAAAGGGTTTGGTCCTCCATTAGTGGTGGGGCCATTTTCATCCCCACGTGAGTCCTAAAAGAAAAGGACACTTCTACAAACGTATGGATCTGATCGAGTTTGGCTCGGGCAGCGACTGAGGGCGTGGCCAGACTGAATAAAAAACACTGAGGGGGATCATTCTGGATTTACCAGGCTACTGTACCTCCTGAGACCCTGCGTAGGGATGGGCGGATCGTTACCATAGCATCGATAGCGATACCCAACGGCTACTTTTTAAGTATCAATACCAGGTCAAAAGTATTGATACTAATTTGCATCTGTAAAAAGAAGGCGCGGCAGCAAATCTAAACACAAATGAGTATAACTCAGGGGTTAAAGTTCTCCGTCGCTGTGACGGATTTCCGTCATTTTGCCCAATTTGGCAAAAATGTCCGTCACCTACAACCAAAGGTGACGGTCAAAAATAAATCGACAAAAATAATATTGAGATAGCGCATTCAGCGACTCTGCGGTGAATAAATTGGACTACGACTATCAGAAGTGAGTTGATGCAGTGAGAGGGGGCATTGGGCTCTCGGCTAAAAACATTAGCCTCCTTCGAAGCTAAAGCTAGCGACCGCTCCTGTGTCAGCGTCATGGACCTATTATAATGGTCAGCGTGGACTGGACTCACTGTTTATTGATGGAGGTGCGGTGACTTTTGAAGTGGTGTTCGCCGCGAGTCGCCTCCGGTCAGGGCAGGGATTCAGATCAACTTATTGCTTGTTACAACAATCTGGTTATAAAGGTTCAAATGTGCTAAGGCGGTAGCGTGTGAGTGCTAATGTTGTGAGTGCTAAGTTTATTATTGACCATTAAAGTGTGGCTATATATAAGCTGCTCACTAAGCAAAGAAATAAATGAGACGTCCTTACAGTAATAGGGCTCTTCTAGCTTCCGGGTCCTTTCAGTGTGCGGTGGAGCATCGGTGAAATCAATAGCGGTATTAAACAGCGTTTTTGCATGGGAATGACAGATTGTGTTCAATAAATTGAGTTTTTCTCAGTAAATCAGGCCTAAAAGCTGTTGTGCGGTTGGATCCATTTTGTCGGAACTACAGCTTCAATCTTGTAAACTGAGTCAGTTAATGATTAGAATCGACAAACAAATTGTGTGGATTATGTTTTAAAGTTTAACGTAACTGTGCCGGACACATCAGACTCCAAATTCTACCATTTACTTTGCTTTAAACATCAAGTAAATAGTTAATCAAATGTTTAATGTTATGACACGCGTTAGCCAAGTCATGCTTTAGCTAAATCTAAAGTTGAATAAACTAGAAAGAACGTCACCTAAAAGCTTCATTTTCTAGTCTAGCACATTATACTGTATCACCAAAAGTTTACAGGAACCACGTTTTCCAGCTACATTTCAACCACAAACAGAGTTTAGCTGCACAGTTTGTTTGGAGTCGATCTCTTCAGCTGATTCTCTCCTCCGTCTCGGGGCTGAGGTCCATCTCCTTTTCTTATTAAATCCTCTGAAATACGTCCCGCCTCTTCGTGTCACTGACTTTTAATTCCATTTGATAAACAACTATAAACAAGTTCAGGACTCGCCCTGCAGCACCGAGCTGTTGTGCCGACAGTGATCACATGACACTATTGACCAATCGGGACACACAAAACAGAGGCCTATCTTTGCTGATCTGAGGTCAGTTTTTTATCCGCTAAAGAGAGACTGACAAAAATCATTTTTTCTAAATCATCTTTGACCGTAACTATGGTAACGGTCATTACGCTGAGGTTCAGACTTGGTTCATGGTTGATATCTGTAACAGCTGGACCTGTCCACATGAAACAACAACTGTCCCAAAGTCTAGCGTCTTCTCTCTCAGCACTAATGAACTATGGTCACATGACTGTCTCATAAAGGCATCTGAAAGTGGAGACAATGTTCCAAACGAAATGACTTTAAGATGAATGTGGCGGGTTTGTGAATCCAGTCACTTCCAAAAAAAAACCTCCACCTCCTGCCCAGACTGCAGGCCGGTTAAACGGGCATAAGTCATCTCCAAAGTCATTCAGCGGCTGGTTCTTCTCCTTCTGCCCCTCAGCGTCCCCTCTGCCCGGCTGCCCTCGCCCGCTGCCCCAGGCCCTGCCCCGGATGGTGGAGCGGGACCTGACCCAGTGCAGGATGGACGACACCGGGGACGACTACACCCAGCAGGAGCTGCCGTATCCCCGCACGTACCGCGAGAACTCCGTCCCCACCATAGAGTACAGCCCCCAGGGGAGACGCGCCAAGATCAACCACCGCGAGCGCAGAGCCATGAGAGTGCTGCCCGTCGTCGTCGGTGAGGGGGAATCAAAGTTAACTGTCGCTTAAATGGCCACTCATTTATTGGAAATACAAAAATGGTGGTCGAAAACACCACAACTGCGAATTTGTGTCCATCTTACACATTTTTGCTCAAAAGATGCTCAATTTGTTGTGTTTCCTGCTTCTATTGTTTGCCAATCTTTAGAAACGTTAAATGCATAGATTAGCTACATTTGTAGCATAAAAAGAACGGTCTCTGGGCATTAAAAGCTTTACATGTGACTTGGTGCCACAAGAATAAAGCTACATTTCAATGAAACAAAGGTCAGGCTTTTGTTTTTAATGGAAATGAGCTTGCGTTGTGGTGCTAATTTGATTTAAGAATTAAACCCGCACGGACAGCCTCGCCCAGACAGAGGAGGGTTTGGAGGTCATGTCACAGTGTGGCAAAAAGAAGGCTGATGAGTGCTAACTTTGAATCAGGAAATGTGTTTATAAGCCTATGGGAGACTTCAGGAGGACAGCAGCTCCTCCTGATAAGCCACACATGGGACAGAAGCGACTGACTGCAACCGTTTCAAGCAACAGACTAGAAGCGAGTGACGCAGTTTGACGCAGCATTAGAAAAACATTTACGTAAATGCATTACAAAAGCATCAGTGAAATGATCTTAAAGGAACAGGCCACCGTTTGTAAATACTGAGATATGTTCTGACCCGAGCTTAGACGAGTTGATGCGTACCTGTCTGGTCTTTACGCGTGCGCTCAGTCACGCAAACAGAGCACAGACGATGTTAGCATTTAGCCTCTCCTGCTCTCCTCTATGGGGCCAAACGGAGGTGAAGTTAGAAGCGACCAAGCTCTTCCACGTTTTTTTAAATACGTCACTTGAGCCTTTACACTACATTGCAAGGTGTAATAACACTAGGTGCATTTCGACCTCTGTGCAGGAAAGTTCAAGTGCTCCCATGATATTATTACGCCTTACAATGTAGTTCCCCTTCATATCCGCTTAGAAAATCGACATGGGTTCATTTAGTGTAACTATACTTGGATAGTGTAAAGCCTCATGTAACTGTATTTAAATCGGGGAAACGTGGAAGAGCTTGGTCGCTTCTAACTTCACCTCCGTTTGGCCCCATAGAGGAGAGGAGGAAAGGCTAGATGCTAATGCCATCTGTGCTCTGAGGATAACTCAATATGTTCAAACCAGTGCTTAATTTGATCCCACGTTTCTCAGTTTTTCAGGGTAAAGGATCCGGGAAATATTTAGGAGGATCCAGCAAAGATTTGATCTGATATAATAAAGTGTGGCCTGTTCCCCGAATCCATCACATCAGACCAAAAGTGTTCCTGAAAATACTCATTTACAAATTAAGCATTGGTTAAAACCTCATGTTTAGAATATGTGACCTCAATTTGAGTCATTTGAATTCGTGGAATAGCTATTTTTGATCTTGAAATAAGTCAGAGAAAAATACTTCACACATGAATTACTTAGGGCAGGTGCGAAGGAGATGAGGGAACATCCCGGTATTCATGAATGAAAAATAAGAATTCCCGCACACAGAGTTTAACAGGATCCAATCAACGTTTCGGTTCCAGAGCAGACTTATTCCTTCACTACTCTTTGCAGTGTTGGATTCACATGACTCACGATTTGTGACTTGGAGGACGAGGAGTTGATTCTGTTCAGGTCTCGGTGACGTTAGTTTGTGTTAAAGCTGCGTCACTCAATCCTCTTCATCCAATTATTACGGCACACCTCGCAGCCGCTCACTCCCTAAGCTGGGACGCTGAACTGCAGCCTCACAGTCTTTGTCTCCAGTTGTGCAGGCTCAGGGAGAACATGCAAACTCCACACAGAAAGACCCCGTCCAGGTGGAAATATAACCTGTGACCTTCTAGCGGTGAAGCACAAGGGCTAACCACTGCGCCACCATGCAGCCCTATTGTCCAATAGTAATTATAATTGCTTGGGGAAAAATGTTTTGGTTAGGGTTTTGCTAAGGGACAAGACTGCCTCCCAAAAGGCTTATTCTGTGCTTATTATTATACATCGCCTGCAATCCCTAAACCATCCACCAGGGGGGATTTGTATGAACTCTCTCCCTCTCTCCGCAGGCTGCTTCCTGTTCTGCTGGACACCCTTCTTCGTGGTCCACACCACCCGGGCGCTGTGCGAGTCGTGCCGCGTGCCGCCGCAGCTCATCAGCACCACCACCTGGCTGGGCTACGTCAACAGCGCCCTCAACCCGCTCATCTACACCGTGTTCAACCAGGAGTTCAAGAAGTTCTTCAGCAAGTGCCTCCACCGAGCGCTGCAGAAGGTCACCGGCTGCTTCCCCCTCACACGGACAGACGACGGTATAAAAACCAACTTTTGTGGATTGGACTTTTATTGGAAACTATGAGAGAATGGACTTTTCTAACAGACATTGTTCACACTTTTTACTCCTTTTAAAGGAGATGTACATCATGCACGATTCGCTTCTTTTAACGTTGTTCCTTCATAATAAACAGACCTGGACTATAGTATGTGGCTTCATTCACGCAGTTAATCCTTTTCACTTTGGTCGTTTCTTCTTCTACTGCGATCTGTATTTTCTGGATTCCGTTGCTTAGATCAGAGCGTTTCCATCCTCGGTTATGACTCGTTTATATCGCTATTTTCGTGTTTATTTTCAAGAGGCTTTCGACTCGTTCGCTGTTCCTGAGTCGTGGCTAGTTGAAGGCAGTCGCACAGAGTCGTGTCTCGTAGTGTGGGGGGGTCACGACTGGACCGGCGTTCACATCATGTAATGTGGGCGGCTCCAGTTCTACGCCCATCTGGACGCCCAGTAGAAGTGTGAGTGATTATAGCGTCCCCAAAGTGAACACACAATACAGAGAAACAGCACAGGCCTACATTTTCATTTCTCTGTCATAACAGTGGCACAAACAACTCATTTCATGGCCACAGCGACCCCCGCGTGAAACATCACCAAAGGTTCACGAGAACCACCTTCCCAGCTACACTTCAACTGCATACAGAGTTTAACAAAGAGATCTATGCAAAATATTTTCTTTGGACAGTTAAAAAGATCCAAATATCAAATATTCTTACGTTTCTAAACTAATCTCTGTCACACCTGCCCCCTGCTGGCCAGCCCTCACACCTGCCCAAGCAAACCTGATGACATCATCACACAGCGCTTTTTATGTCCGAACAAAGCATGAGCCATTAGCACATGAACGGGAAGGAAAAGAAACCATCATCCCAGCAGCATGAAGAGTTAAGATGCATTCACACCCAACGCGGATCGCAGGGCAGGTGCGGGCGATGAGTGTGCGTGGCGGCAGGTGCGGGTGATGAGTGTGAGTGGCGGCAGGTGCGGGCGATGAGTGTGCGTGGCGGCAGGTGCGGGCGATGAGTGTGCGTGGCGGCAGGTGCGGGCGATGAGTGTGCGTGGCGGCAGGTGCGGGCGATGAGTGTGCGTGGCGGCAGGTGCGGGCGATGAGTGTGAGTGGCGGCAGGTGCGGGCGATGAGTGTGAGTGGCGGCAGGTGCGGGCGATGAGTGTGCGTGGCGGCAGGTGCGGGCGATGAGTGTGAGTGGCGGCAGGTGTGGGTGATGAGTGTGAGTGGCGGCAGGTGCGGGCGATGAGTGTGAGTGGCGGCAGGTGCGGGCGATGAGTGTGAGTGGCGGCAGGTGCGGGCGATGAGTGTGAGTGGCGGCAGGTGCGGGTGATGAGTGTGAGTGGCGGCAGGTGCGGGCGATGAGGGTGAGTGGGGTCCACTTTAGCACGCAGCGTCCCACGAGTCGGGCCGGCCCAAATGCTCCTTATTCCTGGAGATGATATGTGTGTGAAGTTAGCTTAACAGTTGTAGTTTACATGATTTTGAGTTTGAACAGGTTCCATACGTTTAGGCTCCGCCCGTCTTTGATCGTCATGTGGCGTTGATATTGGCCAACGCTGTGGAGGCAAAGGGGGGGGGCTGCTGGGTGACCCGAGGGGAAAGAGGCTGTGGGCGATGCTGCTGGGTGACCCGTGGAGGAGGCGTACTTCTGGGACGTTTTTTCTGCAATCAGACGAAATACGGCACATTTTTCCCATTGACTTATAATGGGGCTTTAGCAAATTCATGTTTTTCAGCATTTTTTCCACAATTTCTGCAACTTGTGAGTTTTGAGAAAAAAATTGGCCTTCTGCAGTTTTCCAGTTTTTTCTACGGGAATTTGAAACGTTTGCATTAGTGTGTATGTGGAATCTGGCCCATTGGTGTGTATGTGGTATCCGGCCCATTAGTGTGTATGTGGAATCTGGCCCATTGGTGTGTATGTGGTATCTGGCCCATTAGTGTGTATGTGGTATCCGGCCCATTAGTGTGTATGTGGAATCCGGCCCATTAAGTGTGTATGTGGTATCTGGCCCATTAGTGTGTATGTGGTATCTGGCCCATTAGTGTGTATGTGGTATCTGGCCCATTAGTGTGTATGTGGTATCTGGCCCATTAGTGTGTATGTGGTATCTGGCCCATTAGTGTGTATGTGGTATCTGGCCCATTAGTGTGTATGTGGTATCTGGCCCATTAGTGTGTATGTGGTATCTGGCCCATTAGTGTGTATGTGGTATCTGGCCCATTAGTGTGTATGGGGTATCTGGCCCATTAGTGTGTATGGGGGAATCCGGCCAATGCATTTGAATAGGATCGCTGGCGCTCCATGTCTTTCAGCCATTTGTGCAGCTTCTGCAATTTCAGCATTTAGGCGATTTCAACACTTTGACCAGTTTATAGATGTTAAAATGTTTATGCAACATAACAATTTATGGCATTTAGGATTCATGAAATTTAAACTATTTAAACAAATTAATGATAAAAAATAATTTATTCTCCAACAATAAAAAGCCGTCTCTCTGATGTTAAGGTGCTGAGGGACAAGATTACCCCCCAAAAATACCTTTTCTGTGCTTATTGGTCCACCGTCCCCCCTCGCCCTGACAGACTCTCTCACCCCCATCTCCATCTCCATCGTGGACACCACCATCACCCAGGACTTCAGATGGGAGCCAACCATCTTCTCCCTCATCAGGAAGGCCCAGCAGAGGATGTTCTTCCTGCGGCAGCTGAGGAAACTTAAGCTGCCTAACAGGATGCTGGTACAGTTCTACTCGGCCATCATCGAGTCCATCCTCACCTCCTCCATCACCGTGTGGTCCATCCTCACCTCCTCCATCCTCACCTCCTCCATCACCGTGTGGTTCCCCGGCGCTACAGAACGGGACAAGCACCGTCTGCAGCGCATTGTGCGAGCTGCTGAGAAGGTGATTGGCTGTGAGCTCCCATCTCTCCAGGACCTGTTCACCTCCAGGACCCGGAGGCGTGTGGGTCGGATCACAGCTGACCCTTCTCACCCTGGACACAAACTATTCACCCCTCTCCCCT
The DNA here is from genome assembly GCA_021464625.1 of Proterorhinus semilunaris. Classification (NCBI taxonomy): domain Eukaryota; kingdom Metazoa; phylum Chordata; class Actinopteri; order Gobiiformes; family Gobiidae; genus Proterorhinus; species Proterorhinus semilunaris. The sequence continues at coordinate 38,838,049 of CM038346.1, forward strand.
CAGGCAGGAGGATACGGTCCATATACAGACCCATACCTCCCGCCACTTGAACAGTTTTTTCCCCTCCGCCATTAGACTCATGAACAAAAACAAGTCTCTGTAGCTCAGTCACAGACTCATGGATGTATCTGCACTTGCAGTGTGCGGTGTGTCCACACTTAGACCCGCTACTATCACTTTATACACCTAAAGGTATCATATTTTACCTTTATTTTTTATTTATTTTAATATTATTTATGCATGCCCTTATAGCCGTATAGTTTAGAAGTTTTTATTGCTTATTTTTATGTAAATTCTGTGTTATGTTTTATGTTGCACGATTGTACCGAGAAAAATTCCTAGTTTGTGAACCTGTTCTCAAAGGCAATAAAAACTATTCCGATTCTTATTTAATATTGCTTGCAATACACCAACAATCCACCAGGGGGTACTACAGCACCCTGGGTTCCCACGGCCTTGCCTGGACCTGTTTGAAATGTGCAAAAAAACTCGGTTGGTTTGTCGCTGCATGAAGTATTTAATGTCCAACACCTTTCGCACAAAAAAAGGAACATATACAGATCGATTTTGGTGAACACTGAATCAACGATTTCACTACAGAAACTCTCAATAAACTCTTGCTCTCAGACTTTGGTGCCAAGTTACAACAAATGATTCGAGCTTCAGAATCTCATTTAAAAAAAAAACAAATCTATCATTTCTTTACACCTGATCATCATAAAGCACTACAGCAGGACAAACAAGCGACTCTGGGACAAATCGAGCCGAAGAGAAGCACAAAGAAAAGCAGTTCCCGTTTTTGATCCTCGGACAAACACGCAAATAAATGACAAACGAAAGTCAAAATCTCTGATCTGTAGAAGGTTTTTCAAATGAAGGAGAAAGGAAGATGATTGGAGGAGGTTCAAATCTGCAGACTGGGTAAAGGAGCAGCCAGGAGAGGGCGCTATTCTCTAAGGCACTGGTTACTAGTCATGGAAAAAGTCCAATAGAAAGACGGCGTCTCCAATATTCATTTCATGGATAAGCGGAATCGTATCAGGCTTGTTCGAGAAGAGGCCGATACCGATACTTTAGCGATACTTGGTTTACGATACACAATATTTGTTGTCTAGAACCAGAAAACAGAATAATAATAATGTGATGAAGACCTGCAAATTTACAATATTGGGTTCAGGTTCATCTTCAATGTCATGAAAAATTTTGAATAATTTTGGAAAAAATAAGGACATTTTTTGGTAAAAAAAAAACCCTGAAAAAGGTGGAATAAGGGGGCAAAAAAAATCTGAAAAAGATGTGAAGGATATTGGGAAAACAAAACAAAAAAATTGGAAAAATAAGTTAAACATTTGGGAAAATTGGGCAAAAATTCTGAAAAAATTTAACATTTGGGGGAAACACTGACAAAAAAATAAAATAATAAAAAAATGGGCAAAAATTGTTGTCTGACAACAATGGGGGGAGGGGGGACTAGGGGAACAAAACAAAAAAAGGTTTTCTTCAGTGGACGTCGAGTCAAATGAGCGAAGTGATAATGAGAAGAAATTAGTTTGAACGATGTTTTTGAGTAAAAGGTTTGATTTCGAGTAATTGAGTTTGATTTAATACCGAATAATCTCAGTGTAGTTTCACTTTGTAACAGATACCCATCTCCAACGGGCCTGATGCTTCCAACGCCACAGAACAAATAAAAAAAAACTAGGACTAGGACTAAAAAAACGTCTGCCAACTTACTCAAATGATTAAAGTAACATGTTTGTTTGGTACATCGAGTAGGTGAAGGTTCCCAAGTCCTCATCCGTACTCTGTAGTTACAGCGCTGGTCCAGTAAAAACCTACGAGACAGAACTAACCACCGGATTTAGATCCATAATCTACAGGGAAACATTTCTGAGTGATTTCCCCCTAAATCTTATAAAAGCTCATTCAGTAAAAACAAACATTTTAAGAAGATGCAATTGAAGTGTCTGGTGGGGGCGTGTCCAAACCCGCAGCTTATGATTGGTCCAGTAACAGAGTGGAGAAACAAATCATATTCCAGTCCTGTGCGTCTTTACAGAAGTGAGGAGGTGTGGGGGGTTTTGGCGGGGCGTTGGGGGCGTGGCGCTGTGGGCGTGGTGCTGTGGGCGGGGCGCTGTGGGAGGGGCGCGGGCTCAGGAGTCCAGCGTCTGGACGTAGTTGGCGGGATACAGGCCGATCTGTCCGGAGCTGAGCTGCCCTTTACACCAGCCCTGCTCGTCCTCCTCCCCGAGCTTCAGCAGCTGCTCACCTGCAGACGCACAGAGAAAACATCAACAACATCCCACTATGGCGCCCAGCCTCTGCCCGCCGACGAGAGAGCAGCTGGTTCAGACCGTGCCCGGACTCCAATGGGTCACTGTGGCCAGACGGAGGTGCATTTATACGGAGACTTGTTTACACACAGGGGGATTCTATTTATCATCATTAGTCATTTAGGTCAACATTGGATCATTCAGAGATCCTCACTGAACTTCTGGAGAGAGTTTGCTGAATCATTTTGCACGCCCAATTTTTCAGTTGTTTATTTGTTAACATTTTTTGAAATATCCAATACATTGTGTCCCACTTGTTGTTGGTTCTTCACAAAAATTACAGTTTTATATCTTTATGTTTGAAGCCTGAAATGTGGCAAAAGGTCGAAAAGTTCAAGGGGGCCGAATACTTTTACAAGGCACTGTATAGGGGGATAACCAAACACCTGTGGAGCCGCTGTTCTCCTGTCCAGCCCTGGCTTTATGAAACTCAGTGAATTAAGCTCTTATGAGATGCTCGTGTTTGCATCCACATTTATTTAACTTCAGCCACACCCGTTAACTCCCGCCGTCAAAAAAAAAAAACATCTCAACACTTGCATCTTCCCATTTCCCACAAATGCAGATAAAATCAAGTCAAATTAATAATTCAGATATTATTTGGTTAAGTTAGAGTCCAGGCAGCGAGGTTTAACAAGCGCTTGAACACTCGTGCTTACCCGGTGCAGTTTCCCCAAACCTTGGCCAATACAAGCCCCACTTTTCACTTTTCTATTTTTTGTAAAATAACAGAATCATGTATCATTTTGCTTTCACTTCACAGTTGTCTGTTAGTTGTGTGTGAACTTACAGTAAAACATTCAAACAAAAATCTTTATGTTTATGGTTGTAAACATGACAAAATGTGCAAAGGTTCATGGTGTATTAGTACTTTCGAGAGGCACCGTATATGTTTGGTGTTTTTTTGGTTTGTCCCTGTCGTGTTGCCGTACAGAGGGGAATTAGGGCGACATTGTTTTTGAAGCTGCAACGTTATTTTCCTTTACACTTATCTAAACAGACTGGTACCGTTGTACTTTGAATACTTTAGTATTTTCTACATCGGAGCAGCCTTTATTGGCAGAATATTTTACCAGTAGTTTCAGAAAACAGTCAGTAGTTCACAAAACCGAGTACTTTGACCAACACTGACAATAATAAATGTAGGAATTTTAAAACCTGGTTTGAAACTAATAAAGCCACTTTTCAAGTCCAAATTTGTACCACAAATAAGATGTAAATATAAACACAAACACTGAATCGACTGGAACACAGATGCAGACGGTCGTTTTTAAAATGTGACGTTTGTGAAAAAGAATCGGCCAAAGAAGTAGTGTCAGCGCACACATTTTTAGTTTACAGGTCGCTAAAGTCCAGACTCGTTAGTTCAATCCTATTAGAACAGGCCCGTACTTTTAGCTACGACACACTTCATTCCTAATGTGCGCTTTAACAGTTCCAAAGAGCAGGAAAAGAGTAAGTTAAAGTTAAACTAGTCGAGCAATGTCATTATTTTTGAAAAGACAATGCTTTAACGACATTTAAGGTCTTTATTCAGGCACAGTTCATTGAATGCTGGGTTGGGAGCAGGTCCCAGGTCGGCTGTATGAGAGTGGAGAGTAGGGCTGGGACGATACACGATACTTACGGCCCGATACGATTCGTATTGTGGTACAATATATTCTGTTGAAAAAGGTATTACATTTATGATCGTTCATCATAACAAATTGCAATATTTTACACTAAATGAATTGATTGAGAAAGCACAAGCCGAGTTTACAAGATTCATAAATTAAACTCAGTCTGACATTGATTAAAACATTTTGAAAAGTACAAAAGGCAGAAGCATTTTAAAACTCTTATGTTTAAACCAATCGGCACCAAATCTGGTCTCAACAAAACTATCTTTGAGTCAAAAACATCGGTATATGTATTTTTTCTAAAACAGTTGCGTATCGAAGTATTGTGATACATGGTTTCCGATACGAAACACGTATCTCAACAAACACGGATTGCAATACATCGCACATCGATATTTTGTCCCAGCCCCAGTAAATTACTTTTTTTTTTTATTTTTATAAATCTACCAAATCAGAAAACAAAGCCAAATCAGAACAAACAAAAAATAAAAACACCACTTTCCCATTGTGCTACTCGTTCTATAGTCCGTGATAGGGTGATACCATTTCAAGCAGGTTCAAGTTGGGAGAGTCCACTGTAGAGGCTTCAACATGCCACTTCTCCACTGTCCACACATCGGAGCGGAGGCCGTGTGCGGGGCAGAAGAAGCTACATTACAAAAAGTAAGACATTGACGACCCATGTGTTGAATCTGGATAAACCATGTGTGCGATGTAGAACAAGAATAAGCCGTTTCAGATCAATGGAGCGTTTTCTGACCATCTAAATGTCAGATAAAGCTGTGGGTGTTTTTAGAAGCTCGTGAGCGTGCGTGATGAAGCTAGCGAGTTAGCGAGTTAATACCTGCTTGGAAGCTGAGCTCGTCTCCCTCCTGCCCCGTGTAATCGTACAGCGCCTTCACGTGCACTGCCTTCACGTGCGCGCCCGCTACCTGCTCGTGCGCGTCGCCCTCGTGCACGCCGTTCACCGCCAGCGCCTTCTTGGGGCTCTCCTCGTCCGACCAATCAGACGAGTCCTCCTTCAGCCTGGAACAGGAAGTGAAGCGCCAGGTCAGACAGACACACAAAGATGGACCTGACTTCACAGGACGGTGGTTTACTAAAGGAACCTGGAACAAAAGGTTACCACAGACCTTACCCTTTACTGTAATTCAGGGGTAAATGCTCTTTTCACCAAACTACGAGGCGCTTACGTAACGCTAGGTCAAAGCACGTTTGTGACCTCAAACCAATAGCCGTTTGTTAGCAAGAGGTATGTCACACTGAAGGCAATCTGTGGGCTGAAAAGCTAGGCTCGAGTTATGTGAATGTGTATCAGAGTTTATACAGGCAAGAGCGTGTCCATTTTAATGCCCGAATACTCCACTTTATAACGCATATTGTATTTCTTAAGATTTGCAAACATTTCATCAAACAGAGGAAAGAGAATTGGACAAAATTGGCAATGTTTGAGAAAAAAAAAAAGGTGCAAACTGCAGCTAAATATGTTTGTCAACTGCAATAATGTCGGGACAAGGGCTGGGTTACTTTTTTTTAATCTGTACTTTAACAATACTTGTACAATACTGAGACTTGAATAATACTCTTTTTGATTCCAGAACAATAATGTTCATTTATTCCATAAAATACTTTCTTTTTATCTGAGCTAAAACAATCAAGTCACTTCTTTTAATTCTGCACCCAACAGACATCAAAACTTGGTCTCTAAAGATACACCATCACATTTGGACCATTGGGCGCACCTGAATATAAGCCGCACCAACAAAATGTATAAAGATACAGTGTTTTATACATATATATATATATATAGTCCACACTGGTCTTTAAGCCACAGCTGTCCATGTCGTTATAGAGCGCAGTTGAACATGCACAATGGAAATACAGGACATTTCTCTTAAATGTTCCAAGAGAACGGAGGGCTATAGGTACATTTATTTTTACAAAAGGGTGTTAATAAATTGGACTTCATTCTTCTATAGAGGAATAGGGTTGTATAAGCTGCAAGATTCAAAGCGTGTGAAAAAAGTAGCAGCTTATAGTCCTGAAATGACGGTAATCTTTTGTTGGTACCGGCTTTAGACACTTTGATTTTTATTTATACCATTAGTACCTCAACTTTTAGACACCATACTGGTATGGTTCAGCGGTACCCAGCCCTAGTCAGCACCCACTTTAATCCTAGGATTGAAAACCGCGGCCCAAATAAGGACGCCATTATACAGTAAATCATGAAAAATACTGAATTCCCCTCAAATTAATGTTGAACAAGTGAAATGATAAACAAAACAGTCACTTTTAAATATTCAGATGTTTCTATACTTGTATACAAGAGAATTATTGAAAGAAATGTACAGTGAAAAAGGCTCAAAGACTCACAGAAAATGGTTCCACGACCCTTCAGTTAAAAAACGCTGTTTTATACCACAATTTTAGTATTTTAGTTTAATTTAAACAATAGAAATTGTTGAGCAGTGGCATAATTTTCTAAGACATGTAGATTTAATGCCAGTTCTAATGCAATACCATTCTTTTTCATGACCTTGAAGGCCACAATCCATTTAATAACTTGAGAACCTGGTATATAGACTTATACAGACTACAGACATAGATGGTTTAATACGTTAAAATGTAGAAATAAAAGGCTAATAACTCCTGAACTCTGATTTTTCCAGCTCGACTGAAGCAGACTAAACACAAAGGCCTTGAACGTGGACACAGAGCGGCTGTTTAGTCTGCGCCTCCTCCACACACTCCCACTGTCAAACTGCTGAAACTGAAACTTATTATTATTGCATCGGCACGCCAAAGTATTTTCATTTAAGATCATTTTCTCATTTAGTTAGTCATCCGCAGATACACATGCCACATCAAAATCAAAATAAATGTTTTAAAAGAGCTGTTCATGTGTTATTATATCTGGGCATTAATGTTAGTTTGACATCGTAAGGAAATGCCAAAAATGTATATATTAATAAAGAGTTTCTCTGACGAATAAGTCCATGAAACGCAAACTACATCACATGAAGCTTTTGCCGCTTAAAAGGAACAGGCCGCCGTTTTTACACACTGAGATCTGTTCTTACCTGAGCTTAGACGAGTTGATGCCTACCTGTCTGGTCTTTACGCGTGCGCTCAGTTACGCAAAAAGACCAAAGATGTTGTTAGCATTTAGCCTCGCGTAGCATATACCTATGGACCCAAATGGCGGTGAACTTAGAAGCGACCAAGCTCCTCCACATTTTCGCAGTAATATCTTCACTCCTAAAGAATTCTGTGGACGTCGAAGTGCTCCTAAGGTGTTGTTACGCCTCACAGTATAGTAACACTTTTTATCTGCTTGGAAATAGACATGTTTCATTTTGTGTAACTAGACTTGGATTGTGTAATCGCTCACGAAACCGTATTTAAATAGGGAAAACCTAGAAGAGCTTGGTCGCTTCTAATGTCACCCCCGTTTAGGTCCATGAGGAATATGCTACGAGGGGCTAAATGCTAACAACATCTTCGGTCTTTTTGCGTGACTGAGCGCACGCACAAAGGCCAGACAGGTATGCATCAACTCGTCTAAGCTCAGGTAAGAACATATCTCAGTATTGAAAAACGGTGGCCTGTTCCTTTAAAGGTGCATTAGGCAACTTTTTATGGGGAAAACAAAGTTGATATTTATGTGTATTTGACCTTGTAGTGACCCAGTGGCTGTATGAGTGGTCGGCATGGTGCCTTTACTTTCGATCACGGTGGCCTCTAGGACGCTCCAGGATCTATCGTTTGGAAGGTTTTTACTTCTGACGGACCCTCTCACCAGAAAACCTACAAAACAATTGATCTTGGAGTGTTGTAGAGGCCACCGTGATCGAAAGTAAAGGCCCCAGGCTAACCACTCATACAGCCACTGGGTCACTACAAGGTCAAATACGCACAAATATCTTTGAAAACTTAGTTTTTCCACATAAAAAGTTGCATAATGCACCTTTAACGATGCTCATTGATGCTACCATTTTGCACGTAAATAGATCTGTGCGTTCCAAGCGTAGTTACTGTCACCGCGTTTGTGCTTCCACACATTCCTAATGGCCAGTATCTGTTATTGAAAGTTACCACCAGATGGCACTGCAATGGTTTATACACCACATTTACTAGAACAAGAAAATGACGTAAAGCAGTGATGGTTTGTTTGCTAATTGTTTTACTCACTTTTTAGAAGTTTAGCCGGTTTGTTTGCTTCACCTATTGAGCTGTGTGCAGTAGCGCCCCCCTGTGGTTAGCTCATGTACTGCTCTGTTGCTATGCCTCTGGGTAAACAAAGTGGTTTGATCTGTGGAGCGTTGCTGTGGTTACCTTTGAGGTATCTGATGTCTGATGAAGGACTTGTAGTCCGAAACGTTACACAGAGTGGTGTGAGTACATATTAAAACCAATTCTTGGGAGCTAAAAGGCAGTTGTGCGGATTTTTTTATTCTTCTTACCTTTGAGGGGTGTCCAGGGCGGGGCTGGGCGGGGTGTCTGGAGACGACACGATGTTGGTCAGGGTCACCACGTTCTCCTCGGAGCCGCCTCTCTCCTTACGACTGATGGAACGGTTCAGCTCCGGGCTCCACTCCTGGAACAAACAAACAAAAACGCACGGACCGTAACTTGACCTGGACGGTTCAAAAATATGACCTTGACTAAAATTGTGCCAACAAATCCTAGTTAATGATTTAACGCTGGTTCACGGTTGATAAAAATGTTTTAGAATTAGCTGTATACGAAGTCTGTAAGTTCCTATATAGATTCAGATGGCAACGTGTCTTACAAGGGGCATGGGCCTAGCTGAGGTGGAAGAAAACCTCTCATGGGAATCATTTTAGCCGTTTTCTGGCGGACTATACACATATTTATCCCACACAAATATGGTCACGTCAAAATCAGGTCCATATGGATGTTTTTTCCACAGAAAGTTGTTCAGTAACAGCAAAAAAACAGCAGCCGTAGCTAACGTTAGCATATGTAGCATTAAGCTAACGTTAACGTCAGGGTTAGAATTGTCAATTTTTTAAGTATTTATGGGCTGTTGAACCACTTTGCTCCTTTCCATGCCTATCTTTATTTTGTAGAAAAATATATTCATAATTCAGCAACTTTTTGCCTCTGGCTGCTTTCAACATGACCATAGCCTATACAGTGATGTGCAGTGAGGGTTGTTGATGGTGAGGCACAGGTTGTATAGACTCCAAAATAAAGTCTCTGGTAATAACTTCTTGTTACTTCTTAACAAAATGTAATGTGTTTTAATAAGTGCTGTAGGTGTAGGGAATAAGAAAGGACTGATGCAAAGTAGAATGTGGTAAATGGATAAGTGTTGTGTGAGGTTGATGAAGGGTAGTAACTACGGTTCTATGAATCCCGGATGACCGCCAGATGCATGCGCAGTTCGAGTAGGAATACCAACAACGTCACAAACCTGTGACCCTCGGATGGCCAATCAGAGGCTATATAGCCCGATGACTTCCGAGGCTCTTTTCCTACAAAACCTACTCGCGCAAACGCAAGGATTCTGAGTGACAGAGAATCTCTGGCGGTCATCCGGGATTCATAGAACCGTAGTTACATACGTAACTCTTTCTATTTCATCCCTCCTGACCGCCAGAGGATGAATGATGAATACCAGCCAAGTCACGAGGAAAGCCAACCACACACTTAATGAAGTGGACTGAGAGGATCCCCGAAGAAGTACAGCATCCAGAGACTGAGAAGCCGCCACATTCACTCTATAGAATTACAAATGGCGTCCAAAGGCATCCCCCCGCAAGGCAGCCCATGATGTCGCCACACCCCTGGTAGAGTGGCACCTAACAGGGGACGGCAGGGGAAGGTTCCCAGCCTTGTAAGCATGATAAATCACATCCACAATTCAGTGGGACAGGCGCTGCTTTGAGAGAGCACAACCCAGCTTAGCACTCCCAAAACATACAAAAAGATGGTCCGACTTTCGTACACCCGCTGTGGCATAAATATATGCCCTCAATGCCCCAACAAGGCACAACAACTCCAAACCTGCACCCTCCACTCGGGGTGAAGGCACAAACCGCAATACCTAGGGAGATAGGCAGTGTTAGGCCACAACGTAACCCCTGAGCCATCAGAAGCCCACCTCAGGCACTGTCTACTAACCGACAGGGCATGTAACTCACTAACTCGCTTGCTGAAGCAATGGCCAGCAAAAATGTAGTCTTCAGAGATACCCACCGCAAGTCAGCCTGCACCAACGGCTCAAAAGGAGGCAGCCCGAAGGCCGACAGCACAAATGGATGTCCCACGGCGGAGTCCGTGGAGCTGCCGGCGGATGCAATCTCTGTGCGCCCCTAAGAAAGAGGGACACAAGACGGTGACTCCCCACAGCAGCATTGCCGACATGAACATGGTGACATAATATTGCTGCGACATACACCTTAAGAGTGGAGGGAAAGCGCCCCATATCCAAAAGTAACTGTAAAAACTCAAAAATAGTAGACACAGAAAAAGAAACAGGATCTTTACCATGAGCAGTACACCAACGAGAGAACATCTGTTGGAATACATCCGCCGCATAGACAGTGCTCTGGCATTCAGGATGGTCCGCCTGACAGAACCCGACATATCCCTCGGAACCCCCAGTGGCCATACCAACAGCTGCAGCCGATGGGGGTTGGGATATCAGATCCTCCCGCCCAACTGAGAGAGAAGACCCACCCAGCCGTGGCAAAGACTGTGCAGCAGCGGAAACCATGTCAGTGCCGGCCAAAACAGGGCCACCAACATCACCAGGTGATCTTCTTGGAGAATCCTCTGAAGGGTTGGCATAATCAGAGTTATCGGTGGGAAGGTGTACAGAAGCGTTCGAGGCCAGGGGTGAGCAAAGGCATCCTCGACGAGGGAGCCTGGCTCCCTCAGGTAAAACCACAGAGGACAATGCGCTGTGTCCCGACTGGAAAAAAGGTCCACCCCTGCCCCGCTAAACAGGCCCCATATTGTCCGTACCACCTCCAGGTGGAAACCCCTGACATGAGAGGAAATCCGCAGACCAGTTCCACTCCCCCAGTAGGTACACCACCCGCAGGCTGGCCAGACGAGAGGCAGCCCATTTAAGGAGATCCCGCGAAGCCGCTAGAAGCTCCGCTGACCTGGTGCCTCCCTGGTGATTGACATGGTACACGCCGGTTGTGTTGTCTGATCGGACGAGCACATGCTACCCCCTCAGATGAGGCAGAAAGCACAGTAGGCCCAGGTGAACCGCACGAAGCTCGAGCACAATGACATGGTCGTTGCGCTCCCCAAAAGACCACAGACTGTGTGCTGCCACACGGCTCCCCAGACCGTAGGGCAGGCATCTGTCGTAACCACATCCCTGCAGGACACGACAACGCACATGGGCACCCCGCTGAGCATGTAGGTCTCGTTCCGCCATGGGACAAGGGCACACAGGCAACTCCACGACACGCAAAGCCTCCGACGCCTGTGTAGTTTGGGGTCTAAACGGAAACTGTTCAACCATCTCTGAAACGACCACAAATTGAGAAGACCGAGAGGGACAATATGGGACACTGAAGTCAGCATACCCAGCAGTCTCAGAAATGTGACATAAGGCAACAACTTCCCTAATCTGAACTGACAGAGTAGGAGGAGGATGATGCTGACCCGTGGGAAGTGAGGGGCGAGCCATCATGGTGGACGCATCCAGGGTCATAGCGATGAACGTCGCAGTCTGTTAGGCTATCAGACAACTCTTCTCCAGATTGACGGTGATCCCCAGCTGGGCCACATGCGAAAGAAGAAGGGTCGTGTGTCGAGCTACCAGCACACAAAAGGGGCCGAAACCAGCCAGTTGTCTATATACGGCAAAACCTTCACCCCCTGGGACTGCAGGGGTGCCAGCGCTGCCGTCACAAAGCGTGTGAACACCCCTGGAGAGAGAGAGCCCGAAGGGGAGCACTCTGAACTGCCAATGTCGCCCTCGATATGCAAACAGGAGGAACCGCCTGTGCTGAGGTGAGATGGGGACATGGAAATAGGCGTCCTTGAGGTCTATGGAAGTGAACCATTTGGGGACGATCAAATGGCTGTGCCTGCCCCGCTGGCGCACGGGCAGGTCCACGAAAATCCCTGTCTGGCCTCTGCTGGGTTACCTGCTGGCGAGAACCTTCACTAACAGGATAAACCCGAGGCAAAAACTGAGTCCTAGGGGGCAGTGGTCCCCTGGACCTGGGAGGCATGGCCCTATTAAGGCCAGACAACTGCTGGCGGGTCTCCCGAGCTTGAATGGTCCTAAACCATGTAGAGTAATAGACTGCTTTTCACTTGTAGTCCTCATTTTTTGTAGAAATACGTAGCGCAGACACATTGCCCCCCTCATGTCGTCAGGGGTAGTGCACTAGTGCGCCGAGTGAATAAGGAAAGGTCAGAGGTCAGTGTGTGCGGGACACCGGAGGCTCACCGCAGCACCGCCCTCTTATTTTATTTTATTTTATTTTTTTCATGATGACTGGTGAGGCACTACCCCATTTGCCTCTCCTGACCGCACGTCACTGACCATATATGAGCGATTCCATTTGCCGTCTGTATCGACACAAAAAGTAAGCAGCTCTGCTTGTGCTAAACGTAACAGTAAAACATGTAAAGATCTGCAGCTCGTTTAGTGCTTTGTGAGAACCCTGCTTCAGTCGCTGATATTCCCGTCTTCCTGTTGTGTTTCTCTCTCAGACAAAAGCCTCTTGTTGGGTCTTGGAACTGCAGATTCCTGTGAGGACACTGGGCCGTCTCCGTTTTCACCAAACCCGAGACACTCAGGCCCTGCGTTTGTGCGTCTCAGCGCAGGGATCGGCTAAAACATTATGGATGTAAACAAACACCCGAGTTTGTACGTTTTTGTCCTCACAGTCGGGATTAAAGACAGACGCAAAACATGGAGCTTGGCGGAATGTAGCAGTTTAAGTAAAAAGAAGAAGAAAAAAAAGACCAAAACCACACATTCAGATGTTGATTTCACTACATTTTGTCAACATGATCCTTCAGATTCTGTCATGAAACCGTGGTCTCCATTCACAAAAAAAGTGACGTATAAAACACTTTTTTTTAGTAAAACTTTCAAGACATGCATATAGTGGAAGGAAAAATGAGTACACCCTTTGGATTTTCTCACATTTCTGCCTAAAAATGACAAGAATGAGTAGTGTCAGTGTCTGCTTAAACTAATACCACCCAAACAATGACATGTTATCATATTTTTATTGGCCATAGCATGTAAACATTGACAGGACAGTGTGGAATAAGAGAGTACACCGTTAGATTCCATAGCTGGCTGACCCTCCTTTGGCAGCGATAACTTCATCCAGACGTTTCCTGTAGTTGCAGATTAGACGTGCACAACGATCAGGATGAATCTTGGACCACTCCTCTTTACAGAAAACTGTTGCAGTTCAGTTAAATTCCTGGGATGTTTGGTGTGAATAGCTTTCTTGAGGTCATGCCACAGCATGACCCATGTATTTTATTCTTCTGAAACCATTCTGAAGTGGATTTGCTTTTGGTCATCGTCTTGTTGCAGCACCCATCCTCTTTTGAGCTTCATCTGTTGGACAGATGAAGCTTTTCTGCAAAATATCTTGATAAACTTGTGAATTCATTTCTCCATTGATGATAGCCTGTTGTCCAGGCCCTGAGGCAACAAAACAGCCCCACACCATGATTCTCCTGCATCTCCTGCTCTTGGAGTCTTTGCAGGACGGTCACTCCTTGCAAGTGAAGCAACAGTGCCAAATGTTGGCTCACACCTGATTCTTAATGTCTGCAAAAAAATGTCTAATTAGCTCTTGGAGCATCCTTACCCAGTGGTTCCCTGTCCTGTGAATATTTACATGTAAAGGCCAATAAGAATCTGATAACACGCAAGTAATTGGGTGGTATTAGTTAAAGCAGACACTGTTTTATGAGCAATTTAGGCATTGTGGAATTAGGAATTGTGAGAAATTCCAAAGGGTTCACACACATTTTCCTCCCACTGTACCTTATTCTCACCTGCCCACTTCCTCAATTTAAAACTATAGACTGTTGTGACGTCACATGAACAAAAGCTATTGAAACCATCAATTGAAACTTGGCTCTATCCATTATTGATTACATTTTTGTTGTAAAAAAAGAAAAAAAAGAAAAGAGAAATCTGACAATTTTTACACAGCATAATGAAAAAGTGTGTGTTCAAAATTCAAAGCTTCACAATCAGCTGAAACCTCCAATCTACTTTGTTTCCTGATTCACAGGCAGCGTCTGCAGAATTCCAACATGTAATTCTGTAATCACTGAGCAGGCCTTCGCTAAGGTTTCAATCCGGCCTTGCCCTCAGCTCCAGGTTTTTGGGGAAATGCTTTGTGTTGGTGACGTTTCATGTTTTGTATGGCGCAGTAAAGGCCTTTGTGAGAGAATAATGCAGATGTAATCTGGGTTTTTATTGTGAAGGGAACAGAGACGGGACGATCCAAGTTCAGGACAAAAGGCCTGAAACTTAACTCCCTCAAAACTATTCCGCTACATTGTTCTCTCAAACGGCAGCGGTAAATAAATACAGAATGCAACGCCACGTCAGGCTCCACCGGTTTGAGCAACGAGGAAATGGTTAGTTACACGGCTTAGTCTGGGCTCAGTGGGATTGTAACCATTTGTTTTAAAACTAGTGCTGACTACAGTGCCTCTCAAAAGTACTAATACACCTGGAACCTTTGCACATTTTGTCATATTTACAACCATAAACAAAGATTTAATTTGGAATTTTTTACTGAAAGTTCACACACAAGTAACAGACAACTGTGAAGTGAAAGCAAAAATAGAGAAGTGAAAAGTGGGGCGTGCATAAGTATTCATACAGCATTTTCTGAGTGCATTAAATTGCCTTTATAACATTCCTAATGACTGCAGAAAGTTCACACCTTGCCCTAACCATTAAATAGAGGCCACCTGTGTGTGATCTACTCTCAGTATAATTCCAGCTGTTCTGTGAGGGCCTCAGAGCTATGGTCAGAGTGTATTGGTCACTAAACAACATCATGAAGGCCAAGGAGCTCACCAGAGAGGTCAGGGATAAAGCTGTGGAGAAGTTTAAAGCAGCGTTAAGTTATACAAAGATTTCCCAAGATTTGAACATCTCATGGAGCACTGTTCAATCCATCATTCGGAAATGGAAAGAGTATAGCACCACTGCGAACTTACCAAGACACGGGCGTCCACCTAAACTAACAGACCGAACAAGGAGAGCACTGGTCAGAAATGTAACCAAGTGCCCCAAGATAACTCTGGAGGAGCTGCGACGTACTGCCGCTGAGCTGGGGGAATCTGTACATGGGACAACTATAAGTCGTACTCTACACAAATCTGGCCTTCATGGACGAGTGGCAGAAGAAAGCCATTATTGAAAGGAGGCCGTAAGAAATCCCGTTTGAAGTTTGCTAGAAGTCATATGGAGGACACAGCCACCATGTGGAAGAAGGTGCTTTGGTCAGATGAGACAAACATTGAACTTTTTGGCCCAAATGCTAAACGTTATGTATGGAGCAACCCTAACACTGCCCATCGTCCTGAGTGCACCATCCCCAGTGTCAAATATGGTGGGGGGAGCATCATGCTATGGGGCTGCTTTTCCTCAGGTGTAGTACTTTCGAGAGGCACTTTATTTCTCTTTTTTTTTTGCTATACCTTGATTATTTTTTAATCAAGATTATTTTATTTTTTGCATGCCTTTACAGACTTTGTCATGTCGCACAATTACACCGAAAATAAATCCTAGTTTGTGACTGTGCCTTCACTGACAATGGTTTGATTTCATTATGTGATAATTATATTGATTGGTTTACAGCTTCAGCACGGCCTGAACGGCTCAGAACAGATATATGCGATTGTGAGCTTTAAAAATGTGGGGCAGTTTTAAGGCTGGTCTATAGTCGAGTGGTCAGTCCCCCTGTTACCCCGGTGTCTGGACAAAAGACAAAATTCGAACTTCCGCCTTTATGTTGAGATGCATTTTCTTTCTTTTTTTTTTTAAGAAAATGAATGGCATAAAAACTGAAAACACAACGCTGTCTTAATTGAAAATAGTTGGAGCCCAAAAGGAGTTTGTGGCCAGTTTCCTCATGTTGCGTTTGGAACAGCCCTCGTGCTTGACGTCTCAGTGTGGGTTTGACGCTGAAGTATAAATCAGCCTTTAGATTTGAGCTGTATTCAGTAAGTACGAAGCGCTGACACAGTAGTAGAAGAAGAAACAATTAAATTAAACAGGATTAACCCGAGGATCACTCAAACCTGTCGGTAAGGAACAATGTCTAAAGCTAAAAAAAAAGGTGAATCTGCAGGACATGTTCACTTTTAGCCGAGGCCTGTGCTTCATTATAAATCCACATGGACAATTCTTCAACTAAATTTACACCAAGCAACACTTTGCTTGAGTCTAGGCTAGGGCTGGGTATCGATTCAAATTACCCAAAAATCGATTTGATTCTCCTCACAAGGGCCCGATTCGATTCACAATTCATATCGATTCATTTTCGATTCAGCCGAGTGTTTCACGCAGTGTCACTTCGGGCGTTCTGCTCTCCCCAACATCTCGACTGATTTTTGCGGTGTATTATGGGTAATGGTCACCATCACAAACTTTGGAAATAAACCACTATCTAATCTTTGTTTGGAAGGCATGCGGGACAAGGAAACGTGTGCAAACGCCGTTTTACAACCGGAGCCACTTTGCTCCCCGGAGGGACGGGCTAGCACTCAAAATGAAGAGCGGAAAAAGAATTACTTTTCTAACTCAATTTGTTCCGAAGTTATTGTCGATTGAAATAAACATAGTTCATGCGGTCAAACACGACCGTAGGACCAATTTAAGTTTTTTTTTTTTTTTTTTATCAATATTGGAAGGAATTTTTTTTTAAAGATTCAGATGTAATTTCCTGTATTTTAAGTGATCAAAAACACTTTCATCTCATCCTTTAGCTGTTGCACTTTTGGAGACCGTTTGGGAACACCAGGAGGCCTGGGTGAATGTAGTGTGTGAGTGGTGGTGGTTTGGACATGCAGATGGCGCAGGCTGGTTGCCTCGCTTCCATCAGTCTACCCCAGGGCAGCTGTGGCAACAATAGTAGCTTATCACCACCAAGTATAGAGGGAATGAATAATGCACAAAAGTGTAAAGCGACTTTGAGCATTTATATAAGACTAGATTCTTTACTCTTCATCTTTACTCTAAGAGCTTCATCAACCCTCACCTCACAAACTCACTCACTCTCTGATAAGAAAAAAAGAAAAGCACTTTATCTTTAATATAAAGCTTTAAACAGCTATTTTAAAAAAAATACATTCTTCAAAATGTCTACAAATGGACTGAGTGAGACTAGGACTAAATCAGAATCGGTTTTATTGGCAGTGTTATGAACAGGTTCACAACTAGGATTTTTACTCAGACTGTACCAGGACTATACAAGACTATAGGACTAAACCAGGACTGTTAAGGACTGGACCTGCACTGAATGAGACTAGACAGGATTAATGTCATAACCCAGTGTGTCAAAGCCAGAACAAAGCAAACTTTGAAAGAAACTTTAGTGAGACGCGACCTGCACTTTCTCCCTCCCCGTCCTCTTTGTGATTCACTCTCACTTTTTTGCTGTCGACCTGAGGAGGGGCATCTGCATCGCTTTCCCCGGTGACCCTGAAGACCAACTTGCTTTGCTTGAACCTCTTCATGTCTTTCTCGGTTTCAGTGAGGAGGAAATGTTAGGACCAGATAGACTGTCACAAAAATAGCCCAGGCCAGTGGTTCCTACACGTTTTAGAGCCGTGTACCCCCTGAAGCTTTAGGTGACGAGTCACGTACCCCCTACTTTGACACGATGAATATCACAAAATAAAATATCGATTTAATATCTATTTCATCCATTATTACAGTGAAGCAGGTTTTCCACACATTTTTGCTCGCCTGAATGATAGGCTATTAAGAATGTCTTGTCCTAAACCCAAATAAATACAAAAATATTAAATGAAAATGTCCGTTTTTAATTGTTCTGAAAACGAGGCTGTTGGTGTGAATGGGTAAAGCTCAGTGTTTTGCTTTGTCCCAGTGACCAGCTCATTCTGAACATCAGACAATGGTTTGGACTCAGCGCTCTGGCCCCGCCCCCTCTGCGTCTCCCTCCGTCGCACTGTCAAAACACTGGTATCTACAAAAGGTGAATGCGCTGGTCTAAGCTCTCATTAAAGAGAACATTTATACGCAGGGCATTACAATCTTTGCATGTGACAGATACAAAGCCACAGGTTTAGCGGCAGAGGAGGAGACACAGACCCTTCTCCTGCCTCTCGCTCCTCGGATCAGAATGAGAGGAAAACTCCTGTTGGAAATCAAAGTCTCCGATCAGCAGCTCGGTTCAGTTTTAGAGTGGACACATTTAGGTCAGGAACAAGCTCATCCACATCTGAATTAGAGGCGCAGTAAAGGATTCAATGTGTTAAAAAAATATATGCACAAATTTGATTTGAGGTCTGGAACTCTGTGACCTCAATGGTAGATACGGCCATGCTTGTGAGTGTAACCTGCTGATAACAACATACGTCCGAGCGGCTGCAGCTTTTTAAAGACAGTTTGAGTTTGCCAAATGACTCATTTCAGGGCGCACAAGTGGTCATTATTTTACCTGCTGTGTTCGCATCTACTCAAAATGAACCGTCCTCCTGCCGCGCCCATGACAGGGCGGAAGGATTTTAGGCATTTTTTGTTCTTGTTTCTTGGAGTGAGTCCAGAAACATGATGCGATTCATTTGTGTTAAGCCACGATCAATCCGTTATTTGTTTTTGATCAATTTCATGCGTTCACACAATTTAAAACCTAATTTATTGTCCTCCATGTTTTTATTCCAAGAGATCCACAGTCGCAGCTGAATCCTCAGAGTCAGACGTAAATATTAATGTGTCGGGTCCAGCTGCACATTCCACTCCCACACAACCCTACAACAAGAGCATTGACTCCAGACCAGAGGCTGTTTCAGAGAACCCTCTCCGAAAAGAGTAGCTTCTCTTTGAGCGCAAACACACGAGGCCAACACTCGCTCAAGCTTTTCCCGCCACAACTGGCCGAATGAGCAGGAGGAGTGGTCAAATATCGAAATACAGGGCCCGATCTTCTGCCTGGGCGTAGCTCAAGATATCGCTTATAGAACAAAAGGGGTGGTGTACTACAAACAGCACTGACTAGAATGAGCGCTTACTTTCTCTTCGCTCCCCTCTTCATGCTGGGTTTACACATAACGACAAGTCACGAGCCGAGGATCACGAATGTGAGTGGAATTTGATGATTCGGGGTAGATTAATGGCACGAATGATGACGCACAGTCACGAACATGGTGCGGGTCATTGGGAATTGTCCAGTTCTGTCAGAAATCTGTCAAGAATCGGGCGAATGTGGACAAAACCGCCTGCCGCACACGGGTTGGAGGCGGAGCAGAGGCGTCTTGCTCCGCCGTGCTCTCACCTGACGCATTGGGCTCTTGCCAAATCGGGTTACACAAAAAGGGTATTTGGACTGTCACAACAGTTCAACCCTAAACTAAGTCCTATGCTCCAGTCACTGTGTGACACGGACAAACGCTGAATCGATCAAGACAAACAAATAAACACACCCGCTTTATGTCAGATGAGTCTGTGCAACAGCGGCACATTCAGCCAGACTCCACAGAATCAGCATAAAAACACTCACTGTGCACTCCATCTTCTGGGGATCTGTCGTAGAACTCTTCACCTCTTCACCATGACTCTCACTCGTCTGGTCGATCGTAGCTCCATTTGGAAAAACTTATTTTGCATAATCCACAACAACAGGCCTGTCTCCAGCTGCCCCGCGCTCATCGCGCTTGTTTTTCATGTCTAAAGTTGTAAATAAACCTCAACACTTCTCCATGTTATAGCTACTGTAACCACGTCAGTGCGTAAGGCAGCGTGGGAGATGCATTCAAGGACAGTAAGAAGTGCGGGAAAGGCGCACTTCTTACTGTCCCTTTTCTTTTTTTCACAAACGCGCGGAAAATTGGGACAAATATATAACAGTCGGGTTCTCCAGCGGGGCGGCAATAGGGGTGTCAGGAACTGGCTCCCAAACACCAGGAGGAACGACTGCAGGAGGAAGCCGGCAGTACAACTTGTCCCGGGCCTGGAGCGCGGACTGGCCAACTTTGTGTGACTTTTCTTTGGCGTAGTGCATGTACATTTACTTTTCGGGTTTCTGTCAATTTTGAGCGTGAAAACGGTGATTCTGCACTACGAAGGCCCTACGAATGCTCTCACGCTGAATTACGAAGCGCTACTACTCCTCACGAAAGGACACACTCCGTTGCGAACTCCACGAACAGAGGGTGAATCGTGACATTAGTGCAAGATTTTTTCTTCGTGATGTTCATGGAGAACATCACAAGCTGATGCGTTCTGTTAAGAATCCCATGGAGATGCGTTAAGTCATGTCACGAACGTCACGTATGACGGGAAAATGCCATTCGTAACGCATCGTGCCTATGTGTAAACCCAGAATTACATTAACATTGTGCGCAGCCTACAAACCATTTCTCCCACTGTGAGTTCAACACTGTCCAGCTAGTGAATATATCAATGGTCCCGCTCTAGTGTCAGTATTAAAGAGCACGGGCACCATAGTCTGTAACATTAGCAATGGACTGAGGTATGTTCTGCCACCGAGTACATTTCTCATCCAATCAGAGACGTATTAAGATTAGGCACCAGCCCACTATCCTTAAGGTTATTGGCTAGAGCAGGGTCAGGGTTAAGCTGATTGGTTGATATTTGGATGACGTTTCACATTGATGACTTGTTATTGGTTGATGGCAGCACATACCTACGGAAAATATATTTGCTCCCCCCTTTGCGTTCAGCACGGGTTAGCTGTAGCTCGTTAATGCTAGCAATTTGACTGGGTTTTTGGAGCCAGCTCCATTGTCTAGAATACGGCGAAAATGAAAGTGTTTAGTTTATGAAACTGAAATGAAAATAAGACAGGCTTGGCTGAGCTTACGGAGTGAGACCGTTGGACTGAGCCTAAACTCACCTCAAAATGGGGCCAGTTCATGTTCATCCCGGGACCGTGGGTGTTCTTCCACCAGCGGAGGTCGTCAGAGTCGCTGGCCGCGCTGATGCTCTGCCCCAGGTCTCGATACAGCGCCGAGAAACTGACCACAGGAATAACACACGGTTAAAGAAGAAACTTGACTTATGAAGCACCTTTCACAGATGAAATCAAAAAGGCAAAAACAGCAGTGTGCACAAGCAAAACAAATCAATCACAAAGCCTTGTCTGAATAGCACTGAACTGGTCTTTGACACAGCTGCCAGCAGGGGGTGCACTAAGAATTAAGGAGGAAATTACTCTAAAAATAACTACAAACTGCGAGAGGTCAGGAGTCCGACCCACGTCACCCACCCACTCTCAGGTAAAATTCCAATCTCTCTGAGAGTTGCATTCCTCTTGTGTTTGCTCTGGCGCCACTGCTTACCCACAATCCCGCGTTACAACATTCACAGATACAGCTCCAACTTGCAGATCACTGAACACAGGGCAGGGAGCTCAACACAGACTTTAAAGTCCCAATTTAGACACGACGGGAAACCATTGCGCGAAGCACAGCGCACATTTTCAGCCCAAACGTTTTAGACCATCATTGGCCTGTAGTGCCCTGAGCCCCACTTTAGGAATCACTGCCCAATGGGAATCAATAAGATTGCCTTGACCTTAAAAAAGGTGCATTATGCAACTTTTTATGGGAAATGAATGGCGTGAATGAATAATGGCTACAGTGTGGCGCTTTGTAGGGTTAAAGGTGCATTGTGCAACATTTTATGCGGGAAAAAAGTGCATTTGTGCGTATTTGACCTCGTAGTGACCCAGCGGCTGTATGAGTGGTCAGCATGGAACCTTTACTTTCCATCACAGTGGCCTCTAGGACACTCCAGGATCAATTGTCACCAGGTTTTCACTGGTGACGGACCCACTCACCAGAAAACCTACAAAACAACTGACCCTGAAGCGTTGTAGAGACCACTGTGATGGAAAGTAAAAATAGCCGCCGGGTCACTACGAGGTCAAATACGCACAAATCAACTTTGTTTTTTTCCGCATAAAATGTTGCATAATGCACCTTTAACCCTACAAAACGCCACACTGTAGTCATTATTCATTCACGCCACTTTGTGGTGGCATTCTTTCCTTCTGGCCTATTGTATATGTTTTTACTGGTAGGGGAAACCCACGCAGACACGGGGAGAACGTGCAAACTCCACACAGAAAGGCCCCCTCTGGCCGGGGATCGAACCCTTCTAGCCCACTGTGCCACCGTGCCCAATAAGCTACAATCATGCAGGATATGTACACTTTCAGCTGCTTTACTCCCTCAGCACTGCCACAGGTTTCATTTGCTCTGACCAGGGCTTAAAAAGCATTCAAAGTCATTGAATTAACTGTACTGTATGAATTCAAATTCACTTTATTTATCCTTTAGGAACTTCATTTGCAGAGGAAAAGCCAGTACGGGCCCGATAAAAACAATACATCCACAGACATACAACACAATCAACATGTGCAATAATAAATACATTAAAAACAAAAACAATATAGTGGCCTGTGATCGACCAGGCCCACACAGTCATTTGTTCAGCAGGCGGATGGAGGTAGGGAGGAAAGTGGAGGTCGCCCTCTTTGTCCTCAGAGGGAGGGACCTGAACCTGCGCCCTGATGGCAACGGGGCGTAGTGAGAGTGCAGAGTGTGTGAGGGGTCTGTGGAGATCTGGGTTCCTTTCTTCAGAACTCTGGAGTTATAGATGCTACTAGGCGATTCCTGCGCCTGACCAATGATTTTATTGCTGACTTTGATCATTTTATTGAGCATGTTGCGGTGGGTGAGAGTGAGTGAACCAAACCAGACAGTGATGTTGAATGTGAGGATGGATTCAATGTAACATCTGTAGAAAGAGGCCAGAATGGATTGGTGGACTTGGAGTTTGCGGAGCTTACGGAGAAAAAAGAGGCGTTGTTGACATTTTGAAAACATTTGTTCAGCGTCGAGTTTGAATGCGAGTTTATGGTCGATTATGGAGCTGAGGTATTTGTATGAATGAACCTTTTCAATTATGTCCTTGTTGACCGTGAGTGAGGGAGAGCTGGAGTGGCCATGTTGGAAGTTAATGGTCATTTCTTTGGTCTTGGATATATTTAAATCCAGACAGTTCTCCCTACACCACCGTGAGAATGAGTACAGTTCAGTTTGCAGTAACCCGTGTGTGTTTGTAGTGTCCATGATAACTGTGTCGTCTGAATACTTGATGTAGGTTATACCTGGGGTGGTGCTTTCTATAGTCACTTGTGTACAGAGTGAAGAGAAGTGGAGAGATGACTGAACCTTGAGGAGAACCCGTGGATATTGTCCTGACAGTACTGAGTTGGCCGTTCACTCGGACCCTCTGATCCCTCCCCGTGAGGAGGGAAAGGACCCAGAGGATGAGGTGGGGGTTGGCATTTCGAAGCTCTTCATGATCAATGATATCAAAGCCACAGGCCGATAGTCGTTGTTGGTGCTGGGGTTGCTCTTCTTTGCCACTGGACAGATGATGGAGGACTTCCAGATGGAGGGGAAGGAGTGCTCTGCCAGGGAACGGTTGAACAGGGAGCAGAAGACACCAGCCAGCTGACTGCAGCAGCCCTTCAGCAGGTGCCCGCAGATCTGATCCGGTCCAGGAGCCTTGTTGGGACTCAGTGGACCGGGACATAGCGACAAGCTCTGCAGAGAGCGTCTCCCTCTCCTGGGTGTAATCACACTGATCATGCCTGCAATAAAAGATGTTAAGATCCTCTGCCATGCGGACACACACCTCAGCAGAAAGCCCAGATGAGGTGGATTTGGAGGGGTTTTAACACCCTGCCAGGCCTCCCTGGCCTTCCCATTGGTAAAAAGTCTCTCCACCCTGTCTTTATAAGTTCTCTTGGCAGTTTTAATTTCTTTGTTCAGTCTGTTTTGAATTAACTTACCTTCTAGCTTGTTTCCTGAATTAAATGCTATTTTCTTTTCATTCAGGGTTGTTTTCAGTGATTTAGTCATCCAGGGCTTATTGTTTGAAAATACTTGGAACCAGCATCTCTACGCAAAAGGTGATATATGATGTTACAACATCTGTGGCCTCCTCTAAAGGGTTGCCCTCAATGAGCACCTCCCAATGTGTGCAGTCAAAACACCCCTGGAGAGTCATCTGCACTTCACTGTCCCACTGTTGGACCTGCTTCTTAACTACACCCTCCCTCTGCAGTTTAGTTTGGTATACTGGGACTAGGTGGATAACATTATGGTCTGCAGTACTGAGTGGTGGTTTCTTAGAAGCTCTGTACGCATCCTTGACGTTGCCATAGCAGAGGTCGATTGTTTTATCGCCCCTAGTCGCGCAGGCAACGTACTGGTGGTAAGTAGGGAGTGTTTTATTCAGTCTGCAACCATTAAAATCTCCGAGTACAAACACAGGAGAGTCGGGGGAAGCAATCTCTAGTCTCTGAACACAAGACGCAATGGTCTCTGATGCGCGCGTCACATTGCCAGAAGGAGGGATGTACAGTAGCACTAGCGCGAGCTAGCTAAACTTGCGGGGGAGATATATTTGGGCCTGAAAGTCAGAGCGAGTAGTTCCACATCAGCTGTACAACAAGAGTCTGTGACGGAGGCCGGGTCGATGTACACACAGACCCATGCTTCTTCTTGCTGCTCGCAGTGTCCCGGTCCAGGCACACAGGCGTCCCGAAGCCGCTAAGGGAGAGCTGTGAGTCTGCGATGGTGCTATCCAGCCAGGACTCTGTTACGCAAATCAGACCTGCATCCTTGTAAGCCCACCCTGCCGCCTCCACGCTGGCCCGATATGATCTCAGCCCAGTCCTGTAGACCCGCTGATACTGGATAGTTCACATCCCGTAAGAGTATTAGATCATCACGGTTGTACTGCAGTATTTCACTGCCACGATTCGCTTCAAACGCGAGCAGGGGTCCCACAGTGAACCAGAGTAGAAGCAGCAAGGTAGCCCACTTGCTCATTGTGACAGCTGACAGATCGACTGGCCAGAACTTTGCGACGTGAAATTAAGGTAGTGAGAGTTCAATCGGCCCCAGATCAGTCTCTGATGATCCAGCACACGTTAAGACACCAGATGTCATTCACAACCACACCTTCAAACAGCAGGATTAACGTTATTACACCAAGCAAACGGGCCGCACTCAAGACGCTCCACCGCCTGTCGCCATTACAGCGCCATTACCAGCGCATTTTTTGGATGAAAATACGGCCTTAAATGTCATTAAAAAGCATTCAAATAGATTGAAATTGGCATAAAATCTACATGTCTTAAAGAGTAATGACATTGCTCAGCTAATTTCACTCAATACTTTCACCAAAAATCCAAATATTTGAGCCTAAAATTGTTTCCTGAATACTAACCGTTCCCTCATTCCTCTGTTCGATCATGGAGTGAATGTAAATATAAAAAATGTAGTAATAAATAATACATTTGACTTGCTGCTTCCTGTATAAACACTATCTGAATTAAGGACTGAAATACATGTATTTATTTCCACACATTTGCATTGATTACATTTATAAAAGGCATGAAATGTCGATGCGAAGATATCCAAAAGTATGTCAAACCCCCGGAGTGTAAACACGGAGTGGTATTTGCAGACTGCGTGGTTCTCAAACAGGAAAAGTTTCAGCCTGAAGCATGAGGTCAGTGAGTGAGTTAATATTAATGAAGCGGCTACAGAGGGTGGAGCATTAACTCTAGAACAAACACAGACCACTTCAAACTGGACGTCCAAACCCTGGCCCAACATGTCTGTCCACTGGTGAACACGCAACACAGGCGGACGTGAGCAGACGTGTCAGGCCAAAGGGCACAACTTTAGGGCTGGTTTTCTCCAAATGAGGTTTTCATTCCACTCTTGTCGCTCCTACAGACTCCAAAATGTACAGGCTCCCACTCAACAACAATTTGAAGTTTGTTTCAGAGGATTTTCTAAATATTTAATACCCAGCATGATTTATTCAGCTTTGAATCCCAAAGAAACAAGGCAAAATTTGGGTTTTTACAGATTCAGATTTGGACAGATTTCACTTCACATGATTATCAAGATCCAAAAATCCCCTCTGAAAAACATCTTTGTTGCCATTATGTCGACCAAATAAAACCATACATTTGAATCTGGATCTTCCCATTATTTAGATTGTGTTGCTGAAAATATTTTTATGTATGAAAGGTATTATTTTGATATGAAAACACAAAATTACAGATAAATTGCAATACATATTTATATCAGTAATATTCAGTAGAGGTTTCAAATTGATATCTCTGAATTTACATTTTTCCCCTATTTACACAGCAGCGTGAACAGGGAAAAGATGTACATTTATGCTGTAGATTACAGACATAAATGCGAGAAAAAATTTAATGCAAATTTTCTTTTATCAATTGTTTTATATATTTGAACATATGCATTTTGTACGTAAAAATAACAGTTTAATTTTGTGACATAATGCAAACTTTTGCCCTGAGAGAGTGAATAAGCTAACTATTCAAATTCAAATCTTGCACTGTGTTTTAGGTTCAGAGCTCAATAAATCAGGCAAGAATTACATATCGAAAAATCCCTCCGAATTTTTTTTTGAAAATCTTGTGTTGTAAAGTGTGGAGTCTGGAGTTTAGTCACTTTGTCTGCACATGCACCCTGTGTTATTTCTCCCGTCTTTAGTCGCTGCTGTCTTCCACAAAGGTCACAGCCTTTCGTGCTACACCTGGATACACATGTTAGTATTCGTGAATGGCGTGGGAAAGACCAGGAAGCGCCGCAGTGTTGGCGTTACTTCCAGAAAAACTACAACGGGCAAGCAAAGAAAAAAAGTCATAAAATAAGCATTGAAAAGGTTGAGTTTCATAATTTTGCGATGTTTTCCCCTGCAGTGTTTCGCCTTCAGCTCTGGAGAGACTGAATGTTCTCACACAGCTCCCGCTCCGGGCTCTCCGTTCACTCACCTTTCCTTGGAGCTGAGGTCCATGTGCTGGTGGACCTCCAGGAGAACGTCCCTGAAGAAGCGCAGCCTGTTCCTCTCGTTCTCCTGGGTCTGCTCGAACACCGTCTCCATGTCCTCCATGTAGCGCGGGTTACAGCGGTTCAGCTCCTCCAGGGCCTTGCTGTAGCGGTCCTGAGCCTACCACGCCATGACAGACAACAGAGCATTAGGCTAAACACACACACACACACACACACACACTTAACCTCTTAACCCCCGCCTTAACCAAGCGCAATTTCTCCAAATCTAAAAGGTTAAAGCTAAGACCCAGAAAAACTGATATAAATGTATCTAATTCCTTGCGTTATTGCCATGTTATTTTATTTATTTATTTATTTATTGCTTTTTTGTCACTTTTTTGTTGCGCCTTTGTCACATTATACAGTTGACATTGTTATACTTTCATTTTGTTGAGAATTTTTTGGGAGAAAAAACGGCTTAATATCCAATGCTAACTGATACATGTAAAACAATGGATGCCGCTAAGCTAACGCTAGCTACAATCGCAAATTCTACTTTTTCTATAAAAAACGCTGCTCCTTTTCACCTGGCACAGCAACTGTAATCAGATCCTACACTTCGACAACGGATACAATTTGATTTAGAATTTTATTCAGAGTTTAAGTGAGCACCTTTAACTCTAGTTCTTTAATATCACTTTATAACACTTAATATCACTTTATATGCCTACACATCTGTAAATACAATCCCGCTGTTGTTCAATGTCAAATTTTTGTTGTCTTACCACACGTCACTTTTATTTGAT
Organism: Proterorhinus semilunaris; assembly: GCA_021464625.1. Classification (NCBI taxonomy): domain Eukaryota; kingdom Metazoa; phylum Chordata; class Actinopteri; order Gobiiformes; family Gobiidae; genus Proterorhinus; species Proterorhinus semilunaris. Next base: position 38,865,910 of record CM038346.1, read on the forward strand.
CTTATTTATTCAATATATATTAAATATATTTATTTTTATGCATGCCCCATAGCCTTATAGTTTAAAGTTCTTTAGCTTATTTTTTATCTTAACTGTGTTATATGTTTTATGTCGCACGTTTGCAACGAGAAAAATTCATAGTTTGTGAACCTGTTCTCAAACCATGACAATAAAAACTATTCTGACTCTGATTCTGATTTAAGTGTTGAGCGCAGCCACAGTTTCCTTCCTGCGCTCTGGCAGTGGAGCAGGAAGAGGAGGGTCCCCTCAAGGCACAATACTTGCTCAAATGAATATCTTGCTACCACTTTTAGTATCGACTTAGTATCGAGGAATGGATTTTTTTGACAACCCCTACAACCTTCAGGTGTTTTGGCTAAAACTTGACTACTGAGAGCCACTGCCACATCAGCAGCAATAGAGGGAATGCTGATTTTAAATAGAAATGGAACCTTCAACATTGCAAACTGAGTGGCAAATCAATGGATAACAATGCAAACGGTCCAATCAACTTTGCTGCGGTTGCCGTGTTGAAATGCTTACTGCTGTTATATTAGGACATCACATGTATAACCTCTATAGTTCAGAAATGGCAGCACTAATGTCACATGATTTCCCGCGTTTAGTGGCTCAGGTGTACCTGGCTCCGGGTAGAGCACTGGGACAGGCCCGGTCATGTCTGTTTTCATAAGAACACTCCTCAAATGGGCGGCTCTCACACAGACACAGGTGCATAGAGAAGGAGCACCAAGACCAAAAACAGTTTCCTCTGCAGAGAACTACCCGTCTGTCTCTCTGTGGGGTCATATTCTGGAGAAACCCTGCTAGGCCCTGTAGTTCAGAACTCCACAAACATGTACGGTGCAGTACCTTCTCCGCCTCCTGCGTGCATTTCTCCACCCGGGACGTGAACTTGCGGACCTCCTCCTGGGATTTGCTGGGGTCCGCTTTGGCGTGAGTCTCTCGGTTCATGGCGCTCCACTCCTCCTTTCGCGCCACGTGGTACAACTTCTTACTCGCCTCGACCTGCACAAACAGAGGAGCAAAAAAAAAAAAAAGACCTGCTTCAGTTCCAGTTGAGCCTATATTTGGGTATTTTTCAACGTCAGCTGATGCAATGCCGATAACAGTCATTATCTCTGGAACCTAAAGTGATAAAAGACTTCTCAGTCAGCGCTCCCACGACTTCCGAGGCCACAGGGGAACTGAGAAATATTATTATGAAATTCGGTTACGTTTTTATATTTGTTTATCATCATTTTGGAACCTCAAGAAACAGAGACTTACTGTTTTTTTTGTCTTGGAATCTTCTGATTTTTGTCTTTCAAACAACTCCCTCTAAAGTACCTACTAAACATGAATGTCCTGAATGCATCAGACCTATGCCCCTAATAAAGCACCCCCTGCTGTCACAGCTCAACACTGACACATTTTAAAGTTTAGTAGCGTCATTCCACAATATTCACCTTATTCCACTTTTGTCTATTTTTGCAACAGATCGGCACTTCCATTGTACTGACTGTTCCAGTCAAGCACGAAGCCCGTTCATTAAGTAGAGAACGAGGGAAAATGTTTGCGGCTAAAATCTGATGTTTAGTAGATTGATTTGTGTAAAAAGTCCAATGTTCATTGTCAACACTGCACCATTTCTCTGGCTTTGTGTCCATGTAGAACTGATTTTCTCTGGACTTCTCCAGTCCCATGTAAACTAAAAGGAGTGAAGGGGCGAACACAATCAATGGCAGCGCCACGCGAACTTCGGGAATAAGGTGAATGGCAACTCCTTAGCCTGGACTGAACTATTGCGCAAATGTGGCCCTCAGACTAACTTTTGTTGGCTCACAGCAAATGTACCATTCCAGGTCCTTTTTACTAGGGCAAGGTCATTTCATAATCATGCACTGTTACGCATGTAATGTTATACCGCTGTAAACGTGTAGCTTGTTGCATGTTTGCATCAGCTATTCAGTTACCCTTTCATGTGATGATATTTATAATACAAGGGAATACATTGCAGTACTCAATCATTACATTTCAGTTCCATTACATTAATAGGAAAGAAAAGCAAAGCAGCGTTTGTTTTTCATTTATAATCAATAGTAAATAAGTTCCAAACAGACGATGTAGCAAGTTTAGCCAACATGTTACTAATAACATCCCGCATTTATGCAGGAATATTATGCAAATCAATGTGAAAGTATTCAATACAGTACTCTGACTGCACAAACTAACAGAATACGTTACTAAATACATTTCAAGGCGAGTATTCAGTATTCTGTAACTAAATACAATTCCAAAGTATTCTTCCCAACACTGCCCGATTGTCAAACTGCAACAGCGCTTCTCTAAGGTTAGACAACACATATATAAATGTAGATACACGTTTCTGTCCCTTTAAAGCAGTACTAAGTAACATGTTTACCTTAATAAATCCTTCCCGTCGTCCCTCTGGGGGTAATACAAGTGTTAATGGGATGATTGGGGGGGGTCTTTCATCTCCCCCAGGTGTCTCTGGTCAGAAAACCATGCCTGAAACTTGACTACCAGCGGGTCGGAGTCACCAATACACACTAATAGAACCACGAAGAAGAAGCTAACAGGCTAACGGGCAAAGCTAACTGCGGGCTAGCGCCACTTTAAACAGTATTTACAGCCACGTTTGAGTGAAAAAAAATATTTCCATTGTATAACTGGACGTACAACATCCCTCTCTCCCTTCGGCTGTTCTGTCAGCGTAGTATTTACTCTCCAAGGCATTTAAAAAGTTAGAAAATCGTAACTTGCTACAACACCTGCAGTTGCGCGTATGGCCTCTAGGGGCAAGAGTTACTTAGTACTGCTTTAAGAAGGTGGAATAGTGGGGAGTCTCCGTGCTGTGATAGAGTTCCTTCTCTTGCAATTAAAACACTAAAACAGGTCTAATCAGTTTCCCAGACCTCTCGGAGCTTGCGGACCCAGGGCTTCTGCGCCTTGTGGAACCCGTCCTGGGCGTCCTTGGTCTCCTTGAAGCCTCCCATCAGCTGCTTGTGGAAGGAGTCTCTCTGCCACACTCGGACCCGCTCGGCGTCCTCGCTGACCAGCCGCTCCCTCAGCTCCAGGTGCAGCTCGCTCAGGCGCTCCGCCGCCGACATGAACGCGTGCCACGCCTTCTCCAGCGTCCCGTACTGAGGCCCTGCGGAGAGACGAGCGCGTTACACCCTCAGCGCTTCGCTCCAGCGCGGCTTCGGGGAGGTCGGCGTAGGACCTTTCTCAACGTTGCTCCTCCAGCGCTTGGCCCAGTCGCTGAGCTGGAGCGCGTAGTTCTTCTCGATCTTGGCGCGCTCCTGGAAGCAGCCCGTCAGGTCGTTACACAGTCTGTGTCCGTCGTCGATGCGCTTCACCGTGCGCTTGTAGTTACCGGGCTGAAGACAACAGGCAAAGGCAAATCACAGAAAAGGTTTCATTTAGCTCCATTCAGACTGGGCGGGGGTATGAGAAAACACGCCAGATTCCCATGATTGCATTCCAGTCCAAGTATATAGTATGCAGTCAGTTTGTTTTGTTCATCAAATGTCAAAATAAGACTTAAAAAAAAAAAAAAGAAGCTAAATCAGGACCAAAATTAAATTGAACTAAATGTTGACACATTTTCAAGTACCCGTCTGATTTTGTTTGAAGCTATTTTTGCAACAAATGTGTAAATGTCGATCAGATGATTGAAAGACCTCAGTGACTGAAGTGTGATGTAGCTAGAGATGCGTTGATCCTGCTTTTTTTTTTTTTTTTGCTTCAGATACAGATACTGGGGGTTTGAGGATCTGCCGATATCCGACATTAACAGATACCAAGAACTCTATTAAAAATGGCTGCTGTGAGTGAAAAAGTGAATGGTTCTCTTTTCTTCATTGTCAGATCAATAAAGTCTTCTCTTTTTTCTTTTTGTTGTTGTATGATGCTTTTTACTGATTTTCCTGATGCATGTATTTGACAGGGACATTGCACAACAAATGTGTTGCCCAGACCAGAGATAGCGTCAAGCTTATTTTCATCTGTATTCCCTGGACCTGGGCTACTAAACATATAAATTAAATGAATAGAAAATAATAATAAAATATTTTCTTAATTAACGAGATGTACAAACTAATGGGGGAAACGTTAAACAAGGATCCGAGGACTTTTTACATGAAAATAAATAGCTCACATAAAGTGATATGATAATTACAAATATGTTAGATCAGTTGGTCAGCATTTCATAAACTATAATACAAACACTTGGCCACAGTGGTCAAAAGTATTTCATCACTTTAGGTGATCCAATCATAGTTTGCGCAGGTTAAGATGAACTCAGCGATTGGATTCTTCAAAAAAAGGTTCAGCATGTTCATATTCACTGAGATTTAGTCGGTGTGTTTAAAAACGGTGGAATTGATGCTCCGATATTGTATTTTTGCAGTGCATCCCTAGATGTGGCTTCTGTTCAAATATTGTTATAACATGATAGTCCTAATAATGAGAATGGATCAGTTTATAACCTTATCAATGGGACAGCTTAGAAAAAAAAAAAGACAGTTTGGTCTTGGGCAGAGGAGGGACTGACCGTCCTCTGGGGTCTTCCATCTGATCTTTCCACAGACAAAGCCCAAAACTGGGCACGTAAAAATGTGCAAAAGCGCAGTTTTTTTAAACCCCTTAACCCTCATCTGGACCGAACATATTTTCTCCAGTTTGGGCTTTACCCAAATTAAAAAGGGTTCCTGAAGAAAGTGTAAAAAACAACAACAATAAAAACGAGACCAAAACAAGGATGAAAATGGAGCAAAAGAGCGACAAAAACGTGACCAAAAAGTGACAAAAATGTGTCGAACAAATGAAAAAGCCACGCAAAAAAAAGCAATGAAAAAAAAAAAACACACAAGAAAAAAGATCCGTTTAGATGAGTTTTGCAAGTCTTAGCTTTGAAATGAGGGGTTACACTGGACTATAGGCTGTAACCAGTGCTTAATTTGGAAATGAGTAGTTTCAGGAACACTTTTGGTCTGATGTGATGGATTCGGGGAACAGGCCAAACACCATTATATCAGATCAAATGTTTGCCGGATCCTTTACCCTGAAAAACTGAAAATTGGGGGAATGTGTTCCCCCAAACGGGGGATCAAATTAAGCACTGGCTGTAACCTTTTAGATTTGGGTAAAGCTGAACTGCAAAAAATGCACTTGGTCGAGGCGGGGGTTTAAGGAATAGGCCGCCGTTTTTACATACTGCGATATGTTCTTACCTGAGCTTTGACGAGTTCATTTGTACCTGTCTGGTCTCCACGTGTGCCTTCCGTAACGTAAACAAAGCACAGATGGCGTTAGCATTTAGCCTCTCTCTTCTCCTCTATAGCTCCAAACGAGGTGAAGATAGAAGCTACCAAACTCTTCCACGTTTTCCCTATTTAAATATGGTTATGTAGTAATTGGGCATCCGTGCAGTGATATCTTCACTTTACTGTGCGGCTGCCGAATTACTCCTGGTATTATTACGCCTTACAATATAGTTCCCCTTTTATCCGCTTAGAAAATCCACAGTTTAATTTTGTGTAACTATACTTTATAGTGTAACACTTCACGTAACCATATTTAAATAGGGAAAACGTGGAAGAGTTTGGTAGCTTCTATCTTCACCTCGTTTGGAGCTATAGAGGAGAAGAGAGAGGCTAAATGCTAACGCCGTCGGTGCTGTGTTTACGTTACTGAAGGCACACGTGGAGACCAGACGGGTACAAATGAACTCGTCAAAGCTCAGGTAAGAACATATCTCAGTATGTAAAAACGGTGCCCTATTCCTTTAAGAGATGAATCATTGGTTTAATAAAACATACAAACAAAATGGTAAAAAACAAACAAACACAATTTGGATGATTAGAGCCGTAAAGAAACGGAGAGAGAGCAGACCGATGGATGCAGTGAAAGAGAATATGAAGTTAGTTTGTGTCAGACGGTGCAGAATAAGTGCAGTTGCCATTACCTCCCAGAAGCTCCCGGAGCTGGGGCTCAGGTCTCCGGCTGAAGACATGTTTGAGTCTCCCGCGCAGCACAGAATGATGGCGGCTCACACTCTCACTGTCCACACACAAACACAAAAACAGAACGTCAAACTCCAGCTAAAGTTCGTCATCAGGCTTTACTCGGGTTCAGTCGTTAATATTTGGTTTTCCTTAAAAGAAACATTAAAATCCAGTAACTCAGCCCTAATTTCTGAGCACATAAAACGCCTGAACTCTTTGTGGGTTCAGAAGGGAGTGAGGATGATTAAATGAAGACAAACAAAAGTTGCTGGCCATTTTCATTACTAGAACATGGTTAAAAGAGAGAAAAAGTCAGAACAGCAGAATACGATGATAGGCTCTTGAAATTTAATTTTGTTGTGAAGAAACACAGCTCTTCTACCGCTTATGGCACATTTCGTCATTATCAACATGAGCCTCAGATTAGGGCTTGTTTCTGTCCTTGAATGTGTCTGTTAGTTTCCCAGAGAGAGTTTTCCAGCGGGGCCAGGGCTGCGTCGTCTGCGGTGGAGCGGGTTTAGACTTGTTGGAACGCAGCACCTGTTTTTGGAGCAGAACCACATGGAGCTGAAAAACTACAGCGCGAAAAACCACATGAATAGAGCTGCGTTCACTGGCTGGTTCACACAGAGATGTACAAAATCAGAATGTGTCAGGTTCAAGTGCATTTATGTAGGATGTAGCTGAAATATTGAGCTTTATTTGGAGAGGAGGAAAAGGAATACATTCTCAACAAGAACACCACTCAAGGTGAAAAGAGCAAAACATATAAAAATACAATGAGAAAAAAAGTCTCATTAATTGGTGACAGGAGCCAGTGAGAAAAGACGCGCTTTTAGTCAAGATTCCAAACGGCCGAGCGATGGTGCCGTTTACAAACCGAAAGGTGTATGACAATTGTAATTGATCAAACTCTTTACCACACAAAGCGAAAGTGATGACACTTGAGGGCATGTTGATGGAGTAAACTTAAAATAAATGGGCCTCATTCATTTTAGGCACAAATTTGTTCTTAAAAAGGTTTTTGGCATTCACAAAACTTAGCTTAGCTGAAAACGTTCCTCTGTAAGAACAAATCCTAAGAAAAGTCAGGACGACTCTTCCAGTTCTGTTCAAAATCTTCTCCTGATGGAATCCAACATTCAGGGTCATATATATTTGTACTTAATAAATCTTAATTCATTCCAGAAAATATGTAAATATACTTATAATAAATTAAAGATACCTTGTTCATTCAGAAATAAGTTGGTATTATCACTTTTGTTAAAGTACACTGTGTTCTAACATATTATGCAAATTGAATTTCAGTGTTATAAAGGTAAAACAAGTTTTTCATTGAAGCGTGGATGGTATTGTGTCTCAGGGCTCTTTGAATCACTGACATCAATCTCAGACTCCTGGGATGATTAGTTGTCCTGCTGTAAAGAATCCCTCTGCATCATTGGCTGCTATGGGCATAAAAGGAGAGAAACTCATGATGTGGACCCCCTCCTCCCCTGACCTCAACCCTATTGAGAACCTTTAGAGCCTCGAGCTAAACATCTATGAGGGCGGGGGGCCGTTTTCATCCAAACAACAGCTCTGGGAGACTATACTGACATCCTGCAAAGAAATCCAAGCAGAAACTTGTTTAATGGATTTAAAAATGTTGAAGCTGCAAATAAGGGTCCAATGTTAAAATGTTTTTGATTGAAATACAGCCTACAAATTGTATTGGAATGCTTCTGTGCTTAATCATTTGGAATAGTAGATTTGAAGTTGTTTATTATATTTATTTTTGAAAAAAATACTGTTATCATTGGGAGATTTTTCCATCACATTCAAATGATCCTCTAACAGTTAAAGACTTGAAAATTATGCTAATTGTCATTTCAGTTGACAATTTAGAAAATCTGTACTAAAACTTTTGAAAGATACCGTTCACAAATAGCATTAAATGCGCTGCATTAACGTTATTTGATCAAGACAAACGTCGGCCTCGATCTTATGACCTTGTGAATACAAAGCTGGAGTGTCACGATGCTGCCGCCGCAGCTATTTCAGGGACGGACCCATGAGATCGGAAGGAAAACCCTTTTTCGCTATACAGGTCATATCGATTTAAAAATGTTGTAATGAGAGTAAATCGCCCAAAGGTTTAAGTGAGTCCTTGAACGAGTGACGCCGATGGCTGTGACTTTTTTTTCTTTTGGGGTTTTGTTGGTTATTAGTTTTGGATTTGTGTTTTGCTATTGGTATCCTCCTCCAGCTGCCTGTCACGCAGCACTTGTTGTCTTCATATGGTGAATGAGGCGGTGACTTATGCTAATTAGCCCACACACACACGCGCCTCCAAGACGGGATACACCGACTCCAGATCACCCGTGTGAAGGATTTTCCTGACACTGTCAAGTACAGAGTTTAAGAAGTTTCTTAAGAAGACGTTAATGAATGAGGCCCTTAGAGCTAATTCTACTTTCTGATTGGATGAGACACAGACAGATATTTCTGAAATGTGCAATGTACACAATGACATTTCATTGTGTGACAGAGCTGGTTTTACGGGTTTGAGCATAAGGGTCTAAGGCATGGTTTAAACTTGTCTTCAATGCACCATAATTATTGTTCGACAGCATTGACCACTGATATATGGCCCACCACACGGAGTACAGCTCGTAAAATGATCAGGCAGAACCCCCACCAAATGCCGGTTTTGTGTGGATGACGGCATGGATCAAACATCTCGTGCTCGAGTCCGTGTGGATGGGGCCGAAGGAAAGAGGTGCAACACAAACGCCCATCATGGTAAGCGGACCTGGGGCTGACTGACAAAAGCGAGGCTGCCAATCTGCGCCATCGGCCTCTCCAACTATCACACAGTAAAGGTGGGTCGAAGTGTCTTGTCCAAGGACACGACGACAGAAGGCACTTGATGGAGCTTAGACTTAGAGCAAACTTCTTTTGATCAGGAGTCCCAACTTGGATTTCAGAACCCTCTTTACTGTCCGGGACCCAGAGGAGACCCCCATCATGTTTCAGTGATGGGAAACTGGAGCGCCAAGAGGAACCAACAGAAACATGAGGGGAACATTCAATTACATTTCTCCCATACATGAATAAAACATGTAAACAACAGGAGCTGGTTCAATCAAAGACCTTGATCATGAAACCCGTAGAAAACACTCAAACGGAGAGGATTATTCCGAACTCAGCTCATGCAGGAGTTTTTTTTCTTGTTTTTTGTGGCGCAGAAGTTTGTTGGAAGTTTCCGCGGCGTCTCCAGGTCCGAGCGACACGTGAGAGCAGTTACAGCTCCGGCTTCAGCAGACGATTTTCCACTGAACCCAACGACCCAAACGCAGGCAGAGACGGAGACAGTTACCCACAACCTGCGTCTGAGGGGCAGGAAGAGGACCCCGACACGAGGGGGAAACCGACAGAGCTGAACGACGAGCGACGCGTTGGAGCTGGGGTTCATGTTAAAGGTCTTGTTCATGAATCAGCCGTTTGAATTGTGTCAAAACTCCTGCTGTCAGTCGATCAAAAACATCAGATCAATCGCATGCAGTTCATTTTTTTAAGTCACTATTATATCCACTATTTACCCTAGGCCGGCATGAACGCTCTTGGTTTGCGATGAATTACGATTACTTAATTGCATGAGGTTTGGTGCGCTGAAAAAAAAATATGAATGGAAATGAATCACACTTTACTTTGGCGGCCCAGACACTTTCAGTTTCACTTTCTCCTGCGGACGTTGCCTAGAGATGAACTTGGTGTAAAGCCAAAAACGATTGTACCGTCAAACTTGTTTGTTCACACACGTATTTAAAACGATCCTTCTCCAAAATCCAATCAAACTGCATCTGTGTTCGAACACAGGCCTCACATCTCCACCAAAACAAGTTCAAATGGAGGAAAATACAAAGAAGCATCAAAAATGTACCTCTATGAAATTAAAGTGCATTTTCTCCAGTTCAGCTTTACCCAAATCCATAAGGCCGCCTCATTTGAAAGCTAAGACCTACAAAACTCATCTAAACTGATCATTTTCCTCACATTGTTTCCACATTGTTGTTCACTTTTTTTCATTGCATTTTTATTGCGTTTGTCACATTTTTGCCAAATTTTCAGCACTTTTATCACTTTTCGGTTGGTCTTGTGTGGCTTTTTTGTGTTTTTGTCACATTTTTGTCACTTTTCTGTTTTGTTTTTGTCACTTGTCTATTGCTCTTTTGTGGCACTTTATCACTTTTTGTCACTTTTTTGTTACCCCTTTGTTACTTTTTTTATTGCTCTATTGTGGCTTTTTGTTGCCTTTTTGTCACTTCAATCGATTGATCAATGGTTTTGTATAGCCCAATATCTGTTGCATTTTCATCCTCGCTTTTGTCTCATTTGTGTTACTATTTTGATGCTTTTTAAGACGCTTTTAGATTTGGGTAATGCCAAACCGGAGAAAATGTTCCCAGTTCAGGTGGAGGTTAAATGCAATTGATTAATTAATTAACTTATTACATTACAAAGGCCATAATTAACTTTATTCGAGTCCCACCACTAATGTTACTTACAAGCCACTTCCTTTAATGCCGTCTCTGCATCAAAACGTGGTTTCTTGGTCTCGCCGGGTGTGGGGTATCGTTTGTGGTTGCTTCTTTAATTTATTTTTATTGTTTCTTTTTTTTATGTTTTTCCCCTTCTCTTTGTTATTTTTTCCGTATTAAAAAAAAGAAAAAAGGAGAACAAAGCAAATGTTGTTCCATTACTAGAAACAAAATAAAAATCAGGTTTGGTGCCTTCAAACAGAACGTTCCTAAACTGTAGAAAAACCTGTACAGACTGACATACGGCACAGACACAAAAAAAAATATAATGGTAATACTGCATACGCTTGGTGAATATACGGCAGACGGACACAAACACGGAATAGATACAGACTCTGGAATTGTCCCCATTTATGGTCATGTTTGAAGCAGTCAGGGGGGGGAAACAGAGTAAAAAAATAAAAATGTTCTCCAATTACTCCAAAACTACTTAAACAAATGCTATTAAAACATGATTCTACAAAATAAAGATTAGTAGAATCGTTATATCCCTGGACTATCAAAGGTTCGAAGAGGAGCAAAGTAGTTCAACAGCCCATGAATACTAAAAAAAAAAAAAACGGACAATGCTAACATAATGCCCCATGTTAGCATCATGCTACATGCTAACGCTAGCTACGACTGACGGTTTTTCGCTTCTACTGAACAATCTGCTGTGAAAAAAACATTTGGGTCCAATTTAGACTTGACTTTATTTTTCTGTGATAAATACATTTATATTCTGCCAGAAAACGGATAAAAAGAGTGAACAAAATGTATTATTTACCACAACTTAATTCAGTTATATTAATTCCCATTAATTCCCATATATTCCTGTTAATTCCCATGGAAAGAAATCTATTCAGTCAAAACAAATGATGCCTTTAATTTGCAATTCATCCTTGATTAATTATTTCTATCTTTTGATTAACTTCGACAGCCATGGTCCAAACAAGACTCATAAAAAATTTAAAAACATTAAAAATCGTGACTAAAACTGAGCTGTTGCACGTGTTTTAAGCTTCCAAGTGTTTGTGTGTGACTGAATCTCAGTTGGTGATTTTGCGATACATTGTGGCGTATCGCGATATTGATATAGCGATAATAATGATTTGTCGATACATTGTGGCGTATTGCGATATTGATATAGCGATAATAAGGATTTGTCGATACATCGTGGCGTATCGCGATATTGATATATAGCGATAATGATTTGTCGATACATCGTGGCGTATCGCGATATTGATATAGCAATAATAATGATTTGTCGATATCATACATCGTGCCGCTCTGATAACCTCTCATCCGCAGACACAGGGAGGATGTGTGTGTGTCCTGTGATCCGGTGGGAGCAGGGCATGATGGGAGCCGTAGTTTAAACAGAAGTGGGTCAAAGGGGGCGGAGTCAGACTAATCTGATTAATGTACAGCTCCGTGTGGTCTGGACTTAAGCCTCTGCAAACACGGCTCAGTCACACCACGACCGGGGCCAGGCCACGCTAAACTTAAACCAACTTTACCTCTTTTTTATTCCCTTGCGGGTTCCGGCTCCAATGGTGGAACTCCTGGACGTGTGGCAGAGCAGAGGATGTGTTTATCCCCGTAATGAGACGCTGCGGCTCAGGGCAGTAGTTACACAGACTGTACAGCGGGAGTGTCCAAACCTTTTTTTTTACATTATCCAAGTGTGTGTACGGTGGGGAGGGACCACAGATCGGTATAGCCAATGCAGAGGGACATTCAGAATCCGCTGGGGGCATTAGGAGAGGTTTAAACCATGCCTCAGACCTTTAATTAGGCTAGGAACCTTAAAGTAGGGTGACCAGACCGTCCCCGTTTATCCGGGACAGTCCCAGTTTGGAAGCCTCCGTCCCATGTCCTCGTGGATTTCTCCAAAACCGTTGATTTGTCCTGTAGTTTTTTGCCAGTAAAATGCCAGAAGCAGTAGTGACTTTTGGCCCTGTGTGCATCAGACATGAAGTTTCTGTAGCGAATGAACCAATAATTGAAAAAAAAAGCTCAAAAGTCTATGGTTCATTGAATTGATATTAGACTAGCTTAGACAGCTAAGCACCAGCGAACATGCAACTCTCTCTGCTACATTTCAATCAAAATACATTTGAAAGATAAATATTAACACTTTCTACTCTACATTTCTAAAAAGGCTCCAGGGTGAAAAGTCAATTTTGTCCATGTGCTTGGTTCATTTGAAAAGCCCAATAACGCACACTCTATGAACAGTAGGTGGGGTTACGCAGATGTACCGTCAATGTCACTGACTCACGACAAGGAAGGTTTGTCCCCGTCGTGTTGCCGTACAGAGGGGAATTTATGAAGGGAAGTTATTAAAAAGATGTGTGATTTCTACTTGAAAAAGTATTTAACACAAAATACTTCAGTAAAATGTGACTTGGAGAGCCCTGTAGGAACCGATAACGCAGTAAATTTGTTGAGCCAATAACGTAATCGCGATTTACCGGCCGATAATGTCAACGTTATTGGCTGTTTTTTACATTATTGGCCTGACAAGATGTAAATCGTTTACAAATGTAATACATTCTGCCAATAATGTCATAATTCATACATTTTAATTTAACACATTAAAGATTGTTTTTGTGCTGGTTTTTCATCAGATTTTGTATTTTACTGCTTTTTGTTTGTTTCGATCATAATCCTTTTTCACTTGACATAACTTGCTCATATGCTCCTGTATCTGTATCCTGTATCTGAGGACTTCTTCCATGGTCGACTAAAACACAGCTTGGTACAATGATAATAGGATAATGATTATAAAAACTCTATGATGAGGCTAGTTCTCTTTGACAAAACCTCCCCCTTTCTGCTACGGACTACTATTGTAGCCACAGCTGCCCTGGGCATGCTTCCAAACTGTGCCATTGGCCTCTTCGACCACCACCAAGCGCTCACTCTTGCGCACATGCACCGCATTCATACATTAGCAATGTGAGTGAAGTGCCTTGCCCAAGGACACGGCGACGTCATGCACTTGTTGAAGGAGGGACTCGAATCCGCAATCTTTCCGTCATAAGAACCCGCTTTACACTCTGGGCCACGGTCGTAGGAAAAAGCATGTGAGAAACGAGAAGATACCAGGAAGTGAAAAAGTAAAACAGTAAAAACAGTAACATACAAAAGCCACAACATAACAGGTCATCTAACAACAACTGAGAAAACAGCACAAAAACATACAATAAAAAATGTATGTATTATCACATTATTGGCTGAATTTATTACATGTGTAAATGATTTTCATCGCCAATAATGTAATAACCACGTAATAATGATCACACTATCGGCCGCTGTTATTGGCTCAACAGAGTTATTACGATATTGGCCTGTTACTGCGTTAGCGGCTTACTACATTTTGAAACTGGACACATTTATTACGTTATCGGTTCCTACAAGCCCCTTATATTGGAGTCAAAACTGATTGGTAATAATATCTGCACTTTTACTCAAGTAAAAGTGCAGATATTATTACTACATCCACCACTGGCTAATGGTGACCTTCACGTTGTGACGTTTCTCGCGGGGCTTGCCCTGTATCATTTTCAGGAAACTGTTTAAGTCGAGCTCCCAGATAAATAACACCATAATTTTTACCTCACAGAAACTCTTCATTTGGAGGATGATGCCAGATTAATCTGAAGCTCTCGGTTCCAAATCCGTCTCTGTTGATTTCCAAACTTCACCTGAGCCTGATCTCGCAGTATGCACGGAGGAATGCAGCGTCACGCCCAGGCTCACCCACGCGGGCACGCTTACACACACACACACACGCACACGCACACACACACGCACACGCACACGCACATGCCCCTGTTCACACGTTGCTGTCAGATTGAGAGCGAGGCAATCCTCTGCTTCAACATGCCTCACTGCGGCTCTAATGACTAATGAGAGACTAACTCAGAGCTACTTCACAAAACAGAGAAACCGGTAGATGAGGCCGACCTTTTGGAAGGGTTGCACTGATACAAGTGCATGTTGGGTTTCGATACCTATACTAAAATTGAGACCAGAACCAGTTAACAGAACAATAATATTGATTCATTCCATCAAAGACTATCATTTATTTGAGCTAAAAACAACCAAGCCACTTCCTTTAATGCTGTCCCTGGACCCAACAGGCGTCGAAACTTGGAGCTAAAGATATTTTTTTTATTGGGGCTGGGACTTTTTTTCGGACTTTATTGCAAAAAAAAAATATATATATATTGAAATGAATCCCACTCAACCTTTTCAGTTTCCTTACTCCTGCAGAGGTTGCTTAGGGACGAGCACGGCGTAAAGCCAAAAGCTATTTTACTGTCAAACATGTTTATTGACACAGTTAAGCCGACTTATAAACTTATTTAAAGAGATAATTCTCCAAAATAAATCAAACTGTGTCCGTCTTTTTAAGTGTTCGAAATGATCGCACAGGCCTCAGCTCTCCACCAAAATAAGTTCCAATGGAGGATTTTTAATCGAGGTAATTATGTCCAACCACTACTTTTTATCGGTCCATGCTTTCGATACTTAACTAGGAAATATTCAGTTTGCACTTTGTGCCCATAATAAACATAACAGGCCGTGTCCAAACGTTGCTCAGTGCCTGTGCTGTATTATTAGCCACATTTAGCTGTAGCCTTACTACTCCATCCGTGTGGGCTAGGCATTTTGGTTATGCTAAATGTCGATCAATACGGATATGTTAGCCCTTTCTGAGCACTTTTTAGTCACTGGATTTGTTTCATGCTAGGGTTGGGCAAATTCTCCTTAATTGGCAGTTGACGATATTTACAGTGAACCAACTCTCATTATAAGCCTTTTTTTTTAAAGACATTTACACAGCCTATATATGGGCTGCATTTTATTTATGTTAGAACAAATTTGAAATTGCAGGATGAATGGATCTAAACTAAACATGATCTGAACAGAGTCGTGGAACACGAATTTTGCAACAGAAATGTGTTAAAACTCGTGCGTAAAGTCTCAGAGGAGAACGATTTATTCTCGGCCCTTGGTGAGAACATCCAAACCCATGCACGCTCAGCCCCGATGTGAGATCCATCGCGGCATTTTAAAGCTGTTTAGTTTTAGTAGTGTGCATATTAGCTATATTCGAGATTTCATTTACAGTGCAATCCCTGCAAAGTTTGTAGGTTTACAAGGCCCACAGAAGATCAGCGTGTGTTTCTGACAGGGGGGGGGCGTGGCATCACGATGGTGGCTCTCCATCGGGATGTTGCTCGTCCATCACGATCACGATATCATCGTCCATCACAACCTACATTAGGTCCCCAAGTATGAAGCAGATAAGAATGACCATAGGCTTTAGCACAGGTATGGGCCACATTGGGTTTTGGAACTCGGGCCGGACCAGTTTGGAGCATTTGAAACAAGTACAACTCTCAGTTTGCCTGTAATGGCACATCACAAAAGTGCAACAAATTGCAGCGGTTATGTCGTATCCTTCTTCATGTCAGTGAAAATATTGATAATGTTCACCCTTCAAACCAGGGGTGTTGAACTCATTTGGGTCGTCGGCCGACATCCCGCTCCCGGTGGGTTGCAGGAAATATAACGTACACAGGAAAATACAGTTTATTTATCATTTATTGGAAAACATTTTTGCAATAAATGAATAATAATGAGCTGTGATTTTAAAATAGTGCTGATTTGGTCAAAAGCCCGACAGGACTGTAATAAGTAATAATAACGGTTCACACTTGTATTGTGCTTTACAGTAGTAAAGTAGTCATTATTATGGTGGTAAGCTACTGTTGTAGCCACAGACGCCCTGGGGCGGACTGACCATTTACCACGTGGCTATAATGTGTTACCCTGATTATGTCAGTGCCCTCTATTGGACACGTGTGAAATTCTTTCCTTTTTTTCAAATCCAAGTTGCCCCCTAGTGGCTGGAATGAGCACACTGGTTATTTCCTTGAAAAATCATAACTCCGCACAGGAATGGCCTAGAGACTTACTTTTTTTTTTAACACTCAGGAATTTGTGCTCTTTGTGCTAAATCATCTCATGGGTCGGATTTGGCTCGTGGGCCTTAGTTTGCCCACCTCTGCTTTAGCAACTAGTTAGCAACATTAGCCTGCTCATCATGTAAACACTGCAGACCCAGAGTTGTGGCACAATGAGGACAACATTTAGCTCTGGTTAACTCCAGCACAGACTCTGATTTAGGGAGAGCAGTTAGTGATAGCTAGCTCTATGTGGAGTACTGTTCCACTGTTGTTGAGTTGTAGGCGCATTGAGTTGCCTTGTGTACGAAATGCGCGGTATAAAGTAAGTTGCCTTGCCTTAACTTGTGGCCTACTACATCCTGAAACTGTAAGGAAACGGCGGCAGACTCCGGAAGACCCTGGCTTCTATGGACTTTCCATTTAAACGTTTTTGGATACCTGTCAAGTTTTGGATTTGAACATTTGAACATCCTGTGCAACGACACTAAGCCGGTTAACTGATAATCATTCGATACATTGAGCAGAATGTGTATCCCTAAATATTTCTAATTTTATTCCCACCCTATTTTAAACATTTGAGCTGGCTCCATAAAACCCGGCCAAATTGCTAGCATGAATGTGCTTCCGCTAGCTCTTGCTCAACGCTATGGGGAAGGCCTAGCTCCCTCAGTCCATACTTAACTTACAGCCAATGGTTTAGGCCGACAATCGGACTAAACACATGATGTCTGTTCATTGTGTTGCACATTGCAATATAGATTAAAAGCTTTAATTGTGTGATAGTACAGTATTATAGCAGTATTTTACAATTTTTTATTTATTTTTTCCCTACAAAATAAGGATCAAAACGAGACTACAATGGAAGTATATTTGGAAAGTGTTCACTAGAGCTGAGCTGTGCACATCTTTAAGTTACAGTGAATTGTTTCTTTAAAAACTGTGTTCGCGAGAAATGCGTAAATCTGAGTAAGACGCGATATATCATGGCTAATTGATATTGCGTCACCAGGTAGGCAACTGCGATAACGATAATTTCCCGATAAATTGTGCAGAGCTACTTGGAATGATACAATATTTCTCACAATAACTATGATGAAGGTCAAACTGTCTCCATCCATCAAAAATACTCTTAATCCAACAATAAAAGTGAAGAAAATGGACATACAATAGAAGGAAACTGGAGTCTCCTGTTAGTGGTAAATATGTTAGCGTTAGCCGTGTAAGCATCAGACTTACCCTTCAGCCGAGAAAAGGATGGACCAGCGAAGGCCAGTTCAGACGAGGCCAATCCAAGTCCCGGAGTCCGAGTCTGATGATCCGGGAAGAGACGCACCAAAAAAGAGACAGACACGGGGAGAAAGAGACATGGAGGAGTGGTGTTAGCGTTAGCAGTTAGCGTTAGTTTTAAAGCCCGCTTGCAAAAGCACGACACATTCTGCACATTGAGGCGAAATACCACACAGCTGGACGAAGGAAAACCCCACCAACGTTAGTTTATGGTTATTTAGATGGAGGCAAATGCTAAAAAAATAAAAAAACATTACAGAAAGGTTTAATTAGCTAGAGTACATTAAGACCACCAGACTGAGTGAAGATGTAAAAATGGCCACTAAATGGTCAGAAAACACTACCTTACCCCAGGACTCAAGAAACTATTAACCAATCTGTGCAGACACTAGAGATCAGCAGCGTGTAGTGTCTTGCCTAAGAACACAAAGGCAGTATGGATGTAGGTTAATGCAGGGGTAGGAGTTCATACATTTAAGACTTTGGGCTGCATATTAGTGTACGGAGGTGCAGCCAGTTGACTTTCTAGCCTTTATCAAAGGTTGTCATTAAGTAACCTAACCTATATTTAACGTCTGAGCCTTAAAGATGCATTATGCAACTTTTTATGTGAAAAAAAAAAAAAAGTTGATACTGTGCGGATTTGACCTTGTAGTGACACAGCGGCTCTATGTGTGGCCAGTATGGTGCCTTTACTTTCCATCACTCGTCACCTAGTCTCTAGGACGTCCCAGGATCAATTGTTTGGAAGGTTTTCACTGCTGACGGAGCCTCTGACCAGAAAACCTACAAAACAATTGATCCTGGGGCATTGTAGTGATGCAGTAAAAGTAAAGGCGCCATGCTGACTACTAATACAGCCACTGGGTTTGCATAATAAGTTGCATAATGCATCTTTAAGGAAACTTTATCTATCTTATAGTGGCTCTACAAAATGAGCTGGACGATCTATTGGGCCAATATATTTGGGTATTTTACATTATTGATTATAATGCTGCAACCTCTAGAACCGAAAGTGATAAGAGACTTGTTGCGTTTTGTTGCAAAGTGGTCCTAAGTTCTTACACCTCGGATCTTTTATTCTCTATTTTATTGTAGACTTTTGCTTATTATTTCGGAACCACAAGAGATTTTTGTTGAATCTGCTGAAGTAGTTCTAAACATGAATGCCCTGAATGAATCAGACCTATACCCCCAATAAAATGCCCCCTGCTGTCACAGTTCAATGCCGAGACATTTTATGGTTTAGAAGCGTCATACTCAGGATTACAGACAATCAAAGTCCCCAAAATGTCAATTTTTTCTCTAATGATCCGGAAACAATACATTTGACAAAGAAAGTACAGTACTAGCAGCGCAGCGGTTAGCGCTCATGCTTCACAACTAGAAGGTCCCGGGTTTGATCCACAGACGGGGTCTTTCTGGAGTTTGCATGTTCTCCCCCCCTAACTGTGTAGGTTTCGTCCAGGTACTCCGGTTTCCCCTACCACTAAAAACATATACAATAGGTTCATCCTCCAGCCAGGTGTGGATGGACCGTATGGGAAAATTACGGCCGAGTGAAAGTAGTGACCTCAATTAGTACACAATCGAAATGCGTTTGAGTCCGATTTATGCTTCAGTCGTGACATCATTTTGAGGAACATATGAAAATGAAAAAAAAAACGGACGGAAATAAGTTATTTTGATAGTCACATGAAGCACTCAAGGTTTCACTCACTGTGGAAATGGTCACCATCAGACAAAACTGCAGCAGATCAATAAAATCACAGCAGAACCTCATGAGCAGACACGGCCAAAATGATATTCCTCATGCAAGTAAAGATTATTGTATAAAATAAACAGCTCAGAGCCAGCCTACGGGTTCAGGCCTCGTTCTGGTCTGAAGTTTGCATACCCAAAATAGAAAAGTAAATGACAGAGTGGTGCTTTTCCCCAGTTTAGCCTGAGCCCTGAACGCCTCACAGCTGCAGCGCTCTACAGGCGACAGGACCACATCAAAAACAAACTACACACCAAAGAGTTCAGAATATAGCTTCACAATTATTAGTGGAGAATACTCTGTGATATTACAATTGATGCTTATATCATTCTAAAACACCAGGCTGGATATGACCAATAGAACTCTACAGATTCTTTATATCAAAGTCAACTCCAGTTTGTAATCTATGGACTCGACTGGCGGCAGATTGTATCTCTTTTACTTTTGTGACAGTTTTATCAGTGGCTTTGTAGATTTTTCATGAAACTCACGACAGAAAAAAAACCCTTTCCTCCAGTTTAATTGAACACACAAAAATCTTCCAAATGCTAAAAACCAAGTGCCAGTCCAAAGTCCAATGACGAATGTTGACATTGGCCAACGTAGAGTTAGCAAATTTTCGATTAAATTCAGATGAGTTGTCCGGCCCTGACCTGCGGCGTCTGGCCTTAAATCCAACGCAATCTGCCCGGAGTCCGTTTATTCCCCGTAGATGGAAAGAGGAATCTCGAGTCTGAATTCACACTAACCTCCCAAGTGTCGGGCTCCTCTCAACTTTCCACAACGGACCACGGAGCGGCCGAGGGTCTCAACTTTGACCTGGAGGCATGACATCACACACCTGCACTTTACTCGAGTAATACTTTGTTTTGAACTATTATCGCTCCACTACATTTGAAAGATAAATACAGTGCTGATTAAAGTCATTGGTTTCGTTGCTTGAGTAAAAGTACAGATACTACTGGCCAAACATTCCTCCGAGGGGCTCAGGCAAACGATCACTCAGGTGAAAGTATTTGCTGGAGAAAATTCTTAACGTGCATATGACAATATTTCGCCTAAAGCATCGTTAACACAATCATACTGAAGATATTGCAAAACATTTTACCCAGTTTTGTTGAGTTTGCTATTTTTTTGTGATGTTTATAGTTTCACGTCCTTATTGGACACCGACAGGAAGTGACAAAGATACCTGAACCGAGTACATTTTTCCAGTTTGGCTTTACCCAAAATAGTGGCAGAAACGAGTGGAAAACGGGGATCAAAACGCAACAAAAAAGTGATGAAAGCGCCACATAAAAGCGACAACACAACAACAAAAAGGCAAACGTGAGGAAAACGCAATAAAAAAAGCCACATAAGTGCACACAAAAAAAAAAGCGATGCAAGTGAGATGGAAAAAGAATGTGACAAAAGTGACGACAACACGGCCACAAAGCAAGGAAAAAAGATCCGTTAAGATCCGTTCTGTAGGTCTTAGCTTTCAAATGTGGCATTACACATTTTAGATGCACTCGTTTAATAAGGTGGGTGGTAAGGAGTTAAGCAGTTGCCGTGCCGACCATGTTATACAAATGAGAAATGGGTGAGTCAGAATTCTCTTGAACTTTCCTCTATCTATGTCATTAACTTATAACTTTTCTACATTTAAAGCAGTACTAAATAACTCATGCCCCTAGAGGCCAAAAGCGCCACTGCAGGTGTCGTAGCACGTTGTGTTTTTTTACTCATTAATTGTCCGTGAGAGTAAATACTACGCTGACAGAAAAGACAAAGGGACAGAGGGATATTGTACATCCTTCTACAAAATAGAGTCAAGTTTTTTCCAAACTTGGCTGTAAATACTGTTTAAGTGGCGCTAGCCCGCAGTTAGCGTGATTTCATTAGTGTGTATTGGTGACTCCGACCCAGTGGCAGAAAAGTTACAATTGTGCTTTACTGGCCAGAGACACCAAGGGGAGATGAAATACCCCCCCCCCCCCCCCCAATCACCCCATTAACACTTGTATTACCCCCAGAGGGACTACGGAAGGGATTTATTAAGGTAAACAAGTTACTGCTTTAACGGCTGCTTCACTAAAACACATGAACCAATGGACGTTTGACTTTATAGAAATGTAGCGGAACGTGTTATATATACCTTTCAAATTAAGGAAAAGTAATACGTGTTCAACAAAAATACAACTCAAGTACTACTTAAGTAAATTTACTTTGTGACTCATCACCTCTGTTGCCCTGATGAGGTCACGTTTCCAGTTTGAAGGTTAGCTTAAACGAAGAGAAGGAAGAGATATTAGTCTTTATGAACATTTGCTCATGTAAATCGAAAGAAGCAACAGTTTTTCTGCAAGTCATTGAATGAATTGTGCCAAAATTAAGTGTTCAGTGAACTTCGGTGACAGTTTGGAAGAGACTCGTATCTTGTATTTAAGATTTAATTCAGGTTTATTTGGGCAGCAAAGTCACATATAGATGAATCGTATTGGTAACAGCGTAACAATATTCCTAAAGGGAGTAGGTTGAAGATAACTTATAAATGCTCTCATTACATTTATTATCTAATATATGTTTTACTTTACCTATATTATTAGTTATGTAGAATCTCCCACTAAGTTTTTGATCCAGGATAACTCACAAAAAAATACTCGTTTTACTTTACTTTATTATTTATCCAAATGTGTACATTTAGCCGATCAAGTTCTATGGTTATGGATGGGCATAGGCGGTCACCAGCCCCGCAGCACACACAGGATCGGCCCCTATGGTTATGGTTACTTCCCATAAATCATTTACGTACAGCAAAAACAACTTCGGCCCAAGTACTGAGCCCTGAGATACTCCGCATGTCTCAGAGTAGATTTGTACTCCCCGATCTGAACAAATTGTCGGTTAAATCGTTCCGTTCCAACCTGTAAAATAAAATATGGTCTACAGTCTCGGATGCTTTTTGAAAATCAATTAAAAAAATGCTAATGATTATTCCTTATTGTTAATGGCATTAGTGACTTTTGGGTTTTTGTGGGGCATTAAATTATGCCAAAATGAAGGCCTTAAAAGGATAAAAATCGGATTCAAACTAGCATTAAATCTAAATTTCTCCTTAGAGACAAACCCCACTCAATGGGGTTGCACAACTATTTTGACTGCATACATTTGTCAGAAGCACAACAACTATGGTCAAACAAATTCAGCAGCAGCTCTGACTGAAATTTGACACAATAATTGCCTCCAAAGTTGTCTGTGGTGTCCACAGACAACTTTTGAATATCAACATTTCCCCTCATTCCCCTGTTTGATCAATGTTTACAAATGTTACATAATGAAATAGGCCACATTTTGTTTGCATTTGTGGCATTAAAAATATAGTATTTAGGCTTTACACTTGACTTGTTGCTGCCTGTGGAAACCCTGGACTTATTCAATGCAAGGACTCAGTCAATTAAATCTGTGTCAACTGAAACCTGACTAAACTCAATGCCATTATCGTTATGGGACAAACGTCTGTCAAAAACGGTTTGGTTAAGTTCTTCTCCATCCTTCTGACTAGATCCAGGACTTTACTACTAAAGGCCTGGATCTGACTACCAGGTCAAATCCATGTATACACCAGTCACCAGGCCAAACGTAGCGTGGGTGTCCTGTCAGACCTCATCATTTAATATTTGTTTTTTCCACGGCCCTGGTCTGCTCTGGTCTCTAACGCCTCTGTGGGATTAAACCACGGTCTCCGCGTGCTCAGGTGTGTGTATGTTCCTTTTTACCTGGTTACCTCCGCCGAGCGCGAGGAGCTGCTACGACGTGCGTCAGTTCCCACACGCTTTCTGCCTCCCTTTTTCCTCGATTGCTCTCCCCCCCTCCCCAAAAAAAAAAATAAAAAATAAAAAACAACTCCTCTGGACTCGTCCGATCCCCTCTGTGCGGCGTATTCCTCCTGTAAACTGTCCTTATTTAAAAACCTCCACGGGGGCGCACGGAGTAAATCCACCCGAGGAGACGCCACCGGTGACGCGCGGAGATCCCCCAAAGTTTAGCGGGGACACGTTCCCGTCTGAACCCGCTTTTTGTGGCTTTAAAGAAGTGACTTGTGTCCTTGTGTTTATGAGCAGCAGCAGCTCTCGCGGACCACGTCTGTCCTCCCCTCCGCCGTGCGCGCTCCCGCGTGCCGCTTGTGCGCGCGCACGTGTGTAATCAGATGCTGCGCCCTCCGTCACAATCCACTCGTCATCCTATTTACCGAGTTAACCCGCAGGCGCCAGACACACCGGAGGAGCGCGTTCAAACGATATAACGCGTGACTTGGAAACATTAGCTCCAATGAACCAACACACATGAAGGAAAAGTAAAGTAAAGAAGAATGATAATGTTAAAGGGATATTTCAGGATTTTTGACATAGGGCCTCATTTCCTAGATCCTGAGTGTTTTTTTTTTAATTCATGCAATCCTTATGATTTGAAGAGTTTAGTGGTGCTAGGCTAGTGCTAGGCTAGCGCATGTCTATGGTAACTAGTAGCCTGCATTAAAAAACCTCTTCAAAATCATGGGGTAGTCCTCCAAACGTTGCCATATCTGATTTGTAGAAAGCTCCTTTTTGAATTCCACGTGTAGTAATGCCGGCCACAGGTAAACAAACTACTGTAGATCCGGTAACCTAGCAGATCACTCCGCCGCTGCGAAGCTGATGCTGCTCAAATATAAGTTATTTTAAATGAAAAATATGGTTATATTAAAAAAAATATTCAGTCCATGCCAGTGGTGTGCCGTCAGGGCCAGCAGGGCTTTCTCTGCTAGCCCTGGCCAAATGAGGGAAAAAAAAAAGTGTAAAATGTTTTAATAATATATTTAATTTCTAATGTATTTATATAATGTGCAGTTGCGTCGCTATTATTGATTTTGTTGATGTGTAACTGTAATTTCCTACTAAAACAGTTAAAGGCCCTGTGTTGTCAGGCTGCACACGATTGACGGCCAGCGTGACTGACTGGGGAGAAGAAGCTTTTAGATTTGAATAAGGCCGAACTGGAAAAAATGCGTTCAGTTAAAAATCAAATAAATAAATGTATAAATACCCACTCTAACATAATGCTGAATGTCTCTCCTCTTTCACCTTGTGCTGTCCTGTGTAACAAAGTCTAGGGGCAATTTGAAAAAGAAACAAATATGAGAATAAATCCCACGTTTCAAGAAATACAACAGATTATTTAAAGGTCCTTGTTTTTGGCTTACAAACTCAATCGCAACATCCCCAATTTATTGCGAATTTACCATTGATTCAAAAGGCTATAGTATCGTCATATAAAATCTGTCTGATTTTACAATAAACTCAAGGAGAATTTGATGCGCTAAATTCTTTATTTTTATTCTTACACATAAACAGCCGTATTCACTTATTCACTTTCTAATGACAAACAGTGCAATTGATGTACAGTCAATCAGCATAAATATTAGTGCAAAGACTCTTCAGTGTGTTATTATAAAATGACAAACAGCGCCCCCCTCAGGCAGAGAGTGAAAATACAATTCACATTCCTTGTATAGACGACACAGTTTGGCAACAAGATCAGTCTTATCTGGTTAAACGTCATGACATTTTCAAGTATCTGTCTTTCACAATGACATCAGGGTCAAATGAAATCAAGCAGGTCACAAAATACAGAGTAAATCAATACGTTAGATTAGATTACAGACGCTTTAAGACGCACAAAGGGGACATTTAGTCATCATTTAACACTTTTTGTCCTATAGAACAGGGCAATGTTAGATCAATTTAAAACCTTTTCTGTAGATTATTGACATAATAAGGGGAAAAATGTATTGCGAGTTTTCTGTCATTTTATGTTTTCATATTTAAAAAAGGCATTTTATACATAAAAATTACCAAAATCGACAAAAACTAAATAATGGATGGAGTCAAGTTTAAATGTATGGATTTGGTTTGGTGATATATATGTTACAAAGATTTTGGATCTTATTTAGTTTTTGAATAAGTGCATAAAATCTGTAGATTTCTCCTTGTTTTTTGGTTCAAAACTCAATAAATCAGGCCGAGAATTGGATATTAAAAATCCCTCCGAAAAAAACTTCCAAAATGTATGAGTGGAGCCTGTGAAGTGTGGAGTCTTATGGAGCGACTAAAGTGCAGATGTTGTTAAAGAGTGGAAGGAAAACGGCCCTAAAGTTTAGTCCCTTTGTCTGCACATGCGCCCTGTGTACATTTCTCCCGTCTAGCCGCCGCTGTCTCCCACAAAGGAAATGACCATATTTGGATTACAGCGTCATCTTGGTCACAGCCTTTTGTGCTACATGTGGATACCAAACATGTCAGTATTTGTATACCGACATGTTTGTATACTTTCCCACGACCAGGGAGCGACACAGCCATGTTGGAGTTACTTCCTGGATACATTTCCGGCTCAAAGCGACAAACCATCTTAAAATAAACATTGTAAAATTGAGATTTTGGTCTATTTTTTACTAAAACTAGGATGTTAAAGTGATAGTCTGTAAATTTAAATGTTTACTAATTGAATAGACTGTGACCTGGGGCCTGCAGTTTTACATAATGGAAGTAATATGAAATCATATTTTTTTCTAAAATCCCTCCCTCAGCAACAAATCTGAATCCCCGGGATATCACTTCCACCAATGAGACAGCTTGCCTGTCAGATCCAATCAGGAGAGGAGGGGAGGGAGCTAGATTGGATATTTTTGAAAACATTTTTGTTATGCCCTCATTTTGCAAACTAGGGGCTTTCTGGAGGGAATTTTCTTTAGAAAATTTCCCTCTCTCCTCATTTTGCAAACTTACAGACTATCACTTTAAGGGAGAAAACTTGCTAAACTCTTTGAAATATCTTTCTCCCCCTGAAAATGACAACTTACAACCTCAGAGCGTTCCAGGTGATTAAACTCGCATGTAAACAAAACGGCTAATGCTCATACGATGCTAGCCTTATATGAATGTTTCTCCAAACCAGATATAATTCAAAAACATAGCATCAGTTTGCAAAATTAGCAGAAACAAATTTATTTTAGAGGTAATCAAGCTCCTCCCCCTCCTTTCCTGATTGGACCCGACAGGCTGGTTCAAAGGCAAAGCTCGTCTCATTGGTCGACGCGGGAGGATACTAGACTCTGATTAGTTGCTGAGATCCAGGAAGGAGGGACTTGTATAATAAAATAATATACACTACCACTCAAAAGTTGGGGGTCACTTAAAATGTCCACTGATTTTTTTAACACGGATAACATTAAATTAATCATGAATACAGTCTAGACATTGTTAATGTTGTGAATATCTATTCTAGCTGGAAACGGGTGATTTTTAATGGAATACCTACATAGGTGTGCAGAGGTTCTAATGGTACATAGTGTTAGCTAATCGTGTTAGAGGGTAATTGATGATTAGCAAACCCTCGTGCAATTATGCTAGCACTGCTGAAACTGTTGATTAGAGAAGATATAGAACTGGCCTGTGTGACCCCAAACTTTTGAGCAGTAGTGTATATACACACACACACACTAGTACTTACTTTATATGATGAACATTTTATAAAATTTGTAAAACATTTAGACTTCCAGAATATCACTTTAAAGTCACATTATGCGACTTTTTATGTGAAAAAAAAGTTGATATTTGTTCATATTTGACCTTGAAGTGAGCTCATACAGCCGATGGGTTCAACTTTTTGCCTAATGCACCTTTTAAAGCTTAAAAAAGGTAGGTTTTGTCCCAACTATGTTCAAGTGGATTGTGTAGGAATTGTGTAAATGCACTTTAGACACATACATTCATAAACCTGATAAAAGGGGAGTCTTTACAGTTGGTCGTCATGTGTCTTCAGCCAACAACTCCCTGAAATTCTGTAACTCTTTAATGCTGGTGGAGATCCTGCAAAACATATAACAGACGATATAAGAAAAATATTTTAAAAAGAATAAAATTAAATCATGAATTCTCACTTAGGATGTACGATAGATTGCGAAAGAAAAGAATTGCAAATGAGTTGACAGATGCAAACATAAAATTGTGTCTAAAAGCTGCCAACGCTGTAGTTTGGAAATGTGGGGGTCAGTACCGTCCGATGGCGTTGACGAGGGCGACCAGCTCCTGACGGTTGAGCGTGAGGCCGGAGGAGGGGGGAGAGGAGGGAAGCTCAGAGAATAGGATCTTCAGCGCCGTGCCCAAACCCTGCGTCTGAGCAGCACAGAGAGGTTATGTTATGAAGGCGGTTAATGGAGGAAACACCTTTGTTCACTGGGTTTGTAATATACTTGTACATAAGTTAAACAATATTACAGATCACTAACAGTTTATCGTGTAATTATGACACAAAAGTGTTCAAATAAAATAAAACTTAACATACTACACAATTGTTTTAATCTTTTATATTTTTTATTATATTTAGAATTTTTGTTTAGGTCGTGTCAGCAGCATGTTGGTTTATTATTTCAGAAAAAGCAATACAGTAGAGCCATGGGGTGCTACTAGCTAGCATTGCATAAAATCGACTTTGAGAAAGCTTCTGACTGAAGCAAGTTTTTATTTTTTACCACAAACCACAAATTACAACAAATCACACACAAATCAAAGTAATTATACAAAAGGTACAATTCAATTTATATTAGTTCAAAATATAATTTTCAATTAACAGCCATTAGTCCATAAACAGGTCAGTTTTCATTTGCAGTCTTGCTGTTATTTGCTCTATATGATACACTTCTTTCTGTTTATTTTTCCATTGTGTAATGGTGGGACTCGAGGTTTGAGCCCAGAGACCGTAATCATTTTCTTTGCAATTAATTATTTTATTTTGGGGGTGGGTGCTTATAAGCCTTTTGCTTCGGCCCACTCCTTTTGAGCAGACGACGGGCTAAAAAAAAAAAAAAAAAAAAAAAAAAAAATTTTTAAACAAATTAATAGTAGGGCCGGCCCGATCTATTGGGCCGATATTCGGGTATTTTCGGTATCGGCCGATAGCCGATATCTGCCTTTTATTGGCAGATATCTCCGGAATCGAAAGTGATAGAAACTTCCTGTTTTCTCCTCTGGAAAGGGCTTTAAATTGAGCCTTCCCTCAACTTCCTAGGCCTCAGGGGCAGTGGAGAAATTTCACGGTGAATATCGGTCACCAGTTTGTTATTTTACGTACTTTATGTTGGAGACCTTTGTGTATAATTTCAGAACCATAAGAGATAGACTTGCTGTTTTTTGTCTTTGAAACAAGCTCCTACTAAACATGAATATACAGCGCCCCTGCTGTTACAGTTCAACACTGACACATTTAGAAGCTTCATACACATGATAATAGATGGGACAATTTAAAAAATATTAGCCAAAAATATC
Organism: Proterorhinus semilunaris; assembly: GCA_021464625.1. Taxonomy (NCBI): domain Eukaryota; kingdom Metazoa; phylum Chordata; class Actinopteri; order Gobiiformes; family Gobiidae; genus Proterorhinus; species Proterorhinus semilunaris. The sequence continues at coordinate 38,894,881 of CM038346.1, forward strand.
ACTGGTGCATACTGGCATCAGCCAATCAAAATCTCCCAAAAATCAGCATCGGTCTCAGCAAAACCTGCATCGGTTGACCTCTGTTAGATATATTTTTATAATTTAAACCTTTGATATAATAATAAATGTATGCATTTGATTTTCCCTGCACATACCCGACCTGATCAAGCAGGGCCTTGCATGTGGAGAAACACGTGTGGCTTGTGTAGAAGAAACACACCAGAGGAACCGAAAACCTTGCTTAGCCTCGCCATGCCTTTTCATAGACATTTCAAAGACATACTGTATAGTCTGGGAGCATGATCTCAACAATTTCCCGGTGGGCGTGTTTGACAGACGGCATCAACCAATTAGAGCAACGCTAGATACGTTGCCGTAACAAGCGGCAGAAAGCCAGAAACTTCCTTTTTTACGAGGAACGCTTCGAACGCTGTTTCTTTCTCCGGTTTTAGGGATTTCATATTTTCCAAATGATTTAAAACAGACGAAAGAGCAGAAGAAAACAGAGTATCGACCGCCATCTTTAATGTTTTGGAAGAGTGCGTGGTGGTGACATGTGACTGCTTCCGTCTCTTGGTGCGTGATTGGACCGATGTGGGTAAAATCGTGAAATGATTGGCTGCGAGCAGCTGCCCCAGGGTTGCCAGGTCTCGGCAGCCAAACCCGGCCAAAAATATTTAATTTAATTTTCAATATTGTTTACCAGTAAACAGAGCCCATATGATGAGAAACCGCCCCTTTCTCCCTTTCTTATTGAAAAAGCAGCTCACAGAGCCTTGGATTTGAGATTTTGTCTTTCGAAAGAGTGATTTTGATCAAAAAAATTAGAGAAATAGCCAATTTACATTAAATAGTTTTAAGCGCGGAATGGCTTAAAACACCGCCCAATTCCGCGGTTTAACCACGGACCTGGCAACCCTGAGCCGCCCAGACGGTTCTTTGGTCCATCCGAAACCAGTAGATTGGTAAGAGGTCCTACACCAAACCGGATGTGCGTCAGCGTCCGCCATGACAAGAAGCGTCTGAATTGGGTTGTCGGTTAGGAAGGAGTTAGGGAAAGTGGCCTGTATGCTAACTATCATAGCCACGCATAGGGACCTCGGATGCTAACTCACTGGCGATTAGGAGCTATGTGCCATCCCATAAGCCACTGCGCCAATCTCCCCACCCCCCTCGCCCCCACCCTCGGGTGATTCATGCGCAACCACTGTTGATTGACACGTGCACATTTAATAATAAAAATAATTCTGCTAAGATTCTGCACAACCAAACTTTATGACAAAATACATGTCGTGACCACAGCACAGTCACATGGTTTTAAAGCGCCTCCTCAGTAAATGGCCTAAATGAAGCAGTTTGTGCTTTTACTTTCATTTAGTAGAAACTTAAGCCACATGGCTAATTTGCATACTGTAGCTTCATGAAACCGCAGTTGAGATAAAATAAAGGGAAATGTGAAGGATCATTTGGATGTTTCTTTTTTTTTCAGCTTACATGTCTTTATTTGGACACTATTTTGTTGTTGGACAATATACAGTAGGTGGCGGTATGCGCTTTTGTTTGGCCTGCACTGAACTTTAAAGAAGAAGAAAAACAGCTGTTGGTGATGTCCCTTCCTCTTCCCCTGGGTAAGGACGGTCGAATTGGGCAAATGCTGCTGAAGCTCTAGTTCAGTAACTGCATGGAGATCTAACAGTTGACCCCATGAGAGGTTAAGGATTAGTTGCTAGTATTTAGAGGCTACAATTGAATGGCTTTGGATGCAGCCCTTCTTTTGAACAGACAGGAGGAGTGTCTGGTAGGCCAGGCAACCGAAAACCAGGCGGAGGCGACATCTTACCTGCAGCTTCCCCCACAGGCGACACTTGGAACACTCCACGCAGTCCATGATCCGTGAGATGTTCATGAACGCCAGACGCACGTCCTCCTGAAAACCACGTCCCGGAGCATTTTAGAGAGAACTAAAATATGAACCACTGTACAAACCTTAGAGTGCCGAGTCCTGCGGCTGGTCACATGTTAAACACGGCTCTTACCTTGAGCTTTGCCGCCTCCGTCTCATTTCCAGCGAACAGCGAAGTCTCATTGAAATGCAGCGGGAACGACCTGGAAACATGTGTAGTGAGTGACAACAGGTCCATCTCAATTCAAATTAATGTGTTCAACTACACTTTCTGCTACTTCTTAACTTCCTCCTCTGTCGCCCTCTGGTGGTGGTAGATATTACTGCGCCTCAGCTGCCCTGGGGCTGATTGACGGAAGCGTGTTTATGACTCAGCGAGGAGGGGCCAGTCCGCTAAATCACAGAGTCCTGCACAGTTTCATACAGGTACAATCGAGTGCAGTGACCCAGCAACATGGGATTTGTGGCTTTAACCATGTTTCACTCTCAGTCTTCAACCACAGGGAAAGACACTGAGGCATTTCATTTTCAGAGTCAATAATAAGTTACATTGACTTAAAAGTGCATTATGCAACTTTTTATGCAAAAAAGTTTGTATCTGTCTATTTGACCTTGTAGCAACCCAGTGGCTGTATGAGTGGTCAGCATGGCGCCTTTACTTTCCATCACACTGGTCTCTAAGACACTCCAGGATCAACTGTTTGGAAGGTTTTCACCGCTGACGGACCCTCTCACCAGAAACCTACAAAACTATTGATCCTGGATTTTTTCCCCCTTTTTTCTTTGGTTCATGAGCCATCAGACTCATGAACCAAAAAAAGACGCATCTGTTTACGCACGCACGCATGTGGTTATGCACGCACGCATGTGGTTACGCACGCATGTGGTAACGCACAGACAAATATTTGATTACTGAGATTTGAACCCATATACTGCCCTAGCAGTGAGTGCCCCCGGTGGCCCGGTACTAACCGTGCGGTGTGTAGTAGGTCCAGCAGTCGCTCCTTGTTCCTGCGGTCCTCTCGGGGCTGCCCCGTGAACAGTCTGAAGGACCCCTCTTTAACGACAGGCAGCGCTTTGACCAGCGCTCGCAGCTCAATCAGGAACAGGAAGTACAGGTTCCTCAGGCGCTTAGGCCCCTCCCCCTGCGTCAGCTCCGAGTCGAACCGTGAACGAAGCTCCGACACGTTTGGACCCCAGCGCTTCTCGAACCACTCGTCTGCAAGGAGACCAGGAGGTTACAGGAGTTTCACCAGAGCAGGAGGAGACACACGGCAACAGAAGGAGAACATGTTTTTGCCAAATTGTCCAATTTACAGATTTTTTTGATCACTCCAAGGACAGCATCTTCACCAACCCAACTTTAATTTGCACTGCATTATATATTTATATATTCCATCTTTTATTGTAAATTATATTTCATGCCATTTAATATCACCTTTAGAGATGCATAGGGCTGGGCACGTTTTTTTTGTTTTTTGATACCAGTACTTTCCCGTTGCGTATACTAAAATATTTGGCGTCTAGAAGTAGGAAACAGAACAATAATGTTTGGAAGATGTTCAATATCAGGTTCATCTCAAATGTCTAGAAATGTGTGAAAACTGTGGACTAGTTTAGGGGAAATAGGGATAATATCAATCATTTATTTGAGAAAAAAACAAGTCCCTGGACCAATAACATCCACATTTATGTCTAAAGATAGACGTTTTCCGGTACCTACTTTTGATACTTTCATATTTTCAACACCAGTAGTGCATAAACGTTTTTCTGATACCATGCTGGTATCGGTTTAACGGTACCCAGCCCTGAGATGCAAAGATCCAGCTCTTTTGTTTCATACCAATACTGGTGGTTTGAGTATCTACCGATACTCAATACCAACTGATACCACACAGTACTACTTTCTTATAAGTGGCGCACTGTGAGTGAAAGTGAAAAAGTGAATCGCAGCAATGAACATGTATGTAAAACCAACTCAGCAACTGAATTCCCCATGTTCTAATTGAAATTAGAGCGCTCCAACATGTGTAAAAAGTTGAGTATCGAAGTTTTGGAATACAGGTTTTCCGCTACGATATACGATGTGTTTGTATTTCCATACAAACATGTGACCAGATTTGGGAGAGTACCGCTGAGCAGGTATCTGGCGCTCAGGTGGATGTTGATGGAGGCGTGGAGTCCAGAGATGAGTCGATAGAACGCTCTCTTCTCCACACACTGCCCTGAAAAACACACACAGCCACATCAGTCCACAGTGATGGGCCTTTTTTTTTTATTATTTGAGCTTTATTTTTAATGTAGTAACTGTCATTCGTGTGCATAGAGCCTAGGGTTTTATTCAATATCTTTGCCTGGAACACTACAGGCCAGTACTTGGAAAGTTACAGTGGTGATTAAAGCTAGCTATGCTTAAGACGAGACGCTGCAGGTGAATAGGGGAACATTTTATGTAAAAGATATCGATTTGAATTTTTTGCTGTAGATTACTGACATAAAAAGGAGGAATATCACAGGTTTTATGCCAAAGAAAAAGAAAAAAAAGTATGGTTTTATTTGGTTGAACAAAGATTTACTCACAGGGGATTATGTACTTTGCCATTAAAACTAAAGACGTTGAGGGAGAAACTAGACAAAAAAAGTGACCACTGCACAAGAAAATGTATTTTTAAAAATCGATGTTTCACTCTCACCTTCCAGCCAGGTGTAAAAAGCCCTTGCTGCAAAACAAAAGCGCATGTTAATCTTACACAGTGGCATTAATGAGCAACAATAAGCAGAGACAGCCCTCACCCTCACTGCGGCCGCTGCTGTAGAACGGACTCAAAGGTCTTTTCACAGTGAAAGGTCTGTGGGAGAGGAAAATCATCAGAAATATACTGCATCTATGCTAAAGCCGGATCAAAGAATCAAATCCTGCTTTGCTTCCAATGGCTAGATCTGAGAATGCAACTGGACCAGAGAGTAGAACAAAACCAGAAAGTAGTCGCGGGCGTGAGGTCATGTGACTGTCCAAATCATAACAAACGACATGAACAGTGAACGATGTCGGGACGTTTTTTGGCGTCTACCGAAAACAAGGAGCAGCAGCTATACAAGTAAACGTAATCATGCCATACCCGTCAGCGCCAGTTTAACCCAGACACCAGAGGTTTATCGATATCTGGGTTCTGATCTAAATTATAACCTCTAGCGTTTAGTGGATTCCGCCCTTCTCCTGCCCGTCTAGTTTCCGAGAGTAAAACAACACGATCCGAGCTCTTCTGCTGCTCCAGTGCAGGCCTGAGTAATGTTGGGTATATTTGTACAAGGCACAGGCCAAAACAGAAATCCAAACCCCGATCCATGTTTGTGGCAAATCAGGAACATCTCCACTTAGGCTGCATCTAAAAAGTGTAAATACGCTTATTTAAGTCCTCATCGTTGACCCAGATGTGCGTCGTCTTCAGCCGGGACAAGGAGCACCAAAAAGTGCAAGTGCAGTTAGGAGGAAGTGGCATGGTTCCTTTAATACCTCCTAAGGGTCCTCCACCCTATGGAATCATATTATACAATTTTATAGATATGTATCATAGTTCTGTATTATAAGCTAATGATACTATTGACTATATTCTGTTTTTGTTTTTTATCTCACCTTATGATTTGTTTCACATGATTTATTATTTCAATCTCTTACTATTCCCCCCCCTCATCCATATCCATTTCCTTTGTCTATGTTCTGTGTGATAGCTTTGTTTTGTGCATCAATAAATCAATCAATAAATAGATGGAAAACAATACCTCCTTTAGCAGAGGAACATCATCAGGAGCAGAGAGCAATCCCACAAACCACTGCTGCCTCCCACAGGGTTCTGAACTCTCCGACCTCCACACAAGTGTGAAATGATGGACAGTTTTGCTGCATGATGTTTAATGAAATCATAAAAACATGAGCTTTGTCCTAAATATATGAAAGTATGTAGAAGGTCACGCAGCGTTAGAGCCACAGCAGCATCTGGAGGTTTATTATAGGAAATCTATGGCAGCGTTAAGCACTTTTATTTATATTTTACAAGAACGAAACTGAAGCCACATGGATCATTTGCATAAGATCCGCTGTCTGCTCAGAACTAAAGGACAGGATTTGGTGAATATTAGTAATAATGGAACAATGATGTTTATAAAGAATTGTTTATGTAGCACATCCCATCCCATTTGTGCAGTTGCTCAGATTATGTTTGTACTGTTGGTATTTTAATTAATTCATATGTACCGTTTATTGTAGGATGTAACTTCCTGGTTGTTCCTCCGCTGGGTTAGGAAGGTTCAGATCGTCCTGACGCTGAAGGAGCGGGAGAAGCTCCTATCCCTAACTGAAAAAGGTTCCTCAAGGTCGACCTCATGACGTCGCCTCAAACGTTAAGGAAAAGGAGAGATAAAGGAGCTATCTTTCCACTTTTTAGATGCAGCCTTGTTCTGTAATTTGCCTCTGTTTCAAGTCAATTTTCAAGGACAACATTGTTGACACGTTTTGAAACACTGCGTGTTATCGATCGCTTTCGCCAATTATCGCGTGTGCATTTAAACAGACTGGATCTAGGATTGAAGACTTTAACAGGATGTTTCTCAAACGTCCTTGGACCGATTTGAACCATTTAAAAACTGAGAAATGTTAAAATATCAACAGCTTCGATCTTGGGAAGCCGCTCTGCTTTGTCAAACATGCTCCAGAGAGCGAGAGAGAAGTGTCGGCTTTACAGCTGTCCGCTGCACAACACCACGCCCCCTCGGACTAAACAAAAGAAAGGAAAGAAATAATATAAATGTCCAGATCGTGACTTTTTCAGTTCTTTTCATCACAGAGCTACCAAAATCACACATAAGGCGTGTCTAGTTTAAAAAATAAAAAAGCAAATCCGAGTTTTTACATTTTTGGCACTCAATGTGTTAACTACCAGGTGTGACCTAAAACTCAGCATTTAGTATTTGGTCCATGGTCCGACAGAAGTATTTACTTGAAGCAGTTCTCCTCATAGATGCTGGTCCAGATCTTCCAGGCTTCTGGTCCTTTGTAGCCGGTGAAACGCTCCGGGTTCAGCAGGAGGTCCACGTACTGCGAGTCTGGACACCACTCATCTGAAGAGACCGGGAGGAACAGAGAGGAGGACATGAGGACAATACGCAAATCAGTGCCAAAACAGTGACATTTATAACACAGAGAAGCATTTATTAATGGTATTAACGGCAAAAAGAGTCATGAACACAAGGATTCTTGTTCGCGTTTGATTACGTTTAAACGACTCGTCTATTCTCTCAAAGACCTACTGGGAGCCAGAGGTACATTAACCAAAATGTACCAAAATAAAATTTGATTTGACGGAACATTTTCAAGGACGGATTGAAAAACAAGGCGTAGTGACAATCTAAACGCAGCACTGCTTTGTCTCTCTAAAGTGCAGCGACATGAACGCTGCGTGGTTTCGCTTTGCATTTCACACGGCGAATAAACAATCTCTTACTGTCGTGAAGGTTCCAACATGATACATGCTCACAGTGGGCAGCAATGCTAACCGTTAGCTTAAATGATCTTTTTGCCTATTTTTGGCTTATACACTGTAGATGCATAAATATCAATTACAAAATGGGTCTCGTGTTTCCCATATACGGAACATCCGGGCGGATCGTGCAGACAGGACAGTGAGGGTAACCATGGCTCTGCCAGACTATTCCCTGTCCATTCACGGATCAGCAATTGGAGCAGTTTGAACGGGTGGCCCACAGATTGTCAGTGAAATAAACCAATCAGCAATTAGCTGTAGTCCAACTCACAAAATATGAACTCAATAGAAACTCACGAGAACGCGGAGGCAAAATCCTCGACTACTTCATCCATGATTAGTTTTGGCTAATAACTTCTGCTCGTGTTCTTAAAATAAAACAATCCTGCAGTTGGTTACCGTCCAGGAGGCAGAAGCGCTGGGCCTCGTCGTCGTGTTTGGTCCAGTTCTTCAGGGCCTCCCTCGTCTCGTCGCTGCAGCACAGAAAACACAATCAGGTGCTTCGAATTTACAAAACTATCTTTCAATGTCTGAACACTGGAGGCAGACACTGACCTCAGAGACACGTCCACCGCACCGAGCGCCTCTGATTTCTCACATTTGTCCGGCTCGCTGTTGGCTTCGGCTGAATACTGCACACACAGTACATTATAAACAAGGTCCACATTTGAAGGAGTACATATAAACATGACAGTATTTTAGTGTCACCTTGTTATGGGCCTCAGTTCTGATCCCTTCCGGCACCTCGTTCTGCAGCAGACAAGTCCCGTTATACTTTCAAACACATGATTCATCTCAAACTAAACCAGGACTTGAGGATCTTACGGGGGCGCAGGGCTTCACAGTGCAGTCCCTGAGGCCGCAGTGGCTGCCCGAGGTCCAGAACGGACACGGCTTGTTCAGATTCACCTTCAGAACAACAGGCATGAATACAAACTTCATTATCAGATTCTTGTCAATACACGTGTGTTCATAGTACTTTGAGGAAACTGTTCAGGCTCAAAATATTGTGAAGAAACACCTAATGAAGTCATACTGATTGGACATTACGTCCGCACGATTAATCTGCATCAAACAGATTTGAATTACTATGATGTTTCAGCAATAAACAACTTGGGCGGTGGCGCAGCGGTAGGGCTGGGCGATATGGCCAAAAAAATAAAATCTCGATTTTTTTTTACTCAGTTTGGACGATTACGATTTTAAATTGATTTTATTGAAAATAAACGGAAGTAAAAAATAATACTTCCCGCACACTGCCAACCTTGCAAAAATGGTTTACTAGGATTAGTTCAATGTTTCGGTCCTGAGACCTTCATCAGGCAAATTGGAAATAAACTTCTGATTTTTGCCCAGAGTCCTCCACATTAATATTTAGATTTAACATAGAGCCCACAATTTGGCCCAAATTGTTAGTTCTGTTTTAAATATTCCTTGTCTGCTCTCAAAAGTAAAACTTCTTAATAAGCCATGGAGGTTTCAAAAGTGTTTTAGTTTTATCATCCTCATGAGCTCTGCTGTGATTGACATCCGTCTCCATGGAGACTCAAGGGGAAAGGGGTGGAGCTACATGGTGCCGCTGCTGCTGTGTCTCCGCTATGTCTCCGCTCTGAATGGGAGAAGGGCAGAGGATCAGACCGGGGGGAAACTGTGTTTTAGCGAAGAAAACTCCATCGCGCACAAACAACACACTGCCTTTTTAAAGCAGCGGAGATCGTCAGAAAGTCGCCGGGTTCTCCACTGGTGCCATTCCTGAAAACAGCGACTGTTTTCAGGAATGGCAGCGCGGCGCACGTAAGGCGGACATGGAGCGGCGGACACGACTTTGCCATTTTCCATATCGTATGTTTTTAAAAGCATGAATTAATCGAATTAATTCGATTTATCGCCCAGCCCTACGCAGCGGTTAGCTGGACGGATCAGGGCGGTGGTTTCGTTTGGTTCTGACAGTTCTCACGTTGGACAAACCTAATTAATGTTGTTATTCTCTCTGTGATGGTCCTGATAGAAAGACCCCCGTGATCAAATGGTAAAAGGTCTCAACTTAAGGTCTCCACCTTCATTATGCCCAAGCGCTTTACAGCGGGAACCAGTCAGTCACCCATTCACACTCTCATTCATCCACCAGTGTACGCTAGGGGTGTCATGGTGTGAACATTTTACCTCACGGTTATTGTGACCAAAATGACGGTTTTCGGTATTATCCCGGTATTTTTTTTAATGTGTGTTAATACGTTCAGAAAGCATTGATAGTCCCACACAAACTGAAGTAGTTTCAAAAAAAGTGTAACAGTGTTTGTTATATTTAAAAAAAAATACAGACAAAGTCATATCAAAAGTGCAACTTTTCACATCAAAGTAAATGAACTATAACTATGTGTTGTTTGGAGGGTATTACATGTACTATTTGTAGCGCCAGGACCGTGTTACAATATTTGTAACTAGATAAACCCTCTATATCAGGAATATTGTTCAGTTTGTGTCCTTCCAGTTTGCGTTCGCTCTGCAGATTTGGGAAAATGCCATCAGACAGTAATCATTGTTAAATTCATAATAATGCGGCGAGAGTGAAACTATTGCATTGGCGACAAACTTTAATCTGTCCTCCAGCAGCCCTGTAACACATTTGTGCCAGAGGTATCCGGACACGGCTTATATGCTGGTGGTGGCGCCGGTTTGGCTGCACTATGAGGTGATTCGTTACCTTGTCCCTCCACCCAAAGTCCCCACATCAGCATTTCAGCTAAAGCGCTAACGTTAGCTTACTTGCATTGGCTATAGTTGTGGTGACGGTCACACAGGTGAGTCATGAGGTTTGAAGTATCGCTGCCGTTAGAGACCTGCCTTTTCCTGCACGTTCCACAAACAGGACAACTGTCTTCTATCAACTGTCCTTCAGCTTTCTTAAAATACCCCAAATATGCCCAGACTTCAGACTTGGTCTTGTTTGAAGGCTGATAGACGTCCTGAGCGCTGTCATCTCGGACATGATTCCAGCTTCGAGAAAGTTTTGTTTTGGTTGTGAGTTACGGAGAGCGCCTGCGCGGAAACTTCAGCAGATGAGACGGCGGCCGGTGAGGCTCACCGTGCCGACACCGCGGGCGCGGTAATCCACCGAGATAATATAGTTTTTCAAAAACAAGACGGTAATTATTACCATCAACATTTTTACCGGGGTTTACCGCTACACCGGTAACCGTGACAACCCTAGTGTACGCAGACACCGGAGGCAACATGGGTGAAGTGTCTTGCCCAAGGACACGACAACAGCGTGCATCTTCAGGCGCTAGGATTCGAACCCTCGACTGATCATGAGCTCTACCAACTGCGCCACTGTCATCCCACATGCCCTTGGTGCTCTGGGCTCGTCGGTGAAAACCTCGGGGTTGACCAAAAACTGTTCTTATCCATAGACTGTAGAAATGAATATACAGCTCCTCCTCACTCCTCCCCGTTTGCCATAATAACTGGGTTCGAGGGGAAAACCATGGCGGATTTACAGACTCCTCCTACCCTGCTGTGATGGAGCATGTTCCTAAAAAGGGCAGAAGGGAGGGATCTTTACTGTAAACTTGATGCTCGCCATTAGCTCGAATGCCAACGGCCTGTCAATCAAAGTCCGGCCCTCATTAGTATACAAGATTTCTACAATGTTTCTTACTAAACCCGCCTGGTCCCTGTAATTGTGCCTAACCCAGCGTTATCACAGGGGCAATATCTAGCTGTAGAAAGTTTAAAGAGTAAACCCTCCCTTCCAGAGCCTCAGCCTCAGATTTGAAAATCTCAACAGAAAAGGGGCGTTGCCTGGAGGACTAAGGAGCGCGCGGGAGGGGTGAGGGGTGGGAGGGGCCTGGCTCGGTGATTGACAGGCCCGAGTCATCTGACTTTTATTTACTTCAACTCGTAAACAAAGTCCGAGCATAGAGTTCCAGCAAATACACAGTAGTACAATACAGTACTATAAACAATATGCACTAAAATTGCACACGATATTGAACTCTAAAACCAATACTAACAAATGTCCTAAACTAAATTCACTGATCTAGCAATGAAAGCAACTAATGACTAACACTACAGTATTCAACAGCAATGCTATACCACTACACAATTATTTATAATACACAAAGCAATGCTAAAAAAATCTACCTAAATGCTATAACTAATTGCAAACCTGACAATCGATGAAAATACTCTCGCGCTATTCCTTCCCCAACTCGCTACGGGGGCGTGAGTGAGACTGGTCCGCTTTTATAGCCCAGCGCGGCAGGGCATCTGACTTCACGCCTGCACAAATAGTGGCGCCAAATGGACAAAGGCATAAACTTGATCTTTCAACTAATTTGCACTAAAGTGCCAACATTATGACCAGGATATGTAGACAACACTATTGGATACTCATTTATATTGGATACTTTTGGGAAATTAGACACCAGGCTTTAAAGTTGTTTTCAACGTGTCTAAAGTGCAATGGTAGCTTATGGAAAACTAGCTTGTTTCGCCGCCTCTGTATGGAAGTACTGCAGCAATGGAGGGCAATGGCGACGCCCAACGTCGTCGTCTTGGAACTCTGCTACAAGCGGCCGCTGTTCTCATCCCCTGAGAAATATCTCTAAAGTGAGGGAAATGAAATGAGCTCGTCAGTCTGCCCCGGGGCGGAGTGTTACCTTGTAGAAGCGGAAGTAGTCGGTCTGCAGCAGGGTCTTGAGTTTGGGGAAAAACAGCTCGTTGTTGAAGCGGTCGATGGACTCTACGTCACAGTGGCAGTCGTCCAGCTCGCCTGAAACCTGTGGACGAACCAGAAATCTCTGAATATATACACACACACGCGCGCACACGCACGCACGCGCGCACACACACACACACACACACACACACACTCTTTCCTGCAGATCTAACCTCAGCATCTTCACTGTTTACGCTGAGACATTTCAATTTTGCAAAGCTATATTTCCATTCTGAAGACATTTTGGTTCTTTCTTAGGGTGTCAGGCGTGTCTAGGCTCACAGGCTGCTTCTGGTGGCTCACGCTCCTCTGCTGTTCGACATATTGAGCCACGGAAATAATGTGATCTATGATATTATTGAAGGCCTTTTATAACAGCATTGAAACTAACTCTAAAGTTGAACATGACAGTAAAGCTTTGTTTGAAAAGTACTTCATCTTAAAATGTCCCACAAAGACATTCCAACTTAGTTTAAACTAGGGCTGGGCCATATCGTATCGCATATCGTTATCGTGATATAATGTTTTGATATCGTTGTAATTTTTTATATCGTTGTGGACACAATATAATTTATGTTACGCTCTGCTCCATCAGAGCAGCATAAATGGTGACTGTAGAACACGGACACACGTGCTGAAAAAGTAAAAATTAAATCAAGGATGTAAACTGCTTGAGTAGATCATATTTGGAAGACAATTATGCCGTAAAAAAAAAAAAAAGAATAAAATATCACTGAATGAATCTTCCCAATAGGCGTAAGGCTGGGATTTTGAAGTAATTCGTCCATTGTCAATTATATCGTCAAATATATCGTTATCGTGATTTTTATTTTTTCATATCATGATATAGATTTTAGGCCATATCGCCCAGCCCTAGTTTAAACTCAGCTATTTAGTTTCAAAGTGCAGTTTCTCTAGCAGCTGCTGACATCTGCTAAAGTGAGGTGTTTTATCATGTTAACCTCTTAACCCCCACCTTAACCGAGTGCATTTTCTCCAGGTTGGCTTTACCCAAATCTAAAAGCTTCTGGGGAAAAAATCGTCAATATAGCAACAGAGATGAGACCAAAACGAGGATGAAAATGCAAAAAATAAATAAAAAGAGTGACAAAAACGCAACTAAAAAACAAGCAAAGTTTCCAGAAAAGTGACAAAAATGTGTGACGACAAAGCAGCAAAAACGCCACATAAGAGCAACAGAACAGTGACAACGAGTGATGAATATGCGACAACAAAGCCACAAAAGAGCAACAACCTCCTCGTGCCACCCACCTGACAGAAGCACCTGGCGCTCGCGGTGCGCACCTGGAGGAGGAGGAGGACGACGATCACCGCTGGATTCATGATGAAGAACAAAAACCCAAAGAAAGTGATGAAAATGTTCTCCACGGCTTCCCCGTCGGCTTCCCCCGCGGAGCGAGCAGCGGCTGGAGAGACAGAGAGAGTGAGGCGTCGTGCGCGGTCAGTTCCGTGTTTACCTACGTGAGGAACGTGACCGCGGACGTGACAGTGTTACGCCGAGTTCTGCTCCCTGTTCGAAATCTGACCTGGCATAGACCGCCTCGTCACGACTCGGAGCTAGTCCAAACATTCTCTTCCATTAAAGTGCATATGACACATTAGTTTTTGCTAAAACATAGTTAACACGATTATATTTAAGATTTGCTAAAGATTGTACCCAGCTTTCTTTAGTTTGGCCATTTTTGTGATGTTTATAGTTTCACTTCCTCATAGGACACTGACAGGAAGTGACATAGAAGAAGGTAAACAATATTTAACTGTTGCAACCAGGTTAAGTCAATGGGAAATGAGTCCAACTGCTATGGAACGTTACCTTCTTCTATGTCACTTCCTATAAATAAAAATGTTTTGCCCAACATTTCTTCATTACATTTGCTGCTTCACTGAAAAATGATAAAATGATAATTATGCAACTGATGTTATCCATCTAAATAACTCATTTGCACTTTAATGGAATTCAAAGTAAATTAATTAATTAATGCAAAAGGCTATAATAGAGCTTAACAGTCCCCCTTCCACGTGTTTATTTTCTGCTGTTTAATGATCTTGTCAACCAGCAGGGGTCACCAAAGAGTAATAAAGAGTAGCTTCTAATGGCATCGTCACTACAGCGTTATTTACTGATTCTAGACAGAATTAGTCCAAGAGAGTGGAGTGAAGAGAGACACGTGTTGTATTTTTGTTAAAATGCTCTATCTGCAGATTAGTAGAAATATTTCATTTTAATTTAACAAAAAAAAAAAGGCCTGGATTGTTGGTGCTCCTATTTGCTCGATCAAGAACGCAACACGGTGGCATTGTGTTGTTTTTATACACAAGTTGTTTTGCACGAGCCTGCACACACACGTCACATGAAATAGGTCATTAGATCCTGGAGCATTGTAGAGGCCTCTGTGATTGAAAGAAAAGGCGCCTTGCTGACCACTCATACAGCTGCTCGGTTACTACAAGGTCAAATATACACTAATGTCAACTTTATTCTTTTCTTTCTTTTTTTTTGTGAACATAGAAAAGAAATAATGTACCTTAAAGGTGAATAGGGACACATTTTAAATTTAGAGCGATCCAATTGAAACATGATCTGTATATTACTGACAAAAACTTGCAATACATTTCAAATGTATTTTGAAAGAAAAATGTATTGCAAGTTTTTTGTCATATGCTTTATGCCTTTAAAAAGCCCAAAATGTCCTATATTTTTGTTGACGAAATCTGAACAATTGATCGAGCCAGATTTGAATTTATGGGGTTATTTTGTTACATATTAGTTACAAAGACTTTTTCAGTGGAAATTTTGGATGTTATTTAATTCTGAAATAAGCAGTTTATTAGTTGAAAAAAACTGGAAAGTGTAAATTTTGTTTTCCATCCATCCATTTTCTTCCACTCGTCCGTTGCCAAGGTCGTGCAAATCCCATTGCTCCAGCCCCTATGGCTCCTCCTGCAGGTGGTGGGTCCACAGAAGGACGGCCTCATGGTTCTAACCGGGCCTGTTGGTCTCTCATAAGGGGCTTCTGAACCGCTCTTTGCCTGACCCGTCACCTAGGACCTGTTTGCCATGGGAGACCCTACCAGGGGCACGAAGCCTCCGACAACAGAGCCCCAGGATCATTCAGGCGCTCAAACCCCTCCACCACGTTAAGGTGGCGGTTCCAGGAAAATTTCGTTTTGTTTTTTGAAATTCAAAACTCAATAAATCTGGTTAGGAATTAGATATTAAACACCCCCTCTGAAAACACTTCAAAATAGTGTTCAGTCCAAGACTAAAAAGTTTGAAGTCTGTAGGTGCTACTATTGTCGCACCAACGTGAGACAAATCCATTTTGAGAAAATGGCCATTAGTTTGTAATCTTTCTGGCTTATCCTTTGGAAATAGGCTACTAGGACTTTTCAGTAGCATTTTCCCCTGGTACTTTTATTTATTAAAACACAGCTTATTAAAGCGCAGAACTACAGTATTCACGTCTATTTGCCTGAATCTGAGGCCAAACTGTTGTTCATCAAATCCAAATAATGATGGATCCAGGACAAATCAATCACAAAAACGTCTTCAGGAACTTTTACAATATGGCATTGCATTACAGCAGTACGTAGTTTAAAGCCTTTTAAAACCATATGTTTTACTAGGCGCCAATATACAATGACATGATCAGCTGTTCTGATTGACACCCGCGTCAACCAATGACACGCGTTCAAAACTGTGACGTCACTCAGAAGGCGGTCAATCCATATTTTTTATTGTAAAATATTAGTATTAGCCTTATTTACGTCATTAGCAGAAGATGATGATGTTCTCAGACTCATCCAGCCGCTGCATACATTTAAAAGTTAAATGTTAAGTGGGAATGTGAGCCAGAGGTGGGAGGCTCGAGACATATGACTTGACTCGAGTCAGACTCGAGTTGCAATTTCCTAATGTTTAGAATTTGTTTATTACTTCACGTAGTATGTGCTGTTCTTCTCTTTTAGATATGAAGAGTACCTCAAGGCCAAGATTGAGATGGAGTTGTTTTGCTGTGGGAGGGACTGGTGCAGTTCACAAACTAGATGACATCATGAAGAAAGAACACTACGTGGAAATAGTTATCATGTTAATATATCCTGTTTGCATTTGGACATGGTTAAATACATGTATGTTCTTACCAAATGTATGTATTCATTTGCTCTCTTTCTTTATGTGTCTGGTCATGCGTGTTAATTGAAGCAGTTTAACTTTTGGGTCAATAATCTGTTAAAGAAACAGAAGAAGCTTGAGATGTACTCCGATCTGTGGTCGTCAACAGGCAGAGGTGCATGGGCAGAGTAGCCAATGTATTCCCTCAAGTAAGAGTAACGTTAGTTTGAAATCATTTTACACGTAAAACAAGTAAAAAGAAGTGACCAAAATAATGACTCAAGTAAAAGTGAAAACATAGTTGGAGAAAATGGCACTTAAGTACTGTGAGTAACTGATTGAGAAAAAAAGTCTGATTTATTTTCAGTGGCGCCGTAAATTGTGTGAAACAAAACATAAAATCATGTGGAAATTGTTATTCAGAAGCCCCCTATGAGAGACCAACAGGCCCGGTTAGAACCATGAGGCCGTCCTTCTGTAGACCCCCCACCTGCAGGAGGAGCCATAGGGGCTGGTGCGGCTCCAACAGCTGCCCCCACGACCCGGCAACAGACAAGTGGAAGAAAATGGATGGATGGATGGCAATTGTGATGTTTCAAAAGAAACGTATTTATTTGTTTATTTGAGCAGTACTCATTGTGCTCAAAAGGAGTGGGATGAAGCAAAAAGCTTATGAGCCCCACCCCCAAGTGCAACAAAACAAAAAGAACATCCCAAAACATTTCAGCTGCCACACTCGTACATACCAACTTACAAACCTACAACAACAACAACAACAAAATATATATATTAACTGTTTATACAATTTATAAAAAAAACAACAAAAAAACAAATTTGATCCCCGATATATTTCTCTCCGATTCTCTCCCTTGAAAACCGAGAGTTACTTCCATGTTATAAAGGTACTTTAATAGTACCTTTATATATTTATTTAAAAAAAATAAAAAATGGTATTAATACAGAAAAACTAAATCATTCTAAAGAACAAGGTGCACGAGACGATCTATATCTGTTTGATCAAAATAAAGCATTTGTCGCTTATTTACTCACAGTGGGAAAAGTAACAATTATTTTACTCAAGTAAGACATAGATACTTCATTATTATTTTACTCAAGTACAGGTAAAAAGTACCATATGATAAAACTACTCGAAGAAGTCAAATTTCTTCAAAAAGTTACTCAAGTACATGTACAATAACTGAGTACTACTCTGACAGCAGGGGCCTGTGAGACTGAGAGCAGTTGGTTTTATGGATATGGAGAAAGGTGTGTGTGTGTGTGTGTGTGTGCGTGTGTGTGTGTGTGGTGTGGGTGGGTGTGTGCGTGTGTGTGTGGTGTGGGTGGGTGGGGGGTCTCTAATCTGCGGACACTCACAACAAAAGTGAAAGTATCTGGATTCTTGCAAGTCACGAGGCCCAAAGACAAAGCCTGTTTTTGTATCCCACACATACACCAGGAAACTTCCTGTGCTCTACAGCAGAGAAGGTGGAAGTGCAGTGTCCAGTTTCTCGTAAGTCACAGCTTTGGCTTGAAGTGTTTACCACATTTAAACTTTTTACATTTCCTTTCAGAACCTGGCCCCCCATGGATGTATACTGTACTTTTCTTTTCAGTTTTAACCTCTTAACCCCTGGCCCAAACAAGCACACTTTCTCCAGTTCTGCCCCACCCAAATCCAGAAGCCTCTCAACCGGAAAAGTGCTAAAGAAAGAAAGAAAGAAAGAAAGTCTCTACATGTGCAAACCTTGTAGAGTCAAACCCCAGAAGACTTGCTGCTGTTATTGCAGCAAAAGGGGGTTCCACAAACTATTAAGTCATGCTGTATGAATACTTATGCACGCCCCACTTTTCACTTTTCTATTTAAAAAAAAAAACAGAATCATGTATCATTTTGCTTTCACTTCACAGTTGTCTGTTACTTGTGTGGGAACCTTCAGTAAAACATTCAAAATAAAATCTTCATGTTTAGGGTTTTAAACATGACAAAATGTGCAAAGGTTCAAGGTGTATTAGTACTTTTTCAAGGCACTGTGTGTTCTTCTAGGGGAAAAAATGCAACTGGACTTGTTTTTTATGGACAATGTCAAGGAATGTGGCTTAAAAGTAATCTGACCACCACTTCTGAATCCAGAGACTGTTGTTCTCGTGCGGTTTCCCTTTATCTGTTAATTCATTCAAGCTCAGCAATGACGGACTTAAAGTGTGTTCTAATGTAGAATCTCCATGACTTCCTTCTTCACATTCGGTCTGTGAACGGTCTGACAACAAAGAGCACACTGTATTTAGTGTCATGTTACTGTCACTGGTCTAAAGAGGAAAGAGCAAATATTGAGTTGGTTTTCTGTTCTTTTTAACCTCTTAACTCCCACCTGAACCACTCACATTTTCTCCTGTTTGGCATTGCCCAAATCTAAAAGCTCCTTGGCAATGGCGAAGATGAAAATGCAACAAAAAAGTGACCAAAAAGCGGCAAAAGAGCGACAAAAACTAAAGAGTGATGCAAAAGCAACATAAAAGCCAAAAAAGGGCAACAAAAAGTCACACAAATTTAGTGATGTGACAAAAAGTGATGAAAAAGGCAACAAAAACATGACATAACAACAAAGAAAACGCGACAAAAATGTGGTAAAAACGCAGCGACAACGTGACTTTTGCAGGTCTTAGCTTTCAAATGTGGCGTTACACCGGTCAAGCTCTCCAGTCGAGAAGCTTTTAGATTTGGATAAAGCCGAGCTGGAGGAAAATGCGCACGGTTAAAGTGGGGAGTAGAGGTTAAAAGTGGATTAAATAAAAGTTGTTGTTTTTTTTATTTTTTTTATTAAAGTTAACTTTAAAATATCAGTCTGTTAAACATTAAAAGATAAGTTCAATTAACTTAATTTAATTTGGTGTTACCAATTATTATTTTTTTAGGTTAGTTTAAAAAAAGAAATAATGTCAGTGTACGTTCCAAGACCAGTTTTATTTCATTTTTGGGGGGTTTCTGGTTGGTTTTCTCGATGAAATGTATACGTAACCAGGGACACAGATTCATCAGCAGTGAAAACCTACCAGAAACCCTAAAAAACACACCTGGTCCTGGAGAGTCCTATAGTTCATCGTGAGTAAGGCCATGTTATAGACGCTGGATCATTGAAAGTGAAATACTCATTAAAGTCAACAAAAGGCAAGGCAAAGCAAGGCAAGTTTATTTGTAGAGCACAATTCATACACAAGGCAATTCAAAGTGCTTCACAGTTGCATAAAATTACAAGAAAACAGATTAAATCAATCATTAAAACATCAACATAAAAATTTAACAATCACAGTAAAAGGCAAGAGTGCAGATAAAATACTTTCAGTTTTCATAGGCTCGGGTAAAAAGAGCTGTTTTCAGCCTGGATATGAACATTGTGAGAGTTGAGGCCTGTCTCACATCCTCATGAAGACTGTTCCAGATTTTAGCTGCATGAAACTGAAACGCAGCCTCACCGTGTTTAGTCCTGACTCTGGGAACCACCAGGAGACCCCTCCCTGAAGTTCTCCGGGCCCGAGATGCTTCATACGGCTCTAACATGTCAGAGATGGACTTTGGTGCTAAACCATGAAAAGACTTGTACACAAGCAGAGCTGCTTTAAATTCTATTCTCTGAGTGACAGGAAGCCAGTGCAGACCGGAGCACTGGACTAATATGGTCATATTTCCTGGTTCTTGTCAGGACTCGAGCAGCAGCGTTCTGGATGTTCTGCAGCTCTAACAGCTCGTTTAGAAATCCCAGTGAGCAGCCGTTACAGTAGTCTAACCTGCTGGAGACAAATGCATGGATGAGTGTCTCCAAGTCTGGTTTTGACACTATTCCTCTGATCTTAGCAATGTTTTTCAGATGGTAAAAAGCTGATGATGTTATTGCTTTGATGTGGCTGTTTAAGTTCAGGTCCGAGTCCATGATTACTCCTAGATTTCTAACCTGATTTTTTGGTTTTAGAGAGAGAGACTCAAGGTGACTGATAACACTTTGTCTTTGTGTCTGTGGGCCAAAAACAATGATCTCAGTTTTGTCTGAGTTTAGTTGGAGAAAGTTGTTTTGCATCCACAAACTGATCTGTTCGATGCGGTGATAGAGAGTATCTACAGGCCCATGTTCACCTGCCGTCAGTGACACGTAGATCTGAGTGTCATCTGCGTAGTTGTGGTACGACACATTGTTGCTGTTTATTAGCTGACCCAATGGAAGCATGTACAAGTTGAATAAGAGGGGTCCCAAGATTGACCCCTGGGGGACTCCACAGGTCATGGAAATTTTGTCTGAGACACAGTTGCCAATTTCGACAAAGTACGTCCTATCCTCCAGATAGGACTTGAACCAGTTTAGCGCAGTACCAGAGATTCCCACCCAGTTTTCTAACCTGTGAAGTAAGATCCCGTGGTCCACTGTGTCAAAGGCAGCGCTCAGGTCCAGCAGAACTAAAACTGAGACCTTACCTGCGTTGGTGTTCATACGGATATCATTTGTCACCTTGATCAGAGCTGTCTCAGTGCTGTGGTGGGGCCTAAAACCTGACTGGAAAGTATCAAACACATTGTTAGATAGGAGAAAGTAAGTGAGCTGTTGATATATTACTTTCTCTAGGACTTTTCCTAAGAATGGTAGGTTTGATATGGGCCGGTAGTTGTTCAGTATCTTGGGATCAAGGCTGCTCTTCTTTAGAAGAGGCTTAATAGCCGCGGTTTTCAGAGCCTTTGGAAATGCTCCAGTCTCAAATGAAATATTGACTAACTGAACAAGTTGTGGTAACAAGCTGGTCAGTACAGACTTCAGAAATCTAGTGGGTAATTCATCAAGGCAGCATGTGCATGAACTCAGACCGGAGATAACCTCTTCCATTGTTTTGTCAGTAACAGGTGTGAAATGTGTCAGCTCAAGGTGTTTATCTGGTGGCAGGGTTGCTATTTGTGCTGTTGAAATTATGGCATTTTTAATGCCTTGGACTTTGTCATAAAAAAATATTGCAAAATCATTGCACTTAGATGTAGAGATTAGTTCTAAGGGCAGTGAAACTGGAGGGTTAGTTAATCGGTTCACTGTGGAAAACAACACGAGAATTGTTTCTGCAGTTTGCGATGATTTTAGAGAAGTACTTCTCCCTTTCTCCACGCAAAATCTGGTTGAACTCACAAAGCACTTCTTTGTATATCTCAAAATGAACCTGGAGCTTTGACCTGCGCCATTTCCGTTCGGCTTTTCGGCACTCCCTTTTCTGTGCCCTGACCGAATCTTCACTTCTCCAAGGTGCCTTTTGTCTATTGTTAACCATTTTAACCTTGACAGGAGCAATAGTATCCAAAACATTTAAGACGCTTGATGTGTAAGAGTCCAACAGATTATTGACATTAGAACATGGGGGATTTTCAATTCTGATCATTTCCATAAACTGTGTCCTTGTTGTGTCATTTATGTGTCTTCTTTGAATAACTCCAGGCCCAACCTCTAGTTTGGGTGTAACAGACAGGTCAAAGAAGACACAAAAATGATCAGACAAAGCGACATCAACAACATTCACATTTGATATATTAACACCTTTTGTAATGACTAGATCTAGAGTGTGGCCTTTGTTGTGAGTCGCCTCACTCACGTGCTGAGTTAAACCAAACATTTCAAGAACAGCTCTAAATTCTCTTGCATGCCTGTCATTGGTCACATCCACATGCACATTAAAATCACCTGAAATAACTAAACAATCAAAATCAGTCAATATAAATGAAAGTAATTCAATAAAATCTTCAATAAAACAATTCTGTGGTTTGTAAATAGTCATATCATCATCATACCAACGCGCACTAGGGCTTGTTTTAATAATGATAAACCCTGGTTCACCCCCAAACTCCGACACCTACGAAAGGAGAAAGAGACGGCCCACAAAAATGGCGACAGAGACCATTACAGGGAGGCAAGGTACAGCTTTAGCAGGCAGGTGGAGAAAGCTAAAGCTGCATACTTAGCCCGTCTCCAACATCAATTCTCCTCCAATGACTCTGGAGCAGTGTGGCAGGGTCTTAGGGCTATCACCAATTACAAGCCCAAGGCCCCCAGGGCTCTGAACGACCTGTGCCTCGCCCAGAGTCTGAATACACATTACTGCCGCCACGAACGCCCATCAGCCTTTGACACCTCTCTAGACACTCCAGCTGCCCCTGCTCCCCCCACCATCAACGACCCCAGCACTTCATCAAAGGTCTCCACAAACCCTCCCCCCCTCCCTGCTCTCTCCATCCAAGAAGAGGAAGTGCGTCGGCAATTCCTGAAGCTGAACCCGCGGAAGGCCCCTGGACTGGATGGTGTCTCCCCCTCCACCCTGAGACACTGCGCGGATCAGCTGGCTCCCGTCTTCACAGACATTTTCAACACCTCCCTGGAGTCATGCCGCGTGCCGTCCTGCTTCAAATCGTCCACCATCGTCCCTGTCCCTAAAAAACCACGGATCACAGGACTTAATGACTACAGGCCGGTGGCACTGACGTCTGTGGTCATGAAGACTTTTGAGCGCTTGGTCCTGCCCCACCTCAAGGACATCGCTGCAGTTCGCCTACAGAGCCAACAGGTCTGTGGACGACGCAGTCAATCTGGCCCCCCACTTCACCCTGGAGCATCTGGACTCACCAGGAACCTACGCCAGGATCCTGTTTGTGGACTTCAGCTCTGCCTTCAACACCATCCTCCCTGAACTGCTACGAGACAAGCTCTACCAGCTCAGCGTGCCCGACTCCCTCTGCAGGTGGATCACCGACTTCCTGACGGACCGGAGACAGCAGGTGCGGCTGGGGAAGATCGTCTCGGACACTCGGACTACAAACACTGGAACTCCTCAGGGCTGTGTACTTTCCTCCTGGCTCTTCTCCCTGTATACAAACTGCTGCACCTCCAGTCACCAGACCGTTAAACTGATCAAGTTTGCGGACGACACCACCCTCATCGGGCTCATCTCGGACGGTGATGAGTCCGCCTACAGGAGAGAGGTGGAACGGCTGGCGTCCTGGTGCAGCCACAACAACCTGGAGCTGAAGACAGTGAAGATGATCGTGGACTTTAGGAAAGACACAGCCCCACCCTCCCCCCTCGCCCTGACAGACTCTTCCACCCCCATTTCCATCGTGGACTCCTTCCGTTTCCTGGGCACCACCAAATCAAATGGGAGCCAACCATCAGCTCCCTCATCAAGAAGGCCCAGCAGAGGATGTTCTTCCTGCGGCAGCTGAGGAAACTCAAGGTACCAACCAAGATACTGGTGCAGTTCTACACGGCCATCATCGAGTCCATCCTCACCTCCTCCATCACCGTGTGGTTCCCCGGCGCTACAGAACGGGACAAGCACCGTCTGCAGCGCATTGTGCTGCTGCAGAGAAGGTGATTGGCTGTGAGCTCCCATCTCTCCAGGACCTGTTCACCTCCAGGACCCGGAGGCGTGTGGGTCGGATCACAGCTGACCCTTCTCACCCTGGTCACGGACTATTCACCCCTCTCCCCTCAGGCAGGAGGCTACGGTCTATCCAGACCCATACCTCCCGCCACTTGAACAGTTTTTTCCCCTCCGCCATCAGACTCATGAACAAATACAAGTCTCTGTAGCTTAGTTACAGACTCACGGATGTATCTGCTCTGTTGCAGTGTGCGGTGTGTCCACACTTAGACCCGCTGCTATCACTTTATCACTTTATAACACTTAATACCACTTTATATGTCTACATATCTGTATATACAATCCCGCTGTTGTTCATTGTCAAATAATTGTTGTCTTAACATATGTCACTTTATTTTATCTTATTTATTTAATATTTTTTATTTTATGCATGCCCTTATAGCCTTATAGTTTAACGTTCTTAGCTTATTTTTTATCTTAATTCTGTGTTATATGTTTTATGTCGCACGTTTGCACCAAGTAAAATTCCTAGTTTGTAAACCTTGTTCACAAACCTTGGCAATAAACGAATTCTGATTCTGATTCTGATAAAATATGGAAGATTGTTTTATCTCCATTTTGAAAGACACATACTCAAATGATTGAAAAACCCCAAATGACAATTTGTGGGTGACTATATTGTCCCTGAATATGGCACAGACAGCCCCGCCCCTTTGGTTTTGACGTGTTTCAGACACAAAATTGAAATTTGATGGACTACACTCAATCAAAACTGCGTTTCCAGTGTTTTTGTCAAGCCATGTTTCATTTAAAAACATAAAGTCTAGATTATAAGAGGAAATAAAACTATTTATTAAAAAGGACTTGTTTTTTAAGGATCTGACATTGAGTACAGCATGTTTGAGATTTATCTGTGTTTGAGTGGATGGAATCTTTTTGCAGGGGATATGGATTAGAGTTCTTTGATTGGATGGTCTGACTGTCAATCTCTTATCTAATCTATGTTGTTTGACAGTACTAATAGTTTCAGAAGAACACACTCCCTCTGTGGACCTCTGGTTGGTTTTGAGTTTGCTGTGCATGGTAGCAACGCAGAGGCCCATAATGTCCTAGACAGCAGCAGTGACGCTGCTGGAGATAACAGCTGTGGGCACCGGTGGTGGGGGCCGAGCTGGGGAGACCTTAGGTGAAAAAGACAGAGGTGGGAGAGGGGCAGGATACTTCTTTGGGGATGAAAGCCTTAGTCTTGACATGACTGAAGTGCGGGGAGTCATTTGAGTCCCTTGTTGTATTAAGGTTTCAAAATGGTTGGGGAATCCCATAGGTGAGTTTGGGGATGGGAATGATTCAGGAAAATCTGAGGAGGGTGTAGATGCAGGTGGAGCTGGTGAAAGTGCACAATGTATGACGTTTTTTTTGCTTTGTCCTGTGCAGTTTTTACAACAAATTTAACTCGAAAAGGATTTCAGTTAACAAGTACTTCAGTACTTTAACTTGAGCAATAATTTGAGTGAGCAACATTTACGTTAAATGGAGTAATATTTTAAAGTTCATTCATTCACTGATATTTATATCTCGGGCCAACACGGAGACGCTAATGCATGCTTTTATCACCAGTCGTATCGACTACTGTAATGCCCTGCTTTCTGGTCTTCCCAAAAAGAGTATCTCAGGTTTACAACTTTTACAAAATTCAGCAGCTCGTGTCCTGACGAAGACCAGGAGGCGGGACCACATTACACCGGTTTTAGAGTCGCTGCATTGGCTCCCCGTGTGTTTTAGGATCCATTTTAAAGTTCTTTTAATGGTTTTTAAATGTCTTAATGGTCTTGGTCCTTCTTATCTTTCAGAACTGCTTTTTTATTTTTATTTTTTTGATGTTTGTTTTGTTTTATTTGTACAGGTAAGGAAGAGTATGCTTTACCCAATGCATATTACAAAATAAGACCATATTTAGTTACTGTCAGACACAAAACAGAATTAGAATTTCAAACACATAAGACAAAAAAAAAGTATCAAGTATTTTCTGAATGGAACTTAGCCCCGGCCTGGAGGATTTATCCCCGGGCTGGATGATTTGGGGACCGGGCTATTGGGTTTTGGAGCTGGCTGTGGAACTTAGCCCCAGCCTTGGTGAGTTTTCCCCGGCCTGGATGAGTTGGGGGGTGTAGTCCGAGGAGGGGTGCTTAAGAGTGGGTCCGAGATGTGGGCTGTGTGTCCCCGGAGGTCCAGAGGAGTCAGGGGGGCGAGGGTGTGCGTGTAGGGCCGGGGTAGGAGTGCCCTGAGCCGGGTAGTGTAAGTGGAGGAGAGGGTGGGTCATTGTGGTGGATGTTGGTGCGGGGCTGGTAGCTTTAGGAGCAGGCTGGTCAGAGGAGGTCCAGAGGAGTCAGGAGGGCGAGGGTGTGGGTGTAGGGCCGGGGTAGGAGTGCCCTGAGCTGGGTAGTGTAAGTGGAGGAGAGGGTGGGTCATTGTGGTGGATGTTGGTGCGGGGCTGGTAGCTTTAGGAGCAGGCTGGTCAGAGGAGGTCCAGAGGAGTCAGGGGGGCGAGGGTGTGCGTGTAGGCCGGGGTTGGAGTGCCCTGAGTCGGGTAGTGTTAGTGGAGGAGAGGGTGGGTCATTGTGGTGGATGTTGGTGCGGGGCTGGTAGCTTTAGGAGCAGGCTGGTCAGAGGAGGTCCAGAGGAGTCAGGGGGGCGAGGGTGTGCGTGTAGGCCGGGTTTGGAGTGCCCTGAGCCGGGTAGTGAAAGTGGAGGAGAGGGTGGGTCATTGTGGTGGATGTTGGTGCGGGGCTGGTAGCTTTAGGAGCAGGCTGGTCAGAGGAGGTCCAGAGGAGTCAGGGGGGCGAGGGTGTGCGTGTAGGGCCGGGGTAGGAGTGCCCTGAGCCGGGTAGTGAAAGTGGAGGAGAGGGTGGGTCATTGTGGTGGATGTTGGTGCGGGGCTGGTAGCTTTAGGAGCAGGCTGGTCAGAGGAGGTCCAGAGGAGTCAGGGGGGCGACGGTGTGCGTGTAGGCCGGGGTAGGAGTGCCCTGAGCCGGGTAGTGTAAGTGGAGGAGAGGGTGGGTCATTGTGGTGGATGTTGGTGCGGGGCTGGTAGCTTTAGGAGCAGGCTGGTCAGAGGAGGTCCAGAGGAGTCAGGGGGGCGAGGGTGTGCGTGTAGGGCCGGGGTAGGAGTGCCCTGAGCCGGGTAGTGAAAGTGGAGGAGAGGGTGGGTCATTGTGGTGGATGTTGGTGCGGGGCTGGTAGCTTTAGGAGCAGGCTGGTCAGAGAAGGTCCAGAGGAGTCAGGGGGGCGAGGGTGTGCGTGTAGGGCCGGGGTAGGAGTGCCCTGAGCCGGGTAGTGTAAGTGGAGGAGAGGGTGGGTCATTGTGGTGGATGTTGGTGCGGGGCTGGTAGCTTTAGGAGCAGGCTGGTCAGAGAAGGTCCAGAGGAGTCAGGGGGGCGAGGGTGTGCGTGTAGGGCCGGGGTAGGAGTGCCCTGAGCCGGGTAGTGTTAGTGGAGGAGAGGGTGGGTCATTGTGGTGGATGTTGGTGCGGGGCTGGTAGCTTTAGGAGCAGGCTGGTCAGAGAAGGTCCAGAGGAGTCAGGGGGGCGAGGGTGTGCGTGTAGGGCCGGGGTAGGAGTGCCCTGAGCCGGGTAGTGAAAGTGGAGGAGAGGGTGGGTCATTGTGGTGGATGTTGGTGCGGGGCTGGTAGCTTTAGGAGCAGGCTGGTCAGAGAAGGTCCAGAGGAGTCAGGGGGGCGAGGGTGTGCGTGTAGGGCCGGGGTAGGAGTGCCCTGAGCCGGGTAGTGTTAGTGGAGGAGAGGGTGGGTCATTGTGGTGGATGTTGGTGCGGGGCTGGTAGCTTTAGGAGCAGGCTGGTCAGAGAAGGTCCAGAGGAGTCAGGGGGGCGAGGGTGTGCGTGTAGGGCCGGGGTAGGAGTGCCCTGAGCCGGGTAGTGTAAGTGGAGGAGAGGGTGGGTCATTGTGGTGGATGTTGGTGCGGGGCTGGTAGCTTTAGGAGCAGGCTGGTCAGAGGAGGTCCAGAGGAGTCAGGGGGGCGAGGGTGTGCGTGTAGGCCGGGGTAGGAGTGCCCTGAGCCGGGTAGTGTAAGTGGAGGAGAGGGTGGGTCATTGTGGTGGATGTTGGTGCGGGGCTGGTAGCTTTAGGAGCAGGCTGGTCAGAGAAGGTCCAGAGGAGTCAGGGGGGCGAGGGTGTGCGTGTAGGGCCGGGGTAGGAGTGCCCTGAGCCGGGTAGTGTTAGTGGAGGAGAGGGTGGGTCATTGTGGTGGATGTTGGTGCGGGGCTGGTAGCTTTAGGAGCCGGCTGGGGATCTTAGCCCCAGCCTTGGTGAGTTTTCCCAGGCCTGGTGGCTTTAGGAGCGGGCTGATTGAATTGAATCCCCCTTTTGTTTTTAGATGAAATTCCCATCAGTGCAGATGAGGCCGAAGAGGAGAGTCACAGTGACTCGGGGGACTCTGCTGAGAAACAAGCGGCAACTGTGGTTATAGATGATGACCCGATCGACATAGCTGATGGAGATACCTCTGATTTTGAAGGCAAGTTCTTCTGTTTACTCCTGTAGTAGTCTTGCTCTGACTTATTCACATTGTTTTGTTTAAATTAATTCCTAATTTTCCTTTTCAGAGGCAGCACAGAGGCCTGCAAAGCAACCTGGACCAAAACGCAGAGTGACAAAAAGAGCATGGTCAAAGACTGAAGAAGCAGCTGTAATGCGGCATTTTAAAAAACACATCAAGAGAGGAAAACTGGCCACAAAAAATGAAGTAACTCAGTGTAAGCAAGCAGAAATGGCCTTAAGTCAGAGAACACTGCAGAATATAAGAGACTTTGTGAGAAATCGTGGACTAGCACATAAAAGACAACTAAAGGTAAAAGATGGATAAGCATGGAGTGTATGTATGAAGAACATTAAAACTTTTCCAGCCTCTAATTGTGGTTCATCCATCCATCCATTTTCTCCCACTTGTCCGTTGCCGGGTCGTGGAGGCATCCGTTGGAGCTGCCCAAATCACATAGCACCAGTCCCCTATGGCTCCTCCTGCAGGTGGTGGGTCCACGGAAGGACGGCCTCATGGTTCCAAACGGGCCTGTTGGTCTCTCATAGGGGAATTGTGGTTCAGTTATGTTTAAAGTCCTCATAATTCATCTTTGGTCCTCATGAACCACCTTCTGGTCGGTGGCTGTGTATAGACAACCGTAGCTGATACAAGGATGTTAAATAGACCTACATTTTTTTCAGATTTTTTACAGTTAGTCTATCCAGAGCTTATCTCTCTAGGACCTTGGGAAACCATAGTCCTCTTAAACCACACCAGGGTTGGTTTTTGTGTGTGTGTGTGTGTGTGTGTGGGTGTGGGTGTGTGTGTGTGTGTGTGTGTGGGGGGGGGGGGGTCTCTAATCTGCGGACACTCACAACAAAAGTGAAAGTATCTGGATTCTTGTCACGAGGCCTTAAGACAAAGCTTGTTTGTATCCCCTGTGCTCTGGACCACAGTTGAAAGCCGAGACCCACAAACACTCATCTAAGTCCCTAGCCTTCAAATGAGGCGTTACTGTGGCCTATAGGCTGTAAGCTCCAGTCGAGAAGCCTCCAGACCCGGGCAAAGCCGAACCAGCGCCGGCTCCAGAACAAACTGACTGAGGGTTATTCGAGTTTAAATACATTGTGATGCCATTAAAACTCAGGGTGCAAACATTTCAAAATCAGGGTGCAATGCACCCTTTTGCACCCCCGTAGATCCGGGCCTGAGCCGAACCATCATTGAAAATGATTTGTCAGACAGTTGCAGCCTCTTTTTATTAGTAGTGGCACAAGATTTGATTCACAAACATGTTTTTCAAAGCGTAAACGTCAGTCCCTTTGTAATTTTAGACGACTTAAATAGAAAAAAGTGTGCCTTTTATCAATCACTTTATCTATCTGTGTTCTCTGAAAATAGTCAAAAAATATATGTACGTAAACGTTTGAGCCCAACTGTATATAACAAGTAAAGAGAGTTATGATCTAATATTGATCACAATTTAACTACTATGCCATTATTCTTTGCTAATTTGAACTTGAGGACATTTATATGTGGCTTTCAACACAGTTGTTCATCAACAGTAATTCCTAGAAATCTATTTGCATGCACTTGTTCAATTACTGTCAGTATTTATGTCAGTATTTAATTTGTACTTCTTAAGTCTAAATCATAGCTTAGTTCGGGTTTTGTCAGCTTGTCTCATATTCCTGGTTCAGTCCTGTCCCAGGTCAACGCCTCAGTTTCCAGAAAAAGGGGTGTTTGTTGAGAAATAGTTTCACTTTTGTTCGGGGCAGATCCAGCTGCAGTGAGCAGTTCCCCTCAGTCTATCAGAGTCCACCAGACACAGACGGAGCCACCACAGCAACAGCAACTCTGCCTCTAAACACGTGAGATTGGATCTTTTCTTTTCACCTACTTTTACCGTCACTCTAGAACTCACTGTCCTCATTTTAGACAGCGGTCGTTGGGACATTTACAGTGCCTTGCGAAAGTACTATTACACCTTGAACTTTTGCACATTTTGTCATGTTTACAACCTTAAACGTAAAGATGTAATTTTGAGTCTTTTACTGAAAGTTCACACACAGGTAACTGTGAAGTGAAAGCTTTATCCTGTGCAGTTTAAACTTACATTCATCCATAATACTGTGCATAACTTAACTCGAAAAGGATTTCAATTACCAAGTACTTCAGTACTTTAACTGAAGCAATAATTTGAGTGAGCAACATTTATGTTTAATGGAGTAATATTTTCAAAGAAGTACTTTGACCCACACTGCTCAGGTCCAGTCAGTGACTGCTGTTGGAGTGCAGTCTCGCAGTGCATTTTCAGCTGTAAATGAATCAGAGTTCGTACGGGGGTCTTTTGCATCACACGGTCCAGTCCTCATTAGTCCCAGGGTAGTCCTGGTTCAGCCACTTTTTGGTGGAAAGAGTTGGAGCGGCCACAACTCTGGGACTGAACTGGAACGAGGCCTTCAGTGTGAACTCTTTTTTTAGACTGAATACTAGCTGCATATTTAAAAGCACGTCTCTATAGTTCTGTCACTGTCTGAGGATGATGATGATGATGATGATGATGATGACGATGATGATGATGACGATGAACGCCTTATCAAAGCAATTTCTGGGAAAAAGGGGGTGGTTGTGAGAAACCCCTTGGCCTTGTTTAGCCCTGGTTTAGTCTGAGTTTTATTCTGCTTTCTCCTCTGGAACATTTTCTGAAAAACACTTCTGACTCTGTTTCCTTCCCGTGTTCGGGCAGCAGCGTCTGTGTTTACGTCTGCTGCAGAGACCCTCCAGGGCTGAATGGCATAAGCGTCACTCCACGGACTTCATGCACATTTGATATATATCTCGGGCCAACATGGAGACGCTCATGCATGCTTTTATCACCAGTCGTATTGACTACTGTAATGCCCTGCTTTCTGGTCTTCCCAAAAAGAGGATCTCAGGTTTACAACTTTTACAAAATTCAGCAGCTCGTGTCCTGACGAAGACCAGGAGGCGGGACCACATTAACCCGGTTTTAGAGTCGCTGCATTGGCTCCCCGTGTGTTTCAGGATCGATTTTAAAGTTCTTTTAATGGTTTTTAAATGTCTTAATGGTCTTGGTCCTTCTTATCTTTCAGAACTGCTTTTTTATTTTTATTTTTTTGATGTTTGTTTTGTTTTATTTGTACAGGTAAGGAAGAGTATGCTTTACCCAATGCATATTACAAAATAAGACCATATTTAGTTACTGTCAGACACAAAACAGAATTAGAATTTCAAACACATAAGACAAAAAAAAAAGAGAAAGTGATCCGGGTTATTGTATGTGAAAGTGAAGATGCCCTGTTGTTCCCTTTTTATAGAGTGTGTGTGTGTGTGTGTGTGTGTGTGTGTGTGTGTGTGTGTGTGTGTGTGTCTGTATATATGGTTTATGGAGCCAATTGACCTGACTACTCACCAGCACTACGAGAACCTAAGGGGATTAGCAGGACTATGCTACGGTCCTCATAAACCAAGATTTTGTATTTTAATTTTTAGCATATAAAGAGCATAATTTCATTGTTTTTCTGAAGTCCTTTTAATGCTCAATGATAATATATCATGCACATATCAAGTTTTTTTAAATTCTTAGCTTTTAAAGACCATAAATTGAAAGTTTATTTGACGTCCATATAATACCCCAACCTGACTTCTTGTGTATGGAGTGTATGATGTGCTCCCCCTACCCTACTCTGGCGGTATTGAAGGCTCCATTGTGATTGGTTCTTTATGGGGACACGTGCGGGATATGTGTCCGGGCATGTTGAGTGATTTCGGAAGACATCTAATGGTAATGCGAAGAAGAAGGACCAAGAGAAAGTTCACTCCAAAGAAGACAAGAAAATATATTGGTAAGTATCTAGTCCTTGTTAAATATACGTTATCAAGTATTTTCTGAATGGAACTTAGCCCCGGCCTGGAGGATTTATCCCCGGGCTGGATGATATGGGGACCGGGCTATTGGGTTTTGGAGCTGGCTGTGGAACTTAGCCCCAGCCTTGGTGAGTTTTCCCCGGCCTGGATGAGTTGGGGGGTGTAGTCCGAGGAGGGGTGCTTAAGAGTGGGTCCGAGATGTGGGCTGTGTGTCCCCGGAGGTCCAGAGGAGTCAGGGGGGCGAGTGTGTGCATGTAGGGCCGGGGTAGGAGTGCCCTGAGCCGGGTAGTGTAAGTGGAGTAGAGGGTGGGTCATTGTGGTGGATGTCGGTGCGGAGCTGGTAGCTTTAGGAGCAGGCTGGTCAGAGGAGGTCCAGAGGAGCCAGGGGGGCGAGTGTGTGCACGTAGGCCGGGGTAGGAGTGCCCTGAGCCGGGTAGTGTAAGTGGAGTAGAGGGTGGGTCATTGTGGTGGATGTCGGTGCGGAGCTGGTAGCTTTAGGAGCAGGCTGGTCAGAGGAGGTCCAGAGGAGCCAGGGGGGCGAGTGTGTGCACGTAGGCCGGGGTTGGAGTGCCCTGAGCCGGGTAGTGTAAGTGGAGTAGAGGGTGGGTCATTGTGGTGGATGTCGGTGCGGAGCTGGTAGCTTTAGGAGCAGGCTGGTCAGAGGAGGTCCAGAGGAGCCAGGGGGGCGAGTGTGTGCACGTAGGCCGGGGTTGGAGTGCCCTGAGCCGGGTAGTGTAAGTGGAGTAGAGGGTGGGTCATTGTGGTGGATGTCGGTGCGGAGCTGGTAGCTTTAGGAGCAGGCTGGTCAGAGGAGGTCCAGAGGAGCCAGGGGGGCGAGTGTGTGCACGTAGGCCGGGGTAGGAGTGCCCTGAGCCGGGTAGTGTAAGTGGAGTAGAGGGTGGGTCATTGTGGTGGATGTCGGTGCGGAGCTGGTAGCTTTAGGAGCAGGCTGGTCAGAGGAGGTCCAGAGGAGCCAGGGGGGCGAGTGTGTGCACGTAGGCCGGGGTAGGAGTGCCCTGAGCCGGGTAGTGTAAGTGGAGTAGAGGGTGGGTCATTGTGGTGGATGTCGGTGCGGAGCTGGTAGCTTTAGGAGCAGGCTGGTCAGAGGAGGTCCAGAGGAGCCAGGGGGGCGAGTGTGTGCACGTAGGCCGGGGTAGGAGTGCCCTGAGCCGGGTAGTGTAAGTGGAGTAGAGGGTGGGTCATTGTGGTGGATGTCGGTGCGGAGCTGGTAGCTTTAGGAGCAGGCTGGTCAGAGGAGGTCCAGAGGAGCCAGGGGGGCGAGTGTGTGCACGTAGGCCGGGGTTGGAGTGCCCTGAGCCGGGTAGTGTAAGTGGAGTAGAGGGTGGGTCATTGTGGTGGATGTCGGTGCGGAGCTGGTAGCTTTAGGAGCAGGCTGGTCAGAGGAGGTCCAGAGGAGCCAGGGGGGCGAGTGTGTGCACGTAGGCCGGGGTAGGAGTGCCCTGAGCCGGGTAGTGTAAGTGGAGTAGAGGGTGGGTCATTGTGGTGGATGTCGGTGCGGAGCTGGTAGCTTTAGGAGCAGGCTGGTCAGAGGAGGTCCAGAGGAGCCAGGGGGGCGAGTGTGTGCACGTAGGCCGGGGTAGGAGTGCCCTGAGCCGGGTAGTGTAAGTGGAGTAGAGGGTGGGTCATTGTGGTGGATGTCGGTGCGGAGCTGGTAGCTTTAGGAGCAGGCTGGTCAGAGGAGGTCCAGAGGAGCCAGGGGGGCGAGTGTGTGCACGTAGGCCGGGGTAGGAGTGCCCTGAGCCGGGTAGTGTAAGTGGAGTAGAGGGTGGGTCATTGTGGTGGATGTCGGTGCGGAGCTGGTAGCTTTAGGAGCAGGCTGGTCAGAGGAGGTCCAGAGGAGCCAGGGGGGCGAGTGTGTGCACGTAGGCCGGGGTAGGAGTGCCCTGAGCCGGGTAGTGTAAGTGGAGTAGAGGGTGGGTCATTGTGGTGGATGTCGGTGCGGAGCTGGTAGCTTTAGGAGCAGGCTGGTCAGAGGAGGTCCAGAGGAGCCAGGGGGGCGAGTGTGTGCACGTAGGCCGGGGTAGGAGTGCCCTGAGCCGGGTAGTGTAAGTGGAGTAGAGGGTGGGTCATTGTGGTGGATGTCGGTGCGGAGCTGGTAGCTTTAGGAGCAGGCTGGTCAGAGGAGGTCCAGAGGAGCCAGGGGGGCGAGTGTGTGCACGTAGGCCGGGGTTGGAGTGCCCTGAGCCGGGTAGTGTAAGTGGAGTAGAGGGTGGGTCATTGTGGTGGATGTCGGTGCGGAGCTGGTAGCTTTAGGAGCAGGCTGGTCAGAGGAGGTCCAGAGGAGCCAGGGGGGCGAGTGTGTGCACGTAGGCCGGGGTAGGAGTGCCCTGAGCCGGGTAGTGTAAGTGGAGTAGAGGGTGGGTCATTGTGGTGGATGTCGGTGCGGAGCTGGTAGCTTTAGGAGCAGGCTGGTCAGAGGAGGTCCAGAGGAGCCAGGGGGGCGAGTGTGTGCACGTAGGCCGGGGTAGGAGTGCCCTGAGCCGGGTAGTGTAAGTGGAGTAGAGGGTGGGTCATTGTGGTGGATGTCGGTGCGGAGCTGGTAGCTTTAGGAGCAGGCTGGTCAGAGGAGGTCCAGAGGAGCCAGGGGGGCGAGTGTGTGCACGTAGGCCGGGGTAGGAGTGCCCTGAGCCGGGTAGTGTAAGTGGAGTAGAGGGTGGGTCATTGTGGTGGATGTCGGTGCGGAGCTGGTAGCTTTAGGAGCAGGCTGGTCAGAGGAGGTCCAGAGGAGCCAGGGGGGCGAGTGTGTGCACGTAGGCCGGGGTAGGAGTGCCCTGAGCCGGGTAGTGTAAGTGGAGTAGAGGGTGGGTCATTGTGGTGGATGTCGGTGCGGAGCTGGTAGCTTTAGGAGCAGGCTGGTCAGAGGAGGTCCAGAGGAGCCAGGGGGGCGAGTGTGTGCACGTAGGCCGGGGTAGGAGTGCCCTGAGCCGGGTAGTGTAAGTGGAGTAGAGGGTGGGTCATTGTGGTGGATGTCGGTGCGGAGCTGGTAGCTTTAGGAGCAGGCTGGTCAGAGGAGGTCCAGAGGAGCCAGGGGGGCGAGTGTGTGCACGTAGGCCGGGGTTGGAGTGCCCTGAGCCGGGTAGTGTAAGTGGAGTAGAGGGTGGGTCATTGTGGTGGATGTCGGTGCGGAGCTGGTAGCTTTAGGAGCAGGCTGGTCAGAGGAGGTCCAGAGGAGCCAGGGGGGCGAGTGTGTGCACGTAGGCCGGGGTAGGAGTGCCCTGAGCCGGGTAGTGTAAGTGGAGTAGAGGGTGGGTCATTGTGGTGGATGTCGGTGCGGAGCTGGTAGCTTTAGGAGCAGGCTGGTCAGAGGAGGTCCAGAGGAGCCAGGGGGGCGAGTGTGTGCACGTAGGCCGGGGTAGGAGTGCCCTGAGCCGGGTAGTGTAAGTGGAGTAGAGGGTGGGTCATTGTGGTGGATGTCGGTGCGGAGCTGGTAGCTTTAGGAGCAGGCTGGTCAGAGGAGGTCCAGAGGAGCCAGGGGGGCGAGTGTGTGCACGTAGGCCGGGGTAGGAGTGCCCTGAGCCGGGTAGTGTAAGTGGAGTAGAGGGTGGGTCATTGTGGTGGATGTCGGTGCGGAGCTGGTAGCTTTAGGAGCAGGCTGGTCAGAGGAGGTCCAGAGGAGCCAGGGGGGCGAGTGTGTGCACGTAGGCCGGGGTAGGAGTGCCCTGAGCCGGGTAGTGTAAGTGGAGTAGAGGGTGGGTCATTGTGGTGGATGTCGGTGCGGAGCTGGTAGCTTTAGGAGCAGGCTGGTCAGAGGAGGTCCAGAGGAGCCAGGGGGGCGAGTGTGTGCACGTAGGCCGGGGTAGGAGTGCCCTGAGCCGGGTAGTGTAAGTGGAGTAGAGGGTGGGTCATTGTGGTGGATGTCGGTGCGGAGCTGGTAGCTTTAGGAGCAGGCTGGTCAGAGGAGGTCCAGAGGAGCCAGGGGGGCGAGTGTGTGCACGTAGGCCGGGGTTGGAGTGCCCTGAGCCGGGTAGTGTAAGTGGAGTAGAGGGTGGGTCATTGTGGTGGATGTCGGTGCGGAGCTGGTAGCTTTAGGAGCAGGCTGGTCAGAGGAGGTCCAGAGGAGCCAGGGGGGCGAGTGTGTGCACGTAGGCCGGGGTAGGAGTGCCCTGAGCCGGGTAGTGTAAGTGGAGTAGAGGGTGGGTCATTGTGGTGGATGTCGGTGCGGAGCTGGTAGCTTTAGGAGCAGGCTGGTCAGAGGAGGTCCAGAGGAGCCAGGGGGGCGAGTGTGTGCACGTAGGCCGGGGTAGGAGTGCCCTGAGCCGGGTAGTGTAAGTGGAGTAGAGGGTGGGTCATTGTGGTGGATGTCGGTGCGGAGCTGGTAGCTTTAGGAGCAGGCTGGTCAGAGGAGGTCCAGAGGAGCCAGGGGGGCGAGTGTGTGCACGTAGGCCGGGGTAGGAGTGCCCTGAGCCGGGTAGTGTAAGTGGAGTAGAGGGTGGGTCATTGTGGTGGATGTCGGTGCGGAGCTGGTAGCTTTAGGAGCAGGCTGGTCAGAGGAGGTCCAGAGGAGCCAGGGGGGCGAGTGTGTGCACGTAGGCCGGGGTAGGAGTGCCCTGAGCCGGGTAGTGTAAGTGGAGTAGAGGGTGGGTCATTGTGGTGGATGTTGGTGCGGAGCTGGTAGCTTTAGGAGCAGGCTGGTCAGAGGAGGTCCAGAGGAGCCAGGGGGGCGAGTGTGTGCACGTAGGCCGGGGTTGGAGTGCCCTGAGCCGGGTAGTGTAAGTGGAGTAGAGGGTGGGTCATTGTGGTGGATGTTGGTGCGGAGCTGGTAGCTTTAGGAGCAGGCTGGTCAGAGGAGGTCCAGAGGAGCCAGGGGGGCGAGTGTGTGCACGTAGGCCGGGGTAGGAGTGCCCTGAGCCGGGTAGTGTAAGTGGAGTAGAGGGTGGGTCATTGTGGTGGATGTCGGTGCGGAGCTGGTAGCTTTAGGAGCAGGCTGTGGAACTTAGCCCCAGCCTTGGTGAGTTTTCCCCGGCCCTGATGAGTTGGGGACCGGGGTATTGGGTTTAGGAGCTGGCTGTGGAACTTAGCCCCAGCCTGGGTGGTTCTTTGTAGGTTCAAGTATTGTCTGTTTATCTTTCAGAGTGACACTGGGAAGGACCAAAGGCAGGAGATGGCACAAGAAAAAAACAACCCAGACTCAGACCCAGACTATGTGGGTGATGAAGATTTAGATGAGCTCCCCCATCCAAATATATGGCTGACACAAAAGTCGGATACAAGTCTTGCTCCTGCTTCTAGTGCACCGGGAACCAGCCAGCAAGGTAGTTCTTCATACACCTCAGAGTTGCATTCAGAGAATGGTCCACAAAGAGGAGACCCACAGCGGACAAGTTCCATAAATTACTGCTTTGTCTGCGGTAAGCCCCAGAAGAAAATATCGAGACATCTTAAAACACACAAGACCAATGCAGAGATTGTACAAGTCTTTTCCCTTACTGATGTCAAGGAGCGCAACAAACGGATTGAAAAAATTAGGAATAAAGGGAACTTTTTACATAATCAAGCAGTATTACAAAGTGGGAAAGGGCAATTGAAAGTGAAGCGACGATGCAAAAAAAAAGCTTTGGATGGAAAGTTTATTCACTGCATGTATTGTCAAGGCATGTTTCTCCGCAAAGAACTATGGAGGCATACTCGCAGGTGCCCTCACAAACCCGAAGATGCAAACCAAGAAGAGACGTCTGGAAGGAGAAGGATCCTCGGCTCTGCATCAGCTCAGGATGCCGCCTTATGTGCGCAAATCTCGGGTGGGGTTTGGAAGCTTCTCAGTGTTATGAACGTGGATGAAGTTGGATCAGTTGTGCGAAATGACTTCTGTATTCTCCAGTTTGCCCAGTCACTTTACAACATTCATGGACAAGATACAACAAAGTATGAATACATAAGACAAAAACTGAGAGAAGTGGGACGTCTGCTGCTGTGCTTGCGGACAGATTTCTCTGTGCCGACCCTGGAAGATGCTGTTAGGCCTGCAAACTTTGAGAAAGTGGTACAAGCGGTCAAAAAGGTAGCAGGTTTTAATGATGACAATCTTTCGTACAAAACCCCGAGCCTTGCTCTTAAACTCGGCCACACACTGAATAAGATCTGCGACATCATCCACTGCCGGGGCTTGATGGCAGAAGATGAGAAGCTGGTGAAGTATACTGAAACATTTAAGAAGTTGCTCAGTACCAAGTGGAAAGAATATGTATCTCACAATGCCCTTAACACACTGAGTGATGCCAAGTTTAATAAACCGTTAACCTTACCATTCACTGAAGATGTTGTGAAACTTCACAAGTTTTTGGAAAAGGCAGCAGAAGAGGCCACAAGCAAACTGCAAGAAACAGATGATGCTCAAACTTATGCCCGTCTTGCCATGGTGTTGCTCACACAAATCATTGTGTTCAACCGTCGGCGAGCTGGAGAGGTTTCCAAAATGCCTCTGAAACATTTTCTGGAGAGGGATAATCAACAACTTCATGCGGATGTAAGCCTTGGTTTATCGGACACAGAAAAGAAGCTCTGCCGGTATCTAAGTCGCGTGGAAATTATGGGTAAAAGAGGGAGAAAAGTTGCAGTTCTTCTCCCCCGACCTGTTGTCAATGGTCTTACACTACTCACAAATAAGAGGAAAGAATGTGGTGTGTCTCCCTCAAACCCATTCTTATTTGCACGACCCAAAGCACCAACCCATTATAGAGGAAGTGACTGCCTGAGACGTTTCTCCACACAGTGCGACACAAAGTACCCCGAGCACCTCCGGTCGACGGGTCTCAGGAAACATGTGGCCACGCTATCTCAAGTCTTAAACCTCCAGGAGAATGAGCTGGATCAGGTGGCAGACTTCCTTGGACATGATATCCGCGTACACAGGGAATTCTACAGACTGCCTGTTCCAACAACACAACTTGCAAAGATATCCAAAGTATTGCTTTTAATGGAGAAGGGATCCATTTCCTCGCTAAAAGGAAAGACGCTGGAGGAGATTGAACTTGAAGGTTTGTTAAATGTATCTCTTATCTGGGTGTGCATGTAGGGCCGGGGTAGGAGTGCCCTGAGCCGGGTAGTGTAAGTGGAGTAGAGGGTGGGTCATTGTGGTGGATGTCGGTGCGGAGCTGGTAGCTTTAGGAGCAGGCTGGTCAGAGGAGGTCCAGAGGAGCCAGGGGGGCGAGTGTGTTCACGTAGGCCGGGGTTGGAGTGCCCTGAGCCGGGTAGTGTAAGTGGAGTAGAGGGTGGGTCATTGTGGTGGATGTTGGTGCGGGGCTGGTAGCTTTAGGAGCAGGCTGGTCAGAGGAGGTCCAGAGGAGCCAGGGGGGCGAGTGTGTGCACGTAGGCCGGGGTTGGAGTGCCCTGAGCCGGGTAGTGTAAGTGGAGTAGAGGGTGGGTCATTGTGGTGGATGTTGGTGCGGGGCTGGTAGCTTTAGGAGCCGGCTGGGGATCTTAGCCCCAGCCTTGGTGAGTTTTCCCAGGCCTGGTGGCTTTAGGAGCGGGCTGATTGAATTGAATCCCCCTTTTGTTTTTAGATGAAATTCCCATCAGTGCAGATGAGGCCGAAGAGGAGAGTCACAGTGACTCGGGGGACTCTGCTGAGAAACAAGCGGCAACTGTGGTTATAGATGATGACCCGATCGACATAGCTGATGGAGATACCTCTGATTTTGAAGGCAAGTTCTTCTGTTTACTCTTGTAGTAGTCTTGCTCTGACTTATTCACATTGTTTTGTTTAAATTAATTCCTAATTTTCCTTTTCAGAGGCAGCACAGAGGCCTGCAAAGCAACCTGGACCAAAACGCAGAGTGACAAAAAGAGCATGGTCAAAGACTGAAGAAGCAGCTGTAATGCGGCATTTTAAAAAACACATCAAGAGAGGAAAACTGGCCACAAAAAATGAAGTAACTCAGTGTAAGCAAGCAGAAATGGCCTTAAGTCAGAGAACACTGCAGAATATAAGAGACTTTGTGAGAAATCGTGGACTAGCACATAAAAGACAACTAAAGGTAAAAGATGGATAAGCATGGAGTGTATGTATGAAGAACATTAAAACTTTTCCAGCCTCTAATTGTGGTTCATCCATCCATCCATTTTCTCCCACTTGTCCGTTGCCGGGTCGTGGAGGCAGCCGTTGGAGCTGCCCAAATCACATAGCACCAGTCCCCTATGGCTCCTCCTGCAGGTGGTGGGTCCACGGAAGGACGGCCTCATGGTTCCAAACGGGCCTGTTGGTCTCTCATAGGGGAATTGTGGTTCAGTTATGTTTAAAGTCCTCATAATTCATCTTTGGTCCTCATGAACCACCTTCTGGTCGGTGGCTGTGTATAGACAACCGTAGCTGATACAAGGATGTTAAATAGACCTAAATTTTTTTCAGATTTTTTACAGTTAGTCTATCCAGAGCTTATCTCTCTAGGACCTTGGGAAACCATAGTCCTCTTAAACCACACCAGGGTTGGTTTTTCAAAAAGGTCAACATAAACCATAAAACCACGTATGTGTGTGTGTGTGTGTGTGTGTGTGTGTGTGTGTGTGTGTGTGTGTGTGTGTGTGGGGGGGGGGGGGGGGGGGGTGTCTCTAATCTGCGGACACTCACAACAAAAGTGAAAGTATCTGGATTCTTGTCACGAGGCCTTAAGACAAAGCTTGTTTGTATCCCCTGTGCTCTGGACCACAGTTGAAAGCCGAGACCCACAAACACTCATCTAAGTCCCTAGCCTTCAAATGAGGCGTTACTGTGGCCTATAGGCTGACCCGGGCAAAGCCGAACCAGCGCCGGCTCCAGAACAAACTGACTGAGGGTTATTCGAGTTTAAATACATTGTGATGCCATTAAAACTCAGGGTGCAAACATTTCAAAATCAGGGTGCAATGCACCCTTTTGCACCCCCGTAGATCCGGGCCTGAGCCGAACCATCATTGAAAATGATTTGTCAGACAGTTGCAGCCTCTTTTTATTAGTAGTGGCACAAGATTTGATTCACAAACATGTTTTTTCAAAGCGTAAACGTCAGTCCCTTTGTAATTTTAGACGACTTAAATAGAAAAAAGTGTGCCTTTTATCAATCACTTTATCTATCTGTGTTCTCTGAAAATAGTCAAAAAATATATGTACGTAAACGTTTGAGCCCAACTGTATATAACAAGTAAAGAGAGTTATGATCTAATATTGATCACAATTTAACTACTATGCCATTATTCTTTGCTAATTTGAACTTGAGGACATTTATATGTGGCTTTCAACACAGTTGTTCATCAACAGTAATTCCTAGAAATCTATTTGCATGCACTTGTTCAATTACTGTCAGTATTTATGTCAGTATTTAATTTGTACTTCTTAAGTCTAAATCATAGCTTAGTTCGGGTTTTGTCAGCTTGTCTCATATTCCTGGTTCAGTCCTGTCCCAGGTCAACGCCTCAGTTTCCAGAAAAAGGGGTGTTTGTTGAGAAACAGTTTCACTTTTGTTCGGGGCAGATCCAGCTGCAGTGAGCAGTTCCCCTCAGTCTATCAGAGTCCACCAGACACAGACGGAGCAGCCACAGCTACAGCAACTCTGCCTCTAAACACGTAAGATTGGATCTTTTCTTTTCACCTACTTTTACCGTCACTCTAGAACTCACTGTCCTCATTTTAGACAGCGGTCGTTGGGACATTTACAGCGCCTTGCGAAAGTACTATTACACCTTGAACTTTTGCACATTTTGTCATGTTTACAACCTTAAACGTAAAGATGTAATTTTGAGTCTTTTACTGAAAGTTCACACACAGACAACTGTGAAGTGAAAGCTTTATCCTGTGCAGTTTAAACTTACATTCATCCATAATACTGTGCATAACTTAACTCGAAAAGGATTTCAATTACCAAGTACTTCAGTACTTTAACTGAAGCAATAATTTGAGTGAGCAACATTTATGTTTAATGGAGTAATATTTTCAAAGAAGTACTTTGACCCACACTGCTCAGGTCCAGTCAGTGACTGCTGTTGGAGTGCAGTCTCGCAGTGCATTTTCAGCTGTAAACGAATCAGAGTTCGTACGGGGGTCTTTTGCATCACACGGTCCAGTCCTCATTAGTCCCAGGGTAGTCCTGGTTCAGCCACTTTTTGGTGGAAAGAGTTGGAGCGGCCACAACTCTGGGACTGAACTGGAACGAGGCCTTCAGTGTGAACTCTTTTTTTAGACTGAATACTAGCTGCATATTTAAAAGCACGTCTCTTTAGTTCTGTCCCTGTCTGAGGATGATGATGATGATGATGATGATGATGACGATGAACGCCTTATCAAAGCAGTTTCTGGGAAAAAGGGGGTGGTTGTGAGAAACCCCTTGGCCTTGTTTAGCCCTGGTTTAGTCTGAGTTTTATTCTGCTTTCTCCTCTGGAACATTTTCTGAAAAACACTTCTGACTCTGTTTCCTTCCCGTGTTCGGGCAGCAGCGTCTGTGTTTACGTCTGCTGCAGAGACCCTCCGGGGCTGAATGGCATAAGCGTCACTCCACGGACTTCACACACATTTGATATATATCTCGGGCCAACACGGAGACGCTAATGCATGCTTTTATCACCAGTCGTATTGACTACTGTAATGCCCTGCTTTCTTGTCTTCCCAAAAAGAGTCTCTCAGGTTTACAACTTTTACAAAGTTCAGCAGCTCGTGTCCTGACGAAGACCAGGAGGCGGGACCACATTACACCGGTTTTAGAGTCGCTGCATTGGCTCCCCGTGTGTTTCAGGATCCATTTTAAAGTTCTTTTAATGGTTTTTAAATGTCTTAATGGTCTTGGTCCTTCTTATCTTTCAGAACTGCTTTTTTATTTTTATTTTGTTGATGTTTGCTTTGTTTCATCTGTACAGGTAATGAAGAGTATGCTTTACCCAATGCATATTACAAAATAAGACCATATTTAGTTACTGTCAGACACAAAACAGAATTAGAATCTGCGACACTCACAACAAAAGTGAAAGTATCTGGATTCTTGCAAGTCACGAGGTCTAAAGACAAAGCTTGTTTATATCCCACACATACACCAGGAAACTCCCTGTGCTCTACAGCAGAAAAGGTGGAAGTGCAGTATCCAGTTTCACAGCTTTGGCTTGAAGTGTTTTCCACATTTAAGCCTTTTCCATTTCCTTTCAGATCCTGGCCCCCCTTAAAGCCATGGATGTATACTGTACTTTTCCTTTCAGTTTTAACCTCTTAACCCCTGGCCCAAACAAGCACACTTTCTCCAGTTCTGCCCCACCCAAATCCAGAAGCCTCTTGACCGGAGCCTAGGCCACAGTTGAAAGTTGTGTGTGTGTGAGTGTGTGTGTGTGTGTGTGTGTGTGTGGGGGGGGGGGGGGGGTCTCTAATCTGCGGACACTCACAACAAAAGTGAAAGTATCTGGATTCTTGCAAGTCACGAGGCCTTAAACTTTCAGCTCATACAAGGAGAAAACTGATCAGAGATGCTGCCAAGAGGCCCATGATCACTCTGGATGAACTGCAGAAATGTACAGCTGAGGTGGGAGACTCTGTCCATAGGACAACAATCAGTCGTATACTGCACAACTCTGGCCTTTATGGAAGAGTGGCAAGAAGAAAGCCATTTCTTAAAGATATCCATAAAAAAGTGTAGTTTAAAGTTTGCCACAAGCCACCTGGGAGACACACCAAACATGTGGAAGAAGGTGCTCTGGTCAGATGAAACCAAAATCCAACTTTTTGGCAACAATGCAAAACGTTATGTTTGGCGTAAAAGCAACACAGCTCATCACCCTGAACACACCATCCCCACTGTCAAACATGGTGGTGGCCGCATCATGGTTTGGGCC
Organism: Proterorhinus semilunaris; assembly: GCA_021464625.1. NCBI lineage: Eukaryota > Metazoa > Chordata > Actinopteri > Gobiiformes > Gobiidae > Proterorhinus > Proterorhinus semilunaris. The sequence goes on from CM038346.1 coordinate 38,938,795, forward strand.
TGCTTTTCTTCAGCAGGGACAGGGAAGATGGTTCAAATTGATGGGAAGATGGATGGAGCCAAATACAGGACCATTCTGGAAGAAAACCTGATGGAGTCTGCAAAAGACCTGAGACTGGGACGGAGATTTGTCTTCCAACAAGACAATGATCCAAAACATAAAGCAAAATCTACAATAGAGTGGTTCACAAATAAACATATCCAGGTGTTAGAATGGCCAAGTCAAAGTCCAGACCTGAATCCAATCGAGAATCTGTGGAAAGAACTGAAAACTGCTGTTCACAAACGCTGTCCATCCAACTTCACTGAGCTCCAGCTGTTTTGCAAGGAGGAATGGGCAAATATTTCAGTCTCTCAATGTGCAGAACTGATAGAGACAAACCCCAAGGACTTACAGCAGTAATCGCAGCAAAAGGTGGCGCTACAAAGTATTCACTTAAGGGGGCTGAATAATTTTGCACGCCCAATTTTTCGGTTGTTTATTTGTTAAAAATGTTTGAAATATCCAAAAAATTTCGTTTCACTTCATGATTGTGTCCCACTTGTTGTTGGTTCTTTACAAAAAATTACAGTTTTATATCTTTATGTTTGAAGCCTGAAATGTGGCAAAAGGTCGAAAGGTTTAAGGGGGCCGAATACTTTCGCATGGCACTGTATATATATATATATATTATAGATATGTGGATGTATGATGCGGGGCGTATTGTTGTAATCTATAAAGCACTTTGTGATACCTTTCGGTATGAAAAGTGCTTTATAAATAAAGTTTGATTGATGGATTGATTGATTTTACCTCAATTATAATTACTGCACACCAAGTACCAACTACTTGAGATAATATTTGACCTTCTCAAGTGCCCACATGCCTGTGACATTGACAGCCTCACTTCCGCCAGTCAGACCTTCCACCAGAGCCTCAGTTAGCTAGGATTGTGTGCTCCCAAAGTTCAAAACATCTTTGTGTAGCCTCTCCTTCAAGGGGGCTACACTGTGGAACTCTCTAGAAAAATAGATAAAGAAATGAGGCAATTGTCTATGTCATGGGTAGGCAACGTCAGGCCTTGGGGCCAAATCCGGCGCTCCTGTTGTGATGTGGGTTTTTGGTTGTTGGTTTTGTCCTGGTTTTGGTTTGGTTCTCCCCTGTCCTGGTCTGTGTCTCTGTCTTGTGTTTATTTTGATGTGTCTTGGTCTGTGTCTGTGTCGTCCTGCTTTCCCTTCCTCTTGTTGATTACCTGCCCCAACCTGATGTGTTTCACCTGTGCCCTGTTTCCCTGTGTATTTATACCCCTGTGTTTTCCCTTGTCCTTGGCGGATCATTGTCGTTTGTCGTTTGTCGTTTGTCGTTTGTCGTTTGTCAGTTGTCAGTTGTCAGTTGTCAGTTGTCAGTTGTCAGTTGTCAGTTGTCAGTTGTCAGTTGTCAGTTGTCAGTCTCAGTCTCAGTCTCAGTCTGTTCCATGGCGCTCCGCTCGTGTCTGTAAGTTAATCCTGTGTTGTTTTGCTTGGTCTACCATTAAATTTAAGTTTTGTTGGGACATGTTTGCATTTGGGTCATCATTCCCCCGCACACACGACAGCTCCTGCATAGCACCTTTGGCCCCCAAGACGATTTTGAGAATTTTTAAATACACAATCGGGATGAAGTACCTGTGAAAGTGCCCTTAAAATGCTGAAAATACTGTCAATTACTTCAGAATTTCCTTTCCTCTAGAGTCTAACCCTTTTCCTGTTCATAGTCTAACTCTTCTCCTGTCCAGGGCCGAACCCTTTTCCTGTCCGGAGTCTAACTCTTCTCCTGTCCGGGGTAGTCTCACCATGCAGCGCGAGTCTCCCACCCTCCTTTTAACTATTGTCATTGTGATCTGCTTTTAGGATTCTGGAGTGAGTGATCATGTCGGGGCCTGCGGACCGCCTGTTGAATCTCATGTACGAGTGGATGAGGGAGGCCGATGAGTTCAGCTCTAACCTGAGTGGTCTGGCCAAGGAGCTGGAGTCTCTGAGGGACGACTGTAACACATGGGAGATCGTAGGAAACACTGCGGCTGTGCTCGGGTCGCTGGCGTCCATCATCGCGATACCGTTCACAGGAGGAGGCTCTATTATTCTGGCCGGAGCTGTGGCAGGGGTCGGAGCAGGGGTCAGTGTGGTCACCAAAATCATAGAGAGCTTCATGTCCAGCAGCAAACTGGAGCGAGTGAAGGAGATAGACAAGAGATGCAACAAGATTGTAAAGGAAATTCAAGACCTCTTTCATAAACTGAGAGAGGAGTGTCCATCCAGCAGCGCAGATGAGAAGGACAAACATGCTGTGAATGAGTTTCTAAAAGCCGTGTCGAGACGGAGCGGACTGGACAGACGTTTGAAAGATCTGGATGATTTTATCAAAGTTATGATGGGGAAAGCACTGGTCACGACCAGCACCTCAGATCTGGCCCCTTCGCTCATCTTGAAGGTCATCGATGTCCTGTCTGTGTTCTCCCTGGACCTGGGGGGGATACTGCTCTCTGTGGCTATCAAACACGGAGTGAAAAAGATCGGAAAAGCTGTTATCAAAATTGGAGCAGCTAAGGTCAGGATTCATAGCCCTACACACAGTAAATCCATTCATGATGATTCCATTATTTTACATGGAAGACAGACCCGAAAGGAGACTGAGATGGCCACTGCAGAACCTTCACTTTATCCTGATGTAGACAATGAGAGGTCAACATGGCCTTGTGCTTTGGATCGTTGTCATGCTGGAATGTCCAAGTGCGTCCCATGTGCAGCTTCCAGGCTGATGAGTGACACTCTTCCTCCAGTATTCTTTAATAACATGCTGCATTCATCCTGAAATCTATTTTGACCACAGATCACAGATCCTCAAAACATCAGCGATCCACCTCCGTGTTTCACTGTAGGAATGGTGCACCGTTCATCACAGGCCATAACTCCTCCAAATGTAACATTTATGGTTGTGGCCAAAAAGTCCCATTTTGGTTTCATCATTTCAAATGACATTGTTTCAGAAATGTTGAGGCATATTGTAAGTGGATACTTTGTTGCATTTGTGAAGTAATATCTTTCTTCTGGCGACTTGGCCATGCAGCTCATTTTTCAGTAAGCGCCTCATCATCGTGCATCTAGCCTACACCACTTTTTTTTCGAGAGTCCTGTATTTCAGATGAAGTTATCTCTTGGTTTTTCTTTGCATCCACAACAATCCAAAGCACACGGTCATGCTGAGTGTACAGCAGAATAAAGTGAAGGTTCTGGAGTGGCCATCTCAGTCTCCTGACCTCTTTATCATTGAGCCACTCTGGGGAGATTTCAAACATGCAGTTCATGCAAGACAGCCCAGGAATTTACAGGAACTGGAGGTTTTTTGCCCAAAAGAATGGCTAGTTTTACCATTCGGGGTCGGTACTTGGATGGGACACTGTTTGGGAACATCAGAAAGCCTGGCAAATGTAGTGAGTGAGTGGTTGGCGGTGGCAATACACAGTAAGAACTATGTCAGACGTATGTATGTAAACTTTTAATCACAGTAATTTTCGCAATTTCTTTTGTCATTATGATTTAAAAAGAGCACACATTGCTTCATACAATCATTAACTATGAGGAGGAAAAAGTTTGTGTTATCATTCATATTGTCTGAAAAATAGCACACAAACAAAATGAGCTGAATATGGAATCACATGATGCATAAATGTTAAAAAAGACGTATTGTCAGGTAAGTAACTATACCATACGTAAGATGTGGACAGGACTGTGGTAGATCTAGTTTGACTTTGGAGAAAATAGTCAAAATACAATGGCTTGCATAAGTATCGGCCCCCCTTTAACATTTCAACATTTTGCCAAAATATGGAGACATTTTATGTGAAAGACACACACTAAGTGAAACACAATCGTGAAGTGAAATTAAATTTATACATCATTTAGATTTTTTTTTTTTGTGGGATGTGCATAAGTACCGGCCCCCCTTTCCTTTTAGTGCAACCCATTGCCTTCAGAAGTTTCCTGAAGATTTCTGAATGATCACATGGTGACCTAATGAGAGTCTACCTGTGTGTAATCTAATGTCAGAGCAAATACAGCTGCTCTGTGATGTCTCAGAGGTCTGTTAAGAGACTATTGGGGAGCAGACAGCATCATGAAGTCCAAGAACACACCAGACAGGTCCGGGATAATGTTACTGAGAAGTATAAAGCTAGGTTAGGTTATAAAAAGATTTCCAACGCTTTGAACGTCTCTCAAAGTACAGTTAAATAAACGTCACTTTCGTTGTGTGCGAAATAAAAATTGATTGGGAGCATTTAAGCTGTGCCGATCTTTTTGCTTTATCTAGGTTTGCAGTGATGCCATACTCTTTCCATTCCTGGATTCTGCTCCCCAATAGTCTCTCAACAGACCTCTGAGACCATCACAGAGCAGCTGTATTTGATCTGACATTAGATTACACACAGGTAGACTCTATTTAGTCATTAGGTCAACATGTGATCATTCAGAAATCATCTGGCAACTTCTCAAGGCAATCGGCTGCACTAAAAGGAAAGGGGGGCTGGTACTTATGCACATCCCACTTTTCAGTTTTTATTCATAAAAAAAATTCTAAATAATGTAAAAACATCTTTTCACTTCATGATTGTGTGTCACTTAGTGTGTGTCTTTCACATACAATTTCAACAAAATATATTTATGTTTATGGTCCATAGTATGGCAAAATGTCAAAAAGTTAAAAGGGGGGCCGATATTTATGCAACCCACTGTAGTTTAACTGGTGCTGAAGAAATGAACCTCATTTGCTTCTTCTGAATAGACGTGTCCACATCAGTCCTGCTGCACCACGACTCAGAGGAAGTAGGACAAACATGACCCCACATCAGATACAATTTAGAGGTTTTTGTTTAATTTAATTAATGTTAATCATAAAATATTCTTAACAAAAAAAAATATTTTCACCCTTTAACTTGTTATTATCAAATAGGCAAGGCAACTTTATTTATACCGCGCATTCCGTACACAAGGCAACTCAATACTTGAGTCTCAATCTTTAACTCTTTCATACAACAGAAGTCTAAATCAGAATCTCCATTACGTCCTTCTTCACCAGTCGCTCTGTGATTTGAAGTGCAATGAGGGTCTTACCCTTGTTACTGAAAATAAAGAATACTCTGTATTTAGTGTAATGTTACTGTCACTCACGTTGACCTAAAGAGTTTCTCTGAAGAGAGTCACTTTATAGTAACAGTGGTAGGTTGGAAACATAATACACAGCCAACAAACTGTCAAATAAACACTGGGATATTTCCTGTTTTTAGCCCCAGGTTTTCAAAAAACACAATCCGCTATTGTGTCTCCTATGGCTCTGACAACCTCCTTTGGTTGTTTAGTCCAGTGGTTCCCAAAGTGGGGGTTATGACACCCTGGGGGGTCGCAAGATGATTCTGAAACTTCTGGTTGACCTAAATGATCGTTAATCAACTTGACACATGCACTTTTTGCACCACTACTATATAGTAACTGTAATAACTGAGCTCTGTCAATGCAGTGTCATCTCCTCCTGAGGTCCTGACAGTTCTGTCCGTTCTCTCCTATAGCTGCATGGGCAACTGTTCTCTGCTGCCGCCGCCGCCGCAGGAGCAAAGCAGATTGGAAAATCTGCCTTCGTTAAAGGCGCGTCCAAGGTTAGTATTGATTCCACGGGTTTGTTTCAGGTGTAGATTTTATGTTTGTTGTCAGTGCCTTTTCTGATTTGCTCTTCTTGTCTCGTTTAGTTTTTAGGTGGGGTGGTGGGACTGGCCTTTTCTCTTCCTGAAGCCATAGAGAACTGGACAGAGGCCATTAAAAACAAACACGAGACAGCTGCCAGTAAATCCCTGAGAGACACAGCTCAGATGATCGACGAGGCCTCAAGGAATCTGTCAAACAAACTTGAAGAAATACAGTAAGGGTCTGATTTACTAAGCTTGTAATAGTACTTGTGGGCGAGTTGCACCTGATTTATCATTATAAACAGGGTGGATTATTAGCACTGCAAATCAGATCTATTTTCTATTGATTTATCTGATTTATTTAAGTGTCATGCTGCACAGCCCGCATGTGCTTACAAGACACTCAAAACATAACCAATGGGCGAGGAAAGCCCTTCTCTATGGTCTTCATGGCGGGGAGCTGGCATTGCTGGAATACCACCACCTAGTGGCCAGGGGCAACTCCAAAAGACACTTGGTAGGCATTGTTCCAATGTAGCCTCATTTAAACTACTTAAAAGCTCTTTATCTAAAAGACCCATGTGACGACGCTGGGCTTGGTGTCATTTTTTTTAACCACACTGATTTTTGTATATGTGAAATAAAAAGAGGACGCCTAAATCTATGATTGACAGGTTCTGGAGCTCTGTGGAGACTCTGCCCACCTTTTTTTTTTGCCCTTTTAAGGAACAGGCTTAGTAGGAGGAGGCTGAGCAGTCATGTTAATTTCACCGACTACGCGGGATCATTACTATGAATGGGGCTGAATGGGAACCTGGCTAAACACTAAACAGCAGGAAAACAGTTTTTAACAGCATGAATCGCATCGCCACATCGCATATGATCCTCATTAGTGATTTAAACATGACACAAGGCGACAGCGTTAATGTTTATGGACAGACTTTGATTCCATGTTGCGCTGCATCGACACGGGTCCGAGCCCAGAGGCTCAGCCCGGACCAGACAGTAGAACCTGGACTGCAGCCACAGAGACGCTTATGGTGTTTTTTATATTTATGTTTCGTTTTTTGTTTTTAACAAAATACCGCTGCTGCGCTAACTTTGTGTGGATTCCCCGCCTCACACCCGCGGCCGCTGCCGTGTACCGGGACACCGAGACCCACCTGGGTCTGCGCGAGGCCATGTTCCGTGTTCTGGTTGGTTTGAGCGCTGAGTCTGTGGACCGTGTTCCGTGCGTCAAACAAATCCTTCGACAGCTCCACAGCTTTCGTCAGTCCGGACGGGTTCGTACAGGGTCTGCTGACCGCACGCTCTCCTCTCGTCAGGGGAATGATCGAAACACGTCTCGTAGGGCTGTCTTCGGTCTGGACGGGTTGGTTAGGTTCCGGTCGGCTGTCAGCTCTCCGCACACCTGTTTCCTCCCGGAGGAAAGGTCTGCTCAGGCCGAAAGACGCGTAGTTCTGCCCCCGGCTCCAGCGCTGAGTCCTCGGAGCTGACCGCTGCTGTTCACTGGTTCAGAGCATGGTCCAGAGTCTGCTCTGACTGCAGCGTTATATCCACGCCTTTTTTGTTTTTAATGTGGTCTAATTTTAAACCATTTTTATATAGGCTATTTAGGCCCACAGCTTAGGGCTGAACGATTTTGGGAAATAATCTAATTGCGATTTTTTTCTTCATTATTGCGATTGCGATTAAATATGCGATTATTGGTGCAAGTCCTCTTCTCATGTATTTTTCACCTAACACAAGCAATAAATCAGTCTGTTTCATAATAAACAATATTAGATTAATTTGAAGTGAAAATTGCAACAATAAAGCAAACTAAATTGTTGCTTGACCTATTCAAAATTTGAGAACATGTGGACTGCATTTAAAAACTGTCTGAACTTAACAGTACAGTCTATAATTTTTTTAAATTATTATTATTTATTATTTTGGCCAATCGAATCCCGGTCTGAGCTGCGTCTCGTAGTTGCTTCAGATGCGCGTTATTGATGGACACGGAGAGGCCAGATGGAGCACATGCCAAAACACAGTGGAATTAGGAGCAGCATTTTGGTTTTGGGATGTAACTTTGGACAATATGAAGAAAGAGAAGAACATTGAGGAGACGGGACATGAGGTGCCAGACACAGACACGTTTTACAGTGTTTATATCTTGCGTCTGTACCTACGGAGCACATATGCGGTAGATGCAAAGGTAAATAAAGGCACATTGCCTCCGCGTATACTTTATGGTCATGAACCGTCATTATGCTTTTGAGACAAGTTCTTTATCCACAACATTCCCAAACATAAACCTCCTAAACTGAGCCACAAACGACTCTTTACTCTTTACAAGCAGCACAGGCTCACCTTGATCTCTGTGGAGGCAGAGACGTGTGAATCCGGAGGTGAGGGAGTTTCTGTGATCATCAGAGCATGTAGTAGCAGCGAGTGAATGGCGTGATTAGCGCTGCGGCTAACGCAATGCTAACGGAGAAGAAAGCAACTGTCCTTCACGGTGGCTGCATGATAAACGCTGATATTTTCACTGTACATCCACAATCTACCGCGCACCTTAGCTAGACTGAGACGTAAACAAAAGCACGCGGCGGAGCGGACTTTGCTGCGTAAACTTTGTTTACGTTTCACTGCACAAACCCAGTGTAACTTCCTCTGGCCATAAAACCAAAAATATGAAGTGGATCTCTCTCAAATAAGAAGTGGCTGAAAGTTATGGAGTAGTTTAAGTTTGTAGAGATCTTGATTTTGTGTAAATAGCAGGTTCATTCCTCTAGTTGCACGTTAGCTTACACGTTAGCCTACAACAGCACAGCAATAGCCTCATCAAAAAGCAATGGATGGCACAGTGGCCACCAGCGATCAAAAAACAAACTTTTACTCATCCGTCTAAAGTAACCTTTGCGTGCCTTCTGCTCAGCAAACTCGTGATAAATCCATTTTCCAGCGTAAGTAGCGGCGGCCTCTGAGAGCATAGTCATGGAGCTGCACAAGCCCCCACGGCGTGCGCTATTTCTCTGACAAAACAAGACTTTTTCAACCTGAAAACTGATCGACAATAGGTTTATGTATAAAACTGCCTTTTTTGCGTGGCATTTGTTTGCTAAAGCTTGTGTCAACAACGCAAACCAGCTGTGCCTCCTCCTTCTCCTTTACCCAGTATGTAAATACACACAGACAGAGTCACGCCCCCACAGCACGCTCTGAAATGAACCCCAAACTAGTCGGTTTGAACCTCAAAGTTTACTTTTAAATATACTAATACTGCTAGCTTAAACATGGAGAGGCTTCTTCGTGACTTCAACTAAACGATTCTGCCAAAAAGTGAAAATCACCAATTTAAAAAAATATTTTTTTCCACATATGATTCCTAAAGAGGAAACTTAAAATCTGATCATCAGGTAACCAAACACCTGAGGTTTAGTGGAATGTAACAAAAGGCCTTTGAACCGTCCCACCTCCACTGCCAGAGCTAAGGGGCCACAGAGAGACCGTTACTGTTTAAATAAACATATGGTTCTGTTTGATAATCATCCTTAAAGTAAATATAATGTCTGAGCTTTGATTTTTGGTGGCAAATTTCATATTTCCATTGTTATTTTTTAAAACTATTTAACTATTTAACAACTTGTGTATGCTTAAGGAGGTAGGGTAACTTTTTAATTCCTTACTTTTTCCAATGCATTATTTGTTTTTTATCGTTATTTATAGCCACATTCCATTTCTCACACCATGCACTTAGAATATCTAACACCATTTGTAAGTTTGTTTCTCTTTCTGCCAGAAGAAGAATGTCATCCGGATACAATAAGATATATACATTTATATCATCAATACAAATACCAAGGTTGGCCTCTTTGATTTCATTCACCAGATCGTTTATATAAAGAGAGAATAAGGTAGGCCAGTGTTTTTCAACCACTGTGCCGGGGCACACTAGTGTGCCGTGAGATATTGTCTGGTGTGCCTTGGGAAATTATCCAATTTCACCTAGTGGGTCTAAACAATATTTTTTGAAAACAAATCAATAATTATCTGCAAATGTGCCATTGTCAAGTCTCTGTGCTGATCAGCAGAGTCACCATATTAAACTCTTCCATATCAGAAAGTGGCCGCAGGTAGCTCATTTCTTTGAGACAAGAGAATTAGCGATGCATGGATGCACTTTGTGAATATAGGCTACAGAGTTACATTTTTTTTCTTTCTTTCTGCTGGTGCGTGGTGTGTCTCGTGATTTTTTCAATGAAAAAATGTGCCTTGGCTCAAAAAAGGTTGAAAAACACTGAGGTAGGCGATAGCACATCCCCCAAAGGAGCCTTATACAGTGATTGCATTGTAAAATTCATTTATTAATAAATGCATTGATTATGCATTTATTAATTTATACCATATGTAGTAGTACAGAAGATGAATCAAGTACCTTCATTGAAAATAGACAACTCCTGTACGACTGAGAACTTACACAGACATATGTAGTAGTAGTTTATTTGAGCAATTTACATTCTTAATATACATCATCACTTCATTACACAGTAATGACAACTAGTAACTTGGACAGTAAAAGATCCCTGTTCACCCAATCAAATGCCTTTTGAAAATCGACAAATCAGGCAAAAGTAATATTTTTTTTTTAATATCGAGAATAATTTGGCACTTTCTAAAGACAGCGCCACGTTACTATGTTACCGACAGGAAGGTCAGGATGAACGAGAGTGTGTATGAGTGTGCGTGTGTGGGACAACAGATGGAAATCAGCCCATGGCTACAATCCGGTGTGGTGTTTTCATTGACATGCACTATCCCTACCAAAAAAACAAATAAATGAAAAAATTATGAAATGCGTACATGTGCGTTCATCATGTGCATTTATTATGTACATTTTTCAAAGATGCACATTTTGCTTGATCGAAAAGATAGTCGATTCGACGGAAACTAAATGGTAAATGGATCCCTCCACTAATACTAACACATCTTCTTCTCTTCTCTAGGAAAATGTTGAGTGAAGCCATAAAAAGTCATCAGCTCGACCCCTTTCCACAACCCCCTGCTCCGCTCCAGCCTCCAGACCATCCCTACTTCAAGAACGAAAACACAAACCCACCTTCACTGTTTCAACCTTCTTCACCAATGTGTAGAATAGTTTCTTCCTGGGGGGTAAAACTTTATTGCCAGAAAACTCTGGGATCGGCGGATAGTCCCATAATTCTGGCTATTAGGGGACTGACTTTAAAAGATAGTGATAGTTTTTTTGAACTACCAACTTATCCTGCCATTCAATCTTCTCACAACAACTCAAAGCAACAAAGCAGCGTTAATATCGACTCAAGTTCCGACGAATATGAGGATACTTGCCAGCCCAACTTGTTCAGACCCAGCTCACGGAGGAACCGTGGTAGAGCCACCCTGGCCCCTGCTCCTCCCGACCCGCCACGGGATAACAACAATAGCACAAGCTCAGAAAGCAGCAGTGAATCCCAAAGCAGTGGTGAAGAAGAAGAAGAAGAAGAAGAAGAAGCAGAAGAAGAAGAGCTGAGGATGGCGATACTCAGAGGAACTCAACACTCACCGACAGCTCTCATTGAGCTCATTGACGAGAATCATCTGGACGTGCTCCTCATCACAGAGACCTGGTTACCGCTGGACAGTCTGACCAACGACGGTTTCAGAAGCATCCTGCCTCAGAATTACAATTTCATCAACGTTTCACGCTCCGAGGGTCGAGGAGTCGTCGTCGCTATTGTCTACTCCAATGAGTTTGTCGGCGAGCAGGTTTGTTTCAACGTTACCTCCAGCTTTGAATATGTGGCTGCCACCTTGAGCCGCCGGGGATCCACAGAGTCCATTCTTATCGTGAACATCTACCGCCCGCCACGGTACAGCAAAGATTTTCGTCACGAGTTCCGCACACTTCTGTCCAACGTCTTTTCCCATCACAGGAATGTCGTGATTGCTGGAGACTTCAATATTCAACTTCACGATGAGTCTGCCAGAGCCACGCGGGATCTTCTCGAAGTCCTGCGAGAGTTTGGCCTGATCCAGAGAGTGTCCGGTCCGACTCGTAAAAAAAACATCTTAGACCTGGTCATCGCTCGTCCTGATGTCCAAATCGCAGACCCCTCTGTGCCCAACAGCTTTTCTGACCACGATACAGTCTTTTTCTCTCTCTGCTTCCCAAATCGCAGTGCGCAGAGAAAGGAAAAGAAGAAAGACAAAAGAGATACAAAGTGAGTCAGGCGTTATAAGAAGTGTCTTTTCTAGGGCTTCAAAAGAAAGTGCAGTTTTAAATACGGCTGGGTACCAGTGGCAGCTGGTGATGAGAAAACATGTCTATACCTACTTTCAATTATATTTTAAAAGATACTTATAAGCATTGTTTTAACCTCAAAAAGAAAGAGGATTATCTTTGGAGAATTTTATTTTGCTAATATTTGAGATTATCAAAAGACACAACTAAACAATAAAGAAGCATGAAATCTGACATAAATGAAATGAAATGAAAAGTGCAAAGGAGGAAAGTTAAGGCGGCCATTAAGAGAGAAGCCTCCAGTCACACGCTTTCCAAAAGTTCAGGGGCTCGTATTTACTTACAGCAGACCGGCGCCCCTCGGTTTGGGACAATGCATTCACACACAGTAATAAATGACTCCAGTAAAAAGGGTTTTCCTTTTTAAATACATCTTAAATACATCTCCGAAAGGCTTTACTGCAAAATATAATGCAATATTTTGGATTATTAGTACTTTAACTATACTTTTTTCGATGCTTATACTAAAATATTTGTCATAAAACAGATTAATAATGTAAATTTGTTCATTTTCCGTCCATTTCATTTCTAATGCATTTGTATCATTTGTTTGAGGTGAAACAACCAAGAAACTTCCTGTGAAGGGACTAGACGGAGTTTAAAAAAGTCAAAATTATGTATTTTCTACACCTTACTTGTTCCAGCCATGTCCTGATGTGTAGAATGAGCCCAGACCTGTTCGCCACAACTGCCTCTAAAATTCTCAAAAAGTTGTTAATTCTGGTCTGAAGTGCCGTCATGCACGAGCTGAATACAGAGACTGCAGTTACGCGTAAGACCTGAGGTGGCAGCATTGAGTATAACAATGTCAACTTCCCTCCATCCATCCATCCATCCATTTTCTTCCACTTGTCCGTTGCCGGGTCGTGGGGGCAGCTGTTGGAGCTGCCCCAGCCCCTATGGCTCCTCCTGCAGGTGGTGGGTCCACAGAAGGACGGCCTCATGGTTCTAACCGGGCCTGTTGGTCTCTCATAAGGGGCTTCTGAACCGCTCTTTGTCTGACCCGTCACCTAGGACCTGTTTGCCATGGGAGACCCTACCAGGGGCACGAAGCCCCCGACAACAGAGCCCCCAGGATCATTTGGGCGCTCAATGATCCTGGGATAGCTTGGAACCAGTTCCAGGTTATTTTCTCCCATATTTAAAAAAAAAAAAAGTATGTTTTTTTCAGCCCACATTTGACCAGTTTTTCCCCTAAAACTGTCCATTTCCCCTAAATGTTTCCCAAATATTTACCCACATTTTCCCACTTGTTTTTCAAAATGTTTCCCCTTTTCTCAATTTTTGTTTAACTTATGTTTTCACTTTTTGCAATGAACATTTTTGATTTTTTTTCTGCTACTCTAAGCTACTCGATTTTACAGGAACCGGTGTTCCAGTTCTCGCCGTGATCGCGATGTGATGTTGACATCTTTTATAAGTACGCTTGTAGCTAGCTGTGCACTATCATGACCAATTGGCTGTTGTGGACCTGCTGTCTCCCCCTGATGTTTCGAACATGAAAGGATAGTTATGAAAGTTGTGTGTGATGTTCATGATACTGTACTGACTTCAGATAAAAGGTAATAAAAGCTTCAGTCTAACCATACGAGTGCGCTGGCGTCTTTTACACTACACGCAATTAAAAGAAATATCACTCTCCCAACCAGTCTCGAACTCACTCCACTTGTTTGAAGAAGGTGTGCTTCAGGACAACCCCTACACTACAACGCCACACCAATTACAGTTGTAATGCTTGTATTCATCAGACATTCTGTACTCATCACAGTAAGCCATGCCATTCCATCGGCCATGTCAAAATGTGACAATCACCAACTGACATGGGATGGCGAGGCCTTCCCTCTTCCTGTTAATGCATGTGCGTCTGACATCGCTGGTGACTCTGTTTGCAGCAGACCATTTGACCACAGTGTGTCGCTGTTGTATTACAAACTTTTGCCACTGGAAGTTGATCTTTTAACAAGAGCCCCCATGCAAGCATCATCTCTTCATCACTGACATCGAACCTATTCAGTTAGCGATAGCTCTGAACAGGTGAATCCTTTAGTCAACTGGTTTTGCAAAAGTGCCGAAAAAGCCGCAGGTAGAGCCGGCGCCTGAGGAGGACTACGTAAGCCTCAGTCGAGTCACGGAGCTCATGGAGCAGCAGAGGGACATGTTCAGGGAAATAATACAACAACAGCAGGAGAATTAAGTATAAACAGTGGGAAAAACGTATGGATTTTGGTTTGTAAAAGCACATCATTTCACATGTCCAGTAATACACATAGTTTTATAGGAAGCATCGACTTGGATTCTTCAATAAGGAGAATTGCTGAAGCAAACTCCCAGGATTTTACATTCTCACAATACGACCTACAGAACACTGAGATCGACATCGACCCGGAAAATAACGTCTTTACTACCAGTATACATACTGCTCAATTAAACAAAGACTCCTGAATAGGCGTAAACACCACTGCATCACGGGGGAAAGCGATCGAAGCGTTCATTAGATAAAGCCTATATCGCCAAATAAAGATCGAGTAGCAGTGAAACTAAACTTGGACAGAGGGCAAAAGGAGCACACAGCAGCGCTCGCTGTAAAGACCCAGGCGAGCGAGAGGAGGCGGAGCCGACTCAGCAGTCCTCGCTTCAGTCTGAACGACTTTAACCTGCTGAGGCGCTGGGCATGACTTCCTACACGCAAACATAACAAGTACAATGGATTGAACTGATCAGGAAACTCACTTTAGTTACGCATCAGTTGCAAAATTAAGGAATTGTTACAAAGGAAATCACAAATTATTGGAATAGTTGCGAGAAAGTTGCGATGACGCATTGTTTTCGCTGAGTTTGCTTGATTTTGTGTTAATACAGTAGTGGCGACTGATTAACATCACACAACTGGTCACTCGTGTCTGGAAGCCAGGCTACATTTGATTTGACTTGCTCGTCTTGTAGTTTCACTTTACACTAATACTGCAGAGAAACTCCAAACCTACACATACACGCTATAGTACTCAGCCACACACAACAATGCAGTCAATGGGTTATGAAAATAAAACATGATCATATGTAATGTTTGGCTTCCAGTTTTGTTTGCTTTTGGCAGACAGTCCAGTAGCTAATCTGATTTGATTTACTGTAATTCATACATTTTTATGTTGATGTTTTATGGAGTGATTTTATCTGCCTTGATGCAACTGTGAAGCAATTTGAATTGCCTTGTGTATGAATTAGGCTCTACAAATAAACTTGCCTTTGAGATCCAGTGTTCAGTCCTGCCTCCGTCAATGCCTCAGTCCAAAGCTGCTTCTGGAAGAAGAAACAGGGGTGGGTAAGCAGTTTCACTTTCGTTTCCAAAGAAGTCAGTGGAAGTTCCCCTCTCAGTCTGACTCACAGTCCGACACACCCAGTGTTTGTTTCCTCCTCCACATCTCTCCAGTCCAGACGTGCACGGCATCGTCCCGAAGAGCCACGGCGAAACAGGTACGACTTTAATGACTGGCTCCTCCTGGTTCAGTCTTTATTTAGTACATCTGCCTGTCTGTCTTTTCTACTTCTACTGGTCCACAAAAAGTGAAGGCTGAAGGCTCTTTGGTGAAGGTTACAGTGAGAGGGGGTAAAAAAGAGTATGATAACTGTGTGTGTATTAGAGGTCAGATCGGGCCAAAAAAATCAAGTCCGAGCCGACCCGAGCCCGCGGGCCTAAAGCCCGACCTGGCCCGAGCCCGAGCAATTAACTTGAATTGTGGCCCGAGCCCGAAACAAACCCGACGTAAGTTATTTATTTAAGGCTCGGATAGGAGCATCTGCGCAGTGCATTCAGCAGCAGCACCGTGTGTGAGAGGTACGCGGCTACGCGCACGGCACACGTGCATGTTTCAGTAGCGCACATACCTGGGCAGCGAGAGATGTGCGCGGCGTGAGGGGCAGGTTACGCGCCCGAGCCTCAGCTCAATGTCTCTCTCTCCTCCTCCTCCGCCTCGTTGTTCATAAACAACGCGCTGCTTTTACAACAGTTACTTTTTACGCTGTAACAGGAACCAAACTGCTTTATCCACTGTAAATGAAACGCTGTCCTGAGAGAGAGAGAGAGAGAGAGAGAGAGAGAGAGAGAGAGAGAGAGAGAGAGAGAGAGAGAGAGAGAGAGAGAGAGAGAGAGAGAGAGAGAGAGAGAGAGAGAGAGAGAGAGAGAGAGAGAGAGAGAGAGAGAGAGAGAGAGAGAATAGCGACGTTCACTGCGTGACCCCGGTATTAAAGCCTGACCATGCTGCTGCTTAAACGTGACAACACAACAGCACCTGCGCCACCTCCCTGAGTATAACCACATTTAGTATCCAATAGACTAAGCCTATAGCATAGATTTTTATTATAGATTATAATGGCATTAATAATACAAAAATAATAATAATAATAATTAAATAAAATTAAAAAAAACTCGAAGCCCGACTCGACAACAATGACCAAAAACACAACAAAAAACAACAAAAACAAAAATGTGACAAAAACCCACCGACAATGCAAAAAAAAAAAGGATCGGGCCCTAGATCGGCCCGATATGTTTTTGTGATCAAAGCAGATACAAAGTAGTTCAATGGTTTCTCACATGAAATTATTTGTTTACAGTTGACATTTTTTATTTGCTATATTTCACTTTGCTATGACACACAAGCAAGGCAAGGCAAGGCAAGGCAAGGCAACTTTATTTATACCGCGCATTTCGTACACAAGGCAACTCAAAAGCACTTGAACACAATGCACTCGTAATGTCCACTTCAGAACTGGAAAGGATCATAGTGCACCTGAATAAAAGGTCTTCATGTAGGATGAGTCTGCATGCGTAATTACATTTATTTGTGTATTTTGTGGGGAAAAAAAATCAACACAAAATCTCCTGCGCATGAAGCTCTACAAACAGCTATTACAGTCCTGCCATGCTAAAGATTTGTAATTGTGACCCAGAGTTTAGTCTTGCAGGCACTGAGCAGCAGACACCAATGTCACTAAAGCAGAGGGTGATAACCAGGAAGTCTGGGTGAATGTAGTGAGGGAGTGGCTGGTGGTGGTCGGAGGGGCCGATGGTGCAGACTGGTAGCCTCACTTCCGTCAGTCTAACCCTGGGCAGCTGTGGCTACAATAGTAGCTTAATACCACCAAGTATGGAGTGAATGAATAATGCAATGTAAAGCAGAGTGTCCTGAAAAGCGCTATATAAAACCAATGCATTATTATTATTATTAATAATGCATACAATACAGAATAAATGTATACACAATAAGAGTACAGTACATACAATGTCTCAGGTGTACACCTCCATGTAATCATGTGACACAGCAAAACAAACATCTTAGTAAAGTTATACACTTAGAGGCACTATACCCGATTTTATTTCTTGAAATGGAACAAAATGTTGTCCTCCTTTAGTATTTTGTAAAATCAAACATTTGTAAAAAAAAAACAGTGTGCATCTAATTATAAAACATTTGTATACATTTCATGAACTTTTTCATGAAGATTTCTGTGACAGCAAGTTGTGAAATGTGCCTATAAACACGTCCCTGTGAAGAATTAGGATGCTACAAATATATTTGTAAAGTTAGGAATTAGTTTTGACCGCAACTAACATTTTCCTTTTGTGGCTTCCTTTTTTGTTGTTTGCAATGAAATAAGGTATTGGACTTTTAGGATTTGTCCCACGGGATCCCACAGCATAACAAGTATTTACAATACGAAATCTATGAACAGAATATACAAAGAGGATGTTACAAAATTCAAAATTCACCATCAAGGTTCAATATGGTTCTATTCCTCGTTTTTGAATTTTGTACACATCCTCTTTGTATACAGGTGAAACTCCAAAAATTTGAATATCGTGAAAATGTTCATTTATTTCTGTAATTCAACTTAAAATGTGAAACTTATATATGATATAGACTCATTGCATGCATAGTGAGATATGACGCGCCTTTATTTGTTATAATTTTGATGATTCTGGCTTACAGCTTGTAAAACCCCAAAATCTCAGAAAATTAGAATATTGTGAAAAGTGACTATATTGTAGCTCAAAGTGTCACCCTTTCATCAGCTAATGAATCCAAAACACCTACAAAGGGTCCCTGACACTTTAAAAGGTCTCTCAGTGGTTCAGTAGAATTCACCATCATGGGGAAGACTGCTGACCTGACAGTTGTGCAGAAAACCATTGACACTCTCCATAAGGAGGGAAAGGTTCAAAAGGAAATAGCAAAAGAAGTTGGATGTTCTCAAAGTGCTGGATCAAAGCAGGAAGTTAAGTGGATGGAAAAAGTGTGGAAGAAAAAGGTGCGCAAGCCGCAGGGATGAGCACAGTCTGGAGAGGACTGTAAGGAAAAGGCCATTCAAAAGTGAGGGGGACCTTCACAAGGAGTGGACTGAGGCTGGAGTCAGTGCATCAAGAGCTACCACACACAGATGGATCCTGGACATGGGCTTCAGATGTCGTATTTCTCTTGTTAAGCCGCTCCTGAACTACAAACAACGAAAGACCTGGTCTGTTGCTCAGTGGTCCAAAGTTCTCTTTTCTGATGAGAGCAAATTTTGCATCTCATTTGGAAACCAAGGTGCCAGAGCCTGGAGGATGAAAGGAGAAGCACACAATCCAAGCTGCTTGAAGGCCAGTGTGAAGTTTCCACAGTCTGTGATGATTTGGGGAGCCATGTCTTCTGTTGGTGTTGGTCCACTGTGCTTTATTAAGTACAGAGTCAACACAACCGTCTACCAGGAGATTTTAGAGACTCCATGCTTCCTTCAGCAGACAAGCTTTATGAAGACGCGGACTTCATATTCCAGCAGGACTTGTCACCTGCCCACACTGCAAAAAGTACCAAAACCTGGTTAAATGACTATCAGATTACGGTGCTTGATTAGCAATTGGCGATTGAGGAGCTTAAGGCCGCTTAAGGCAGTAATTCAAGCAAAAGGGCTCAAACCAAGTAGGCTACTAAGTACATATGCAGGATTATCAGAGGACCGACATTTCAGTTTAAATTTTGTTTTTTTATTGATTTCATGTACCGTAAATTTCGCCCAATTAAGCACACCTTACTAAAAGCCGCGCCAGCTAAAGTTGTGGCCTTGTACACATACAGGCCGCACTCGAATACAAGCCACTGGTTTTCATAGTGCCGTGCATCCGCTCAGAGCGGCCCATGGCGCGGATGAGGAGACACCTCATCCCGGCAGGGACGGCAGTGATAAACGCGTAAAAAAGGCACGCAGAAATGGCCAGTGTACACTACCTCAAGGTGGAAGTGTAAGGATGTGACGTGTAACCCATCCGCTTTGTGGCCACATCTCCAGCACAGGTGTGTGTGTGTGTGTGTGTGTGTGTATTTCTGTGTTTGTCTTCATTGTTGCACAGATTTGATGTAATATCTGTTAAGAAATGTTTAAGACCCCAGGAAGAATAGCTACTGCTTTGTTTCAGTAGCTAATGGGGATCTAAACAAACAAACCGCTCCCCAGGCGACCAAAGCCCTTCGACATTTAGGCTAAAGTGAGCCTTCATCATTTAAAAGTTACTCATCTACCGCAGGGACGTGGGAACTATATTGTGAGGGGGGGTGGATTCTTCAAGAACTTTTTAAGTGTAGCCTATAAGGCGACTGCTTGTGTCATTTCTGATCAATGAATCTTATGCACAGGGAACTGTGATATGTATCCTGATTGACTTTATGATCAGTTAAATCTATTTTGCACACATACAAAAATGAGCTTGAAATGAACGGGACTGGCGTGTCTCCCCTCGCACCCTCCCTCTGTGCAGAACGCTGCAGTCGCGCACAGATGCACATGCCGTGGGAAACATGAGACGTTCACTCACAAGGACCACAACCTCAAATGAAGTGAAACTTTTATTGAAACTTTATTAAACGAGCAAGATGACGGCGGCGAATAATATGTGATGTCGTTTTGGGGCTTCGTGGGAGACAACGATGAGCTCTCGGGCTTTCATCCCCAAAGAGGCCCATAGGAAACGAACGGAGCAAATAGACGCAAAGGAAACGTGCGAAGCAAATATGTATGCTAGTCAGTAAGCGAGACGATCGGAGCAGAAGCATGGACAAGAACCAGAGGAGACCGAAGGGAAGTAACACAACCTGTAAGGACACGAGTTTAAAATGAGGGATTAGGGTGAGCCGCTTGTAAGCATGATACGACGATTAGCGCACGCGTTTGACCCATCCTTCCATGCGGCTATGGAATCCCCTAAGGATCGACGGCCAACAACCTGGAAAAAATAAGGCCGAGTAAGAACTTTGCCTGAAGGTACAGCTGGATGGCCATAGGTAGACGGAAACGGAACCTGGTGAAAACTGGGTCTTAAGTGGGTTAACGGATATGCATGATTATGACGGCCCAAGGATTAACCGGGCGGAAGGCATGGATGATGGAGACCTGAAGCTTCAGCTGCGACTTCCGGAGCTGACCGGGAGGGAAGACGGAGTACTGGCTGTACAAAATAGGGGCCCGGGAGGCAACGAAGGTAGGAGGTTCCTGGGAGAAGCTGAAGCCGGTGAAACCAGTATCCCTTCGAGGTTAAACAGTGCACGCACTCCAGGGCACTCGGGGACCTGTGTAACAGACGAGACACCATGCTGCACCAGCCCGGAAGGAAATTCTGAATGGAGAATGGTTCGTCACACGCTGTGGCCGCTGTCTGGAACCCTAGTGACAAGGTACAGGCAACGCTAGACCTGAACCACACCAAAACGGCTGGGAAGGAATTGCCGACATCCACAGTAGCGTCTTGAAGCTGGAGGGGACGTCTCGGAACCTGCGTCGAACGTAGATGGTGCATCTCTGTGTAGATGGTGCACAAAGGGGTTCATTTATCAGAAAAGTTGTCATTTACGAGTCATTTAATAATTTTTTAACTCACATAGCATTCTCTCATTTAAGGCGCACTCACACTTGTGCATCCAAGCGCTGGAAGCCCCTTCAGCGCGGTTCGTTTGTGTAGTGTGAGCGCAATCAAACCGTGTCCGAGTCTGACTCGGTTCCGGACTTTGGCCCGTTTGGACTAGGTGAGCCGGAGCTCGGCGCGGTTGCTCGTGTATACGCACACACACGGGTACAAGCAGCTGTCATGTGAGCGGCTGCGTTTCTGTCACGGTAAAACAGTGAGAAAAGGCTGGATGTATAACGTGTGTCAGTGCCACTGCTGCGTATACCTTCTGATGGACGAACAGAGCAGCAGCGGCCGACTCCCCGGCCCTGGCCGCCTACTATTGTCCCGCGCAGCTCGCTCCCGGCTCACTGGCCGAGTCACACTCGTCTTGGGTCTGACTTTACGGGTAGCGGCCTGTAGAACTTCTTCTGCACTGTGTCCGAGTCTCATCTCTACAGATACAAGCTGCGGGTGCATTTCGATCGCTTGTGATTTTGGTCCGTGTTCCTGTTTAGTGTTTCATTGCAACGTAGGCTATAACCTACTTCCAGGAGTTCGCCTACATAATGCTGTTGAACCAGTGGCCGAAGCAGCAATGAATGACATAAACTGAGCATCATATCTTCTGTTTTCGTAGCCTTTTCTGAAGGCTGTATTTTATCCATGAATCCAAAGAAAGGCTCAGAGCGACAAGTGCCTAGATCTGTTCCGCCCCTGCCTCAGCTTAGCAGGGGACAGGGGAACGCGCACTACTCTATTTCTCTGCTTTATTAAAAGTGACTTTATTTTTTAATTTTTTAAACTGCTGTAAAATGCAAAGAATAGTGGCGCTAGAGACTAGCACAGTTCGGATGTCAAGTGTGAGTTTGCCCTTACAAATCAGATTCAGGGCCCTTAAACCGTCCAAAAGGCAAGTGATAACATGAACATGAACATGCCCATAAACAACTGTATGCTATTTCCCAGCTTGTACTCAATATTGGCACTTTTAATAAATGACCCCCAAATTGTACAATAATAGCTCCACACTGGAGCAGCCAACTCAGTGACATAATCCCCTTCAGCCCGATGTAAGAATGACATATGTGAGAATGACTGAGAAAGACTGGGTACTATTTACAATAGGCTACCGATTCCTGAACGATACCTTTTCCGATACCTATACTAAATATTTGTCGTCTAGAAACTGAAAACAGCACAATATTGCTCATTTATTCCATAAAAGGCAATGGGCCAGATCTTGCGATTCTTAATGCAAGCTGTAGAGCGGACGTTTGGGCAGACGGGTGGCACTCTTTACAATCTTCAGACTCATACCTGCTGCAGAAAGTGGGCAGACTCCCATGGCGATGTTGTGGCGCCGCCGCCTCCCCATGCTTTCGCCAAATTAGGGTCCAGTTTAGCAGAGAAATAAGACGCAGACAAATTGCAGTGGAAGGCGTGCACACCACTCGCTGCAAAGTCCGATCCGAGATGAGTGTGAGGCAGGCGGGTAGAGAGAGGCAGCAGCCCTCGGCGTTGGACACTGCTCAAATGCAGAATTCTGCAGTGGTTGCAAGGTTCAGATGGACCAGTGTGAGTGCGCCCTTAAACAACTTTTTTCCACTACAACACCGCTAACTGTTGGTGCCAATATTGAATAGCTGGCAGCCAAACCGCCAAAGTTCCGCTTGCAAATCTGACATGTCAGGACTGTGTCTTTTGGCCACGACAATAGCTGCAAAGTATTAACTCGGTGCTTGTTGTCATTATAGGAGCATCATGTCGAAGAGAGGTGCGAAAAAGCAGCCGCCTAATTATCTTCAAAGAAGCCTAAAATTCAACTACAAACCATACAGAAGACCTAAGACATTACAAAACACGATCAGATCTTTGAATTACTCACTGTTTGAAGAAGAGCAGAATGAGGAGGAGTCTGGAGAAGAGGAGTCTGAAGAGGATTACGAAGAAGACTACGCAGAACAAGTGGAGTTTGATGAAGAAGAGTTTGAAGACGAGTATCGAGAAGGGTCTGAAGAAGAAGAGCAATCTGAAGAAGATGGGTTTAAAGTAGAGGAGTTTTTTGAAGACAAAGAAGAGGATCGAGAAGAGGATTTGGAAGAAGAGGACGAGCTTGAAGAACAAGAGTTTGACAAAGAAGAATCCGATGAAGAGTCTGACGAAGGTATGGTTTTCTTTATTTCCTTGGGAACATGGAGCTTCTTCAAAGAAGGCATAGAGAGTAAAACATTAAGTCATTAAGATAAGAGTAACAATGGAAAGTCAAAAGGATAAGATCAAATGAGAAAATGCTTCTACCCAAAGTCCAAACTTTCTTAAACTGTACGGAAATAGGAACAAATACGTTCTCTGTTGTATTACTTGTATCTTGAAGAAAGCTTGTCAAACAGTCGGATTGTTTACAATTGTCTGAGCCTTTCTAGTCAGAGACTTCTCACAGAGCATAGACCTGATGGTTTTTCTTTGGTCACACCCACTGTTGTCAGTGCCGTTCTCACCAGATTTGAAGGTTTTGTTTTAGAATGCACCGATATACTTCCAAACCAAATCTAACATACCATGCTCTCTGAAATAGCCGGCTAAATAATTACATCTGTTCTTGTGTCCTCAAGCACAAACTGACCACATGAAGCTGCCAAGTGAGGCTGATGGCAATATAAATAGCAAGATATTTGCTCAGGTCTCTACAATGGCCTCCAGTCGCTCAGAGAATAGAGTTTAAAAGCAAAGTACTTCTCTGACATGTTACAGCCATACGAATCACCTCAGCTCTGTGAACCTCAAAGAGTGGTCTCCTGCTGGTCCCAAAGTCAGGACTAAATACAGTGAGGCTGAGCTAAAATCTGGAACGGCCTTCCAGAAGAAGAGCTCAATTCTGACAATGTCCAAATCCAGGCTGAAAACTGTTGTTTTTTAACGGTGAATATGACACTAAAATTATTTTATATGCACCCTTTTAATCTATTTAATTAATGATTTTATTGATGTTTTATGGATTGATTACATCTGCCTTCTTTTGTGTTTGTTTGTGCACCCACCCGTCAATAACAGAACTTCTTCGTTGTGGTCTTTTTTGTGTTGTTGGTGGAGGAGGTGAAGATGAGTCCGAAGAAGAGACTGAAGAGCAATCTGAATCTGAAGAAGGGTTCGAAGAAGAATCTGAAGAACAATCTGAAGAAGGGTCCAAAGAAGAGTTTGAAGAACAATCTGAAGAAGGGTCCAAAGAAGAGCAATATGCAGAAGAAGAGGAGGAGCTGAAGATGGGGCTGGTCAACGCTCGCTCGGTTATTAAATTCATCAGACAAAGAGACGGGGAACTCGTTGATCTTATTGAGAACAACGATCTGGACCTGCTCCTGATCACAGAGACCTGGCTACCAACGGAGAGTCTGGCCAACAGCGACTTCAGAAGAATTCTGCCTCGAAATTACTACATCATCGACGAACCGCGGTACTATGGTCGAGGCGGCGGCGTCGCCATAGTCCACCACAAGAGCCTAATCTGTAAACAAGTTCCGTTCCATTTCCCATCAACGTTTGAGTTCGTAGCAGCCGCAGCAAGACAACCAGGTTCCAAGGAGACTGTTCTTATTCTGTGCATTTACCGTCCACCAGGGGGCAGCGTCACAGAGTTATCAAACGACTTTCTCTCCGAGTTGCATCGGCTTCTGTCCGAAGTTTATGCCAGATATGAAAACGTCATAATCGGTGGGGATTTCAACATCTGGTTTGACTGTCCAGAAATGACCGTAACACAAGAGTTTGAGGGATTTATGCACGACAACGGTTTAGTCCAACACGTGTCGAGGCCCACGCACCAGGGAGGGCACGTCTTGGATTTAGTTCTTTCGAGGCCCAAGGTCAGAATCACTAATGTTTCAGTTCGGAACAATGGATTTTCAGACCACAGCACGGTCCTCTTCAGAGCCAGGTTTTAATGGCGACGTATTATACAAAATCTACTTTTTTGTTGTTGCTTTAAATCAGTGGTCCCCAACCACTGGGCCGGGGACCGATACCGGGCCGTGACACATTTGCTACCGGGCCGCAGAGAAACAGTAAATCATTTATAAGCGACCGCATTTTCTGTGATTTATCGTTGGCCTGTCCACAAGCCAATATGCTCATCCATAGATATATAATGAAACTCCTGATTGAAAGTCGCCCTAGAAATCCACATCCGCGCGGGCGTGCACTGGGAAGCCGAAATGTTTTAGGTCCTGTACCGGTCCTTAGCAGGAAAAAGGTTGGGGACCGCTGCTTTAAACCACGGAATAACTTTGTTCCGTTGTCAAGACAGATCTGGAGTAGTATTTCACTACGTTTATATACACCACGTTGTAAATCGAAACAAGACTTTGACTGACTGGGGCTCCCACTGCTGCCAGCAGGGGGAGCCCCAGTCAGTCAAAGTCTTCACCAGCTCTAGCGCCTGTATGTCATTGTTACTGTTTAATTCTTACAGATACATAATTTAAAGGTCCTATATCCTGCAAAATCGACTTTTTGGAGCTTTGAACCATGTTGTTATGCTATTTCCTTATCAAAAACACCCCCAGAGTGGTTTTTGGCTTCATTCACGCAGTTCTCAGTAATCCTCCTGAATCCTGCTCTCTGAGCAGCTGCTCCGCCCTCTCCTGGAAAACGACTGAGTTGTTGTCAAACCAGAAGTGCCAGACCTCTGTAATGTAATGCCTTACGGCCTGATTTAAATTGCTAGAAAAAGCTTTTTCATTATTTCTGTTGTAAGAAAGAAAAAAAACAGTGCCTGACGCGTCCGCGCTGCCCCTGTGGCGTAAACAAACGCACCCCCTGAGCGTCTGAACAGATGTCATGTTTGCACCGAAAGTTGTGAAGAAGGAGCTCTTTCTAAACTACTCTGGACACCTGTTCTTTTTTCTTACCTAACGATAATGTCACGGAGAAAATGTGCTACGAGAGGACAGGACTTTATTCAACCTTCCTAAAGAAGAGGCCACTCGCCAGAAGTTGGTATTTCCCTCTGGGATTCAGCGACTATCAGCCAATAGTGTTTGTCTGTGACTGTCACTGATGGATGCTTGATGAACCTTGGCCAGAATCAAAGTGGATTAACTTTTATAACCAACGCAAGTCCCATAATTGAAACACCCGATGGACCATGGATATAAGGATTTACAGCTTCTTATGACGGACAGCTCAACAGAAATAAATACGTTAAAACAATGGTTCGATAATAACAAACTGTCAATAAATATTATGAAAACAAAAATGATGATTTTTGGGAAATGAATCAAAGATACTGAAGTGAAACTTAAAATCAATCACATGGAAATAGAGAGAGTTTACGAATGTACATTTCTGGGTGTGATTTTAAGCCATAATGTAAGCTGGAAACATCATATAACAAGCATACAATCAAAAATGGCAAAGAGTATATCGGTAATGTACAGAGCTAGACACTTGCTAAAATATAGAGCCTTACATATTATATATAGTTCTTTAATTCTCCCATATATCAGCTCTTGTGCGGAGGTTTGGGGTAACACCTATAAAACTCATTTAGATCCACTTTTAAAACTTCAGAAAAAAGCCATAAGAATCGTTCATAACGTTGGTTTTAGGGACCATACAAATGAGTTGTTCTTAGCATCTCGTATAATGAAAATTGAAGACTTAATTAAATTTAAAACTCTTGTTGTATTATACAAAGCAAGTCGTGACCTTCTCCCCAGGAACACCCACAAATTGTTCAGCAGTAGAGAAGGAAATTATAATTTAAGAGGAGAATTTGTGATGAGAAAACATTGTGTTCACACCACCCTTTAAAGTATGTGTATCTCCCAAGCATGAATAACATTGTGGAATGACTTAAATAAAGAGAAAAAACTGAGCAAAACACCAGGACACTTTAAAAAAACATGTAAAGACATTATCTTTAAAAATTATGCTAGTGAAGTATCATAATTACTATATTTTGTATTTTGTTGTTGTGGGGTTTGCCTGAATATGAATATTGAGGTATTATAAAGAAAGTTAAGACTCTATTGTATTATTGAACATTGACTACAGTAAACTTTAGTTTACTGTAGTCAACTTTAGAAAGTCGGAGGTAGCTGAGTAAAATCACTCAGCTACTTAAATGTGTTTCTAGCTCTCACAGACCTTTCTGCACATCCGTAGAGGAGGAGCCTCACCTCAGGTACCCACACTGCAGAGCAGGAGAGAGAAGGCTGCTGTGAGACTGGTCAGAGAAATGGACCACAGTGAACACCCACTACATCAACTGCTGCCAAAAACTAGAGGTCAAAGTTAAAATAACATCTCGGAGTACAAATACTGCACTGGGAGATCTGGACAATCTGTGCTGCCAATAGCGGTGAGGTTGTACAATAAGGACTTGGAAGGGTGATCATCTTATGAACATTTTACAAAAGTGTTTTTACTAATAATGTTTTCATTGTAATTTCTTATTATTTCTGATATTCAGTCTGTGACTGCAAGTATGCATTTTTTAAATAAACTTGAAACTTATCCCCATTGTTCACTTGAGTTCATTAGAAGCACATCTCAGTCGGAGTTCATAGCGAGACACAGTTGAAATGTGAACAGGAGGGGATCGCTGATGCTAATTTTAGCTTCTGACTTTCTGGTTTGCGCTGGAGGAAATGCGC
Organism: Proterorhinus semilunaris; assembly: GCA_021464625.1. Classification (NCBI taxonomy): domain Eukaryota; kingdom Metazoa; phylum Chordata; class Actinopteri; order Gobiiformes; family Gobiidae; genus Proterorhinus; species Proterorhinus semilunaris. The sequence goes on from CM038346.1 coordinate 38,966,361, forward strand.
TATATGTTGACACACAACATCGCACATGGTCTGTTTGTAAATGGAATTTCTTTCGCGCGTGGATCAGGAAGTCTGGGCATCTCTGCTGAGACTGCTGCCTCCGCGACCCAGCCCCGGATAAAGCGGAAGAAAATGGATGGATGGATTTCTTTTACATTTTTAATTTTCTTTAGATTTTTCTTTGTGTGAATCATTAATGCTTCCAAAAGGAACTAACCGCTTGGATGACTGCGAATGTCCAGTCAAATGAAAAGATTCACGATCATTATAGGAAATAAATTTGATTCAGTGAAGTAACATTTTGTAGAAAAAATATCAGAAATATGTATAATGTATATGTTCAATAATGTATTGTCCCCGTGGGGAACCTACGCTCTTTACAACCCTCTCTAACAGACCAGCTGTACAGAATAGAAATAGAAAATCACGTCATCTTTGATAGGTTAATTGCAAAATCACCTCGACCAACTTACTCTTGGAATAACAAGTCTTCTCTGTGTGTCTGTACATATTGATGTGTTTTTGCACCTACGGTTTTTTGGTTAAAACTATTTTTGATTAATGTGCTTTCCATGTGATAGATTTGACAATAAAGGTGAGTGGAATCTGTTTCCATTCACCTTTATTGACTTTTTCCCGGGATGTTGAATCTGTGAAAATAAAGAAACTGTTTCATATGGAGTTTGAAACTTTTTGCATTTAGTTTCTCATATTCATTTTGGTTCCGTGTTTACAGTTTTATCTTTTGTCCTGTGTTGTTCACAAATATGTTTTGATTCTTTTGGGTCATAACATTTAGAATAAATTAAACAGTGGTGGGGCTCGATTAAAAATGTTGAATTATGGCCTTTGTAACTAATTAATTACTATGAATTGCATTTACACATAATTTATTCAGGGTTTGTATGTTATTTTTTTTTTTTAGAGGTATATTTTCGATGCTTTGTATTTTCCTTTGAACTTATTTTGGTGCAGATGTGAGGCCTGTGTGATCATTTCAAACGTTTCAAAGGCAGATGCAGTTTGATTTATTTTGGAGAATGATCTTTTTTAATGTTAGAACATTTTGTAAATAAAGTTATCTTATGTGTTGCATTTGTATACTCTTATTAAATGAATCTGTGTATTGATTGAAATGCAAGACTGAACTTTTGAACTTAACACGTGTGACCTTGTGGGCAAAGCATGACCTGTATGTTTAGAGAAACTCCAGGATGTGGTTGAGCGATAACAGGGAGATGTAATAAAGATGTAACTTTTGGTTTATGAGGAGTAATAACTTCCTGCCTTGGGAGATAGGGAGAAGGGACCTCCTGATCTCTGCCCCCCCCCCCCCCCCCCCCTCTCTCCTGGGAACAGGAAAGGAGGAGTTTAAGTCTTACTTTGTTTGATGTGGTGTAAGGGGGTGTTGGCGTGTGTGATTCTCAATTAAAAGCCAGGGAAGAGAAAGAGACGTTGAAAGAGGCTGAATACAGTGGTTTGGCTAAGACTACTCACTCTTTCCCTTGCAAGTACAGAAACTCCTGTGTGAACTTTTGTTTTATCTGTTTACTATTTCTGAGGCAGAAATAACAGAGCGTCTTCAGAGCCGTTTTGGTGAACAGGCAAAATTCCCTAACATTTAATACGTTTATGTGGCTTAACTGTGTGAATAAACAAGTTTGTGTTTGTCCCGTTCCTGAAACATTGCGGTGGAAATCTGTCACAAGTTTGTACAGCTATTTTATATATGTTATATATGACTTTTGCTTCCCTGGCGTTCATGTTTCATGTCAACAAGTGAGAATTGGACTTTGAACAGTAATTAAGATTACGCACTCAGAGGGACTGGACTCCCAGCTGTTTGTGGGATCACGCAGTGATAACGTGAAACACCGTCCCTTTTATTTGGAGCTCCTCTCACAGTCTCACAGTCCAGCACGTTTTAGAGTTCAGGCTTGGTTTAGTCCAGCGTTCGACCTCAGTCTGTCTCAGAGTCATCATCAGTCAGAGAAACCAGAGCCCTGAACAGGTAAGACTTCAACTTCTTCAACTCTTTCAGGTTTGGTCAAAGGAAAGCATCGAAAGCAAAGCTCTCTCCTTTCTGAGGCTAATGTAGATTGTACACTGTCCCTCTTCAAATAAATAAATAAATAAATATCCCCATTCCTGCAAAGTGAGGAGTCCGGCCACTCCCAGTGAAGACTCGTGTGTCTGTGAGGGCCAGGTTTTTTCCATTCAGATTAGGCCACATTTAACTTATTCTAAATTCAAAATCATAGTTTTATTAGATTTATGTTTTAGCCTTTTAACACCCACCTGAACTTGAGCACATTTTTCCCAGTTTGTCATTACCCAGATCTAAAAAGCGACAAAATAGCCACGATAACGAGGAGGAAAACACGACAAAAACGTACGTGACAAAAAAAGCATTAGAAAAGCAATGAAAAAGTCATAAAAAGTGACATAAATGTGGCGAAAACATGACAGGAAAGCGATCCTTGTTTTGGCGCTTTTTCCTTGAAGCTTTTAGATTTGGGTAAAGCCAAACCAGAGAAAATGTGCTCGGTTCAGGTGGGGGTTCAGAGGTCAATCAGCAGGGAGTGGAAGATTTTGGACTCTGAGCTGACTTTTATTCCACACATTATCACTAAAATAGTTTAGTTTATTTGAGCAGTTAGTTAGTTAAAATAGGTTTTCATCAGATGAAGGACATAGACTGCCTTATTCTCTCTCCTGGTTCAGTCCTGTCCCAGGTAAAGGCCTCAGTCCGAAGCAGTTTCACAGAAAAGGGGGTGATTGTGAAATCGTTTCACTTTTGTTTGTTGCAGATCCAGCAGCAGTGAGCAGTTCCTCTTTTCCCCTCAGTCTGTATCAGAGTTTTACCAGACACAGACGTGAACAGCAACAGCGACTCTGAACACGTAAGATTGGAACTTTTCTTTTCACCTACTTTTCTTGTAGTGAAAGTACATGTTAGGACGGATTTGTTCACTCTTCGACTTTGGTACAAACTCAAAGATTGGAGTGTGTTGTGAAATTGAAGGTTGTGACAGATTTACGTTAGACAAAGTTGCATCCATATCATTGAATTGAATTGAATTAAACTTTATTGTCCCACTAGGGGAAATTTGCTAGATTCTAGAACTCAATGTCCTCATTTTAGACAGAGGGCATCGTCATTGGGGCCTTTGACTAAATATTTGAAAGGAAACTGCAAACACCGAAAATCCACAAATGTTAACTTTTTTGTTGAAAAATGCAACTGGACAATGTTTTTGTTTTTTTGACCGATGTCAAGGAATTTGCACCGTTAACCGAACACATTTTCTCCAGTTTTACTCAAATCTAAAAACGTCTCGATTGGAGCTCACAGCCTACAGGCCTGTGTGACACTTACGAACTACAAAACTCATCTTAGCTTCTTCCTTGTTTTTGTTATCACGTTTTAGTTATTTTTGTCACGTGTTCATTGCTTTTTTGTAGCGTTTTCGGCTGCATTATGTTTGGTGTCCGTGTGTGTGTTTTTGTAATTATGACATTTTGAGGACGACATTGTTTGAGTTTTTAACCAAACAATGGTTAATAACAAGTTTGTGTTTGTCCCGTTCCTGAAACATCGCGGTAAAAAACGGTGAGGACATAATTGAGGACACTTTTGGAAAGTGAGGAAATTTTGGATGGTTAAGGGGGTTCAGGGTTAGGGTCTGGGTAATACATTATGTCTATCAGTGTCCTCACTAAGGTAAGGATGTATGTGTGTGTGTGTTTCAAAAAAGCACAAAAAAAGTGACAAAAACACAACCAAAAAGGGAAAAAACGAGACAATCATAACGAGAAAGAAGCTTCATTTGTTTTGTAGGTCTTAGCTTTCAAATGAGGTCTATATAGGCTGTAAGCTCCAGTCGACAAGCTTTTAGATTTGGGTAAAGCCAAACTGGAGAAAGGTTAGAAGTTAATTTAGGGATTGGATCAGGCTTGTGTTTGAATCCCACCCTTTAAAAGCTTAAGTGGGGGGGGCCTTTCTGTTTGGAGTGTGTTGTGAAATTGAAGGTTGTGACAGATTTACGTTAGACAAACGTTTGCATTGAAGACAGATGTAAACAATAAGTAAACCTAAGTCATTATTGGGTCATTTGGGGATAGAAGAAGTTGGGCCAATCGATTAGGTTCGTACAGGAGGATAGGTAGCTATGCAAAGTTGTATGAATGAATGGAGCCACAATGAGATTTAGGTTGAAAAGTTCACACAAAATAAATTACACATTCAATATCAATATAGAAATTGAAGTACAGCAAAAAGTAACCTGACTGCTGAGCAGGAACAATTCCTAGCGGAACTTTCCACAGACATGGCAGAGAGATGCAGAAAAGCGTTCACCAATGGGAACACTCGAGTGGGGACTCCACCCCCATCTCAACTACTGAAACAGAATGGACTATCAGAACTGCCTGTCATACTGATGTTGATGAAAGTCACAGCAAATGCAGGTCAAAAAGTCGGTACGCTCATAGACCTCGCGTCAGACACGAACTACATCACGCACAAGGCTGCTGACCGGCTGAGGTTACGGAGTGAGGAAGTGACTTTAGTCCTATACGGCGTCGGTGGTATGACTTTGACGGTGGAAACAAAGCGATATCTCCTCAGGGTGCGCACTCGGACTGCAGCAGATGGCGAAAGGTCGCATAGACTTGTTTGCTACGGATTAGATGAGATCGCAAAGGTCCACAAAGAAGTTGAGGCAGAGAATCTACAGACCTTCTTCCCTGACGTCAAACTGGATGAATTAAGACGTCCGAAGGAGGTTGAGCTGCTAATCAGCCATCGGGAGGGGAGACTCGCTCCCCAAAGAGTTAAAGTTGTCGGAGATCTCGTTTTATGGGAGAGGCAAAACTGTTGGAGGGGCGCACCCTGGACTGTTCGAGCACATTGAAGCTGCAGCACATCACTCCAAGACCCATTTCGCTCGGTCAATGCGAACGGCTGCAGTGAAATACGAAGAGTTAATCAAAAAAGGTCCTAAGACGGGAATGACACAACAGATGGCGAACACAATGGGCACAGTTGGCTCTACCAGAAATGTCCTCGAATGGTGGAGATGGGAAAGCATCGGTGCTGCATGTGTGCAATGCACCGCTTCTCCGATTAGGGTCACCACTCTTATGTACTGCTACCCTGCTGTCTCTAAAGCAGAGGAAGTAATGGTGATCTGCAGGGCCACTTTTCTTGCATTGTTGGTTCCGACAAAGATATGTATCCTTGCAATCTTCCTTCCTTGTATGCCAGCCAAGACACATCTCACATGCTCCTATGCGTTTCAGTGTGGCTCTCTTCTCAGGTACACTTAACCCTTTGAATTTTCTGCAGTAGAAAAGTCTGTCGTGGTGCCTTTCATCGCCACATACACCACACGTACCCTCGAGCTCTCTCTTTGTTGCCTTGGTTACTGCAAACTTTTTGTCTGGCCTTCTTGAGGGGAAATTGTCGTATTTGTCCGTTATCTTTAGCTGCTCTAACCTTTCGAGAACTCCCTCCTGCTTTTTTAAGAAGCCGACAAGCCTGTCGAAGTGGTTGTCGGGCGTCACTCCATTCCTTGGTTCCATCATATAGACAAGCCAGTCCTTTTTAACGAAGTCAGGGAGCTTACTTTCAATGGTACGTATTGCCAGTGGGTTCTTTATTGCGCTGGCGTTGTTCACGGCCTTCTCGACCGCCTGAACGAGGTCGATGACCCTGCGTGGTTGGTTTCCCCGAACAGGAGGTAGTCTCTCCAACTCTTCAAGAATCTCAAGCGCTATTGCCGACTTGTTTCCGTACCTATTTCCGAGGACTCTAAAAATATCCTCAGCTGTTGGGTATGTGGACAGCCTCAGATCTTTAACGAACCTGTCCTCTATGCTGTCCAAAAGTTGAATCTTTTTCACTTCAACAGACCCGGTTGGTTCACCCTGCTTTTGCAGGTTTTCCCAGTCTTTATTCCATCTGTAATAATCTCGACTGTCGCCGCCAAACACGGGAAGCGTGGTCGGTTTAATCCGGACAATCGGGTTTAATGGTTCTGGGGGAGGGGTCAAAGGCCCAAAGTTACTGGCTCCTGTAGGTCCCTCTGCAACCCGTCTCGCAGTGATGAACTCTGCTTTCCTTAGTTCGAGCCTGTTTTTCTGAGTCCTCACACTTCTGACTCTGTTCTTCAGAGGCTCTCTCTCCTCCTGTGGGATCCATTTTCCCCAAGCATACATGGTACAAACTCCACACAGAAAGGCCCCGTCCAGGTGGGAATCGAACCGGGGACCTTCGAGCTGTGAAGCACGAGCTAGAAGGTCACACAGGTCAAGTTGAACCTGCTAGCGGGCTCTGGGGACCCCTCTGTAACCCCGTGAACCCAGGCTTCTGATTGGCTGGAGGGTTGCTGTATTTGCCTAATGTTTTACACTTTAGAAGGGAATCATCAGGCCAAAGGATAAATATCTCCACCCTCGGCAAAAAAGGGCAAAAATAATCTGATTGGACGACAATATAATGTTATAAAACATAGAGAAAATTATATTTTGAATAATATTAGAATCTATAATAGAATACATTGGATTAGGATTTAACTAATTGATTTCTACGAAAAGGGCATCTTTTTTCTGTCATTTAGTCTGGCAGTGTATTTATTATGTTTTTTTTGTTTTTTTATGAGGCAATAGCAAGAAAACAAGGTCACATGTTCTACTATTTGACCAATTTGCTAAGAAAATCACCTAGTCTCATAAACTGTCTTGTTTTCAAACGCATGCTTTCCCTTCTTACAACTACTATGTCACTTATTTGAAGGTTCTGTTTTAAGTGACCATGTCGGGGTCCGCAGACCGCCTGTTGAGACTCATATACGAGTGGATCAAAGAGGCGAATGAGTGCAGCTCTAACCTGAGGGCTCTGGCCCAGGAGCTGGAGTCTCTGAGGCGGGATTGTAACATCGCTGGGACAGTGGGCAGCACAGCGGCTGTGGCCGGATCCCTGGGTCTCCTCGCGGCGCCTTTCACCGGGGGCGTGTCTCTGGCTGTGGGAGGAGCTGTGATCGGAGGCCTCGGGGCAGGGGTCAGCCTGATCACCAACATTACAGAGCATTTCCTGTCCAGCAGCAAACTGGAGCGAGTGAAGGAGATAGACGTGAGATGTAACAAGATCGCAGCTGAAATACAAAACCTTTTCCAAAAACTGAGAATGGAGTGTCCATCCAGCAGCAAAGATGAGATCGACAAACACGTCATGAAGGAGTTTCTGAAAGCCATGTTGCGACGGAGCGGACGAGTTCACGTAGACATAAATGTGCTTGTAAATGCTATACATAAAATGAGCAAAGCACTGGTTGTCAATGTCCTGTCTGTGTTCTCCCTGAGGATGGAGGGAGCGCTGCTCACTGCAGCTGTTGAGGCAGGTGGAAAGCAAGTTGGAAAAGCCCTGGTCGCTGGTGAAGCTATGGCCCTTGGAAGAGCATCAGCAAAGGTCAGTGTCACAGTTACCTAATGTGTACATTTTGGATGATGTTGATAACTTTGCATTTACTGTATTGACTTTCTAATTCCAAGACCAGCTAATGTGTGCAGGCGTCCTTGCTTGGATAGTCAGCGATTATTTTTTATGCAGGATGACAGGGAATACACGGCCTCTGATTGGCTAGCTTGTCAAACTAAACTAATCTAAACTATCCCTAACCTTAAGGATATAAACTATCCCTAAACCAGAGGTTAAAGTGGGCCAGAACCTTCCTGTACTGAGTTCCGCCACATTGGCTAGTGAGAAAAAAAAATTAAAAATGTGTCTGACAGACAATCATCAACACTATACAAACAAAGAAGAAGAAGAGCGCATGGAGAATATTGTTAATTTGCTGAAGCTGTGCTGGACAGAAGTCCACTCTTCAGAGAGAAACTGGAGAAATAATCATCGGCAGCTCAGTCCACTCTCGATGTGCACAGGTTTAATGCACCTCAATATAACAGCATTTGTCATGAAATCATCAACTTTACAGACAAACTCATCCAGTCTACTCTACAAGAGCTTTTGCCCACTTTTCATTTCACAACAATCGGCTTTATATTTTCGGTTTTAGAGATTAATTTATAATAATGAAGAGAAAAGGCGATAAAACAGTGCACGGTTACGGTGCGATGTTGGCCTTTTTCACACAATCTTTCCTCTGATCTGATCCTCTGAATCTGCCCGGTTTAAAAGCAACAAAAAAGTCAGGAATCCTGGCTGAAGTTTAGTCTTTAGTGTCGTCTGGAGCCTCACAGCTCAGTGCGATGAGCAGCTACAGGAGCAAGGGCAGAGCTGACACGGGCAGCAGAGGGACTGGGGCCCCACATTAGAGGGCTGAGGGGCCCCACTGGGAAACACTTACACAGGATTCTAACCGTACATAAAAAACAATTAATAAATAGAATAAATCATAAAAGTAGCCTAATTGCAGCTATAAAAATCAGTGATGCTTTTCTTTCTTTCTTAGGAAAATAATTATAATGTAGACAGTTCTGATTTTCATCACGGTATAAGGCTTATTTAAACAGCATATTCTTGCCTAAAATACACCAGATTGCACTAAATTTTATCTGATTAATGAAAAATTTCCTGGGGAGGACTTACTGTTGGTCTAACTTTCTGAGACTGTGTCAAACAAGAGCACACCTAAAGAAATGGTATTCTCTAAAATGGTTTCAAACTTAGTTTAAAAATAAAGCAATTAAAATAGAAACCACCTTCTGTTACATGTAATCTACACACAGCCTTTCATATGTAATGAAATGTAGCGTTCTGAGTCTTCTAGATTAGAGTTTCACCACCTCCCAAAATCCACTTTAACCATTGCCTAAACCTAAGGATATAAACTAGCCCTAAACCTAACCCTAACTAGCCTAACTATATAAACTAGCCCTAAATTTGGCTCTAGATTTGTGCAAGTCATCAAACCAATCAAGACTGAAGTTATGTAGCTAAGGGCAGAACCACAAGAAGCCAAATTATCTTTGACTGACTGACTGGCTGACTAAAATGATGTTCCTTTTGTTCAGTTTTTAGGTGGCGTTGTGGGATGCGCATTCTCTCTACCGGAAGCCATACAGAACTGGACAGAGGCCATTCAAAACAACCATGAGACGGAAGCCAGCAGATCCCTGACAGACATGGCACAGAAGATCAGCCAGGCTACAAAGAGTCTGGATGACATGCTGTCACAGATCGAGTAAGTGACTTCACGCGAGGCAAGGGTTGTAAAGCACCGAAGGGACCGGTCAGTAAATGGTAACGGGCCTATTATTTTGATTTTTCACAATAGTTCCCCGCCGTAACAATGGGACACAGATACCAGCGGTACCTAGTTTTCTACTTGGTGTACAGTTAAAGGGCCAAGGTCAGGATTTGGATTGGTGTTGGAATCAGAGATAGTGGAGTAACACAGGGAATATTAGGGTTAGGGTCCGACATTGCCATCAGTCAGTATGCAGGGAACATCGGGACTTCTAAAGCTCTAAGATGCCCATGTTCCTTGGTACCGCTGTTTTCTACGAATATAGAATGCAGAGAACATCCCTGGACTGATTAGATTCCCTCTCAACAATGGAATCAAATCCAGTAGATGTGAGCAACACCCAGGCTCTTGCTGAGTCCCCGCCACCACTAAGTGAAAGGATTATCATTGTAGTCGCAGGTATCTCGGCTCATTTCTTGTTCTGGAAATAAAATATTGCAAGCCAGTGTCAGAATCACAAGAAAAGAATCAGTTCATTGTCAGAAGACGATCAGGAGATTTTGTATGGAGAAATATATGAGCTAGTTCATTGATGTCTCTGTCAGGGCTCATAATAGGGGAAACATTCAGACTTATTAAATGTGCTCAGCATTAGACCAGATTTGGACCCTTTATTTCTTTAATTCTCTGTCAATGTCAGCCTTTGGTACAAACTATTTGATCCTTATGGAATAGGACACTGCTATTGCATTGTTTAAACAGATCCACTTGTTGTCCTCTCTAGGGAAATGTTGCAGGAAGACTCAGAAAGCGATACCGAAGAAGAGGAGCTCAAGATGGCACTGGTCAATGCTCGCTCTGCAAATAAATTCATCAGATCCAGAGACCCGGCCCTCATTGACCTAATTCAGAACAACGATCTGGACGTGCTGCTGATCACAGAGACGTGGTTTCAAGAGGACAGCGAGCTCATCAGAACCATCCTGCCCCCAGACTACAACTTTGTCCATACCCCGCGCCGCTATTTTCGAGGCGGCGGCGTCGCCATCGTCCACCGGAATAGCCTTACCTGCGTCAAGATCTTATTCAATACGACCTTTGAAGTTGTGGCGGCGACGGTAACACTGCCAAGTTCCACTGAGACCATTCTTATTCTGTGCATTTACCGTCCACCGGGGTTCATCGGGTTCTCCAGGGAGTTTATCCCCGAGCTGTGCATGTTTCTGATCGATGTTGGTCGGCTCAACAGAAACATAATAATCGGAGGGGATTTTAATGTCTGGGTGGACCGTCAAGAGCTGGCCAAAAGGCAAGACTTTTTGGACATTTTGAGCGAGTATGGTTTTTATCAACACGTGCGGAAGCCCACACACCGGGACGGGCACATCCTGGATTTAGTCATTTCAAAGCCCAATGTGAGAATCACCAATGTTTCAATTCAACCCAATGTATTTTCAGACCACTACACTGTCCTCTTCAGGGCCAAGTTTAAAGACACAATCCGCGCCATGAAAAATCTGAGCATAAACAAACATGACGAGAAAAAGAAACTCCAGAGAAACTATCGACAATAGTTTCAAACCATAACATCTGTTGTGGGACAAATCTAATGTTGTGGCTAACTCTGGCATATACAGTGCCTTGCGAAAGTATTCGGCCCTCTTGAACTTTTCGACTTTTTGCCACATTTCAGGCTTCAAACATAAAAATATAAAACTGTAATTTTTTGCGAAGAACCAACAACAAATGGGACACAATCATGAAGTGAAACGAAATTTATTGGATATTTCAAACATTTTTAACAAATAAACAACTGAAAAATTGGGCGTGCAAAATTATTCAGCCCCCTTAAGTGAATACTTTGTAGCGCCACCTTTTGCTGCGATTACTGCTGTAAGTCGCTTGGGGTTTGTCTCTATCAGTTTTGCACATTGAGAGACTGAAATATTTGCCCATTCCTCCTTGCAAAACAGCTGGAGCTCAGTGAAGTTGGATGGACAGCGTTTGTGGACAGCAGTTTTCAGTTCTTTCCACAGATTCTCGATTGGATTCAGGTCTGGACTTTGACTTGGCCATTCTAACACCTGGATATGTTTATTTGTGAACCACTCTATTGTAGATTTTGCTTTATGTTTTGGATCATTGTCTTGTTGGAAGACAAATCTCCATCCCAGTCTCAGGTCTTTTGCAGACTCCATCAGGTTTTCTTCCAGAATGGTCCTGTATTTGGCTCCATCCATCTTCCCATCAATTTGAACCATCTTCCCTGTCCCTGCTGAAGAAAAGCAGGCCCAAACCATGATGCTGCCACCACCATGTTTGACAGTGGGGATGGTGTGTTCAGGGTGATGAGCTGTGTTGCTTTTACGCCAAACATAACGTTTTGCATTGTTGCCAAAAAGTTGGATTTTGGTTTCATCTGACCAGAGCACCTTCTTCCACATGTTTGGTGTGTCTCCCAGGTGGCTTGTGGCAAACTTTAAACTACACTTTTTATGGATATCTTTAAGAAATGGCTTTCTTCTTGCCACTCTTCCATAAAGGCCAGAGTTGTGCAGTATACGACTGATTGTTGTCCTATGGACAGAGTCTCCCACCTCAGCTGTACATTTCTGCAGTTCATCCAGAGTGATCATGGGCCTCTTGGCAGCATCTCTGATCAGTTCTCTCCTTGTATGAGCTGAAAGTTTAGATGGACGGCCGGGTCTTTGTAGATTTGCAGTGGTCTGATACTCCTTCCATTTCAATATTATCGCTTGCACAGTGCTCCTTGGGATGTTTAAAGCTTGGGAAATCTTTTTGTATCCAAATCCGGCTCTAAACTTCTCCACAACAGTATCTCGGACCTGCCTGGTGTGTTCCTTGTTCTTCATGATGCTCTCGGCGCTTTAAACTGACCTCTGAGACTATCACAGAGCAGGTGCATTTATACAGAGACTTGTTCACACACAGGTGGATTCTATTTATCATCATTAGTCATTTAGGTCAACATTGGATCATTCAGAGATCCTCACTGAACTTCTGGAGAGAGTTTGCTGCACTGAAAGTAAAGGGGCTGAATAATTTTGCACGCCCAATTTTTCAGTTGTTTATTTGTTAAAAATGTTTGAAATATCCAATAAATTTCGTTTCACTTCATGATTGTGTCCCACTTGTTGTTGGTTCTTCACACAAAATTACAGTTTTATATCTTTATGTTTGAAGCCTGAAATGTGGTAAAAGGTTGAAAAGTTCAAAGGGGCCGAATACTTTCGCAAGGCACTGTATAAAGAAATGTTCATTAATATACATTGCCCTTGAAATGAATTAACATATAACTAAATAGGAACTAATTTGATGCAGTCAAACTATGACGGAATATTATTGCTATAATCGTGCTGTTGAGGAAAGCATCTTTCATTTTTGGGATAACTGTCGGTAACAATTTAGACCCCAGCTTGGTACAGTACATGGCAGAAAGTAATCACACATGTAAGTACAGGTAATTAAACATTGTAGTGCATGGTTTAATAATTGAGTACAAGGTTTTTCGGCAGTCATAAAGATGTGCGAGCTTTATAAAGGTGTAGCGGACAGTAGGGGCTCCCTTCCCAAAGAACTAGGTAAGACCGCTTCCTCCCCAGAGGCAACATTCTACGCATTTGTATAAGAGTGTATCCTGGCACGAGCCAGACTGATCCTCCATGTTCAGAGATACATTGGGGATACAGTCTGGAATTGTGTGATTTGGATCTCGCTGACTCCGGCAAAACCAAGACAAGCCAATCATAGCACAAGAGGCAGACGTTTACAGTACGTCATCGTCCGCACTAGGATTTCCCACTCAAACACCAGTGCTCCTCCGGGCCGTAACCAAAACAGTGAAGATGGCGGCCGCGACACAACGATCTTTTACCAGTTTCTTCTGTTTTAAATGAGCTGGACTTGTCCTTAAAGCCACAAAAAGAAGCTGCTCTGACGGCTTTCACCGAAACATTTACTCGACTGCACGTGTAGACTACAAACAAACATGGCGGAGGATGTAAACGCAAAGCGTAGGTCGTTTTGTGTTGGACTGGTTCGCTCTCTTTCAAACTGTGATCGTTAGCCCCGCCTCCAGCCTCGATTTGGAAATTGTGTGCTATTACCACATACAAATACATAAATAAAGTCAGTCTGGCTTCATGCCAGGCTAATAAGACTGAGCAAGTGTACAAATTAAATTACAAAAGGGCACAATGGTCGTACAACATGAGAAAGAACAAACAAACAAAACAAAAATTTTATGAAATTAATGAAAATAGTGGCTGCTTTAGTTTTTACATGACATAAGCCTTTCCTAAATTGCAAAAAATCATTTAAATACATTTTGAAGAGTGGTTTGACCTTCAAAATGTACATTTGTTTGTTGTTTAACTAAGTGTATTGGTATAGTATTGTAAAAATGCAAAAATACTCAAAATTTGACATCTTTGTACAGTGTATTGGGTGCATCACTAACATATTCTGATTGATTGTTGAAATGAATTCCATAAGGTTCTGGTATTTCATTTCATTTCATTTTATTTATTCTTTTTTCCATGATAATGCAACACAACATGTGTACAATAATCCAAAAAACACAACAATAATACATTTCATGAAAAGAAGAACAGGAGTAGGATGAAGAAAAAAATCTTATAAGCTCCTACCCCATTCTAAATAAAAAAAACTTTACAAATTAGATGGCCTCACCGATGCCAAAAAAGTAACAATAGCCCAAACCAGATGTTATCAACTTTTCTTTTTCTATATATATTTGTTCAATTATTAATAATTTTGCTAAAACAACAGTGATGCAATGGGGACTACAGCAGCGACGGAAACAATGACGAGGCCATCGAACTACACAACGCACACCCACATATACATACAGGCAAGCATGCACGGACACACACAGGCACACCCACAGCACACACACAAAAAGACAAAGAGGATCTATTGATTTATTTGTGATTAGCCCTATGCTGTGTGTTGCATTAAAAAAAACAAGGTTTGAATGGGCAGCTGTCGAAAGATGTTTGACCTCCCACAGCTGCCCCGGCACCTGCTTACCCTACATCAGTGATTGACAGAGTTATGCCCTAAGATAGGTGTTGTGTTTAAAAAGACAGGAGTTAGTGGAAGTCCAGAGGTGCTATGCCCCTGACATTCCCTCCATTCCTGCTTACCCTGTACTGAAGAGGATATGTATATGTATTTGTGGTTGGCCCTGTGCTGTATGGTGTATTAAAAAAGCAAGGTTTGTATGGGCGGCTGTTGAGAGACATATGACCTCCCACAGCTGGCCAACACCTGCTTACCCTGCACTGAGAATTCATTTATTTTTTTCCTCTTTTTTTAAGTTTTAAAATTATTTTTCAATGCGTACTGTAAGCATCCCCGTATGCACCCATACACCCACACTCAGGTACTTACCACACAACCAGACAGTCCCGCCATCGCTCCCATCACCACCGCCGCACCACTACATCACCACCGTCGTTAACAGCATTATTATTGTAAATTTAACCATTTTCACATTCATCTTTGTATAAGTGAAGAATATTCTGTTTATACTTGTATTTGAATTGAAGAATATTTGAACAACATTTTAGATCGTTTTCTAGAGAGTTCCATTGTTTCACACCAGATACTGAGACACACATTTGTTTGAGGGTATTTCCTGCGAAAGGTTGTTTAAAGTCATTATTTCTTCTGCTTGTCTCACTATTTACAGTAAAAAGGATTTGAAGTCCATGCGGTAACAGGCAATGTTTTGCTTTATGAACAACTAATAAAGTTTGTAAAGAAACCAAGTCCTTCAATTTGAGTAGTCCTGACCTCAGAAACAGTTCTGTAGTATGTTCTCTTGGAGCAACTCCATTAATTATTCTTATAGCCCTTTTTTGCAAAAGAAATAAGGGCATTAAATTAGTAATATAAGAATTACCCCATACCTCCAAACAATACATTAAATATGGCAAAATAAAGGAGCAATATAGGATTCTCATTGCCTTGTAATTCAACATAAACTTTACTTTACTCAAAACAGCAATGTTTTTACGAATTTTATTTCTTACGTAGGCTATGTGCGACTTCCACTTAAATTTTTCATCAATGAGTACTCCTAAAAACATAAATTCTGACACTCTCTCAATAGTTATTCCATTTAAAGTCAAATTAACACTTTCAGGGCATTTTTGATTTGTAAACAATATCCATTTTGTTTTGTTTAAGTTTAATGACAATGTATTGTTATTAAACCATTTCTGAAGTTGGACCATTTCTTGTTCAATAGTTTTCATTAATGTTCCTAAATTCTTCCCCGATACAAAAAAATTTGTATCGTCCGCAAAAAGAACAAAACTTAAAATCTTTGATTCCTCACAGAGGTCATTAATATATAATGTAAAAAGTTTAGGCCCCAGCACAGAGCCTTGAGGGACTCCACACTGTATTGTTTCTAACTTAGATTCATGGCCTATATACTCTACATATTGTTGTCTATTTTCTAAGTAACTACTAATCCAGTTTAATACTACACCTCTAATTCCATATGTCTGTAATTTAGATATCAATATACCGTGATCAAGAGTGTCAAAGGCCTTTTTAAGGTCAATAAAAACTCCAACTGTGTGATTTTTATTCTCCAATTCTGTAGTAATGTCCTCTGTGATTTTCATCAAAGCCATAGCTGTTGAGCGGGTGCTTCGAAACCCAAACTGATTATCATGTATCAAGGAATGTTTTTCAAGAAAATAATCAAATTTTTTAACAAAAATTTTCTCCAGAATTTTGGAAAATTGAGAAAGCAAAGATATAGGCCTATAATTTGTGAGACTATGCCTATCACCCAATTTAAAAAGGGGAACAACCTTAGCCACCTTCATTTTATCTGGAAAGAAACCTGTATTAAAAGACAAATTGGTTATATATTTTAATGGTCTAATGATACAATGTATAGTTTCTTTGACAATATACATATCTAAGCCATCACTATCGCATGAATATTTACTTTTCAATTTAGAGACGGTAGAAATAATTTCACTCTCACTAACTTCGCCAAGAAATAGGGATTGCATAACTCTACTTTCACCTGTCCAGCTTTTATTTTCGTTATATAGTGGTATAGATTTAGCAAGATTTGGACCAACATTAACGAAAAATGAATTAAATTCTTCAGCCATTTTTTCACCACTTACCTCCATATTCTGTTGATTCATTAAATATAATGGCAGACTACGATTCATTTTACTGCCCATAACCTCCCTTAAAACTTTCCACATTCCTTTGATATTACTTTTGTTTTCCATTAACAAGTTTGTATAATAATCTTTCTTTGCATGTCTCATTATGGTAGTCAACTTATTTTTATAGGCTTTATATTTTTTTTCTGCATTTACCGTTCGATATTTTACAAAGTCGCAATAAAGCTTATTCTTCTTTTTGCAAGATTTCAATATACCCTTTGTTATCCAAGGTTTATTGTTTTTTCTTACTATATCATTCAATATTTTTCTTGGGCAATTTTTATTATATAACCATAGATACTTTTTTAAAAATGATTCATAAGCCTTATTTACATTATTTGTACTATAAACATTTTCCCAGTGTTCTTTCGTAAGATCATTCCTAAATGCATTTAGTCTTTCCTCAGTTCTTGACCGAATAACTTTACTGCACTTTTCTTACTTTGTTTTTACTTTACAGAAGTGGGTTACAAATATAGGTAAATGATCAGTTGTATCATTTATCAGAAGACCACTTTTGACTGTTTTTTCAAGTATATTAACAAAAATGTTATCAATTAATGTGGCACAACTGGAGGTTATTCGGCTAGGCCTGGTAATGGTTGGATAAAGGCCTTTGCTATACATTAAATCTAGGAAATCTGAACTAATATGATTAGACACATTCAAGAGATTTACGTTGAAGTCCCCGCAAATTATAGACAGTTTGTTTTCATTCATCCCAACTAATAATTGCTCCAGCTTGTTATTAAATGCTGTAATGCTGGACCCTGGAGTTCTATATATGCATGTGACAACAATATTCCTCTGTTTGTTCATTTCGATCTCAACAGTTAAACATTCCATTAACTCTTCTGTTGCAGTAGTCATACACTCAATTATTTTACATTTCAGCTCACTACTAACATAAAGAGCAACCCCCCCTCCTCTCTTCTTGATCCGATTAACATAAAACAATTCATAACCCTCAAAATGAAATTCCACACCTTTCTCATCCGTTAACCAAGTCTCAGACAGAGCTATAACAGTACATTTATTTTGTAATGTGTTCAAATAATCATGTATTTTACTAAAATTTGAATACAGGCTTCTACAATTCAAATGAATAAGAGAAAATGAACCAGCCGTTTCTATGTTACTATTAAATTCTACATCTGTATAATATTTGCATGCATCATTTGTGTTTGGAAATAAATTTGACTCGGAGTCCAGTTCATCATGGTCATAGACACGATCTGTGTTTTCCGCTTGAGTAAGTAAATGTTCACACACTGCGGACATCGCACTTAATTATACAAATAAGCACTTGCCACAATGTAATCTCCACATACCTTAATCATCGTCTGTTTTATCATTTTCATAATTGTCCAAGGAAAGTCGAAGAGATTCAACGCTGGCTGTTATTTCCCCAGTAGGAGCATGTCTGCTCCTATTGCGGGGGGACTGCCATCCCGCAGCCCGCAGTGCTGAGTCCCAATCCGGCTCTTTTCTTGGGACTTCCATCGTTACGCGAAAGTCCTTTAGACCCTCAGCTGCTTCTCGTGGGTTTTCAAAAGTCTTAGTCTTTCCATCCTGCAGAAACAACATGAGTTTTGCGGGGTAGAGAATGCGAGACTTGATTTTTCGCTCCTGGAGTTGTTTCCTTGCGCTCCTGTATTTTACGCGCTCCTTAAACACTTCGGTGGTGTAATCCTCGTCGAAATATATCCGCTGATCATTAATACGAATGTCCTTTAGGGACCATGCAGCATGCAACACTCGTTGTTTCTCCTTAAAACTGCGAAAACAAACTATGATAGATCTCGTGAAATCCGCAGCAGCACGTCCCGCGGAGACACCTGTTCCTGCGACGCGATGCGCCCTTTCAATGTAAATCTCCTCCCGGATACTTAGCTTTTCGCGAATTAGCTTTTCTATAAACACAATCATATTGCTGCCTTCAGTTTTCTCCGGTACTGAGTAAATTCTTAAATTATTTCTTCGTGAACGGCCTTCCAGATCCTCACACTTCTCCTCAAGGTACTTTTGTTTACGCATCAGATGAAACATCACTTTAGTCAAATCTATGGTGCGGTCCTCGTTATCTGCAATCCTCTGTTCGGCGTCATTCACCTTTGTTTTTAATTCTTCGAAGTTTAACTTTATGTCGCTCACCTCCTTCCTCAGCACACCAAAGTTCCCTGCCGTTTCAGTTCGAAATAGTTTGAGTTCCTTCAGTATTTCTGAAGTACCATTGGCGCTGCCAGCGCCCTTTTCCTCCAGGCAGGTTTGGTTTGCCGGCGTGGTATCCAACTCGCCTCGTTTTTGGCTTGGTTTTGGCATTATAAGACGTTCCTTTTTTCTTTTAATGATAACTTGATGTTTCAAGTTGCAATACAGTTTATCTGAGTCCACAAACAGTAGTCAGTGCTTCAAGTTTTGGCATTTGTTTGTCAAGCGTTACACCCCTGGCACCGGCTGTTCGGCCATCTTGAAATTACTTGGTATAATGACAATAAAAAAATAAATGTTCCACTATCACATTCACAAAATCAATATTGAAACGTTGTCTCAGAAATTCATTACTGGGATAAATATCATTAGTTTCTTTAGCTTTAGGAGAAATTGGGAGGGAGAGATATTTGGTTCTAATTTCCATTTGTATATATTTTGGAAAATCCTTGAGAGTGTAAATTCTTCACAGTCTTCATGAGGATGTGAGACAGGCCTCAACTCTGACAATGTTCAAATCTAGGCTGAAAACAGCTCTTTTTACCCGAGCAGATGAAAACTGAAAATATTCTATCTGCACTCTTGCCTTTTACTGTGATTGATTAATTTTTATGTTGGTGTTTTAATGATTGATTTGATCTGTTTTCTTGTAATTTTATGCAACTGTGAATCACTTTGAATTGCCTTGTGCATGAATTGTGCTCTACAAATAAACTTGCCTTGCCTATAGTGACAGTGGGTGAAGTTTGTTCTTATTATAAGCAAAGGAAATCTAGGTATTACGATGTCATGTATGTATGTCTCTGTAAGAACAGAGTAATTAAGGACATTCCCATCAGAATTCATAAGACGTGAAATAGACCAAATACCTTTTTTCACCCAGTCATCATAATAGATAGATTTTCTTTTGAACAATATGCATTGATTTTTCCAAATGGGCATGTTGTGTGGAGTAAAATTATGAGTATAAGACATTTTCAAATTCAAGAGAACTAAAAGAGCTAATAGGAATTCAATGCTGCCACATTCTAAACATAATTTAGCTGGAATATGAAACCAAACATTATTAGGATTGTTTATAAAATTTTTCAACCATTGTAATTTTAGTGTTCCATTCATAGCTTCAAAATCAATTATGTTTAGGCCACCTTCAGCAATGGGATTAACGGCATCAATTTTTTCTAATGTAGTGATGTATATTTTTCCATGTAAAATTAAACATGTTTTTGTTTATTTTATTAAGTAGATGATCAGGGACAGCTAGAGAAAATGCAGGGTAAATACATCTTGATGAAGCTTAGCTTTAGGAAATTAAAATTCTACCAAAGATTGATAAATCGCTTTGTAACCAAGAATTTAAAATAGGTTGTGTTTTGGTTATATTGTTTTCAATGTTTAGGAGTTCCCTTCTTTTCCAATCTTTTGACAATACAATTCCCAAGTATCTTACTTCAGTTTTCACAGGGATTCCATGTAAATCTGAATTGGGGTGCTCATGAAGCACCATCAGCTCACATTTTTTAAGATTTAATTGTAACCCAGAAGCTCTGGAAAACGTCTCCACTCTCATGATTACTAGAGGAATTTAATCCACATTTTTTATAAAAATGGTCGTATCATCGGCTAACTGTGTGATAATTAGAGGCCTGCCCAGAAGATTTAATGGTTTCAAATCTGTACTGTTTTTGATATAAATCGATAACATTTCCACAACTAAAATAAAAATCAGAGGTGAGCACAGCGTCCTTGCTGTACCTCTCTCTGGAATCTTTTGGTTGTAAAGACACTAAACTGTTTATATCTGTATACAACATGTTACTCATGTCAATGAACTGAACTGAGTTTTCAAAATAAAAGGATGCTCAACCAGATCAAAAGCTTTATAGAAATCAAGGAATAAAATGAAACCTTGATCTTCGATTAAATAGTTGTAATCCAATAAATCCAAAACTAATCTAATGTTATTGTGTATTGATCTATCTTTAATAAAGCCTGACTGAGTTTCACTAACAATATCACTTATCCCAGCCTTTAATCTATTGGCTATTAGATTAGATTTTCAATATACCTTTTATCTTTTCCTGGCTTTGGTAAGAAAGTAATGGCCCCTTGCTTCATTGTTGTTGTGAGGTTATTATTCTCAATGCATTAATTGAAAACTGAAAATAACATTTTGTTTTATATCTTTCCAGAAAAATGTACAAAAATTGAATGTTAAACCATCTTGATCAGGGGCTTTTCCCAAAGCCATACGCTCAATAGCAGCATCACAGAACAATTTAAAACCCCGTTCAACTTGAGCAATATTGTGTCTTATATTCTCGAGAAAATGTTCAGAACTTTCAGAAATGTAATTGGATGAGTATAAATAAGTCTTTTCAGCTATTATATTTGCTTAGTGACATTCTTTGTCATTAATCATTAATACACCCAACATACTCTGTTCCTGTCTTTTCTTTAAATGGTAGAAATAAGATGTATTTTTTGCCCCTTGTTCTATCCTCTTTGCCCTGGCCCTTACATAAGCACCCTGTGCCCTTTGAGTGAATAATTCATCAAGGTTGGATTGCAAATTTGAAAAAGTAGCCTTTTCTTCTTCTGTTCATTCTTCTTACACAACATGTTAATATCTTGTACTAGTGTATATTCTTTTTCCCTTAGGCGTTGGCTTCTGATTTTGCCCTGTTTAATGGAAATACTTCTCACTTTAAACAGTTTACAATATAATAGTATTTAGTTCTGTATTCAATTTCAATTTCCTTTAAAGTATTTCTTACTTCATTGACAAACTCTTCCACCAATAATAAATCTGAATTAAATTTCCAATAGCTCTTATAGCGGTTGATATTAACATTTGGTTTGAGAATTATTCCAATTAAACAATGGTCAGTTAAAGGGGCTGCAGCTATTTCAACCTTAGTGGTTAATTCCAGTATTTCAGGGGATAATAACCAATAATCGATCCTTGATTTAGCACCACCATTAGGTTTTATTCATGTATATTGACATTCATTGGGATTTTTTTTTGTCTCCAGATATCAGTGAGAGAGTGAGTATCTGTAAAAACCTGAAGAACTGTGTTATACTGGTGGTCATTATACAATGACAGGGATCTGTCTAACCATTCATCCGGTGCAATGTTAAAATCCCCTCCAAACATTGTAAAGCTAATATTATAAGAAAGTTTTAAATCTGCGATTATGTCTGACATATCTTTAAACAGACTTTTGTTCTGATTTAAATTGTTATACCCGTTTATCTTTGCAACAAGACATAATGAACCCTCCAAGTTAGCAACAATTACAACCCATCTTTGTCAGTTTTGTAAGTTATTACTTCTCCAGGAAATCGTTGAAAACATATAGCCACACCTCCAGATCGATTTGTCCCATGTGAAAAATAAATCTTCTCTCTGGTTCTTCCAAAAAGTCTCATCCTCTTCACAGGAGGGTGTCTCTTGTAAGAAAACAGCATGAGCTTTAAAAGCTTTGCAGAAAAGGAAAGTAGCCTTGCATTTTACATTGCCTTTCAGACCTCTTGCATTTAAATTAATAAAAGATAGTTCAGATCTTAAATTAAACATAAAAAGGGTTTAAATAAAATAAACTTACCCCAACCGAGGTAAGAGAGCAGTTCAGTTTTAGAAATAATACATGTAATTTGTGTACCCTTAAACTGTGAACATCAAAACAGTTCCTGTTTGGAACTGTTGGTGATTAGATCCGTTTACCGTTTATGTATCCGTAAGGGCCATGAATGTCCTTTTTCCTGCTTTTCTTGCCTCGTCGATCCTCGGCCACAGCACCTCTCTTGCTCGTAACTGCTTCCGACAAATCTTCAGTGAAGAAAACTCTGGCTTCCTTTTCACAAACCGACACAGTGAACCACATCCGTTCTCCCCGCTATGCACGGTGCCACTTTCTTCAGTAGGTCGGTGACATCTTCGCGTATGTTTTTGTTCATCTTTTCTTTCATTCCCTTGATTCTTAAATTCCAGCAAGTTCAGCTTCAAACTGTTCTTAAGTCGACTGGCCAGATTCCGCAGTCTCCTCCCAGAAGGCATTACCTTGAAGAGACTGTGTGATGGGTGAGACGGGTGGAGTACATGTCCTTAATGGTGGGCGGGTGGGCTCCACAGATCCTCTGCGCTGGAGGCTCCTTCGGCAGGAGGCAGTGCTGGCGCCGTGCCACACAGTGATGGAGCTGGTCAGGGTGCTCTCTATAGTCCCTCTGTAGAAGAACCACACAGTGATGGAGCTGGTCAGGATGCTCTCTATAGTCCCTCTGTAGAAGAACCACACAGTGATGGAGCTGGTCAGGATGCTCTCTATAGTCCCTCTGTAGAAGAACCACACAGTGATGGAGCTGGTCAGGATGCTCTCTATAGTCCCTCTGTAGAAGAACCACACAGTGATGGAGCTGGTCAGGATGCTCTCTATAGTCCCTCTGTAGAAGTACCACACAGTGATGGAGCTGGTCAGGATGCTCTCTATAGTCCCTCTGTAGAAGAACCACACAGTGATGGAGCTGGTCAGGATGCTCTCTATAGTCCCTCTGTAGAAGAACCACACAGTGATGGAGCTGGTCAGGATGCTCTCTATAGTCCCTCTGTAGAAGAACCACACAGTGATGGAGCTGGTCAGGATGCTCTCTATAGTCCCTCTGTAGAAGAACCACACAGTGATGGAGCTGGTCAGGATGCTCTCTATAGTCCCTCTGTAGAAGTACCACACAGTGATGGAGCTGGTCAGGATGCTCTCTATAGTCCCTCTGTAGAAGTACCACACAGTGATGGAGCTGGTCAGGATGCTCTCTATAGTCCCTCTGTAGAAGAACCACACAGTGATGGAGCTGGTTAGGATGCTCTCTATAGTCCCTCTGTAGAAGAGCCACACAGTGATGGAGCTGGTTAGGATGCTCTCTATAGTCCCTCTGGAGAAGTTGCACATAACGAAGGCTGGGACACATCTCTGTGATGTGCACACTAGGGATGAGAATCTTGGTCCTCTGTCTGATACAATTCGCATCTCAGTACACCTGCCATGATCCGATTCATTTAAGATACACCTGGTGACACCAGAGATGCGATTCGAATCATCACCATAACCACGATGCATCTCGATCCACAAATCTGTAACCACCACCAGCCCGATACGATTCGATTTAGTTCAGTTTATTTATGTGAGCAACAGATACATACAGGTAATGTATACATACAGTGCCTTGCGAAAGTACTAATGGTGTATTAGTACTTTTTGTCATGTTTTTATTTTTTACTGAAAGTTCACACACAAGTAACAGACAACTATTAAGTGAAAGCAAAATGTTACATGATTCTGTTATTTTTCAAAAAATAGAAACGTCGGGTGTGCATAAGTATTCAACCCCCTTTTGCTGCAATAACAGCAGCAGGTCTTCTGGGGTTTGACTCTACAAGGTTTGCACATGTAGAGACTGACATTTTAGCCCATTCCTCTTTACAAAACAACTCAAGCTCTGTCACATTAGAAGGAGAGCGTTTGTGAACAGCAGTTTTCAGGTCTTTCCACAGATTTTCAATAGGATTTAGGTCAGGACTTTGACTGGGCCAGTCTAACACATTCATATGTTTGTTTTTAAACCATTCCATTGTAGATTTAGCTTTGTGTTTAGGGTCATTGTCCTGCTGGAAGGTGAATCTCCGCCCCAGCCTCAATTCTCTTGCCGACTCCAGCAGGTTTTCCTCCAAAATGTCTCTGTATTTGGCTCCATCCATCTTCCCAACTATAGGGTTAGGGTTAGGGTTACTTCCCCATAGCATGATGCTCCCCCCACCATATGTGACCCTGGGGATGGTGCACTCAGGACGATGAGCAATGTTAGGTTTGCTCCATACATAACGTTTTGCATTTGGGCCAAAAAGTTCCATTTTTGTCTCATCTGACCAAAGCACCTTCTTCCACATGGGAGCTGTGTAGACTTCTAGCAAACTTCAAACGGGATTTCTTATGGCCTCCTTTCAATAATGGCTTTCTTCTTGCCACTCGTCCATGAAGGCCAGATTTGTGTAGAGTACGACTTACAGTTGTCCCATGTACAGATTCCCCCAGCTCAGCGGCAGGACGTCCCAGCTCCTCCAGAGTTATCTTGGGGCACTTGGTTACATTTCTGACCAGTGCTCTCCTTGTTCGGTCTGTTAGTTTAGGTGGACGCCCGTGTCTTGGTAAGTTCGCAGTGGTGCTATACTCTTTCCATTTCTGAATGATGGATTGAACAGTGCTCCGTGAGATGTTCAAATCTTGTGAAATATTTGTATAACTTAACGCTGCTTTAAACTTCTCCACAGCTTTATCCCTGACCTCTCTGGTGAGCTCCTTGGCCTTCATGATGTTGCTTAGTGACCAATACACTCTGACCATAGCTCTGAGGCCCTCACAGAACAGCTGGAATTATACTGAGAGTAGATTACACACAGGTGGCCTCTATTTAATGGTTAGGGCAAGGTGTGAACTTTCTGCAGTCATTAGGAATGTTATAAAGGCAATTTAATGCACTCAGAAAATGCTGTATGAATACTTATGCACACCCCACTTTTCACTTTTCTATTTTTTGAAAAATAACAGAATCATGTATCATTTTACTTTCACTTCCCAGTCGTCTGTTACTTGTGTGTGAACTTTCAGTAAAAAAATCTAAAAATGTTCGTATAATATATACGAACATTCTCTGTGGTCCTGAGCTCCTCCTCAGGTCGTTCCAGAGGTGAGGGCCATAATATTGGAAAGACGCCTCGCCGTGAGTCTTTCTGTTGACTTTAGGAATAACTAGGAGACCCCTGCCGGAGGAGCGAAGGGGCCGTGAAGGTTCATAAGGTAAAAGCAGTTCTGAAAGATAAGAAGGACCAAGACCATTAGGACATTTAAAAACCATTACAAGAACTTTAAAATCGATCCTGAAACACACGGGGAGCCAATGCAGCGACTCTAAAACCGGTGTAATGTGGTCCCGCCTCCTGGTCTTCGTCAGGACACGAGCTGCTGAATTTTGTAAAAGTTGTAAACCTGAGATACTCTTTTTGGGAAGACCAGAAAGCAGGGCATTACAGTAGTCGATACGACTGGTGATAAAAGCATGCATTAGCGTCTCCGTGTTGGCCCGAGAGAGAATGGGGCGGACTCTGGCTATGTTCTTTAAATGGTAAAAACCTATCTTTGTGATATTCTTAATGTGTGGAATTAAAGTCAGCTCAGAGTCAAAAATCACACCCAGGTTCTTCACCTGTGAGGAAGGATTAAAAGACAATGACTGTAGTTTGGGTAAAAGTTTCTCTCTCTGGGCCTCAGGACCGATGACTAAAACTTCAGTTTTGTCCTGGTTAAGCTGGACAAAGTTTTCTGCCATCCAGGATTTTGTGGAAATATACGTCTTCTTGTTTATGTATTTTGAAAATAATATAATATGTTCTTTAGCTTAACGTGAAATAATAGTCTGTTTACAATGTCATGTGACCTGCTGCTGGCCTGAGTGACCATGCAACTAAGCCAGATAATTGCAGTTGTATACTTGTTGTTACAGTTGTATACATGTCGTCTGTTTAAAGACATCTATTTGGTGTCCTGGTAAAATGCTTTGTTGTAGCACAGCCTCTGTGGTATATAAGCTGGGTGTTCTGTGAATTCTGCAGACTCTCTGCGACTGTCGTCACACTGTCCTCTTGTGTTAATAAAGGCTCTAAGACCTACTTCACTCTTTAGTATTTTTGTTATAGCTATAACATCCACAATTAGATACCTAAAATGCAGTTAAAAAGTGCATCCATTGGCCTGGTGTCCTCAGGAGACATGGAAATGTACAACTGTGTATCATCAGCGTAACAATGAAAGTTGACTCCATGTCTCCTGATGACATCACCAAGAGGGAGCATATACAGATTAAAAAGCACTGGGCCTAAAATCGAACCCTGGGGCACACCACATGTAATGTTATGGACCTTAGAGGAGCAGGTATCCACACTTACCATGAATGTCCTGTCTGTGAGGTAGGATGTAAACCATTTGTGGACAGCACCAGAGAGGCCGATGTGTTTTAAACGAGTTAAAAGAATAGTATGGTCGACTGTATCAAAGGCAGCGCTCAGATCCAGTAGAACCAACACTGTGACCTTCTGTGAGCCGTCTCGGTGCTGTGGTTTACCCTAAAGCCAGACTTGAATTTCTCAAGGACGTTATGTGCATTTATAAAGTCGCTAAGTTGGGTAAAAACAGGTTTTTCTAAGATTTAGCAAAAAAATGGTAAGTTGGATACCGGTCTAAAGTTGTTAAAATCATTACGGTCCAAATTGCTCTTCTTCAGCAGAGGCCTCACCACCGCCCCTTTAAAGGCAGCAGGGAAGACCCCCGTCTGAAGAGAGCAATTCGTCATGTTTAAAAGCTCGTCTTTAAAAGATCCATAGAAAGTTTTAAAAAACGGGGTTGGGACCGGGTCTAAAGGACATGTGGTGGGCCTCACTCAGGAGAAAACTTTATCAAGCATCTCAGCATTAACCTGGACAAAACTGTGCAGTGTTTCCTCTGGAACAAGTAGACAACCAGATGCATTTAGAACCGTGTTATTTTGAGTAGATAAAATATTACATCTGATAGTGTCGATCTTTCCCCTGGTCTGCAAACGCCTCGCAAAGGGAGTCACTTGGAGTAAAGTTGGTCTTGTTAAAATCAGGATTGATTAGATGTTCTATTGTAGAGAACAGTACCTTGGGATTGTTTTTTATTATTGTTGATAATTTTTTAGAAGTAATTGTTTCTTGTGTTTTTTACTGTGTTATTGTAAGTTGTTTGTTGTTCATGGAATATTATTTATGGTCATTTAAATTTTTCTCCATTTTCACGCTGCATTGTCTTTTGAGTTGTTTGATTTCCTCATTCCTCCTTTGGAGAATTGGTTTTGTGGGGAGTTTCTTGAATTTTAAAGGAGCGATAGAATCAAGCGCTGACTTGAGTTTGCTGTTAAAATTTTCAATAATAAAATCACAGGGGGCAGGTAGAACAATAGGAGAATATTTCTCTAAAACATCAATAACATTTGCAGCCACTTCAGGGGTGAGATGACGTTTCCTCACAGCTCTTACCGAGGTCTCCCGCTGGGTTAAACTGGTGATATTAAAAAACACACAGTAATGGTCAGAGACAGAAGACACAGCTGTGGACAGGCCATACGTGATGACCAGGTCCAGACTGTGTCCTCTGTCGTGAGTTGGCTGCGTGACGTGTTGGGTAAAATCCATATAATTAAGAACATTTCAAAAATCCCTAGAAACCGGGTCTAAAAGATTATCTATGTGTAGATTAAAATCACCAGTTAAAAGAATCATATTAAAAGAGCTATGTAAAAGTGATAACATTCCTTAACAAAAAGAGGGCATTTTTTGGGGGGTCTGTAAATAGTGACACATAAAATGGGGGGATTACTAAAACAACTGCATGGTGCTCAAAAGTGGGGAATGGATCAAATAAAATGGGTTTGGTGGCAAGAGTGTTTGTACATATGGAAGCAGTACCACCTCCCCTTTTCCATTCCTTATTGAAAAGGTGCTGCTAAAATTAGGAGATTACCATGGAAATCCCCCATCTTTGCAGCTGTTAGCATACATTTCCATTGACTAACATTAGCTAAAAACAGTATAAAAAGTGGAGATAAAAGCCATGGAACAACTCCATGTGCTGCTGAGTTACTGCTGTTAAATGCATCTAACACACTCTGGTGTCCAAGTGTTTTAATGTGAACAATAACGCATGCATTTTAACTTTGAAAATCTCCATTAGTTTACATTTGCTGTTAATCCCATAATGCTTTGCAATATGGCATCACATTCCCAAACTCTCTATATATGGATGTGTTTTGTGGAAATATTTCTATACATATTTTTATCATACTAGGCTTTAGTGATTATATATAAAACTGTGTTGATGTAATCTGTGCTTTAAAGAGGGGGTATTATGCTTTTTTCAATCACATAGCACCAGTCTATAGCACACTACAATGATGACGTAACCTTCTGTTGGTCTGTATATGCAGTAAATTAAAATAACTGCCTTGAATAAAATTGCCCTCTCAAAATGGCTGTACTGAACGTCTTGAAATAGGCCTCTGTCTCTTTAAGAAGCTTTCCGACACGCCCCCTTCAGCACACTACTGTGGCATTTAAAGGAGCTATATCATGCTATTTTAGCCATTCCAAAGTAAAGTATAGGCATTTATATGATATATTGTACCTCTACCACTACGGAGCACTAATTTTTGTGATAAATATAAGTATTTTCTGGAGGTATTTTTCCAACCCGGAAGACAAAACGCTTGGATTCAGTTAACTCCGCCCCCTCTCGCCGCTCATACAACTTTAGCAATAGTAGAAATATATATATCACAGCAAAAAGTGAAGTTACTTCACGATGCAGTTATAAGGAGTTAACATGTGCAACACAGCTTCATGGCTAAATGGCTAACACACACGCTAACACACACACGCTAACACACACACGCTAACACACACACGCTAACATGCATTTTGATCGACTCACCACTCTGATGTTTCCATTATGGGACTTGCGTTGGTTATAAAAGTTAATCCACTTTGATTCTGGCCAAGGTTCATCAAGCGTCCATCAGCGACAGGCTCAGACAAACACTATTTTGACTGATAGTCGCTGAATCCCGGAGGGAAATTCCAACTTCTATGGCCTCTTCTTTGGGAAGGTTGAATAAAGTCCAGTCCTCGCAGCCAAACGCGGTTTTCTCCGTGACATTATCGTGAGGTAAGAAAAAAGAACAGGTGTCCAGACTCCAGAGTAGGTTAGAAAAAGCTCCCTCTTCACAACTTTCGGTGCAACATGACATGACCATCTGTTCAGACCGTTCGGACGCTCAGGGGGAGCGTTTGTTTTCGGTACAGGGGCAGCGCAGCGTCAGGCACTTCCTCTTTTTTTTTTTTTTTTTTTATTACGACAGAAATAATGAAAAAAGCTGTTTTACAAATGAAAATCAGGCCGTAAGGCATTAGATTACAGACGTCGAGCACTTCCGTTCCGCTGTGACGACACAACTGAACATGCCAGTGGTTTACCAGGAGAGGGCGGAGCAGCTGCTCAGAGCGCAGGATTCAGGAGGATTACTGAGAACTGCGTGAATGAAGCCAAAAACCACTCTGGGGGTGTTTTTGATAAGGAAATAGCATAACAACATGGTTAAAAGCTCCAAAAAGTCGATTTTGCATGATATAGGACCTTTAAACAACAACACTGTGCGGGGAGGGGGCTCTGCTGAGCTGAGGAGCAGTGGTTGGTGGCTCGGCTGGTGACGAAAGATCCAGAGGCGTCTCCAGGAGGTGGGGGCGTTCCTAGGAGGACTGAGGCATAGCTACACCTAAAATGGCCGCCGTCTAAGCTTTTACTGATTACTCAAAAATATGTGACTGAGCCAAGGCAACACTCCAGGCATGTGTTTAATGAGGGAACGACATAATAACATGCTATAAAGCTTGAAAAAGTCGATTTTACATAATACCCCCCCTTTAAGGGTCAATTGAATTGGGCGGACATTTTATTACTCCGTTGTTGTCTTTTCTGTTGGATCCACTGGGGGGCGGTGTGTTAGAAGGAGGGGTCAGATTGCGCAGAGGAAGTGCTGACAAGAACATTCCAAGAGCACTGATTGGTTTGACAAGGACACGCCTACTCCTTTGTGGTCTCTCTCTCCTCGCTGGCCGACCACCAAGAGAATGTAGCGCTCACCATTATGCTTTAGTTTGTAATAGGGAATACAATAGAACGAGTCTCCGTCTTTTGTCTATAGTAAAGAATACGCCGACAGTTCTCACAGTAAAGTGCAAATAACGGCACTAAAGCTAGCGTTTCCTGGTTAGCATTGTCCATTTCTTCAAGTATTTATGGACCGTTGAACCACCTTGCTCCTCTCTGTGTCTCTATCTTTATTTAATAGAACAATAGTTTAATAAATCCGATTTCACGTTTAACTTTGGGCCAGTAACCCTTTTTGTCTCTCCACTCTCTCTCTGCCCCTTCCCTCTCCCTGACTGGCTCCCTCTTAAACAGTCCTACCTAGCCATACCTATAATGGATGATATTGTACTTCGCGAATTTGAGTTAGTAAATCTTCACTTGTACCCTTTATTTTTCCTGTATTTCCCCCCGCTGTCCGCTTTGTCTTTTTCTGCTTTCCCTCCGCTCACTGTGAGCGTGATGATCATCTCCGCTTCAATCAAAGATGTCCCTTCAGAGCTTGTAGGTTTCAGATTGTATGCGCCTCTGAGTTCTTTGCTATGGCTGAGATTGTGGGATGTAAAAATTGGAGTTCAGATTTTCCAAGGAATCCAAAGTCAGTATTGGACGCTGCCAATGGATGAAGCATCTGCATTTGCCGACCGCACCATCCCAAATAAACCGTTCAATCTGGAAACAGACCAGATTATCGACAACCATCAAGGAGAAGCCTCTCCTCTCATGACCTTTGAAGGAACCATCGTTACCAGCCTCCTTGGTTGGTGGTTTCTCACTTCACATCGCTTTTCTTTTTAAACTACCGTGCCGCCCAAACTCTTTTTGGGCGGCACGGTAGCACAGCGGTTAGCGCTCGTGCTTCACAGCTAGAAGGTCCGGGTTCGATTCCCACCTGGACGGGGCCTTTCTGTGTGGAGTTTGCATGTTCTCCCCGTGTCTGCGTAGGTTTCCTCCGGGTACTCCGGTTTCCCCTACCACTAAAAACATGTACAATAGGCCCAGGGACTGCAGGTGGAAATTAGCACAAGTGCTATAACCTGGTACAATGCATCTCTCCTTTCTGAGGCTAATGTAGATTGTACACTGTCCCTGTTCAAAAAAATAAAAAAAATAAAATAAATACCAACTGAGAGCCCACACAGATATTTAGGATTTAGTTGGGCATTTGACCAACCGTTTCTGACTCGTCTCAACACATTTTGTCGTTTTCTTTTTCAGATTAATTTAATTGCCAGTGGGGTAAGAAAATTGTTTTTGTCCCATTAGCAGTTTTAATTTCTCATTTCAAGCGAGATTACCTCAGAACCAGTGAGAAATGTCCTCAAACTAGCAAAGTAAACTTGGTCCAATCCAGAAAAAAGTCTAAATGAGTGAAAACTGCTCAAAACATGGTTAATATTCTCAATTCAGGTCATCTAAACCAACGCTTGATAAAGGATCGGGGACGTTTACATCTGCTTGTTTATTTATCTTGTTTATTTGGACAGCACAGTTAATGAACATACATGTGTCTCATGCATGTAAACACGCCTCACCGGATCGTAGCCATGAACTAATTTGCATCCATTGTCTCCTACTCATACTCTAAAACACACGCTCATTCATCCTGGCCTAATGTACATGTTTTCTGGAGGAAACCTACAGACATGAGGAGAACTCCACACAGGAAGGCCGTGTCCGGGGATCAAATCTGGGAGCTTCTAGCTGTGAAGCACTAACGCTAACTGCTGCGCCACCGGGCTGCTGACTGTTTTTTTCATTCGAATACAGGCACGCAAGGTTGTAGGATTAAAATTCTTACACACTTGCTGTGGTAGTATTCAGTAGCTACAGTCAGGGTTCGAAATTAACTTTTTTGATCACAGCTCCACCTCCGTGAGCTGCTGGAGCCTCACGCTGAGAGAGAGTTACAGACTCCAGACATAACTGAAGTTATTACTGAAGCCAGGACTCCTGTACGTTTGTAATGCGCTCATACACATGAGAGGAACAGGCCGACATCCGCGCGTCATCGCATTGTTTTCACTCCACAAACCCAGCGTAACTTTATCTAATCATAAAACCGAACATATGAAGCGGATCTCTCTCAAATAAGAAGTGGCTGAAAGCTATGGATGCGCTGACTACATTTATGGAGTAGTTTAAGTTTATAGAGATCTTGATTTTGTGTAAATAGCAGGTTCATTCCTGCAGAGTTCTCCTTTCTCCCTCTCTCCCCGATCCCATTCTCTTTACTCGTTTACTCTTTGCCTTTCTCTATTTTTCTTGAATGTAGCAGAAAGCGGTGCACGGTGAGCTTGATAAACATGCAACATGCAAAAAATAAATAAATAAATAAAACGGCTCGCGGGTGAGGCTCGGCTCTCATCGTTCACTTAAAAGAGCCGGCTCTTTGTACCGACTCGTTCGCGACCGACCCATCACTAGCTCAGGCGAAACTGGCTGCTAGGTTTTTATCAGTACCCGCCAAAATGATTTTTAACCCGCATTTGGCGGGTTGGCGGGTGTTAATTTCGAACCCTGGCTACAGTCCTTCATTTCCAAAATACATACAGTATTAAGTCACTTTGTGCATACGCAGCTAGTCTCAAAAAGTGCGAAACATCACTGTAAATGAGCAGAAGTGTGCGTGACAGGGACTCACAGTCTAAAAGCATCGTACTGTATCATATCGGTCAAAAAACCAACACGGCGCCATTGTGGAGGGTGCCAAAAGCTCCCATCCCGAAAATGCTTTCCTCACGTCTCCATCTCTTCCTAAACAGTAGTGCTGCACGGGTCAGCGTCATGTCTGCCCCCGACCGAGCGACCCGATGAAAATCAAACAAGACCCAGAAAAATGAGTCTCAATCGGCCAACCCGACACAAATCCGCACATATCAGGAAACAGGGAGCAAAGGAGCAGAATCTATTTGAGTAACGTCACTTTGAAATAGTTTTACTCAAGTAGAAGTAAAAAGTAGTGACGCAAACATCACTCAAGTAAAAGTACTTGAGTTAATGTTACTTGAGTACTGAGATTACGGAGTAACTGTTTGGGAAAAAAAGTCTGATCTATTTTCAATTAGGCCATACACTCATGGTGAAATGGTGGTATTTACAAAGAAAGTTCAAAGAAAAAAGAAAATAGAGAAAAACTGCACGAGACAAGCTACATCTATTTCATAGATCGAAATGAGATCACTTGGACCAACAGGAAGTAAAACTACTCAATATTATGTTGTAGCCGTTGTTTTAGACCAATTTTGCATTTTCTAACCAACAAAATGGAAGAAAGTGATAAAGATGCGTTGGTTTATTTGGTAAGGGCATGTTAATGAACGGTCTCATGCATGTAAACATGTCTCACCGGATTGTAGCCATGGGCTAATTATTGTTCTTTTGTTAGCTGAGCTGAGCTCAGATTTAATCTCCCGTCACTTTACTCAAATCTCCTTTGGGGGAAACCGACAGGGCACACCCAGTCCAAGGAGATGGCACCTCAGCTAACAAAAGAACAATAGGCAATAGGACAGATACTGGGCAGTGATCATCTATGAATAGGACAGGCCTGACCGATACTGAGATGAGCAGGACGTTAGAGACGCTCTACTACGGTTGTTTACCCACAGGTAAGAGTAGCTGTGATTAGAGGGGAGGAGCCGGGCCAACCCTAACTCCTCCCTGTTGGTCTATATAGCGCCTCTAGAAAGAACTAATACACCTTGAACTTTTGCACATTTTGTCATGTTTACAACCATAAACATAAAGATTTTATTTTGATTTTTTTACTGAAAGTTCACACACAAGTAGCAGACAACTGTGAAGTGAAAGCAAAATGATAGTGATAGCATACATCCGAAGATGCTTCTCCTTCAGTCATCTGGTAATGACTGGAGCTGTTAGCCAGGGGGTTGTGTCATCAGATGGTTTCCAACAATCATTGAGTGTTTCGACCCTGAACCACAACACTCTCCTGTGGGTGGGTCAGCAGTGGTGGCCAGCCACTACTCACTCCCCCCTGACTGCCAGCTCATCTCCTCCCTCCTACTCCAAATACAAAGGGAGGCTCTCTCTGCCGCCTCCCCCAGTCTTCATACATGATTCTGTTATTTTTCAAAAAATATAAAACCGAAAAGTGGGGCGTGCATAAGTATTCATACAGCATGACTTAATACTTTGTGGAACCCCCTTTTGCTGCAATAACAGCAGCAAGTCTTCTGGGGTTTGACTACAAGGTTTGCACATGTAGAGACTGACATTTGAGCCCATTCCTCTTTACAAAACAACTCAAGCTCTGTCACATTAGAAGGAGAGCGTTTGTGAACAGCAGTTTTCAGGTCTTTCCACAGATTTTCAATAGGATTTAGGTCAGGACTTTGACTGGGCCATTCTAACACATTAATATGTTTGTTTTTAAACCATTCCATTGTAGATGTAGCTTTGTGTTTAGGGTCATTGTCCTGCTGGAAGGTGAATCTCCGCCCCAGCCTCAATTCTCTTGCCGACTCCAGCAGGTTTTCCTCCAAAATGTCTCTGTATTTGGCTCCATCCATCTTCCCAAATATTCTTACAATCTTTCCAGTCCCCGCTGAGGAAAAGCAGCCCCATAGCATGATGCTCCCCCCACCATATTTGACGCTGGGGATGGTGCACTCAGGACGATGAGCAGTGTTAGGTTTGCTCCATACAGAACGTTTTGCATTTGAGCCAAAAAGTTCATTTTTTGTCTCTGACCAAAGCACCTTCTTCCACATGGAAGCTGTGTCCTCCATATGACTTCTAGCAAACTTCAAACGGGATTTCTGATGGCCTCCTTTCAATAATGGCTTTCTTCTTGCCACTTGTCCATGAAGGCCGGATTTGTGTAGAGTACGACTTATAGTTGTCCCATGTACAGATTCCCCCAGCTCAGCGGCAGGACGTCCCAGCTCCTCCAGAGTTACCTTGGGGCACTTGATTGCATTTCTGACCAGTGCTCTCCTTGTTCGGTCTGTTAGTTTAGGTGGACGGCCGTGTCTTGGTAAGTTCTCAGTAGTGCTATACTCTTTCCATTTCCCAATGATGGATTGAACAGTGCTCCGTGAGATGTTCAAATCTTGGGAAATCTTTGTATAACTTAACGCTGCTTTAAACTTCTCCACAGCTTTATCCCTGACCTCTCTGGTGAGCTCCTTGGCCTTCATGATGTTGCTTAGTGACCAATACACTCTGACCATAGCTCTGAGGCCCTCACAGAACAGCTGGAATTATACTGAGAGTAGATTACACACAGGTGGCCTCTATTTAATGGTTAGGGCAAGGTGTGAACTTTCTTCAGTCATTAGGAATGTTATAAAGGCAATTTAATGCACTCGGAAAATGCTGTATGAATACTTATGCACGCCCCACTTTTCACTGTTTTATTTTTTGAAAAATAACAGAATCATGAATCATTTTGCTTTCACTTCACAGTTGTCTGTTACTTGTGTGTGAACTTTCAGTAAGAAGAAGAAGATCTTTATTCATATAGCGCCTTTCACAGACATGACCACAAAGCGCTTTACATGAGAGCATTTTACATTCACTCCATACTCGGTGGTGGTAAGGTACGTTAGTAGCTTCAGTTTCCCCTGGGGGAGACTGACAGAAGCGCTGTCGCGACTGCACACATCTGCGCCGACGGTCCCTCTGACCACCTCCATACATTCACACACACACATCATTCAACCTGGCCTATAATCATACAGGCCTTCCCTGTCATGGGGATCACGTGTGCCTTAGCCAGAGCTTTCTGAAAATGTATAACATGTGGGGGTCAAGGCAACCACTCCACCCATTATGGCCGAGCAAAGTCACCGACTGCAATTTCGCTTGGTTTATCTCTTGCTAAAAGCAAACAATTGGCTCGCATATGACTCGCAGAACACGAGGCAGGAAAGCAACTCTGGAGAAACTAATGGAGTCGACTGCAGCTCCTTGCCCTGTGACTGCGGCCTTCTTGGAGGAAACGCTCACAAAATTCTTCGCCGAAGCAGAGAGAAAATCAGATGAAACATTTGACCGATTACAAAACCAACTGCGCTCCATACAGGACACATTGGTTGAACCAGCGGAGGACATAGAGAAACCAACGAGGGAACGATTCCCGAAATTATAGATGTAATTGCCCAGATGGAGCAAAAATGAGTTGAGCCACTCATTTTTGCTCCATCTGGGCAATTACATCTATAGAAGACCGGAGCAGACGCGACGATCTTCGCATAATGAACATTAAAGGGGGAGAGGAAAAAGGCAATATGTTGTCATACCTGACAGCAACATACCCAAATGGTTTCCAGACCTCGCAAGCAATCCTCCGGAGCTAATGTGTGCCCATCGCCTTGGTTTTTCTCGCAAGTCAACAATCCCGCGGACCACCATAGTGAAGTGCTTCCGCTTCACCGACAGAGACCGCATCCTGAATGAATCCCGGAAAACACCAGTGCTGGTCTCTGGTCAGCAAATCCGCCTGGCCCCCGACTACAGCGACACCACCGCGAAGAAGAGACGCCCCTGCTATCCAGTGATGCATCGAGCCCGAACCCTGGGATTCCAAGCTTTTCTGCTCTACCCGGCAGTCATCAAGCTCTTAGGTCAGGAGGATTAGGAGCAACACCTCTTCCACGAGCCATCAGCCACGGAGAATTTCCTCTCTGACTACGAGTTTTCGAAAAACCACGGAACTCCTCCGTGATCGGAACTTGGACCACCAAAATAAAAAAAATAATTTAAAAAAAGGTAAACACACTTAATCATTCGATACGACAGACACTATCTTCTCTGACTCTTCCTCATCTGACAATGAGGATATAAGCTTCACTCAGGAGACTGAACTTGAAATATTTTCATTCAAAGACAAAAAACAAACCAGCTAAGCGATGTGGATCCTGACATGCATTTTTTTCATAATATATGTCGTAACTGCAAGTATTATCAAGACAATCAAATTTCACTATTAGGCAAACCAGAAAACATGCCAATAGTTCATTTAAACTGTCGTAGTTTGTATGCTAATTTTGAACATATAAAAGACTATCTGAATGAACTTAGTTTAAATGCAGCTATTATTGCGAGAACAACAAAAAGAGAACATTGGAAACGGAAACTAAATATAAAAAAGAACAAACTAACAAGATTAATAAAAAATTGTAAAATAAATTACTATAGAAATATGATCCAGAGAATAACCGATCTACGAGTTCTAACTAGATCCGGAATGGAACTGTGGGACAACTTAAAGTCCAGGGTTCAACGCTTCCTAAAATATAAATGTAAAGAAATTAATAAAACTAAAAATGATAATTATAATAAATTAATTATTGAATACATTAATATAAAACAAAATTCTTCTAAAACAATAGAAAATGAAATTAAAATAAAAGAACTCAAATCACTAATTAAACAATGTAATCTTGAAATACTCTATAACCTTATTAAAAGTGCTAATATTGATCATAATGGGAGCATTGCTCAAGCTATAAAAAACAGTAAAAAACAAATCAAAGATAAATTTATCGCTGCTATATATGATGGAAATGGGACCACTATTTCCAGTGAGAATGAGAAAAGAGTTTATTCAAAAGCTCTGTGCTGAAGCTTATGAAAACATAACTCCTGACAGAGCAGATATTCAGTCCTTCCTGAGCACGGTGCCCACATACAGCCACCTAGACTTTACCCCTCTGACTGAAAAAATAACTAAAGATGAAGTGATACAAGCAATTAAAGAACTAAATAGTGGGAAATGTCCAGGCCTGGATGGACTTCCATCTGAATTTTATCAATCCTTTGTTAATGAATTAAGTGAACTTCTGACTGAAGTGTTTAATGAGGGGATGGTCCGTGGCTCTATGAGTGACCCTTTTTACCAGGGGGTTATGAATCTATTATATAAAAAAGGAAACAAATGTGATATAAATAACTATAGACACCTTACTATTATGAATACTGATTATAAAATCTTAGCAAAAATCATAACGAATGAACAAACGTGTGCAATAAAAGGTCGTGTAATGTGGGACAATATTTGCACTTTAAGAGAACTGCTCCATAAAGCGAAGGACGACCGAAACATGTACATTGTCGGTTTAGACCAAAAAAAAGCTTTTGAGTTTGTGACCAGACAATATTTATGGACAGTTTTGGAGAAATATGGGTTTCCACACAATTTTATTGATATGATTAAAGGTTTGTATTTTAAGTCTGTTATGTTTATAAATGTCAATGGTATTTTATCTGAATCAATCAATGTGAATCGTGGCGTAAAGCAAGGATGTCCGCTCAGTGCAGCGTTTATGTTTTAGCCATCAACCCACTCATCTCAGCGATTAATAACAATGTAAATATTACTGGCATCCCCATAGGTACAGCTCAGAACATCAAGGCTTTAGCTTATGCTGATGATGTCACCGTCCTCATCAAAAGTGAATTAAACCATCTAAACCTTGTCCTAAAAATGTATGAGGACGCCTCAGGTGCAGTTCTAAATCAGCACAAATCTGAAGCCGTTTGGATCAGCGACGAAAACAAAAAAGTTCCAATTAACATCCAAACTAAACAAGAAATTAAAGTTCTTGGTCTGAAAATTTGTAACGAAACCACTGAAAGGAACTGGGAACTAAAGCTTGAAGAAATTAAAGATGAACTGAAAAAATGGGAAAATAAAAAGCAAATTATAAATTAAAAATCAATATAATTAAAACATTTATTGTATCAAAACTGATGTTCCTTGCCACTGTTTTCCCACCTCAAAAAAAATGTATAGCTAAGATAAATAAACTGTGTGCCAATTATATCTGGGACACCACTTGAGAAGTCGCTAAACGCGACATTTTATTTAAAGCCACATCACTGGGGGGTCTGGGGGGTCTAGGGGCAGTGAATGTCGATGTAAAATTAACAATTGCCTTTATTAAAAACACTGCTCTGGCCATTGCCAGATGCGCCCCATGGGTGGGAGAACTCAAAATGTGGACCAAGAAAATAGGTTGGGCAAGACAAGGAATACCAATCTATAAATTAGCATATGGTGATTTTACTCAAAAATATAAGTTGGATTGGTGTGGGTTGACGGCAAAAATGTTGTACAGTGAAATGTCACACTTACTGTATGGAAATGTTGTTGTATATAAGAATATTAATGATGGAGATTCAAATCGTGTTTTAAAACATCTGAATGACAAAAAAATGGACGAATCCATCAGAGACTACTGTTGGCTCATGTCCATTAACACACTCTCCGTCAGAACTGTCGTTTCCTGGAGCTGTTATGTCACCAAAAAAAAAATGCCCGATGCCAAACTGCAATAATGACGAAACTCTGGACTTATTCACTGCATCCGCTCACAGGAAATATGGACTCATGTACAAAGGATTGGACTCAATTTTATCATTAATTACCGTTCAATCATTTATGGACTGCTTCAAGACAACTTCACACCCAAAAAAACACAACTCTTTCAACTTACAATTTCAATTGTTACAGTTAAAATATGGAAGACAAGGTCAAAATTAACTCTTAAACAAATCTTCATTGACAGTGCCACAGTTACCAAACAAATCATTACTGAACTCAAAAGAAGAAACTGGACACCCAACTTCACTTACCCTGGGACATTTTATCATTGTAATGTGAAGAGATAATATTTTTATACGATGTTTTGTTCCTTTGGCTATTTAGCAAACTAACCAAAAGTTTTCATTCAGTGCAGTATAAAGGTGTGGTTTCCCCAAAAAAGTCCTTTGTTTCAGGGAAGATTGAGACACAGCGACCCCCACCCAGTCCACTGGCCACATGGTCAATAAAGGGTTCAAATTACAAGGGAGACCAAGGTGGAGCTGAATGCACAGCTGTGGGAGCCAATGGGAACGATGAAAACATTACATGTGGTCTTAGACTCATAAATCTTGTAAACAATGGAATGTGTAAAAATACTGTGCTTCCCCAGGAAGAGTCAGTATGCCCATTGGGAACGGCTGCTGACAGACACATTTGATAGGGCACTGGGAAAGACAGAATTCTGTATTAAGATGACATGTTAGGGAATAAAACGTCTAAGTTGAACTCCTTGATTTGTCATCAATTCCTGGTATGTATTTTTATTAGTTTTACGTAAGAGTAGATTTTGACGGTTCTGAACTCCTTTTTCAGTTTGAATGCGCAGTGTTGTCAATTAAAGGTAATGTTTAAAATAGGGGAAAAGTAAACTCGTCGTAGTGATACTCTTTATTGTGTACAAGGACAACACAGGAAAACGGCTGTTTTTCTTCATTTGGTGACCGCGACGGGCTGAAGGGGGTGCTGAAGAGCCGTCAAACGGAGACGCGACGAGGTTCGGTCTTCGAGAAAAAAAAACCCACTTTTGCGGCAGGCATACCAGGTCCTTATCATTCCACATCATACAACAACAATTTCATGGACGTCCATCTAGAAAAGGTAAGACTGCTTTTGACCCCTACTATTGTGTGAGTCTCAAAGTACGTCTATTTGGCATATTTTTCCAAATTTTAGATTACTTTTTAACGGAGTTGTCTGTTGTGTGGTGTAATCTGTGAATTGATGGTGGAATTAAGGAAAGAAACGTTATAATTTGATATCTTAGATACCACAAAAAAAAAAGTGGGATAAATTGAAATTACGAGTAATTAACGGGCTGCGCGTTGGGGTTTTACCCCTGTAAAAGCTGAAATGCACGTAGGCAGAACCGCCCAAGGCCGTGGACGCACGGTCTGAAATAAAACGTTGAAATATAGTCGTTGACAGATTTGGGGTCTGTCTAAAATAAACGGTTGGAGGCCGTTAGGACGGGGATCCTATAAATTCTACATAGAAACAGGTTTGAGGCCTTTAGAACGGGGTTCTATAAATTCTAAAAAAAAATACGGGATTAAGTGGTATAAAAAAATTAATTAATAAAAAAAAAAAAAAAAAAAAAAACGAAAAAAAAAACCCATAGTGAATTCGGTGAATTTATGTTTGGTTTTTGGAAATCATAAACGGTATTAAGGTGAGTTGGAGTGGTGGTAAGTATAAACTTGTGTGACGTGACAAAGAAGGTAAGAAAATGCTGGAATTAATGGACTGTGAAGGTTGGGGGAAGGCAGTCACGGAGGCGTCGCCTCTCTTAACAAAGACCACGCGAAAAGACTTGAACAAGGCGATTTTGGCCTGTTTTCAAGGCTTTGAGCTGCTTCAGAGGGACCCCACGGTCCCACATTCACTGGAGTTTTTCTGCGGGGTTTTGACTGGTGCAGTGGAGTTCTGCACGAGGGAATTGCAGGACGAGGACAAATTAAAGGGGAGTAATGGACTCTCGAAGAGTGAGAAGAAACTGCTGAAACTCACGATCAGTAAGTATCAAAAACTGAGAAAACGCATCGACCCGGTCCTTGCACTTGCTTCAGCACAATGGTTGAAAGAGAGACAGGTTTTTTCCCCAACTCAAGGGGGAGGGGTTCAAAAGTCCCTCCCGAGAGGAGGGGCTCCCGCCGTGGAGCCGAAGGCCCCTGCTACAATCTCCCCCACTTCAGGGGGAGGGATTCAAGAGCCCCTCCCGAGCGGAGGAGCTCCCGCTTTGGCCCCACAGGCCCCTCCTCCGTATGACCAGAGCGGAGCGTGTGGGTCCTCTCTATACCCACAGTTAACCCTTCATGGACTGGTGGACGTGGACGTGGCGGCTTCAAACTTGTTATCAGCGGACGAGCATAAACATGTTAGGTCCTTGATAACACGCGCTTACACTGACTCCAAGACAATACCAAGGGATCCAGGCGGACAGTTGTGGGGGACAAAGGTGGTGGAACAAACAGAAAAATGCGCCAAGGAAACAATGCAAGCCCTTGAAGAATTGAAGACACACTCGCTGTCTCAGACACAGAAGGTGACTGAAGATCATCTAAAAGCGCAACAACAATTAATGGAAAGATTTAATGAAGAGACGGAAGCAAGAAAGGCTGAGGTTCACGAGCTGACTGAAAGGCTACAGGAACTCGCGCTTAAGGCCAACGTGGCCCAGCCGGCCCCAGTGGTGAAACAAAAGAAGAAAGTAACTGAAAAGATTAGTCTTTCCCAGTTCTCGGATGATAGCGAGGACGAAGGCCACTGTCGGGCCAATGTGGAGTCATACGAAATATCGGATGAATTAAGCGCACTTTACACCGAAAAAAGAGGCGCTTTGGAGCGCGTATTTGAACTTAAGAATAGAGACTATGAGGAGGATGAGGAGGAGGACTGGAAAGTGGAGCTGAAACAGGCAAAAAAGGTGGTAGCGGACCTACAGGTGAAAATTGAAAAAAAGACTAAGGAATTGGCCAAGCTCCCACAAGGAGCTACATATCGAGGTACTTATCCTCTTATTCAGACGGGACCCCCAGTAAATGCAGGGGGCCCGGTCCCAGTGGCCTATAAACCACTGAGTAGTATTGAATTACGACACCTTAGGGACACCTTACCCCCCCTACAAGAAGGGGGCAAAAAATGGTTTAGCACATTACAGCTACAGTGCGCCAACGCGCAGCTGGCGGTCGGCGATATTAAGGGCCTGGTGTCCGCGTGTGCAGCCCCTCACGCTGTAAGCCACCTACTGAGAACCGCGAACCTGCACAACGTGCAGGTCCATGAACCCTTTGATCCACTGGCGGAGAATTTCCTGACAGTAGTGGATCTTATGTATCCACCACCATCCCCCCAACCTCCCACATTCCCATCATTTGTACCGGGCACCTGCCCTACCCAATTTCTGGATAAATGTATCCAACTTTACATTGCATCCATGCATGTACACCCGTACAGACACCCACAGACAT
The DNA here is from genome assembly GCA_021464625.1 of Proterorhinus semilunaris. Taxonomy (NCBI): domain Eukaryota; kingdom Metazoa; phylum Chordata; class Actinopteri; order Gobiiformes; family Gobiidae; genus Proterorhinus; species Proterorhinus semilunaris. The sequence goes on from CM038346.1 coordinate 39,009,609, forward strand.
CCTGTCTGTTCCTTCAGAACGTGCTGGACGTTCTTCCAGAACCTATTAAGACCTGTCTGACCAATGTCCCAGGACTGACTTCAGACTCCCCTAACACATAAACTTAACAAGGTTCTGGACTGGGAGCAGACTGGTATGGATGGGGTAATGTACAGTTCCAGTACACAGGCATACAAGGTCGAGTTAGGTTTAGCGATAGACGAAACAATGGCTGAAGAAGAGATTCTTTCTCGGTCTCATGGCCGCGAGTTGACCGACCATGAAGGTGCGGAGGACATGTTAAAGCGCTTCTCAGAGGACTTGTGGGCGAGGGGCCCATCGGACATCGGTTATTGCACGAAAGTGGACCCGGTAACTTTGGATGTTGCCCCGGGGTCTCGTGTTTATGTCCCGCAAAGACCTTTTCGTAAGGACAAACAGCGGGAGGGCATTGAAACTGCCCTAACAGACTTATGGGAAGCTGGGGTATTAGAGCTTTCTGATTCTCCTTGGAATACTCCTTTAAACCCAGTGCCAAAGCCTGATGGCACTTTTAGACCTGCACATGACCTAAGAAAGGTAAATGAAGTCACAACCACACCTCTCTTGCCTGTTCCAGACCCTCACAAATGTCTCTCTATCCTGACTCCTGTGATGAAGTACTTTACAGTCATTGACCTGAAACATGCATTCTTCACCATTCCCTTGGCTAAGGAGTGTAGATATCAATTTGCATTTACATATGGTGGAGTGAAATTGCAGTACAAGGTCTTACCTCAAGGTCATCGGAACTCACCAGGAATCTTCAATAAAGTTTTGAAGGACTGTTTGTCCCCTATTGAAGTACTTCCCGGTGCTGTTGTGTCACAGTACGTTGATGATATTTTAATTGGCGCTGAAAGTGCCAAAGATTGTTTGGACGTGACGGCCGCTGTCCTGTCACGTCTCCTTGAATGTGGCTTTAAGGTCTCAAAGGAGAAGCTACAATGTTGCCGACCCCAAGTTCTCTTTTTGGGTAAGGTTATTTCGGCTGGTCATATTACCCCTAGTGCCACCCAGAGGCAGTCCATTCTTACGGCCGACCGTCCGGATACGGTACGGTCCCTTCTTTCCTTTTTAGGGTTGGCGAATTACTCCAGACACCATGTCTTGGACTACACAGGTAAGACTGCTCCCTTGCGAGAAATCATCCGCGCAGCTGGGGTTCGAGATCTTCGAGCCTCCCTGTCTTGGACGGAGGAGGCTGACAAAGCCTTTACTGACCTAAAGGCAGCTTTGGCTTCCTGTGCGGACCTTGCCATTCCTGATTACGGTAAGCCTTTTCATCTTGATACCACCATCACCAATTGCTCCGGACATGCGGTCTTGTGGCAGAAAGGAGCGAGTGGTCAGCGTAATATCATACTTTACGCATCCACCTTGTTGGACCCAATTGCCAAGAAGGCCACTGATTGTGCGCTGTTTGCTGATACATTGGCTTCCTTATTGAAGAAGGTGGCTCATGTAGTGATGGGTCATCCATTGGTGGTGTATACCTCTCACTCGGTGGTAGCTTATGTACAATCTAAAACCTTTGCCCTGACTCCTCAAAGACAATTGAGACTTGCAAGGGAACTGACTGCCCCAAATTTAACTTTTGCTGCCGATGACGCTCCTAACGTTTCGGCAGGGCTGACCCTTACTGGCTCCCCACATTGCTGTGAGTCTTTCTCTCAATCTCAGGTTCGGATTAGGTCTGACTTATCAGACCAACCTTTACCGGGCTCTCGTTTGCTTTTCACGGACGGACATTGTCACAGGCTCCCGGATGGGTCCCTGTCAGCTGGGGCTGCGGTTGTTGAACTTTCGCCACCGAACCACACTCGCACAGTTTCCAGCTGGGGCCCCTATGGTGGCTCCTCCGCCCAGTTTGCGGAGTTGATGGCGCTGAAATTGGCGTTGGAGGTTGCTTCGGGTCAGCGTGTCACGATTTACACCGACTCGGCTTATGTGTGTGGCCTAGTGTTGCGTGATTTGTCGTCTTGGAAAAGGAACGGCTTTTTGACCGCTAAGGGCACTCCTGTAGCCCATAAAGAACTTTGCGAAGAAGTAGCTGACAGTCTGTTGCTCCCTGCTGCTGTGGCGGTAGTGAAGGTTCCTGGTCATTCTAAGGCGGACACAATGACTGCCATTGGCAACAGGGCGGCGGATGTTGCGGCGAAAATGGCGGGTGATTATCATTTTGACTCTCCCGGTGAAGGGGAGTGTAATCCTTTGATGTTGGTAGGACTTCTTCAGGCTCCTTTGTTGGAGTCCTTGCAGCTGGTCTCGGATGTATGGGTCAGTATTTCTACAATTGACGGTCATGATGTTGCTCTGACTGACTCAGGTCATCTCTGGATGCCCATGGAAGTGTGGGATCGCTTGGGAACCTTGGTGGAGAACTTGCCGCCAGGCAGGGCGCACAGCCTTAAATTTCATTTAGACACCTTTTGGAAGCCCCACTTAACGCCTGTTGCTTTTCAGGGACTTCTGAGTGTCGACGAGTGCCGTTCTTATCATGATGAATACGGTGAGGACTTTTGGTCACGAAATCGCCTTGCTGACGCGTACGTTGATGGGGTCTATCGTGGCCCTAATGGCCTGCCATTCTTGACGCCATCAATGGAACAACGTGTTCTAGAGGAAATACATGGTTTGAATCACCTTGGTCCGAAGGGCATGGCCAGCATCTTGGAACAGTTCTACTACCATAAGATGCCTCTCTTTTTGTGTAAAGACTTTGTACGTGCGTGTCAGACATGTGGTGCCTTTAATCCTCACCCACACCACAAACGAGGTGCGGGTGCGGTGAAAACGGGACGCTACCCTGGTGATGTGATCCAGATTGATTTCACGGACATGATCGTGCCTCACCAAGGTAAGCGATTTCTGTTGGGTATTGTAGATACGTTCTCGGGATGGCCGGCGTTCTTCCCATGCAAAAGGGAAAGCTCAGCTGAGGTCATGGCTGTACTTCTGAAAGACTGGATCCCTCTCTTTGGGGTTCCCTCGGAGTTACACAGTGATTCCGGGACCCACTTCACGGCCCATGATGTTAAGACTCTCTGTGGTCTCTTGGGTGTTCACAAATCGTTCTCCTGTGTATATTACCCTAAAGGTAACGCTAAAGTGGAGAGAATGAATCGGTCACTGAAGAGTGTTCTTGCCAAAATGCTGCGAGACAACCCTAAAGCCACTTGGTTGTCCTCGCTCCCCGCTGCGTTACTTCACCTTAGGTCCACTGTGAATAACACGACTCATTTCACCCCATTTGAACTTGTGTTTGGCAGGGCCATGCCCGGGTGCCTGCCTAAGTCTAACTCAGCGACCTTGCCTGAAGTTACTAACATCTTCCAGTTCAGACCGTATTTTGAGGCTCTCAATACACTTTTGAAGGAACTAACACCCATTGTGGCGACTGACACCACTGTTTCTGATTACACAGCGGACTTACCATCGAGGGTCTACATTAAAAACCACACCAGGACCTGTTGGAACGCTCCCAGATACTTAGGACCTTTTGAAGTGACTCAAAGGACTGCCACCGCAGTTAAGGTTGAGGGGCGTGACAACTGGTACCACTGGTCACACTTGAAGCCCTGTTCTGAGAAAACTGGCTTACATTGGACTCATACGCATCCCAGACGGTTGACACATCCTGCTGAATATGATAGTGGGTCTAACAGCCCCACTGAAGGGGGTGGGGGACACCAACCCCAACCCAGACGATCACAAAGACATAAAAAAGACTAACAAATATGGACTTAAGGCCTGGGTTTTAAAACCAGGACCTTTAAGGTGTCCATACGGGGTGTGGGCCCTGACACTTGCTCTTTGCTTGCTCATCATACCAACAGTAATAAAAATAGATGATCCACATAGTTGTGAGGGACGGGTCAGAGGACACCCTATCAAAGAATTGAAATTGGCCCTCTACAAGGTATGCAAAGAAGTAGGTAAAACACCTGGAGAAAATCTGGTCATCTACTGCAACAATGCAGGTACAATGTTGGTGAAAATGAGAGAAGCAGTGTCGGACCAACACACCCTAGACTGGATCACCCATTGTACAGAAAAAATGATAAAAACATGGGAAAACAAAGAAGGAACAAATTATGCTGTTTTGAAACCTGTGATTTATGATGTATCTAACATGTCTGTTTCCACAGAGGGAGATGGATCTAGGAAGCGACGGTCTTTCGATACGGGGGGTCATAAGCCAGGAGAGAATAAATGGGTAAAATTAGCTAAGCACACGGCCATGATTACCAACTCAACCCCGCCCTGTTGGGTGTGCTCCCTCAGGCCCCATCATGCTGCAGAAGTGCCGTCCACTGTCCCAGTCCCGATTTCGGTAAGGGCCTCGGTGTGTCTATTGTGGCTCTACCATTGGTGGAGGTGGACTGATAGGGTCCTACCGGGGTGCGAGCCATACAAAAAGTATGCTAGTCCCTTACAATGGGTCTGGCCAGGGAATTGGACGACCGGAACCAATGACACCTTGAGGAAGGGGATACGGTTTGCTGGCGTGACACATTTTAGGAAGGAGCTAGTAGCGCCCCTCGGGTTTAAGCGGGAATGTGGGCAGGGGGACAGGTACTTGGGTAAAACATCGTGCTTAGATTACATAGGTGATGGGTTTTCTGTAAGAAACCAAACATGGGCCGAGAGAGTAGTGAAATTCCACAGTGACCTCGTAGAAAAAGCGAGATAAAACATAGAAGGCATCCGTTTTTCGGACAAACATGGCCGTTGAACCGAACCACTTGGGCTAGGGTAGTGGAAATGACTCCCCTAACCTACTCCGCGGTAGTATCAGTCCCACTGAGAGGGGGATTTCCCACCCCGGTCGGACACATCTGGCTATGCGGCGATAATAGTTATTTGACCCTGCCGCGGGGGTGGTGTGGGACCTGCACTCTGGCTCGTTTGAAGCCCTCATCTATTGTGGTGTCAGATGCACTAATGCAAGACGCCGTACGAGAATATAGACACCATAACCTACATAAGCACGGCATGAGAAAAAGGGACACCCTGAAGGTGGGAGATCGTACCCTCGGTCAATCATACGTACCTTTCTCTGATAACGGCGGACGTAAGCCCCTGTTCGGAGATGGGAAAGGATTTATCGCCACGCTGATCCCTATGATCGGTGTGGCGGCCTCCATGCAGCGTTTAAATGAGGTATGGTGGATCCTGGAGGACCTAACTGAGGTAATAGGCGACATCTTGGACCAAATGGAACGGAGTCCAGAACTTAAGGCAGTGGCTGTTGTGGCTATGCAAAATAGAGTGGCGTTAGACGCGCTGTACGCTGAACAGGGTGGTATGTGTACAGCAGTTGGCCTTGACCACTGCTGTACTTATATTCCCGACGACACTGGCAATTGGACAGCCATTAAAAATAAAGTAAAGGAACTCAAAGACTTCCTCGCGTCTCAAGAAGACCAGGGTCCTCAGTGGACCTGGCTAAATTGGTTGAATTCCGGTTCCTGGATCCATATCCTTCAAAAGGTGGGTATTCTTATAGGTGTAATACTCTTGTTTTGTTGTGTTTTGTTTTGTTGTGTTGTGCCTCTCATTCGCAGCATGGTCTCCAGGGCTCTGGGTTCCACTGGGGGCATCTACACCATGGGTGATGCGTCCCAGGGGGACACGGAGCTCAGGACAAGGGAAACGCAAGAAGGGGGTGGTCCCAGCCTGTACTTGGAAAGAGTACGGCAGGCTTTGAAATATGAATGGAACGACCCCCGACAAGGCTGTGATGGAGAATATTGTGGTGGAGATAATATCTAAACAACACTGTTCGGTGTTGTTGTGCTTGTTGTGTTTTGTGTTGCAGGAATGTTTATTTTTGTGTCAAACAGAGACGGTCCCAGGGGGACGTAAAAGGTGAAATGTACCGTTGACACGGAATAAAAACCAGCCAAGTTCCGCTTGGAAAGATTAGTAAGCGGAAGTTACACATGGGAAGAGAGAGATGATTTTGTAACCACTCAGCGGCTGGTTGAGTATGCCCTACATAAAGTGAACATGTTTATTTGGTGTTATAATATGTGAAATTGTACTGTGATTTTTGATACAGGCTGTACTTTTGTGAACTTGAAAATATTATGGTTTTGTTGACCTCCTTTTAGAGGTCAGAAAGGGGTCTGAAGAGATAATATTTTTATACGATGTTTTGTTCCTTTGGCTATTTAGCAAACTAACCAAAAGTTTTCATTCAGTGCAGTATAAAGGTGTGGTTTCCCCAAAAAAGTCCTTTGTTTCAGGGAAGATTGAGACACAGCGACCCCCACCCAGTCCACTGGCCACATGGTCAATAAAGGGTTCAAATTACAAGGGAGACCAAGGTGGAGCTGAATGCACAGCTGTGGGAGCCAATGGGAACGATGAAAACATTACATGTGGTCTTAGACTCATAAATCTTGTAAACAATGGAATGTGTAAAAATACTGTGCTTCCCCAGGAAGAGTCAGTATGCCCATTGGGAACGGCTGCTGACAGACACATTTGATAGGGCACTGGGAAAGACAGAATTCTGTATTAAGATGACATGTTAGGGAATAAAACGTCTAAGTTGAACTCCTTGATTTGTCATCAATTCCTGGTATGTATTTTTATTAGTTTTACGTAAGAGTAGATTTTGACGGTTCTGAACTCCTTTTTCAGTTTGAATGCGCAGTGTTGTCAATTAAAGGTAATGTTTAAAATAGGGGAAAAGTAAACTCGTCGTAGTGATACTCTTTATTGTGTACAAGGACAACACAGGAAAACGGCTGTTTTTCTTCAAATGTAATATTGAAATGTTAAATGTTAAATAATGTGTTGTGTTTCCAAATGTGTGTGTATAAATGTGTAAGTTGTTGACAAGCATTTAATAAAGTTTTGTAAAAAAAAAAAAAGGAAAGTCTGAAATCATGCAATGTCTAAAGACTCGAAAGGTACAAGTTCCCCAGACTACATGATTAATAATGATGAGAAAATTACAAACGAATGTAGTTAATGCGTTCAATTATTACTTTGTCACCATTGGGCCTCACCTGGCATCAAAAATAGCCACGAATGCACACTCCTTTTTCTCATGGCAACGAATGAAAATGAAATAATTAAAATAGTTCAAGCTTTCAAGAATAAAACATCTAATGATTGGAACGACTTTGACATGAATATGATTAACAAAGTAATACAAGTAAAACATATTAATGCCTTTAACACATATATGCAATCTCTCCCTTTCAACTGGTGAATTCCCTGACCTCATGAAGATTGCCAAGGTCATTCCAATGTATACAAGTGGGGATAATCATCAATTCACAAATTATAGACCGATCCCTATACTTCCTCAACTATCCAAGATTCTGGAAAAACCTTTTGCTGCCCGCCTGGACAGCTTTGTGAATAAACATAACTTACTCAGTGACTGTCAGTATGGGTTCAGAAACAACAGGTCAACTGCACAAGCATTAATTAGTCTAAGCGAAGAAGTCGCCAACAATATCGACAATAAGATGTATTCTTTGGGTATAATCATAGACCTCCAGAAAGCTTTTGACACTATAGATCAGGGGTGGCCAACCCGCGGCTCAGTCCCGGCGCCGGCTCAGTACGGAAGGGGGGGCGGCTGAAAACCATGGGGGGGGGGCGATGACGTGTAGTATGAGAAAACGTATGTAGCCCAACCGTTTTATATACGCCACATAGAAACGTGATAACAAGTTACAACAACACACTGCCACAAGAAAAGATCCCGGCTTTAACACAACGCTCATTCTAACCCGACCATTAAGAAACAGATGAAAACTTGAAGTAATACACAAGCCAGGTAACCCAGAGCAACATAAAAACAGACTCCACCGATCTAACATGTGATGTCCAACAGCGTATGACCAATAACCACATTGGTAACAAACACAAACCGTAGCATCAACAATACAGATAATAAAATAACCAGCTCTTACCTTCAGTAGAGTTGCAGTCTCCTCTTTCCTGATGAGTGGAACCTCCTTAACAGCATCTCCTTCCATTCATCTTTGAATTTCCGACTGAGGTCATTCTCAAATGCCAGCTGGATGAGATGGGCTTTCCGTCTATGCAACATGCTGCGTCTGTGCTCGGTAAATACGTTCTTCAACGTGGAGAATGAGTTTTCGCACATAGCAGTTGATGCCCCGAATGTTAGTGCGTGTTTGAACGCAGTCATTACCGCTGGCATGGCGCTCAGTACCATGTGTTCCTTTGCAAAAAGTCGACTCAAAGTCATTTTCTCCTCGTCCTGGCCTGTGCACCTGTTTTTCAGAAACTCCCGTGCAACTGTGAACTGTCCCTCAATCATTTCTGTGTTTGTTAAATCCAATAGTGGTTTCACTTTGTTTGCCTCCAGGAAATTCTCACTGACAGGGTCCAAAGCGTTCAAAGCTGTCATATATTTCTCATTACGCTCGCTGAAACGCGTAGCCATTTCACACAAAATAGAGTCGATTATGCCAAAAAAACAGCCGCTTGCACTCTTGTTGAAAGTCTGTTTCGCGCTGCCCAAGGTGTTCACTCACCACGTAGTCCTGAAGAGTCCTGGTGGTCTGCCGCGGTCGTTTTGGAGGAGCAGGTGCGCCATCACCTGCATCCCCACTGTCAGCCCACAGTTTCAGAAATTCTGCATCTGATCGTAAATCGCTTATGCAAGAGGATGCACTTTGAATGAGCCGGACTGCGGTCATGAGATGAGTTTCTTCGGCTTGCAGGATCCGATTGGCTGGGTCCATTAGCCCCAATATTTTGTACATCACAGAGGTAAGAAATTTGAAGCTCCGTTCTGTGACGGCCTTGTGAAGTCCAACAGCTTTAATGTTCACATCAGCACCTGCTCCTGTGGATCCCATTTCTTTCAGGAAGTCAGTGTGGTGTGTGACTTCAGCACCACAGACACCGTGTCAAGGTGTCCAGTCCATCGCTGTTCTAACAGCCTTTTAAGCTTTTCTCCTCTGTACTGTGCTGCTACAGTGGGCTTTTTAAAAAAATTATAAAGGGAATTACACACGTCAAAAAAATCCCCAACTGCACTCTCTGAGGAAATAGCATGAACGATCACCAGATGCAATTGGTGGTTGAAACAATGAATGTAAGGCACTTCTCTGTTTCACTTATTTTGAATAAGCTTCTGCATGCCTCCCTCTCTTCCAGACATGACGCTGGCTCCATCATAACACTGACTAAGAATTTTGTTTGCGTCAAGACCAGCATTTGACAGTTCATTGAGCACAACATTAGTGAGTGACTGGGCGTCACACTTGTCTGTTGTCTGCATTGATAACAGCCTCTCCTGCACTTTAAAGTCCTTGTCCACATAACGCACAGCTATAGATACATTTTCACTGCCTGTCGGGTCTTTAGTTCCATCCACCTTGAGTGTAAACCATGACTCGCCAACATCTTTAACAATTTGCTCTGTTACGATCGTGCTCATCAGTTCAATGATGTGATTTTGAATATCATGTGATGTGTAAGTTGCGTTTTTTGGAATTGTACTGAAGGCCTTTGCTAGCTCTTGGTTTTGCACCAGTGTATAATCAAACAGTGAGAGAAACAGTCCGCTGCCCGCTTCATCTCTGCTATTGACTGAATCCACGTCACCCCGCAGTGGCAGTTCGTTTGAGACGAGAAATTCAATTATGTCCACAATTGCAGACACATAAAGGCGGTTTCGTGCAAGTTGATCAGAGTTAACCATGGTTGAAATTTCACGACCTGTGTTGCATCGCAATTCGTTCTCTTTCCAGCTAGCCATGCATGCCAGGTGCTCTTTGCTGTTACTATGTCTGCTAAATCCCTTTGCCTTATCATTAGCATGCCTCCAATTAGTATATCCAGTTCTTGTGAAAACGGAGTCACTCCCTCCAAATTTCCTGCAGGGAAAACAAAAAACAGCGTCTGCTTGCTGCGAATATTCAAGCCAGTCTTTTTCATTGTGCCAATTAGCCGCAAACGACCGATTACAGTCATTATTATGCTGTTTTTTCTTTGGAAACTGCTGGAGACGAACTTGAACTGGCCTGTCAACTCTGAGGTCCTCGACCACCGCTGCTACGAGTGCGATCGCGGGCTCTCTGCTCCCGGTGAACCAAGCTCAGAGGCTGTGGGCGCTGGCGGGCAGTTCACTCTCCTCCATGGGCCGCTCCTCCTCCCAGTTTGGCCTCGGCAGGTGCTCCTCAGCTTCTCCGGTTCTTCTGTTGCTGCTGCCAGGCTCCAGGGACGCCGATGGTGTAGTTTGTCACTTTTTCAGCCATTTGCGAATATCCATTTTCTAACAGAAAATATAGCTACAGGCTACTCCTTTGGCGGGATGATGCACTGAGGTGCGTGATTGGTTCAAGGACCACGGGAAACTGTTCATTAGAGTCAGTGGAGTTTCTTCCGTGTTTTGCGTTGTTTTGAACACATTATAGACTGAAAACCATATATAAAAAAGTACAAAACAATATATAAAAAAATAAAAACACTACATTTTGACTGAGGGGCGGGACTGTCCGCGTGAGGGGGCGTCACCCCCTCACGCCTCCTCTTGACGCCGGGACTGCCGCGGCTCTCGGCCAATCAGAGTGCGGCTCTTTGCATGATTGGATATGTTTAATACAATGCGGCTCTTTGCAAAAGAATTGGTACATGTTGCCCATAAACTGTAACAGTCTTTAAGAATCTTGACCAAAAATCCAACCATAGTCCTACAGACCCTGTTTCCCATCTCTACACACATGAATGAAAGTCTGTCTCTCTCCTGTTCGAGGCGGCGTGTAAAAGGTTAGCCTGGAAAAATCCAGACTCACCGCTGTACCAGCCGGTGAGTCTGGTCACCCCTGCGTCGAATCCATTTCCCACAGCGGTAGATACGCAAGCAAACAGGAAGCGGAGTAAACCAATCAGCGAAGGGCGGGCGTCTGCTGTTGATGTGGTGTTATTAGCGGTTTTGCGTTAATATTTGCGCAGGATTATGAATAACGAAACTCACCTACTGTCCAATTGTTTTTTGGTCATTTACCGCCGACTGGAGACACGCTTTCTCTCTTTCGTGCATCGTTCGTAGATTGTTATTGAGGGACTTCCGCGTCCCGTGAGTGACGTTGCTCGCTAACAACACGTCACGGCAAATAAACCAATCTGATTGGACGTGAACGGATTAATTTTGCGGAAGCCGCGAACGAGGACGGGGTGACCAGACTGATCCCCCGCTGTATACAAACATACAGAGGGGAATCATTCTGGTCCCACCAGGCTAGTAAAAGGTGCCCGTGCAGCAGCCTCACTCAAAGCGGGATGTAGGTTAAACAACAGTCAGGCAGATCGTGGCACTGGGATCAGCTTCTGTGCATTTCAAGTTTCTGATTGGCCTACTCTTTATTTGATGAAAGTTGGCCTCATATTCACAGAAAAAGATCAACATTAGGAAATGGAAAAAAGCGGAGCTCTAATGAAGCATATGATGCGAAGCGCGACATCGTAACGCGGAAATACGCAGAGTCATTGACTTTTCTGTCACATGTTGTAACTGTAACAAATGCAACATAAAACAGAATCTCAGACGTCCTCCAGAGGCTCCTGATTAAAGTTTATGAACTTCTCTTTCTGCACAGTCCAGTCAGGACCAGGCTGCAGGCACTGAGCGCACAGGCCAGGGGTGAACCAGAGGAGGGGGCTCAGTGGGCAGGGCCCCACGCACCAGCATTGAAAAAAACAAAACAAGCAACAACAAAAACTATTCTAAATAATAATATTGTTAATAAATAGATCAAATGTTGTCCCAGTCAGAACAGAATAGCAGAAAATGTCTGTTTATTTAATATACATTTATTTCAATCTCGGTGAGGAGTAAAACTACCACAATTATTGAAAAAAAAAAAAAAAAAGGCCAGGCATAAAGTTATTGTTTATTATGATTAAATATAACAGTTTCATTACATTTAATCATATTAAACTACCGCACTCGGATTTCGGAATGGTCGGTGCCTTTGTGGCTCTTCACAGGTTCAAGGTTGAACATTTCGGCTCTTGGCCTCTGACCAGTTGGCCACCCCTGCTATAGATCATGAAATACACTTAAATAAACTAAATAATGACGGGATCAGAGGGATTGCCTACAATTGGTTAAAGTCATACTTGACTGAAATTCAAATTAATGAACATGTCTCAGGACGGTTCCTAAAATAAATAAGGATTTTATTCAAGACTTTACGGACTTTGTCACGAGGCTAACCCTGGATTATGAGAAAAAAGTTTTTGATAGTTGGAGACTTTAATATTCATGTCTGCTGCGAGTCTAAGCCACTCGCCAGGGAGTTTTTAAACCTGATCGACTCTTTTAATTTGACTCAGTCAGTCTCACGACCTACTCATGAGAAAGGCCACACGCTGGACCTTGTACTTTCCTTTGGACTCGATGTTGATATTGGTGACATTTGTGAAACACACTTTTCTGATCATTACGCGGTCTGTTTGGTGTTACGTTGCCCCCGTGCCAAGCTAAACCCTCCAGCTCTGCGCGTCTAAGGCGCAATGTAAATGCCCAGACTGCGTCTTTGTTCTCAGCTGCTCTTAGCGATTCTGAGCTCTTAACGCAAAATGATTCCCTTGACATTGGCCCGGACCGGTTGTTTTCGCACTTTGATGTGACTTGTACAGATATTTTGAATGCTGTGGCCCCATTTACGCATAAACGGGCAAAGCCTGTCACTGACCCATGGCTGAATGAAAATACCCGTAAGCTCAGGCGCGCTTGTAGACGCGCTGAAAGAAAATGGAAAAAGGACCGCCGTCATGTTTCCTTACAAATTCTGAAACAGTGCCTGAGAGACTTTCAAAAAGCAGTAAAATGTACTATTTTTCCAACCTTGTTCGAAATAACAGACATGAACCGCAGTTCCTTTTTAACACTCTTAATTCTCTTTTAAATCCATGTGAGCCAAATAGTGTTGTACCCTCTGATGAACTTTGGGAAGATTTTTTAAATTATATTAACAATATATTATATATTATATTAACTGCTGTCAGGCCCTCCCCTTCTATCAGTGCTTGTGATCCCGCTGTTGCTCCTGTTGCTCCTATGTGCTGTCCTGTGCTTGAGAAATTTGAGCAAGTGTCCACCTTGTGCCTGACTGAAATTGTGAAGCAACTGAGACTTTCCTCCTGTCCTATGGACACTATCCCACCTCATCTTGTGTATATTCAAATCCAGTCTTACCTTTATTTTAATGGGATTGGGGAGAAATTTCAGTCTGGTTTTAAACCTCAACACAGTACCGAAACTGCCCTTTTAAAGGTTTTTAATGATCTGCTTTTAGCTGTGGACAGTGGTAAATCTTCAGTTCTTGTTCTTCTCGACCTTACAGCTGCATTTGACACCGTTGATCACGAAATACTTCTATCCCGTCTGGAGTTGTGCGTGGGCATTAAGGGTACAGCCCTCCAGTGGGTCCGCTCGTACCTCACTGGCAGAACGTTCTCTGTGCACCTGGGAGAGTACTCGTCCACTGTGTCTCCCCTTAGCTGTGGGGTTCCGCAGGGATCAATTTTGGGTCCAATCCTCTTTGCTTTATATATGCTACCACTGGGCTCTATTTTCCAGAAGCATAACGTTTCCTATCACTGCTTTGCAGATGATATTTAAAAATATATTTGCCAATTACAGTCCACACCAGTAAAACGTCCTTGACAACCTTGACAAACTGCTTGAGTGATGTCCAGTCTTGGCTAAATATACATTTTCTGTCTTTGAACAAAACCAAAACAGAGATAGCCATATTTGGAAGTTGTAACCCCCTGTCAAACTTAAATACCGACAGTGTTGTTGGACCTCTTGTTTCCTTTATCCGCACTACTGTTAAAAATCTTGGAGTGACTTTTGATACTTGTTTTAAATTTGAAAAACACATTGAATCAGTTGTAAAAGCAAACTACTTCCAACTGAGACTCCTTGCGAAAATAAAGGCCTACTTGCCAGAATTTTTTTTGGAGAAAGCGATCCACGCCTTCATCACTTCAAGGTTGGATTATTGTAACTCCCTTTACACAGGGCTGGAACTGAAGTCTCTCCAGCGCCTGCAGGGAGTCCAAAACGCCGCAGCCCGCTTGCTGACTGGCACAAGAAAAAGGGAGCACATTACTCCCATTCTGTCCTCTTTACATTGGCTCCCAGTTCCTTTTCGAATAAAATTTAAAATTCTGCTGATTGTTTTTAAATGCCTTAATTTGCTGGCCCCTAAGTATTTGTCAGAGCTGCTGCAGCTCTACTGTCCTTCCAGAGCTCTGAGGTCTGCAGACCAGCTCCTTTTGTCTGTTCCTAAATCAAAGCGTGTGTCCAGAGGTGACCGAGCCTTCTCAGTGGCGGCCCCTAAACTTTGGAACAGCCTTCCCCTACATGTACGCTCGGCTCAGTCTGTAGAGGAGTTTAAATCCAAATTAAAAACTCACCTTTTTCTTTGGCCTTCGGTTCCCCCAAGGGTCAATATTAGGACCTAAATTGTTTTTGTTGTACATAAATGATCTGTTTGAAGTCTCAACAAAGTTAAAATGTATATTATTTGCGGACGACACAACAATTCTGTGTTCTGGCAAAGATCTACAGCTACTTGTCTCAGAGGTCACAACAGAATTAAACAAATTCAAAGAATGGTTTAATATAAAAAAATTATCGCTGAACATATTGAAAACAAAAATGATTTTATTTGGTAAACGGAATAGTGATGTTCAGATTCAAATTAATATTGACAATACTTGAATAGAACAAGTAAAGGAATATACATTTCTGGGTGTGATTTTCAGTCATAAGGTTAGCTGGAAACTTCATATAGATAACATTCGTGGGAAAATGGCGAAAAATGTGGCCATTATGGGCAAGTGTAGATTTTTTTTGGACCACAAAAGGCTCTCTTCACCCTGTACTGTTCCTTAATTCTACCGTACATAAACTATTGCTCAGAGGTCTGAGGAAATACCTTTACAGGTTTTATATAGACTCCAAAAGAAGGCTATTAGAATTGTTCATAATGTCAGATATAGGGACCATACAAATATTCTGTTCTTAAAATCCAACACCATGAAACTCGATGACCTTATAAAATATAATACTTTGTTACAGATATATAAAGCTGTAAACGATCAGCTCCCTAGCAATATACAACAAATGTTTGGTAAAAGAGAGGGAAGATACGATCTAAGGTACTCATAAACTGAAAGTACAATGTATTCATTCTAACCTAAAAAGTGATTGTATCACCCGGAGAGGTGTAAACCTGTACAATAATCTAGAGGAACCCTTAAAATGTGCTGATAGTCTACAGCAATTCAAAAGACAGTATAAGAGAAGTGTGTTTGAGAAATATGCTAAAGACATGTGACCTTGTTCTTATTATCTACAAGAAATGTTGTATTATTGTGAATCTGTTTAACCATATCATTGCTGATAGAACCAATGTCACCAACCTCTAATGTTTAAGTTGTTATGAATTAAAGGAACTTGAGAGAAATGAATAAGCAAAAACAACAACTATGCTGTAACAGCCTGTTTCCACTGGTCACTATTGAACAAAATAGAATGAGGGCCGGTGGGCCTATTTCTGCTCGCTTCTCATTTAGGCCCGTGGTTTTTGCTTCGTTCATGTACTTCAGAGTTGGCTGCATTTTCTCATAGTGATCGCTAGACTCCGGGTCATTCGTATTTCGTTCGGCGTCGTGTTCAACTGGTCGCTTTGCACTCTTATTCAGCACTGTACTGCATCGTCGTCGTCGTCCTCAAACGCCACCGCCAGGGGCTTTTGTTTTTGTTACTGACACGGGCACGAGTGGACTGGTTTTAACTTGGTTTTAGTATGTTTTATCTGCATGTTTTTAAGGTTGATTTTATGCATGTTTTTATACTAAGCTCGTTGCCCCGCCCCTTGTTAATCACTGCAAGTGGGCACACCTGTAGGAGGGCGATAAAGGAGGAAGCGGTTTGGGACACAGAGGGAGGACAGACAGAGAACACAGGGGGCACGAGCCTCGGAGATAGGCAGGCACGCACGGACGGACGACCTGGCCTGGCCTGGCCTGGCCTGGCCTGGCCTGGCCTGCCGTGCCCCCTCGATAGCAGTCAAGGATACGCAAAGGAGGACACACGGAAGAAAAAGGAGAGAGAGGACACAGCAGTGCCAGGGTGGAGGGCAGCACGGACTGGCGGGACCTGACGCACCGGGTCGGGTAGAGAGATGGCGGCGAGGGAGCGCACGTTGAGGCCAGGGATGTCCCCCGGACAGGAGCGGCGGGATCGAGCGCAGCAGCGACCAACTCTCCGGGCATGCGTTCCCCGAGGTGGACCCCTGCAGCACCTCCGTGGTAGGCTCCCGGAGCCGGCCGGACCCCCGCCTGGAGGCCGACCAGACCTGACCGTAGCACCTTAAAGCCCCCATGTGTTAGCCCCTTTTAACCCCATTTTAGTGCTCCTTTTACTAATGTTTTATTTTGACTTTTATATAGGCCTTTTAATGTTGTCCACTTTTAACCTTATATATTAAATTGTGTTTTTATCCTTTTAAACTGCTTTGTTTTATTGGCTACACCACACCATATACTCCAATCGAACTCGAACCTGTGACATTATTTTACCGTATTCATGCCGGTCACCTCGCTCTCGTTACTTTGTCGTGGCGCTCAGAGCCGGTTTTTCTCCACGCAACCACGCAAAGTGCGTAGGGCCCCCGCAGCCGCAAGGGCCCTGCATCTCAGTGGAACTACGGTGTTTCACTGATTACCCGATGCTTTGTTACAGGGACAGGCTCTCTTGACGCACTCGCTCATTCTCCGCCTACTTGCTGCATCTTAGTGTTCCATGTGGATGAGCGGGAGAGACCTACCGCCTTCTCCGTCACCTTCAGGGGCGAGTGCTTCTCCCCTTAGTGTCCCCGCTTGTCTGTCTGTCCCGGTGCTCGCCTCCCCTTCAGCGTGGGCCACGGCTGCATGTCTTGTGTCCCGGGCGCTGCTCAAGTTCCTCTGCTCGGACTTGGGGCTGCATCGCCACAAACACATTTAAACTCTTGTCATGTCTAGCGGAGTTTCAGGACAGTGATTCGGCAAATAGACGAGAGAGGGCCGTTCATGCGTTTTTTGTCAAGAGGAGTTGACTCCGCACGGTTCTCATGAGTACAGTAACTCTGGTTCTCAATGTGCGCAGTCTGAGGCCCTGTCCGTACGAAGTCAAGCCGAGGACCAAACGCAAAGATATTTTATCAATCCAGTGTATCGTCCATACGAGTCCGGCGTTTTGAGGGTCTGTAAACGAACATTTTCCAAACTAGGTCCCAGAGTGGAAAGATCTCAAAACTCTGTTTACGTGGCGCCGTTGCGACGTCTCCGCAACTTTTACTAAAACGATGACATCACAGCCCCAGAGTGGAGTCTGTTATCCATAATCTACTGACCTTAGAATGAGTTTTACTCATTGTGGAATTATTTATATACATATTTGTCATATTAGGTTTTAGTGATTATATATAAAACTGTGTTGATCTGTAAACTGCTTTGAGATACATTTCAAATGGCGGACATTTTAGTGCTTGTTGTATGTATGGTTGATCCACTGGGGGGCAGTGTGCTGTAAGGAGGAGTCAGATCGCGCAAGAGAAGTGATAAGACATTCCCAAGAGAGCTGATTGGTTGGGGGGAAGACACACCTACTATATATGGTCCTGCTTGAGAAGCGCTCCCTCCTTCTCCTCACTTCTCCCCCTGGGATCTGCTTGGTCAACATGGAGGTCAGCTGAACAGATGGACTGTTAGCTTGTAATAGGAAATAAAGTAATGAATTTGGATTATAATATACCGAGTCTCCATCCTTTCATCCAGCACTAAAGAATACGCTATTTTCAACATCATGGATCTATGATGGTTTTGCTCCTCTTTGCTCCACTGGAGTCCGTGAGCCACAGGTGATAAGTAGAAAAACACGCCAGAGTCAGTCTGTGTTTTTGGACTGACAGTCAAAGTGACAGGTTTGTCTGCTTTAGTCCCGTTACGTCTGAAGAATAAACTCGCCTCCTCGTCTCTTCTGTAAATCTTAATCCACTTGTTCTATTATCTGTGTTAGCGTTACAGCGCCACACACAGGCCTGGCAAAGACTTTGCCTGTACCAGGGGATCCTCTGTAGGAAAGTGTGTAACCCCCATACATGTGAGCCATGTTTCCAAATCGTCTGTCCAGATCCAAGCCACCAGGACGTATGGAAGAAATGCCACGAAGCTGCAGCCCATGCGGGCACAGAACGGACCCTCGCCCACATTAGGCACAATTACTTCTGGCCAGGCATGGAAAAGGAGGTACACAGCTTCCAAATGGGGTGTGTTGTTTGTAACCTCCAAAAAGACAGAACTGAGCCGAGGGCCCCACTGAAGCCGATAGAGGTATCGTACCCGCTGGAAGTTGTTACCTTAGATTTCCTCTTATTGCGTCGCCCCAATGATTTATACCAGAACATCTTGGTTATGACTGACATGTTCACGCGCTACTCTTGGGCTGTTGCCACTCGTGATCAGATTGCAAAAACTACTGTCCGTGCAATTTGGTTTAACATAATTCAGCCATTCTGCTGCCCATCACACTTTCATTCTGACCAGATTCCTAGAGCTAGCAAATGGCACTTGGGAAACAACATTCAGATGAGAGAGGGAAGGATCTAAAGGAAGACCATGGCTGAAAATGGAGGAACTGGCATAGGGTGAATGCCGGAGTTTAGCGCCGAACCATTCTTAGGAAAAGTCCTGGAGAAAGTAATCTATCAACAGCTCACTTACTTTCTCCCATCTAACAATGTGTTTGATACTTTCCAGTCAGGTTTTAGGCCCCACCACAGCACCGAGACAGCTCTGATCAAGGTGACAAATGATATCCGTATGAACACCAACGCAGGTAAGGTCTCAGTTTTAGTTCTGCTGGACCTGAGCGCTGCCTTCGACACAGTGGACTACGGGATCTTACTTCACAGGTTAGAAAACTGGGTGGGAATCTCTGGTACTGCGCTAAACTGGTTCAAGTCCTATCTGGAGGATAGGACATACTTTGTCGAAATTGGCAACTGTGTCTCAGACAAAATTTCCACGAGGGGGTCAATCTTGGGACCCCTCTTATTCAACTTGTACATGCTTCCATTGGGTCAGCTAATAAACAGTAACAATGTGTTGTACCACAACTACGCAGATGACACTCAGATCTACGTGTCCCTGACGGCAGGTGAACATGGGCCTGTAGATACTCTCTGTCACTGCATCGAACAGATCAGTTTGTGGATGCAAAACAACTTTCTCCAACTAAACTCAGACAAAACTGAGATAATTGTTTTTGGCCCACAGACACAAAGACAAAGTGTTATCAGTCACCTTGAGTCTCTCTCTCTAAAACCAAAAAATCAGGTTAGAAATCTAGGAGTAATCATGGACTCAGACCTGAACTTAAACAGCCACATTAAAGCAATAACATCAGCTTTTTACCATCTGAAAAACATTAAGATCAGAGGAATAGTGTCAAAACCAGACTTGGAGACACTCATCCATGCATTTGTCTCCAGCAGGTTAGACTACTGTAACGGCTGCTCACTGGCATTTTTAAACGAGCTGTTAGAGCTGCAGAACATCCAGAACGCTGCTGCTCGAGTCCTGACAAGAACCAGGAAATTCCACCATATTAGTCCAGTGCTTCGGTCTCTGCACTGGCTTCCTGTCACTCAGAGAATAGAATTTAAAACAGCTCTGCTTGTGTACAAGTCTTTTCATGGTTTAGCACCAAAGTCCATCTCTGACATGTTAGAGCCGTATGAACCATCTCGGGCCCTGAGAACTTCAGGGAGGGGTCTCCTGGTGGTTCCCAGAGTCAGGACTAAACACGCTGAGGCTGCGTTTCAGTTTCATGCAGCTAAAATCTGGAACAGTCTTCATGAGGATGTGAGACAGGCCTCAACTCTGACAATGTTCAAATCCAGGCTGAAAACAGCTCTTTTTACCCGAGCAGATGAAAACTGAAAGTATTCTATCTGCACTCTTGCCTTTTACTGTCATTTATTAATTTTTATGTTTTAATGATTGATTGTATCCGTTTTCTTGTAATTTTATGCAACTGTGAAGCCCTTTGAATTGCCATGTGTATGAATTGTGCTCTACAAATAAACTTGCCTTGCCATTAATCATGGAGACAGGGGTGAGCCTGGCTGCGAGATAACGGGGCAGCAGGAATGTCCTATGTTGATAATGTCGGCAGCTGCAGTGTTGTCGGAATGAATGAGGATACATCTACCTGACCACTTAACCCTCAAAGAAGAGTGGATATGACAATGGGGAAAATCACGAACGCGGCAAAAGACGAGCAGATACATGTGAGGTCGACCATCCAGGAAGGCCAAGTGGTTTGGGAGCCGGCACTAGTCGGCGGAACGGAAGTCCACCTGCACCGGCTCCAGACGATTTTTAATATATCTTTATATTTTGCGTCATTGTAATGACTTTCTTTTCACTATATGCTTTTTTTAAACAAACACTTCAGTTTCAGCCCTGAATTCTTCCATCCAGCTGAAGTCCGAAATTCTGTCTAATGCAGACTATCCATGACTTCCTTCTTCAACTTTGAGTCTGTGACAGATGGAAATGCAATGAGGCCTCAGCCTTTTTATTGAAAATAAAGTTTACATTATATTTAGTGTCATGTTACTGTCACTCATGGAGTCTGACCGACAGTGTAACATTTGCTGTGTCCTATCGGGGCAGCATGACAGCGTGTACAGAGAGAACAGTACTGGTCTGTGAATAAAGCCTTCGGGTACAACTCTTCTGAGCAAGGTCCAGCTGGTGATACACAGTAGGAAAAAACATTTGAGCTTCACCCTAGAGTCCAATAGTGTTTGAGATGACATTAGTGGAATCCACAGTGTCAGTGGCAGCTGTGAGGACAAGTCAGACAACAACCGCAATACATTTAAAAGGTACTATAGTGTGTGTGACATACAGTGAGAACCAGATGTTTACATAGACTTTATAAAAAGTATACATTTGCATTTTTTTCCTTATTGTCTCACCAGAATTAACTTGTACTTTTTTTTTTTTTAGGTCAAGTAAAATTTTAAACATTATTTAAATTTGTTAAATGCCAGAAGAATGAGAGATAGAATTTTTTAGAAATGTTTTTGTTTCTTTTTACAAAGTCAGAAGTTTACATACACTAAGATTACTATACCTTTAAACAATTTGGGAAAGCCCAGATGACGATGTCATGTCCTTGGTAGCACAAGTCTGGTTCATCCTTGGGTTGAAGACACTTGAAGGTCCAGGTACATTGGTTAAAACAAGGATGGAAATGTCCAGTCACCATACAGATCAGAAAGAAGGCGGGTTCTGTGTCCCTGACCACTCTGTGGTCTGACATGTGAATATCAACCCAAGAATGATAAGCCTTGGTTCACACCCAAACTCCGGCAGCTTCGCAAGGAGAAAGAGGTGGCATACAGAAACGGGGACAAAGTACGATACAGAAAGGCAAAATACCACTTTAGAAGGGAAATGCCAAATCTGTATATTCAGCCCGTCTCCAACAGTAATTCTCCTCAAACGAGCCGGGAGCAGTGTGGAGGGGGCTTAAGGCCATCACAAACTATAAGCCCAAGGCCCCCCGGACTCTGAACGACCTGTCCCTCGCCCAGGGTCTGAATACACACTACTGCCGCCATGATGCCCCCATAGCCTTATAGTTTAACGTTCTTAGCTTATTTTTTATCTTAATTCTGTTATATGTTCTATGTCGCACGTTTGCACCGAGACAAATTCCTAGTTTGTAAACCCTGTTCTCAAACCATGGTAATAAAACCTATTCTGATTCTGAAATTCTACCATTTACTTTAGTTTAAACATAAAATAAATAGTTAATCAAATGTTTAATGACATGTGTTAGCTAAGTCATGCTTTAGCTAAATCTATAGCCAAATAAACTAGAGAGAACGTCGCCTAAAAGCTTCTAAAACATTTTCTCGGCAGCGTTACGTTTAACTTAGATCATGATTATTTCCCGAAAGGCGAAACATAAATGCGTGAAACTCAACACAAAGTTACGATGGATTAGTTCCGATAGACGTACTGGGTTTGTACAAACATTAATCGAGACCAAATAAATCCAATTTCAGACTTGGCCCTGCTCTAGGGACTTCTCTCTGTTGTGCGATGTGTCTTTTATATGTGCTCAGGTTAGGATGGCTCAGTGTGTGTGAATGTGAGTGAGTGAGTGCGCGTGTCCGAGGCGCGTCCCGCCCACGAATGAGACCCGCAAAGCGGACGGGTGTGTTGGAGTCTGATGAGTATGAGAGTATGACCGGAGAGTAAGATACGGCGACCGGTGCGAGAGGTAGCGAGTTAAATGGCCCTGTATGTTAGTACAGCCAAGCAAATAAAGCACACCACTCTTCAGCACGACGGCCTCCGTGTTTCTGTATGCCACCACCACACGTACAGCGAGAAGTTGAGGGAGTTAAACCCCGGGAGAAATACCGGCCCTGGAGAGGACGGATCTCCCCTGTGTCTCCCAACCACGGTTAGGGGACGAGAAACAGGAAAGGTTTAACATCTCCCTCTGCTGGCGGAACAAGGCAGAACAGTTATCAGTGTTTACAAACAGTCTCCGCGTTTCCCCATGGTGCACCGGGGGTGGGGGGTCGGGGGGGGGGTCTCTCTCCTCCCCGTTTCCCATGGTGCACCGGGCCCCTCCGCCGTGTGAGAGCCTGTTGTTTTCACTTCAGATGGAGAAATGCGGAGGGAGCGAGTGGGAGAGAGTGAGGTCACAACGCGGTGTCTGTGCGGCTCCCACCGGCCCCCTCGTGCGCGCGCATGACGTCACGTGCACGCGCGTGCGCGAGCCGTGCGCGCGGACAGCCGTGTTTACCTGCCTGAAGTTGCTGCGGGAAAAAAAACAAACGTAAAAAGCACGTCCATATTATGGGCACCGTGGAAATGCTGGTGTTTTGGTGTAATGGACAATATATCCTCTCTGTTCTTATGCACGTGGAACTAAGACTGGCAGGAGGTCCAGGGTCTGCTTTGTTGGCACATGTCACATTACCGTTTTATTAGGCACCTACATATTCACAATCATGTGCTCGTTTAGAAGATGAACATTGATATGTGTAGTTTGTTTAGAGACAGATTTACAGAGCAAATGTGTTCTCGCGATTATAAATGACAGTTACATGTTTTTTCTAAATATTTTTGATTCTTGAAAGCAGCGGCTGCAAACCGAACTTCCCCTCTGGGATGAATCAAGTTCAGCCCTGTTCACTATGTTGATGTTGCAGATTATCTTAACCGAGCACATTTAATCCAGTTCGACATTACCCAAATCTAAACGCAGCAAAACAGGCGGAAAAAAGTGACGACAAAGCAACAAAAACTGCAGCACAAAAAATACAAGGAATAAAGTGACGATAGTTAGATTAGTTTTGTAGGTCTTAGCTTTCAAATGAGACGTTATACTGGCCTATAGGCTGTAAACTCCACTTTTAGATTTGGGTCAAACTTAACTGGAGACAATGGGCGTGATGAAGGCAGGGGTTAAGAGGTTAACCTGCTAGAGAGACTCTGTTTAAACATGGAAATAACCCATTTACATTAGATTTTCTTTTGTGATTTTCTGGCATTAATTATCAAATGATGTTTTCCCACACACAATGAAGGCAACATTTCCAATATATGAAATATTTTCATTTTGCCTGGGGAAATGGTGGAATATATTTATATTGTTGGCCTTTCACATTGCCGCTGCTCCCTAAACGCTCATAACCGACATCTAAACTCAATTCATTTCATTCTAATAATATTGGTGTAGTTCCGAGAGTGTGTTTAATTCTGATGACCTACTCCCCACCCCGCTGCCTTTGTTAGTTTTTTTTGTGGGGAGGGGGGGCACCATTAAACATTTCTGCTACGGGCACCGAAAGGGCTTGCAGCGGCCCTGGCCTTTTATCTGCTGTCATTTCAGCAGCAGATTCAGATAAAGCTGCGGTGGAACTCTCCACAGTTTGGACCCGGGAGGAGCTCATTATTGTGCGTGACGTCACACAGCCGTACAGCGGAGGTAAGTCCTGCATGAGAGTAACTATGGAAACGGTCAAAATGCAGATTGTTTTTTTGTCTTGGCGTTTGTCTTACATTTCTGTTATTACTGGAACTTTCCACATGAAACAACAATAGTCACAAAGTCCAATGTTTTCACCGTTGTCATCGTATTTAAGTCACATTTTTGATGCTTTTTTTTTTGTTACATTTTGCAGACCTTGCAGTTTCCGGAAATAATCCGTAAGATCTGAGTAAAACACAACTTGCAGGTAGTGGACGGCAGGTGAACTAATACTTAGACAATTTGCCAAGAGAGAAATGACGTCATCAGCCCGTCCACTCTCCACAGTCTGTAGATGAGCCTCTTGGGCCGACACTTCCTCACAGACTCTGGAGTGAATGCACATCCTCATAATGGCGCGGACAGAGGCCTGATTGTAGACGTGCGCGGCGCTGTTCCCTCGTGCACGCCACTGGGCCCTCGTGCACGCCCGCCCTGCGAGTGTGGGCTCAGTACCAGCTCGTGCCACTGTCCCGAGTCCCGTGGGGCTAAACAGTGGAAATGGACGACAGACAAAGTGCAGCTTCAGTCTTCAGCCTCTTCATCCTCGCCCTGGTCCAGCACGGACTCGGCCAGAGAGGTGAGTGAGACCGGGGACTCCACCGGGACAGAACTGGGACTCAACTGGGACTGAACTGGGACTCCACCGGGACAGAACTGGGATGGGACAGGACTGGACTGGGACTATGCTAAAAACCAACCAAGACTGAGACAGGGCAAAGCTGAAGGAGCAAAGCAGGCCTTCATGTGGCGGACCCAGCCAGGACTGGGTTAGTCCCGGGTTAGCTCAAGACGGGACGGGCAAGAAAGTCTTTCACCTTCTTTTGGGAAGAGCGTATAATCCGTCTTATTCTCCAGTGAACAAACATTAGTCAGAAAATAGTAGGGTTAGATGCTTTGTGTGGCTCAGCTGTGAGTCTTGCCCGGATACCTCCTCGTTTGTCCCTTCCTTGTCTCCTGTAGCTCCTCTTGTGACGCCCCCGCTGTGCTGCAGCTGTGGGGGGCTCTTGATGCCTCTTCAGTGTTTCAGAAGAAGAAATGTGTAGGTCTCAGATGTCTTCAGCTCATAAGTTAGCTGTTTACTTTTGACAAACCTCGGTCCTTCATGGCCAGTACGGACTCTCTGCAGAAAAAAGAAAACAAATCCAAAATGTCTGGATAAAAGTCGTCACAGAGAAGTTTCTGTAATATCTGGTTGTTTCGCCTTTAGCTTCTGCAGTGTCCAAAGATCCAGTTAGATCTTGTAATGATGCTGGGAGAGTGTGACCACTGTGCAAATCCTTCTACAGCACATCCCAAAGATTGTCAATGGGGTTATGATCTGGACTCTTCCTGATCCACTCTTTCACATTATTAGCCCCGTGGATCCTGCAATATGCCCGTGTCATCAGGAAAGAAGAAATCCACATGGAATAACTTGGTCATTCAGGATGTTCAGGTCTCCATTATAGCAAATTGAAGCCTCAGGGATTAGTGGTTTCCATTGGCCACGGTTTTTCAGTCCCAATCCCTTGAGTTCCCTTCACAACCCAACACCTGATTAACGCAATTTAAAGTTCTTCCTTGTCTTCCTCTGTGCGCCACATTGTTTCACTGGATGCTTTTGTACATCTTTGCTGTGTGTCTGTGGCGGTTCAGAGGGTTTTATTACTGCAGGGAGTCCGTGATAATTAGGTATGAAGGACCTAGGGTTTTTTATATGTAATAATAATAATAATGCATCGGTTTTATATAGTGCTTTTCTGGACACTCAAAGACGCTTTACATTGCATTATTCATTCACTCCATACTTGGTGGTGGTTAGGTACTGTTGTAGCCACAGCTGCCCTGGGGTAGACTGACAGAAGCGAGGCAACCAGTCTGCGCCATGTAAACAAGTAGCTTACGTTTAACTTATGAGCTAAAGACACTGAAACACAGAAGAGGCACCAAGAGCCCCCACACCTGCAGCACAGTGGAGGCGTCACAGGAGGAGCTACAGGAAACAAGGAAGGGACAAACAGGGAGGTATCCGGGAAAGACTCGCAGCTAAGCCTCAAATGCTTTCTATCCTACTGTTGTTCTGACTAATGTACGTCCACTGGAGAATAAAACGGATTATAATGGTCTGTTACGCTCTTCTCAGAAGATGGTGAAAGACTGTTGTGGAACAGAAGAAGAAGAGGAAAGTGGAGGAGCTGACCTGTGCAGGACACCACGCTCTGAAACAGGGACAAAGCCAGGAGGCACTGCTCTGTTTCAGAGAATCACTGAAGGCAGTATTCTGGTTTCCCCTACATGCTGCTCAGGTCAGCCCACAGAGTCTCAGCAGCTCAGGACTGACCCAACACCTGAACATAGTTTCAACGTACAAATGTACAATGACAAATAAAGCACTTACTTCAAGATTTTTTCCGACCACAGTTCTTCCTCGAAGACGATGGTTCCCCACTCTCCAGTTTTTCCAGCTTTTAGTAATCACTCACTGCATCAGATGGTTTGAATACTGTGTATCCAGCTGAAAGGAGTCACCCAAGCAGCAATTATCCAAGAAGAAGCTCGGACCTATTTGCTAAGATAAACCCAGGTGGACTTCAGCCAGTGAATATTTTATTTTCAACTACATATATCTAACGTGATGCTGCTTGAGGGGTTAAATATGTGTGTGCCATTGCTGAAGATGCGAGTCATCATTTGAAAGACCCTAAGAGTGGGGCTTATTATCTGATAATCGTCTTGAGAACCAAAACAAGTGTAAACATAAACTACTATTTATCAAGTCAAATGTTTATGTAATTGTGAATAAATAAACATTACAATTGTTATCAGCAAAAAAAAAAAAAATTGAATTGAATATTGTGTTATTTCAGAGACACAGAGAAATCACATTGAATTGAAACAGGGTTGGGCTGAGCCCCTGGCGTGCGTTGTGTTCCGCAGGTCCAGGTAGTTATCTCTTGTTTGTTGGTTTAGCCACTAACACAGGTTCAATCTTAGAGTCAAGAGCGGATGAGAGTCTCAACGCGCACCACTCCATGGCACCCATTGCTCCACGTTCGGTTTGTTGTGTTCTGGGTGTGGCAGGGTTAGGGTTCAACATACTGTAGAAATAAATCAATGTAAAAAGGAACATGTTGCTTCTGTCCGTCGGTTGAACCAGTGTGCCTTAAATGCATATTTATCTTCCCAGTTATTCTGGGCGGCATTGTCTTGGCTCTGTTTTTAAATGTATATTAAAAATCCACTCGTAATGCCACATAAATAGTACCTGTACAAGGCAGGGTCTTGGTTCAGTCCTGGCTCTGTCCTGTCTCAGTCTGTTTAGTTCCTCCTGGTCCGGTGCTGGTGTCCGAGAACAACACGGCGGATGTGGAGGTGGTGCAGATCGACACGAGTCTTAGTCCAGACCTGGTCCTGAACCTCCTCGTGAACCCGGATGACCTCTTCTATCTCCAGGGCAACGCCCTGATGGCCAAACGCGGACTGGACTTCGAGGCGAGTACAAAATATCACAAACTTATCATTACAAGATTCGATGACACACAACCACACAAACACATTTTTCAAAAACGAAATATTGAATGGACTTTCAGTGACCTTGATCCAATCAGCTGCAAATGTTGCTCCAAAAGTGCGTCCTCTTCTCAAACGAGTCCAGGCGGTTCGGTCCCAGATTGATCCCAGTGCAAAAGTTATTGGCACTGTAATATCAGTCTGGTTATTGCCAAGTTAGAAAGTGCTTAACACTGCAAATACAGACAATCACTGTGCATCGTGTGTTCAAAGCCTGGGGCATTTACAGATGTGTGTGTCCTGGTGCAGGCTCTGTCCAGTCCCACGCTGACCGTGTGGGTCCAGTGTAAAACAGACAACTTCACGGTGAGTAAACTCTGAGATGTGGAAATATTCTTCTCTGACTTTGGTCTTTAGTCCTGGCTCAGTCTGTGTGATGTTTTTTTTCAGCTGAGTGAGTCGGTGGAGGTGCTGGTGGAGAACATTAATGACAACCCTCCGAACTTCGCTCAGACGCACTACATCCTGGACGTGAACGAGGTCAGTGACAAAAGAAAAAACACATCTATTATATCCATTCATCCATCTCCCACTGATCATTGTGGAGATGTGGTCACTAACCTGTAGATGTTGAGTTGATTTGAGTAGTATTTGTGCTGAGACCTTATTACTATACTATTATTAAAGGACAGAGGTGCATGAATGTATACCTCACCTTGCTCCCTTTTGAACATTTGTTTTATTTTCCTTTGTATGTGACTCATAAACATTTAGAAATGACTAAAATGTGACTAAAACTCAGGGCTGCCATAAACAACACTGGCTTAAGTCTTCATGGTTTTGGAGATTGGGCCAGTACAAGTTATTCTTTCCAACTCTCTGTGAGTCTGTTCATCCATTCAAAGAGTTGATGTGATGTGAAAGCAGCAGCACTCGCGTGTTTCCTCAGCTGTCTGCGGTGAATTCCAGCGTGGGCCTGATCGAAGCCACGGATGTGGACTCTGAGCCGCTCTTCTATCGACTGGAGCCGGCCACGGTAAAAATAAATACATAAAAAACACCGCCCCAGAGCGTAACACCATAAAACTAACTCCCTCCTGTCTCTGCTGCGTTCAGGACAAGTATTTCCATCTGGAGAACATGACCAGCCCAAAGATCGTGGTCAAAAGTGTCATCGACTATGACACGGTCCAGAAGGTCTCACTGGTGCTTCACGTGCAGGTAAAACCACTTCTGCAGAGGTTGGCTCATCGGGCCATGCTATATCACTTTTGGACACCGCGTAAATGTTCATATCGCTGTAGACAATATCATTTTGCATGTGCACTACAGCTGATTTTGATGCAGTCAGAGGGCCCTATATTATGTATAATGCATTGAGGCTGCTGTATACAGTACAACAGAAGTTGGCAAACTCTGCCCTGTGGGCCCAATTTAGTCTGGTCCTTGACTCTTTTTCCATAATTTATAGAATTTCGGGGGGATTTTCCATGCCAAATTGCAACGCGGTTTATCAGAGGCCCCATGGCTCTATATTCTTTTTACTTGAGACAGCAACTTTGATATCTGCCCTTTTGTTGACCTTACAATCACTTTACATCAGTCTGTTATTTTGTAATTTTTTGCAATACTTACAATTACCATCAAGCAGTGAGTATTGCAATGGGAGAAAATTGACCATAATTAAGTTAAAGCTATCTCACTTCAGGCTACTCATGTGGTTGAAACAAAAGTGTGGACGGAGATATATTAATGGATAAAGGAATCCGTTTTCATGAACAGTGCGTGATCTGAAACGGACCTAAAGCCCGTGTTTCCCATGTGTGACTCTTCAGGACACGTTTAACGGCTCGGCCTCCAACAAGCCGTTCTTCACGTCGGTGGCGACCATCACTGTGAACATCCGCGACGTGGACAACCGGCCGCCGTGGTTCCAGCCATGTATCCGCACCACGCTGGGCCTCAGCAAACTGTGTGTGAGCTCCGGCTACAAGGGCCGCGTCAACCTCACGGAGAAGGAGGTAACGGCACCACGGGACACCGCTTCAGTGTCAACGGGACAAAAACACCTTCTGCTGCCGTATCGGATCACGTCACTGATGTAAACCAGGTCAAACTGAACCTGGACTGAACTCACAAAGCTACCAGCTGTTCCGCTCCTGCCTTTCTCACTTCTTTGCAATCAGAGAGGCAACCAAGGGGTGTCGCACCTACAATTAGCTAACACGATGCAATATAAAAAGTATTTTGTCAACTGAAAGATAGTGTGTAAATGTTTGCCAGATCTTGTGTTCCTAATCAGGACCAGTGTGCGGAAGCTAAACTCAGACGAAACTGAAATTCTCGTTTTTGGCCACAGAAATAAAGAGAAGGTTTTGTTAGTCACTTTGAGTCTCTCTCTCTAAAACCGAAAAGCCAGGTTAGAATCTCGGAGCAATCATGAACTCAGACCTAAACTTAAACAACTTCATCTAAAAAAAAATAATTAAGATCCTATTCTAAACTAGACTTGGAACGACACATCCATGCGTACTACGAAGCCGGTTGAACTTGTCCTGGATTAGATCCTCTAATCTGGGTCGACAAACCCAGACATTGAGCTTTTGGATCAGTGCTACTACAGAGCGCATTATCAGTGGGTTTAGTTAACCCTGGGTTTCTCTGAGGATTCGTGAGGCGTTCATGTGAAACAGGAGGAGTCAGCGCCAAGCGGCCAATCACGGAAGAGACACTAACTAACTAATCCATCAGTTGCAGGTCTCTAGTCCAAAAAATATTTCCCAGATGCAGTAGCTCAAACATGGCTGCACTGTCTTTGATAGCCTTCATGCTATCAACAGCGCATCTATGGACGTTAGCGACTAAAAGCTTGTCCAGAGATGCAGACGCTTCTGATTATCTGGGATAGTTTTGATTTGTCCAGCATTTACACTAGGGCTGAACAATTTTGCCAAAAATCAATATTGCGATTTTTTTCAATCAATATTGCGACTTCGATTTTATTGCGATTATCCGCTAATAACTTTTTGTTGCAATACAATTAAATATTTACAACTGATTTAATAAAGTATTACTTACTCTTAAGTCCTATATAAGGAATATAATTCAAAATAGTCCACATAAGCCATTTACATAATTTACAATACTTATACAGATTTTTTTTGTTTGTAAATAGCCCAAATAATTTCTTGCTATTTGCTCTTGTGTATTAGTCAGTGGTTGTGAGATAAGTTCTTATCTTTATCCACAACATTCCCAAACATAAGCCTCCAAAAGTGAGCCGCACAGGACTCTTTACTCTTAACAAGCAGCACAGGCTCACTTTCATCTCTGTGGAGGCACAGACGTGTGAATCCGGAGGAGAGTTTCTGTGATCAGTGCATCAGAGGGATTAGCGCTGCAGCTAACGCAAAGCTAACGGAGGAAAAAGCAATAGTCCTTCGCGGTGGCTGCATTATAAACGCTGATATGTTCACAGCACATCCACGATCTACCACGCAGCTTAAGTAGACTGAGAAGTAAACAAAAGCACGCGGTCGAGCGCGGAGCGGACATCGGTGGCGTCTCTCGCCGCTACATTCACTTCTATGGGCCGCGGCCATCAGCTGCATGGGCCGAAATCGCGTGCCTCTGCGATTTCGAAATTGCGTTGTGTAATATCGCGAAAAAATTGCAAATGCGATTTATCGTTCAGCCCTACTTTACAGTGCTGCGAGACTTCAGTGTAGTTAAGGTAGTTTTGCTTAGCTTTAATATGTCGCCTAAATTAACATTTCTGAAATGCTGTTGACCCCACAGGAGGGGCCTCTGGTTCTGGTGCCTGGTCCAGTGTTTGCCAAAGACGGGGACAAGAACCGCAGTGAGCCGATCAGCTACAGGATCCTCAAAGGTCTGTGTTAACTGTGAATGTCAGAGCAGGCCCATACTGACGCTCTTCCTGTTCAGGGAACGAGGGGAACCTGTTCCAGATGGACGAGGACACGGGGAATATCACCATGACCAAAGCAGCAGACGTCCTGGGACCCATCGCCCTCACAGTCATCGTGAGTCCTTCCCGGAACACAAACACACCACCAGAAAGCCAGTATTCTGTACAATTTTAGAAGACATATCCATAAGAAAAGTCCACAAATAGGGTGTTTAAATATTGCACTGATTTGACATTTTCTCCAAGGCCAATTTCTTAAATTGCATTTTCTAGATTAAGCTCAGGACTAAACGCAAACATATTTCATCAATCCACTGTATCATTCTATACAAAACTGCCGAACCTTTTCCAAACTAGTTCCCAGAGTGGAAAGTTCACGCCGTTTCTGTGACTCCATCCTTACGGCTTCTCCGCAACTTTTCCTAAAGCAATGACATCACAGTGCCAGAGTTGTGTATGTTTTCCACAATCTACGGCTCTGATAATGATTTTAACTGCACACTCCTCTGCTACACCGTGAGCCACAGGCTGTATTCAATAAGAACAGGAGTAAAAGAAACACGTGCCAATGTGGCCAGCGATCAGGGTGGACTTCATGGACAGGCATCGTGCATGAAGTTTCTGTTCATTCATGAGGCAAACGTAAAACAATCTGGTTTGTTGAGAGTTGCACCCCCAAAAAAAACTGACCAAATTTGGATTTTTAACTAAACAAGACCTGTAACACACTTAACCGGTCTATGTCCATGTTTCGGCTTTTGTCGTTTCAAATATTGAGTTTCAACACATTTCCACATGAGAACATTAGAAAGGTAAAGGTTTGTGTCTCCACCAGGCGTACCAGGTGCAGAACAGGGACCAGTTCGCGGTGGCCCAGGTGGTGTTCGAGGTGATGAAGAAGAGCCGCAGTCCGCCGCGCTTCGAGAAGGAGAGATTCGAAGGCTTCATCTACAGCAACTCTGTCCCTGAGAGCCTGGTGCTGAGGGACCGCGGCTCCAACCGGCCGTTCAGGGTCCGGGCGCGGGACGAGGACTTCGGCACGGTAACGAGAACAGGGTTAGACCGGGTTCACGTTTGGTCCTCAATCAATCAATCAATCAATCAATGTTTACTTCTATAGCACTTTGCAGACCAATGTGCTTAAAACATAAAAACACAGGGAAAAACATTTAGTATAAAATTACATCAAATATAAAAACACTGGCAAACAAAATAGATCAGTGTTAGGTGTTCTGGAAGGCCTGTCTAAAAAGGTGAGTCTTTAGTCTGGACTTGAACAGTGGCAGGTCAGTGATGACTCGCTGCTCGAGTGGGAGCGAGTTCCACAGTTTAGGCCCGGACACGGCAAAAGCACGATCGCCCCATTGGACTGAGACCAGGGCACATCCAACACCATCTGAGAGGAGGAACGCAGGGTTCTGTTTCGTATGGGCTACGCCCTCTACGGGCTTCGCTATTGGTTATAACCCGAGGCATCGCCTCGCGCCTGAGAGATAAAAACATCTACCCGCTCCAATCATGTCAAGGTGATGGTATATCCATCTGGGGTATAAAAACCCCATCTGCCCACCGCTCATCTCCTTTTTTAACTCAGCGTTTGAGAGAGCAAGTTCTTTTCAGAACTCACTTCTACGAGCACGTTCTTCTCAGAACGATACTTCTACTTACTTTCAGGATCTTCTCGCCGCTTCTCTGCTCGAAGATGACTTCACCTGCCGGTGTCGAGCTCCGCAGATGCGGCAAATGTCCCTCCATTCTCCTCCCTGAGGATCAGCACGAGCTGTGCTTCCGCTGCCTCGGTTGGCACCATGCAGCGGGTGATGCTGACTGCCAGGCGTGCTTAGCGCTCTCCCGGGAAGAGCGCGAGCGTCGCCGGGGTTTCATGGGTCCGGATTCACCAGAACGGCCAGCTCAGGACGCTGTGCCCCTGATTCAGGACCCAGCCCCTTCAGCAAGCCCCAGGAGGAAGGAATGGAGTGAATATGATGAGGAGGATGATCGTCGCTGCTACGACGAAGACGCTGCCTCCATCTTCTCCGAGACGCCGTCCGGGCTACAGGGGGATCGTTATCCTCTCGACTATCTCCCCGCGTTGTTTGCGTCTGCCGCAGACCGTATGGAGATTCCTCTGCCCCCGTCTCAACCTGCTGCTCCGGTGGAGGACTTCACCGAGGGCTTAGCTAGCCGTTCCCGCCGAAAGCCGCGCCCTGTCGTGATGTGCCCGGCTATGACACCGATCATGCACTTTGCTCAGCGTGAATGGGCTCATCCTCTCGCGGCAAAACATCCTGCACTGGGGTACGGGCCGTATTCCACGGTGCAGGACTGGACGTGGCGGTCCGGGGTTCCGCCGATTGAGGACGGAGTCAGGATGTCCCTCCTTCCGTCCTCATCCCCTTGGCCAGGCGATAAAACGTTGCTTCCCTCTGACAAGGATAAGCTTACGATGGCCGTTTTAGACCGCTGCTATGCTAACGCCGCTCAGGTAGTGGCGTTAGCTAGCAACATGGCTTTTCTGGCGGGCTCGCTGGATAAGCTCATCCAAGGACGCTCCGAGCTGGCCCTGGAGGAGCTCGAGGAGGTCCAGACTACGGTGGCGTCTTTTCTCCGTATGTCCCAGGCTTTCGCCATTGACGGTGGCCGTTCAATGGCGGCGGCTCAGGTGGGATCTCGTCATTTGTGGCTGGGGCTTTCCTCGTTGAAGGAACAGGAGAAGCGTCAACTACTCGATCTCCCGGTTTCCACGTCATCATTGTTTGGCCCTGACATCCAGGCAATGGTCGAGCGCCTCGATGCTGCCTCCAAAGCCTCCCAGCAGCTGGGACCGCATCTCCGTCCCCAGTGGGACCGTCAGCGCTCTGAACGGCGGGGAGGGGCTCAGCGGCGCGAGCGCCGTTTTCATCCCCCATCTCCTCCGCGGAGACGCGACACTCCGGGTTCATCCCAGACGGCTCCAGCGCGTTCTCCGAGACGGGACCAGCGGAGGGACCGTGGATCTGGACCAGCGCATCGACGTCCGGGCGCTGACACCAGAGGGGGGAAACGGGGGCATTTTGTTTACAATAAAGGCCGTGCTTCGGCCCGTTACATTGTAAAAGAGCATGCTTCGTCTCTTATTTGCAGCGGAGACGCGCTGAGAGCGTCTGCCGTTCATGAGTCTTCTACTCCTCCCGCTGCTTTCCGCAGCACGCCACGGCTTCGTATTCTCCTACCGGAACGTACGGGGGATACGTCACGGCGGCCGGTACCTTTGACCCATCCGCGGAGCTGCAGTGCGGACTCGGATCATGTCACTCCGCGGGCTGGGGCTGCCTCTAAACCTCCGCTTGGCAGGAGGCGGGGCAGCCCTTGGAGCGTGCAGGGGAGTGAGACTGTTCAGTCTAAGAAGCGTAAGTCCTCTCTTGACGGCGCGCCGTCCTCGGCCGCGGCGGCGCCGCTGTCCGAGGGTGGGGAATCCCCGCAGCCCTTTTCATCAGGGCCCCCCACGTCCTACCCCGCAGGCCGGGGTGGAGGTGGGCGGGCCTTCTCCGTTTCTACTCCGCGGACCGGTGAGGCCCGTGACAGAATTTTATCAGGAGTGGAAGAGCCTGGGGCTTCTCTCTTCTCACTGGTTAGACCGGACGCTCCGCAGGGGATACGCGTTGCAGTTCGCTCGGAGACCGCCGCCTTTCAGCGGGATCCTCAGGACGAGGCTCCGAGATCAGGCGGAGGCCGCGGTCATCCAGGAGGAAGTAGCCTCTCTGCTGCGGCGCGGGGCTGTGGCAGAGGTGGCTTCGGACGCGGTGGAAAAAGGGCTGTACTCCCCATATTTCCTAGTCCCCAAGAAAAGCGGGGGTGTACGTCCAATTTTGGACCTGCGCGTCCTGAACCACTGCATCGCGGAAAGGCCTTTTCGCATGCTGACGGTCAGGCAGCTTTTGGAGTGCGTCAGACCAGGAGACTGGATGACGTCCGTGGATCTCACAGATGCATACTTCCACGTTCCTATTGTGTCGGAACACAGGAAGTTTCTGCGCTTTGCAGTGGGGGAGAAGTGCTACGAATATCACCGCCTCCCCTTCGGTTATTCGCTGGCCCCGCGCACGTTCTCCAAGTGCGTGGAGGCGGCGCTGGAGCCGCTTCGTCGTCGTGGCATCCGAGTTCTGACTTACATCGACGACTGGCTCATCCTGGCCTCGTCTCGGCAGGAGGCGCAGGCTCACACGACGGCCCTGTTGGAACACATCTCCCGATTGGGATTTGTGGTCAACTTGGAGAAAAGCGCGTTGTACCCCATTCAGCGTGTAACGTATCTGGGTCTGCAGCTAGACTCCGGGGACATGCGCGCCTCCCTCTCGGCCGAGAGGATAGAGGCGCTGCTGACGCTGGGGAGAATGGTACTGGACAAGCCGCAGGTGCCGTCCCAGTCCATTCGTTCCCTATTGGGCATGATGGCAGCCGCTCACCCTGTGGTTCATCTGGGTCTACCCCACATGAGGGGACTTCAGCGGTGGTTTTGCCGCCTCAGGCTGCACCCGGTGCGGGACAGGAGGAAGGTTGTGGTGGTCCCTTTGTCCGCACAGAGGGACTTGGAGTACTGGCTGGCCCCGGATCGTCTTCCCCAGGGGGTACGGATGGGGTGCGTTCCTCATTACACAGAGGTGTTCACGGACGCGTCTCTGACCGGTTGGGGCGGAGTACTCGATCGGTGCTCCACCGGGGGGCCGTGGGAGTCACCCTTGGGGCACATCAATCTCTTGGAGATGGAAGCTGTGCGGAGGGTGCCACTCCGCGACGAGTGGAGCCTAGCCCCATGGGTCGCAATGGAGGTTTGGCGCCGGTTCGGGGATCCAGTGGCCGACCTTTTCGCCAGTGCAGAAAACGCACAGTGCCCACTTTGGTTCTCGCTCAGGTGGGCAGACGCCCCTCCGCTCGGGGTGGACGCCTTGGCCCATCGGCCGTGGCCTCAGGGTCTCCTGTATGCATTTCCGCCAGTTCACCTCATGCCTCCTCTGCTGCACAGGGTGAGGACGGAGGGGTTGGTGATTCTGATAGTGGCCCCAGACAGTCCGAACGCCAGGTGGTACCCGGACCTGGTGGGGATGGTGGTGGAGGGCCCCTGGCCCCTGCCGGACCGGTCGGACACGTTGGTCCAAGCAGGGGGGACTCTGCACTCCCGCCCGGTGTTGGGACGCAGCCTTTTGGTTTGGAAGCTGAGAGGGGGAAGTTGTTGTGTTTAGGCCTTCCCTCTCCAGTGGTGGCCACTATTCAGGGTGCCCGTGCACCATCCACTACGCGAGCGTACAGTGCTCGTTGGCGGTTTTTCGAGGACTGGTGTTCAGAAAGGGTGCTTGATCCCACTTCCTGCTCGATAGGGGGAGTGTTGGAGTTCCTACAGTTCCTCCTAGATAGAGGGCGGGCTGCCGCCACTCTGGGGGTGTTCGCGGCAGCCATTACGACCGGACACGTGGGGTTTGGCCATCTCACGGCGAGGAACCATCCCCTGGTTAAACGCCTTTTGCGTGGAGCACGGAGGCTGAGACCGCCCGTGCGGTGCTCTTTGCCCTCGTGGGACCTTCAGGTGGTGTTGGAGGGTCTGTCGGGCCCTCCTTTTGAGCCCCTGGACAGGTCAGACCTTAGTTGCCTGTCATATAAGACTGCGCTCCTTTTGGCTCTGGTCTCTGCCAAGAGGGCGGGGGACCTGACTGCGCTGTCTGTGCATCCATCCTGTACGTCCTTCGGTGAGGATGGGGGTCTGCTTGAGATGTGGCCTAATCCGGCTTTTCAGCCCAAGATTGTCACTTCTTCTTTCAGGTCTAGGGTTATCAGAGTTAGACCCTTCTTTCCTCCACCACATGCTTCTGTGGAGGATAAGAGGCGAAACCTGCTGTGTCCGATTCGGGCCCTGCGTTGTTATCTGGACCGTACAGCGACGTTCAGGCGGTCGGACCAACTGTTTGTGGGGCTTGGGGCCGGGCGCAAAGGTGCCCCACTCTCTACCCAACGGCTGGCTCATTGGGTCTGTCATGCCATTCGTATGGCATACGAGGCTCGGGGTCTTCCTGCTCCTAGGGTCGTCAGGGCCCACTCTACTCGAGGGGTGGCTGCCTCTACTGCTTTGTTTAGAGGGGTGTCGATAGAGGATGTGTGCTTGGCGGCTTCCTGGTCATCCTCGTCGACCTTCGCCCGCTCGTACTTGATGGACGTTGCTTCTGGGTCTGTCGCTCATTCGGTTTTGAGCGGCGGGCGGGTTTAATTTGATCTTGACTGCCCAGTGCAGGTGCTCTTGGGAGAGGCGACCTGTCTGGGCGTGGGGGTGCGGGCGCTCTTGGGAGAGGCGGCCTATGCACCTTCACTCCTCCTTTTCGGTTGTGGGTGCGTGTGTGCTCTTGGGAGAGGCGACACGCGTGCTCTGTGTTTTGTTTTGGTTGCATGTGCGCTCTTGGGAGAGGTGGCCGCTATGCTTCCTTCTATATATGGTGCTAGGTGCCTTGGTGCTCTGGTGGAGCAGCCCGTGGCCCTGCTCTGACTGCCCATGGGTGCGTCTGGTTGGTGACACTGACTGCATGACGTTGTCCTGGGTGCGCTCCAATCGTGGTCATTTGTGCCTGCTGGGAGTACATTCTTCCCTACGGTCTTCGCGCAGGGTTTTAACCAATAGCGAAGCCCGTAGAGGGCGTAGCCCATACGAAACAGAAATGACAGTTACTTGACGTAACTATAGTTCTGTGAGTATGGGCGTAGCCCTCTACCTGCATGCCCAGCAGGCCCATCCTGTCTTCTATGGCTGAGTTCAAAGGAGATGAGCGGTGGGCAGATGGGGTTTTTATACCCCAGATGGATATACCATCACCTTGACATGATTGGAGCGGGTAGATGTTTTTATCTCTCAGGCGCGAGGCGATGCCTCGGGTTATAACCAATAGCGAAGCCCGTAGAGGGCTACGCCCATACTCACAGAACTATAGTTACGTCAAGTAACTGTCATCTCTGCATGGACAAGCAAACATCTCGGACAGATACGGGGGGGCATGTCCATGAAGGGCTTTAAAAACAAATGACAACATTTTAAATGTGATCTGATAACGTACCGGAAGCCAGTGGAGGGAGGAGAGGATTGGGGTTATGTGGGAGTGTCTGGATGTGTTTGCCTTCTCGACCCGATTCAGACTGTAGAAGAACTAAGTAACTTGTTTACCTTTAATAAATCCTTTCCGTGTCCCTCTGGGGGTAATACAAGTGTTAATGGGATGATTGGGGGGTCTTTCATCTCCCCCTGGTGTCTCTGGCCAGAAAACCACACTTGCAACTTTCCCTGCATCGAGTCGGAGGAGCAATACACACTAATGGAATCATGAAGAAGAAGCTAATAGAAGAGGTCTTTAAGTGGCTAGCGCCACTTAAACAGTATTTACAGCCAAGTTTGAGTGAAAAAAATTATCTGTATTGTGTAATTGGATGAACAATATCCCTCTCTCCCTTTGGCTTTTCTGTCAGCGTAGTATTTACTCTCACTCTCTTCTGTGTATTTTAGTCTTTAACATCTTAGTCTTAATAACATATCGCAAAACTCTCCCCTTTACAATTCCTATTTGATCACTCCAACCGCCGTGTTTCTCGTGCCTATCCATTCACAAAGACCGACATGTTTGGTATCGACGTGATGCACAGAACCCCCCGACAACACTCTGTAATCCAAATATGGTCATGTAGCCAGCCACAAAAATCCGCGGGGACATTACAAAACTTTAGGGCCGTTTTTATTCCACTTTAGTAGCTCCTTCATAGGCCTGTCACGATAACGAATCTGGGAAAAAGACACTTGTTAAAACAGAGTTATGTAGCTTTGGGCCTAAACGGCTTAAAAGCCTGACTCCAAAGAGTTTTTCTTTTTCTAAAAAGTTGCTATGACCCATGTGACAACGCTGGGGTAGGCATCATAGTTTTAACCACACTGTTTTTATTTATTTATATATATATATATATATATATATATATATATATATATAAAGTGGGCTCTGTGGAGGCTCATAGCCTGTCTGTCCTCTCTCTCACCTTATTGCCCTTTTAAGGAACACGCTTCGTAGAAGGCTACTTTGGAGATGTTTTTGAGAAGGAATTAGCATTGCAACTATAGCCTGGCTAACGCCAGACTGCTGTGTGCGCTCCAATCATTTGGAACTTCACAGCGGCCCCGGGACCATGACCCAAATCTTCGCATGGATACCGGGACCAATCACAGAACGAGGAGGGACGACAAGACGATGACGCCCTATTCGACATACGGAAGCTTGTAGTTTGTTTACGGATTTAAAAAAAAGACATGTTTATTTACGGATCCAACGGCAGACGCGACGCCATCTTTGGATCAAGCTTTAGACCGTGTTCTAAATAGTTTAGCTGTAAAGTTTAGAGCGGGTACGTCATACGTCATCTGATACAATGATATGGCTATGGCTACGTGCAGACGCATGAGAGACATTCAATAAACGGCTCTGGACAATCATAAACCACACCTCTGCTACCAGAACATGAATTGGAGGTCCCCAGACTAAATATAACTTGTGATTTTAGTCTGGCGTTAGCCAGGCTACATTGTAACAAGGTTAAAAGCTCAAAGAAGCTGATTTTGCATAATATAGGACCTTTCAGCAAACTAATAACTAATACTAGTTTATTCAAAAACTAAGGTTCAAATTCCTCTGGACAAATATGTGTATCTAATATGGCACAAAAAACCTATACATTCAAACCTGGTTCTATCCATTATTTATTGCTGAAAATATAGGCAAATTTGGCCATTTCACCTGCATATTTATGGCAGTAACCTAAATCAAAAGTTTCATATTCATATACTACTTATTTTTCTCGTTTTAAGCCTGGTTTAATTGTTCTTTTGCTTGTTTTTTTTTTAGGCTGCAGTTCTCCCTCCAGTTCGTACGTATACGCTCCAATAAAAGCTGATTATTCTCTGTTTTTCAGGGCATAAACCCAGACGTAAAGTACGAGGTGCAGTACAGCAGTTATGTGAATGTGACCACTGACGGGTTTGTGATTCTGAAGAGAGTCGTCAAAACGGAGTCCTTCGCACTACAGGTCGGGAAATACACAAGATAATAACAATAATGCATGATTTACCTCTACTGGAAACCCGTCGCCTTGTTCTGCAGTTGCGAGCGGTGGACAGCAGCACTGGGGAGTTCGGGACGGCGGCTCTGTCAGTGCAGGTGATTCCAGGTAAAATGCAGATGTCGCGGCCGAGGCTTTATTTAAAATTACAATTTAACTACTTTATTAATTACCAACAACGCCACCTTGGATTAGGGCTCAAGGAACCACAATTAGTCGTTTCTCTCACCGTTAATAAGGTCACAGGTTCAATAGGATCAGAAAGTGGACAGACAAGCAAAAGTTAAGATATAAAATTGAATTTATTTAAGTTCATAGAAAATGCATAATTCTCAATTTATAAATCTAATTTAAAATCTTTTACTCACGCACAACCGCATTCACCCACATTCATATCAACACGCACTCAAACCATGAATAAAATAACCAAAAGTTCTAACAGTCCTATTGTACAATGTGGCACTCAGGGCCAAGCTCCACTCCGTGGAGATCAGGATAGGAACCGTTTTTACCGCAGCCGTTGCGTATTGAGGCCACGCAGAAGGCGAGGGCCTTGTTACCTTACTTGTGGAGGAGTAGTTCGTGAGACCAGCGAAAACGCGCTCGGGTGCAGGAGCCCTCGAGCCCTGGTCGATTTAGCTCAATTCAGTCCAGTTCATACGCAGCTTTAACGGTGCGCTTGCCTTACCCAAAAACGTCCAGTAGCTCGAACCAGCCACAACCATACGAAACGTAAAAGGAAGGGGAGGTAGGAACAGGACCCTATGAAAATATTTACTTTTTTTTTAGAAGGAACACACATACATTTGTTTCCTGGAAGCACTATGAAAACATACCGTCAAGTGAAGCACTCCGCACACGAATTGCCCGGTCCTCTCTCAACGTAACCGCGTTGCACAGCAGAGAACAACCCCCACGCCACAGCCCACGGGGACAGCAGGTAGAGCGCGCGCACGGCAGAGGCGTGAGCTCGAGAAGACGCCAACATGCTACAAAACACGGGTTTAGGACAGATCGAACTAGGTGTAATGAATAAAACCCATACGGAAACTCACCAAAGGCGCATACGGCGAAAGCGTAATTCAGTTGCGCGGCCTTACGCCTTGTGCAACTGAACGCGTGGTTGGCACGAGACACTTCCCAAACGCAGCAGCACTGTCCCCGGTCTCAGCTACGTGACGTCAGAGGCGGAAAAGGTCGACAGCAGGTGAGATGCGCACCTAATAAAGGGTCTAGCGGTGATTGGCTAACCAGCGGAAATGCGTACCACTACACAAAGCTCATCGGGAATAGATCAAATCCATCCATTGTGTTGGGATTTTCTACTTTTTGGTCATGACCACTTTGTCACCCTCAGTTATGGTCAAATTGAGAAGTTTTCTACTACTTCTTTAAGTATCATTGGTTATTTCCGTAGCCAATCAGCAGTCAAATAAAACACTTTCTGATCTAGTCATCTTTTATGAGGGTTCAGAATTGTATTATTTTTTTATTTCTCCCCCATTTCCCCAAAAAACTGAAAATAAGTTTGTAGTTTGTTTTTACTGGAAAAAAAAAACGTTCTGATGCGCCATGACGGCCATTTTGATTTTGGATTCCCCTCCGTGCTTCCTCACCGCCTCGTCACCTCGCTTTCTGATTGGCTACACGTCTCAGTCCACAGGCTGCGGCTCGTTTCTCCTCGGGGCTCACCACACACCAGGAGAAATCGTGCCAAAACAATCCAACATGTTGAATAGCCATTATGGTAATCGGAGCGTCCTTAAGGTTGTCGGACGGGAGAATCAGGGCTAGAATCTGCCTAATTATCCTGCCGGGTGAACCAGGCTTCAGGCAATTATGCAAGGAGGCTGACAATTTGTGAACAGCCGAAATGACTGCCTTGGTGCGGGAATCTGACCCCTCTGGCCCCTGACTGCACCCGGAAATCCAGTACCTAGAAGTAACGAATAGAACTGGTGACAAGGTGAGGCCCTGAGTCCAGCCCCAGATTTGATTGATCTCCAAGGGAAACTGTCTTGTCACCTGCTCACCTCCTCTGTCAGCATGTGGTACGCTGGCACCAGGGACAGGCACAGACTGCAGCGCATTGGGCCTGTGGTGGGGGCATGCAGGTCGGATCACAGCTGACCCTTCTCACGCTGGACACGAACGGTTTCATACTAGGGATTTCCTCGCTGCAAACACCGACACACTGCTGCTGATAACTTACACCCTGGAAACCCAAAACCAATGGGGGCCCGCTTGGATTTATAGCGCCGACCATATGCTGTACAGTCAGAGCCTTTTGTGCACACTTTAGAGGTGTTAGCTGGGAGTGGCTAACCCCCACGCACAGCGTCCTCACCTCTGCGTCAATGCTCAGGACAAGACTAATGACTCATGATCACTACTTTGTGAATGTACTTTTCATTGACAATTGCAGTAAAAAACATTCTGATTCTGCAAACCAGTTCCTGCTGCCGTCACAGGGACCGCCCTGGCCAAGCTGACTCAGCTCCTCCTGTTTCAGTGACTGAAGCACTTTCTGTTGTCGTTTTAGCGGTAGCGCTCCCCTCTCCGACCAGTGGGGGGTACCGTCCCGGGGACATGGCCCTGCTGGGTTTGGTGATGGCGGCTCTTCTTCTGCTGTGCTTCATTGTCATCGGGTTCCTCCTCTCCAGACTCCTGACGGGCAAAGAGCTGCAGTTCTGCCAGGTCAGAGCCCGGGCCGGGGTTAACACCAGGGGTGTGACGATATTACCATATTTGTATATATGCGGGACGATACAATACCGACACTTTTTATTCAGATATCAATACTTTTGATGACATCATGCATATTAATGAGGCTGCAGTGCTGCACAGGTTTCAGTCAATAGAGGCCAATAATAATCAAGAATTCAGTCTCTATTGTTCAATAGAGAGAAGCATTACAGTTTTAAACAAAACACTGTCACACAAATATATGACTTTGAATGATTTTTACAATTAGAAATAAGATTCATTTTGGATTCAAACTCTTAACCTTCACCTCAACCAAGCACATTTTCTCTAGTTCGGTTTTACTCGAATCTAAAAACTTGTCAAAATACAATGAGGATGAAAACGCAACGAAAAAGTACCAAAAGAGCAACAACAAAGCACAGAAAAAACGCGACAAAAACGCTTCAAACATGTGACATGTGTTTTGTCGCTCTTTCTTGTCAACTTTTTGCTGCTTTTTCATCTCTGTTTTGTCGTGTTTTTGAGTCTTTTTTTTAAATGGTGTTATTGTTGCTTTTTCCGCCATGTTTTTATAGCTTTTTTGTTTTGCTTTTAGATTTGGGTAAAGCCAAACCGGAGAAAAAGTGCTCGGTTCAGGTGGGGGTTAAGAGTAAAGTGGGTAAACTTTTGTTCCACCAATAATGCCACCAATCCTACGCCATTGATCGATATCGTATTTATTCAACAAAAAAGGTGGTATTGCCCATCACTCGTTGCCTTAGTTTTACCAATGACTTCATTTTGGCAACATATTTAGTTTTAGACTTAGAATTTAACTTTAAACAACTTTTCAAACTGTGACACTGAACTTCACATGTTTTTAGTCCCTTCTTTGACTTTTCATTTGTTTTTTTATAAAAAATATCCGGCCACATACCTCATATTTTTGTAGGGCTCCATATTTGTTGCATTTTTCCCCAGAACTTTAACGAAGTTTTCGATACCGATACCTGAACGATACTTTTTCCGATTCCTACCCTAATATATTTGTCATCTAGAACCAGAAAACAGAACAATGTGTGGAAGATCTGCACAATATCGGGTTCATATTGGAATAAAATGGGAGAAAT
This sequence comes from Proterorhinus semilunaris, assembly GCA_021464625.1. Lineage (NCBI taxonomy): Eukaryota > Metazoa > Chordata > Actinopteri > Gobiiformes > Gobiidae > Proterorhinus > Proterorhinus semilunaris. The sequence continues at coordinate 39,054,109 of CM038346.1, forward strand.
TGTGGTAAAAATGAGGAAAAATGGAAAAGAATGGGGCAAAAATTTGAAATAAATTGGGGAAAAATGGGAAAACATAATGGGCAGAAATATAGGGATACTATTAATAATAAAAAAAATTAGGGGAAAACTTGGGAAAATGACAAAAATAAGACCAAAATGGGTGGGGGGGAATTTAATTTTTTTCCATACTTGCTTTCGATACTTTAATTATTTCGATACCAGTAGCACCTAAACCTTTTTTTCCGATGATGATGATGGTGGTGGTGGTGGTGGTGGTGGTGGTGGCGGCGGTGATGATGATGATGATGATATGTTTACGTGTCGGTAATGTCCTTGTCCTGTGTGCGTCCAGTGCCCCTGTTTCCCGGGCCCTCGTTCCCACTCCCACAGAGACTCCCTGCAGTTCACCAACGACGGCTTCCAGACTGAGGCGGACACCAGGGGGCGCTGGGCGAGCGTGTTCCCCCGGGGCAAGGTGCTCCCACTGGGCAGGCGCAGCCCCAAGCCCTGCTCCACCTGCGGGACCTTCAGTAACCACGTCAACCGGACCAGCCCCATGTCGCGCCGCTGCCGGGAGCCCAGGTCAGTCCATTTTGAGTGTCCTGCGCAGGGTGCTCGAGATGACGCTAAAATACAAATATGGTCATTTCCTTTTTTGCACGACACCCATGGCGAAGTAGCGGAGAAATGTGTCGCTCACACGTTACAAGCGTTTCGGGCTCGTTTTCTCAAAGTGAGGTTTTCATTATGTGGCCGAACAAAGCCAGCTGGTCACATTCGAGCACTTACTACTGATATACAGGCACACAGGTAAGTTAGTTGAAAATGGAGGCAGGCAAGGTTCCATATATAAAACATAGTTGGATTTATTTATACAATAATTATTTCAAATATCAGCCGACAGTTAAATGCACATTAGTTTCCTTAAATGTTCATTGGTACTGTCACTTCACTGTCCATTACACCTTTATTTCCTCACGTGCATCGATTGTCCATAAACTTTGCTTTGACTGGAATATGTCCAAGCAGTAACATGTCCATGGTCCATTTCCATACGGCTAAAGACAAAGCAGCCGTCCCAGCACCCAAACTCAAACATGGCTCCTGCCACAGCCATGTCACCCATGAGAACAAGTACTGGTAACTGCTGAACCTAGGCCACATTCCCAACCCCCCATGTCTTCCCCCCCAACATACCATCTGAGACGCTTTGCAGCACCAGTGCGGAGCTTTAACAGCCAATCACACCACCTAGCCCGTCAGACAGCTGGAGACACCAAAGGCAGAAATCTTGGAGCAACCATTGCGAGGCAAAGGCCTTAGAAAGTCACTAGTTAGGGCAAGTTATCAAATACATCAATTAGTCAAGTGGGCAGCACTGTACCTGGGTAGTGCAAGGGAACTGAGGACAAAGGTTCAGGATGTAGGCGAGGTCAGAGGGTGACGGTGTCAAAGAGCAGGGCTTTTATAGACCTTGACTACTGCCCTCTGATGGCACCAGTACCACACTACACTCATCAGACCCCCACATGCTACAATTAGTGACGGGCTAAACGAGCGGAGGCATCGACACACGTATCAAGCACAGAAAGCGACACCTCGGCCGAGCTGTGTCCCGAGTGTATCATTTTAAGAAAAGTCTCGTGACCAACACTTCCACTGTGTCTTCTTGTATCATGGGTCACTCCGTGCCAAATCACCCAAATTCACAGAATCTTCCCAGGTGACCCACTTAGATTTGGATTAAACCTTTTTTTTTGAGTTCCTCCACATGTGTAATGATCACATGCAAAGTGATTTTCTCTAACTCCCAATTACTTCTTTTTTATAGACAATTTACAAAACAGGGAGTTGTAACCACCTTTTCTGCTCGCGGGTGCTTTTTGCGTTTGTGTGCACGTTTAAAGAGCTGTAGCTCCGTAATGGAAACATGTACAGGGCTACAATCCGGTCTGTGTCACGTCTACTAAAGACATTTCCAGGAACAATCATCAACAATGTTCTAGATTGAACAGTTTGGGATTTATAGGCTGCTAAAACGAGTAGCATTCAAAATATTGTTTAACCATGAAGCCATTTGAGGTTGGATCTTGTTAAGCTACTCAAGTGGCAGAATCTCTAAAAATTACATTTTTGCCTTGTTTTTTTGGGAGGGGGTTCCCATTTCATGTTTAATTTATTCACTGCTTACTTTAGTTTCAGAGGTTACGGCACATGTGTAAAGTTCAGTCTAAAGCAGAAGCTCCATGACTTCCTTCTTCACCTGTCGGTCTGTGACAGACTGAAGAACAGTGAGGCCTCGGCCTTTTTACTGAATATAATGGCCACAAACACTGGATTTTGAAGCAGCTGAAGATTTGTCATTTTAAATTTATGGATTGAAGTTTTTTTTTTCTTTCATATGTTCAGGCAAAAATCCTCTGCTGATGGAATAAGATTTTTGAACTAATTTGACTCAATCTGACCTCAAAACAAACTGAAAAATTCAAAACAAACAGCTCCGACCAGTTCAACAAAAGACAAACTACCAAAAATGTATCTCAAATCATGATATTTAGCATCATGTTACTGTCACTCATGGTTTCTGACAGAAGTCTAACTCTGAAAAAAGCCCGGCCCATAACAGCAGGTCCTATAAGGGCTCAGGTATTTTAGGGGCAACTGATTTAGAGTTGACTCTAATGTCCCACTGAAACTAAAGACTAACCTGTGCCTCTGATGAGCAGATATGGAGATAAAATAATCCCCTAAATGAAAACATTTGGTTTGTAGGAACGGCTCGGACCCCGTCCTGACCCGCCCCAAGAGGAAGGAGGGCCAGAAGTCTGTGTGGTTCAAAGAGAGCGAGGACACGTCCGAGATCGAGGTGGAGATCATCCCGGACACCGCCATCTTGGACGACCCGGAGGAGACGCCGGAAGAGGAGGAGCCTAAACAGGAAGAGGAGGCGGTGCGAGACCCCAAGGCCCCGCTAAGAGACGACTCAGAGACAGAGAAGAAGTCGGAGGAATGATGAAAGAAACGAGCGATAAGTGACTTCCAAAATACAAAGAGTTTTAACACGGTCTGTTATTTATTAGATAATTACTGTAAATGTATTTTTGATAATGTTTTGTTCATATGGTTTATTTATTGATTTAAATTACTTTTTACTTCCAAATGTAACTAACTGTAAAAAGGAGTTTGGTGTGAAAAGTTAATATTTGTACATTTCTTTGTATTGAATCAGGGAAAATTAAAGTCTTTATGAGATGACTGTGGTGTGTTCAGGCCAGACGTTTATTGTTCTTCATTTAGAGTGTAATTGTACTTTTGCAAGTATTTTTTCATACAGTACATTTTACGACTTAATATTAAAATGAATTGTCTGTACACTTACTAGAGTAAAAACAAAAGTTACCCCTGCCACTGTGAGTAAACCTTTAAGTGACACATTTCAATTTTGACAATATTTATTTCTGCTTTTGTTTAATTCTTCCTGATGACGTCTTAGAGTTTCTGTGGTGTTTTCTTTGAAAATCTAACATTTTGTTTCACAACTGAATCCTTAAATGGACTAGATGCAAATTGGTCATTTTATGCTCACTACTGCCACCTCAGGTCTTACGTGTAACTGCAGTGTCTATATTAAGCTCGTGCATGACAGCAATTCAGACCAGAAATACCTTTTTGAGTGACAGTGCAGGATTTTAGAGGCAATTGTGAATAGGTCTGGGCTCATTCTACGGAAAATAGGAGAAAAAATATGAGAACAATTCTTAATTTGTATAGTACCTTTAATCAAACTTTTTCACCCAATCAGTTACTCCGTACTCGCAGTACTTTTTACTCTTACTTGAGTAAAATTATTTCAAAGGAACATTACTTTGAAATGTTACTTTATTTGGCTACTCTGCCCACCTCTGACTATCATGTAAAATGTAAAAATGGGGACAGGCCTTAAAAGTACTCTTTACAGATCTTAGAAATGCAGTTAGCTAGCTTATCCGAACCTGTTCCTACAAATGAGTCCATTCTGTTAGCCATTGAACCCCGGACCCGATTTAAATGGAATGTTCCAAGCCAGGCCCAATGTAAGGTAGGACGTGTCCGTTTCATGGCACGTATATCATTTCTGTCATTTCTTTATCATTAACATCGTACAAGATGAAGTTTAGTGGCCATTGGATGTGTATCAAACCTCACAAAAAGCGGAAACTTAACTGAATAAGAGTTAGTATTTAGCTCAGAGGACACTTTTAGACACCAATTTGTATTAAATCAAAATCTCCAAAGGTGTGTACATTTATTAATGATTTCTAACAAGGCTTTGACCTAAATGTGGTCGACATTTGAAAACATCTGGATTGCTCATAATTTGCTGTTTGACGGCTAATTGATATCATTTGTCAAGGTGACAAATGATATCCGTATGAACACCAACGCAGGTAAGGTCTCAGTTTTAGTTCTGCTGGACCTGAGCGCTGCCTTTGACACAGTGGACCACGGGATCTTACTTCACAGGTTAGAAAACTGGGTGGGAATCTCTGGTACTGCGCTAAACTGGTTCAAGTCCTATCTGGAGGATAGGACGTACTTTGTCGAAATTGGCAACTGTGTCTCAGACAAAATTTCCATGATCTGTGGAGTCCCTCAGGGGTCAATCTTGGGACCCCCCTTATTCAACTTGTACATGCTTCCATTGGGTCAGCTAATAAACAGCAACAATGTGTCGTACCACAACTACGCAGATGACACTCAGATCCACGTGTCACTGACGGCAGGTGAACATGGGCCTGTAGATACTCTCTGTCACCGCATCGAACAGATCAGTTTGTGGATGCAAAACAACTTTCTCCAACTAAACTCAGACAAAACTGAGATCATTGTTTTTGTCCCACAGACACAAAGACAAAGTGTTATCAGTCACCTTGAGTCTCTCTCTCTAAAACCAAAAAATCAGGTTAGAAATCTAGGAGTAATCATGGACTCAGACCTGAACTTAAACAGCCACATTAAAGCAGTAACATCATCAGCTTTTTACCATCTGAAAAACATTAAGATCAGAGGAATAGTGTCAAAACCAGACTTGGAGACACTCATCCATGCATTTGTCTCCAGCAGGTTAGACTACTGTAACGGCTGCTCACTGGCCTTTCTAAACGAGCTGTTAGAGCTGCAGAACATCCAGAACGCTGCTGCTCGAGTCCTGACAAGAACCAGGAAATACCACATTAGTCCAGTGCTCCGGTCTCTGCACTGGCTTCCTGTCACTCAGAGAATAGAATTTAAAACAGCTCTGCTTGTGTACATGTCGTTTCATGGTTTAGCACCAAAGTACATCTCTGACATGTTACCATCTCGGGCCCTGAGAACTTCAGGGAGGGGTCTCCTGGTGGTTCCCAGAGTCAATAATAAACACGGGGAAGCTGCGTTTTAGTTTCATGCAGCTAAAATCTGGAACCGTCTTCGTGAGGATGTGAGACAGGCCTCAACTCTGACAATGTTCAAATCCAGGCTGAAAACAGCTCTTTTTACCCGAGCAGATGAAAACTGAAAGTATTTTATCTGCACTCTTGCCTTTTACTGTCATTGATACATTTTTATGATGTTGTTTTAATGATTGATTGTATCTGTGTTCTTGTAATTTTATGCAACTGTGAAGCACTTTGAATTGCCTTGTGTATGAATTGTGCACTACAAATAAACTTGCCTTGTTTTGCCTAATGCTAACGGCTATAGGAAAAATACATAGAGCAGGCTAACGGAAGTGTCCACATAACTTAGGAGCGAACGTCACTGCTTTTTTATCTCCATGACAAAAATTTTAGTTTTGAAATCACTATCTTTTTGAATGAAAAAAAAAAAAAACTTCTCGAAAGGAGTAACATTGCACACGGGTATACTGATGGGATTTTGTATGAAATCAAGCAGCCAAAAGTGTTTTTAAAAACTTTATTGATCACCAAAAATCAGTCAGTAGTTACAGTAGGAGCCACATCATTTTACTCAAAACCTGTCCCTGATTTCAAATTACTCGCCTACTCTTAAAAATCTCTGAAAGAACCCGCTAAAATCTGAGCCAAAGCTTCACAAAGCATCTGGAACATTTCTCTACATTCGCACCTTTACACATCTCCACAACAATGATTACAAATGTCAGATTGTGACACGTCAGTGCAAACATGGAGCTAGAGGAGCTGGAGCCGCGGAGCCACAGCGCAGGGAGTGAGGAGTAATGCCAATAAACTTGTAAAACTGTACCTTGCAAAGAGGAGCCAGGGCGCTTTTAACTACTGAGAAATAAAGTACAATTCTGGGCGAGACACAGCAGGTGAAGGAGCGACTAAAGTGAAGATGTTGTTAAACAGTGGAATGGTCATGCTCGGACATTAGGACGTTAAAAGGAGAAAACTAGCTACAAATCTCAACATTGACCACTGCGTAAAAAAAAACAAAAGTCAACATTTTCACTTGCAGCATCTCTACTTAAATGTTGAAACAGAATGTGAATATAAAATTCCTCATTCACAATTCCAGGCAGACATAGCGTTACCATGGTATTAAAAAAAATAAAAAATAAAAAAATTCATCGCAAGCCCTCAAAATGTCGTCTTTAATAGGTCCGACTGAAAATGACAAGAAAAAAACGGAAACAATAACAAAAGGTTAAAATGCAAACTTAACATTAGTAAAACATACATTTGAATCCGTCTCATTGCAGGATAAAATAAACACTGGATTTTGAAGCGGCTGAAGAGTTCCATCACACAACAAAACATTTGTTGTGTGATTTATGATTTAAAAATCAAACTTTTTTTTTTTCTTACGTTCAGGCAAAAATTTAATATGGAATAAGATTTTTTAACTAATTTGACTTAATCTGACCTCAAAAACAAACTCAAGAATTCAAAACAAACAGCTCCGACCAGTTCAGCAAAAGAAACTGCAAAAAATCAAATTATGATAAAATGACGAATTGGCGTCATGTAGATAATCATTTTCAGGAGCTCGTCTCCTCCCTGTGCTGGGCCGGACCATGGTGGAAGTTTAAGTTACGGGACATGGGTTTATTTATTTGGATTGAGCGAAGCCGACGCGGTTGTTGTCGCGGTCGAACACGGTGTAGTACTGTCCGATGAACACGTCTCCCAGGATCCACAGGGGCCCGGCTGGAGGGGGGATGTCCAGCGCCATGAAGCCGCTCAGGCAGATGGTCTTCCCACCCTGGGACTCCTGCGGGAGGAACATTTCTTCATTCAAATTGCTACTTCACTGAAATAAATGATACTTATGCAACTGACAAAATTGCAACTCGTGTTCTCCTTCTAAATAAGTCTCATTTTCAAAAGCATTAAAATCTGTCATATGTACTTAATACAAAAACAAAAATTCTCCTGCATTGTTCCCGTTTTCCTTAAAGTCATGTGTTGCCGGGTCATGGGGGCAGCTGTTGGAGCTGCACCAGCCCCTATGGCTCCTCCTGCAGGTGGTGGGTCCACAGAAGGACGGCCTCATGGTTCTAACCGGGCCGGTTGGTCTCTCATAAGGGGCTTCTGACCCTTACGACCCTTTTTACATATCAGCTTTTCTTGATTTCCAGTACCATTTTACTACCATTTCAAGCAGTTCTTGCGGTTCTTATGCAGCAAACCTGCCAAACGGCTATTGTGTGGCAGGTTGCACCATATATATATATATTTTTATTTTTTTTAAGTCGCATAAATGCAACATTTTTGAGCCTGTTCCTACAAATGCGCACTGACGATGCAAACCGCTTCATGGACTTGTAAATCGAACTTTTTCTCCCCATGTGATCTGGAATGATAAAGCCAGTGCCCACTATGGTGAGGTAAGAATGTTTCGTGCTCCTCTATGGTCCTCATGGCGGGGAGCTGACATTTCTGTAATACCACCCCCTTGTGGCCAGGGGCGACTCCAAAAGACACTTTGTAGACATGATTCTAATGGAACTTCTGACCTCCCCTAGAACACCTTAAAAGCCTGGCTCCAAAGAGTTTTATTTTTTCAAAAAATCTCTGAAAACATCTGGATTGTTCATAATTTGCGATGTTTGAAAAATACTACTCACAAGTTTCCCAATGTAGTTTTCCTTTCCTCAGAGTGGCCAGCTCACTAACCGTGTCTGGAGGATTGTCCTTTTTACTTTTAGTCGCATCATGTGTGAAATGTAAAAACTAAGCCTCAGTCTTTGGGCATTGTAGTGAATGGAACTCTGGTCCTTTTTTGCCGAGTCTAATACGGCGCCGTCTCGTGGCTCATGACGTCGCTCCGTCCAACTCAATACAAGTCAAATTAAGGCTTTTATGCATTTCATCGAGGGGAGGTTGATATTCATATAAAGGAAGGAGGAGCTGGTGGTGCTGGCACTGCGGGACGTACCTTGAGGATGTACTGGTCGCCCGTCAGAGTGTAGGACTGGCCCCCGATGTTGAAGGTGATGGCGGGAAGAGTCGGGACTTTATCACAGCTCACCATGTACTGAAATAAACACGGGGCAACCAAGTTATCAAAGGAAACCAGATGATTTCATGTTCTTTTCACCGACCACACACGCTCTAAAGACTAACACTAAATGAAGACTTCAGACCAGTGACTATAATCTCCAGATGCGTGTCCGCTGCATCCCGTTTGTTTCACTCACCTCCCCCTGGATAAGCGGCAGAGCTCCGATGGCCTTGTGCAGGGCCTTGACCTCGGCGGCAGGTCCGGTGATCAGGGACGTGCCGGTGTCGACGATGGCCTCGCAGCCGCCTTTACACAGGCCCAGCTGAGCGCCCACCTTCAGACTGGAGCGACAACATTCAAATACAAGGAAGTCAGAGGAGAAGGACCATGAACTGACCCGCCTCTCTTTTCTCTCCCCCTTCTCCTCTCCCCCATTCCAATCTCCCGTCCCCTCTCCCCCCCCTCTTCCTCTCCTCTCCTCACCCGTCCATGTGGATCTGCCAGTAGGCCGCTCGTGTGACGTTGACGTAGTGGAAGTCCCCAGTGTAGTACTTGGGGTCTATTCCTCCGAGCATCAGCTCACCCCCGGGCTGCGTGTCCGGGTTCCTGAAGGGAGAAAAAAACATTAAAGCTGCTCCGACCCGGAGTCACCAATACACACTAATAGAATCACGAAGAAGAAGCTAACAGGCTAACGGGCAAAGCTAACTGCGGGCTAGCGCCACTTAAACAGTATTTACAGCCAAGTTTGAGTGAAAAAAATGATCTCCATTGTGTAATTGGATGTACAATATCCCTCTGTCCCTTTGTCTTTTCTGTCAGTGTAGTATTTACTCTCACGGACATTTAAGGAATAAAAAACTTAACGTTCTACGACAAATGCAGTGGCGCTTGTGGCCTCTAGGGGCTTGAGTTACTTAGTACTGCTTTAAATTAAATCTGCAAATGATTTATGTCTTGGCTGTAAAAATGAAACCGCCGCAGAACAGGCTAAGGAGAGCCAACTTACCTGCAACTCATGGCCCACGTATACAGGACGTATGAGCATACATCAACGCAAGTTTTCATACATCGGCTAAATTGTCAAGGTGTGACAGATAAATGCAAGATTTTTTTCGGTACTTTAATTTTTTGACACCAGTAGTACATTTTTCTGATACCCTACTGGTATTGTTTAACGGTACCCAGCCCTATCGATTAATCCGTGAGTTGTTTCAGCCCTAGTTTTTTCTCAAATGTTAAATGAAGATTAAATTAAAAGGTTAAAAAAGGCCTTTGAGGGTTCACAGTTTGTTGGAGCAGGCTGAAGCAGAGGGAGGAGCAGGGTGGGGAGAGGCTCACCTGTTCAAGTAGAAGGAGAAGACGTTCTGATCTATTTTCTTCTGGTTCATCATGTTGTCGAAAACCGGGACCACTCCATCCACCGAGATGCGCGGATACGCCATGCCCAGGATCCCGTCGAACTTGGCCATGACGAAGGTAACGCCAGGCTGCTTTATGGCCTCTCCAAAGAGCTGGTGCTCCACCGCAATGCCCCCGACCTGAGGGAACGGACAGAAGGAACATCAGGATCACAATCTGGTCAAAGCAAAAGCCAACTACAATTAAACCAGGGATTATACAAGTACTGCTCAAATACTAGGGGCGTGTATCGCCTAGTCTCAGGCGATACGATACGTATCCCAATAAAAGGGTCGCGATACGATACAATATATCCCGATATTGAAGTATTAGACGACCATTGCAATTATTATTTTACTACTTTGGAAACAACCATTCAGTAAACTAGTCCACCTTGATTAGATTTGTATCAAATACATTTGATCCATCTGTCTGTCTGTCTGTCTATCCTATAATATAAATGCTTTTTACTAATGTGCTTGTGACTGTGTGGTATGCTGATTATTTGAACATGCTTGGAAACTTCGTAATAAAACCAATTACTGGGGATGCACGTTTTCTAGTATTTCTATAGTTGGGAGTCCTTAGCGATCAGTAATAACTATTATGGGTTTCATCCATTAAAATATACAATAACTCAGACGGGGCATTTAAAATCTTATCTGCTCCACAACGGGTGTCACTCGTAGATCAGGGAATGACAACACGGGCATCACCATGACTGTAGCGCTCATCTCTTCGAAACAGTAGCACACGAACGAAGCAGAGGGAAAACTAAATACAGCAGGCTCCTTTTTAAACCTGTGTCGTAGTAGTGCAGTGGCGAGACACAGGTTTAACACGAGAATGCTGCGTTTAGTTTCCCCTCGGCTTCGTTTAATTACGTAATAAAATGCTACGAAGATAAATCCTCTCCGAACACAGCGGCGACACACTCAGCCACATCTGCACACAGCTGGTGGCTCTCGTAATAATCCAGGTCTCTGTCTTTGCTGTAAAAGCCAAATGTAGAGTTTTAAAAGAGCCCCGGAGCATCTCATAGCGCTTCCTGTGTTTCTCTAACTCTCACCAGATATTAGTGTTACTTAAGCAGACTGTGCGGTGTGCTGACATCTAGCGGGCGGGAATAAAAGTGCAGGACCAAAGAGAGGCTGCAATTAATATTTCCCCAAAAATAGACGTTTTAAATATCGATACGGGCACTTTTTGTATCTATACGAGAACCGCGCGACACAATATCGTGAGATATCGGCGGCTCTATATTTTTCAACACCCCTACCAAATACTGTATTTTTTATACCGCAAACGCAGTGATATTAGTGCATACGTTTTGTCATCAGATTTGCAAATACTCCATCAAACAGACAACAGGAAACTTTTCAGCAAAAAATAGAGTCAGGCAGAACTTCAGGAGAATGAGTTTTAGACCAGAGTGTTGGTATTACTGACAAACGTACGCAGCGAAACCAGTTGAATATTGTCATTACTTTCCAAAAAATGTTGATGTAATGGTCTGTTGGAAAATGTTTGTAAACTTTCAAAGGGAAATTTAGCTCGGAAATGTTTGGATAAAAAAAAAAAAACGGAAACCCTGTAAATGACATTTTCCTCAAAAGACGAACACTAAATTTAAATGTTACACGGACACTGGTTCTGTCAGATTCAATTCTTTGTAATTCGCCTCATTTTATTTGCACTCTTATAATGATAATTTATGTTTTATTGACTTTGCCTCTGAGCTTAAGTTTGTGCAGTCTATTTCTAATCTATTGTTGTTCAATAAAGCCTTTTGAATGTATAAAGTGTGCTCTACAAATATACCAGCAAGTCTAACGATACCAAAGCTCTTCTGACTCACGATGCAGGTGTCCTGGCTGAGGTATCCAGACAGGCTGCCCGAGCCGTACTGGATGGCGAAGGCCGTGCCGTTTTTCACAAAAGTGCTCGACTTGGCATCGTTGTATTTGTGGTGCAGCCCTGGAAAAAAAAACAGGAATAAAGTTCGATACATTTGGCTTTATCTGTCATTATACAACAACTGTACAACAACTTTCTGCCATTGGAATATCTGCACAAGTACTTTGTCAGTGCTACAGAGAACATTTAGTTGCTCTGAGCAGGAAGAAAGAGCCCAGGTGGATTTCACGCAATGTCTGTTTATTTCACACATCGACATTGAGCTTCAGCTCCGGTTAAACAGAACTGCGACTCCTAAAGCTCGCACAGCAAAGAGAGCACCAGCCCCCGACACAAATGCCAACGCATCACACGCTTTTATCTGACTAAATGCACAGTGAGTATTTCAATCGCTTCTTTCCCCCATCGCTAAATAAAGATCCAGGAGCAGAAAAACAAAACTCTGACAGAGCACGGTCCACACAAGAGTGCAGTTCCATTTAAGGCAGCTCCAGAGATATTTCCCCATCACACTGCTGCTTTAGCCTCGATTCTTGTAGTGTAGTGCATATTTTGAATACGTTCCCCTACTGCACATTGCAGCCCATATTTGTCTGAAAGATATCGCGCCGGCATTGCGCCAGAGTCACTAACACGCACTTTTACTCCGTTATGACATGTGTTAAGCTTAGGGCTGGGCGATATGGCCTAAAATCTATATCATGATATGAAAACAATATATTTGACAATGTACGAATTACTTCAAAATCCCAGCCTTACGCCTATTGGGAAGATTCATTCAGTGATATTTTATTCTTTTTTTTTTTACGGCATAATTGTCTTCCAAATATGATCTACTCAAGCAGTTTACATCATTTCATTTTCCTTTTTCAGCACGTGTGTCCGTGTTCTACAGTCACCGTATATGCTGCTCTGATGGAGCAGAGCGTAACATAAATTATATTGTGTCCACAACGATATCAAAACATTATATCACGATAACGATATGAGATACAATATGGCCCAACCCTAGTTAAGCTCCACTTCTTTAACATTTGCTAAGGGCGAGGGGGCTTTTATGAAAGGTCAATTAACTTTGAAGTTTGTGGCCTCAGAGGAGCAAGGAGAGTCACAGCAGAGCACAGGAAGGACACGGTCTAGAGATCGTTCCTGTGTTTGCTTCGATCGCCTCAGGATCAGAAAAGGAGCTTGTTTTAGCAGAGAGCTAACGTAAAGCTAACATCACTAGTACTCGTTTTGGCGCGTCCATTTTATTGTACATTATATCCTTATGTTATGGTAAATGATGTGTTAAGTGTGCAGCACTAAACTAGAGTGAACATTCAGGTACAGCCCATTTAAGAGCACAGATCTTTGTGTTTTAGTGACGGCATGAATCGGTTTCCAGTGAACCAAAGGCCGCTCAGGGGACACTCACAGCAGGCCATGTCCGTCCAGGCGCAGTGCACGGACGGCACCCACAGGTTGGAGGAGCCGGTGTCGAAGACCACAGTGAAGATCTGAGGAGGGGTTCCCAAGCTGATCTCTCCGAAGTACTGCGCCTGTGGACACACATTTAAACTAAATATGAATAAACATAGGACAGAAGTCAGGCGTGTGTGCTGTACATTCTATGGGTGAATTAAACATAAGAATCATAAAAAGGAAAGAAATACAATAATACATTTTATTTGTATTGCACTTTACACATGAAAACACTCACTAGAGATAAATATACAGATAGCTATAGCTCTACTCCACTCCAGAGAATGAATACGCAGTAGTTATGTTTTTAAGAGTCTGGTCATTCTTTAAGTCATGTGAATCACAACAGTTTCTTCCTGTGACTTTGCACATTTCCCAATGTGTGAGCAGCCTTCACTTCCTCTTTAATAAAAGTGGAAGTTAGAGATGCTGAGATCACAAACCTTTAATTCTCTACGTCTCCCGACACTGTAGACTTTACCGTGGCTCAGTCTGGCGGTTTTTACCCCGTAACGGTACAGCCTCATTTACACTCCCTCAGAACATGTTAAACCAGGATTAGCCAAAACTCTTGAGAGGCTTTTACAGTGAAAAGGCCTCCGTGCGAAAAGAACAGGGTCAACTCTGGAGGAACTAAACATTTACAGGAGGTATTAAGAAGAGAAACCCATCGATAAACGCAAACACTTTTGTAGCAGCCCAGAGGCTTTCAGTTCTCGTTTGAGGGATCTAAGGGGGATTAAGATTTCTGGGCTGTCTTGCAAGCACTGTTCTTTGAAGGTAAGTAAGTAAGTAAGTGCTTTATTGTCATTGTACAAGCGTACAACAAAATAGTGTTCAGGTGTTAGTCCTGAGCTGCTGCGGCTGAGCCGCGCTGCCACTGTGTGTCAACCTGACCCGCATGACCTTGGAGGTCGGGGAAACTGTAGCACTCGGAAGAAACCTGACTGACTGCCCTCTGTCTCCTCTGATCCTCTGAGATGGTTCCGCGCCTCCTGGGTTTGTCCCCGTTTCAGAGCGTGGTGTCCTGCACTGGTCAGCTCCACCTCCTCCTTCCTCTTCCTCTCTCCACTCCCTCCGCTTCACAACAGTCTTTCACCATCTCTCGTTTGTCCTGTTTTGTTTCCTGTAGCTCCTCTTGTGACGCCTCCTCTGTCCTGCAGGGGGGGCTCTTGGTGCCTCTTCAGTGTCTCAGAAGATGAAATGTGTAGGTCTCAAATGGGTTTAGCTGATAAGCTAGCATTTTGTTTACCTTTAAAAAGCTGCTTTCTTCAGGACCATTTTGGACTCTCAAAGTAAACAAATCCACCATACAAAAGTATCCAGAAAAACAATGTGGAACAGAAACCACAAATGCAGTTCGCAGAAAAAGGTGAAAAACTGCTGCACAAGGAGAGAGCGAGGTCGCTTCCCGTTTTTGGTGATCACAAATATGCTTGCGTTAAACAAATGTAATATTGAATTCACCAGTGCAATGTTATGTTCAAAGAAATGTATATAAAATACCAGTTTGAACCCAAATTTATAAAAATGACATAAATGGCCTAAGGTTTTGGCACAATTCATTTAATATTACAGCTGATTTGTGTGGTTAGGACGCAGGACAGGCTCTCCTCTTTAAATCAGAGGCGCTGAATCCTTTGCATGTCAGGGCAATTACTTTTATAATTGAGTAAATATAACTACCCTCTGACCTCTTCACAGACATGTACTTGATGAAAATAGCCTCGTGCTTTGACACACTGTATTCATGTGGAAAAGCTGACGGATCGTGTGACCGATGTTCCTTATTCCCCTCGTTCAAGACTGACACAGGGAAACTAACCATCTGTGACAAAAACGATTATTGACCAGTTTTTGCTTTACACAAAGTGCTTAAGCAAAGAGAAACTCAAGGGCACGGAAGAAAATAGGGAAGTAATGAGAATGTTGAGCTTAAAAAAGGGAATTGAGGCCACAAAGACTGAACCAGGCCATTTTTATGACAATGTTAGGTTTTGAAATCAGGATTCAGGTCAAATCCAGGAGAACTATCATTTAAAGCACTACTAAGTAACTTGTTTACCTTAATAAATCCTTTCCGTAGTCCCTCCGGGGGTAATACAAGTGTTAATGGGATAATCGGGGGGGTATAAAAGCTTATGGGGGTTGATCATAAGAATTGTAGGACTTACAGTAAACCGCTGTCACGTCCCATAAGCCGTAGTGCACGTGTATCTGTGCGCCAAACGGTGCCAGATACAATAGGGCAAATATTACTATTCTTTTATCTGTTAATTATTCTAAAATCATTATTTAATTTATTTTTTCCCCGCCAGGGTATAAGCATAAAGATAGGGGATAACAGGCTGAAAGTTCAATAGGATTCCAATTTAAACAACCCTTCAGTAAATATGAGAATGTCCATATAATGCATTTTTTGTGTGTGTTTCAGACAGTGCTGTGAAGGTTTGGACAAATTCTCCGTCATTTCTTTCTTAATTTTGATGATCGTAACATTGCAATATTTTTCCTCACAATAAAAGTGACTCAAAACTTTGGAATCGTGACGTCCCGATTTGTGAATGAATAAGCGAGGGTAGGACGAGGGAACCATATTGGAGGGATTTCCTGGAAATCTCTGCCTCGCTAGCGACAAGACATAAAATAAACAGAGTAAAGGGTGAGCCTGGTCTATTTTTTTACTCTGACATTAAAACTAAGATGTTGAAATACCCAAATCTCAACATTGACCACTGCGTCCAATACTGATTGATCACAGAATCTTAAACCCTTGGTCTACATCTCTAAGCAGCGCTAAGAGTTAGCAGAAGTACTCACGTCCATGTAGTTCGTCAGCACCTCCGGGGAGGGGGCTTTGGAAGGGAAGCCCTGGTTGTACTTGAGGCTGCGGCTGTCGGTCAGCAGCTCCTCCACAGACCTCCCAGAGTCAGTCAGGGTCCGGCGGATCGAGCGGAACTTCTTCAGAGGGATCCTGGACGAGGAACAAGACCCCATTCAAAATGTGACGCATACCACGAAACAGAATTCACAAATGTTTGTTCATGAATGAATAAACCTTGAAGATGAACATTTTCTGCCGATATTTGTTTTGACGTTAAAAATCTATAGAAAGGTTCACTCAAAATATTATAAAGTTTGCAATTTATCCTTCCATTATTGGAATGTCTTACGCTTATGTCTGGGACACGCCGTCACTCTTGCAATGTTGGAGTGAAGTGTCATGTTGATTTGGTTAAAAAATGTACTCAGACCTACTTATACTTTCACCCATCTCCTCTATTCATGGGAAACAGTGACACTGGGAATATGCTAGGCTACTACTTTTATTTAAACATGTAGCCTACCATGTTGTTTAAGTTACATGTTTTTTAAACAAATCTTCTGACACAGCTCTGTATGAAGCTTTGGAATTGCAAAAAATAGCATCTTTTCACTTTAATAGCATCTTATAAGGCCAGAATGTGAAGATTTAGAGTTGGTGTAGAGCAGGCAAAATTATTTTCTAGATTAGCATGATCTGAACTGCATCGTTTTCAATGAAAAATGCGCTAACGGTCGCAAATGCGTCTAATTAAATATGCTCGAAAATGTGGACATAACACCTGGTTTTCACGGGTCATTAGCGTGACAAACGTGTGAATACAGCCATTACCATCACTGTAGTAAACCTACATGATGACAGAAAGCCAATGTTTACGTGTTGTAGCATTTAGCCTGTTAGAAGCTAGGCTACGCTAACAAATTGAAAGTTATAAATCTGGCGTCGGGACAGAGACACTTTTGCAACACTCACCACTCAGATGTAGCGACAATCCATCAGAAAAAGATTCATGTTAATCCTGACTCAAAATAATGTCCATGGAGGCAGTTTTAGCCCAGTTTGTGGCTCTGTATCCCTGTGGTGTCCAAGTGTCCACTCCACTTTGTTTAAACTTAGTAAAAACATTCTTTTGGCAACGTGGGATTTTATGCTGGACTTTCTTTATTTTTAGGAGCCACTGTTTATTTCAGATAATTTGAATAAACTGTTGCCCCAGTCGGGTCAGTGCAGCTTGTCTACACGGCTGCTGCATTTAAGTGCGCTACATCACGGCGCAGAAAATAATTCAAAGAAAAAAAATAAACCATAAAAAATATTGGCCGATACCGATATGTGAAAAAAAAGACAAATATCGGCCGATAATAGCCGATCAGCGGCTCCGATATATCGGCAATCCCTAGCTTAAACTAAAACAAATGTTTTCCTCCAGTTTCATTTAACACACAAGAATCTTCCATTGTCCCGTCAGAACTCCAAAACAGGAGTTGTTCTACAAAAGAAACGGCTGTAAACCTGACGATTATAACGTCCACATTAAATGCCCAGCCCTACCCAATACCAGTACCGCCACAGACCCAACAGAAAGACAACGATCAGCGACGTTTAGAAAACGACATCTTGTTTTCTGAAAAGAGCTGGATCTTTTTGCATTCTCTTCATCATTCGTGAACTAATCAGAGGGGTGATTAGTTCACAGAAGAGTTTATCTTCTGTGAACTAATCACAGAAGATAAACTCTGTCTTTTTTCGCCAGACCATTGATGCACTCACCCTCATCTGTTTTGCAATAAACAGATTAGTTTTAAACTTCTAACTCATTTTAAAACAAGCTTTGAACTTTCTTTGTTAAGGAATCTTTTAACTGAACACATCAGCTTCAGAGGCGCAAATGTCTTCACTAAACACCATCTCTGTGACTTCCAAAATCATGAACCTCTTCGCAAAATCTCTCAAGTCGTCGTCTGGCTGAGATAGACACATTTTCACAAACTGAGCCTACAAAAAAAAAAAGGCACGGAATTTAGTATAGTAGTATTTAGTACCGCGATATTGGTCACTCGTGAAAGCATATCACACAGCCCTAAATCGAAGTTACTTCTTGATTCAGCTGCTCCTCATCACTGAGCGTGAGTGAAAGCATTATCAGGAGTTACACGAGTAAAGATCTGAGGAGAGCGCTAATGCTGTCAGTGAAATGTCGTCCAAACACTTGTGCTGAAGCGTGAACAGGAGTAAATGTCAGGACTAACCGAGGCCAGGGTTTACTACAGTGGGAGGAAAACAAGTTCAATGGACGTCTAATCTTATCACATTAACTGCAATTTGAACGATCACAATGTGCAAAGCCACAGAACCGAATGTTGATTCTAAAATAGTATACAATAATAATTGCAAATCTGATCACAGTTGCAAATGGGTATCTTTTTCAAAATATTGCCATGTAGTTCTAGTAAAGTCAATTCATCCAACACTACCCTAGTCTGGTTTTACAATACCCTCGTACTCATTTCGTTTCATACAGAGTAGGGGCGTGTATTGCCTAGTCTCAGGCAATACGATACGTATCCCGATACAAGGGTCACGATACGATATGATATATCCCGATATTGAAGTATTAGACGATTATTGCGATTATTTTTTTTACTACTTTGCAAACAACTATTTAGTAAACTAGTCCACCTTCATTAGATTGGTATCAAATACATTTGATCCATCCATCTATCTAATGACATAAATGCTTTTCACTAATGTGCGAAGATAAATCCTCTCCAAACGCAGCGGCGACACACCCAGCAACATCTGCACAGCTGTGGCTCTCGTAATAATCCAGGTCTCTGTTTTTGCTGTAAAAGCCAACGTGAGGCCAAATGTAGAGTTTTAAAAGAGCCCCAGAGCGTCTCATAGCTCCATGGTAAACTCTTCCCGTGTTTCTCTAACTCTCTCTAGATTCTAGTGTTACTCAAGCGAGCTGCATGGTGCGCTGCCATCTAGCAGGCGGGAGTAAAAGTGCAGGACCAAAGAGAGACGCTGCAATGAATATTTCCCCAAAAATAGATGTTTAAATATCGATACGGGCACTTTTTGTATCGATATGAGAATCGCGCGACGCAATATCACGATACATCGGCGGATCAATATTTTTCCACACCCCTAGTACAGAGGGTTTGGAATTTCACAATTGAGCTCCGTTATCAGGTGGGAGGGGTGACCTCTGTCAATTGAATCCACTAAAATCGAATACATGAATGAAATCAAAATGCTGACTTAACATGCAGCTATATTGTACTCAAACATTTAATGATATTCTGAGCTTTATGTTGGGTCTCCCACACCGACAAAGCACAGCCCTGTTCCGTTGGCAGGAAATTCAAATGTCACGGAAGTTCACGTTTTTTTAGTCCCTTCTTTCACTTTTTTTTTTTACATTTTATTCTCGTTTTGAGTCCACATAGTTATCAACTCTTTGGTCTAATTTTCGTCTTCAAAAAAATGAAATGTCTATGAAATGAACACTGCAGAAATCAAGTTCTCTTAGTTCAAGTGCCTCTTGATATTTTCGCACATTTGCACCTCTGCAGCCGAGATATGATCAGCCGGTATTCGTTTGGAAAGTCAGTTGTGGTTAGTGCGAGTCACAGCTCAAAAAAAAAAAACCACAACGCTTTTCCAAGTCACTGCTCTGAGCATTTCAGACCGACAATAAAGCATCTAGAACTTTAAAACTATTTCGTTTCAGGCAGTACAATGTGGGGATATCTCCAAGCAGTTAAATATGGTGCTTTTTAGCGTATGCTAGTAAAATGGCTTGCATTTTACCAGCATAGGTGGATGGGAGGGTATCTGACACTCAGCAGTACTATGTGTAATAACCACTCAGGATATCATGCTAAAACAGAAAGAAAAAACCAGCAAAGCAGCTTAAGTGTCTCCATTTAGTTACTGGTAGGACTTTTAATTTAGACATTAGGCAATTGCAAAAAAGATTGTACCAATATTGCAATCATTTCCACTTCATTTGTATTGAGATAGCAAATAATAATCTTTAAAGAAAAAATAAAACTAAAATCACGATTCAGCTGACTCATGTTTTAAACACGTCCATAGTTTGAACCTTTGAAGGAAAACCGATATACGAACAGCTAAACTGATATAAGAATCACACTGAACACAAAAATGTCTTAAATACTACACTACAGTATTTGTGTCCGTGGGGCCGATCTATAATAGATCGGCCCCACGGACACAAGAAATTGTTTGGTCTTGTCTTTGCTTACCAAACCAAACTACTTTCAATGAACAACAAACGCCTCTTTTCACTCAACCAATCCAGTACAGTCTAGGGCTGGGCGATATATCGATATTTAAGATATATCGATATATTTTTAAATGAGATATGGAATTAGACCAGATCGGGATATTTCAAATTCAGATAAGCTATTAAATTAACAAATAGAAACCGGTAATCTGAAGCAGAAGTTCATCTTAAACTGAGCACTTAATTTTGTATCTCTTTATCTATTAATGCTGCTCTCAGATGAAGAGTGACTTATTTTATTTTATAGGCTATTTTTATCCAAGTTTTCTTATTTTTAATGTGCACCATATAGACCTTTTGTTATACAGTGTTTGTGTTTACATTTTATTTTATCAATAAAACTACTCGTATTTGACTTTGACTTAACATTTAATTTCACAGCTCTCACTTTGCGGAAAAAATATCGGGATATATATCGTATATCGATATGCGACCTAAATATATCGGGATATCACTTTTGGTCCATATCGCCCAGCCCTAGTACAGTCTCAAAAGTTGAACCATTTCAAGTAAACTATTAAAACCATCCCAAACTGGGGGACCCAATGTCCCAGTTAACCAGGACAGTCCTAATTGTGAGCACTTGTCCCATGTGGATGGTTGTTACTTTTTTTTTTTAATCACTTTTTTGTGGTACCTTTCATTGTGTTTCTGTCTCTCTTTTACAGCGTTTCCATCCTCATTTCTGTCTCGTCTTTGTCGCTATTTTGACTTTTCCAAGCAGCTTTTAGGTTTGGGTAAAGTCGAACTGGTGAAAATGTGCTTGGTTGAGGCGGGGGTTAAGAGGCTAATCCAAAAACAGACCTGCACATGAGAATACTAGTTTCTTTGCGATGTTAGAACGCGCTATATCGCGTTTTATCTTATTTTGTGTCACGACCTCCTCGTGCGTAATCTGAAGCGGTGTCACGCTAGAACTGGGAGGGACATTGTTGGCACGCCATGTTCCAAACCGTGTTCCACCGTGACCGAGTTTAAAAACAACACAAAGCAACGCACAAACAAATCATCAGCGCCATGTCAAAGTCACACAGAGCCCTGAAGCGGTCATTTGAGTTTCACTGTGGGCCAACCAAAGCTGAACAGTCACAGCTTGTTACGCACGCGAACATATGGCGGTTACGTAGCGTTCGCAACTTACACAAGATGAATTAACAGTGCACCGTGGTGGCAAGTTTTAGCAACTTTTACTTATTTAAAAGAAAAGTAAAATGAATCCTACACGTGGATGCAAACAGAATAGCAGACGTAATGATCGTAGTTGGACGTTTGTTGTTGTGAAAGGTTGAATACGTTTCGTTCAGCTACTCGAGGCGTTTGTGCGCGGGATATAAGATAATTCAATGCGCACACTGCGACCAAAACTATATATTAATAAAAAAAAATCTAATACGTGTGTGTACGATTCTTATCACGCCAAGTTTGACATGTCTGAACTTGTTGTTGTCGTGTTTCTTACCGAACCAGGGCGTCCGCGCAGACGGCCAGTGCCGCCAGAGCGCACACAAACCCCGGGGACAGTCTCATGTTGGCACCGGTCAAGACTTTCGATGACCTCCGCAGGTGAAGCTCACAACAACAGTAAACAACCGCGATCCGCGACAATGAGCCAGCACTTCAGAGAAAAGCCTTTACTAACATCAGCTGACCCAGAGCCCGTCACATGAGGTGACGGAGCTTCCGGGAGCCGTGACGTCACTTCCTTCCTTTTTTCTTTTCTTTTTTTTTTACAAATAAATGTAACTGTTGGCATTCCTTTTCATTTCAGCAAATCTCAATACCCAGATATTTCACTTTTTCTTTCGCCATCACATTATGTATTACAGTGTCATTACTACTCGGGGCGACGGTGGCGCAGATGGTAGAGCGGGTCGGCTCATGATCGGAAGGTCGGGGGTTCGAATCCCGCCTCCTGAAGGTGCACATTGTCGTTGTGTCCTTGGGCAAGACACTTCACCCTCCTTGCCTCCAGTGTCTGCGTACACTGGTGTATGAATGAGAGTGTGAATGGGCCCCCTATGAGAGACCAACAGGCCCGTTTGGAACCGTTTGGAACCATGAGGCCGTCCTCCCGTGGACCCACCACCTGCAGGAGGAGCCATAGGGGCATGGTGCTATGTGACTTGGGCAGCTCCAACAGCTGCCCCCACGACCCGGCAACGGACAAGTGGGAGAAAATGGATGGATGGAGTGTCATTACTCTCGTACAAACGTTTGGACAGCTTTTGGACAGCTACTATTGTCTTCTCAATCTGATGTTTATCTTGTAAAAAAAAAAAAGTGCAGTATCGTCTGCAAATTGCGTTATTTTGATTTGTAAACCATTAATTTCAGGATTATTTTTAATACAAATGGATAAAGTTCTACCACTAGTAGGAACACGGGACAGCCTTGACAGACCAGTCGAGATACTGAGAATCTTGGGATTGTGGTAGGGTAATGTTGATGTTTTTGTAAAGTGTTTGAATAACCGGTGTACAGTTTGGACCAAAACCAAAGGTCTGGATAGTTTTAAAAAGAAAAGTGTCTTCAACTGTGTCAAATGCTTTTTGAGGAATAAGATTAATGCTTGCATGTCCAAATATTCAGTGTGGTCCAGTAAATCTAATACAAGATATTTGAACGTATGTGTCTATTAGACATGAGCCCTGTTTGTGTGTCAGATATATAAAAAAATACAAATAAGTCCTTTCATGGTGCTTGACATTTCATTGGATTCTATACGTTGGATAAGAGCTTCAAAAAGTGGGTGCTCAATGATGTCCCAGAAATGAAGGAAACTCTACTGGAAGTCCGTCATTGCCAGAGAGCAAACAGCTCCGACCTATTCCGGTGGCTCGCCGGCTGTGAGTCGTGTCTTACTATTGCATCCTATGAGTTTATATGAGATATTTGGCATTATGAATCGATTGTGTACTACTATATCTCTTATACCATCTTGCTGTGAAGTAAAAGAACTCATCCCTTATCACATAGGAAAATCATTTATTGCAGAAACAGTTTTGACAAAAGGTAATAATGTCATTTATATTTTAGTTAAAAATCCTTTGAACACTGAGCACATTTGGACAAAAACAAGTTACAAAACACTGAGGACAGATTAGTTTGACAATCACAAACAGGGAACAAATCAGACATTCTCACCTTAAAGGCCTGTATCACACTAAATCCACCTGGTTCCCTCAACGCCAACTGACAAGAAATTGATGAAAATTGTGCATGTCTTACACTGCAAATGTCAAACAAACTGAATCTGGATTGTGAAAAGTCCAGTGACCCCTGAACCTCCTCTTTAAAACCAGTTAACAATGGAGAAACCACACAAATTAAACATATTCATTTGACTGGTGGAGAGATAAGTGTCATTTGACATTAAAGTCATTTGACTTCATTTGTCTGGGCAGAGAATCCAGACCTAAATAACAGTAGGCTTAGCTGTAGGGGTACCAGACGTCCATACCTGGGACAGTCCCAGTTTTAGCCCTTTGTCCCGTGGCTACATGGATTTGAAAAAGCAGCCGAACCCGCCCCGTAATCCGCAGTCATGCGGCGCAGCTGGAATGTTCTATGTATTTTATTCATTCTTGATATTTCCCTCATCCAAAATTGAGATGTTTATCAAGAAATAAGCAGGAGAAAGCCTATTTTAAACACAAAACAGCATGGCCTAAACACACAGCTTTTTTCACTTGCAGCAAAGCATAAAAGGTTTTACTGTGGACTTGACTGGCTCCATCCCAGGTGTCCAGTTTTTATCAATGCAATGCTGACAGAGATTAAACAGATTCGAGGTCAGTCGACCTCAATATGGGTTTTTCTAACACCGATGCAAATTTTTTTTTTTTTTTTAATAGGCCGATGCCAATATGTCTGGTGTATGATCCTGTAAAAACAAAGATTTTATTTTATTACTTTAGGTGACAATAGTTTCGGTCCCAAGCTTTGATGAGTTTCTGTTAGCATTAGCATGCTGCCGTTAGCATTAGCATACTGCTGGGTTACACCCCGCCATTCCGACACACCGCTAATCCGACATTGAGTTCTAATTGTCGGAATTGCGGTGTTTCCATTTATTATCAAACGTCCCGCCACTCCGACAATTTTTTTCACCCTTTGTCGGAGTGGTGACACCTTTATCTTTTATGCAACGTGCCGCTATTCCGACACACAAGATA
The DNA here is from genome assembly GCA_021464625.1 of Proterorhinus semilunaris. Taxonomy (NCBI): domain Eukaryota; kingdom Metazoa; phylum Chordata; class Actinopteri; order Gobiiformes; family Gobiidae; genus Proterorhinus; species Proterorhinus semilunaris. Next base: position 39,078,653 of record CM038346.1, read on the forward strand.
ATTATCAACAATTATTATTGTTTTACGTTTTGCCTGATGAATGAAGAGACGATGCCTCTGCGTCTCCCCTGATCGTTGGTACGTGTTTTTTTTTTTTTTTCTACTTGTCTTTCGCATCGTTCTCATAACTGCAATGATGAAACAGTGGCACAAACACGGTTTACTTATTTAAAAAAGCTCTTCTTAATTCCATTCAGTCACTGTTATATAATTATTTGTCCCGAATTTCCGTGCGTTTGTGGACAAAAAAAGGGAGAGTGAACTTTTGACATGTAAAACAAGCGCTGATGAGCGCAGCAGGTGGAGACAGACCTGTTGTTGTGGATTACGAAAAATAAGTTTTGCCAAATGGAGTCTGGCTGAATGTGCCGCTGTTGCACAGACTCATGTGACATAAAGCGCGTGTGTTTATTTGTTTGTCTTGATAGATTCAGTGTTTGCCCGTGTCACACAGTGACTGGAGCATATGACTTAGTTTAGGGTTGAACTGGTGCCCCCCCCCCCAAATACACACACCCGTGCGCGCTGCTTTGTGGAGAAGGCCTTGTTTTCGGACAGTGTTTTGAACGAAGGGGAGCGCGTGGCTCGGTCAGCGCTGTGAGCGGCGCGTGCGTTTGTCTTAAAGCCTTGAGCGACAGCTCCAGTGTCTGAGTGGAAAGGTCCAACAGTGCGCGGCGTATTAACCGCGGACTTCAGCGCTTTGTGGTGAAAGACTAGCCTGCACCTGTCACTGCCTTTGCCCAAAACCATCTCACGAGCCTCTGCACCCCTGGGCCGACAGCGGGGATGAACAGGGAAGGTGGCGTTGACAGAAGGCAAACAGATACGCTCAAAATGATTGTCGGAATAGCGGTACCAAAAAGTGTCGGATTGGCGGGGTGTCGGGATGACGGGTTGTCCCCATACTGCTGTTAGCATTAGCCTACTGTTGTGCTGCGATCAAAAATACAATTGTGGAGGTTGAAACTAACTTAGCGATTGAATTCTCCAGGTTCTGAGCTTCAAAATGACATGAGTCCATATTCACTGAGGTTTAGTGAAACTTGTGTTTAAAGTGGAGGTTAAGAGGTTACTTTTACACAAAAGAAAGGAAAAAAAAGTTGGACAGAGACTTGTGCTTCAAAGACAGCGGTTGGGTGGAGTTCACCCCGGAGAATGATGATATTTCAGACAGTATGTTGATTGTTAAATGAAAATCGGATACAATGGGAAACATTTGAGCAAAAAAAAGTGTTAATGTTTTAGACCATAATCTTAGTATTTTTGACCAACTGCAGGATCGGGGTTTGTCAAAATCCTAATCTAGATCCTAATCCTAAACTAGATCCTATTCCTAATCTAGATCCTCCTAGATCAGTTTGAATGGGTTTTAACAAAACCTTGGATTCTCAAAACAGCGTATCTGTGTCCAACTATAAATATTAGGGCTGCGCGTTTTCAAGTTTGTCATTAACCGTAAACCGAGGCCCCTAGCGGTTAATACTCGGTTAACCATTAGTGTGCCAATACTTGCATTTTGATCCGTCATTCTCGGTTGCAAAGCGCTCCCACGCTGTGCTGTTTATGGCCCGCTTCATATTGAAAAGTTAAACTAGCTAGCCATGCGCGATGATTGCTTCCCGTGAACAAATGTTTGGGAGCGCTCTGGCGGTCTCTGGTGGTGCAAAAATGTATTACAACTATTCAATGGCACGGCAAATTATACACGCCAGTTAACCGAGCAAAAAGCTTTTACTCGGTTACGCAATTTTCAACGGTTAACCGGTTAATCGGTTAACCATGGACACCCCTAATAAATATCATCTTCATCTTGGGGCTGATTTGTCCATTTTATTGACACAGGTTGACCAGAAAGAGAAAATAAATTGAGATGTGGTTACCGCTGGGAAAGTCGCATTTTGTGTCCGAGGTTTTAATACTCAGATAGCTAACACGGTCTTCCTGATGTCTATGCATTAATCTGCTAGCTTTTCCTGAAAAAATTTCCAAGAGGCTTATTAAAGTTTTGAGCAAAGGAATAAAAAGAACAGATGGCATTCGATCCATACTTGAATAGTTAGCAAGCTGGCTAGTCCGCAAAAGCCCTTATTAGCCTTTTTGGTGTATTGTCCTTTAGCCGTTAGCATTAAGCCTCAAACATTGCACATGATGAACAATCCACAAGTATTGGCCACATTTAATCACATTTAAGTCAAAGCCTCGTTAGAAATAATGAACAAGCGTATAAATAAACTCATTTATACGTATAAATGAGCGTAAATAAATGTGTCCTCTGAGCTAAATGCGAAATCATATTCAATTAAGTTTGTTCTTTTTTGTGGGTCCCATCCAGTAGCTACTAAACATCACCTTATAATATGATGTAAAAAAAACACACACACACACACGACACAGAAATGATATGTATGCCATGAAAAGGTCATGCCATAGTCTAATATTCATTTGTATGGGGATAGCATTTTCAATTCAAACAGGTCCAGGAAGCCTTTTACTCACAGAATTGCACATTTGTCGGAACAGGCTCATAGCTAACGTCGTCTCTGTGATTGCTATGGTTTGAACTCCAAGAATATCACACGAAAACTAAAACCTCATACAAGCTTAATCTGTAGGAGACTAATGTCCGAACGCTGTTTCACACACACAATAAATACAACAAATGGACAATCACTGAGGCCAAAGTCGGGTAAGGCTTACAGACTGTGAGGCAGGAGACAGGATCAGCACTCTGCCACTGTGACACAGGGAGGACACGCACACTCCGCTCAGAGAGACGAGGAGTCCAACCCACAACCGCTTCGTAGAGCCGCATTTTGCTAATAACACCGCATTGTTGTAATAACAGTTCCAATGTAATCAAATCTTCCTCTAAAATACGTAATAATAATAATGGCTGAAACTGGTATTGCGCTTTACAAGCCTATGTTACCAAGTGTCTCAAAGCACTACACTGTAGTCATTAATCATTCACACCATAGTCAGTGGTGGTAAGCGACTATTGTAGCCACAGCTGCCCTTAGGGTAGACTGACTGAAGCGAGGCTGCCAATTTGCACCATTTTTAGTGGTAGGGGAAACCGGAATACCCAGGGGAAACCTACGGAGACACGGGGAGAACATGCAAACTCCACACAGAAAGGATAGAGCCCGGGACCTTCTAGCTGTGACGCACGAGTGCTAACCACTGCGCCACCGTGCCACCCAATAGTAAAATCAATCAATCACTCAATTGTCTGATCTTTTCTCATTCAGCGTCATAAACGAAGGGAAATGTTCAATCTGGCTCACACACCGATTATTTCACTGCCACTGGAGGATCAGGCTGTGATCATCGGTGATTCACTTTGTCCCGGATTAATATTAGCTAATTTATTTGGCAGTGAATTCAAATGATAAGAGCCTCTTTCAAACTGTCACTGAAGATCAGATGTTACTCTTTTTTTTGTGGTTTTTCTTTGATTTTTATTTTGTTTTTATGAGTCGAAGACAAACATCTGAACATTTTAGTCGTAGTTTTAGTGTCGTGAACTAATTTGAATTCACTTTTAGTCTAATGTGAGTGAGCAAAAATATTACTTTGACTAAACTGATGACAAAAAAATATAGGTGATGAAACTCTATTTACACCGACCAAAACAAATATCAAATGTGTCAGAACGCCCTGCGACCGTACGATCTTCCAGATTTGTCCCAACTTGAAAATTTGAGCTAACACTTTAGATTGCAAAAGGGGAACATATTACATGCGGCGCGGTGTTGTTGCTAAAACGCGGCCTGGATTGGAGATGACCGTCCGTTCCCGGGTCACACGGACACGGACACGGGGCAGGTGAGGATGCGGTCCTCCAGTAAGACGCTGAGCAGCAGGAACAGGAAGTACAGGAGGAACATGGTGAGGCCCAGAGTCCGGCTCATCTTCCAGCGGCACGCGGCGATGGACGCGATGACGAACAGCAGCATGAGGAAGAGCAGCACGATGGCGCAGAAGAGGCCGTTGGAGCTGACCCTCACCGGTTCACCGCCGTGGGACAGGGAGAAGAGCAGCCACGGGACGGGTAAACTGCAGAGAGAGGGGGTTTAAAAAGTCGTAGTACAACTACATTATCATTTATTTAGTTTTTACAATGAAAGCACTAAGGTCCTGTCCACATGTATCCCGATATCTCCACAAGCGCAGACTTTTCTAATTGTCAACTCAAATGACAGTCAGCATAATTTTCCAAGTCTTTAACTGTTAGAGGATTATTTAGATGTGATTGAAAAAAACTCCCAATGTATCTTTTTCAAAAATAAATCTTAAAATGTACTGTTCCAAATGATTATGCACAGCAGCGTTTCAATACATGTTTGATATGTTAAGTAAGGTAAGGTTGTAATTAACTGAAAATGGTCATTTGGTCATTACTGAAATCAAAAGCTATTTTAATCAAAAACGTCAAGTTACATTTTAACATAGGACCCTTATTTGAGAGCAGCTTCAAAATTCTTAAAGCTATTAAACTTTTTCTGAGTTTCTGCTTGAATTTCGTTGGAGTTTGTCAGAATAGTCTCCCAGAGCTGCTGTTTGGATGAAAACTGCCTCAAACCCTCATACATGTTTAGCTCGAGGCTCCAAAGGTTCTCAATAGGGTTGAGGTCAGGGGAGGAGGGGGTCCACATCAGTTTTCTCTCCTCTTATGCCCATAGCAGCCAATGATGCAGAGGGATTCTTTACAGCAGGACATGGTGCGTTGTCATATGAAGATGATCTTCATAATTTAAATACAAACAAAAGACTTTTGAAATATACAGACAAGAAGAAATGCGTTGCCACTAAGGGGAGCAGTAAGATCAATTATGTGTATTTTTCCTCTATATTCAAGGAAGAGTGTTGCTGCTTGGAACGGTTGTCATTCTATTGCTCAAATTCACAAACGGAGAATTAGGGTTGGCAGGTTATGGATCTGTTGAGAGGGATCCTCCCAACGGGCTCTAAACCTTGTCTTTTAATGCACCACTCAGCATAGGAACATATTCTACAAAATCAGCTGTTAGGGCAGCTGTGTGGGGGTTTGTTGAAGGGGAGTTACTGCCCTCTTCAACTGGCTCACTCTCTGGCTTTTTAATGCACCACACTGTGCAGGGCTTTCATCATACTTCACATATAAATCAATTAAATAAATTATATAATAATGATGATGATAATTAAACCCAAATAAAAATTATACTGAGAATGGTAATGACAACTGGAAAGTATCAAGATCTCAGATTATAACATCTATTAATGTACCTTTATACCATAAAAGTAACTCTGTAATCACGGGTAAAAATATGCAAGCAATATATTAAGTAACAAATTTTTTTGACTTGCTTTGTATTAGACCTCGTATATGAAACTAGATTGTTGTTGTAGCTGTGCGTTGTTCCAATTAATTATATAAACAGTTAATATATTTTTGTTGTTTGTTGTAAGTTGGTCTGTACGAATGTAGCTGCTTGAAATGTTTTGAAATGTTCTTTTTTTATTTATTGCACTTGGGGGTGGGGGCTCATAAGCTTTTTGCTTCAGCCCACTCCTTTTGAGCACAATGTGTATTGCTCAAATAAACAAATAAACTAAACTAATCTTGTTAGGGAAAGCACAGTTCTTCTTTTTGTACCATGGAAGAAAGTGGTCAGTCATTTTCATTAGGGAGTAAGAGTATATAGAGCGCATCCTGACCAGCTCCATCACTGTGTGGTTCTTCTACAGAGGGACTATAGAGAGCATCCTGACCAGCTCCATCACTGTGTGGTTCTTCTGCAGAGGGACTATAGAGAGCATCCTGACCAGCTCCATCACTGTGTGGTTCTTCTACAGAGGGACTATAGAGAGCATCCTGACCAGCTCCATCACTGTGTGGTTCTTCTACAGAGGGACTATAGAGAGCATCCTGACCAGCTCCATCACTGTGTGGCACTTCTACAGAGGGACTATAGAGAGCATCCTGACCAGCTCCATCACTGTGTGGTTCTTCTACAGAGGGACTATAGAGAGCATCCTGACCAGCTCCATCACTGTGTGGTACTTCTACAGAGGGACTATAGAGAGCATCCTGACCAGCTCCATCACTGTGTGGTACTTCTACAGAGGGACTATAGAGAGCATCCTGACCAGCTCCATCACTGTGTGGTTCTTCTACAGAGGGACTATAGAGAGCACCCTGACCAGCTCCATCACTGTGTGGTACTTCTACAGAGGGACTATAGAGAGCATCCTGACCAGCTCCATCACTGTGTGGTTCTTCTACAGAGGGACTATAGAGAGCATCCTGACCAGCTCCATCACTGTGTGGTTCTTCTACAGAGGGACTATAGAGAGCATCCTGACCAGCTCCATCACTGTGTGTTACTTCTACAGAGGGACTATAGAGAGCATCCTGACCAGCTCCATCACTGTGTGGTTCTTCTACAGAGGGACTATAGAGAGCATCCTGACCAGCTCCATCACTGTGTGGTTCTTCTACAGAGGGACTATAGAGAGCATCCTGACCAGCTCCATCACTGTGTGGCACGGCGCCAGCTCTGCCTCCTGCCGAAGGAGCCTCCAGAGAAGATCTGAGGAGCCCCTCTCCCCTCCATTAAGGACATGTATCCACCCGTCTAACCCCTCCCCCCTTCATTAAGGACATGTACTCCACAGAACAATGGGATGGAATGCCAGAGGAAAAACACCAAATAAAGCCTGTGCATCACACCAGTGTGTGAAACACTGCCCCAGTCTGTTGCCTCTGTCCCAGCCACAGCACCGTGTTCTTACCCCACGGTGATGTCGAAGATGTTGCTGCCCACGGAGCTGGACACGGCCATGTCTCCCAGTCCTTTCCGGGCCACAATGACGCTGGTGATGAGGTCAGGGATGGAGGTGCCTGCCGCCAGGAGGGTGAGGCCCATGATCTCCTCCGAAATGCCTATCGTCTCTCCCACCTGCAGGGGGTGACAGGGAGGGGCTGTTCTCAGAGAGCAGACTGGACCCTTGTCTTTGTAATAGTCCAGGTCCAGGAGCGTCAACATTTAAAACTACAGGGTTAGCAGCTTTTGGATATGATGAAGCCTGTAGGCGCCTACACACCAAACGCGGATTGATTCCTGTGTATTGTCAATGTAAATGCACGCTTGTGTACGGGTGATGCGTTATCGGTGGGACTCAAGGGAAATGTGCGTTAGCTGTTTAGAGCGGCGTGAATGCGGCCTGAGGAGGCAGGAGGAGTCAAACACACCTTCAGGAATAATTTATAGATCATCCGGAGCAACATAACCACCTCGTCTACATAAAGACACAAGTGAAATGAAAACAGCGTCTGAAAAGAGGAAGTCTTCATGACAATCAGCAGCTGTGGTTTGAAACGCCTTTCCCGAGCCCAGGCATTCGGATCTCCCGAGCTTCAATTAACTTCATTTAACAAGGCGCTGGATTACAAACATGTTTTAAAGGAATTTCATCATGACATGAGGCTGGACAGACAGGTACTGCACACTCCAAACTCACACATATTGAAATAATATCCAGGAGAGGTAGGAGGGAGAAGAGAGGAAAGAGGCGAGATTAACCACACGTGTCAGAGAAATGTAGGCTGTACTACTGTCACCAAAGGATAAGCAAAGAATCAGGAAATCGTTTTCATTCACATCTTAGTCCTCAGCGATGCGATCTGTATCTGATCTTCTCATGACAGTCTGAATGACACAGATCTGATGTTTTCAAATGCGACCTAGGCCACTTGGAGATGTCCTACATCCGATACGTATCTGATCCGCACTTGTTAGGAATGAAGTTGCTCACCTCCCTCTCCACGGCTGGACTCGGCCGCGGCACATTTCTCGTCTAAAATCCATAGTCCAAAAAACTGTCTCTCTTCCTTCTTAAAATGATTAGGTTATTGAATGTATTCCGGTAACTTCCCACAACTTTAACAGCAGCACAGTGTGTTCATCACAGCGCCATCAATTTGTTAGCTAGAAGTTAAAGCTTGTCGTCACTGTTTCCGGACCGATTTGAACAACAATCAAGCACTTTTCTAACTCACACTGTCCATACCTGATGGGCCCACCACACCATGAGGTACGAGAAGATCCCAATCCACAGGATGGAGCCCAGGAACGTCATGGCAAAGAATCTGCGTGAGTCCTGGACAACGAGAGCAGGAGGGTCAACGGTCACGTCCACGTGGTTTGGAGTTCTAACACAAGGACTATATGCACTGTGTTGTTAGTCGTAAAGAAAATACAGCCTAAATATCTGAGGCGATTTATGAAATTCAAACATTTTATGTTTCAGTTTTGATTCGCGCAGCCCTATTTTGAACTGAGAGACTTCGGAGACTAAATATAAGTTACTAATTTATCGATTCATGAAATTGAGCAGAATGTGCATCCCAAATATGAAAATGTAATATTATAAGATTAGGAGGTCTGTGTAATGACCTTTAATGAAGGTACTTGAGTCATCTTCTGTACTCCTTAGTTCAGGTCTTCGAACGTTTCGCCTCTCATCCAAAAGGCTTTGTCAGCGAGGAGTTGGAGTCAGTTGGTCGCTGACGAAGCCTTTCGTCTAATTATGTAAGGGATAATGTACAGAACGCTGGTCATTAGAAAATAAGTACCGACAGGGTGAACTGGACCTCGTCTTGTTTCGCCCTGAAGGTACTTATTTTCTATACATTATCCCTCTTATTATACGGCTATTTGCCAACTGAACATACACAAAATAAACTTCATACACTTTTATGAAGGCCGAAAGGTTTATTTATTTATTTCCGCAGCAAATAGTTCCCAAAAGTTTGCGCGTCGCTTGGCAACATTTGTTGTGATTCCAGGTGGTGTAGCTAGGCTAGCTACTTATCGCTAGCCTAGCTACTTAGTTGAAGGTGCAGTTGGAGAGGAGGAATGGTGGTGAATTGGACTCTCTTTAACTTCACAAGCGATTCCCCAACTTCTGTCTCAGGGACGGGGACAGAGACAGTGTCCTCTGTTACTACTGGAGTGATATGAAAGACCTGACAAGCACCAACTCCGTTGCCATGGGCAGCGGCCATTATTTTTTCAGAGGTCCTCGATCAGAAAATAATGACCGGTAGAACGTTGGAAAATCCCATTCAAGTCAATGGAGCGTTCTACTTGCATTGTGAAGGAACGTATAATAAATGATAATAAATGTTTTGTGTTTGAAGTTCAGTGTATCTTTAACACTGGGGTTGGTGGAGGGGGGAGAGTACATGTCCTTAATGGAGAGGGCAGGGGGAGACGGGTGGAGTACAAGTCCTTAATGGAGAGGGCAGGGGGAGACGGGTGGAGTACAAGTCCTTAATGGAGAGGGCAGGGGGAGACGGGTGGAGTACAAGTCCTTAATGGAGAGGGCAGGGGGAGACGGGTGGAGTACAAGTCCTTAATGGAGAGGGCAGGGGGAGACGGGTGGAGTACAAGTCCTTAATGGAGAGGGCAGGGGGAGACGGGTGGAGTACAAGTCCTTAATGGAGAGGGCAGGGGGAGACGGGTGGAGTACAAGTCCATCTCTGTGATGGACTTGTGTTTCTTACAGCGTTGCGGACGTCGGGCAGCGTGACCCACAGCGGAAAGACGATGGGCAGCAGCAGTAGGTACGAGACCTGTTTGGGGCAGGTCTGAGGCCAGTCCAGACTCAAGGGGGCGCTCTCCTCCTCCTCCTCCTTCTCTGCCTCTCCATCCTCTCCCCCCGCCTCATCTGAAGAAGAAGAGCTGCTGCTGCTGCCGCTGCCTGAACTCCGCTCGCTCTCCTCTGGGATCTGCAACACAAGAAGCAACGCCATTTAGTTTGTAAGTCAGGCTTTTCTGTTTTTGTCTTATTTTAGTCGACAAGATCCACAATACTTCACATGCATATTATTGTACTGAAACCAGTGTAATGATACTGTGTGCGTCCTGTCTGTCCTCCCACATGGACAGAGCAAAGTGCTGTTTCTTTGGGGGTGAATTGAAATGAAATGTGAAATCACTGAAGTTCACATGTTTTTAGTCCCGTCGATCCGACAAAAACATCTATAGACTTCTCAGTCCTCGGTTTAGTCTCATTAACTACTTTTAATTCAGTCCACAAATGACAAAAATACCAACAAAATATTTTAGACGATGAAATGAACGTTATATGTGGCAGTTTTGTACAAAAACAGTCCGGGGCTGGTTGTGAGTCCACAGCTCATCAACACAACATCCCACAAGTGCTTGAAGAAGGTCTTGCTTGTTTTATATCTTTCTGCATTAGATAGTTCGTAACTGACAAAGACAGGAACATCCACTGTGATATTGTGCCCCATGTGAGGTGAATCGATGTAAGAAAAAAAACAAAAAAACTGCTACAGTCACGTAGTGACTGTAACAGTTTTGTTACTGTGACAAAAATGCAAATGTTAAATAAACACAGTCAAAATGATTAGTGAGCTTAGTGAGTAATTTAATTTATATAAAAATTGAGTTGGACTATGTGACTGGTATGGAGCAGTATGGGTGCACAATCGGGTATTACTGTATATTATTGAAGCACTAATTAAAAGGAAGATAAAACAGGAACCACTCTCCATATTTAATTTAGTTTAAGGCTCTTTTTTTGTATTTTATTTTTTAAAATATATTTTATTATTATTATTATTATTATTATTTTAAGTATTATTATTTATTTTTTTAGAATGAGACCTCTTTTTACCTAAATTTCTTTATCCCTTTTTCTTTTATCATTTTTTATCTCCTCTCCTCTTCTCTCCTTTACATTTCTCATGTCCCTTTCTTAGATGCTAACTTTTCTTACTTCTTCTGTAGTCAGGCCTATTTATTTTCAAGGGAGATAGCCTTTCTCTAAATATCTTTTGAATTAAGACATGATATAAGTAAAAGGTTCAGAGTTTGAGAGGAACTTAGGGGCTGCCAGTAGTTTGAGTGAAAGTGTTCAAGAATGAACACGGAAATCATGCAAAAAGTAATGCATGCAAATCCACAACGACCATCATTGAGAATGATGGACCAATTGGAAGTCATTTCTGTTTTTCTAATTTACTTTGTTTCTGAGGAGGAATATAAATTAAGTTGTATGTTATGGTTGTGTAGTGTTTTAGTTTTGTCTTATAGAAAAGAAAATATAAGTGATCATGAATGAGATAAAAATTGTATCACAAAATATAAATGGCCTTAATAACTGTAGTTTAGTTTAGTTTATTGTTTATTGAAACAGGGACAGTGTACAAAACCATTAGTCTTTACAAAAGAAGAGATGATTTGTACCAGATTTAGCAAAGTAGCTATTTTCCATCTGCAGTCCCTGGACAGGTGAGTACAAAAAACATTACAATCTATAAATCTAATCTACAATAAAATCACTATATAAAATACATTAGTTTTCTGTACACTTCTAGAAAGACATATAAACAATCCCTATAATTTACAATACATTCATCAATGCTGACACAATTGATGATCTAAAATATAATTTTTCAAATTTCGAGTAAAACTATTAAGATCTACAGACAGTTTCAAACAGTCTGGAAGCTCATTCCACTGTTTAATGGAGCGAAATGAGAAGGCACATTGTGCAAAGGCCGAGGATCTTTTTGGGATTACACAGTTTTTATTTGCAGTGGACCGAGTGGCTCTAGTATTTTGCTCAGAACAAAGTCTGACAAAGTTCTTCAGTGGTGGTGGAGCTGTATTATTGGTGATTTTGAATATAATTCTTAGATTATTGTATAGAATTATATTGTCAAAACTGAGCAGTTTGAACTTACTCAGGATATTGCAATGATGATAACGAAGTGGTTTTTTGTCAAGTGCCTTTAAAGCCTGATTATACACAGATCTGAGTGGTTTGAGCGTGGTCTCCTTTGCCTGCGACCAGCTAGATAAACAGTAAGTAAAGTGAGGAATTATCATGGCGTTGAAATAAGTGAAAGCCGCTTCGACTGTCAGGCTGTTCCTCATATGCTTTAGAGAGGAAATGTTATATTTAATTGTGTTGGTTACTTTTTTAACATGCTTTTTGAATGTCAGTGTTTGGTCTAAATAGAGCCCTAAGTATTTTGTTTCCGTTACATTTTTTAGTGCCTCTCCATTTACATATATGTTAGGCATCTCTTTAGTATTATTTATTTTATGAAAATACATGCCAACTGTTTTACTAGTGTTTAATGTCAGGCATGAAGATTGGAGCCAATTTTGGATTTTGTCCAATACTGAAGACAACTTTGAGGCCACTGTCTGCATATCCCTTCCATGTGTGAAGATGACGGCATCATCTGCATACATAATTATATCCAGGTCTTTGCACACATCAGGGAGGTGATTTATATAAATGCTGAACAGCAAGGGCCCCAGGATTGACCCTTGTGGGACCCCGGTTGTGCAAGGTTTAAAGGAGGATGTTGCATTATTTGTTCTCACACACTGCACCCGGTCAGTAAGGTATGACTGGAACCACTCCAGTCCTTCACTAGATAGATTACACTGAGCAAGCCGGGACAGGAGGACACAGTGGTTTACCGTGTCAAATGCCTTTCGTAAGTCCAAGAACACGGCACCCACCGTGCCCCCCTTGTCCATGCCGGCCCTAATGCTCTCTGTCAGATAGCAGCAGGCAGCATCAGTGGAATGATGTCTGCGAAAACCGAATTGCATTTGATGCAAAACATTATTATCGTTTAGATGTTCCGTTAACTGCTCTATGATTACTTTTTCTAATATTTTTGATACTACAGGTAGTAAACTAATGGGCCTATAGTTACCAACCTCATTTTTGCTACCAGATTTATGAATTGGAGTTATAACTGCTGTTTTGAAGACACTAGGGAACACACTTTCATTAATAGATTTGTTCACAATTTGGGCTATTGTTGTTGTTAGAGTCTCCCTATGTTTTTTGATAAGTGTGTTGTCAAGTCCCCAGTAGTCTTTAGCCTTTGAATTTGATAAAGATTGTATTATTTTACCTATTTTGGCATTATCAATATTTTTGAATTTTAGTGCAGTACTGGAGAAAAATGCAGGTGGTGAGAACAAATGAAGGAATCCAGAGGTTTGCAATGTGATTTCGTTCACAGAGTCTATAAAATAATTGCTGAAGTGATCAGCAACTATACCATCCTTAATGTAAGTTTCGTCTATTTTAAGCTCTATGGTCTTGCATTTTGGTTTCCCTTTTCCTGTAATTTTATCTATCGTTTGCCACAGCTTTTTAGAATTTCCCTTTGCCTGTTTAATTATATTAAGAATAAATGCCGCCCTAGCTTTTCTAATAACCTTTGTAACTTTGTTTCGAAGTCCAGTAAATATTAATCGATCGGTTACAAGTTTTGTTTTAAACTGTTTTTTTAGAGCTGAATCTCTTTCTCTCATCAATTTCCATAAATCATCATTCATCCAAGGTAGGGGACTTCTCCCATTTTGCTTTACCTTTGTTACTTTTGTATATTTAGAGATAATTTGCTGAAACACTTCCATTAAATCAAAAGATGAGACGTTACAGTCTTTAAACTCAATACTTTCGTTCCAATTAACCTGTCTTATCTCATTATCAAATAACTCAATATTTTTTTTTGGAATGTACGATACAGGGTCATTTGAATCTGCACTATTTAATTTTCTATAGCGTGCTTTTGACAGCTTCCTAGCAACTAATGTTAAATTATGGTCAGATAGACCTGTTATTAGATTGTACACCTTTGTGATACGGTCGGTTTTATTTGTGAAAATTAAGTCAATAAGTGTTTGCGATGTCTTTGTAACCCGAGTTGGCTTTTCAATAATTTGTGTAAAATTGAATTTATGGGTCATTTCTTTTAATTTTCTTCTGGCTTGCTTATCTAACCAATTAATATTAAAATCCCCCAAAAGAAGGACTTCTTTTGAGTTAAATGTTTTAAAAATATCACTTAGGTGGTCAAAAAATTCATTATTAGTTGAAGGAGGTCTATATAACACAATGACAGCAAATGACATTTCAGGAGACAGTCGAATGTTCACTCCCACACATTCCAAGGCATCCCCTACTGTATCCATTTGAGAACACTGAAAATGGTCCTTAACATAAAGCATTACTCCGCCTCCTTTACCATGTCCACGGTCACGCCTGTATATATTATATCCCGGGATATGGAGAACTGTATTTGAGATGGAAGGTTTCAACCATGTCTCTGAAAGTCCCACAAAGTCCAGATTTGATTCAGTCAGCAGCTGTTCAATTTGCTCTAACTTGGGCACAACACTTCTTATGTTTAAGTGCCCCCCAAGTACACCTCTGGGCTTGACTTTCGGATCCCACAGTACTTTAGCGTGATTTACAGTCTGAAATAGTCTGTATTGGCGTTGTTTCTTAAAAGCAACTGAATGACACAACGCGGATAAATGGAGTGGGTGCACTTGGTCACGTGACACTGGCACATTTTCTTTAGCCCTTTTGGGTTTATTTACTCGAGTTTCTGCGGTCTCCAGACAAGGTAATTCAGTGTTTGATATTTCTATGGAAGTACCCGATGACACATCTTGATGTAATGGTACCTCAGAGCGGCCACGGGAGAGCTCAGCTTGTATTATATCAGGAGAAACCCCCAATATTACATTCCCCGGATTGCTCACAGTTACTGGCAGATACGATGTCAATCCGTGTGCTTGTGGTGTGAGTCCACGTTGGTAACTCACTGCGCACGGCGTGGTTGTAGCAGGTCCACACAAAGGTGAGACACCTGTAGCTCTGGTTAGCTCCCCGCCGACAGCAGGTCCTGGGTTTGCGTGGATGTCCCCGCACAACAGCAGAAAGGTGCAAATCAAAGCTGGTACTGGTGATCTTTGGCAGCGCTTTCCCCAATGGGAGTTTGCAGTTCCATGAAAAACTGCGCGCCCTTGTTGTTTAAGCACGGATGCGTAAATAGCGTGCTTACTCCATGAGTTGACAAGAGGTGGTATGAGCGCTTGGATGCTACCTGTTGTTTGGCGGCGACAGCATGCGCTTTGCCAGTCACTCCACATTGACAGCAGCACAACCGCGAACACACAGATGGTTGTGCATCCATACTTTTTAGTGCTTTGTTGCCCAGTAAACGCCATAGTTCGGCGTTTAATCGGGCTACAGAACGAGAGACGGTCTGTAGCCCGTCTCTCGTTCCAGTTTTCGCTGGATTTTTCGTATTAAAAGGAAAAGAGTTTTGCAAACTTTGAAAAGAGAGGGGGATATAATATTGTTGCAAGAAACACATTTAAATAAAATAGAGCATGAGAAACTTGGTAAACTGGCATCAGCCCAGGTCTTTGCATCGTCTTATGGCACAGCCAGAAGAGGAGTAGCTATTATAATACCAAAACGTATTCCATTTGAACTTGAAAGATGTGTTAAAGATAAAGAGGGCAGATATGTGTTAGTAGTAGGAAAGGTATATGGTAAGGCGATGTCTTTGTTAAATATCTATAATCCACCTGGACAAGATTCTGAGTTCATGAGGAGAATGGTTTCATTACTAATTACAGAAGCAAAAGGGTTAGCAATCATGGGAGGGGATTTTAATATGGCAATGTCTACTAAAGGTACTCAAAGTAAAGGGAAACATAAGGCTGAAAAAACTGCTACATTATTAAAAAGGATAGGAAAGGAATTGGGTTTGACTGATATATGGAGGCATCTTAACCCTCATGAAAGAAAATATACCTTCTACTCTGATGCACATAAGATTTATTCCCGGTTGGATTATTTTTTTATGTTTAAGGACGACATCACAAAAATTAAGAAGTGTGAAATAAGACCCATAATACTGGGGGACCATGCTCCAATTACGTTAACCATTTCTTGGGGAAACGGGAAAGGAAGAACACTATGGAGATTGAATAATTCTCTACTCCAGGATGAACATTTTAAAGACAGAATTCAACAAATTATAGAAGCCTTCTTTCAAAATAATGACAAAGACGAGATAACACCAGTTATACTGTGGGAAGCCGCAAAAGCCACCATACGTGGTGAAATAATATCCCTCACTTCTTGGAGAAAGAAAATGTATATGCAAGAGATGAATGCTGTAAAAAGTGAAATAGAACGATTGCAACAGGAGCATGAACAGACAGGAAACTATCAAATTAAGAAAAAGTTAATTGAAAAACAAAATAAATTGAATGAAATGTTGACAGAAGAAATAGTCAAATCTCTTGCATTTACCAAACAACAATTTTACGATAACAGTCCTAAAGCTTTAAAACTTTTAGCATTTAAATTGAAAAAACAAAGAGAACTGGCAACCATTTCAAAAATTCAAGGAAACGCCTCTAACTATCATACAGAGAAAAATGAAATCACAGAATGTTTCCTCAAGTACTATAACGAGCTATATGAAGAAACAGGATGTAGAAGTAGTGAAAGCAGTCAATATTTGAAGTCACTAAATTTACAGCAGGTTACCTCAGAACAAAACGAAGAACTTATAAAGCCAGTGACTGAACAAGAAGTCCTGGCTGCTATACAGAAGAGCAAGGTGGATAAGAGTCCAGGAAGTGACGGATACACTAATGAATTTTACAAATATTTTAAGCAATTACTAGTACCAATTCTATGTAGGCTGTTCAACTGGATAATTACAAACGCTGTTTGGCCCCCCACATGGAATGATTCAATAATTAGTGTTCTTCCAAAAGAAGGCAAAGACCTAACTAAATGTAGTTCATACAGACCAGTGTCTTTATTAAATGTGGACCAAAAAATATTTACATCTATTATGGCTAACAGATTATCAATAATAGTTCCACATTTGATAAATAAAGATCAAACCGGTTTTGTGCAGGGAAGACTGTTGTCAGACAATGTGAGGAGGATTCTGAATTTGGTAGATTAGGCAGAGAAACATAGGCAGCAAGCTCTAATGCTGACATTAGATGCTGAAAAAGCCTTCGATCGGTTATCTTGGGATTTTATTTTTGACACTTGTAAAGCCTTTGGTTTCCATGATTATTTTATAAATGTTCTGAGAGTGATGTATAAGAATCCTCAAGCAGTTGTAAAAGTAAATGGAGCATTGTCGAGGACATTTAGCCTGCACCGTGGTGTAAGGCAGGGCGACTGTCTCTCACCGCTGGTTTATGTACTGTGTATAGAGCCTTTAGCAGAGAGCATAAGACAAAATAAGAACATATGTGGGATTAGTCTGGGGGGTTATGAATACAAATTAGCGATGTATGCAGACGATGTGATGGTGACAATGTTGGAGGTTGGGAAATCTTTGGATAATTTAATGGAAGAAATACAAATATATAGTCAATACTCCGGGTACAAGTTAAACGTACAAAAAACAGAGGCTATGGTGATAGGAGAGGTGGATAATGACATTAAGAGTAAATTTAATTTTAAATGGGACTGTGACCGTGTAAAGTACTTGGGGGTATATATACCAAAAAGCATTGGTAAACTTTTCGAAATTAACTATGATAAATTAATTAATCAAGTTAAAACGGAGTTTAGTAGATGGAAGATCTTGAATTTATCAATGCTTGAGAAAATTCAATCTATCAAAATTATTACTTTGCCCAGATTTTTGTTTATGTTTCAAACTTTGCCGAGTTACATACCACCCAGGTACTTTAAAGAATGGGATAACTTGATGAGGAAATTTATTTGGGATGACAAAAAACCACGGGTGAAGCTTAAAAATTTAAAACTGCCAAAATCAGGGGGAGGGTTAGCATTACCAGATCTAGAGACATATTTCAAAGTAGCCCAAGTGAAGTCAATCATAACTTGGATAAGTGAATCTAATAATCCAAGATGGAAAGAAACACAAAAGTTATATTTAATTAAATCTGCTATATTTATAACTAGAGACAAAGAACTCAAAGAAATAATAAAGAATAACTACTGTATAGAAAACACCACTAAGGTGTGGAAAAGAGTTATTAGATGCATGAAGATAAAGGATGAAGAAATGGTTTATCTGAGGGAAATATCTAGAGATCCTGAATTTAAGGCAAACGCAACAGATCAACTGTTTAATAAGTGGGCAGAGAATGGACTCATAAGATTCCATCAACTGTTTAAAAATGGTCAAATGGAATCTTTTGAAAACATTTCTAAACAATATAACATACCAAGAAATCAATTTTATAAATATCTGCAAATTAGAAGCTATTTGAATAGTAAAATAGGAAAGATTAAAGGTGACCTAAACCCCCTGATAACTTATATGGCAAATAATTGTAATAAGAAATCAAAAAATGCTATGAGTCAGTTATACCAAATTTTTCTGCAACAAAAAGAGAGAATGGCAACCAACGTGAAGGTAAAATGGGAAGAAGAGTTTCATATACAAATAACTGAAAGTGAGTGGGAACAGATCTGTGCTGGAGTCCATAAAACCATGGGTTCCTTATTTTGGAGAGAGTTCGCTTGGAAAATAATTATGAGATACTTCTTGACTCCAGAAAGTATGAGTAAATATAAAGGGGGAAATTGCAAATGTTGGAGGAATTGTGGAGAAGAAATTGCAAATTACACACATATTTTCTATACCTGTAAAATAATACAACCCTACTGGAAAGAAGTATTTCAAATTGTTGAAGCAATACTGGGAAAGAAACTTGATTTAAAATCAGAAAATATTATATTAGGAAAAATTCCAATGAATATAAACTCAGATGAAAAGTATATCTTTCAAATCCTTAGAATTACAGCATTAAAGATCATAACAAAAGAGTGGAAAAAAAGTAATCCACTGGATATTAAAAAATGTATAATTAAATATTATACAAGAAGTAAAATTGAATGAGAAGTTAACCCACAAAATAAGGAACATGGACCATGAGTTTGACAAAAAATTGTTTATAAAAGAAATAGACAGCACATGATTAATGTGAACCAGCGGTTAATTGTGAATGTGCAGCGGAGGTTGATGTACGTTGGGACTAATTTCTACTAAGGGGGTCAATAAATCAATAAAAAATCAAATTAAAATAAAACCTGTCGCTGAACTTAAGAAAGCGTTGCAGGTGTATATTGTGTGGATTTGTGTTGGACTGAAGTGATAATGGATTTAAACAAATGGAAAATAGATAATAGTAATGAAGTGTGTGGATACGTAGGCAGGTATACGGGTAGAGCACATGCATTGGGCCAAGAGGAGTGGGGGTGTGTTTTGGGATGCTGGTGAGGGACAATAGGTATGTGGTGTCTGGTGCGGTGTGTTTGCATGTGTGGGTCCCCAGAGTGAATAGGCATGCACCGTCTCAACCATATAGACGGGTATGGTACGATGTGGAATTGAGGCCGATCTGATGTAAAGGCCATTTATGTTATTTACATTATTTGTGGTGTGTATATCTTCTGACAGACTGAATTTATTCCTCCTTGTTATTTTATTACTGTTGTTTGTGTTTATTGTTTTTGTGTGTGTTTGTTTCTTTTTTATGTTTGTGTGTATGTTTTTGTATTGTATTGGTTATGGTATATTGTCTACTTATTTTTGAAAAATTATAAAAATAAAGTAAAAAAAAAACAAAATGATTAGTTCATTTCGTGTCTTCTCAACAAATTTTGTTGAGAAAAATGAAAAATTAAAAAAAAATCTTTTGGTTATAAAATGAGTCATATTGATTTTGTGAAGAAAAAAAAAGGTAAATAAAATAGAAAAAAAAAGAGGAAAGAAATCAGGAACTTAAAATGGAAAATGGATTTGAATCGGGGCTTGAGTGCATCGGTAAATCCCTAGTCTCTCGTGTGGCCTGTCACCTGTCTGAGTTATCATGTAGATGAGTGGGGTACGTCCCAAAGGCAAGACAAGGCAAGGCATTTCGTACACAAGGCAACTCAATCCGCCTACAACCGCGTGACAGTCTCCATCATCTCCACAACTTTAGATTTAGATTTGGAGCTGTTATTGCATCTTTCTCACATTGGAGTTCTTTCATTAGAAATACTTGTATTAAATGTAAGTGCATCATTATTGGTAACATGACACAATATTCAATGTGACCAGAAAAAGAGGGGGTTGTAGCCGAAAGTGTGGTCTGGTCCGGACCATTACGGACCATGACCTCTAGGGGCGCTGTGCACTGGTCCGAGTAGTCCCTGGTGGTCCCTGGTGGTCCCTGAGATATCTCTCAAATGGTCTTTGGGCTGAATGAATGGTCCCTGTGGATTATGTGTGGCAGGAGTGGAGTCCTGATTGATCTCTATCAATATTTTTCATTCATTTTCAGGAAAACCAACGATTTGCATTGGGAAGATTTTTTATTTCAAAATCATATTATTTTAGGCAATAAATGCCTGCTATGTTTGTATCTCACTAATTTGAGGAAATTGTTAGTCATCTGTAAAAAAAACATCTGAAATTAGCTTAAAATGCAGAAAATCCCCAATACAGTAAATAATGTGCTCAACAAACGCTAATGATTACTGATTATTATTATTGCCCCGTGTGACGACCAACCCCTGAGCCACCTGAGACACCCAGCCCCAGCTGACCGTCTGACAAACAGTTTGAGCTGCTCTCAAACGACTTTAGCTCAAAATCTCAATTATTGTTCAATTCGAAGCAATGATCTGTAGCTTTCCAGCAAGGATCCACTCACCCTTTCACACACACACACACACACTGTGTGCGTGTGTAAGTAAAAAGTTCTCAACACAAATGCTACTCGAGTAAAGTACAGTTGGATCAATACAAACCTTAGTCTCGTAAAGCGGCTCTGGGGTTTTCTCCGGGAGTTTGTCGTCTGGCTTTTGGGACGTGGACGGCTCCGCTCCGGTCGGGTCACACTCCGTCAGCTTCTGTTCTCTGTCTGAAACACAGCACCACAGCAGACTTATTCAACAATCAACCAAATACACAGGCTGAGATGGTGTGGACATGTGCACCAGAGGGACAGGGACTATACAGAGAGAGGAACAGAGCTATCCAACTTATTCCTTGGGCCACTGATGTACAAACCATTATAGGTACAGTTTCCCGTGAGATGCTAGAAATTTCCTAAAACCTGGAAACTGATTTCCAGGAGTTTCCAGGGCAAGTTTTCGTTTCACATAGCAGTTACTTTGAACCTTTCTAGATGATTCTCTATATGATCGACCCCCGTAACATTTAAAAATGATGTCCTCATGCAGCAGCCAGGGAGTTACAAGTGCATTTAGCCAAACCGCCGTCAGATCTCAGAAGCTAAGCAGGAAGAGCCTGGTCGGTACTTGGATGGGAGACTGTTTGGGAACACCAGGAAGCCTGGGGTGAATGTAGTGTGTGAGTGAGTGGTTGGTGGTCAGAGGGGCCGATGGCTTCCGTCAGTCTACCCCAGGGCAGCTGTGGCTATGATAGCGTTTCGTTAGAATTGCAACCCATTCTACGCAGCGAACACCGTCTGCAAATGTATTAGTCAAACTTAATATTCTTAATATTTATATATTTTATTTATACTTAAAATGTTTATCAAATTTGTATTTTTATGCACAGAATTCAGTTTAATCAAACAGTCATAACAGAGCACTTTAGGTCTCACTTTAAAGCCAACTTGGTGCCCCTGGTAGGGTCTCCCATGGCAAACAGGTCCTAGGTGACGGGTCAGACAAAGAGCGGTTCAGAAGCCCCTTATGAGAGACCAACAGGCCCGGTTAGAACCATGAGGCCGTCCTTCTGTGGACCCACCACCTGCAGGAGGAGCCATAGGGGCTGGTGCAGCTCCAACATCTGCCCCCACGACCCGGCAACGGACAAGTGGAAGAAGATGGATGGCTGGATTTTGCCAAATCTTTATGAGTATTGGCTGCTTTCACTCGGCTTCAGCAGCTCTGGGACCGCTCCACACACGACCACTATCAAACAGGTCGGAAAACCCTGCCACGGTCATAAGTGCATCGTTCCCACATAGTTTACGTCCCTAACGCTCATAATAAGTGCATTGGTGCACGTAACAAACGGCGGCTCCAGGTCCTATCGGAAATCGCAGCCATAATTCATGCAAGAGCTCATACGACGTAGGAATAAGGTGGATAATAAAACTGTAGATGGGAAATAACAAGTGTTGTCATGGGAAACGTGGCGACCATCTTGCCTGATTAGCCTAAATCTAACAGAGTGGTGTAAAAGGAGAAGGAATAGAATGTCTATTGTCATTTTCCCTCATCTCTCCGATATCAGCCTGTCGTTTCCGCAGCGCGCCTCCTTTCATAATTACATCCACGTTTATTATTCAGAACTGCTCTCGCGTTGATTGAAGTGGCGCTAACGCTCGTGGGCCGGCCCCACTCGCGACTGGCCGCGATCCCCAGTGCCCTCCCCTGATTGGCCGTTGCCCCCGAGCGCCGGCCTGTGATTGGCTCGTTCGTATCCTCTTCAGAAAGCTCTCGGTGAACCGGAGCTGATTGGAGAGGGCACACAGCTCTTCAGTGTCCCAGAACATGGAGCAGTTCATTCGGACGCACAGCATCAGGAGCCCACAATTGATTTGAAATGTTTTACAGCTTTCTAGCATATCGCTTTCTCCTCATCGAAAACAGACCTGGAGCTATGTTTAAAGGCATTCACACATGTTTATTGGCCCTGTGCTAGTCTTTTACCCATTTAAAAAAATAATAATAATGGACTCATTTTAAATTGTTAGTTGTGGTTCAAACTCATTCCTTTGATTTTTAACATCCTGATTCTTTGTGGGGCTGAGTTCAGCACCGTTTTTCAGGGCGCATAGGGCCTGAGTAACTAACCTAACCAAGCTAACTGTTTTTAGCATTAGTGCTACTTCCACAAATGTCTGCTACCACAATTATAATCCATTGTTTTTGGCAGCCCTTTTAGTTTTAGTCTTAGTCTTTTGGACGAAAATTATTCTAAATGTGATAGTTTTAGTCAGTTTCATTATAAAAAGTAATAATTAATTTCTAAGTATTGAAAATAAGTATTGGAAATGTGGATGAAGGTTGCAAAACGGTACCTTTTAATAATAAATAATAATAATGTCTTGGATCTATAGCTTTTGACAAACAATAGGCACTGGCAGAAGTGTCATTGTGAACATGACTTTTCCCAAAAGCGCCCGCTCTCCTCGTCCTCTGATCATCGCTTTCAGAATTTTATTCAACAGCACATTGTTTCATCAACATGCTTTCTGCGTTCATACGCGACGGTATTTAAAACTGTCCTGATAAAAAGATAAAGTCTCTGTGACATTTATGTCAGACGTGCCCTGGGTGTGCAGTATGTGAGCCCATGTGAGCCCCGGTCTGTTCTTCCTCTCCGCGCACAAGCTCTGTTTAGCTCGTTATCGTTACGTAATTGTCTTAAAAAAAAAAAAAAAAAGGTGAGTCAACGAAATGATATCGTTATCGTCTTTGTTGTCGTAAACAACATGGCTGCAAGGGAACAACGTGGATTTCACTCTTCTATAAGATCAAACAAAGTACAGCCTTGTTAAGTCCTCTTTATACCTTACACAATTGAAAGTGTTGTAAAAACGTTCCTCATTCTTTTGGTACATAGAGCTCAGTTCAGCTGTTGAGCTCTTCCTGACCATACTAAAACCTTATTAACTGGAGCTCTCGACTGCACTTAAAATACACAAAAATATATACGCAGGCGGGTTGTGGAATGGTGGTGCACTCCTCTTCAATGGCTGTGTAAAGTTGCTGGGGGCTGGAACACAACAAACATGCTCAATGGGGGACATGTGCGGTGAGAGTGTGCTTGACGTGCAACAACTGGGATGTTTGCCACTTCCAGGAATTATGCACGGATCATTGCAACATGGAGCCATGCATTATCCTGCAGCAACATGAGGTGATGGTGGTGGATGAACGGCAAAACGATGGATCTCGTCAGTGTCTCATTCAAAATGTCCACATCAACCACTGGATCAACTCTATGAAGGAGATGTGCTGCACTGCGTGAGGCAAATGGGGTCTGCCCCAATGAAGCCATTAGTCCTTTTATTGTAGACAGCTGAAAGCCTGGTTCACACGGCAGGATAATTAGGCCGATTTTAGCCCAGATTCTCCCCTTTCGACAATCTTAAGGCGCGCCGATGAGCGTAATGGCTCGAAAGATAATATGATCAGATATTCCTGCCGTGTTTGGTGTGTTCAGAATGTTCTCGTCTACTCGGAAAGACGTTGGGACCGCTCTGATCTCAAATGAGTGAGTGGTGGTGGTGGGAGGAACCGATGGCACAGACCGGTAGCCTCGCTTCTCTAAGTATACTCCATGGCTACAATAGAGTACACCACCAAGTAGGGCAGACCTGGGCAAACCCCGGCCTGGGGGCCAAGCAATTTATTTCCATAAAATTATATATTTTTTGTATTTTCTGCGGCGCTTTCAAGACGCAATTGCATCAATCACCTTCCAGAGTGGGCTCAAATGAGAACATGGCTCTACTTCTGTCAAACAGAGTATGAGGCTAAACTACCGTTTAATGGAGTGATGGATTTCACAAAACAGAAGTAGGTCTATAAGGACCATGTGCCTCGTGTTTTCTGGATTCGCTCTCACTGAGGCGGGACTCCTCATGGGCTGCGGTGGCGGTGGAAAGTGAATTTCTCTGCCTTCATAGTCTTAAAAAAAGCAGCAACTTCAAGGTAAAGTACTGCTGAAATCATATTTTACTAATTAATTTGACAAGTTTGGATCACTTCCTTTACCCATTGACTCCATCACATTTGTGGGAATTACACTCAACAAAAATATAAACGCAACACCTTTGTTTCTGCTCCATTTTTCATGAGATGGACTTAAAGATCTAAAATTCATTCCAGATACACAATATTACCATTTCTCTCAAACATTGTTCACAAATCAGTCTAAATGTGTGATAGTGAGCACTTCTGCTCTGCTGAGATAATCCATCCCACCTCACAGGTGTGCCACATCAAGATGCTGATCTGACATCATGATTAGTGCACAGGTGTACCTTATACTGCCCACAATAAAAGGCCACCCTGAAATGTGAAGTTTTGTCTCACACCAAAATGCCACAGATGCCACAGGCATTGAGGGAGCGTGCACTTGGCATGCTGACAGAATGTCAACCAGATCTGTTGCTCGTGCATTGAATGTTCATTTCTCCACCATAAGTCGTCTCCAAAGGCGTTTCAGAGAATATGGCAGTACATCCAATCGGCCTCACAACCGCAGACCACGTGTAACCACACCAGCCCAGGACCTCCACATCCAGCAGGTTCACCTCCAAGTGTCGCCGTAACAGACTTGAGTGGGCAAATTCGATGGTGTCTGGCACGTTGGAGAGGTGTTCTCTTCACGGATGAATCTCGGTTTACATTGTTCAGGGCAGATGGCAGACAGCATGTGTGGCGTCGTGTGGGTGAGCGCTTTGCTGATGTCAATGTTGTGGATCGAGTGGCCCATGGTGGTGGTGGGGTTATGGTATGGGCAGGCATCTGTTATGGACGAAGAACACCGGTGCATTTTATTGATGGCATTTTGAATGCACAGAGATACCGTGATGAGATCCTGGCCCATTGTTGTGCCATACATCCATGAACATCACCTCATGTTTCAGCAAGATAATGCACGGCCCCATGTTGCAAGGATCTGTACACACTTCTTGGAAGCTGAAAATGTCCCAGTTCTTGCATGGCCAGCATACTCACCGGACATTGAGCATGTTTGGGATGTGCTTGACCGGCAAATACGAAAGCGTGTACCAGTACCCACTAATATCCAGCAACTTCGCACAGCCATTGAAGAGGAGTGGACCAACATTCCACAGGCCACTATTGACAATCTGATCAACTCTATGCGAAGAAGATGTGTTGCACTGCATGAGGCAAATGGTGGTCACACCAGATACTGACTGGTTCCGAGTCCCCAGACCCCCAATAAAGCAAAAAACTGCACATTTCAGGGTGGCCTTTTATTGTGGGCAGTATAAGGTACACCTGTGCACTAATCATGATGTCAGATCAGCATCTTGATGTGGCACACCTGTGAGGTGGGATGGATTATCTCAGCAAAGCAGAAGTGCTCACTATCACACATTTGGACTGATTTGTGAACAATGTTTGAGAGAAATGGTAATATTGTGTATCTGGAATGAATTTTAGATCTTTAAGTCCATCTCATGAAAAATGGAGCAGAAACAAAGGTGTTGCGTTTATATTTTTGTTGAGTGTATGAAGATAAGCGCAGAGCTATAGCTTGTGTTTTTAACCAGTTTGACATTGTGACTACGAGAAGAAGCTTCTGAAGGTAGAAGCGAAACATCCTCGACTCTACCAACCTAGTCCAGGCGATGCTGTACGAAAATCTGTACTATGTGTTTTAACATCAAACATCACCAAAGACCTGACCTTTTCTTTTCAGACTTTAAGCAGTAATGGAGAGTGAAAGCATCCACGCCATCCACAGCACAGAACCGCTCACCCCGCAGCACATTGTTCTCCTCTGTCACCGCTAAAACCTCCGTCAGCGGCTTCACTCTGCACTTTGCTGCAAACCAGAAAACAGTGCATTGGTTTGAAAAAGACTTCCACAGTGACGGCACAGGACTCCACAGACACACCCGAGAGAGTCTTACCTCTGCGCTGGCCTGCCCGGACGTCCCCGTTCAGCGACAAATCTGCTGAGTGATAAACAGCGTTGCGTAAAGTCAAAACTGAACGCTTCAACCCGATCAACTTCTAATGACGCCTCAAAATAATAATAGGTCTAGTCCTGGCTCGGTCCCGGCCCGGTCCAGGTCTTACCCTCGGTCAGCGGGTCCAGTGTGTGGATCATGAGTTGGAAGATGGTGCTCCTGATGGACACGTTGTGGAGCGACGCGGTGCTTCCCCCTCTCTGCAGGACCGGACGCACCTGAAACAAGGAAACAGCGGCTTCTAAACCCGTCTGAAAATATCTGAGCATTTTTACTCATTTGTGTGAAATGAATGTACCCATAGAAATCATAAAAATGCCTTTAGCTATCTGAGACTGTTTCTACAAATGAGCATTTTTGTCTGCCGTCGAATCTCGGATCCCAGATTATAATAGAATGTTCCATCCCATACAAATGAATAGGAAAGACAAGCGCAATACTATGATATAGTATAATATATAATATACTATCATTTCTGTGGTTTCATTCAACAAGTTATATGATGATGTTTTGTGGCCACTGGATGTGTACCTGACCCCATAAAAAGAACAAACTTGACTCAGATGCTAATTTGTATCTAAAGTAAAATCTCCAAAAGGTCTGTACATTCATTATTGATTTCTAACGAGGTTTTGACCTAAATGTGGTCGATGGTTGACAACAGCTGAAAACATCTGGATCGTTCATCATGCGATATTGGTGGCTAATGCTAATGGCTATAGGAAAAATACTTGACCAGGCTGTCCATATACGGTGAATGTAACACTTATCAACAGTGGGGCTCGAAGTACTTGATTTCATTACTTGAGTAAAAGTATAGATCCCACTGGTTAAACACAAGGGGCAACCAAAGCCCCTCTTTTTGGTCCTCATGGCGGGTGCTGACATCACTGCGATAGATACAGACGCCAACGTGTCACCTAGCCGAGGTAGGAGTATCTGGTTGCAGTCGATGGAGAGTCACGTGATCAGTGGAGCTCCAGACTTCCACAGGAAATGAAATGTATTTAAGTTCATCTCAATAAAATGCCTTTCGTACACTCCACTATCCTTAAGGTTAGGATTAAGGTTAGGTTCAGGTTTAGTTTGGATTAGTTTAAGCTAGCATTGTCCTGCAGAAGTGACGTCATTTCCTGTGGAAAAGTGGAGATCCACTGATCACGTGCAATAATCAGAATTATTGCGGCACGGTAGCACAGCGGTTAGCGCTTGTGCTTCACAGCTAGAAGGTCCGGGTTCGATTCCCACCTGGCCGGGGCCTTTCTGTGTGGAGTTTGTATGTTCTCCCCGTGTCTGCATGGGTTTCCTCCGGGTACTCCGGTTTCCCCTACCACTAAAAACATGTACAATAGGTGCCCCTCTGGGGCCAGGACTCCCCTGAAAAGGAGATTCTTAATCTCAGTGGGACTTTCCTGGTTAAATAAAGGTGTTTTTCTTTTTCTTTCCACAAACATATAATTGAAAACATGTTAAATAACATTATGCTGAAGGCTATGACCAAAGGTTTTCACATCACTGACTGTTAGAGAATAACATTAAATTGCTCTTTATCATTCTGGGTGAAGCTGTACAGTCGTACTATCTCTGTCATAGCCTTGACTGTGGTGCTCAGGCGCTCACTCTCAGCCACTGAATGTTTTGCTTGCGTATCAGTATGATGCTCAATAGGGTATGTATTCCTTTTCTGTGGAAGCATGGACAGACTTGAATGGTAGGACTAGCGCAATGTCTCGAGTTCATGTCTCCGGGTCCCGTACAGATGGTAAATCAACTTCTCCTGTAAAAGACATCTCAGATTGCTGCCTGTTCTTCATTTATCCTCTCAAGTACCATTGTTATTTCTCTAACACTGATGAAGTGTTTATACTTTTATCATTAGCTGCCCTCCTCCACTGGGGGCCGCCATTACTGTCTTCATCTCATATCCAAACTTGTCTGGAGGTCTCCGAGTTTACATGTAACAGCCAGTTCGAATGGCGTTCCAAGTCATTTTTCCAAGTGGGAGGTGGGAAATTTACCAGTTGCCTGGAACGCACCATGAGAGCAGCCATACTCTTGAATGGAGTAATTCATGTAAATGGAGAAGAGTAAGCAATGACACTCTACTAAGTCTATGATTGAACATTACTCCAATACAAGTAAAAGTTGCTCAGTCACATTTTACCTAAATGTTGTAGAAACTACTTAAGTAGTCAAAGTAGAAAGTACAAATCAGCTTGAATAAGTGGTATGGAAAGATGACTTTGTGACACAAAAATTGTGCCTGAATCCCCCTCTTTATGGAAACACAATGGGGACAATTGAGCATTCTATTTACCTTTCAAATGTAGTGAAGTAAAGAGTTCTCAACAAAAATACTACTCAAGTAAAGTTGTGTTTGTGTCGGGCAGTGTATGTTTGTTGATGTTTCATGTATCCACCTTGGGTCTCCGCTGGTCCTGAGGGTCTGAAGTCCGTCTGATCTCTGGTTTCTGGGACTCTGGATCTGCCCTGACCTCGGGTGTAGGGGCCGGTGAGGGCTGAAATTCGGGTATAGGGGCCGGTGTGGGTTTGATCTCGAGTTTGACCTCGGGCTTAGGGTCCGGTGTGGGCTTGGACTCCAGTTTGGACCTGGGTTTAGGGACTTGGGCTGGGAGGGCAGGAGGGGCCTCGGTCACCTGGTAACAACAAAAAAAAGGATCAGCAAATAGAAAAGCAACAATTATAGGAGTCAGATGTTTATTAATGTGCCCTTATCTCATTTCACATAGAACATAAACGTCATATATTATCCAACTGTTTGGGGGCTTTTAATCATGTTAAAAGTTATATTCTCATCAAAAACAGAACTAGAGTTGTGTTTGGTCAAAAAACGCCAGCCCAAACTCCGTCGCAGAGCATGCTTGAATAGCATCTTTCACAGTAGCTAAAAATAGATTTCCGCAAAGCATCATGGGGGTGTAAAGCGAGTCGAACAAGCGCTCATTTTGCATGGGGGTGTCTACGGCCTGTGTCGCTTTGAGAGTCAGTCTTTGAAAGTTTTCTGCTACAAACGCCAAGGAACTAAATTCTATACAGTAGGTGTCTGCGTACACTGGTGTATGAATGACAGTGTGAATGGTGACTGGTTCCTTGATGTAAAGCGCTTTGAGTGCCTAAAGCAGGTAGAAAGGTGCCATATAAATGTGACCATTTATCATTTATTTAAAGCAGAACTAAGTGACTCATGCCCCTAGAGGCCATAAGCGCCACTGCAGATGTCGTAGCATGTTAGGTATTTTTTTACTCATTAATTTTCCGTGAGAGTAAATACTACGCTGACAGAAAAGACAAAGGGAGAGAGGGATATTGTACATCCAATTATTATATTTATTTATTTATTTGGTCATGTCATGCCATTACACAATATATATATATATTTTTTCATCCATACATGAACAAAAAGGGACAGAGGGAAGATTGATCTCGTGTTATCTGTTCCCATTAGAAACTTTACAACAAAATGAAATCAGTTAGATTCCCATCTGTCTACCCCAACTCCTCACCAGGTCACAAAACATTACAAGGAAAAGTGGAAAAAAGATCCGCACAACTGAAAAATGCTCACCAGTTTTTATTGTCCACACCAGAGTGAATTTGTAAACATTTGTACAACATTTAAATTCCACACTTAAAGAATTCCACAGTTTAACTCGTAAATAAACAGACGGACATTTCCGTTTCAACGATGTTCCTGCAAACATATTCCGAAAATTATATTTTCTTCTATGGGAAACGTCTTGTGTATGGCGTGAGATTTGTGTCAAATCTAAGCACGCAAATTAGACATTGTGAATAAATCTAGGATTTATTCACAATGTCTAATTTGCGTCCAAGAGGGGTAAGCACAGATTCACAAACACAAAAATATGTTTTATTCACAGACGCAGAGATTCACAAACCAAAACATCAGAATCAGAGTCAGGTTTTATTACCATGGTTTGAGAACAGGTTTACAAACTAGGAATTTTTCTCGGTGCAAACGTGCGACATAAAACATATAACAGTTAAGATAAAAATAAACTAAAACACGTTAAACTATAAGGCTATAGGGGCATGCATAAAAATATTAAATAAATAAGATTACATAAAAGTGACATATGGTAAGACAACAACAATTTCACATTGACAATTTGACAATTTGAACAACAGCAGGATTGTATTTACAGATGTGTAGGCATATGATTGATTGATTGATTTAGTTTATTTGAGCAATTTACGTTCCAGGTTGTCAGACAAAGGGAAACACAACAATGCCCAAAAAGGAGTAGGCCGAAGCAAACAATGCTTATTTATGCCTACCCCCATTTAACATATTTACAAATTTTACAATTGCCGTTTATTTACATTCCGGTTTGTTCTCTGAGACCAGCTCGTTATGGTACAATTAAGATATACATAACCATAATCAACACAAGGTTTTGGATATAGATACATAACCATAATCAAACATGGGATACCAGTTTGCATAGTCTTCAGATGCATAGGATCAGGTTTAGAATGCTGTCTTACAGTACATTGCATTTTTCATATAAAGTGATATTAAGTGTTATAAAGTGATAAAGTGATAGCAGCGGGTCTAAGTGTGGACACACCGCACACTGCAAGTGCAGATACATCCATGACTCTGTGACTGAGCTACAGAGACTTGTTATTGTTCATGAGTCTGATGGCGGAGGGGAAAAAACTGTTCAAGTGGTGGGAGGTGTGGGTCTGGATAGACCGTAGCCTCCTGCCTGAGGGGAGAGGGGTGAATAGTCCGTGTCCAGGGTGAGAAGGGTCAGCTGTAATCCGACCCACACGCCTCCGGGTCCTGGAGGTGAACAGGTCCTGGAGAGATGGGAGCTCACAGCCAATCACCTTCTCTGCAGCACGCACAATGCGCTGCAGTCTCTTCCTGTCCCGTTCTGTAGTGCCGGGGAACCACACGGTGATGGAGGAGGTGAGGATGGGCCACATGGTGATGGAGGAGGTGAGGATGGACCACACGGTAATGGAGGAGGTGAGGATGGACCACACGGTAATGGAGGAGGTGAGGATGGACCACACGGTGATGGAGGAGGTGAGGATGGACTCGATGATGGCCGTGTAGAACTGCACCAGCATCTTGGTTGGCAGCTTGAGTTTCCTCAGCTGCCGCAGGAAGAACATCCTCTGCTGGGCCTTCTTCATGAGGGAGCTGATGGTCGGCTCCCATTTGAGGTCCTGGGTGATGGTGGTGCCCAGGAAACGGAAGGAGTCCACGATGGAAATGGGGGTGGGAGAGTCTGTCAGGGCGAGGGGGGACGGTGGGGCTGTGTCTTTCCTAAAGTCCACGATCATCTCCACTGTCTTCAGCTCCAGGTTGTTGTGGCTGCACCAGGACGCCAGCCGTTCCACCTCTCTCCTGTAGGCGGACTCATCCCCGTCCCAGATGAGCCCGATGAGGGTGGTGTCGTCCGCAAACTTGATCAGTTTAACGGACTGGTGACTGGAGGTGCAGCAGTTTGTGTACAAGGAGAAGAGCCAGGGGGAAAGTACACAGCCCTGAGGAGTTCCAGTGTTTGTAGTCCGAGTGTCCGAGACGATCTTCCCCAGCCGCACGTGCTGTCTCCGGTCCGTCAGGAAGTCAGTGATCCACCTGCAGAGGGAGTCGGGCACGCTGAGCTGGTAGAGCTTGTCTCGTAGCAGTTCAGGGAGGATGGTGTTGAAGGTAGAGCTGAAGTCCACAAACAGGATCCTGGCGTAGGTTCCTGGTGAGTCCAGATGCTCCATTATGAAGTAGGGGGCCAGATTGACTGTGTCGTCCACAGACCTGTTGGCTCTGTAGGCGAACTGCAGCGGGTCCAGGAGGGGGGCGGTGATGTCCTTGAGGTGTGGCAGGCCTTTTATACCTTTTATTCCCAAATATATAAGTGCAAATCATATTTTTTACGTGAATAAATCTAAGCTGCTGTGAAGCTGCTACCTTAACGTGGTGGGGTTGTTTGAGCGCCCGAATGATCTGAGGAGCTATGTTGTCTGGGGCTTTATGCCCCTGGTAGCGTTGAAATGTCAGAGGCACTGGTGCAGCGGCTGCAGGTGCTTGTTCGCAGCGGCTTGTTGTGGAGCTGCCTGCGTCCGCGGCGCCGGTTTCACCACCGCTGGTTGAGCTTTTTGTTTTAAAAAGACCCGTCAGCTTCGGCATTTGGCTCATCAACTCTTTCTCACGCCGTTTTTTCTCTTCTGTGCACCGCTCTCAAACTTTTTCTTCCCCGACATTTCTGTCTCTCACAACGAGTCGCCATCAAGTCATATTATGAGTGAATAGATGCGTTACATACGTAAGTTACGTCTGAACTTTCTCTGCGCTTGGATTGGCTAGAATTTGTCATAGTGTCAATGTGACGCTGTGACTAATTATAGCCAATTGGTCAGTTGATACCGCAGTATCTGATTGACAGGTAAAACAAACACATTGCAGTATAATATGGATCTCGCTTATATCTGATAGGCCCTCTGGGACAGGGAGGGCGGGCCTACTCCAGGTACACACACAAGTGCAGCGCAATCATGGCATACGGTCAGTCACGCCGCAAAGTGAAGTGATTGACGTGAAAATCATCGAATCAACTTATTTTTTTTTTCTTTCTTTAATTCTGATAGGCCCTTGACTATGGTAGGCCCCTGGACTCCAGCCCCTGCTAGCCCGTTGGATAAGGCGGCCCTGCTGGTAGGGTCTCCCATGGCAAACAGGTCTTGGGTGATGGGTCAGACGAAGAGCAGTTCGAAGACTTCTATGCACAGTACAACAACAAGGTCTGTGACGTCGCCCGGTATGGCGCAGCCGGGGCCCCACCCTGGAGCCAAGCCTGGGGTTGGGGCTCGAATGCAAGCGTTTGGTAGTTGGGCCTCTGGTGGTTACCCCTACGGCTCCCTCTGCGGGTGGTGGGGTCCACAGGAAGGCGGTCCCATGTCATCCTTTTGGGGTGGTTTGCAGCCGAGTGGGAAGCGGCCGGGATGAGGATCAGCACCTCCACATCTGAGGCCATGGTTCTCCACCGGAAAAAGGTGGTTTCCCCGCTTCAGGTCAGTGGGGAGTCCTTGCCCCAAGTGGAGGAGTTCAAGTATCTCGGGGTCATGTTCACGAGTGAGGGACGGATGGAGCGTGAGATTGATAGACGGATCGGTGCGGCGTCAGCAGTGATGCGGTCGCTGTATCGGACTGTTGTGGTGAAGAGGGAGCTGAGTCTGAAGCAAAGCTCTCGATTTACCGATCGATCTACGTTCCCACCCTCACCTATGGTCATGAGATTTGGGTAATGACCGAACGGACAAGATCGCGAATACAAGCGGCCGAAATGAGTTTCCTTCGCAGGGTGATTGGTGGGAGATCGGGTGAGGAGCTCAGTTACCCGGGAGGAGCTCGGAGTCGAGTCGCTGCTCCTTCACATCGAAAGGAGCCAGCTGAGGTGGCTATGGCATCTGTCCCGGATGCCTCCTGGTCGCTTCTGGGCATCTCTGCTGAGACTGCTGCCCCCGCGACCCGGCCCCGGATAAAGCGGAAGAAAATGGATGGATGGATATTTGGTTGTTTATTACAATCATATTGGTTTTGTATCACTGGTATTTTTACTTTATCTTAAAGTATAATGTATTCCATCGATTGAACAAAATAATGCAAGTCATGTTGATGTGACGGCGGCCATCCACTCTTTGTATAGGTCAATTACAATTCCGTATTGCGGTAATGGAACAAAGCCATTAAAGGACATTTCTTTGATATCTATGGAAGAAAAGAAGAAGCAAAAAAAGTAGAAAAAGTGGTAGAACAAGAGGAAGAAGTAACAGAAGAGGAAGAACAAAAAGAAAAGGAAGAAAAAGAAGAAAAGGAAGAAGGAGAGGAAGAAACAGAAGTAGCAGTAGTAGTATCAGTAGTGGGAAAATGTTTGATTCCATTTCCAAGTCTGGTAAGAACCGCGACAACAGCACATCACCTGAATGTAAGTCAGCACACACACGCACACACACGCACGCACACACACACACATGCCCATTGTCTTCCTTTGTGACGTCACCCGTAAAGTTGGCTATTCAGGAGTGAACTTTGAACTGGTTAAAACAGACCAACACAAGTGAGCAGCACTTGAGTCCTCATCTGTGCTCTGTCATGTCCTGACAGATACTATTGGTCAAATATTACTCCAGTACAAGTCAAATTTGGCCTGTCAAAGTATCATGTGAAAGTACTGAAGTATTTGCGGTAGAAAAAAAGTTGTCAAGTATCTGTTTAAATAAGAATTTGGAAAAATAAATTTGCAGCTTCTAAATTTCCCTCCAAACTCCTTTCCTTGCGGTGAGTCAGAAGCATTAGCAGAAGAAGCAGTACATCTGCACAGCGCCACCTACTGTTCATAGAGAGCACATTATTAGGCTTTTAACATGAACCAAACACATGGAAAACTGAACACTTGAACAACGGGGTGTGGATGATGAATCAAGAACCTAATAAATACGACTAAACCAGGTAAGACAAAAGTGGGACTAAAGCAGGTCTAACCCCGGACCACCGCTGCCGCCTGCGGCCCTTGTTCCACGCTGGCCTGAGGTGGAGGGCCTGACATCTGCTGTATCAAAGCGCACCTGCCTCGTTCAAACAGGGCCCCCATTGTTCCTCTCCGGCTCCCTCCATTCAGCGCCAACACCAAGGAGAATCCACGCATCCTCTGCACCGTCCGAGCCTCTCCTCTGCATCCTCTCACACCCACTGACCTCCAGTCCATGAATCCCCTCTTTTGGTCTTCCTCCCTCTAATCTACGCCACGAGAAGCCGAAAATCTAAGTGGGTGAAATGAGTGGGTGACGAAGACGCAGTGACCTCATGACATCATCAGGAGGAGAGGCACCGATCCAGCTTTTTTGCTTACGATGCCGATACTGGGGGTTTCAGTTTGTGCCGATATTTGATACTAACTGATACCAAGAGGCTTTCTTAACCGCATTTTCCCCATTTTGGCTTTACCCAAATCTGAAAGCTTCTCGACCTGGGAGTTTACAGCCTATAGGCCAGGGTAACGCCTCATTTGAGAGCCAAGACCTACAAAACTCATCTAAGCTTCTTCTTTGTTTTGTTTTAATTCATTTGATTGTGTTTTTGTTACTGTTGTGGGGTTTTTGCCACATTTGTCACATTCTCGTTGCTTTTTTTGTAGCGTTTTACCGCATTTTGTATTTTAGTGTAATGTAACGGTAATAAAGCCACGAAAACGCTAAATAACGGAGGAGATGAAGTAGAAGAAAAGCAGACGTTGAAGAAGAAGCAGAAGATGACAACGAAGACGTAAATGAAGAAAAAGAGGAGGAAGAAGAAAAAGATAAAAAAGAAGCTGTTGTTGTGTTTTTTTGTTTGTGTTTGTCAGTGCAATGCCTGAAAGCTAAGACTTTCTAATTTCTGAAAATACAGTATGTTTATTTATTTGAACAGGGACAGTGTGCACATTAGCCTCAGAAAGGAGAGATGCATTGTACCAGGTTATAGCACTTGTGCTAATTTCCACCTGTAGTCCCTAGGCCTATTGTACATGTTTTTGGTGGTAGGGGAAACCGGAGTACCCGGAGGAAACCTACGCAGACACGGGGAGAACATGCAAACTCCACACAGAAAGGCCCCGTCCAGGTGGGAATCGAACCCGGACCTTCTAGCTGTGAAGCACGAGCGCTAACCGCTGCGCTACCGTGCCGCCCATGTGTAAGAGCCGTGTGAGTAAAACACAACTTACAGGTGGTGGATGGCAGGTAGCTGGTAATAATTTCTGTCACAGGCTGCGGAATTGTTTTTCCTAGGATACATCAACCAACCAAACGGCTTCACCATGACCTAGCCACTAACCTTAAGGATAGTGAGGCAGGTGCCTAATCGTACTCTAATACCTCACTGATTGGATGATGAATGTACACTGTGTACCAACTATCCTATTGGAAAAAAAAAAATCACTCCAAGCCCAGGCGCGCCGGAAGATGTTTTTGGCAGGGGGTGCAGACGGGTTATAGAATTCTATAGACATTTTTTTTTTATGTAGTAGCCTACATGTACCGCACTAGCTTGTCATTGTTGTCCAGCTACCTGTGGCGTGTCGCGGGTAGATGCTATGCTACTAGTAAGCTACTATTGTATCCACAGCTGCCCTGGGGTAGACTGACGGAAGCGAGGTAATCAGTCTGCGCCTCCGACCACCACCAAGCACTCACTCACTACATTCACCCAGGCTTCCTGGTGTTACCAAATGGTCTCCCATCCAAGTACCGACCACGCCCTTCCCTGCTTAGCTTCCAAGATCCTATGGGATCAGGCAGAGCAAAGGAGGTATGGCAACAAAATGGTGTCCACATGTTTAGTTGGTGAAAGTTGTGTTTTTAAAGTGGTGAGAGCCAAAACAGGTATCAGTTCAGTATCGGATATTTGTAGCCGAGACCCGTATTTTTTCCAGTATCAGCAACAATAGTGGATCGGTGCATCCCTAATCAGGAGGAACAGAGCATTTTCCAGCCTTAACAAGGAGACAGACTGAATATGCAGGATTACTCTGTTCATTCCACGCAGGGAAGTTAGTCTGGTAACGGAGCAATTGGAGCAGCTTGAACGGGCTGGTCTAACGTGCATAGATTGTCAGTGAAATAAACCAATCAGCCATTAGCGTGACAACAGCTGCGCGTCGATAAGACAGCTGTAGTCCAACTCACAAGATATGAACTGAATATAAAAATTACGACAACGCGGAGGCAAAATCCTCGACTACTTCATTCATGATTAGTTTTAGCTATCAACTTCTGCACGTGTCACTGTTGATAGAACTACAACATAGCGGTGCAGCCACAGCATCCGATGTGATGTAACCTTGTCAATTCTCTGTGACGGTCGTGATTGGTTCGGCCTCAGCCGCCAATCAGCCACTTGTTTACCGTGTGTGTCCAGACCCTTCTATCGCGCAGAAAAGAAGTGGGTGTGGTTTATCAGGCTACCAATTTGGTGCCCTAGGCAAGATTGAACTTTTAGAGAAAACTACAGTATGTTTATGTGTTTTTTTTAAAATATAAATTCAAATTAATGTATTATATTATTGGCTGAATTTATTAGATTTATGAATGATTTTCATCTAACCAGGCTGATAATGTAATAATTATGACATTCCAAAGGAAGTGACCATATTTGGAATACAGAGTGTTGTCGGGGGGATTCCAAGCGTCACGTAGATACTGAACATGTCTCTATTTACATTGACATTAAATTATTAAGATGAAGATATCAAAATGGCCCAGTCCATTCATGTTTTTAAGTCGTTGTTGAAAACTCATTTTTTTGCTTTGGCCTTCAACACAAGCTGAGCAGACCCTATGTATTTTATTATTATTGTTTCATAGTGTATATTTTGTGACTGTTTTTACTCATCAATTGTATTTTATAATGTTTGTTGTACAGCACTTTGGGCGGTTGTGGCTGTTTTAAGTGAGCTATATAAATAAAATTGACATTGACATTGACATTGACAAGAAAATAAATATCAAAGTGGTCGCCTTAAATGAAACCTGTCTTTGGCCGCACTGACCTTGTCCGGCTGCTGGGCGCTCCACACCTGCACCATGCCCTTGTGCCTCCCGCAGCCTCTCTTCACCACCGCCTCGATCTGACCGTTGAACTTCATGAAGGTCACGTAGGAGATGTACCCGCTCACCAGCAGTGCGCTCTCCCACCACACGATGGCGTTGTCCAGGAAGAACACGATCAGCATCATCAAGTACAGGATGTAGAAGGAGACGTCTCTGAACAGCGGCCACCACGTCAGGTGCAGCATCTCCCGCGAGAAGATGGCGCACATGCCGATGACAAAGAGGATGTTGAAGACTGCGGAGCCCACGATCGTCCCAATGCCCACGTTATTGCGAGCGATGAATACCCCGATCAGGGAGGTGAAGAGTTCAGGAGCGGAGCCGCCGGCCGCCATGAAGGTCGCCCCGGCAACGTCGTCCGAGATCTGCAGTTTCTCTGTGATGGCCTCCAGCGCGGGAACAAAGAACTCATCACAGACGATCGCCAAGGCAACGAACATGTAGACCATCCCGAACAAGTGCAGGGTGACCCAGCCACTGCGCCGCTGCTCCAGAGGGAACAGGTCCACCGGGAACTGTCCCTTACTGAGGGAACAAGAGGGGTAACACACGGGGTACTGCCCCTTACTTAGGGAACAAGATGTAAAACACGGGGTACTGCCCCTTACTGAGGGAACAAGAGGGGTAACACACGAGTTACTGCCCCTTACTGAGGGAACAAGAGGGGTAACACACGGGGTACTGCGCCTTACTGAGGGAACAAGAAGGGTAACACATGGAGTACTGCCTCTTACTGAGGGAAGAAGAGGGGTAACACACGAGGTACTGCCCCTTACTGAGGGAACAAGAGGGGTAACACACGAGTTACTGCCCCTTACTGAGGGAACAAGAGGGGTAACACACGAGGTACTGCCCCTTACTGAGGGAACAAGAGGGGTAACACACGGGGTACTGCCCCTTACTTAGGGAACAAGATGTAAAACACGGGGTAATGCCCCTTACTGAGGGAAGAAGAGGGGTAACACACGAGGTACTGCCCCTTACTGAGGGAACAAGAGGGGTAACACACGGGGTACTGCGCCTTACTGAGGGAACAAGATGTAAAACACGGGGTACTGCCCCTTACTGGAGAGACAAGAGGGGTAAAACCCAGGGTACTGCACCTTACTGGAGAGACTAAAGGGGTAAAACCCAGTGTACTGCCCCTTATTGGAGAGACAAGAGGGGTAAAACCCAGGGTACTGCCCCTTACTGAGGGAACGAGAGGGGTAACACACAGGGTACTACCCCTTACTGAGGGAACAAGAGGGGTAACACATGGGGTACTGCCCCTTACTGAGGGAACAAGAGGTAAAACACTGGGTACTGCCCCTTACTGAGGGAACGGGAGGGGTAACACACAGGGTTCTGCGCCTTACTGAGGGAACAAGAAGGGTAACACATGGAGTACTGCCCCTTACTGAGGGAACAAGAGGTAAAACAAGGGGTACTGCCCCTTAAGAAGGAACAAGAGGGGTAACACACGGGGTACTGCCCCTTACTGAGGGAACAAGAGGTAAATCACGGGGTACTGCCCCTTAAGAGAGAACAAAAGGTAAAACACGGGGTACTGCCCCTTACTGAGGGAACAAGAGGTAAATCACGGGGTACTGCCCCTTAAGAGAGAACAAAAGGTAAAACACGGGGTACTGCCCCTTACTGAGGGAACAAGAGGGGTAACACACGGGATACTGCCCCTTACTGAGGGAACAAGAAGGGTAACACACCGGGTACTGCCCCTTACTAAGGGAACAAGAAGGGTAACACATGGAGTACTGCCCCTTACTGAGGGAACAAGAGGTAAAACACAGGGTCTGCACCTTAAGAGAGAACAATAGGTAAAACACGGGGTACTGCCCCTTACTGGAGAGACAAGAGGGGTAAAACCCAGGGTACTGCACCTTACTGGAGAGACTAAAGGGGTAAAACCCAGTGTACTGCCCCTTATTGGAGAGACAAGAGGGGTAAAACCCAGGGTACTGCCCCTTACTGAGGGAACGAGAGGGGTAACACACAGGGTACTACCCCTTACTGAGGGAACAAGAGGGGTAACACATGGGGTACTGCCCCTTACTGAGGGAACAAGAGGTAAAACACTGGGTACTGCCCCTTACTGAGGGAACGGGAGGGGTAACACACAGGGTTCTGCGCCTTACTGAGGGAACAAGAAGGGTAACACATGGAGTACTGCCCCTTACTGAGGGAACAAGAGGTAAAACAAGGGGTACTGCCCCTTAAGAAGGAACAAGAGGGGTAACACACGGGGTACTGCCCCTTACTGAGGGAACAAGAGGTAAATCACGGGGTACTGCCCCTTAAGAGAGAACAAAAGGTAAAACACGGGGTACTGCCCCTTACTGAGGGAACAAGAGGTAAATCACGGGGTACTGCCCCTTAAGAGAGAACAAAAGGTAAAACACGGGGTACTGCCCCTTACTGAGGGAACAAGAGGGGTAACACACGGGATACTGCCCCTTACTGAGGGAACAAGAAGGGTAACACACCGGGTACTGCCCCTTACTAAGGGAACAAGAAGGGTAACACATGGAGTACTGCCCCTTACTGAGGGAACAAGAGGTAAAACACAGGGTCTGCACCTTAAGAGAGAACAATAGGTAAAACACGGGGTACTGCCCCTTACTGGAGAGACAAGAGGGGTAAAACCCAGGGTACTGCACCTTACTGGAGAGACTAAAGGGGTAAAACCCAGTGTACTGCCCCTTATTGGAGAGACAAGAGGGGTAAAACCCAGGGTACTGCACCTTACTGGAGAGACTAAAGGGGTAAAACCCAGTGTACTGCCCCTTATTGGAGAGACAAGAGGGGTAAAACCCAGGGTATAGCCCCTTACTGAGGGAACGAGAGGGGTAACACACAGGGTACTACCCCTTACTGAGGGAACAAGAGGGGTAACACACGGGGTACTGCCCCTTACTGAGGGAACAAGAGGTAAAACACAGGGTACTGCCCCTTACTGAGGGATCGAGAGGGGTAAAACACAGGGTACTGCCCCTTACTGAGGGATCGAGAGGGGTAACACACAGGGTACTGCCCCTTACTGAAGGAACAAGAGAGGTAACACACAGGGTACTGCCCCTTACTGAGGGAACAGGAGGTAAAACACGGGGTACTGCCCCTTACTGAAGGAACAAGAGGGGTAACACACGGGGTACTGCTCCACTCTTAGGGAACAAGAGGTAAAAAAACGGGTACTGCCCCTTACTCGAGAGACAAGAAGGGTCACATCAAACACCGGGCACTAACCCTTATGGTGGGCTTACATAGAGGCACAATGCGTCCATAATCAGTAACACAACCCCGACCCCAAATCCAAAAGACCTGGCCTTGGACTAACCCAGTACTAAATCCAGGTCTAAGCCAATGGCCGCTGGCTGCTCTACTTTCATTATGGTAAACTGGGAGGAGTTTATTCTTTTTAACGGTCTATGGTTTAAGCGGGTCATACCTCTTGGCGGTGTTCCCGGTGGTGGGAGCTTCTGTTGGGACCGGCTCTGGCTTGTCCACGTAAATGCAGGTCTCGATGTCGGTCCTATTCACTGTGAGCACCGCGGGAGGTCCAGCCTGCCCCTGGTTCCGGCTCAGACCCTCCTTCACATCCCGGACTCCCACCTGGAGAAGGTCCCGAGGCCTCAGGGACCAGGCATAGACCAGAACCAGAAGCAAACACGCCGCAAAGAGCAGCAATCGGCCAAAGCACAGCCTCCTCCGCGGATAAGCCATGATTCGGGTCGGACTCAAACCCTCGGGCAAGTCCGGGGTTTAGCTCTGGGTTTGGAGCATGTTTTGAGGTCGGTTAAGGCTCATGGTTCAGTCGTTGATCCCTCTGGACACAGTTTGACCTGCAACAATAAGAATTCATTATTTGATAAGCCTCATAACGCACACTCCAGAACAGTAGGTGGCGCTGTGCAGATGTCACTGCCAACTGCCACAGACTCCCAACAAGAAAGGAGGTTTGTCTCCATCACGTTGTCGTACATAGGGTGACTCCAGGACACATTTTCATGTTTTTGAAGCTTATTTTTCCAAACACATATGTACTTCCCGTCTCTGTTGAGTGCAGACTTGAGTGCAGAGTGCTCTTAGACCCCTGCTCGCCGTCCTCCAAAACCGCTAAACTATGGAATTGATTAACTGGTCGCTCAGCGCAGTTTATAAGGATTAAGGAAGAGGGGCCGCATGAGGTCGTCTGCCCTGACCGTACTTTCACAGGTATGTGATGGATGCGTGGAGTAAGTGGAGGACCGTTTGCCTCGGTCCCGTTGGTCCCGTCAGACGAAGACATCAAAGATATTTACTTATTTGGACTCTTGAGGGTACCTGCTTATTAGATTAGGCGCTGCCCTGGTTTATTGGAAAGATGGAAGTCGGCAGCTTGCAAAGGGACCCTGCTGCTGTTGGTTGAAATTAAACAGTACTTTGGAGGAGGGAGTGACCAAGTGATGGAATTAAACTGGAAAGTAACGCACAGTGATGAACGGTTATTGGCGACCAGGCAGCTCATTGTGGAGACGGAGATCCCTTTTAAGGGATGGACTATGGAGGGAATTACCTGCTCTGGAGAACTAAACTAATGTTGAGACTAAGTAAAAGATAATCATAAATTATGAACTACCGGAATAATTATTTTCCTCCAGGGAGGAGGGGAAGCAGCTGGACCTCTTATCTCGCCTACGCAGTCAACACTCCCCATTCAAGGCCACGGAGCTAAACCAGATACAGACTGAGGCTGCGCGACTACATTATAAACACATTTATTTCAAGGACTATGCAAATAACTGCACACACATCCCCTCCCCAACCACGCCCAAATCCTGCTGCATCTGTGTTCATGACCTTTTCTCAACTACCCCGCCCTCCAGTCGACAGACGGGCACCCCTCCCCACCCATGAAAAAATTCCAACTTGTGACCTCGTGTACTGTGTGTTTCCCATGTTTTGATGTTTCTGTGTATGTACTTTGCCTTAACGTTAAGGTTGATTGTAATTTTACATATCTTTTTTTTTGTAAGGCGCATTGAGTTGCCTTGTGTACGAAATGCGTGGTTAAAATAAAGTTGCCTTGCCTTATTTGAACAGATTGGTACTTTCCTGGAACCGCCACCTTAACGTGGTGGAGGGGTTTTGAGCACTTGAATGATCCTGGGAGCTAAGTTGTCGGGGGCTTGGTGCCCCTGGTAGGGTCTCTCATGGCAAACAGGTCCTAGTTAACGGGTCAGACAAAGAGCGGTTCAGAAGCCCCTTATGAGAGACCAACAGGCCCGGTTAGAATCATGAGGCCATCCTTCTGTGGACCCACCACCTGCAGGAGGAGCCATAGGGGCTGGTGCAGCTCCAACAACTGCCCCCACGACCCGGCAACGGACAAGTGGAAGAAGATAGATGGATGGTACTTTCTACTCTCAATACTTAAGTTTTCATATAGCAAATACTTCAGTACTAGGGTTGCCACCTATGTCTGACAAAAACCCTGGACATTTCGGCAACCCAATCAACCCATTTGCTCAATAGCAGCGGCACCCTTCACAGATTTAACCCAAGACAAATATTGCCCTTCTACAGCGAAATTTGGACATAACCTTGTGATGGAGCTATATTAGTTTTCTCAATAGTAATGTAATTTCGACACTATTCTTTTGCTAGTTACTTATTTAGTTAATTTTTTGGTTGTAGACACCTGGGGCAGTAGTGGGCTGTGTAATATTTTTTTTAATTTTTTTTATTTGATTTTTCTAAGTTTGTTTGACACTGCACCTTACATTGTTCAGACATCTCTGGTAGAGAGGAATAGCTTACCTGATTGCTTAGACGGTGGTGTGTGCTTTGCTTGTGCTTGCCTTTTCTG
The DNA here is from genome assembly GCA_021464625.1 of Proterorhinus semilunaris. Classification (NCBI taxonomy): domain Eukaryota; kingdom Metazoa; phylum Chordata; class Actinopteri; order Gobiiformes; family Gobiidae; genus Proterorhinus; species Proterorhinus semilunaris. The sequence continues at coordinate 39,122,708 of CM038346.1, forward strand.
CTGCTTGCTGCTCTTGGCTAAACAAATACATAGAAGGATATGTAACTGACATAACTGGGCACACACACATAGACTACTAGGATTAAGCTTGATTTGGATTTAATTTAGTTAATCAAGACAGTGCTTAATAACCCTCATCTTACCTAGTACTCTTCCATTTATATTTGGTGTTTTTCTTTGCTGCTGTTATCAGTCCTTGCTGCTTTTCAATGAATTTCTTGAACTCAGTACATGGCAACTGAAAGTTCAATCTGACCTGAAGCTCAGACTTCACCATTGCCTAAGAGAGCCTGTTTCTTTTCAATCAATCAATCAATCAATAGTTTTGTATAGCCCAATATCACAACAGGAGTTGCCTCATAGGGCTGTAACAAACATTAAGGCAATAAAACAGAGCAGTAAATAAGACAATGTAAAGGTCCGGTGAATCAAATATCCAGGCAAACAATGTCCAAATAAGCGACGAGCAGTGGGTGGCGACGAGCAGCTCGGGTGTCCCCTGTCCTTAGACTCTCCAGCACGGCAAGGAAAAACTCAAAAACCCAGTGGGAGAAACGAGAAACCTTGAGGAGAACCACAGACCACTTTTATCAGTCCAAGCATCCTACATGTGACTGAACACAAGTTCTGCATAGGCATTGCTCACTGGTATTGAAAAAACAAAGGAAACAATTTTGAACAGCTCTGGGGTGTCTGTCGCTCATTTCTCTCTCTGGGGTTAGGTCTGTTGGGAGGGCGTGGAACACTTCATTTAGGGTGGCCACATCACTGTACAGTCCATCTTCATTGAAATCCAGGGCTAGTTTCTCCACCAGAAGTTCTATTTCAGGCCACTGGGGTGTCTCGTCAAGGCTGAGACAGCCAATGTGTGAAAGAAACTCGTCACTGAAGTCAAATCTATCCTCAAGGTACAACACTGCTTTGTCAAAAATCTGTCTGCCAGGCTTCTGAAATGTTCCTGCTGATTGGGTCAAAGGTTCCTCAGTGTCTGTTTTTCTTTGCTGCCATATAATTTGTCAGTGTGCCTTGAGATAAGCTGATTCCGTGAGCGGTTCATCACTGTGTGAACATCAACAACAGTAGCACTGTCACTCTCAAGCACGCTAATAGAAGAATCAAATTCCTGCATCACATTGTGCATGAATGCCAGAACACATTCAGACAAAGTACAGTGCACATCTTCTCCATCAGCTGCACCACACACACATGTCCAGATAATACTTGGGCAGCAGTCCTTTCCTTGTGATACAAAATAAGACTTTAAAGCTGGCCAGCACTCCCGAATTCTCTGGATTGCTGGTAACAAAGACAGCCATCGTGTAGGAACCTGTCTGAGAATCTCCTTGTATTTGGTATTTGTAAATTCACAGAACTCCTTGAGCCTTTCCAGAGCAACTGAATTCACTGTATACCTTCAGCACAAAAGCCTCCACGTCACACCCAGCAGCACTGAAAACGCGATTAGCTGTTTTTACAGTGCTGCTGTAACATTCACATGAGCGTGTGAATGTGAGTTTTATCTGCATGTTTTTAAGGTTGATTTTATGCATGTTTTTATACCAGAGCTCTTTGCTCCGCCCCTGTTGATTGCCTCAAGTGGGCACACCTGCAAGAGAGAGATATAAAGGCGGAAGTGGTTTTTGCACGAGAGAGGGGGCAGACGGCACGGGAGTGCCGGTGCCAGTGCCAGGCGGCATAGGCTGGGCGATGGGCCGTCGCAGCAACGATGGCAACATCATCCACAACAACAGCAGCGGCAACGGAGGAGAGGCGAGCAGGAGGCGCGTGGATGCGGCGCGCAAGAGGCGCCAAGGACGCAGGATGCCGGGGCGAGGACACTGGACGGGGCCAACGAGGACACGACTATGGGACGCCACGTGACGCAACGCACCGGGATGGGTAGAGCGATGGCGGCAAGGGGGCGTGTGTCGAGACCGGGGATGTCCCCCGGACAGGAGCAGCGGCACAAGCAAGCGCTCCGGGCATATGTTCCCCGAGGTGGACACCTGCAGTGCCTCCGCAGATCCCGGCCCCCATCACAGATACTGACCTACCTGCACTTTAACGCAAACCCTCTTTTAGCCCTTTTTAAACCCCGTATTTATGCCATTTTAATGTATGTTTTAGCCCCTTTTTAACCTTATACATTAAATTGTATTTTACCCTTTTTTAACCTGGTTTTAAATTATTGACTACACACCACGACATTCTCCAAAGAACACGAACCTGTGACACATACATTAAGAGAAATACAGAAATAAATACAGAAATATATACAGAAATAAATACAGAAATAAATGCACTTATTACAATAAATGAATACATTTCTTTGCAAATTGTATCTCCATTTTATTTATTTATTTATTTATTATTTTGGCAGCCACGGTCCTCCATAATGGTAGGCTACATGTTTAAATCAAAAATACAATAAATAGTAGCATATTCCCAGTGTCACTGTTTCCCATTAATAGAGGAGATGGGTGGAAGTATAATAAGTAGGTCTGAGTAAATATTTAGCCAAAACAAACTCTAACATGGCATTTGATCTTTTTAATATTTTTCTAATAAAAACGATTGTTTGTTCTATCATAGTGTGTGAGACAGTGAGTCCCAGACACAACAAGCATTGTATTGTTTATTTTCCAATAGTGGAATGATAATTTGAAAACTTTACAACATTTGAGTGATCCTTTCTATTGATTTTGAACATAAAAATAAATATCGGCAAATATCGGATATCGGCCACAGCAGCGAGGCAAATATCGGATATCGATATCGGCAGAACATTTTCATATCGGACCATCCCTATTAAAAACATTACATTGGATATAAATTCTTGACTGAGGGAAATGTCTGTGTTTACACCTCTGAGTTTTTACCTCAGAGCTAACGGCTAGTATCATAAAACAATTGAAAAGTATTTATAATAGTGGTGGGACACAATTTTTTACAATTACAGGGCCTATAATTAATTAATCGTAATTAATCACATTTTAATTGAAAAACAAAAAAAAACAAAATTTTCAATTCAAAAACCCTTTTTCCAACTTTAGCATTGAATAAATATATCAACAGATGAGCTCAACAACAAATGTATTTATTGTTGTTAATCTGTTAAGCTTCAACAGATTTACAAAGTGCATGTATAGCTATACAGCTTCAAGAACTCTGATCAGTCACCAAACTTGTAACCAGTAACTAAACTGCTTTTAGTGCCCTGTTTGCCATTGTATAAAGCTACAACATAAAACATTGCCTTTAAGCTCTTAACCCCCGCCAAAAGAGCAAGTGACAAAAGAGCAACACATATGTGAGAAAAACGCAAGAAAAAGAGTGACAAAAAAGTGAAGAAAGTGCAACAAAAACCATGACAAAATGTGATGACAAAGATCTTCTGGAGAAAATGCTTTCGGTTGAGGCGGGTGGTGAGAGTTTAACATTACTTTTTTTCTATGCCCAGTCCCCAGTCACCAAATGAAGCGTCTTTATCGTCCACCGCCGTTGTGAGCGGATGTCGTGTGCGCGTCAGATTTACGGACGTACCAGAAACACACAAAAAGAAAGGTTCCCGGCTCGGGATTTTTTGAAAGTGCGAATAATTGCATTAAAAATTTGAACGGGTTAAATCTGTGAAATTAAAGTCCCAGCTCTAATTAATGCTAAAGACAGGCTATTTTAATTGTTGTTGAGCGTTGGCCATTAACTTAAAGACAAAAACACTGCGAGAGTCCTCCAGTGAATTATTTGCTCTGATGTAATGTTTTTAACATGATGCTATACTGTCCGTCAGTAGCTCACTGCCTGCCATGTAATCTTAAGCTATTTATTAGGACAAGACGCTGCTAATAAATGGCTTAGCTACAAACTCATAGGGAAATAACGGAACAGGAAGAGCAGCGCCTCCTGAGAATCCACTCGGAGTCACGTGACGTGAAGAAAGCCTATTACTAACCCTGATGTCGGGACCTTCGCAGGGGCCCCCAGAGCCTCTGAAAACAGTCGTCCAAACCAAATGGACAAAGGCAAAGCATTTTATTGTTCCATATCAATTATTGTTCAGAATACCCCATGGTTTATTGCAAATGACTTAAATTAGGGCAGTTTGTCAGTTTGAAATAGTGTTGAAAAAAGGTCATTTCATGAGCTTGTTATTAGACGGGCACAGAGGACCCCCTGCGGCGGCCTCTGAGCCCCCCAAAGCTCTCCCTGCATTATTTATCCACTCTAAATGGCGAAGGGATAAGCCTGTGATTTTGTGTCTCAGAGGATTGTCAGGTGTGCTTTGAAATAAAAGACACATATATTGTATCATTTGAATTCATAATTTGACATTGTCGTGTGTCGTGAACAAACCAGAAAGTGACGAGAACAACGTCATGGCCTTGAGCACCAGAGCAATAGAGGCCCAAGATCTACCGCACCAGACAAGACCCCAGGGGTCCCAGAGATAATCCAGCACATAACTGCAGGGTGTAAGATGCTGCAGGGAAAGCTTACATGGAGCGCCATAACCAGGTGTCTGGCATAGTCTACAGGAACATCTGTGCAGAGTATGGGCTGGAAACCCCAAGGTCAAAGTGGGAAACACCTGCAAAGGTGGTAGAGAATGAATGACCCAAGATCCTGTGGGACTTCCAGATACAGACCGACAGAATGGTAATGGCGACCCAACCGGACATTGTGGTGGTGGACAAAGAGCAGAGGAAAGCCATGGTGGTTGACAGCAATACCAAGCGACTTCAACATCAGGAAAAAGAAACACCAGGGGAAATACCAGGGGCTCAGAGAAGAGCTAGAGAAGGCCTGGAGGGAGAAGGCATCAGTGGTGCCCGTGGTCGTTGGGGCGTTTGAACCCAAACTAGAGGAGTGGCTCCAGCAGATCCCAGGAAATACATCAGACATCTCAGTCCAGAAAACTGCAGTTCTAGGAATTGTAAAGATACTGCACAGAACCCTCAAGCTCTGGTAGAGGACCCGAGCTTGGAGGAAAAAGAGACCGCCCGCTGAGGGTGAGAAAGAGTCTATTTATATAATATATACAGTGCCTTGCTAATACACCTTGAACTTTTGCACATTTTGTCCTGTTTACAACTGTAAACGTAACGATTTTATTTTGAATTTTTTACTGAAAGTTCACACACAAGTAACAGACAACTGTGAAGTGAAAGCAAAATGATACATGATTCTGTTATTTTTCAACAAATAGAAAAGTGAAAAGTCAGGTGTGCACAAGTATTTATACAGCATGACTTAATACTTTGTGGAACCCCCTGTTACAATCTTCCCAGTCCCCGCTGAGGAAAAGCAGCCCCATAGCATGATGCTCCCCCCACCATATTTGACACTGGGGATGGTGCACTCAGGACGATGAGCAGTGTTAGGTTTGCTCCATACATAACGTTTTGCATTTGGGCCAAAAAGTTCAATTTTTGTCTCATCTGACCAAAGCACCTTCTTCCACATGGTAGCTGTGTCCTCCATATGACTTCTAGCAAACTTCAAACGGGATTTCTTATGGCCTCCTTTCAATAATGGCTTTCTTCTTGCCACTTGTCCATGAAGGCCAGATTTGTGTAGAGTACGACTTATAGTTGTCCCATGTACAGATTCCCCCAGCTCAGGGGCAGGACGTCACAGCTCCTCCAGAGTTATCTTGGGGCACTTGGTTGCATTTCTGACCAGTGTTCTCCTTGTTCGGTCTGTTAGTTTAGGTGGACGCCCGTGTCTTGGTAAGTTCTCAGTGGTGCTATACTCTTTCCATTTCCGAATGATGGATTGAACAGTGCTCTGTGAGATGTTCAAATCTTGTGAAATCTTTGTATAACTTAACGCTGCTTTAACCTTCTCCACAGCTTTATCCCTGACCTCTCTGGTGAGCTCCTTGGCCTTCATGATGTTGCTTAGTGACCAATACACTCTGACCATAGCTCTGAGGCCCTCACAGAACAGCTGGAATTATACTGAGAGTAGATTACACACAGGTGGCCTCTATTTAATGGTTAGGGCAAGGTGTGAACTTTCTGCAGTCATTAGGAATGTTATAAAGGCAATTTAATGCACAGAAAATGCTGTATGAATACTTATGCACGCCCCACTTTTCTATTTTTTGAAAAATAACAGAATCATGTATCATTTTGCTTTCACTTCACAGTTGTCTGTTACTTGTGTGTGAACTTTCAGTAAAAAATTGGTTGTAAACATGACAAAATGTGCAAAAGTTCAAGGTGTATTAGTACTTTCGCAAGGCACTGTGTATATATATATATATATATATATATATATACACACACACACACACACACTGTATATAGTTTGGTTTTAGTTTTTTTATTGGACGGTACAGTGCATGTTAATGAACGTAAATGGGTCTCATGCATGTAAACAAGCCACACTGGATTGTTGCCTTGGGCTAATTTCCATCCGTTGTCCCCCACTTGCACACTCAAACACACTCTCATTTATCCTGGCCTATTGTACATGTTTTTAGTGGTAGGGGAAACCGGAGTACACGTGGAGAACACGCAAACTCCACACAGAAAGGCCCCATCCAGGTGGGAATCGAACCCAGGACCTTCACACTGTCCTAACTGTTCTAACAAGCGCCAACTCCTGTGCCACCCCTCTACCAGTTGTGATACAATGCTTAGCCCAGAATGAATGGGAAAGGAAAGCACTAGTTAAAGTGTTTAGCTGTTAGTACGAAGCCGCTGGAGGTCGTGGAAACCGTAGCACCCAGAAGAAACCTGACTGGCTGCCGTCAGTTTCCTCTGCCTCCTGTTTCAGAGCGTGGTGTCCTGCACTGGTCAGCTCCTCCTCCATTCTCTTCCTCCTGTACAGCTCCCTCCGCTCCACAACAGTCTTTCACCATCTTTGTTCCTTTTTTGTTTCCTGTAGTGCCTCTTGCGACGCCTCCACTGTGCTGCAGGTGTGGGGGGGCTCTTGGTGCCTCTTGTATCAGAGGAAGACATTTGTAGGTCTCAAACGTCCGTAGCTCATAAGCTAGTTGTTTGTTTACTTTAAAAAGCTGCTTTATTCAGGACCATTATGGACTCCCTGCAGTAAGAAATCCACTGAACCTCCACAAAAACTCGACAAAGACGTAAACACACAAAGGCAGTATAAAACAATGTGGAACACAGAAACTGCTGTACCAAGAGAGAGGGAGGTTGCGGTTTGTTTACGCGTTGCCAAACCAAGCCTTAGATTTAGACCAATCTGCACCAGAGAGATTTTTTTTGTGTGTGTCTGTAACTCACTTTGGGTGAAGGCGGCAAGTGTGACATAAAAAAAAACACGACATTTTAGAAATAAGTGAATTGTGTCAGTGTTTCAGTACCATAGACTGTAACTGAAGCTTATTCATGTTAGCACTTTCAGCGGATTCAACTTTTACAATCCTGATCCGTAATCTCTGAAGAGCCCAAATACACAACGTCGTCCCTGTTGTTGGAGCACATCAGATAAAAAAGTAAACATCTGTGAATGGGCCGGGTCTGTACTCTCGCCCCTTCGTACATGTCCTGAGCTTAATCCGCCTCCGGTGCCGTAAACCTGCCGTCAGCACATGGAGGTTCAGGAGGGTGACACTAATCTCACAGGCCCCAGGTTCGAGTCCCGGTGAGATCTTTCCGTGTGGACTTTGCGTGTTGTCCCTGTGTGTGTGTGTGTGTGTGTGTGTGTGTGTGCACGCGCAGGTTTAATCTTTTTACCTACTTTTTCAATCTATTCGGGCGGAATATCAGCAGAACAAAACCTACCTGACCGTGTTTCAAACTATCATTTTTGTATTTTCAACAGTCATGAAGCAAAAGCAGTCGAGCGATGTCGTTAGTTTGAATCCAGTTGAACGCTTGTTAATGACATTGAAGGCACATAAAGTCAAAGAAGAATGACTTGTTTCCCCTGTCAGGTTAGAGGTCAAGTACGTGACTTCTCTGGTACAAAACAGCTGTTGAATATTTGCTGGTTTTCCCCTTCAAACTAAAACATGCACAATACATGTGATGTAAGTGATGTCATCACTCCACTTTCGGGTCCAGCGGCGCTTCAGCCCTATTCACTATAATGGGATTTAGCTGATTTTAATCTGCTGTAGAGCCGACCACAAAGCTCTTTTTAAACATCCGATCACAAAGAAATATTACATTTACTTTTCATTAGTGATGCTTTTCTGGCGTTCATTTCAAATTATTCTTGTTTCATACACAATTAAGGCTAATTTATATACAAGTAAATATATTCATTTTTCCTGAACAGATGGTGAGCTATATTGGCCTTTTATCTGCTGTTATTTCAGCAGGAGATTCAGATAAAGTTTTGCTGTGTTTATCTATGAAACTCTCAACAGTTTGGACCCGGGAGTAGCTTATTAATGTGTGTGACGTCACACTTAACAAACGAAAAGCCCCCCAGCTATAATCCCGACGAGATCCTAATAGGTTCAACCCAGAGATGAGACGCTGGCTACGTTTACATTGTGCGTTTATATTCACCTCAAACTCCGGGTTCTACATGAGCCAGAACAGTTTGGGATTTTTAGAGCCTTTATCACTGCGCCTCCATATTTGGACTTGGAGTCAAAGGGCTCCATGTGGCGTAACCTCCTGAGCATGAGCCCAGACAGCAAAGGTCCAGGGCTCAAACCATTATTTTTCTTCTCTCAGCAGAGTTAAATACAAACAGCACAACATGCGCTGTAACTTTTACTAAGGACGTAAGGGAAGCGCTGTAGAGACTTTTTACTCAATCATTCAAGCTGGGACTCGAACCCACGTCAGTCGGCTGCGCACTGTGCTTTCACTTTTACCTCTCTTTAATTCCTCCAGGCGCATTGAGTTGCCTTGTGTACGAAATGCGTTGCATAAATAAACTTGCCTTGCCTCTTTACCCCCACATGAACTGAGCACATTTTCTCCAGTTTGGCTTTACTCAAATCTAAAAGCTTCTCGAAAAAAATAGCGACAAAAACGAGAAGAAAACAAGGATGAAAATGCAACAAAAAGCGTCAACATGAACCGATGAAAGTGTGACAAAAAAGTGACGAAAAGTCAGCACAGAAGTAGAGAAGGTTAAATCCTCAACTGGACTGGGGTTTGGTGAAGCTGAGGACGTTTCGCTTTGAGTCACAGAAGCTTCTTCTGAGCTCACTCCAGCTGGTGCACCAGTCCCAAAGTTGGTCGCAATATGTTCGTGAAGGCTCTCATTCATCCAGGGAGTACCAACGAAGCAGCAGGGAAAAAGTGACAACAAAATGAGGCGTTAGTCGAGAAACTTTTAGATTTGGGTAAAGCCCGAACTGGGAAAAAAAAACACACTCGGTTAAGGCGGGGTGATACGAGGTTGAACTAATTTGGGATTTATTTCATGGATAACGTTTGTGATGGTTCTTTCCCATTTCATATTTTATTAAAATGTTTAGTCGTTTTGCTTTATCTGTGAAACTACACTGGGCAGAGCGGGTCATCTCATGATCCGTCCACGGTCACTGTGTCCTTGGGCAAGACACTTCACCCTCCTCGCCTCCAGTATCTGCTTGGTATGTGAATGAGTGAATGGGTGGCTACTGTAAAGCGCTTTGGGCCTGATGAAGGTGGAGAAGCGCTATATAACTTGAGTCTATTGACGTTATTTCTGCTTTATTTTCCTGTTCAGTTTAATGTGAGAGATCGGAAAGAAATCGTTTACATGTCTTCAATAATCGGTAAACTCAGATTATGATTCGATTGTTGGTCTCCAGCTAAACGTGGACACTGAAGGACGGGCCAAACGCGCCATCATTTAGTGCAGCCAATCCCAAAGTCCGGGACATCGGACATTGTTTTGCAGTATTTGCAATACATAAAGGACATCGTGCACATTCAAATATCTAGGCCTTGTTTTGGATTCATCGTTTAGTTTAAGAAAATCGGCAACACGCTAAGATACAGCTTGTCTGTTTTTAAACATATTAGGAATACACTGACTCATGAATGTACTTGGAGGCAATGATAATTCCTCATATTAATGACATATGTATTTCTTGTTGGTCACAGACGAGTGACGCAACAGTAAAACCTCTAAAATCTCTGTATAATCAAGCTGTTGAAGTGCTGGACAAAAAGCCACTGAGATCCATCACGGTCTGATCCTTGGAAAATACAGCATGTTTAACTTTGATCATTTAATCGTGTATGCAAATGTAAGATTAGTTTTTAAAATGTTGAATAATACTGCGCCTCCACCACTGAAAACATTTGTCCAGCTCTGTTCTGAGCAGATGACCAGGAGCTCCAGGTCCACGAGTCACAATGACTGTAGAGTAAGGCCTAAACGTAGCTCAGCCTTCTCATTCAAAGGCATCAAAGAATGGAATAAACTCCCACAGAACCTGAAACTTTCCTTAGACCTGAAAGATTTCAGGGTAATATAAAAAAAGTCTGTTGGAAAACCAGTCATGTCAGCACTGATAACTGTAAATGTAAATATGACTTTTATTGATGTTTTATGTAGTCATTTTAGCATGATTCTATGTGGACTGATGGCTGTAACGGGTGAATGAATGAATATTTGTATTTGAGTGGTTAAATATATTTTATATTGTACATGTTGTAACTCACCTGCTCAGGGACTACAGATGGAAACTAGCTCAAGCCAAATCTGGTGCAAATCATCTTTAATGAATGTTTTTGCACATTGTCTCTGTTGAAATAAATTAATAAACTAAACTAAACTAAACTAAACATTAATGATGTCAATGGTGGGCAAGTATACGTCCAGGACAGCAGAGGGCAGCACTGTACATTTAGACACTTGTACTCTAAGAAATAATGCCTTTAGTCATCTGCGCCTGTTGCTACAAATGCACACTTTTTGTTAGCCGTCGAATTCCGTAATGGAACATTCCATCCCCCATACAAATGAATACAGAAGCCAGGCGCAATACTAACGTATGGCGAGGTATTTTTTGTCCTTTTCTCATTTATATCCTTTCTGCGGTTTCTTTTTCATTAATATCTCATAAAATTATGTTTAGTGGCCACTGGATGTCTATCCGACCCACAAAAAGAAAAAAAACTGAACTGAATTTGAGTTAGCATTTAGCCTAGAATGTTTTTCATGCTTGTTTTACGTCACAGGTGCCTTCAGTGTTCTTTTCTCTTTTAGACTCATTCGGGGCTAAGCATTGCAATACCTTTTAGAACCACTACTGTATCGTATCACCAATCGTATCGGCCTCGATGTATCGCGATATCACCCCCACAAGCCCTGTAGCGCTGAATGGTTCGCTTCGGTCACATGCACTGTAAATCGAGTTTCATTTACATGTGGATTAAGCCGGGACTAAACCGGGATTAAACCAGGACTAGGGCTATCGATACACGTGTAACCAAGCACATTTCTCCAGCTCAACTTGACCCAAATCTAAAAGCTTCTTGACCATTTACAGTCTATAGGCCAGTGTGCCGTCTCATTTGAAAGCGAAGACCTACAAAACTCATCAAAGCCTCTTCCTGTATTTTTGTTGTTGCTTGTTGTTGGATTTTTGCCACGTTTTTGTTGCTTTTGTCACATTTTTGTCACTTTATCGCTTTTTTTGCGTTTTGGCCACATCTCGTTAGTGTAATGTCAGGTGATGAAGCCACAAAAACGTGACGAAAATGCTACAAAAATGTGCCGAAAACATGGATGCAAAAACGGGAAAAGAGCTTTGGTCTTAGCTTTCAAATGAGGCATTACACCTACCTACTGCTTACTAAAATATGTAGTATTGCTTCGTCTAGATGCAGGAAACAGAACAATAATGTGGAGGATCTGTACATTTACAATATCGGGTTCATGTCCAATGTGAATTATTTCCTTTAACGCTGTCCCTGGATCCACAGCATCAACAACTATATATTTTTTCGGTACCTGCTTTCAATACTTTCATTTTATCGATACCAGTAGAACCCTAAACCCCCCAAATCACTGAATACCTTTACAACAGTAAAATGTTTTTAGCATTTTGACTTGATCTGGTTCATCACTACACTTAGATATAAATGTTCAGTTCAATCATCAAAAATGCTTTACATTCTAAAAGTATAATGTCTGGAAATCCTTTCCTGACATTTCAGAAACAAAGACCGTTTTCCAAATCGATGTGGGCTAAAATAAACAAGATACTTACGCATTAATGAGGAGCAAAACCAACCTGCCATTCTGAACCACTTCTGATAATAAGAGCATAGAAACAGAGGGCTAAATTACAACCTTCCATTTGAAAAATTCAGTCTTCAGAGCCCACGAATAGGTCGGTATGGAGCTATGGGGGAATTACCTGCCGACTGTGAGCCACTTGTTGCTGATGCGAGAAGCGCGTCGGCACACGCACGCACCGCCACGCGCTCGGGTCCCTCTCCTCCCGCTCGCATCGTGTCTGATTCCTCCCATTTTGTCTTTTAAAAACAAACCCTGGTTAAATGTGGATGAAATGCCTCACCTGTGGACGCGCTCCAGCCGCCGGGGTCCTCTGCTGTGCCATGCCCGGTGCTCCAGCTGTGGCGGGGCGGTCAGCGGAGGGAGGGATGCTGCTTACTCCGAGGGTTTGGGGGGGAGAGGGAGAGAGAGAGGAGCTGGAGCCGCGATAAGAGGATTAGCATCAATCAGCTTCTGTCCAGAGAGGGGAGGAGAGGAGAGAGGGGGAGAGGCGAGGGACACGGTGAAAGGCGGGAAGATAGCGAGGGGAAAGGAGAGAAAAGGTGAGGCGAGAGAAGACAGGAGGAGGGGAGGGGCAAGGAGGGGAGAGATAGAGAGTAAGAGGGGGGAGAGAGAGAGAAGAGGGGGAAGAGTCGACGACTGGAGAGTGAGAGAAAGAGAAAAGGAGAGAGGGAAGAGGCGAGGAGTGGAGAGAGAGAGAAAGAGAAAAGGAGAGGGGGAAGAAGCGCGGAATGGAGAGTGAGAGAAAGAGAAAAGGAGAGGGGGAAGAGGCGAGGAGTGGAGAGAGAGAAAGAGAAGAGGCCAGGAGTGGAGAGTGAGATAAAGAAGAGGAGGAAGAGGCAAGGAGTGGAGAGTGAGAGAGAAAGAGAAGAGGGGGAAGAAGCGTGGAGTGGAGAGTGAGAGAGAAAGAGGAGAGGGGGAAGAGGCAAGGAGTGGAGAGAGAAAGAGAGGGATTAGGCAAGGAGTGGAGAGTGAGCGAGAACAAGAAAAGGAGAGGGGGAAGAAGCAAAGAAGGGAGAGTGAGCAAGAAAAAGAAAAGGAGTGGAGAGTGAGAGCGAAAGAGAGGAAGAAGAGAAGGAGAGGAGAGAAGAAAGGCGAAGAGGCGAGGAGGGGAGAGAGACAAGAGAAGGGGAAAGAGTGATAAGGGGAAGAAGCGAGGAGGAGATGGCAAAAGAGAGGGGAAAGATGAGCGGACACGAGAGGGAGAGAGAGAGGAGAAAAAGAGAGGAGCGAGAGAGAGGAGAGGACGCGAGGGGAGAGAGAAGAGTAGGAGAGGAGGGGAGAGAGAGAAAAGGAGAGAGAAGCAGGGTAGAGTGAGAAGAGAGGAAAGGGGGAGAGGTGGGGAGAAAAAGAGAAGGAGGCAGCGACACTCCTCCATCCACAATCATGTTTATTATTAATGGATAATAATATCCTGGAGTCACATGACACAGAGAGCCCACTTAGCAAAACTATTGATCCACAAGGGTAACGGAGTTGTCACTGAACACTAATCTTTACGTAAATACCTAGTGATCCCATTACTCGTGAAATAGTTATTAAAGTAGTAACTGGACTAGATTAGATTAACTAGATTGTAGGAGTTGTCAGTCATCAGTAATCTGCTCATTAATCCACCGATACGACTGCTGTCCCTCAAAAACAAGATGACAAAGTAACATTCAACATTTTTTGGAAAAACTATTGTCACACCTACCTCATATTCTGAAACATTTGAACAGACATGGCACCTATTGAAGTTTGTCCCTTCAAAGCTTCCATACCTAACATCCTACCGAATAAAAATAACTATTAGCTCATTTTGAAATGATTTATTCATACTGATACAAGGATATTGTCAGAAATTATTCACAAACAAAAATCAAATCTCAAAAATAATCATTAAAAAAGGCTCGGGGAAAAAAAGGGGAAATGCTGTTCAAATCAACACCAGGAATAAAAGGCAAAACATATTAAGCACTTTTGGTCAGTTCGAAGGATAGATACGTTTACATTTAGTGGGGCTAAATATGAACCAAAATCAAAACACACTACACTCGAACGTGATGCTGAAGAGGAATGGCGGCTCTTCGTGGGAAAGGCGTCGGTGAAGCTGCCGATTTCATTGGTGGACGGACCGAGAGCGGCGGGCCTTAGTGCTGCTTCCTCTTCCTGGAGCGGTACTTCCTCTTCCGCTGCTTGTACAGGTGACGGAAGTTTATGAACAGACCTGGGACAAACACACAACATGATTCTCCCTTTACTTTTGTGTCCTCGGGGCGTCATAAATGAGAGAACGATGTGTTCACATATTTCATTTACGAACAACATCTGTATTTTTGTCCTTGTAACAAATTGCAACTGTCTCAGTAAGAGAACTTTACATTACAAAAAATTACAAGACATGAAAATGAACTATAACAATTTTAGAGTGCATGTAAATTTACATGTTTTCAGCATAAATAAACTATGTAGCAAAGCAAACATTTTGAGATTATATTTATTTTACCAAACATTTATTTTTTAATTTTTGCAGTTTGAACATAATACTACCATTTAGATCTAATTTTACAATGCAGTTTTTTCCACCCTTGAAGCCTCACTGCCTCCGGTGCAGCTTTTGTAAACATAAGGAGGATAAAGACATGACAGCTCCTGTAGGTGTTGGATTATTTGACAAACAGAATCAGAGCAGGTCAGATGTTTGTCAGTTTACGATCTTTGGTAAACTTCTGTCGAAATGCCAAACTCTGCGTTAGCCGCTAACGCTAATCTCGTAGCCGCTAACTTTAGCTGCGTCTGCTGCTTCGATGCCTGCACGTGTTTGTGTTTACATGGTGTGGCGTGTGTTGGGGGTGAGGCGGGGAAGGGGTGGAGCTTGTCTTGAGAAAAAGTTAACGTTGTTAGAAACGTGGCTTTAAAAATCAAAAGGAAAATACAAACAAGCGTCTAAAAAATACCTCTGAAAATATATACAACCCCCTTTTAATCAAGTTAACAAAAAAAAATTATGAAAAAACAGAACAAAAAAAGTTACTAAAACGCAACAAAAAAATTAAAAACGGAGACGAAAAAGTATTTAAAAATATGGCAAAAGAGTGACGACAAAAAAGGATTTTGTTACATAGAGGCTGTAAGCTCCATTTGAGAAGCTTTTAGATTTGGGTAAAGTTGACCTGGAGAAAACGTACTTGGTTAAGGCGGGGGTTCGCCCAGGTTTTGAACACAAAATTCCGCAAAATCACTGCGCCCAAACTTTTGCTCCGGCCTTTTTTACATTCATCATTTACATTCAAAAAGTAAATGATGGAAATACAGTTTTTTTAATTCACATTAATAGACATTTTGATCCGGGGCGTCTGAACTTTGGCACCACAACACACCAAAATGAGCAGCAAAATTCCAACCATTTGACCCATCCCACAAACTGACAGGGAATCGAACCTGCTGACCTTCTGGATGAGGCACAAACTTGCCCTGAATATTGGTGGCAGAAACACAGCCCATGACAAAAGAAAACGGTCCCGAACTCAGCGAACGACAGGTGGTGTTTAATCTGAGCCGGCGGAGGTCAGGTCCCTCAGTGAAAAACCTCCTCAAACACAACTCCTTATTTTTAGACTTTTTCCCTCCTAATCTCCTGCTCTGTCCCCAATCCTACAGCTCTGCCCCATCTGTGCGCTCCCGCCATGACGGCCTCCACGCTGCGGGACGGAGGGGGAGTGACGCGGGCTCAGCTCTGGTTTAGACCCGGCTCAGTCCTGGGTGTGCACAGGATTGGTCATGGTGGGGTTTGAATTTTGATGAAAATGTCATTTAGTTTTTGTTTTACGTTTAATCTCGTTTTAACCTAGACATTTATATTTGTGTGCTGAAACATATTTAATGATGCTTCATGTCTGAAAGCACAGACCTGTTGCTTTGGCAGTGAACTGGAATGATTTGAGGCTCTTTCAGACTGAAGTTCAAATGTTTTAAAGCAGAACTAAGTAACTTGTTTACCTTAATAAATCCTTCCCGTAGACCCTCTGGGGGTAATACAAGTGTTAATGGGATGACTGGGGGGGGTCTTTCATCTCCCCCTGGTGTCTCTGGCCAGAAAACCACTATTGCAACTTTCCGGGTCGGGGCCACCAATACACACTAATGGAATCACGAAGAAGAAGCTAACAGGCTAACTGGCAAAGCTAACTGCGGGCTAGCGCCACTTAAACAGTATTTACAGCCAAGTTTGAGTGAAATAAAAATATTTCCATTGTGTAATTGGATGAACAATATCCCTCTGTCCCTTTGTCTTTTCTGTCAGCGTAGTATTTACTCTCACGGACAATTAATGAGTAAAACGCAACATGCTACTACACCTGCAGGGGCGCTTATGGCCTCTAGGGGCTTTAGTTACTTAGTACTGCTGTAAAAGGAGACATATAATGTTGTGGTCATCTGTTCCATACATACAACATTATTCAACACTTTAAACATTGCAAGAGGCAATATTGACCTAAAACAACATGAACAAAAGCATCATCCATTTCCGTCCCAAGCCTGCGGAATGAACCCTAAAGCTGAGCACAGACTACTCGCTTTTTTTTTTCAGTCCTGAAAGATTTCATAAAGAATCCACACCACACGACTGGATTTAGCGGGATTATAGAAGGACTGGGGCTTCACCTGCTTCATTTCTCTCTTTAGAAGTGAAAAACTGACCCCAGATCAGCAAAGATAGGCTTCTGTTTGTGAGTGTGGGAAGCACATGCGTGTCCTGATTGGTCAACAGTGTCATGTGATCACTGTCCGCACACCACAGCTCAGTGCTGCAGGTTCGAGTCCGAGAGAGGGCAAGCACTATTTGCGACTCACGGCAACTTCCGGTGACTCGCGAGTCATGAGTCGCGGGTCACCAGTGCCTTACACAGCTTTATTAGCTGTTATGTGATTGTATGGCTCTCTATGTATTGTTAACCAGTGACTCGCGTGACTTACGACACATGAGTCGCGACTCACCAGTCATCAGCCATGGCTCGCACTTAAAAACACCACAACTCTTTGTTTTTAATGACACTATATGGATCTGGATGAACAGTTTACATGTTATCAGTGTCTTACACACGCTTTATCAGCTATTATGTGTTTGTATTGCTCTCCATATATTGTTAACCAGTGACTCGCGTGACTCGCGAGTCACTACTCGTCTAATACCACCAGAGGGCGCCGTCTAATTTCAGGTGAGGTATTTTTGTTTCCTTTGTATGTCGGTGTTTTCATTATTTTGTGAAAATTTGAAGAGCCATGATACTCTGACATTGAAACAGAAACAACAAAACATAAAATAAACACTAGTTAAAAGTTTTGACTTTCGCTACGTGTTTAGACTTCCCATGGTCAAATTGGGAGGTCAATCTGGAATGGATTATTGTATTGGTCAATTATTATTATCATTATTATTATTTAGTAGTGGTAGTAGTAATAGTAGTAATAGTTGTAGTAGTAGTGGCAGTGGTAGTGATTTACACACAAGTGTAGGCTTAGTTAAGGCTGTATTTTTAGCATAACCTACTCTACTCAACCAATCATAAATTATTTTTTATTTAACCGCAACTCTGTAAATAAACAAACGTTAGTTTATGTTTAAGTTTATGTTTAATCATAATCACCTAAAATGGTTTTAATTCTGTAGCTTCAACGAACGCACAAAATGTGCAGATACAGAGCAGAGTGTATACTTCAAACACAAAAGATGAAGCAAAGTAATATTCTGGTTTTAGTTACAAAAGAAATTCATTACAGTAAAAACTAAACTAAAAATGTATTTGCCTCCAGGCCCTTGAAAAAAAAACTAACACAATTATAAAAGCCACCTGTACCAGTGTGTCCATAGAGGTTGTAAATAGTAAATAGCGAATTAAAGAGAACAACGTTAATGACATCATCCAATACCATCATGTCACCTACTCCAGATGCTCAAAATACAGAATTCATTACCCCAAATCTATCATATGACCTTAAAGTGCACTAAGGAACTTTTTTGGTAAAAAAAAAAAAAAAAAAAAGAGAAAACAATAAAAAAAAAATTGGTGGCCCAGTGGCTGTATGAGTGCAGCATGGCACCTGCACTTTCTATCATAACTGCCTCCATGACGTGCCAGGATCAAATCAAAGATTTTCCAAAAAATATAGATCCCATACTCTTAAAAAACATTTGATCCTGGTGCATCATACAGACCACTGCCATGATTAATTAAGGTGCCACACTGCACCCATCAAGATGTTTTTTTCTCCTTAATGCCCCTTTAATGAGATTGTTGTGGACTTTCTTAGAGCACGGTTCCAGCATGCTCCTCTAACAATCAATGGTGCTGCAGTGGAGAGGGTGACCAGCACTAAGTTCCTGGGTGTGCACATCACAGAGAACCTTTCCTGGACCATGCACACTACATCTCTGGTCAAGAAACGTAATCAGCGTCTCTACTTTCTCCGCAAGTTAAGAAGAGCTAGAGTCCCAGCCTCTGTTATGTGCAACTTCTACAGAGGGACTATAGAGATAATCCTGACCAGCTCCATCACTGTGTGGTTCTTCTACAGAGGGACTATAGAGAGCATCTTGACCAGCTCCATCACTGTGTGGTTCTTCTACAGAGGGACTATAGAGAGCACCCTGACCAGCTCCATCACTGTGTGGTTCTTCTACAGAGGGACTATAGAGAGCATCTTGACCAGCTCCATCACTGTGTGGTTCTTCTACAGAGGGACTATAGAGAGCATCCTGACCAGCTCCATCACTGTGTGGTTCTTCTACAGAGGGACTATAGAGAGCATCCTGACCAGCTCCATCACTGTGTGGTTCTTCTACAGAGGGACTATAGAGAGCATCCTGACCAGCTCCATCACTGTGTGGTTCTTCTACAGAGGTACTTTAGAGAGCATCCTGACCAGCTCCATCACTGTGTGGTTCTTCTACAGAGGGACTATAGAGAACATCCTGACCAGCTCCATCACTGTGTGGTTCTTCTACAGAGGGACTATAGAGAGCATCCTGACCAGCTCCATCACTGTGTGGTTCTTCTACAGAGGGACTATAGAGAGCATCCTGACCAGCTCCATCACTGTGTGGCTCTTCTACAGAGGGACTATAGAGAGCATCCTGACCAGCTCCATCACTGTGTGGCACGGCGCCAGCACTGCCTCCGGCCGAAGGAGCCTCCAGCACCCCCCCCCCCCCTCCACAATCAAGGATGAGAGAAATATAATTTCAAATCAGTCATATGGTTTGACAAATAAAGCAATCTTGAATCTTGAATCTTAAATCTATCCTTTGTTGTCTGGGCGAAAGTATAGTTAACAGGTTATTCTTGAATTGCAGAACTACTGAAACTGTTGAAAAATAATCCATGCAATACAACTGGTCACTAGATTCATTAATAAATACCCTTAAAAGGAAAGTATTGTGGTATTTTTAATTGGGAGCCACGACTTAGGGCTCATGAGTCACACAAGTGACACTGGTTAACAATACATGGAGAGCAATACAAACGCATAATAGCTGATAAAGCTGTGTAAGGCACTGGTGAGTCGCGACTCATGACTCGCGAGTCACTGGTTAACAATACATAGAGAGCCATACCAACGCATAACAGCTGATAAAGCTGTGTAAGGCACTGGTGAGTCGCGACTCATGACTCGCGAGTCACTGGTTAACAATACATAGAGAGCCATACCAACGCATAACAGCTAATAAAGCTGTGTAAGGCACTGGTGAGTCGCGACTCACTGGTTAACAATACATAGAGAGCCATACAATCACATAACAGCTAATAAAGCTGTGTAAGGCACTGGTGAGTCGCGAGTCACGCGAGTCACCGGAAGTTGCCGTGAGTCGCAAATAGTGCTTGCCCTTACTGTCGAGTCCTGAACGCGTTTATAGTTCTGTCAAATGGAATTAAAATAGTCGGCGACGTGAAGAAGCGGGATGTATTTCAGAGGATTTAGAGGAGAGAAGCAGCCAACGTTAGCTGCTACATCCGAACACACAGTAAGAGCCGCTAAACTGGTTGAATTGTAGCTGGAAACGGCCATGTGGACTTTTGGTGATAAAATGTTGTGCTGTTTGGTGTGGTCTGTTTGTGCCGCTGTTACGAGAGGGAAATAAAAAGGGAGGAGCTACAATGTTTTTCAGTCAAGTGAAAAATAAATCTTTTTAAAACTAAAAGTGAATCAAATGGGATACATGCTTGTTCGGTGGGCATTAGTGTTTATATCTGGTCTTAGATTAGCTCAAACCAACTCAAATTCAACAAAAATAACCTTTATTCAAGGGATTTTAAGTCATCCGTCTCATTTTTCCCAGTATTCTGATGTGAATATCCCCGGAGTCACAGTATTACTCTCTATAACTAGTTTTAATTCGGTTTTGGTTTAATTTTAGTCAGCGACTTTAGTTTACGACAGGATTTTTGGATACTTGCATCAAAGTCGGGCCCGTCTGTCCACAGGATGAGGCTCTCCAGATGTTGCTTGTTCTCAGCAGAAGGTTAATCCATTTTACATAAGTGTAATTTAGACAAAGCGCTGGGCACTAACTCCAACCAAAACACCACTGTTCTTTTCAACATGAGTACTTCCTCTGTGTTGTATTTACGGAAATATTACATAATACAAAACCTACACGTTGGTGCACCTTAAAGCCACCCTGCAGAACATTACGGTCATTTTTACCATTTTTAATTGCAGCATTTAAGCCCCTTCTCAAAACGACAGCAGCAGAGTAAGATTGTTTCAGCTCTAACTGCTTCTCAAGGAGTTTCAGTTCTATTGTTTAGTCAAAGTCAAAAGGAGCACATGGCTAATGTCTCTGCGTATATAGTACTAAGAATGCACTCTAAAGGCGCTGAGAAAGGCAGCGAGCTGGAGCCGCAGATTCAATGCAATTTGAGTTTAGAATTATCGGCCGAAAAATGATTAATCAGCTATCGGTGATGACGTCAAAAAGGCCCATAATTGCCAATTGGCAGACGATATTATCGTGCATCCCTATTTTTAGCAGCTGCAATGCATGAAAGTAGCTTTTTCAAATACAGCGGAAGGAAAAAGTATGTGAACTTTCTGGAATTCCAAGTATTTATACAACTAAAAGTGCATTACCAAAAAAATAAACTGATTCTCAAGTGTTCAAAGAAGTTGAAAAAGGCTGAATAAAGTGTCTGTTCTTACCCAGGAACATGAGGATGAGGTAGAGGCGCAGAGAGTAGGAGAAGCTGAGCGAGCCTCCGAGGAGCGAGGGCAGCGGCAGAGCGAACATCAGTGTCTCGTCGAACAGCGACAGAGACTGCACCACGGCCACGGCTGGAAGGTAGAACATCATCATCATCATAGAGGACCTTTAGGGTTTCTACTTCCTGTTAAACTACGTCACTTCCTCTTAGTGCATGAGGAAGTGTTTAACCTCTTAACCGAGTGCATTGGCTACAGTTTGGCTTTACCCAAATCTAAACGGCGCTATAGTGTAACACCTCATTTGAAAGAAAACGGATTGTACCTTTTTGTTGGCGCAGTTGTCACATTTGTTAAGCGTGTTTTGATGTGTTTTCATCTCTTTTTATTTCGCTTTTTGTTGCATTTTTGCTCTTTTTTTTTTTTGCTGGTTTTATTTTGCTGATATATTAGTACATCTTCAAAGATGGATTTTGGATCTTGGTTTAGTTTTTGGAATGAGTGAAAAAATCTGCTAAAATTGTTTGCCTTGTTTCTTGCGATGGCAGTGTGCATTTTGTTAGCCGTCGAGTCCCGGGCCCGTTTAAACAGAGCGTTCTATCCCCAGACACATGAATAGGGACGTAAGTGAGGTGGAATCAAGCAGCATAAGTCACAGTGCACAGACTTTGTTTAATCTGCATAATGAGGCATGTGCTGTAGGTTTTGACATATTTATACAGGCGGTGTTATCGTTTCATTCACTTGTTATGGTATCAGACTGGAACTCCGTATCGGTGACTTCTCTGAACCCAAGTATCGGTATCGGGAAAAGCTAGTGTCGGAAAACAACATTAGCGACGTGTGTTGTGCCATTTATACAAATTCTGTGGGTTTTATTTAACATCTTATAGGATGATGCGTCATTGCCATTGGATGTGTATCTGCTCCTCCAAATATCAAACACCTGACTGAGTCTGAGTTGGCATTTAGCTCAGAGGACACTTTTAGACGCGAATTTGTATAAGAAAAATATCTAGGTCTGTACATTCATTAATGATTTTTAACGAGGCTTTGACCTCACCTTTATGAGGTCAATTGTTGACAACAGCTGAAAACATCTGGATCGTTCATCATTCGTGATGTTTGACGGCTAATGCTAAGGGCTAAGGGAAAACATACAGCAATATAGCCATAGACAACATAGGGCAAAAGGACTAGCCAACTAACTGTCCACATACGTTAGGATCGAACGCCACTTCACCTTTTTATTTCTATGAGCTCACGGACTCACTTCTTCTCGGCGGAGGAGATTTTTAAACATCCAAATTATTAATACTAAAAAAAAAATCTCAAAATTAAAATATGAATTGATTTTACTTACCAACGTGATTTCTAAACCAAATAGATTTTTTGCCCATCCCCAAGTTGCAGCCAAACACGTGTCCCAAATGCCTTTTAAATCGTGTAAAGCCGCTTTAAAAGCAATACAATTGCTTTCAATGAATTTGCCCCATCGGCTAAAAGTGGTTTCTAAGTATTTGGTCAATTACATCATCAAATACATGGTTTTCCTTTATATAATCGTGTATAGTATTCCACATGGCCCTGCCCTGCTCCTCACCTTCCGCGATGGTGCCCAGCGGGTACAGCGGGATCCACAGGCTGTACCTGATCCACGTCAGCAGCTTCCATTCAGTGCCAATCACTCCCAGCATGTAGAAGGGGTATCTGCAGGAGAGCAATACATTCATTTACAGCACCATCATGAACAGTTTCCAACGAGGGCAGGCAAAGTGAGGCCAGACCTGAAGATCTCGATGCAGCTCCAGAGATAGAAGACGAAGAAGACCACGGCTTTGTTCTGCATCTCCTCCAGACAGCCGAAGATCACGAACAGGATCACGTTCCTCCCCGTCACCTGCAAATAAACGCCGTCAACTGCTTGTTTTAATCAATAAATCCTCATTTAGATTAGATTTAATCCTAGATGAAGGTGCTTGAGTTATCATATGTACTCTGTAGTGGAAGTGTAGTCTGTTTGGCATCTCATCCAAAAGGCTTCGTCAGCAACACCAACGCTTTCTGCCCACAGGTGGACTAATATAGACCACTGGGAGGAGTTAGCTTGTCCTAGTCCCTCCTCTTCATTCAAAGGCTACACTCAACCTGTTCATAAACAACCTTTGTGTTGTTAAGTCTCAAACATTGATCGGTGGGTCGATATAGTAAAAAAAAAAATTAAACAGAAAGAAAAGAATTGTATATTTACTCCAGTTTTAATTTTCACTTTTCTGTTGCATTATTGTTGCCTTTCTGGCACGTTTGTCGCTCTTTCATAGCTTGTTTGCGGCTTTTTTGTTGCGTTTTCATCCTTGTTTTCATATCTATTTTGACGATTTTTTTCAAGAAGCTTTTTTTTTTTTTTTTATTAAAACAAGCGAGCAAACAAAATTGCATGTTTTAGGAACAAACAATTCACCAGTCTTTACTTGCACGTTCAGAACACCTTTGTGAAGATCTGAACTAGGGTTAGGGACAGCGTTTGACCTCCATAAAAGCATCGTCTGTTACCTGGAGCAGAGCGGGGAGGACGGCGGCCCGCACCAGCCCCAGTAAAGGGTTGATCACCTCCAGCACCGCCATCATCTGACAGAAATACATCATGTCTGCGGTGGAGTGGAAGGTGTCGTAGAAAGAGTCTGAAACATGGACATTTCAGCACATTTACACTCAGTTACAAAAGTGGCTGTGGTTTTAAAAGCAGATATAACATAGAAAAACAAAACGAGAGACCATTTAGGAATACGGAACAAGACACACAGGACAGAGTGCAGGACAGACCCGGTGAGGACCTTTAATGGACTTGAAAATGTGCAAGAGTTTCATTAGTAGAAGACACACATAATTATAATCTATGTCCACTCTATTCTGTGCTGTGTCCAAATGTCCAGAGAGAAAAAAGTAGTGCACTGGGAGAGTTGGAGGAGAACAGACCGAGACAGGACTTTGAACTAAACATATGTTTTCTTATGAATACACTCCTTCAATATAGGTTGAATAAATGGTGAAGAGATCTCCGCTCTGAGCTTTGGCTTGGGCTGTTAAATGGTTGATAGCGCCCGCCTCAGGCAAAAAAGGCAATAATTCAAGCAGTTTTCTTGATTACCCCCAGATCCCACACATGCCTGTTTGCTCAGCTCCACTCCGCTCCTCGCCGCCTTTCCATCACTGCTGCAGCTCCACAAGGAGCTCAAATAAATAATAAACAATTATTTACGGGCAGGCGAGCTGTAAACTCCGGTCACAGAGGAGATCGCTTTGAAGCTTGACCACTTCACTATCACAAGGTTTTTTTAGATGGTAAATGGTCTCAACTTATATAACACTCAAAGCGTTTTACAGCAAGGATCCTCTCCCCCTTTCACTCTCTCATTCACACACCAGTGTACGCAGACGCTGGAGGCAAGGAGGGTGAAGTGTCTTGCCCAAGGACACAACGACAATGTGCACCTTCAGGAGGCGGGATTCGAACTCCGACCTTCCGATCATGAGACGATCAGCTCTACCATCTGTGCCACCGTCGCCCCAGAGTGAGCAATGAGAGCAGCAGAAGCTTAATCGGGTTGTGTGACTGTTTTTGTGATAAATTCCTACAGAGCACTTTGTGATGCACCCGTGTATGAAAATAAAGTTTACTGTGACATTGTTTGTGAAAATAAAGTTAGTGCAGAGGATGTTTACTTTATAAACCCGACTCTGACGAAGCTGAAAAATAGAGTTGATCCGTATTTTTGTCGGGGAGGGACCGAGAGTCAGGCCGGCGACGGCGGCCCCTAGGAGCGGAGATGACTGTGGAATGTTTCTGAACAGTTAAATAGCAAGTCGGGGCGAGTGGAACGGGCAAACAGGAAGAATGTGGAATCTGGGAGTTCGTGCTAAATCCACGTTAAATCAGACTGATGAGACTCATATTTATTGATAAATATAAAACAGTCTCTTGAATTTAGTCACAGAAAATCTGTTATTACCAAAGTTTAGCAAATATAGTCACAAATATAGGTCCCACAGTGAGCAGTGTCTGAATTGCACCACATAGTGCATAGTGTGGTAAAGGTGTGGTAAAGGTGCAAGGGGTTAGGGTGGACATTTGGACATCCATGTCTTGGCTGTGGTTTCTTTGGACGGCACAGTGAGCGGAGCTGTGGGTGGAGACCTTGTCCGAGGATGAAGAGGCGCACGGTCATGTTGACGAAGATCCAGGAGAAGCCCAGGAACTGCACCAGGTTATACATGAAGATATATCCGCGCTTCACGCCCAGGAACGCTGCGCACACAGGAAGCGGATATTACCTACAGCAGAAACAGCTCATCTCATATTTAAACAATTGTCAGCGGTTTCAGCAATTCATGAATCACCTGTCTGATTTGACCACTCTCTTTGACAGAGAAAGGATCACCTTTTTGTATTTTTGATGATAAACCGGTTTTGTCTTTAAAGGGAGGGTATGTACATTATGTTACAAATTTTTCCTAAATGTGAGTTTATATTGATTTTACAGATACGGTCATGTAGATTTAAATGTAGTACACCACAAAAACACTTAGCTTGATGCAAAAGTAAGTCATGTTTACATTTTTCTTTTGGCTCTCAAGACGATTACACTGCTCCCCTACAAATTCTGAATGATCTTAGCTTTCAAATGATGGTGGATTGACATGTTGTGAAACTAGTACTTATGTTTTATGATTATAGACAAGACACAGAGCTTTCCAATAAACCTCGGTTTATATAAAACACTTTCATCCACATCTTCACTTTAGCAGCTCCTACAGACTCTTGGACCTGGCTCTGTTCAATACTGAGATCTGCCAAATACTGACAATTTAAGTCGCTTTTTGGAGAAACTGTACTAAGAGTAGTTATATCATTCAGTGCGTTTTACTTAATATTGTAATGTAATGTAAATGTTAATGTTACAAATGCTTCATGTAGTTTTGTGTTTTATGCCCTTTTTTCTTCAGATATAGATATAATATATATATATATATATTATTTTTTTTTATTTTTATTTTTTATATATTTTTAAGGAATTCTCTTTGTAAATATTAGGATTTTTACATCATTTCATGTTCTGCTTCTCACAATTTATGTCACACCTGAAAATATATCAGACTTTAACGCTCAAACAGTTACTCGAGTAACATTTTCTCCAAGTAGTTTTTAAAAACTTTTACTTGAGTATTTACTTGGGTCACTACTTTTTATTTGTACGTAAAATGAAAGTAAAATTATTTCCAAGTAACATTACTCTTCCTTGACTAAATATGTTTGCTCCTCAGTTTTTCCTCCTATTCTCTCTTTCTTCCTCGTCTCGTTGAAGTCAAATGTGACGGTGCCCAGGCCTGGGGGGGGGATCAGCTCAGATTGGGCTGAAAACTCACGGTCTTTGTGGACTCGGGACTCCACCCTGATGCTGTTGATGCGCTCCTCCTCCTGAAACACACACACAAACACACACAGAGGTGAGCGCGGCCGGGAGAGCAGGGGCTGGAAGGAAGAGCATCCGAGCCGGCCCGTCCTGACCTTGTTCTTGAGCTCCATCTCCACGTCGGACTCCGTGAGCCAGCGGTCGAAGTCGGGGGCGAGGAACAGCGGCTTCTTCTCCTGCTGCGTGAGCCTGTCCCACCAGTGCTCGCTCTGTTTGCGCACCCGGATGTCCACCTGCCGCTGGGTCGACCTGTGCTCCACCTGAGACACCAACAGGGCAGACCTTTAGCTCTATGTTAGATATTTGGGCTGATTTATTCAGCACATTCATGTTTAGTGGGTACTTCACTTTCCAAAACATTTAACGCCAACTCTCTGTCTCTTATGATTCTGAAATTATACGCCAAAGTCTGCAACATACATCAACCTATATTGGCCGATATATTGGTCAAGCTAAAACTAGGGACGCACCAATCTGATAATGGTATCGGATATCGATACTGGGAAAAATACAATATCAATTTTATACAATTTTCTCCTTATTTTTGCCACAATTTCCCTCCATTTGGACCCCAAATTATCCACCATTTTCCACACATTTCTTGACACTGGAGACGAGTCCGATACTGTAAATGTGCAGATCTTCCACAGATTATTGTTCTGTTTTTCTGGTTCTAGATGACAAATATTTCAGTATAGGTATCGGAAAAGGTATCGTTCATTTATCTGTATGAAAAACCAAGTATGGAAAAGTGACAAATAAGCCAAAAAAAAAGAGCGACAGAAAAGTGACGAAAACGTGACAACGGAAAACACCACCAGGAAAAAGCTCCGTTACGACTTTGGCAGGCCTTAGCTTTCGAATGAGGTGTTACACTGGCCTATAGGCTGTAACTTTTTTGATTTGGGTAAAGCTGAACTGGAGAAAATGTAATGTCAATGTCAATTTTATTTCTATAGCACATTTACAATGCGAAGAGCTCAAAGTGCTTTAGAAATTGACGATAAAAACACAGTAGAAAAAACATATGTACAACAGGCAAATATCAAAACAATAGTAAATAATAGGCGTTCAGCTCAACTCATGTTAAAAAGCCAGCGAGAAGAGGTACGTTTGAAGAAGAGATTTAAAGTTCCCCAGTGACTCAGCAGCTCTGGCCCACAGAGGCACTCTGTTAAGGCGGGGGTAAAAATGTCCTTAAAATCAATCCTGCACTTACGGGTAGAATATCAAAGTAACCTCTTGGTCGTGTTTTCTCACCCGTGACTGTATATTGATCTGTAAGCTGTAAAAGTTCTCCGGTTTTGCGTTTTGGTGAGCAGCACTTTGGCCAAATGTAAAGTTTGAAGAGTGCTTTCTAAAGCGTTGGAAGTGTGTGTGTAAATGACACCGACCTCTGGTCTGACCGGCTCTCTGAACGCCAGGCTGAACTCGTACTCGTTCTCCCCTTTGGCTCCGTGGCCCTGACCTGAAACGCCACCACATGGAAAAATACAGGAAGTACATGAAAGCATTCTGCTTGGGTAAATGAAATAATAGGATATGAAACTGTTGCGTCCTGGTGTGGTGTGTGTGTGGTCAGCGGGGTCAGTGCGAAGGCTGAGGAAACACAAACAAACCTCTGAACTGAAGCGTGTTCTTCTCCACACTGATGTTCAGATTCTGGAAATAAAAACCAGGAAACAAGATATTAAGATATGATGGAAAATACATTTATTTATGATCAGTTTTTGTTTGTAATCCACCGATTACAATTTTAGGAACACTTTTGGATTGAAGTGATGGATTCGGGAAACAGACCAAAACAGTTACTGGAACCCTCTCATTAAACACCAGTCTATATTTTCAATCTTCCCCGGATCCTTTACCCTGAAAAACTAAAAGACGAGGTAATGATTAAGTGCTTTAATAGCTCGAGTATGTGTGCGGGTACTCCGGTTTCTCCTACCACTAAAAACATGCACAACAGCTGATCCAGAGTGAATTGCCCCAGCGGCGTCATGGATGGGTCACGCAATAAGATAAATCAAAAAAATAAACGGAGCACAGATTCCACTCTTAAAGCGATAGTCTGTAAGTTTCAATGTTTTATACATTTAATAGATTGCAAAGGATTGCAGTTTGAAGTAACTTAATGGCTTGTGTTGGAGCCATGTCAGCATGTACACGTTTGATCCTCCTGCCTCTGCGTGTAAAGTTGTGCAATTACCTGCCCTATATAAGGGGGGAGGAGGGGGCACTCAGGTGTTGTAGTGTGGAGGCATACATCTGTTGACCGTGTCTGTGGAGTCTGAAACCTGTGTATATTGATGGCGTTGAGGTATGCAAATAAACCTTGGAACACAGTACTTTTCCGGTTCTTATGTTGGAAGACACGCGTCCGAGACGCCTTAAACACTGCAGCCAGAGCGGACGTTTGCACAGGGCAGTTTCACTCTCTCCTCCATTTGCAATCTTATGCCACGTTCATGTGGTCCTCCTTTGGAAAATGCACATGAACGCTCGCTTAACTGCGGCACATGACTGGGAAACTTGGGTCAAAACAGGCTTCCCGACTTCCGCAGCCAACAGCAGGAATCAGCTGGTCTTTTATCGCCCAATGTGAGCTTTTTATTTAAACACTGCTACTTTTTAGAGTTTCGTGTG
Source organism: Proterorhinus semilunaris (assembly GCA_021464625.1). Classification (NCBI taxonomy): domain Eukaryota; kingdom Metazoa; phylum Chordata; class Actinopteri; order Gobiiformes; family Gobiidae; genus Proterorhinus; species Proterorhinus semilunaris. The sequence continues at coordinate 39,152,185 of CM038346.1, forward strand.
AGCCGTCGTCATCCGCGGAGTAACAAAATTGCGAGTGAAATGTCTGACATCAATGCAAGCAAAAAGCACATTTTAATCTAACCCCAACCCTTTCAAAAACGCACAAACCACTGTTTAGCTTTTGAGATTCTAACAACACATTCAAATGCTAAGCTAGGCGCTAATTAGTGATGAAAGATTGTTTTTATTGGACGACACCATAATTTACGACATAAAAACCACATGAACACAAACCAACTGAGGAAAACGAGCTCCCCAGTGCACATGAACGCAGCATTACAGACTCTTTACTCTCTTTAACGGAGTTTGACCAAAATTCCTCCCAGCGAAATACAATTAGATTTGCAATTTTTTTTTTTTTTAAATGACTAGGATTGTTCCCATTTAAGAAAAGACAGAAATATGAGCTGCTAGACTAACGCAACAGTCACATGAATTAGAATACACAGAATATAATATGCCTGTCCCTACGCAAGTCACACGCGTGATAATAATGTCAATCGTTTGGAATTGAACAATTAGAAACAACATTAGATCGATCGGTATTGGAACCTATACCTGAAAGAACTACAGTCTAAACCTGTGACGAATCTCTAACTACATCTTTAAAAGTAAGATTAACAACATAGTAATGCTTTTTTTTAGGTATACTTCGTCCTTATCAATTGTTTCTTTTTCTTTTGGTTCATTCTATAAACATCTGTAACAAATGTTCCAAGCTGCTGTTGTGCATTTAAATGCGCTTCATGGTAAATTTTGCTCAAAACTAAAAACTGATGATTGTATCGTTAATAATCTGTATCTGTTCAGCTCAGGAAGGACTTGTTTGTATCTAGACCTTATCATTGATTGTTACGTAAATGTATATTGAATTGAATATGAGGTAGGCACTAATAAGCTTATTGCCTCAGCCTACTCCATTTTGAGCATCCACAACTGTATGCATTTTGAAAGACAAAATTAATGTAAAATTCCTCAAATAAACTAAACTAAACATGATCTTCTGAACACATTTGTAGAGCTCTGAACTACAGGGTTAGTAGAATTTAAACAGAATCTAACCCAGAGAAGACACACTGTTTTACCTAAACAACATCAGCCTCCATGATTCCTGCAACTAAACTAATCTTTAACCCTAACCCCAAATAATTCACTGAAATCTTAAATGACAGGAGAGAGAAGACCTTACACCCACGTTCCTCCTGTTTCCCGGTTCTTCCTGCTCTCAGCCTGCTGCCTTCATTAAAGATACATGTCTGAAGGGTCCGTGGAAAACACCTGTCGGCCGAACGCTACATCCTGCGGAGCGGAGTGGACAATAGCAGCTCCTCTCCCTCGGCACGCGAGACAAAGGCCCTCTGTAACGCTGCTGCTGCTGCTGTCCGTTTATTTGCCTTCAGCTACACTCGCTACGCAAATAATTTCCGTCACCAATAGTTTTCCACCTGTGAGCTATTTTTACACATTATATGGTAATCAACTGTAGCTGTAAAGAAGAAGAAATGACAGTCAACCTTTGTCGTAAGTGTCTTTAACCCGATCTTAAATAACACACGTTGCCATAAACATGAAACATTAATAAAAAAGAAAGGTTACAAAGGAAATAAAACTGATAAATATACTTCCAATAATTAGCCCAGAGATTGTAGATTGTTTATCTGTCAATTAGGGTCGATCCCGATTTACACATTTACACATATATTGCAGGGGCACATCAGAGTTTGACGCTTTCAATCAATCAATCAATGGTTTTGTATAGCCCAATATCACAACAGGAGTTGCCTCATAGGGCTGTAACAAACATTAAGGCATTAAGGCTTTCCTGGTTTTCACCCATTTTAGACCAAATTTAAGCCTATTTCGGACCCGGAATTGGAATCGGCTTTATGCATGACTGTAACTGAGAGAGAAAGATAACTGAGACAGAAGTTTGTTTGTTTTTTTAATTCAACCCTCGCCTGGTGGCACTTGGAAGGTGAAATGCTTTACAAGGCTCTTTTCATATGATTATTCTCCAGTCTCTCTTTGTAAGCTGGACGTGTAAACTGTTCATTTCAGCAAATGATCAACAATCTATGCGCTCCTTTTCTCAGGACCATATCAAACTACTCCATTGTGAAGCGTGGAACTTAAAGGGATATTTCAGGATTTTTGACATAGGGCCTCCATTCCTAGTTATCCAGAGTGTTGTTAATTTCTGGAGATATCGATCCATCTATCCATTTTCTTCCACTTGTCCGTTGCCGGGTCGTGGGGGCAGCTGTTGGAGCTGCCCCAGCCCCTATGGCTCCTCCTGCAGGTGGTGGGTCCACAGAAGGACGGCCTCATGGTTCTAACCGGGCCTGTTGGTCTCTCATAAGGGGCTTCTGAACCGCTCTTTGTCTGACCCGTCACCTAGGACCTGTTTGCCATGGGAGACCCTACCAGGGGTACGAAGCCCCTGACAACAGAGCTCCAGGATCATTTAGGTTCTCAAACCCCTCCACCACGTTAAGGTGGCGGTTCCAGGAGATATATATTTTTTAATTCATCCAGTCCTTATATTTGAAGAGTTTAGTGGTGCTAGGCTAGTGCCTGTCTATGGTAACTAACAGCCTGCATTAAAAACCTCCAGGTAGTCCTCCAAACGTTGCCATATCTGATTTGTAGAACGCTCCTTTGTGAATTCCACGTGTAGCAATACCGACCGCAGGTAAACAAACTATTGTAGATCCGGTAACCTAGCAGATCACTCCGCCGCTGCGTAGCTTACAACCAGGAAGCTGATGCTGCTCAAATACAAGTTATTTTAAATGCAAAATGGGTATATATTTCAACCAATTATTCAGTCAACACAGACATTTATATCGGTAGTCCTGTGTTATAAGTGATTTGCCTCAAGTGCACAGTGCTTGGGTCAGACCTACTAGCAGGCTACTAGTTACCATAGACATGCACTAGCCTAACACAACCCTAGCACCACTAGACTCTTCAAATATAAGGACTGCATAAATAAATACAAAAATCTCCAGAAATCAACAACACTCTGGATAACTAGGAAATGAGTCCCTATGTCAAAAATCCTGAAATATCCCTTTAAGTGCCCATTTGTGCGTTTTTATAAATGAGAAAGGAAATAAATAACTTTAACCTCTTACCCCTAGCCTTAACCAAGCGCATTGTCTCCAGTCCGGCTTTACCCAAATAAAGCGTCTTGACTTGAAGAGCAACAGTGAAATGCCTCATTTAAAAGAAAACTGATTTTCTTTTCTGTTGCGTTGTTGGTGTGGTTTTGTCACAATTTTTAAACATTTATTTTTGTCGTGTTTTTGCCTCTTTTTATGTCGCTTTTTTTGTCGTCGTTTTTGTTGATATTTAGCCTTTTTTTTTTTCAAGAAGATTTTTAGATTCAGGTAAAGCCAAACTGGACAAAATGTGCTCGGTGTAGGTGGGGGTTAAGAGGTTAAAATAAATTGGGAAAAAATATGTCCTTTTGCATTTCCAGCTTGGCAAACAAATGATGGGTCATTTTATAGAAGACTTAACTCTTTTTTATGCGTGTACAGGAATATACAGAGTATGCCAGGGGGTATAATACAATTGTACAATTATACAGTTAGATATTATATTTTGAACACACTCAGTTTTCAGAGCCTATTTGTTGAGAACCTTCCAGAATCTTCAGAGAGTATCACTATATAAATGTTTAAAATTGGGTTTCTGCTTGGAGTATTTACATTTGTGAATAAGTCTTATTTTTAAGTTCACATAGTTTGGTTTCTACTTGTAACCTGGGATGTTCTGCTGTTTAATGTTTAATTGAAATATTGAACAATACGATGTTAATCCAGCGCTAGGCTCGTGCTCCCCATTCATCCAAACGCACTGGAGACAGCAGCGTTCATTTAGCATGTTAGAAACAAACAAAGTGAACTCATCACACGATTCTACGCGTGCATCTTTGCAAAACCCTTTTAATAAATTGTAACATCTTCAGATCGAATAGATCGAGAGAATCCCCATGAAACGTGTGGTTTTGTCAAGTTTGTTTGCAACGGTACCTTGGCATCGCTGAGGTCCACTCTTAGGAAGATCTCTCCGCGGCGCTGGGCCCAGTAAACATGCGGCGTGAGGAGCTGCATCTTCGGCTGGAGGCTGTGTCAGGGCCCGCTCTACATGACACGGAGGTTTTATTTGTTTAACGATGGAAATACTGGTTAAAACGAGGCTAAGACACCGGGATGGAGAGCTGTCCTGTCCTCATCACGGATACAGCAAAGACCGCCCACAACAGGAAGAGCAGCGGAAGGAAGTACCGGCGGGAGAGTTTCACAATAAAAGTCAGAAAATGTATGATTTACTTGGATAGACAAAATGGATAGACATAACCAGAGGTGGGTAGAGTAGCCAAAAATATGCACTCAAGTAGGCAAGGCAAGTTCATTTATAAAGCACATTTCATGTCAGAGACAACTCAATGTGCCTCACAACAACACCAAAACACGCATACATATAATGAAAATACAACAAAACAAATCAATGGATACAATTAGGCCTACCTAAGAAAAATATACACAAATATGTCTAATATGATTATATTATTATTTGTTCAAATACGTTCAGTTGCCATAGGCAGCAGTAAATAAGTTGCTTTCAGCCTGATATAGTCAGGGTTGAGGCCTGTCTGTGTTCCAGACCTTTGCTGCATGAAATTGAAACGCAGCCTCACCATGTTTAGTCATGACTCTGGGAACCACCAGGAGACTCCTCCCTGAGGTTTGCAAGGCCCGAGGTGGTTCATACGGCTGTAACATGTCAGCTTTATACTTTAGTGCCCGACCATGAAGAGACTTGTAACAAGCAGAGCCAGTGCAGAGACCGGAGCACTGGACTAATATGATCGTATTTCCTGGTTCTGGTCAGGACTCAACCAGCAGCATTTTGGATATACTGCAGCTCTAACAGCTCGTTTAGAAAGGCCAGTGAACACGCCATTGCAATAGTTTTACCGACTGGAGACAAATGCATGAATTAATCTCTCCAAGTCTGGTTTTGACACATTTTTTATTTATTTTAGCAATGTTTTTTAGGTGGTAATAGGCCGCTGATGTAATGGACAAAATATGACTGTTAAAATTCAGGTCTGAGTCCATGATTAGGCCACTCCTAGATTCTAACTTGATTTTCAAGATGACCAATGACAATGAAATCTCTGTGTTTTTTTGGGCCAAAGACAATTATCTCAGTTTTATGGAGGAAGTTGTTTTGCATCCACAAACTGATCTATTTGATACAATGACACAGTGTATCTACAGGCCCATGTTCACTGGCTGTCAGTGAAACATAGATCTGAGTATCGTCTGCGTAATTGTGACAGGACTCGTTGTTACTGGATATTAGTTGACCTAATGGAACCCCACAGGTCAATGCCATCCACAGTTACTATCTCGACACAGTATGTCCTGTGTTGAAGGTAGGACACAAACCACTCAAGAGCCTTTCTAGAGAAGTAAGAGTACCGTTACTTTGAAATGATTTAACTCAAGTATACAGTGGGTTGAAAAGTATCCCTTACCCCTTTAACTTTTAGCAACTAAAGTAACTAAATCTATTTATGTTTGTGGACCATAGTGTGGCAAAATGTCAAAAAGTTAAAAATGTTACTGTTTTAGTGCAAAAGTCTGATTTATGTTTCAGTTGTGACATAAATTATGATAAACAAAACTTGTAATAATGTGAGAATCTTAATATTTCTAAAGAAAATACCATAGAAATGTAATATATATATATATATATATATATATATATATATATATATACACTGTATTTCTAAACTTCAAAAAGTTACTCAAGTACTTGTAATACCCATCTATGGGCATAATACACAGTCTGTTTATTTGGTTAGGGCAGTCGTAGCCTGGTTTTACCATAGACTGTATAAAGAATAGACAGCTCCTCCTCACTCCTCCCCGTTTACCAAAATGACCACGTCCGAGGGGGAAATCATGGCGGATTTACAGGCTCCTCCTCTCCAGCTCTGACGAAGCATGTTCCTAAAAAGGGATAAGGGCGGGATCTTGACTGTAGACCCGGCCCTCGCGGGGCGTGTAATGGGCGTGTATTTCTGTTGTAATCACGCCCATGGCCAGGCAGCAACGTAAACGGCCTGTCAATCAAAGTCAGGCCCTCATTAATTACGCAAGATTTCTAAAATTCTTATCTACGATAAAAACCCTGGTGCTTCATATTGTTTTTAACCCAGCGTAATCACAGGAGCAATATGTAGCTCTAGCCACTTCTAAACCATTAAGCACCAGGCATTAACGTTGTTTTTAACGTGTCTAAAGTCCAATGCATTGCAATGGGGGCATAGCGGTCATATGGAGGTACTACAGCAAAGGTGGAGCAATGGCGGCCTCCAGTGTCGTAGTCAAAAAGCAGAGCAGTCAGCGGCCATTGGGTTTTACCAGACCCTCGTACTCATTTCGTTGCGTACAGAGGGTCTGGATCTTCACAATTTAGCTCCGTTATCAGGTGGGAGGTGAACTCCTTTGAAATGATTGGATCTGATTTTCACCAGCGTTTGGTCGTGACATATGTAATGCGCCCGAGTGAGTGAAACAGCTATCATAACTCTATATCATAGCTCTATCATAACTCTATCATAGCTCTATCATACCTCTATCATAACTCTATCATAGCTCTATCATAACTCTATCATAACTCTATCATAACTCTATCATAGCTCTATCATAACTCTATCATAGCTCTATCATAGCTCTATCATAACTCTATCATAACTCTATCATAGCTCTATCATAACTCTATCATAACTCTATCATAGCTCTATCATAACTCTATCATAACTCTATCATAGCTCTATCATAACTCTATCATAACTCTATCATAACTCTATCATAGCTCTATCATAACTCTATCATAGCTCTATCATAGCTCTATCATAGCTCTATCATATCTCTATCATAACTCTATCATAGCTCTATCATAACTCTATCATAGCTCTATCATATCTCTATCATAACTCTATCATAACTCTGTCACAGCTCTATCATAACTCTATCATCACTCTATCATAGCTCTATCATAACTCTATCATAGCTCTATCATAACTCTATCATAACTCTATCATAGCTCTATCATAACTCTATCATAACTCTATCATAGCTCTATCATAACTCTATCATCACTCTACCATAGCTCTATCATAGCTCTATCATAACTCTATCATAACTCTATCATAGCTCTATCATAGCTCTATCATAACTCTATCATAACTCTATCATAGCTCTATCATAACTCTATCATAACTCTATCATAACTCTATCATCACTCTATCTGTTGTGAAAACAATGGGTAGAAATATAGCATGTATTAGAAGGTGCTGCTCATTCATGACACCGGCTTCTAGAGTTCTGGTGGTTCAGTCATTGGCCTTGTCTCACCTGGACTACTGCTCTGTGGTGTGGTCAGGTGCAGCTAAGAAACACATGACGAAACTGCAGACAGCACAGAACAAGGCTGCCAGGCTGGCTCTGGGCTGCCCACTCGTGTGGGGACAGAGCTCAGCTGAGCATCATGACCGTCTCTCATGGCTCAGAGTAGAAGATAGACTCAAATGTCATTTAATGACTTTCTTCACAAATATATGCTATAGTCAAAAACCTACTAATTTGTACAACCTTTTACATTATGTGAGAGATCTGCACAACTATCCAACTAGGCAAGCGGCTCAGGGTCATTTGACCCGCCCCAAACCCAGAACAGAAGCCGTGCGTAGGTCGGTCATATTTAGAGCTGTGACTTTATGGAACAAACTGCCACCGGCTGTTAAACAGGCTGAAACAAAGCTCTCTTTCAAAAGACTATTGAAAAGACATTTTCTGATGGAAGCCTAAGTCTGTTTGTGTGTGTATGTCTATATCTTCATATACAGTATATTTAAATTCTTTATATGTACAGTATGTGTGCGTATAACTGAGGAGAGGTTTTGTATGTGAAGTGTTTTTTTCAATTTAACTGCATGATGTGAATATTGTAATTGCTTGAACCGGACCCCAGGAAGAGTAGCTGTCCATTTGGAGACAGCTAATGGGGATCCAAATAAATAAACAAATAAACAAATAAACAAATCATAGCTCTATCATAGCTCTATCATAACTCTATCATAACTCTATCATAACTCTATCATAGCTCTATCATAACTCTATCATAACTCCATCATAACTCTATCATAACTCTATCATATCTCTATCATAACTCTATAATAACTCTATCATAACTCCATCATAACTCCATCATAACTCTATCATAACTCTATTATAACTCTATCATATCTCTATCATAGCTCTATCATAGCTCTATCATAACTCTATCATAATTCCATCATAGCTCTATCATAACTCTATCATATCTCTATCATAGCTCTATCATAACTCCATCATAGCTCTATCATAACTCTATCATATCTCTATCATAGCTCTATCATAACTCCATCATAACTCCATCATAGCTCTATCATAACTCTATCATAGCTCTATCATAACTCTATAATAACTCTATCATAACTCCATCATAACTCTATCATAACTCTATCATAACTCTATCATAACTCTATCATAGCTCTATCATAACTCTATCATAGCTCTATCAAAACTCTATCATATCTCTATCATATCTCTATCATAGCTCTATCATAACTCTATAATAACTCTATCATAACTCCATCATAACTCCATCATAACTCTATCATATCTCTATCATAGCTCTATCATAACTCTATAATAACTCCATCATAACTCCATCATAACTCTATCATAACTCTATCATAACTCTATCATATCTCTATCATATCTCTATCATAGCTCTATCATAACTCTATCATAACTCCATCATAACTCTATCATAACTCTATCATATCTCTATCATAACTCTATAATAACTCTATCATAACTCCATCATAACTCCATCATAACTCTATCATAACTCTATCATAACTCCATCATATCTCTATCATAGCTCTATCATAACTCTATCATATCTCTATCATAGCTCTATCATAGCTCTATCATAACTCTATCATAGCTCTATCATAACTCTATCATAACTCCATCATCATAACTCTATCATAGCTCTATCATAGCTCTATCAAAACTCTATCATATCTCTATCATATCTCTATCATAGCTCTATCATAACTCTATCATATCTCTATCATAACTCCATCATAACTCTATCATAGCTCTATCATAGCTCTATCATAACTCTATCATAACTCTATCATAGCTCTATCATAGCTCTATCAAAACTCTATCATATCTCTATCATAGCTCTATCATAGCTCTATCATAACTCTATCATAATTCCATCATAGCTCTATCATAACTCTATCATATCTCTATCATAGCTCTATCATAACTCCATCATAGCTCTATCATAACTCTATCATAACTCCATCATAACTCTATCATAGCTCTATCAAAACTCTATCATATCTCTATCATAGCTCTATCATAACTCTATAATAACTCTATCATAACTCCATCATAACTCTATCATAACTCTATCATAACTCTATCATAACTCTATCATAGCTCTATCATAACTCTATCATAGCTCTATCAAAACTCTATCATATCTCTATCATATCTCTATCATAGCTCTATCATAACTCTATAATAACTCTATCATAACTCTATCATAACTCCATCATAACTCTATCATAACTCTATCATATCTCTATCATAACTCTATAATAACTCTATCATAACTCCATCATAACTCCATCATAACTCTATCATAACTCTATCATAACTCTATCATATCTCTATCATAACTCTATAATAACTCTATCATAACTCCATCATAACTCCATCATATCTCTATCATAGCTCTATCATAACTCTATCATATCTCTATCATAGCTCTATCATAACTCTATTATATCTCTATCATAACTCTATCATAGCTCTATCATAACTCTATCATAACTCCATCATAACTCTATCATAACTCTATCATAGCTCTATCATAGCTCTATCAAAACTCTATCATATCTCTATCATATCTCTATCATAGCTCTATCATAACTCTATCATATCTCTATCATAACTCCATCATAACTCTATCATAGCTCTATCATAGCTCTATCATAACTCTATCATAACTCTATCATAGCTCTATCATAGCTCTATCAAAACTCTATCATATCTCTATCATATCTCTATCATAACTCTATCATATCTCTATCATAGCTCTATCATAAATCATATCTCTATCATAACTCTATCATAGCTCTATCATAGCTCTATCATAGCTCTATCATAACTCTATCATAACTCTATCATAACCTCCGTCATAGCTCTGTCATAACTCTATAATAACTCTATCATAGCTCTATCATAACTCCATCATAACTCTATCATAGCTCTATCATAGCTCCATCATAGCTCTATCATAACTCTATCATAACTCTATAATAACTCCATCATAGCTCTATCATAGCACTATCATAACTCTATCATAGCTCTATCATAACTCTATCATAACTCCATCATAGCTCTATCATAACTCTATAATAACTCTATCATAACTCTATCATAACTCTATCATAGCTCTATCATAACTCTATCATAACTCCATCATAGCTCTATCATAACTCTATAATAACTCTATAATAACTCTATCATAACTCTATCATAACTCTGTCATAGCTCTATCATAACTCTATCATAACTCTATCAAAACTCCATCATAACTCTATCATAACTCTATCATAGCTCTATCATAACTCTATCATAACTCTATCATAACTCTGTCATAGCTCTATCATAACTCTATCATAACTCTATCAAAACTCCATCATAACTCTATCATAACTCTATCATATCTCTATCATAGCTCTATCATAACTCTATCATAACTCTATCATAGCTCTATCATAACTCTATCATAACTCCATCATAGCTCTATCATAACTCTATAATAACTCTATAATAACTCTATCATAACTCTATCATAGCTCTATCATAGCTCTATCATAACTCCATCATAACTCTATCATAACTCTATCATATCTCTATCATAGCTCTATCATAACTCTATCATAACTCTATCATAGCTCTATCATAACTCTATCATAACTCCATCATAACTCTATCATAACTCTATCATAACTCTATCAAAACTCCATCATAACTCTATCATAACTCTATCATAGCTCTATCATAGCTCTATCATAACTCTATCATATCTCTATCATAGCTCCATCATAACTCTATCATAACTCTATCAAAACTCCATCATAACTCTATCATAGCTCTATCATAACTCAATCATAACTCTATCATAGCTCTATCATAACTCTATCATAGCTCTATCATAACTCTATCATAGCTCTATAATAACTCTATCATAACTCTATCATAACTCTATCATAACTCCATCATAGCTCTATCATAACTCTATCATAACTCTATCATAGCTCTATCATAACTCCGTCATAGCTCTGTCATAACTCTATAATAACTCTATCATAGCTCTATCATAACTCCATCATAACTCTATCATAACTCTATCATAACTCTATCATAACTCCATCATAGCTCTATCATAACTCTATCATAACTCTATCATAACTCTATCAAAGCTCTATCATAACTCTATCATAACTCTATCATAACTCTATCATAGCTCTATCATAACTCCATCATAGCTCTATCATAACTCTATCATAACTCTATAATAACTCCATCATAGCTCTATCATAGCTCTATCATAGCACTATCATAACTCTATCATAGCTCTATCATAACTCTATCATAACTCCATCATAGCTCTATCATAACTCTATAATAACTCTATCATAACTCTATCATAACTCTATCATAGCTCTATCATAACTCCATCATAACTCTATCATAACTCTATCATAGCTCTATCATAACTCTATCATAACTCCATCATAGCTCTATCATAACTCTATAATAACTCTATAATAACTCTATCATAACTCTACCATAGCTCTATCATAACTCTATAATAACTCTATCATAGCTCTATCATAACTCCGTCATAGCTCTGTCATAACTCTATAATAACTCTATCATAACTCCATCATAGCTCTATCATAACTCTATCATAACTCTATCATAACTCTATCATAGCTCTATAATAACTCTATCATAACTCTATCATAGCTCTATCATAACTCCATCATAACTCCATCATAACTCTATAATAACTCTATCATAACTCCATCATAGCTCTATCATAACTCCATCATAGCTCTGTCATAACTCTATAATAACTCTATCATAACTCCATCATAGCTCTATCATAACTCTATCATAACTCTATCATAACTCTATCATAGCTCTATAATAACTCTATAATAACTCTATCATAGCTCTATCATAACTCCGTCATAGCTCTGTCATAACTCTATAATAACTCTATCATAACTCTATCATAACTCTATCATAGCTCTATCATAGCACTATCATAACTCTATCATAGCTCTATCATAACTCCATCATAGCTCTATCATAACTCTATCATAACTCTATCATAGCTCTATCATAACTCTATAATAACTCTATCATAACTCTATCATAACTCTATCATAGCTCTATCATAGCTCTATCATAACTCCATCATAGCTCTATCATAGCTCTATCATAACTCTATCATAGCTCTATCATAACTCTATCATAGCTCTATCATAACTCTATAATAACTCTATCATAACTCTATCATAACTCTATCATAGCTCTATCATAACTCCATCATAACTCTATCATAACTCTATCATAGCTCTATCATAACTCTATCATAACTCCATCATAGCTCTATCATAACTCTATAATAACTCTATCATAACTCTATCATAACTCTACCATAGCTCTATCATAACTCAATCATAACTCTATCATAGCTCTATCATAACTCTATCATAGCTCTATCATAACTCTATCATAGCTCTATAATAACTCTATCATAACTCTATCATAACTCTATCATAGCTCTATCATAACTCTATAATAACTCTATCATAACTCTATCATAACTCTATCATAGCTCTATCATAGCTCTATCATAACTCCATCATAGCTCTATCATAGCTCTATCATAACTCTATCATAGCTCTATCATAACTCTATCATAGCTCTATCATAACTCTATAATAACTCTATCATAACTCTATCATAACTCTATCATAGCTCTATCATAACTCCATCATAACTCTATCATAACTCTATCATAGCTCTATCATAACTCTATCATAACTCCATCATAGCTCTATCATAACTCTATAATAACTCTATCATAACTCTATCATAACTCTACCATAGCTCTATCATAACTCAATCATAACTCTATCATAGCTCTATCATAACTCTATCATAGCTCTATCATAACTCTATCATAGCTCTATAATAACTCTATCATAACTCTATCATAACTCTATCATAACTCTATCATAGCTCTATCATAACTCTATCATAGCTCTATCATAGCTCTATCATAACTCCATCATAACTCCATCATAGCTCTATCATAGCTCTATCATAACTCTATCATAGCACTATCATAACTCTATCATAGCTCTATAATAACTCTATCATAGCTCTATCATAACTCTATAATAACTCTATCATACCTCTATCATAGCTCTATCATAACTCCATCATAACTCTATCATAACTCTATCATAGCTCTGTCATAACTCTATAATAACTCTATAATAACTCTATCATAACTCCATCATAACTCTATCATAACTCTATCATAACTCTATCATAGCTCTATCATAACTCTATCATAACTCTATCATAACTCTATCATAACTCTATCATAGCTCTATCATAACTCTATCATAACTCCATCATAACTCTATAATAACTCTATAATAACTCTATCATAACTCTATCATAACTCTATCATAGCTCTATCATAACTCCATCATAGCTCTATCATAACTCTATCATAGCTCTATCATAACTCTATAATAACTCTATCATAACTCTATAATAACTCTATCATAGCTCTATCATAACTCTATCATAACTCTATCATAGCTCTATCATAACTCCATCATAGCTCTATAATAACTCTATCATAGCTCTATCATAACTCTATCATAGCTCTATCATAACTCTATCATAGCTCTATCATAACTCTATCATAACTCCATCATAACTCTATCATAACTCTATCATATCTCTATCATAACTCTATAATAACTCTATCATAACTCCATCATAACTCCATCATAACTCTATCATAACTCTATTATAACTCTATCATATCTCTATCATAGCTCTATCATAGCTCTATCATAACTCTATCATAATTCCATCATAGCTCTATCATAACTCTATCATATCTCTATCATAGCTCTATCATAACTCCATCATAGCTCTATCATAACTCTATCATATCTCTATCATAGCTCTATCATAACTCCATCATAACTCCATCATAGCTCTATCATAACTCTATCATAGCTCTATCATAACTCTATAATAACTCTATCATAACTCCATCATAACTCTATCATAACTCTATCATAACTCTATCATAACTCTATCATAGCTCTATCATAACTCTATCATAGCTCTATCAAAACTCTATCATATCTCTATCATATCTCTATCATAGCTCTATCATAACTCTATAATAACTCTATCATAACTCCATCATAACTCCATCATAACTCTATCATATCTCTATCATAGCTCTATCATAACTCTATAATAACTCCATCATAACTCCATCATAACTCTATCATAACTCTATCATAACTCTATCATATCTCTATCATATCTCTATCATAGCTCTATCATAACTCTATCATAACTCCATCATAACTCTATCATAACTCTATCATATCTCTATCATAACTCTATAATAACTCTATCATAACTCCATCATAACTCCATCATAACTCTATCATAACTCTATCATAACTCCATCATATCTCTATCATAGCTCTATCATAACTCTATCATATCTCTATCATAGCTCTATCATAGCTCTATCATAACTCTATCATAGCTCTATCATAACTCTATCATAACTCCATCATCATAACTCTATCATAGCTCTATCATAGCTCTATCAAAACTCTATCATATCTCTATCATATCTCTATCATAGCTCTATCATAACTCTATCATATCTCTATCATAACTCCATCATAACTCTATCATAGCTCTATCATAGCTCTATCATAACTCTATCATAACTCTATCATAGCTCTATCATAGCTCTATCAAAACTCTATCATATCTCTATCATAGCTCTATCATAGCTCTATCATAACTCTATCATAATTCCATCATAGCTCTATCATAACTCTATCATATCTCTATCATAGCTCTATCATAACTCCATCATAGCTCTATCATAACTCTATCATAACTCCATCATAACTCTATCATAGCTCTATCAAAACTCTATCATATCTCTATCATAGCTCTATCATAACTCTATAATAACTCTATCATAACTCCATCATAACTCTATCATAACTCTATCATAACTCTATCATAACTCTATCATAGCTCTATCATAACTCTATCATAGCTCTATCAAAACTCTATCATATCTCTATCATATCTCTATCATAGCTCTATCATAACTCTATAATAACTCTATCATAACTCTATCATAACTCCATCATAACTCTATCATAACTCTATCATATCTCTATCATAACTCTATAATAACTCTATCATAACTCCATCATAACTCCATCATAACTCTATCATAACTCTATCATAACTCTATCATATCTCTATCATAACTCTATAATAACTCTATCATAACTCCATCATAACTCCATCATATCTCTATCATAGCTCTATCATAACTCTATCATATCTCTATCATAGCTCTATCATAACTCTATTATATCTCTATCATAACTCTATCATAGCTCTATCATAACTCTATCATAACTCCATCATAACTCTATCATAACTCTATCATAGCTCTATCATAGCTCTATCAAAACTCTATCATATCTCTATCATATCTCTATCATAGCTCTATCATAACTCTATCATATCTCTATCATAACTCCATCATAACTCTATCATAGCTCTATCATAGCTCTATCATAACTCTATCATAACTCTATCATAGCTCTATCATAGCTCTATCAAAACTCTATCATATCTCTATCATATCTCTATCATAACTCTATCATATCTCTATCATAGCTCTATCATAAATCATATCTCTATCATAACTCTATCATAGCTCTATCATAGCTCTATCATAGCTCTATCATAACTCTATCATAACTCTATCATAACCTCCGTCATAGCTCTGTCATAACTCTATAATAACTCTATCATAGCTCTATCATAACTCCATCATAACTCTATCATAGCTCTATCATAGCTCCATCATAGCTCTATCATAACTCTATCATAACTCTATAATAACTCCATCATAGCTCTATCATAGCACTATCATAACTCTATCATAGCTCTATCATAACTCTATCATAACTCCATCATAGCTCTATCATAACTCTATAATAACTCTATCATAACTCTATCATAACTCTATCATAGCTCTATCATAACTCTATCATAACTCCATCATAGCTCTATCATAACTCTATAATAACTCTATAATAACTCTATCATAACTCTATCATAACTCTGTCATAGCTCTATCATAACTCTATCATAACTCTATCAAAACTCCATCATAACTCTATCATAACTCTATCATAGCTCTATCATAACTCTATCATAACTCTATCATAACTCTGTCATAGCTCTATCATAACTCTATCATAACTCTATCAAAACTCCATCATAACTCTATCATAACTCTATCATATCTCTATCATAGCTCTATCATAACTCTATCATAACTCTATCATAGCTCTATCATAACTCTATCATAACTCCATCATAGCTCTATCATAACTCTATAATAACTCTATAATAACTCTATCATAACTCTATCATAGCTCTATCATAGCTCTATCATAACTCCATCATAACTCTATCATAACTCTATCATATCTCTATCATAGCTCTATCATAACTCTATCATAACTCTATCATAGCTCTATCATAACTCTATCATAACTCCATCATAACTCTATCATAACTCTATCATAACTCTATCAAAACTCCATCATAACTCTATCATAACTCTATCATAGCTCTATCATAGCTCTATCATAACTCTATCATATCTCTATCATAGCTCCATCATAACTCTATCATAACTCTATCAAAACTCCATCATAACTCTATCATAGCTCTATCATAACTCAATCATAACTCTATCATAGCTCTATCATAACTCTATCATAGCTCTATCATAACTCTATCATAGCTCTATAATAACTCTATCATAACTCTATCATAACTCTATCATAACTCCATCATAGCTCTATCATAACTCTATCATAACTCTATCATAGCTCTATCATAACTCCGTCATAGCTCTGTCATAACTCTATAATAACTCTATCATAGCTCTATCATAACTCCATCATAACTCTATCATAACTCTATCATAACTCTATCATAACTCCATCATAGCTCTATCATAACTCTATCATAACTCTATCATAACTCTATCAAAGCTCTATCATAACTCTATCATAACTCTATCATAACTCTATCATAGCTCTATCATAACTCCATCATAGCTCTATCATAACTCTATCATAACTCTATAATAACTCCATCATAGCTCTATCATAGCTCTATCATAGCACTATCATAACTCTATCATAGCTCTATCATAACTCTATCATAACTCCATCATAGCTCTATCATAACTCTATAATAACTCTATCATAACTCTATCATAACTCTATCATAGCTCTATCATAACTCCATCATAACTCTATCATAACTCTATCATAGCTCTATCATAACTCTATCATAACTCCATCATAGCTCTATCATAACTCTATAATAACTCTATAATAACTCTATCATAACTCTACCATAGCTCTATCATAACTCTATAATAACTCTATCATAGCTCTATCATAACTCCGTCATAGCTCTGTCATAACTCTATAATAACTCTATCATAACTCCATCATAGCTCTATCATAACTCTATCATAACTCTATCATAACTCTATCATAGCTCTATAATAACTCTATCATAACTCTATCATAGCTCTATCATAACTCCATCATAACTCCATCATAACTCTATAATAACTCTATCATAACTCCATCATAGCTCTATCATAACTCCATCATAGCTCTGTCATAACTCTATAATAACTCTATCATAACTCCATCATAGCTCTATCATAACTCTATCATAACTCTATCATAACTCTATCATAGCTCTATAATAACTCTATAATAACTCTATCATAGCTCTATCATAACTCCGTCATAGCTCTGTCATAACTCTATAATAACTCTATCATAACTCTATCATAACTCTATCATAGCTCTATCATAGCACTATCATAACTCTATCATAGCTCTATCATAACTCCATCATAGCTCTATCATAACTCTATCATAACTCTATCATAGCTCTATCATAACTCTATAATAACTCTATCATAACTCTATCATAACTCTATCATAGCTCTATCATAGCTCTATCATAACTCCATCATAGCTCTATCATAGCTCTATCATAACTCTATCATAGCTCTATCATAACTCTATCATAGCTCTATCATAACTCTATAATAACTCTATCATAACTCTATCATAACTCTATCATAGCTCTATCATAACTCCATCATAACTCTATCATAACTCTATCATAGCTCTATCATAACTCTATCATAACTCCATCATAGCTCTATCATAACTCTATAATAACTCTATCATAACTCTATCATAACTCTACCATAGCTCTATCATAACTCAATCATAACTCTATCATAGCTCTATCATAACTCTATCATAGCTCTATCATAACTCTATCATAGCTCTATAATAACTCTATCATAACTCTATCATAACTCTATCATAGCTCTATCATAACTCTATAATAACTCTATCATAACTCTATCATAACTCTATCATAGCTCTATCATAGCTCTATCATAACTCCATCATAGCTCTATCATAGCTCTATCATAACTCTATCATAGCTCTATCATAACTCTATCATAGCTCTATCATAACTCTATAATAACTCTATCATAACTCTATCATAACTCTATCATAGCTCTATCATAACTCCATCATAACTCTATCATAACTCTATCATAGCTCTATCATAACTCTATCATAACTCCATCATAGCTCTATCATAACTCTATAATAACTCTATCATAACTCTATCATAACTCTACCATAGCTCTATCATAACTCAATCATAACTCTATCATAGCTCTATCATAACTCTATCATAGCTCTATCATAACTCTATCATAGCTCTATAATAACTCTATCATAACTCTATCATAACTCTATCATAACTCTATCATAGCTCTATCATAACTCTATCATAGCTCTATCATAGCTCTATCATAACTCCATCATAACTCCATCATAGCTCTATCATAGCTCTATCATAACTCTATCATAGCACTATCATAACTCTATCATAGCTCTATAATAACTCTATCATAGCTCTATCATAACTCTATAATAACTCTATCATACCTCTATCATAGCTCTATCATAACTCCATCATAACTCTATCATAACTCTATCATAGCTCTGTCATAACTCTATAATAACTCTATAATAACTCTATCATAACTCCATCATAACTCTATCATAACTCTATCATAACTCTATCATAGCTCTATCATAACTCTATCATAACTCTATCATAACTCTATCATAACTCTATCATAGCTCTATCATAACTCTATCATAACTCCATCATAACTCTATAATAACTCTATAATAACTCTATCATAACTCTATCATAACTCTATCATAGCTCTATCATAACTCCATCATAGCTCTATCATAACTCTATCATAGCTCTATCATAACTCTATAATAACTCTATCATAACTCTATAATAACTCTATCATAGCTCTATCATAACTCTATCATAACTCTATCATAGCTCTATCATAACTCCATCATAGCTCTATAATAACTCTATCATAGCTCTATCATAACTCTATCATAGCTCTATCATAACTCTATCATAGCTCTATCATAACTCTATAATAACTCTATAATAACTCTATCATAACTCCATCATAACTCTATCATAACTCCATCAAAACTCTATCATAGCTCTATCATAACTCTATCATAGCTCTATCATAACTCTATCATAACTCTATCATAGCTCTATCATAACTCCATCATAGCTCTATCATAACTCTATCATAACTCTATCATAACTCTATCATAGCTCTATCATAACTCTATCATAGCTCTATCATAGCTCTATCATAACTCTATCATAACTCTATCATAGCTCTATCATAGCTCTATCATAGCTCTATCATAACTCTATCATAGCTCTATCATAACTCTATCACACACACACGCACACAAAATCATATTTTTTTTCATTTCAATGGCAAAATTAGTAAGATGTCTGTTAGGTCAGTTAAAATATGTTTATGTAGCGGCAATTTTAGTAAAACACTGGCGGTGTGGGAGCTTCAACACAAAAATGTGCTTGTAAGCTGTAAATAAAATGAAGGAACATTATTTTGTTTCTTCCTCAACCTCCTCACTGAGAGGCAGGAGATACACAGGATAACCACTCTGCCAGGCCACAGTCATTAAAGCTTAAAGCTTTAATTACTTGTTTAAACAAAATGCACGACTTGCAATCAGAGGACGTGTACTGATCCTAACCATTACATTGAATATTGCATTTTAAAAACAGAATACTGGCCCCTGTCCCGTTCTGAAAATTACAAAAGATTAAAGTTCCTCTTCTCCTGGGCGCCCCTGAAGGCAGCGGCTGAAACAGGTCACGTTAGACGTTTACCAGCTCATATCTCACTTTTTCTTTTCAGAAAATTGCCCTTTCGATAACCTCTCTCGAAGTTTCTCACGTCCCTTTGTCTATTTTACTTATTTATCTATTTATTTATTTATTTATGATTATCTTTTTAATCCCGTAATCGTTTAACGCAGCGGTCTCCGGTCCCTCCTTCCTTCCTTCCGTGTCCAAAGTCTGCCTGTGTCGGGGGACTACTATGGCAAAGGGCGGCCCTCCTGCTCGCAGCTCCTCCGCGTAAACCACATCCACCCCTGCAGACCAGACCCCGGGGTTTCATCCCGGTTTGGAACTTCATAAAAATGGATCGAAACGCCGCCGCGGAAGCAGAGCTGAGCCCCGCGCGGAAACGCACCGTGATCCGCGCGACCTACGCGATCGCGGCGCTGGACATCACGTGGATGTTTCTGCAGTTTTCCGTGACTCCTGTGAGTAAAGAGGAAAGAAGAAAGTACTGGAAAAGCTGAAATGAATCATTAAACGAGCTGCTGTGGGGTAAAAGAGTGTCAGAGTTTACGGGGGGCCGTGAAGGGGACAATGTATGGGAAGCGGGAAGGTCTAGAAACGCATCTCCATATTATACAATAATACGAGGGGGGAAAATAGTTACGAAATGTTTTTTTAGCTCTTTAAAACACTCGTTCTCAAAGTCGGGTCTCAAAGCTTGTCTGCAAAAACAAGGACACTGGAAAAAAGTTGAGTTTCAAAGGGAATTTGTATGTTTTCGTTACATTTTGCCACTTTAAATCCACATTTTAGCTCACACAGTGATTGCTAATTGTTATTGTATAATGGAACGGCAGCTTCGAAGTAGGCAAGGCAAGTTTATTTGTAGAGCACAATTCATACACAAGGCAATTCAAAGTGCTTCACAGTTGCATAGAATTACAAGAAAACAGATCAAATCAAACATTCATTAAAACATCAACATAAAAATGTATCAATCACAGTAAAAGGCAAGAGTGCAGATAAAATACTTTCAGTTTTCATATGCTCGGGTAAAAAGAGCTGTTTTCAGCCTGGATTTGAACATTGTCAGAGTTGAGGCCTGTCTCACATCCTCATGAAGACTGTTCCAGATTTTAGTTGCATGAAACTGAAACGCAGCCTCACCGTGTTTATTATTGACTCTGGGAACCACCAGGAGACCCCTCCCTGAAGTTCTCAGGGCCCGAGATGGTTCATACGGCTCTAACATGTCAGAGATGGACTTTGGTGCTAAACCATGAAACGACTTGTACACAAGCAGAGCTGTTTTAAATTCTATTCTCTGAGTGACAGGAAGCCAGTGCAGAGACCGGACCACTGGACTAATATGGTCATATTTCCTGGTTCTTGTCAGGACTCGAGCAGCAGCGTTCTGGATGTTCTGCAGCTCTAACAGCTCGTTTAGAAAGGCCAGTGAGCAGCCGTTACAGTAGTCTAACCTGCTGGAGACAAATGCATGGATGAGTGTCTCTAGGTCTGGTTTTGACACTATTCCTCTGATCTTAATGTTTTTCAGATGGTAAAAAGCTGATGATGTTATTGCTTTGATGTGGCTGTTTAAGTTCAGGTCTGAGTCCATGATTACTCCTAGATTTCTAACCTGATTTTTTGGTTTTAGAGAGAGACTCAAGGTGACTGATAACACTTTGTCTTTGTGTCTGTGGGCCAAAAACAATGATCTCAGTTTTGTCTGAGTTTAGTTGGAGAAAGTTGTTTTGCATCCACAAACTGATCTGTTCGATGCGGTGATAGAGAGTATCTACAGGCCCATGTTCACCTGCCGTCAGTGACACGTAGATCTGAGTGTCATCTGCGTAGTTGTGGTACGACACATTGTTGCTGTTTATTAGCTGACCCAATGGAAGCTTGTACAAGATTAAGTATCTTCTTAATCTTCTACAAGCATAATTTCCCTGCACTTTTCACTAACGATCCTATTTTTATTTTTTATGTTATGTTATGTTCCCTAAATGCCAGTGGCGGCTGGTGATGTGAAAACCAGGGGGGGCTGTTGCCTATTCCTACCTTCAATTATATTTTAAAAGATACTTATAAACATTGTTTTTAACTTAAAAAATAATGTTATCTTTGGGGCATTTAATATTATTATTTTATGCAGAATATAATCAAAACTAAACTTATTTAGTTTTATTAAACTAAAAAATAAAGAAGCATGGAATGAATTTATGCTTTTGGAAAATATTTTTTCTGATGAAATGACATTTTTGTGTAAAGATAGTCACTATACATATTTTTGTTTTGCACGACTGATTTGTGTTTTGTACCAACAGAACAAAGGCAGGAGGTGTATCAAAAAAATAAAAATACATGTATATATTAAAGTAAATTGGGATGTGGAGAAAAAGCTTTTTGTGGAGTGTCCCCACCAACATTGACACCAAACCTACGCCCTTGTCAGAAATAACTGTGTGACTTACGTGTTTAGATGAGAGTCCTCCTTCGTAGCTCCTGGAGCTCCACCTCTGTTTCACTCAATGAATGAATGACGTTCCCTCTTCTGTTGTAGATCCTCACGGTTCTGAATCTTCTCTCCATCAAATGTCCACGTCCTGGGACATAACTGTCCAAGTCAGCGAGGGTTGTCCCAAAGTGTGAAATAAACAAGCAGTAGCTAAAGCAGACGAGCTAGTTAGCATCGTAATGCTACCTCCAGTAAAGTCCGTTTAGACGTCACTTCTGTCTGAAGAAAGTTGTCAAAGTCCATAAGTTGGACAAAATCCTTTCACCTCCTCTCAGGAAACAACACGAAGATTCTCTGGTCTCTCAAATGAGAAGTTTTTCCTCCGATCGTCCATGAGCTCAGAGCTGCTGCCAACAAGAAGCTACTCGCGTTTGTTTACAGTAGAGGCTTCCTCGGTTTTCACATGTTAACTCTCCCGTGGGCGCTTGGCCTCAGCCCCATAATGGACCAGCCGCCACTGCTAAATGCTCTGCTCCGCCGGCTGATTTCACGAGATGCTGCCGCTCCTCCTCCTCTGTGTTTCTAAAGTCGTCACCCTTTCACCTGATTATGTTTTGCTTATCTCTTGTGTCTATATTTATTTAAACCGGTTCACCCCAGCCCTTTATGCATAGAGTAACAAAGTCTGGACATTATTCGAAAAAACAGAAATGACAGAAGAAAAAGCTAAAAAGCAATAATGTTACAGAGCAAGTTCATACTATTGGCTGTACGTACAGAATGAATGGTTATGTGGTCACCGGTGAATGGTCGTGCTTTGTGTGTCTAAAGCAGGGGTGTCAAACTCATTTTGGGTCGTGGGCCGAAATTCAGCTGCCACGGCGGGTCGCTAGCCACATATAATGTAAACGGGAAAATAAAACATTTTTCCAATAAATGAATAATAATAACAGCAGCTTACACTTTACAAGTTTCTCAAAGTGCTACATAGTATTCATTAGAGTGAATGGTCCTCTTTTCAAGTCTTATTTTTTTCTTGCAAAAGAGACGTCAACATTTATCAATTATATCAATCGATAAAATGTAAAAACATTCAACAAGGATCACTGTATACATATAGGAAGAGGTCAATTTTTCTTGAAAAATCCGACACTCTGTGTCCACTTTTCTCTTTTTTGACAAAGACATTTCGCTGAAGAGGGTGCCAGAGTCAACAGAAAAAGCAGGTAAAACGATAGAACTGACTCAAACACAGTGCCCCTAGCGGACAATATAAGAACTGCACATTTGAAAGAAAATGAAGTTTATTCTGCTTTAATAGAATCAGAATAGGTTTTTATTGCCATTGTTATGAACAGGTTCACAACTAGGAATTTTACTCGGTGCGTTTGCGCACATGCACTAAACGCACCAGAGCAGCAGTTACAAGGCGCCCCTTAAAAAAGAATTTTTTATTTTTTTTTTTTTTTTTTAATAATGCATATTTATCCCGTGGGCCGGACTGAACCCACTGGCGGGCCGTACGTTTGACACCCCTGGTCTAAAGTATGTAAAGGTTAGGCCTGTCGGTGCAAGAGAAGCAACTCCTTCCATAGTACGCAGCGGTGGGTAGAGTACTGGAGACAAAATGTGTCCTGCAGTAAGAGGAAAAAGCCGTGACCCAGACAATTACTCAAATAACTTTTCAAAAGTACCTTTTGAGTAACTTTTTGAACATGATCTTTCGTTCTTTTTATAACATACATTTATTTTCATTGCTAGGGCTGGTGTCCCGTTAAATGATACCGGTGTGTTAACAAAAAATGTACTACTAGTATCGAAAAAATAGAAATATCGAAAGCAGGTGCGGTGCTGTTGGTCCAGGGGCAGCATTAAAGGAAGTGAATGAATAGACGTGGGCACATCAAACAGGTTCTCTTTGTATATTGTGATCAAATGTGGTCCACGGGTGCTCATCGAGAATGAGGTCAGTGCAGATACTCCAAACAGAGCAGATGACTTATTATTTATTCACAGTCAAAAAAGACATCCGAGGCACTCCGTGTACAAAAGGTTTAAAGTCCTTCATTAACTTGGACAGCCAAAGGAACTTGAGTTGTTTCAGCTCAAATAAATGTTTTTTTTATTTAATTTTTTATTGCACTTCCCCTAACTTTCCCTATTGTCCCCATTTCCCCCATCTTTTTAATAAAATGTTTCCTTATTTTTGCCACAATTTATCCCAATTTCCCCCAAATGTTCATACATGATTCCCCATTTTTCACACATTACTTGACATGGGAGATGACAGTATAGTCAGTATAATTGGGGTATTGGTATCGAAAATCAAGTATTGTTAAAGTATCAGTATGGGGGGAAATGGTACCCAGCCCTAGTTAGTACTTGTTACATGTTATGCTGTATGTGTACTGCATGTGTGTAAGAAACTTGACTTGTTTACACATTTACCTTGCTCTTGTGTGTATATATTCTGCGCCTCACATTAGCGTGTTCACATTAGCTTCTGTGTGATCAATAAAGTCTTGCCTAATCCTGTATGCTGTCCCTCAGTACCTGGCGAAGAAGCTGGGCTTGGACACGCTGTGGTTCGGTTACCTGCAGACGCTGGTGGGAGTGCTGCAGCTCATCGGGAACCCTCTGTTCGGGAGGTATAGGCGCACTCAACTCTTTTCAAACTGAATACTGAAGGCCAAAGGCTGCAGGTGAATGAGGGGGGAAATGGCAGACATTAAAATAAGAAAATAATCATTTAATGTTTTCATATAAAAAAAAAGACATTTTATGCATACAAATGTAGGATTTCAGCTACAAGATCTAATCAATGGATAGAACCATGTTTAAATGTGCGGTTTTATTTTATGACATTTCAGTTACAAAGATTTTTTGAATAAACTATTTATAAAAGGGAAGATTCCTCTTTTTTGTGGGGTTCAAAGCTCAATAATTCAGGCAGCAATTGGATATTAAAAAATCCTTTCTGGAAAAAACAAAAAACTTCCAAATCTTATTAAGTCAGAGCCTGTACAGTATGGAGTCTGTAGGAGCAACTAAAGTGGAGAAGCTGTTAACCTCTTAACCCCCGCCTGAACAGAGCTTTGGCTTTACCCAAATCTAAAAGCTTTTTGAAAAAAGTGTCAAAATAGCGACAAAAATGAGTCAAGAAGAAAGTGGATGAAAATTAGAGGCCGACCGATATGTTTTTTTCTAAGGCCGATGCCAATATTTTGGGATGTTAATTGTCCGATGCTGATATGCTCGGCCGATATTTTTGAACGATATTTTTGGCCGATTTTTCCAAATGTCTGCTCTATAATCCTGTAAAAACAAATACTTGGTCGCTCCAGCCCTGGCCAATTTTATTGTATTACTTTAGGTGATCCAATCATAGTTTCTGTCCCAGCTTTGATTAGTTGTTGTTAGCATTAGCATATTGTTACTAGCCACGGCATTTTGCGCGCTGTTGATTTCTCCAGATTCTGCACTTCAAAATGACATGCAGCATGTCCATATTGACGGAGGTTTAATGAAACTTGTTTTTAACAGACTTGAAGCTAACCAATTTTCATTGAACCTCCCCTGAGGCCTAGGGAGTTGTGGGAGGACTCGTTTTAAAGCCCTGACTTCGCTCTTTCCAATGCAAAAAACAGGAAGTCTCTATCATCGGTCCTGGAAATAATCTGCTTTTTTCGGCGCTAGATCGGCCCATAGCCGATATTGCAGAATCCCCAAATATCGGCCCAATATATCGGCCGGCCTCTAATGAAAACGCAAGTAAAGTGCTACAAAAACGTGACGACAAAGTGACAAAAACACAACAAAAACGCCACCAAAGAGCAACACAAAAGTGACAAAAAAAAGCAACACAAAAGGTTGTTACAACACGGCAACAATGCAAGGAAAAAGATCTGATCAGTTTTGTAGGTCTTAGCTTTCAAATGAGGCGTTCCACTGGCATATAGATATCGAGAAGCTTTTAGATTTGGGTAAGGTTTAGTCCCTTTGTCTGCATATGCGCCCTGTGAATATTTCTCCGGTCTTTAGCCGTTGCTGTCGCCCATAAAGGAAATGACCATATTTGGATTACAGCGTCATGTCGGTCACAGCCTTTCGTGCTACACGTGGATACCAAACATGTCAGTATTTGTGAATGAATAAGCGTGGGAAAGACCAGGCAACACAGCCCTGTTGGAGTTACTTCCTGGATAAATCTCAGTTTTCTCGTTTCTTCTCACCTTGAAACAAAGAACTCTTACGTTAGAATGCTGTTTTTAGACTTAAGCTCAGCATTCAACACTATAATCCCACAGCAGTTAATACACAAACTGCTCCACCTGGGGATCAACACATCACTGTGCAACTGGCTGCTGGACTTTCTGACGGGGAGACCACAGGCTGTACGTGTCGGCGGAAAGTCCTCCAGAACCATCACACTGAACACGGGAGCTCCCCAAGGCTGTGTGCTGAGCCCCCTCCTGTTCACTCTGCTGACCCATGACTGCGCTCCAAAGTACGATTCAAACCTCTTCATCAAGTTTGCAGACGACACAACAGTGGTGGGTCTCATCAACAACAGAGACGAGTCAAACTACAGGAGTGAGGTGAGCAGTCTGGCCATGTGGTGCACACAGAACAATCTCTCTCTAAATGTGGAGAAGACAAAAGAGATTGTTGTGGACTTTCGTAGAGCACGGGTCCAGCATGCTCCTCTAACAATCAATGGTGCTGCAGTGGAGAGGGTGACCAGCACTAAGTTCCTGGGAATCACAGAGAACCTCTCCTGGACCATGCACACTACATATCTGGTCAAGAAAAGTAATCAGCGTCTCTACTTTCTCCGCAAGTTAAGAAGAGCTAGAGTCCCAGCCTCTGTTATGTGCAACTTCTACAGAGGGACTATAGAGAGCATCCTGACCAGCTCCATCACTGTGTGGTTCTTCTACAGAGGGACTATAGAGAGCATCCTGACCAGCTCCATCACTGTGTGGTTCTTCTACAGAGGGACTATAGAGAGCATCCTGACCAGCTCCATCACTGTGTGGTTCTCCTACAGAGGGACTATAGAGAGCATCCTGACCAGCTCCATCACTGTGTGGTTCTCCTACAGAGGGACTAGAGAGCATCCTGACCAGCTCCATCACTGTGTGGCTCTTCTACAGAGGGACTATAGAGAGCATCCTGACCAGCTCCATCACTGTGTGGCTCTTCTACAGGGGGACTATAGAGAGCATCCTGACCAGCTCCATCACTGTGTGGTTCTTCTACAGAGGGACTATAGAGAGCATCCTGACCAGCTCCATCACTGTGTGGTTCTCCTACAGAGGGACTATAGAGAGGATCCTGACCAGCTCCATCACTGTGTGGCTCTTCTACAGAGGGACTATAGAGAGCATCCTGACCAGCTCCATCACTGTGTGGCTCTTCTACAGAGGGACTATAGAGAGCATCCTGACCAGCTCCATCACTGTGTGGTTCTTCTACAGAGGGACTATAGAGAGCATCCTGACCAGCTCCATCACTGTGTGGCACGGCGCCAGCACTGCCTCCTGCCGAAGGAGCCTCCAGCGCATCGTGAGAGCAGCGGAGAAGATCTGTGGAGCTCCTCTCCCCACCATTAAGGACATGTACTCCACCCGTCTCACCCGCAAAGCCGTCAGAATCACCAGGGACCCTACGCACCCATCACACAGTCTCTTCAGAGTAATGCCTTCAGGGAGGAGACTGCGGAATCTACGAGCCAGGTCCAGTCGACTTAAGAACAGTTTCAAGGCAATCGGGAAGCTGAACTCCCCGCCCACCCCCCCGCTCCACATTCAAGGATTAGAGAAATATAATTTCAAATCATTCATATGGTTTGACAAATAAAAAATCTTGAATTTTGGATAATACACCTCAAAAATTGTGAGTTGTGACTTTATTTTGTTCTCTGACATTAAAACTGTCAAGTAAAAAATACATCAACATGCGTGAAAGATCTACGTTTTCACCTGCAGCGTCTCACCTTAACACTTCCTTTCACTTAAGTTGACACAGTAACGTTGACTTTAACTGGAGAAACATTGGACCAGTTGCATCTCCCTCCTCTCCCCAGGTTCGGGGACCTGTTTGGGGCCCGGGCGGCTCTGTCTCTGTCCTGTGGCGCGACGGTGGTGTTCTTCCTGCTCCTGGCCTCAGCAGAACACCCAGCCATGCTCTTCATCCACAAACTGCCCACGCTCTTCATGCACGTTCTGCCCGGTAAGACGCTGAGATTCGTCGCTGTTGCAATGACGTTAAAAAACTGTGTGAAAGCTTCAAATTGTGCACTCAAACTCATGACCGCGAAGAATGGCGACGTGCGGAAAGGTTTATGAGTGCTAGAAATGTGTTCAAATTGAATTGTGTTTAAACGGAGACGCTGTTATGGAGCAGGAGCTTTATCACCCGTTTCAAAGTCTTTGGGCTTTATTTGGTCCCTGTGTGGGTGCAGCGTCTCAGATGGTGGTGACCGACCTCTCGGAGCCAGAGAAAAGGGCGGAGTCTCTGTCTAAGATCGGGCTGTGCTTCGGGGTCGGGATGATCGTGGGCTCCACTTTAGGAGGACACTTGAACACGCTCTACGGGTCAGTGCTCCGTCTGTTTGTCTCACGTGCATTACAATTGACCTTTCACAAAACGGCCATTGTCCAGTCAGACCTCATGGCATCTCCAGTTTGGCTTTGGCATTCTGAAAGCTTAAAAGCAAGTATGAAAATGCAACTAAAAGCCACAAAAAAGCAATGAAGTCTTTTTGTTGGTTTTTCGCAGAGTCTGTTTGTTTTTACTGCATGTTACAACCGGATGCAGAAGTCTTCTGTTTTTGACTAGTACGATGCAAAAATGAGAGAAAATCTGAAAAAGAAAAAAAAAAAATGCAAAAATGTGACAAACGTACTGGAAAAGCAACATTAAATTGGCGAAAACACGTTAGAAAAGAAACTCAATTACCTCAAATGAACTCAATTGACATTTCTTTGTGTTGAATATACTCTTGGCTCCAACTGTCCAGGGTGCTCTCCGCCTAAGGCCCATTATACGTTTGTTAAGTGTGACATCACTCACATTTAATAAGCTTCTTCTGGGTCCAAACTGTTGTGAGTTCCTCTGATAAACACAGCAAAAAACGCTTTATCTGAATCTCCTGCTGAAATAACAACAGATATAAGGCCAGAACATGTTTTACACCAAATTCAAACAATATAGCTCCCGGCAAAATGAAGATATTTTTATATTTAAAATACACCTTCATTGTGTATGAAAAAAAAATAATTTGATAATTAACGCCAGCTGATGCCTGCTGCCGTTGTAATTCTGTGTGTGTGTAGTTGTCTATGGTGTAGTGTTTGTGCCGAATTTTACCATAGGTTTTTTGTGAGATTATACTAATGAATTGTTTTATCATTTTTAGGTTGTTATTGTTATATTGTTGGCAATCTACATCTTGCCCAGGGACTACAGTTGAAAATTAGCTTTGGAGCTAACACTGGCACATTTACAGTGATGTTAATTAATGTGCATTGTCCCTGTTTAAATAAACTAATAAAATAAAGTAAAATAAATAAATAGAAAAGCATTACTAAAGAAAATCCAGAGTAAATGTAATATTTCTGTATGATCAGATGTTTAAAAGAGCCTTGTAGTCGGCTCTACAGCAGATTAAATTCAGCTAAATTCAATTATAATGAAGAGGGCTAAAACTCCGTTGGACCCGGAAGTAGAGCGATGACATTATAACTTAACAAATGTATCCTCAGAGCAGAAAGAGCGCTCCCATTTTTATTTTATACAAATAGCGTGGTAAACATGCTGCATGTTTCGAAGTGTTTGACCGTGCAGAGCTGCTGTTTTCCAGAGAGAAGCTGACGGCGTGCGTGGGGGCCGCAGGGAGTCTCTTCAGTCTCATGCTGGTGCTGAAGTTCATCCCCAAAACCACCAAATCCACCGCCGCCAAAGTCGGCACAGAAGGTCAGAAGAGTGGTTAGCCCTTCTCCTGGTTGCACTGCAGACTGTCCTCATTTCCCATGTGACCCGTTTTGCAGCTGAGAGGAAGTCCCTGTTCAGTTTGGGGGAGATCACGCGGCTGCTCAAGTATCCAGGAGTCGCTCCGACTTTTATTGTGAAAACCGTTGCCGGATTACCGTCGGGTGAGTAACGGAAAACATCCTTATTACACATCGAGTTAGTCTGTCGGTATGTAAGAATTACACTACAAATTATACTTATTATATTTCTGTTTTTGTTACATTTTCTGAAAGCCCTTTACAAACATGCACGTTCAGACGGATCCCAGATTTCTTTTGCGAGAAGAGCTGCGAATTTGCACACAGCTTGAGGTGGGAAATATATCGTTAAGAGAAGTTAATATCGGAATTGCTGTTTAGACGATATGCAAATTTACAATATTGGGTCTATCTCCAATGTTAAGAAATGTGGGGGGTAAGAAAAATACCAAACAAAAAAACAAAAGAAATAATAGGGGGGAAAATGAAAGAAATAAAAAATTAATGGGAAAATATTAAAAAAAAATTGCAAACAAATAAATAAAAATGTATGTTAAAACAAAAGAAAAAATAGGGGAAACCGTGGAATAATTGTTTTTATAAAAAGGGAAAAAATTGGGTAAAATATAAAAAACAAAAAGTGGAAAAAATAATGAAAAAAATCTGCCTGTAGTTTGTTCAGGACAATTATCCTTTTTTAGCGACAAAGCCGTGTACATTGAGATTAAGATGTTTGCCTGCACATTTCTGTATATTAATTATGGTTTGCAAGTAGTATCGCTTGACGTTCGCACGTGCTTTTTTTCTTTCGAGGGGAGCAGGCTCCTCGTGCGGCTACACTCGTTTTCTGTGTGGTGACGGTCTGCGCTCGATCGGGGATGTCTTGTGAAAATAAAATGCTCAGCATATAAACAGCATTTATATCGCCGTGACTGTGGAGAACTTTCTTCAATTAGCCTTGAGTTGGACGCAGAAGCTCTTTGTTTGTTCAAATGTTCAAAGTACCACAGGATTTCTGGACTTGTGTGTACAAAATAAGCAGCAGAACAGACGGCTGCAAAAGCCACAGATTCACAGATTTGTAAAAGGCTCAAGTTAATTTTCATTTTGGAAAAGCTCCCCCCATTCTGGAGCCTTGGACTGGGGTGACACAGACCGAGGAGAAATATTAGCCTTGCCTCTCTTTCGCTCTTATTTAACACTATAATAGCGGGCCTGGGATGTAACTTTCTTGTAATAAATTACAGTTAAACATGAGCCGAGGCGAGTGCCTGCACTGCTGCGGCCGGTGCAGAGTGAAGCTGAGCAGCTCTCTCCGCTCCCTCTCTCCTTTCCCTTTTCTCGTATTCACTGCCATCGATTGCCGTCGGTGACAAAACAATGACAAAACTCACAGGTTGTCAAATTAATTATGCAAATTAGGCGCACGCATTTGACCCGTTATATCTATTTTTTATATATAGATTGTTTTCTTCATGTTTTTACTGTTTTATATTGTGATTTCATTTCAGGTCGAACATTTGTTCAATCTGTAATCAAATCTAATCATTATAAATGCGCAGCTTTAGAGACTCCTTTTGACGTGGTTCTAGTGAAAATGTATGAGACTATTCAGGCTTTTTTAAGACAAGAATTTAACAACATATAAACTGCACCTAATGTAGGATTCAAATATGGTGAGACCAAAACAGGCTGGAGCATTGGTCGTGTTCATGAAGAGGCCACACCTCTGGAATACACAGGCACGAGGCAACATCGTATAATGAATATAAACTAGCATTTCAAATAAATGATTACATTTATTATACCAAGAAAAAATTGCCTGTGTCCCCAGTGCAGCCCCCTGTTTGAGGCGATATGATTAAGGTCGACGTAAAGCTAATCATTTCAGTAGACTGACTAAAAAGTAAAATATTCCACTACCAGTTTAAACATCCGTATCACACCCATTCCTTTTTGTCGCTGCAGCCAATCCGGACATTTAAAGTCAAACATTCACACAATAAACAAAGTACACAAGTATACAGAGTAAGTATACAGATTGTGTAAATGAAAAAGAAACACTGTGAAACTAAACCACTGGAGAATATCAAATGTGTATTGACTCGCGTAACATTATTCAAAACTACAAGGAAAACGAAAGCGTGAGCAGCTTTCACACGGAATAAAACCCTTTGTTGCAGGTATTTTCCAGGTGATGTTCTCCATCATCGCTCTGGAGGTGTTCAAACTGGAGCCGCAGCAGAACGGCTACCTCTTGGCCTTCTTCGGGATCTCGCAGATGGTGAGAGAAGCTGCGCAGATCTGCCTCGGCTCTGGAGACGCGTGAATATCTTATACTGACTTAAAACAAAAACCTAAAAAGTGATTGGTTGTTATTGCAGGTGATCCAGGGCGCGGTGATGGGCAGACTCACGGCACGGTTCAAAGAGAGGTCGCTCCTGCTCCTGTCCATCGGGGGCGCTGCTGCGGTCGGGCTGGGCCAGGTAACGCTCGCCAACACTCGATGCACTCCCCGATGGCCGAGGAGGTCAAAGCACCTCACCTCGTTCCTCTTATTTTGAAGGCGTACATGCAGACGGTGGTGCACTTATGCCTCACCGCGGCGCCCATGATGTTGTCCCTGAGCGTGTTCAACGTCATCACAGACAGCATCCTCACCAAGAGCGTGCCCCCGACGGACTCAGGTGAGATGTCCCACAATCAGAGAGGGAAGGACGGGAATCCTGCTTGCATGGTGAAAGATTTAGATTAGCACTTCCAGTTTATCGCTGATAAAAATACAGACTTCCATTAATAATCATATTTAGGCGAGGGTCTGGGTGAGTTGCAGCAGCACTTGGTGCTTTGAGGATGTCGATAGTTGGGATGGGCAACAGGGCAAAGACTTCACAATTCAAGCAAAAGGGACTTTAAAAAATGACTTCAATTGGTTACACACAATTAAATGAAGTAGATTTTGATGTAAGTGTTGCATTAGTTTGTAGCACTATTTGAAATGGGAAAAGAGCTAAATATTAAGTTGATTTTCAGTATAGTTTTAATTTCGGATCCCAAACTTTTCAGGCCACGACCCCCCAAATCACTCAACAACTATGGACCCCTTGCTGTAAAATGTAATTGGCTTTTATGTATTGGTTTATTTGGTCTGGACAGTGCATATTAATGAACATACATAGTTCTCATGCATGTAAACAAGCCACACCGGATTGTAGCCGTGGGCTAATTTCCATCCGTCGTCCCCTATGCGCACTCTCAAACACACTCTCATTCATCCTGGCCTATTGTACATGTTTTTAGTGGTAGGGGCAACCGGTGTACCCGGAGGAAACCTACGCAGACACGGGGAGAACATGTAAACTCAGAAAGGCCCTGTCCAGGTGGGAATCGAACCCGGGACCTTCTAGCTGTGAAGCACGAGCGCTAACCACTGCGCCTGCTCCAGCCTGGCCGGGTACTCCGGTTTCCCCTACCTCTAAAAACATGTACAATAGGCCAGGATGAATAAGAGTGTGTTTGAGAGTGCGCATGGGGGACAACATACAAATTAGCCCATGGTGTGTTTGTGTGTCCATGTACGTACGTTCATTAACATGCACTGTCCCGACCAAATACACAAATAAATAAATCTTGCAACCCCCACTCAACTGTCCCGCGACCCCCACTTTGGGAACCGCTGCCTTAGAGTGAAGCTTTTTTTTATTTTTATATCAGTATCTGTAAATATTAACTTGGTTTCCTGTTTCTTTTTAAGTTAGAGTAAAGCAGCCGATTGGATTAAATCAATTATTAATTATTATTTAAATTTAAATTTGACTTTGAAATATCAGTCTGTGAAACCAGACGGTAAGATTAAGATTAACCGTAAGGAAAGTTCCTGGCTCTTTTGGAGTGTTTATTGAACATCTTTAAGTCATTATTTTACACAGGCTTGTCAATCTGACCTCATGTGTTTGTCTGAACATGTATGTCTATGGGTTAAACATTAAAAGATAAGTTAACTTAATTTAATTGTGTGTTACCAATTGAAGTATTGTTTTTAAGTAGGTTCAACTACAATAAAAACAGCCAATTGGATTAAATCAAATGTATTATTACTATGATTTGACTTTAAAATATCAGTCTGTTAAGCATTAAAAGATAAGTTCAATATACTTAATTCAATTGTGTTTTACCAATAGAGGTCATTTTTTAAAGTAGGTTGAACAAAAAGCAGTGATGGTTCAGACGCCGAGGATCCTGGTAATATTGTTATGTTACGCCTGACTGTGGTCCCGTTTGGAGCGCTGTCTGATGGGGCAATGGTCTTTTTGGCTTTGCAGGGACGATGTTGGGTCTGTGCGCTGCGGAGCAGTCCCTGTTGAGAACCCTGGGCCCCACTTTAGGAGGATTCCTTTATGTGAACGGGGGCATCAAAGCCATCGGCCTGACACAGTGTGTGGTCAACGTCGCCGTCCTCGCTGTGCTGCTGCTGCTGCCGACGAGCAGGAGCCCGGCCCAGGAATCGAACCAGCGACCGGACAAACAGCACTGACTCCAGACCAAACCAGCAAACCCGTGAACTGCATGGACTGAAGCAGGATTAAGCCAGCACTGAATACAAGAGCTAGACTAGGGCAATAACGGGAATAAACGCGGCCTAAAGCAGGAAGTTAGTTTGTGGAGCCGCACTTTGTAATGATAGTTGAAAATGTATAAAATGTTATTATTATACGTTATTTCAAACAGTGAAAGAAGAAAATTCCAATGTTATTTGTAGCCTCCCAATTGTTCACAGGGCTAAGTTTATAGGTACGACTGAAACAAGTAATCCGTTATTGAAATAGTTGACCATTCACTTTAGGTTTACTCTATTAGCACGTTCTCGAGCTGAGCGGCTTTAGCTATATGTGGGAAAAAGTTTGAAAACTTACAATAATAATTGTAAGTTCTAACCCTGTCAACTTCCGGGTCACTGTCACAGAAATGCAAGAAAACTGGCCTGCAAGCTCATGAAACCGATACGGATTCTTTATAATTAGATGCACAGATGCACAATATTCTTAAGGAGGACAAAACAAAAAATCAAACTAGTAAAACTGTAAATGTCTCAAACTGTGGATTAAGTATTTACATAAGCTTTACTAATGGCTCCAGTGGATAGTGACCAAATGTATCACAAAAAATATATTATTTAAATTTGTGTCAAACAATAATTTTCTCGTTCTCAGTCCCTTTTGAAACAAGCAGGAAATTATTCAGAAAAACATCTGAATATAAAAACTAAGACATGATGACAAATGATCAGGAATGAAAGTTTTAGCGTTTAAAAGCACTTTGAAAAATTGCAACAAATGGTTTTAGTTCCGTAAATATGGGCATTATATTTATTTTTTATGCTTAATACTCGCTAGATCGTTGTAAAAGAGTTTAAAGCGAATGCCAAGTGAAAAAAAAGAAGTGTCCTTACATGACCAGCAGAGGGCAGCACACTCTCAGGCTCACACTTGAATCTTTAGGGCCAAAGAAAGAAGTATACCTTTGATTGTATCACATTTGTATTCTGATATTTGATTAAATCTTTCATGATATATATTTTATTTCAGTTTTCTGCGTGTTTCTTATTAAAAAAATGCATTATTTTTCCCAACTTTATTTTAGCTTTAGGGCACAACAGATAAAACAAAAACAAAATTTGACACTGTTGGCTGTTTCCATGTTTCCCATCTACCACTGTTATTATGAAGTTATTATTTGTCGATTTTACCACTATCGGTTACTCACGGCCCGAGAGGGAGTTTATCACACAAGAGACGGAAGCGGTCACAGCACTCTTCCAAAACATTAAAGATGGAGTGCGTGGCTACTGATACACTGTGCTGTTCTGCTATTCAGAATCAGAATAGGTTTATTGCCAAGGTTTGTGAACAAGGTTTACAAACTAGAAATTTGTCTCGGTGCAAACGTGCACGAACGACATAGAACATATAACATAGAATTAAGATAAAAAATAAGCTAAGAACGTTAAACTATAAGGCATGCATAAAAAATATTAAATAAATAAGATAAAATAAAGTGACATATGGTAAGACAACAACAATTTGACAATGAACAACAGCGGGATTGTATATACAGATGTGTAGACATATAAAGTGGTATTAAGTGTTATAAAGTGATAGCAGCGGGTCTAAGTGTGGACACACCGCACACTGCAAGTGCAGATACATCCATGACTCTGTGACTGAGCTACAGAGACTTGTATTTGTTCATGAGTCTGATGGCGGAGGGGAAAAAACTGTTCAAGTGGCGGGAGGTATGGGTCTGGATAGACCGTAGCCTCCTGCCTGAGGGGAGAGGGGTGAATAGTCCGTTTCCAGGGTGAGAAGGGTCAGCTGTGATCCGACCCACAAGCCTCCGGGTCCTGGAGGTGAACAGGTCCTGGAGAGATGGGAGCTCACAGCCAATCACCTTCTCTGCAGCACGCACAATGCGCTGCAGACGGTGCTTGTCCCGTTCTGTAGCGCCGGGGAACCACACGGTGATGGAGGAGGTGAGGATGGACCACACGGTGATGGAGGAGGTGAGGATGGGCTCGATGATGGCCGTGTAGAACTGCACCAGCATCTTGGTTGGCAGCTTGAGTTTCCTCAGCTGCCGCAGGAAGAACATCCTCTGCTGGGCCTTCTTGATGAGGGAGCTGATGGTTGGCTCCCATTTGAGGTCCTGGGTGATGGTGGTGCCCAGGAAACGGAAGGAATCCACGATGGAAATGGGGGTGGGAGAGTCTGTCAGGGCGAGGGGGGACGGTGGGGCTGTGTCTTTCCTAAAGTCCACGATCATCTCCACTGTCTTCTGGGCGTTCAGCTCCAGGTTGTTGTGGCTGCACCAGGACGCCAGCCAGTCCACCTCTCTCCTGTAGGCGGACTCATCACCGTCCGAGATGAGCCCGATGAGGGTGGTGTCGTCCGCAAACTTGATCAGTTTAATGGACTAGTGTCTCGAGGTGCAGCAGTTTGTGTACAGGGGGAAGAGCCAGGGGGAAAGTACACAGCCCTGGGGAGTTCCAGTGTTTGTAGTCCGAGTGTCCGAGACGATCTTCCCCAGCCGCACGTGCTGTCTCCGGTCCGTCAGGAAGTCGGTGATCCACCTGCAGAGGGAGTCGGGCACGCTGAGCTGGTAGAGCTTGTCTCGTAGCAGTCCAGGGAGGATGGTGTTGAAGGCAGAGCTGAAGTCCACAAACAGGATCCTGGCGTAGGTTCCTGGTGAGTCCAGATGCTCCAGGGTGAAGTGGAGGGCCAGATTGACTGCGTCGTCCACAGACCTGTTGGCTCTGTAGGCGAACTGCAGCGGGTCCAGGAGGGGGCGGTGATGTCCTTGAGGTGAGGCAGGACCAAGCGCTCAAAAGTCTTCATGACCACAGACGTCAGTGCCACCGGCCTGTAGTCATTAAGTCCTGTGATCCGTGGTTTTTTAGGGACAGGGACGATGGTGGACGATTTGAAGCAGGACGGCACGCGGCATGACTCCAGGGAGGTGTTGAAAATGTCTGTGAAGACGGGAGCCAGCTGATCCGCGCAGTGTCTCAGGGTGGAGGGGGAGACGCCATCCGGCCCAGGGGCCTTCCGCGGGTTCAGCTTCAGGAATTGCCAACGCACTTCCTCTTCTTGGATGGAGAGAGCAGGGGGGGAGGGAGGGTTTGTGGAGACCTTTGATGAAGTGCTGGGGTCGTTGATGGTAGAGGTGATGATGGGGGGAGCAGGGGCCGCTGGAGTGTCTAGAGAGGTGTCAAAGGCTGATGGGCGTTCGTGGCGGCAGTAATGTGTATTCAGACTCTGGGCGAGGCTCAGGTCGTTCAGAGCCCGGTGGGCCTTGGGCTTGTAATGGGTGATAGCCCTAAGACCCCGCCATTCTGACACGTTGTATTGGCAGACATGAATGTTTACTTCCTGCGGCTTGTCATATTCAGGTTTTTTTTTAATTGGTTGATTCCGTCTGTCAATCACGCCCACGGGGAAATCGCTGAGATCATGCACGCTCTCAGACCACATGGCTGTGAAAAAGCATGTAGTTTGGCAGGCCAGGCCATCACCGGACTGCAGTCTGTCATAGACCGTCAGGTGAAGAAGGAAGTCATGAGAGTAAAGGCTGAAACTTAAAGGAAAACTCGCCCTCAAATGCACTTTTTTTTGCTGATAAACTGTACAAATGAGTGCCCAATAGTGTTGTCTACATGTCCTGCTCATAACTTTAGTGCAAATTAGTTGAAAGATCAAGTTTATGCCTAAAACCGTCAGTGAAGCGCCATCTACAGGCGATCAGTCTTTACTGCATTTGATTTTTGAATTGGGCGCCACTATTTGCCCTGCCGCTCTGGGCTGTAAAAGCGGCACAGTCTCGCTCACACCCCCGTAGTGAGTTGGAGAAGGAATAGGGCTCTACGGTGTTACGTCACAAATGAAGCGGAGGTGAATAAACGCTCTCGCTTCATTGAAGACAATGGGAGAGGCTGATATTTGGTGGCTGTTTGAGAGGATTTATTAAGGTGAATAATTGTCGGATTGTGATGAAATGTGATTTGATTACCATGGTAACCTGCCTATTGAAGCAAAAGTCTGATATAAACAGAAATTGGACTTAATTGGTCTCGATGAATGTTTGTACAAACCCAGTACGTCTATCGGAACTAATCCATGAGTTTCACGCATTTATGTTTCGCCTTTTGGGAAATAATCATGATCTAAGTTAAACGTAACGCTGCCGAGAAAATGTTTTAGAAGCTTTTAGGCGACGTTCTATCTAGTTTATTCGGCTTTAGATTTAGCTAAAGCATGACTTAGCTAACACATGTCATGACATTAAACATTTGATTAACAATTTATGTTATGTTTAAACTAAAGTAAATGGTAGAATTTAGAGCCTGACGTGTCCGGCACACTTACGTTAAACTTTAAAACATAATCCACGCAATGAGTTTAGATTCTAATCATTAACTTACTCAGTTTACAAGATTGAAGCTGAAGTTCCGACAAAATGGAACATCCGACCACACTACAGCTTTTAGGACGGATTTACTGAGAAAAACTACATTTATCGAACACAATCTGTCACTCACAGGAAAACCGCTGTTTAATACCACTACTGTTTTCACCTCCACATCTGCGGCGCTCTGAGAGTACCCGGATGGTAGAAGAGCCCTATAGCGCGAGAGTATTTTCATCGATGTCAGGTTTGCGATTAGTTATAGCATTTAGGTAGATTTTTTTAGCATTGCTTTGTGTATTATAGATAATTGTGCAGTGTTATAGCGTTGCTGTTGAATATTGTAGTTTTAGACATTAGTTGCTTTTAATGCTAGATTAGTGAATTTAGTTTAGGACATTTGTTAGTATTGGTTTTAGAGTTCAATATCGTGTGTAATTTTAGTGCATATTGTTTATAGTACTGTATTGTACTACTGTGTATTTGCTGGAACTCCATGCTCGAACTTTGTTTACGAGCTGAAGTAAATAAAAGTCAGATGACTCGGGCCTGTCAATCACCGACCCAGACCCCTCCCACCCCTCACCCCTCCCGCGCGC
Organism: Proterorhinus semilunaris; assembly: GCA_021464625.1. Lineage (NCBI taxonomy): Eukaryota > Metazoa > Chordata > Actinopteri > Gobiiformes > Gobiidae > Proterorhinus > Proterorhinus semilunaris. The sequence goes on from CM038346.1 coordinate 39,193,115, forward strand.
TCCTTAGTCCTCCAGGCAACGCCCCTTTTCTGTTGAGATTTTCAAATCGGAGGCTCTGAGGCAGAGGCTCTGGAAGGGGGGTTAGTTACTCTATGAATAAGTGGTATTGCTGTGAAAATAAGAGCATTATAATTATACCAATATATTGACTTTGTATCTGATGCAAGTCATGTGTGTCCCAGTTCCTCGGTGGACCAGACCTGACTCCGAAGTCAAATAAAGGCCTTTGAAATGTCAATAGACTTTTAAAAGAAAAGAGTGCACATTTTTTTTTTCCAGTTTAATGTTTGCAGTTTTTTTTTAGGAGGAGCTTTACGTATTGAGTTGCCTTGTGTACGAAATGCGCGGTATAAATAAAGTTGCCTTGCCTTCCTCAAGTCCTGAAGTCCATTTACCCAGTCCCGTCAGATCAGTGGCTCACGGTCGACACTGCAGTGACGTGTGCCCCGGCCGTGCCCGCTCTGCCAGGGTAATCTCCCCATTGTGTCGGGCGTATGGCTGGTTTAGGGGTTCGTTTGGACACAGACGTTGGCGCTGACTCACGCAAACGGTCGCGGCGTTCGGCTCTAATCCGATCAAAAACAAACATCAGGATTATGAACCCGATTACGCTTTTCACTGTCTAATCGTCAGCTAAAACAATAGGTCTCAGCCAGTAGAATGAGCTCCACACTAATGGGACGTATGGGGCTTTATAATAATGGAGAGAGATAGTTTTTTTCAAATCTGATTTTGAGTGCGCTGAGATCTTTTTTCTTATTGAAAATGTAAATAAATAAATAATCATTGCTTCAGGGACAGATGGTTGAAAATGAGTAACTCAAATCAAGGAGAAATGTACTTAAGAAATGTTATTAATTAAGAAAAAAAACCTTTAGAGTTTCTTTTCTCTGCGCTTTGGGACACGTGCTTTTGTTTTTACATTTACGGCCCAGCGGGTGCAGACCCGCGCCACAGCAGCTAACTCTTTCCCTCAGGACGCCAGACACGGACAGTGTTTAACTCACAGTGGGATAAATAAAGTTTTTACTTTGACCTGATAGAGTTTATAAAAGCCTGAACTGAAGGAAGAACATGAGGCAGTGCGATGTAAACGGGTAAAAGAATGTTTGTGATAAACCACGCCCATTTTTTAAATAAGCGACGCCCTCTTTTATTTATTGATGTCTATTTTGATTCTTGTTTTTATGCTAGAAAGCGCCCAGACCACCTTCTGGCTGTTGTAATGCGTTATACAAATACAATTTGATTGACCGATTGATAGTGGCGCAGGCACCTAGCGCAGCTGTGCCAGGCAAAAGATCGGGCCCATAAACTTGTAGTCTTAAAGTGATAGTCTGTAAGTTTTTTTAAATATAATAGATGGTGTATAATTCAATCAATCAATCAAGTTTTATTTCTAAAGCGCCTTACAACAACCAAAGTTGACCAAAGCGCTGCCTGGGTCTGAAATTCCATTGTTATCAACGGAACAGAGAGACAAAAGTAAAGTCAAAGGAAATGAGTGTGCCTCACTTCTGGCTTCTAAGACTTGAAGACGTGAAAAGGTGTTCTTTCTGTTGGTTTGGCTGTGAGGAACTTGAAATAACCAAAGCTGATCAACACATCCAGTGGTATGTCTAAAATGTTACATTCCATCAAAAACCGAAATCAAAGCCTATGTCAGTGCAAGTTAGACCTTCAGTTTGGCCATACACACAAGATACCGGTCGCTGAATAAGGTGAAATGCACTGGTTCTCCAAATGTAGCTCCTGGGACCAGTTCACTGCAGCTGGGCATTTGCACAAAGTGACTGCAGATTTGGATTGTCAGCCTCATGATTTTCATTCCAAAAACCTCTGTGACCAAAGACTGATCTTTGATATGGAATGTACTGAAACTGGGCCATACTGCAAACTATTTTCAGTTCAAGGCAAAAAGTATGTCTTTATTTGTGTCATGAAAGGTTATAGGTAGGTCCTGGTCTATAGCAGGAGGCGACGGCAGGCGCGGAACTAAATCTCCAGCATAGAACCTCTGCCCTCGGATGATTTTGAGAAATACCATTACACTAATCAGATACCTGTAAAAGTTCTCAGGAAATAGTCAATTCTGTCATAATTTCCTTGTATTACATCGTATTAGGTCTTAAGATATGAACTACGCTGGCTTTCGTAGAAAGTGTAGATTCAGCCCTTGGTGTTTTGATGATGGATAAATCCACCTGCCTCAGAGCAAACTCTCCTCCTGGGTTTGGGATTAGCGGAGCGTGTCAGAGAGTGAGCACGCCTCACCGGACTCATGAACTCATCTCAAATGATACAACAATCATCCCCCATTCAGGCCAAGCTGCCTTTGTGCCCTCGGGCCTGGCCTCTGGAGAAGAGGACCTGACATTACTTTCAGTTGGGGACGTTACAATTCCAAATGTTTGAGTCATGAGTATTGTGAGCAAACATGACAATTATCGAAATTTAGGAATAAAATACTGAGGATTCACAACAATGAATTTGATGTATTTTTGATTGAAGGCAGTATATGGCACAGGGTATTAAGAGAGACGGAAATATCTAATCCACCATCCTTCATGCTGCACCTCCCTGCTTTCTCAGATGTGTGTTTTGTTTTATTATTTATGAAACTTTTTCATGACTACTTACTCTGGAGAAATGCACAAGCGTTCCAACGTGCTTGTACTGTTTTGTACCTGTGCAAATGACAATACATTCTATTCTATTCTAGTCCAAACCTATACTTAACACTTCAGTCTACATTTTCGCCTATACCAGTTTAATAATTACACTTAGGCAATTCATTTATTATCAGAATGAGCACCTAAATATGACTAAAATCACCAAGGTTCACCAAAGAAGGTAAAGGCTTGGTCCCATTAATGAATGCAATTTCAGACCCAGTTTAGTCCCGGGTTCCTCTCATGGCAGACCTGGGGGTACATTATAAGGTGGACTATCTGCTGAGGGAAGTTGGAGACCCACTGAGTTCGGACTGTCACTCCTTTTAAGTTGGTACTGTGGTGCATAGCTCACTGACACCACTGGATTTTTAATCTGATAGCTCCGTCTCCGTGTCCCCCCCGTGAGGCCTGATGCCTCGCGCGTTTCACCCAATGCCCCGGTGGAGGCGCCTCTCTTTGGGGGGGGTCCGCGGTGCCCAGTTTCAGTCGCCTTTGCTCGGGGACAATGCCGCCGATGACGCCCTGACAAGGACCTTTGGGTGCTCTGAATCTTTCATGTGATCCTGGTATCGGCCTGCCAGCGCCGTGAGGTCAGAGATGAACGCCAATGCGCCACGGAGGGGCACACCGGACGCCGCGCGAGGGGAAACCGTACACCGCTGTATGGGCCGTAACAGCGCGTCTGTCCGCGCCCCGCCGCAGAAGGGGAGGACAGGGGACACTTCGCCGAGGTTTAAAATGGGCCAGTCTGTGCGTTTGCAAACCTTACAGACCTCTTAAAGGGGACACATCGACTTCATTAGAGCTTTTGACCATGTTGTTCCCTCGCCATAGTGTCCGTTTCTTCTCACGCTACAACTCCAATCTTTTATATGATTTGAAGCGCTTGATTTGTAAATGAGGGACACTTTTGGATCGGTGTGATTGATCTGGGGAACAGGCCAAAGCTGTCGCCGGAACACTCTCCTTAAACACCACTATCATCTCAAATCTTTGCCGGATCCTCCAAAATATTTCCCCCACCCTTTACCTAAGAAGCTGAAAGGTGGGAGAGCAAATGAATCACTGACCCACTCTGAGTCTGTCTTTGCTCAGAGAGCGCTCATCGCGGCGCCATGTCAAAGCTTGTTGGCACTGTTAGCGTCTCATTCATGTAGCTATAGCATCTTATATACACTGCTGCCTGCAGGGGGCGTCTTTGAAATCGACTCCTTACTGCCCTTTCATACCCAGGTATGATATGTTAACTTAGTCTCTTATTTTATTATGTTAAAGTCACTAATCCCTGTGGTTTTTAGTCAGTTATTTCTCTATGTAAGGGGTGGGGAACCTCAGGTCTCAGCCCAAGACGCCATTTGATCAGGACTTTGATCATGTGACTTTATGTGACGTTCACGCGGCAGTGACTGACTTGATTGACAAGTGCTGCATCACGGTGACCACTAAGAAAAGGAAGGTGGATCTTGAATATTCCAGAAAAACTGACAAATGATTTCTTCTTTGTCAAAGTGAAAGGCCTGGCATGTGGCGAGGGGAATTGTATGGAATATATGTCGCTAAATTGTAAGGCCCTTGGAGTACTCATTGGGCCCTTGATGTGAAAAAGGTTCCCCGCCACCGCTCTATGTGAGATCGTTTCCGTCTAGTTTTAGTAAAAGCTTTTGACAGACAGATCACACTTCCGTCCAGTCTCGTCCTGTCATGTTTTCGTCACCAAAGAGCCGAGTTTAGCTCGTCACCTCCGCGTGAGAAAAGGAGTGTCGACGAGTTAACACAAGCAGCACTGACTGAAATAAAAATCCAAACTGATTCCCCACAAAAACCTACAATCTGAAAGCACTCAACTTTTCACATTAGACGACTGTCCGTCAGTTAGTGTCACGTGCTGCCCATTAGCCATCTCTGTGTTGTTTCCTCTAATCCCCTCCATCTGGCCGACTGCGGAAATTGTATAGGAGTGCCCGGTCAAACCTCCTGAAGGCCGGAGAAGCGCACTCAGCAGTTTGCCATCGACATAATGAGCTGTGTTTAATGAATGGAGCTCCTGATCGTTCGATTGTCTCTGATCGCACCATTGTCTTATCACATCCACTTACACAAAACCAGCAGCTGTTTCCACGGTGACATCAGTGATATGAGGATTATCACCAACACACACAAAAAGAACCAAATCGGTAAACTCGTGTCTGCTAAATCATCAATTTCACTGGTTTTTTTTTTACCCCAGACCTGCAGCTGTTCATTCTCTGTTCCAACAGCCGACGTTTCACTAGCCTCACTTTGATCGTTTCAGCACGCAGAATTCCTTCACTACCATCATCTCTTGTTCTTGTGTGTTTGCACCCGGTTACTTTGTAGACTTCAGTCAAGCCGTGTAGAGTTTAAACTTTAGGCAGAACAGCAATAAAAGTAGGGGGTCCAATGTTGACCCCTGTGGTAACCCCAAATTAATATTTTCGATTTTTGCCTGCTGTCTAAATGCAAGGTATGATTAAAACCGATTTAAAGCTTCGGAAAAAATTCTTTATTTTCATTTCATTGTCAAAGTCACTTTACTCCGAGTGGGCTCGCCTCAAACCTGACTTTGCTGGACATAGCGAGACATCTCCAGAAACATGACGTTTAAAGTGACATGTAACCTGGAAGGTTACGCAGTGTGGCTTTAAAGACCGAGAGTTGTCCAGTGTTGGTTCGGTCAGCGACGCAGTTAAACAGCAGATGGTGTCAACAGTCCGTAATCCTCCGCGGCCCCAGCCCTGACCCTTTCAACTCGCCCCCTCAAACCAGAGCCACAGCACCCTCCACTGCCCCAACCTGCTGCCCACCCTTTACCCCCAGCCCACAGCATCACACCTCCACCAGTGAACCCCCCTTGACCCGCCTCCGCCAAAACAACAGCGAGGGGCTCCCGTCACAGACCCTCCTGAGCGAGGCTACGCAGGGGTCCTGACCCCGCATGGATCTCCAACCCCTGCATAGCCTAACTTCTTTCTCTCCGCCCCGGGGCAGCTGTGGCTTCAATGTGTGGGGGAGAGTAGGTTGCCTTCACATGACGTCACAACACTGTAAATAGCATCTTATCCACACCAAACAAAAACTGTCCCAAAGTGCAGCGTCTTCTCTCTCAGCACATATGAACTAAGGTCACATGACTGTCTCGTAGAGGCGTCCAAACGTGGAGACAATGTTCCAAACGATGAAAGGGTTTAGAGCCGTCAAATGAATGTGTTTGTGAATCCGATCACTTCCAAAAATTCCAAAAACATCTCCCATGGTGTCATATCGGCTTCTACTCCACCTCGAATTATGACATGGCGGTGTTTTTACCAGTAGTGTCTCGGCGGCTATCGGGGCTGTTCCTCAGTATTTCTACACTTTTGGTGCTATTTTTGTTCATGTTAGTTTATGGGCCATAGAAATAAGAAGAAGAAGATAAGAAGAAGTGGCGTTTGATTCTAACATATGCAGACAAGTGGAGTCCGTTAGCCTGCTGAATGTATTTCTCCTATAGCCGTTAGCATTAGCCATCAATCATCGCAAAATTATGACTGATCCAGATGATTGCAGCTGTTGCCCATGTTTAGGCGAAGTCACAGCCTTGTTAGAACTCAGTAGTAAATGTTTTTACTTGAGATACAAATTAGCGTATATAAAAAAAGTATCCTCTGAGCTAAATGCTACCACAAATTCAGTTCGGTTTCGGCTTTTCGCGGGGTCTGATACACATCCAGGGGCCACTAAACATTATCTTACAAGATGTTAATGAAAGAGAAAACACAGAAACGATATAAACGGGTGGTCCGGGACTCAACGGCAAACAATGTGCGCATTTGTAGAAACAAGCTCAGATAGCTAAAGGCATTTCTTAGATTTCTATGACATGGACTATGTTTGCTAGCACCCACAAACATGACGATTTCCATGGTAACAGTGAATTTATAAAATGTCACCCCGGACACTATACTAGAACTACACCGATGGCCGCATATTGACATGCATACAGCATGGGGGGGGGCACAGTTTGGTGGTCAATGCACTCAAACATTCAACTGGGTGCATTTAAGAGAGATTTAAATAATTCCCCACACCTTTCATTTGGCTTGGAACCTCGATTCCAGCTTTGTCTCACACTAAAATGTCAGGTTTTGAGGTTTTAATTCTGTAGAATTATTATTTGCTGTAAAAAGTACCATCTGGCTACGTGTGCCGATTCAACAAGAGGGCCACTAAAAATTGGTCTGAGGGCGGCGTTTTTGATCAACAGTTTTTTAATGAGCTGGTCAAAATAACTCAAATTAAGGTCTAATATTCTTACTTCCAGTTATATGAAAGCACTGAGTTATCACGTTGGTGTGAGATTGGGTTGGACATTGCGTCATGAGACAAAAGGCATTTATTTGGTGATCATTATTTCTCTCTCGTGTCTATCCATGCCCCTCCTCACCTCTCTCTCCGGTCCGTCCTGTGTCAGCAGTCAGCAGATAAAGGATAATCCACAGCAGAAGACACTGAAGACAATGTGGGTAATTACAGCCGCACAAAACAACACGCGGCTTAACCCCCCTCCGCCTCCTCCTCCTCCTCATGATTAGACCTCTCAGTCCACATGTCCCCCCCCCCCACGAGATGATGGGGCGAGGTGTCCTGCCACAGTCTGGGCCGTGCTGAAATGATGGTCACACAGGAAAAGGTCACGTTCCGTCGGCAGCGAGCTAAGAGCCATCACGACACTCATTGATTCACGCTGATTTTCGAAACATTGCTCGACAAATACATAAAATCTTTTTTGACTCTTAATACAATAAAAAGTGACGACAAGTTTTGCTTCAGTTTTGTAGGCCTTAGCTTTCAAATGTGGCATTACATTGATGCTCTCCAGTCGGGCGTCATGTTTTCGTTGCGTTTTCATCAAGTTTTTGTGGCTTTATTACAGTTACATTATACACAAAAAACGCAATGCTAATGCTACAAAAAAAAGCAATAAGAACGTGACAAAAATGTGGCAAAATCAATGAAAACAAAACAAGGACGAAGCTTAGATGAGTTTTGTCGGCCTTAGGTGTCAAATGAGGTGTTACTCTGGCCTATAGGTAAGCTCTCCAGTCGAGAAGCTTTTAGATTGGGGTAAAGCCGAACTAGAGAAAATGTGCTGGGGGGTTAAAGTTATAGCCCGTGAGATTGAAAAAATGAGGAGAGCGAGAACAAACTGTCGCCTGATTGGACCTGACAGGCCGGTTCACAGGATAAGCTCGTCTCATTGGTCAGAGTGACAGCCCGAAGTTTCTGAGTCTGAGATCAGCAAAGAGAGGAACTTTCGAAAAAGTATGATTATTTAATATGACTTACATTAAGTCCATTTTCAGAGCCAGACGCTTAATTATATGCAATTTAATCCATTTGCAAAACATATAAACTTACAGACTATCACTTTAAAGAGGCTCATGCTGCTCTTCTTGTGTCTACAAGACCCCCAGATTAGGGGTGGATGTCAGACCCTTCAGTGGTGGAGGACATGGGAAACATTGGCGCTTGTGCTGTTCACAGACCCATGTGGGAGGACCAGTGCTGAATAGGATCCCCCCAGAACTATTTTGAAGGATCCGGCAAAGATTTGAGATGATGAAATGGTGTTTAATGAAAGTGTTCCGGCAACTGTTTTATCCAATCCAAAAGTCTTCCTGAAACTACTCTTTTACAAATGAGCTGTGTACGGCCTCCCTAAAAGGACATGGAAACGTTTTGAAATCGTGCAACAGGTCAGAGACAGGAGCTAACATCAGACAGAGGGCTAGCTTAGCGCTGATCTGAGCTCTGCTGACTCCACACTGCGTTATATAACTGCGATGAACACTGAGGAGCAGCTAACCCGCTTACACCTGACGCTAACCGCTCACCTGCACCTGATGGGGCCGAGGGACAGGGACACGGGGCCTCCTGTGTCCTTTGCTGTTAGTCCTTAATACAACATGTACAATCAGCTTTCTACGAGTCACGTGACAAAAAACGCCACCTGCCGCCGTACTGGACCACGTCAAAAATGATGACCATTATTATCATTAGTACAATCATCATTATTAACAGTTATCATGAGCGCTTAGGATGATTCAGTTACCCACAATACCACCTCAGAACGACTAAACTATATATTACAGTGGGAGTAAGAAGTATGTGAACCGTTAGGAATTTCTTACATTTATAGCTAAATCGGTTAAAATTATAAGAATGAGTAAACAGTGTCTGATTAAACTAATACCACCCAAACATTTACATTCTATCATACTTTTATTGGCCATAACATGTAAACATTCACAGGACAGGGAGGAAAAAGTGGGTGAACCCTTGGATTTAATAGCTGGTTGACCCTCCTTTGGCAGCAATATCTTCATCCGGACGTTCCCTGGACCATTCCCTCAGCATCAATCAGAACGAATTCTTGTGTAAACAGAACAACTTCTAACTTCTCTTGAAAGCCTCCACTGTAAGACTGTAATGTTGGAGACTGATGACGCTGTAGTGAGTTCAGAGTTCAGAGCTCTCAAAGACTTCAAAAACAGTTTGAGTACAAATAAATATGGCACTGGGAGATTTTAAGATCTTTATGAATTACGTTTTTATTAATCAAATGTTTTATTGTAAGTTCAAGCACAAATTAATTCAATAAACTTGAGATTCGGGGGGGGATAAAGCGATAGGACAAAGAAATCCGTGCTTTGCAGAACAGGACTGGAATAAAAGTAAACTTAAAATGGAACTAAGTCAGGATGAAATGGAAGTAAATTTGGAAAATCTTGACTAAAGTGTGCAATAAGTCGTTGATATTTCATGCGGCTCTAGTTGGAAACCAAGTCCTCGAGTTTGGTCGCTCTCAGACGGTGCTGGTTCTGATGCAGCGCGTTACTCCAGGGGGATCTGGGCGGGGGGCGGGGGGGGCGGTCCTGCACTTTGAGAGAGCATCGCCCGTCTGTGAGCGACACAAGCCTCGATTTAAGACGTGACCAAGTGTTTACATAACGCCGGTAATCTGAGGCGCGCTGACTCTGCGGCACAAAGATTAGCATCGGAATATGATCTGGACCTCAACGTTAATGCACTTATGTAACAATCATCTGACCCTCAACAAGTCCTCCTCTGCATCAACAGGTTCTTCTCTGCATCAACAGGTTCTTCTCTCCGTCAACAAGTCCTCCTCTGCATCAACAGGTTCTTCTCTGCATCAACAAGTTCTTCTCTGCATCAACAAAACCTTTGCATCAACAGGTTCTTCTCTGCATCAACAAGTCCACCTCTGCCTCAACAGGTTCTTCTCTGCATCAACTAAACCTCTGCATCAACAGGTTCTTCTCTGCATCAACAGGTTCTTCTCTGCATCAACAAGTCCTCCTCTGCATCAACAGGTTATTCTCATCATCAACAAGTCCTCCTCTGCATCAACAGGTTCTTCTCTGCATCAACAAGTCCTCCTCTGCATCAACAGGTTCTTCTCTGGAACAACAAGTCCTTCTCTGCATCAACAGGTTCTTCTCTGCATCCACAGGTTCTTCTCTGCATCAACAAGTCCTCCTCTGCATCAACAGGTTCTTCTCTACATCAACTAGTCCTCCTCTGCATCAACAGGTTCTTCTCTGCATCAACAAGTTCTTCTCTACATCAACAAGACCTCCTGTGCATCAACAGGTTCTTCTTTGCATAAACAGTTCCTCCTTTACATAAACAAGTTCTTCTCTACATGAACAAGACCCCCTCTGCATTACAGGTTCTTTTTTGCTTCAACAGTTCCTCCTTTACATCAACAGGTCCTCATCTACATCAACAGTTCCTCCTTTACATCAACAGGTTCTTCTCTGCATCACCAAGTTCTTCTCTACATCAACAAAACCTCTGCATCAACAGGTCCTCCTTCACACCAACAGGTTCTCCTTTACATCAACAGGTCCTCCTCTTCATCAACAGGACCTCCTCTGCATCCATTCAGGAACGTGTTTTTATACATACCTCTGGTGCTAAGTGTTTGCTAAGTCACATAGCATCGTGTCTCTGTTGCAGATGTGCTTCCAGAATGATCCTCCTCTCTGTATGTTTTATACTCGGGGATATCAATCTGGACGGGCCCTCGCTTTTGACACTGCTGCCAAACTCAAATGGATCCATCTGATTGGTTTATTTGCGGTCATGAGAAGGAGAAGATACAGAAGAAGGTCAAGTGTCTTTTACAGACATGGTCACAAAGCGCTTTACATGAGACAATTATCCGGTTTCCCCTGGGGGGAGATTGACAGAAACACTGTCGCGCATCATTCATCCTGACCTATTGTACATGTTTTTTAGTGGTAGAAACCTACCATGGGTTGTTCACGAGCAACGTCACCCTTTACACACGGAAGTCCCCTCAATCACAATCTACGGAGGGCGCACAGGAGAGAGAGAGAGCTTTTTTACAGTCGGCGGTAAATGACAGAGGGTTATGCTTCTGTTGTTCTGTCCCTGGGGAACATGTGCTTCACATAGGCCGGTCACAATAACAATATCTGAAGTTTGATATATCGAGGCAGGAAAATATTCTGATAAACAATATTATTGAAGACCCTTTTATGCTTCAGAAACTAAAAATGACGGAAAAAGCTTTGTTCGAAAAGTATTTTCTACAATAAACATGAATTCTAATGAAGCACTTACTCTGTAAAAAACAGATACGATAAGTGGATATAGTAGTCATTATTGTGACAGCCCTAGCTTACCACCACCATGTGTGAAGCGCTTTGGGCGACTTGCGTCACGTGGAAAGCGCTTTACAAATAAATATGATTCCAATATATTCCATTACCGCCGTCATTATTTGGTTTCCACGAGAAATGTCAAACAGCACTGACTAATTTGACCTGCCTTTGTCTGGAGCACTGAGCCATACTTGTTGTTGGGATCGTCTTGTGCATATGTGCTGCAGCTCTACCTACTGTGCCACACATCCGTACCAGAGGTATATTCCAGTGAAGGCACCGTAGTAAGAGGCCATATTTGAACAGGGGGATTCTAATGTGAACCCTTCAGTGGCCGCACGTCATATTAGCATTCTAAGAGGTTTTACTCATCGCGCCTGAGCAAACGTCATTCCATCCAAATGATATGTGACGTTAATAAATAATGAAGCTCTTATTCAAATAATAAACATCACCGTTTAATGGGGACCAGTCTGAGAACAAACGGACTCAGGAAGCACTTCAACAGGCCATTCCATCTTTTATCACAAAAACTACAGAAAAACAACTTGATTTTCTAATTTATGAATGACTTCCTTTTCTTTTACTCTGTCCATAATCCACATATGTCATAGTTTGTGTCCGTGTGTTTCAAATACAAGGGCCTGTCTCACCGACCTGGGGACTAGTTGGAGACTACCGTAGAGTCACCGCTGGTCAAAGAGATGTCTCTGAGACGTCCCCTGGAGATAAGGTGAGTCCAGGTAGTCTCGGTGAAAACGAACACGTTTGATTAAAGCGGAGTCTCCGTGTGGTCTCTGAGAGGTCTACGTGGTCTCAAGCAGCTGTGGCAACGCTGCGAACACTCTCTCTTGTCCTCAACCTGTGAGACATTTCTGTGACTGCAATATCTACGGAGACCTGTTGGATACCAAGGAGATCTCAATGAGTCGTACAGAGTCTCCTTGAGATGTCCTTGGTATCCCACAGGTCTCGGAGACATTGCAGGGACGTCACAGAAATGTCTCACAGGTTGAGGACAACAACTGGTATTCTCAACGCAACTACTTGAGACCGTGTAGACCTCTCAGAGACCACACGGAGACCAGATGGAGACGTCTCCGCTGAGCAAATGGATGACCAGATGAGGTGGCGTTGAGGTGAGGTATGGAATTGTAAATTGGTTTGGCAAATTGACTGTTACCAAGACACAGGTTGTCAGACTCATGGGGACGTCCACTCCGCCGACCTCCTGCGGGACAGTTTTGATCAGTCCACACTGGCCCTTCTCATGTGCTCAACTGTCAGTACGAGCTGCTGCCGTCTGGAAGGAGGAGTCCCTCATTTGTTGGTTTCTGTCCCCACAGCGGGGGTCCACAGTGTACTTGACGGCACTGGGAAACCTATCGGTTCAAGTGTTTCCCAATGAACATAACTTGACTTTGTGACTTCGCCCCCTCTCCGGTCGTGAGCAGATCTCGAGGTGTGAACTCCTCCAGGTCAAAGTTCACGGCCCCATCTGCGAAACGCGCTGCTCTTTTAATCTGCCTGCTGATCGGGCCTCAGACCGGACTAATCCCTGTCCCCCACGGGTTCCTCTGCCGGGGGGCTGATCCCGGTCGGTCTGCAGCCTCAGCCTGTTAGCGCCGTGAAAACACCGGGGCTTTACAACAGCGGCTTTGTTTTACATCAATGGGTTTAAATGGACCACATCTCAAGGAATTACTGGGCTTTTGATGTCAGGGAGACAAGAAGGAATTGTCAGTTCTTCAGACGGTCCAATGTGCTGTCTCTCGCAGAAGCTAGTTGTCTGTGTACCCTGCTGATGAGAAATACCCAAAAGGGAAATCCACTAATGTCAATGTTTTCTCTGATTTATATTTTTGAGGCTCATTATCAGCTGGATTTATCCATCCGCACCACAAACTCTATGAGGGTCACTTATCAGGACGGGTGCAAAAGCCGTTTATGGCTTTTGCATATTACCTGTATATTCCCTGTATTTCAATATCAGGGCCCTATATACAGTATATAAACGAGAAAATGCTGAAAATAAACCATCAGAAACAGGTCCGCATTGACGGGGCTCTGCTCGACGGACGGCTGGTTGTTATTACGTGGCTGACGGTGTGAATGCAACTGAACCAACTAGAGCTGTCTCCAACGGGTGTGAAACCTCCCCCCCCCCTCATTTCATTTTTTTAATCTAATTTTGAGTGCGATGAAATCTCCCTACTTAATTCAAAAGTAAAAAACCTTGCATCAATGACAGATTTCTTGAAATTAAGGGCCTATCTCAGGGGCCTGGAGACTAGTTGGAGGCAAGTTGGGGAATAGAGTTGGCACTGGTCAAAGAGATGTTTCCGAGACGTCCTTTGGAGTCTCCAGGAAGCAGAAGAAGAAGGAGAATTTTATTTTTATAGCGCTTTCACCGACATGGTCATAAAGCGCTTTACATGAGACAATTTTATATTCACTCCACACTTGGTGGTGGTAAGCTACCTTTCTAGCTTCAGTTTCCCCTGGGGGACTGCACACATCTGCACCAACGGTCCCTCTGACCACCATCATTTATTGAAACACACACATATTACATCCTGGACTATTGTAGATGTTTTTTAGTGATAGTGGAAACCAGAGGACCCCTACACAGACACAGGGAGAACATGCAAACTCCACACAGAACTGCTTGTAGACCTTTTGCAGACCTCTTGTGGACTAGTCTCCAACTAGTGTCCGGCTAGTCTCCAGGCCACTGAATCAATCGAAGCTGAAGGCACTACGGCCAAATATAAGAGTGTGGGAACGTATTTTTGTTTATTTCAAGCACATTGAGGTATTTCTAGATCACTATCAGAGAGTCTCGGTTTGCAGAGGGAGACGCTGATGTCCTTTCCTGTCCAGGGATGTAGTTTGAGGACCAGGATGGGATTATTAATAATAAAACATAGGCCTGTCGATTACTAATAACTGACATTACATTCAGGAAGATCTGATGAATTTGATCAATATATTATGAGCCAGATGTCCATATTATTCCCTCCAGGTTTGGTAATGGATCAGTGAAGCAAACATTCAAATCATATAATGCCCCAATGAAAAATATAAACTTTCTCATTCACATTTCACATTCTCGCAAATATCATTGCCCCTCACCGTGTTCAGAATCCCAAACAAAGTAAATCACAGATAATCGCAAAAACTGGTCAGATAAATTCGCCATTGTTCCGCCGGTTGGGAGGAAAGTGAGACTGTGCAGATGTCCCGGCAGCTGAGCGTCTTTCTCCACGTCCAGTCAAGTGGACGAACCGTAAACAACAGCCCGGAATATCTTTATTACACACGACTGTTATTATTGTGAGATTAGGAAAAGGCCCCGTGAACTCTACGCGACCCTCCGTGTGACACTGTGTGGTTCAATCAAAGTCCAATTAAAACGCGATGAACAGGCAGCCTATACAAAGCCCGAACATGTTGAAAATATGGATCAAGGTTGTCTGTCTATCATTTTAGATCTCTCTCTTCATGCAGTCGCGTGTTGATGCTCGTGGCTTGCAAGATTTTTTTATTCTGCACTTTACTGTATCATAAATGTGAACTTAAATACAATGTGTTCAATTTGATACGGTCATGTGTGTTTTTAGTTTTATTATTAATGTCAGTGTGTCAGTGGGACAGCAAATAGTGTTACGTCTGCCCAAAGCTGGTCAAAACAACACACCTGCAGTGCTCTGGACCAGGATCTGGACATATTCAGCCAATAGGAGCGAGATAAACCCGGGACTGTCTCTCCACGGTCACCGCGACGCGACCAATCGCACACTCAGTCACCAAGAGGGATGGTCAGAAGAGAAATACATCAGAGAAATACAGAGGAAGGAGAGAGGAGGGCAGGAGGAGAGAGGAGGGCAGGAGGAGAGAGAAGGGCAGGAGGAGAGAGGAGGGTAGGAGGAGAAAGGAGAGCAGGAGGAGAGAGGAGGACAGAGGTGGACAAGAGGAGCAAGAAGGACAGAGGAGGGCAGAGGAGGACAAGAGCAGAGAGGAAGCCAGGAGAGAGGAGGACAGGAGGGCAGGAGGAGAGAGGAGGGCAGGAGGAGAGAGGAGGGCAGAGGTGGACAAGAGGAGCAAGGAGGACAGAGGAGGGCAGGATGAGAGAGTAGGGTAAGAGGAGAGAGGAGGGCAGGAGGAGAGAGAAAAGGAAAGTGGAGGGCAGGAGGAGAGAGGAGGGCAGGAGGAGAGCAGGAGGAGAGAGGAGGGCAAGGGGAGAGAGGAGGGCAGGAGGAGAGAGAAGGAGAGAGGAGGGCAAGGGGAGAGAGGAGGGCAGGAGGAGAGAGAAAAGGCGAGAGGAGGGCAGGAGGAAAGAGGAAAGCAGGAGGAGAGCCGGAGGAGAGAGAAGAGCAGGAGGAGAGAGGAGGGCAGGAGGAGAGAGAAGGAGAGAGGAGGGCAGAGGAGGACAAGAGCAGAGAGGAAACCAGGAGAGAGGAGGACAGGAGGAGAGAGGAGGAGAGAATCCAAATCAATATGGTTTCAGGAAAAGCAGATCCACAATGCTGGCCTTTAACAGTGGAGATAACTAATGATATAGACAACAAGAAATATTCAATAGGAATATTTATAGATCTAAATAAAGCTTTGGACACCATGGATCATGGTATTCTATTACAAAAAATCAGATGACGTATGACGTATCTGACCACGGTCTAAAGCTTGATCCAAAGATGGCGTCGTGCTGCTGTCATGTTGGATCCGTAAACAAACTAAAATGTGGAATAGCCCGTCATCGTCGGGCCGTCCCTCCTCGTTCTGTGGGGTCGGCCGTGGTCCCCAGACTGTTGTTAAGTTCCAAATGATTCGAGCACACACTGGGGGACACGGGGACAAAGATCAATTTAGATGAGTTTTGTAGGTCTTAGCTTTCAAATGTGGGGTTAGTCTGGCCCATTGGCTGTAACCTGATGGATTTGGGTAAAGCTAAACTGGAGTTAAGAGGTTAATGTCGCCGTTGACCTGAAGATGTTTCTTCACTTTGTCACCAGTAGAACCTTTTTCCCCGGTACCATAACGGTACCCCCGCCCTACTTCCTGAGTCGGTCATGTGACCT
The DNA here is from genome assembly GCA_021464625.1 of Proterorhinus semilunaris. Taxonomy (NCBI): domain Eukaryota; kingdom Metazoa; phylum Chordata; class Actinopteri; order Gobiiformes; family Gobiidae; genus Proterorhinus; species Proterorhinus semilunaris. The sequence goes on from CM038346.1 coordinate 39,209,585, forward strand.
CAGCTCATACGTGCTGAGAGAGAGGACGCTGGACTTTGTTTCATGTGAACAGCTCCAGCCGTTACAGAGATAGTCCTCAGAAACATGTGGAGTTCACCTCGGGCGTGAGAGTCTGCGTGATCATTTCCGTCGGTGCGATAATGGCTAAACGTCCCGGCTCCGCAAACGTCCCGTAGTCATAATCCACCCCCAGGAGGAGGAGGAGGAGGAGAGCCGGGGGCAGACGACGCGGTAAAGATTATGAACTGATCCGGAGTTTAACGCAGACACAGCGTTCCTCTGCTCTGGCCCCGCCCACTCTACCCCCCCCCCTCCCCTCCCCTCCCGGGTTCCTCCCTGGAGCGGGTTTTAATGAGGGAGCGCGGAGACCGGACCCCACAGTTCAGACCCGAGAGCGGACGCAGGACACAGCGAGGGGGGGCGGGAGATCAAGCATCCAAAGACTTTTTCTTTTTTTCTGTGATAAATATTTCAAATCACGTTGTCCTGCAACTTTGACGTTTAGTTTTTCTATTATTGATCGACTTTTTATTTTATTTTATTTTTTCTTCTAAATACAGTATTTAGTCAAAGACGATGTAAAGGGAGCTGCGCTGTCCTGAAGCGACATTTTGGAAACGTTCATCTTCAGTGCTGATTCAGTTCGTGTCCCGGGAATGGAGGACCCTCTGTGTAAGATGTCGGTGCCGTCGTCCCCTCTGGAGTCTCCGCAGAGTCCAGGCGACCTCAGCTCCTCGGCCGGTGAGTCGGGACGGGACCAAGAACATACAGCGCCATTTTATGGACTACAACTCAATTAACAGCAGCTAATGAGTCCCAAACCGTGACTAATGTCTATTTACATGGACTTATACAAACAAAATAAAGTAAAAATAAGGGACTAAAAGCGTGTAGGGCTGGGTACCATTGCATTTTTTACTTTACCGATACTTCGTTTTCGATACCGATACCTGAACGATACTTTTTACCGATACCTATACTCAAATATTTCTCGTCGAGAACCAGAAAACAGAACAAGAATGTGTGAAATTTTGGGAATAATCTGGGGGAAATTTAGGAGAAATTGTGGAAATAAATGTAAAAAAATATATATATTTATTAGCAATCAAAAATTGAAAAAAAAATATTGGAGCAAAAATAATAATTAAAAATTATAATAAAAATTGGGGAAAAATGGGGGAGAATAAGGTCATGAACAAATTAGCAAAAGTGAGTGGAAAAAAAATTGGTAAAATGAGAACAAAACTGGGGCAAAAATAAGAAAAATATCAAAAACATGGGGCACAAAACTGTGAAGAAAAAAAGCTAAATAATAGGGAAAAACAAAGGTTTTTTAAAGGGGGGAAATGTATTTGAGCTGAAACGACTTTAATGCCGTCCCTGGAAAAACAGCATCAATACTTGTAACTAAAGTTGTTTTTTTTTCTGAACCTGCTTTCAACAATTTGATTTTGTCGATACCGGTGGAACCTAAAGTGTTTTTCTCGACTGATCTCAGACGGGTATCGTTCATCGGTATTATTATTGTGTGAACTTTTAACTCCCCGCCAGAGGAACAGGTCTGTGCTCTTTGTCCGTGAAGCGCCGGAGAATATCATGAAATATGTTTGAATAAAACAATACAAATGTCGAGTCGACCCAGAGGAATTTTAAATCTGTCGACTAAAACCAAATAACGTTTTCATCGACAAGAGCTGACGAAGTTCAAATGAATCAAAGCCACACTGCGTAACATTTCACACAATACATAGAACAAAATACACAAAACAAAAGCACTTGTGGTTTAAACAGGCCAAAGTCTAATGCAAATCTTTTGAATGCCCCAAAACGCTTAATAAATGTGACAAAGGAGTTACGATCCGTTTTGTAGGTCTTAGCTTTCAAATGAGGCGTTACTCTGGCCTATAGGCTGTAAGCTCAAGTCGAGAAGCTTTTAGATTTGGGTAAAGTCGAAAATGCGCTAAGAGATTAAGATCTGCAAATAAGTCATCAAACAGAGGACAGCTGAATATGTTTTAGAGCAGTGGTTCCCAGAGGGGGGTGTGGTCAGTAGTACTACCGCCCAAAGCCTGCTCACAAAATTATACGATTGGAACGGAACTTGACTTGTTTTTTGTTCAAATGCTACCATTTTAACACTTCCTAACCCCCCACATTAGCCGAGTGCATTTCCTCCAGTTCAGCTTTACCCAAAACTAACAGTTCCTTTTTTCTTGCTCTTTTGTTGGCGTCTGTCACCTTGTTGGTGCTTTTTCGTCGCTATTTTGACGCTTTTTTTCCCAAGAAGCTTTTAGATTTGGGTAACCCCGAACTGGAGAAAATGTGCTCAAGTTTATAAATAAAGCACATTTAAAACGACACAGCTGCTCCACACAGACGCCGCTCTTTGTTATTGTATATCATTTTACACTGTAAAACATGACAAATAGCGTGGCAGGGTAGAATATTATGGCATCTAGTGTATTATTTATTTTCCAATATATTTTATTATTATTATAACATTGCTAAAAATTATTTTATTTTTTTAATTTTTGAACAATCGCATCGAATGTTTAGGCTTCAGTTTTTATCTGTCTGTATAGAAGCAGCCTTCCCTGTTTATTCCCCTTTAATTCATAAAGTCATTTAAGATGTACTCAGGCCCGGTTCTACAGAGAGGCAAAAGGCCGCACTGAAACCTCATTATTAATGTTTGCACCCTCAGTTTCAGTCGCCTCACAGTGTATTTTAACATCAAACATCTCTATTGGCACCTTTATCAAACCCTGACACCCCTCAGTCCGTTCCGGAGCCGGCGCTGGATTCATGATCTCATTTAAAACGCAATGAGATGATTTTTATTCAGCTCAGAGCAGACTGCGTGACCCGAGGCCTGAGCTCCCGAGTCCTGCTGTGGTCTGATGGTTCTGGTTCTGGCCCCAGGTCCCGGGAAGTCGGTGAGTCCGGTCCTGGTCTGCAGAGTGTGCGGCGACAGCAGCAGCGGGAAACACTACGGGATCTACGCCTGCAACGGCTGCAGCGGCTTCTTCAAACGCAGCGTCCGACGGAGGCTCATCTACAGGTCTGCAGCCGCTTTTATGTTTGTCAGGCTTTAACCCTAACTGCCACCCTAGGGTTAGGGTTAAGGATTAGGGTTAGGCTAATTTGAAAGCCAAGACCTTCTAGTTTCTAAAAATATGTGTGAGATCTGTGTGAGTGAAACACAACTTTCGTTACATTTGCCGTTCTTAACCCTAATCATATCCTGATTAACTAACCCTAACCCTAGCCCCCTGATCAGGGGGGACGGCAGTTAAGGGGTTAAACGAAAGATGCGATTTTCACTGAATAAACGTTCCCCCGTTGATTGATTTGGGAACTCTATCTTCCAAAGGCCTCCACCACAGTTGCCTCATACCTAGTCATTGTTCAAAACGCTTCAAGGCTTTACCGGCAAAAAGTCTCGTAACGATTCGGAGCTTCAGAGCTGCTTCATTCAGTTTGAAAACTGACCTCTTGTCAGTTTACTTTATTACAACTTCTCATTAACACGAGTGAAGCACCAACACAATCAAATTGGAGTTTCAAACAAGCATCAGTGCGTGATCTTTCTATTTCATTCAGTCAGAGCTAATTTAGCTAACTGTTTTGCCGTAGCTCGCGCGCCTTACGTTCCCCACGGCCAGACACAGAACCTTTACTTATCGTTCATGGGTTACATCGCCGAAGTATGGACCAGAAAACATCCGCTCAAAGCCGACACACTGAAACGATCCGACTGATACACGGCTCGCAGAATGAAGCACTTTTCAAGACATTTGACACTTACCGAAAACAACGCTCCGGTGTAGCGCTTCGAAGAAATCTGCTTTAGGATACAAGCTCCGGAGCGACAGGTTTTTTGCCCATCACTAGTTTTTTCTATTTGCACATAACAAAAAAAAAGTATATAGATCAATCCAAAATCAAAGCAGACTGTCCCTTTCGAGACAACTGTCTTCATGGACCAAATCCGAGGCCATGGTTCTCGGTGGAGGTGGCTTCCCCTCTCCAGGTCGGTGGAGAGTCCTCGCCTCAAGTGGAGGAGTTGAAGTATCTCAGGGTCTTGTTCTCAGTTAGGGACGGATGGAGCGTGAGATCGGTAGATCGTTACAGCGTCGGACTGTTGTGATGAGAAGGAAGCCGAGTCAGGGGCAAAGCTCTCGATTTACTGGTTGGTCTACGTTCCCACCCTCACCTTTGGTCATGAGATCTGGGTCATGACCGAAAGGACAAGATCGTAGATACAGGCAGTCGAAATGAGGTTCCGAGTGCGTCCCATTGGGATGACCAAAGACAGTGGTTTTTCAGGTTGCAATCCCCAAAATCACCAGTTCAACCATTCGAAACCCACCCATCCACCCGTTTCCTTCCACTTGTCCGTTGCCGGGTCGTGGGGGCAGCTGTTGGAGTTGCCCAAATCACATTGCACCAGCCCCTATGGCTCCTCCTGGGACGGCCTCATGGTTCTAAACGGGCCTGTTGGTCTCTCATAAGGGGCTTCTGAACCAAGTGACGACAATTCGGAACCCGCCACTGTAAAATGTAATAAGCATTTGTAATAATTCCAAAGCAAAACATTTAAGAAGTGGTTTGTCAGCATTTGTTTGGAAACTACTCAAATTCAATCATTCTTAAGAACCCCGACCTATTTTGGGAACCCTGACCTAATGGGACATAATGTCTCTGTGGCCGGAAGAGCTAGAGGAAGATCTGTGGAGAAGGAAGTCTTGACATCTGTGCTCAGACTGCTGCCTCTGCAACCCGGCCCCTGATATGGAACTTTGTAAAATGTCTTGTTCTGTCCTGCAGGTGCCAGGCCGGGACCGGGATGTGCCCCGTGGACAAAGCCCACAGGAACCAGTGCCAGGCCTGTCGACTGAAGAAGTGTCTGCAGGCGGGAATGAACAAGGACGGTATGTGGAAACACTTAAAACCTCTCATCCTCCCGCCCCAACCGAGTCCAGTGTGGCTTTACCCAAATCTAAAAGCTTCTTCACTGTCACTTTTTTTGTTCTTTTGTTGTTTTTGTCTCGTTTTTGTTTTCGGATATTGGTACTTTTGTCGGTACCTACCTTACATTAGTAGCATCTGTAGTTTTGGTCAAATAATGAACCCATGTCTAACCCGGGGTGTCCTGCGCCGCAGCGGTCCAGAACGAGCGTCAGCCGCGCTCCACGGCCCAGGTGCGGCTGGACTCCATCGACCTGGACCCGGACAAGGAGCACCTGGCCACCACCCGCGACGTCACCTCCTGCTCCACGTCCTGCTCGTCGTCGGCCGCCTCCTCCTCCGTCATCACGTGGCCGCACATCACCTCCTCCATAAGCTCCTCGTCCTCCTCGTCCCAGCGCAGCCTGAGCCCGCAGAACGGCCACCGCTTCATGGCCAGCCTCATGACGGCCGAGACCTGCGCCAAACTGGAGCCCGAGGACGGTGAGACCGAGGACCTCATCGGGGTTAGGGTGCCACTGCTCCGGACCTACTCCATGTTTCTAATGTTCATGAAACCACAGGAACTTTATAAATTACATGAAACGGACAAAACATACCTCACCACACTTTTGTATTGCGCCTGGCTACACCAGTATGTTATATGGGGAATGTTCATTTTAATCGGGTCCGGGATTCAACGGCAAACAAAATGTGTGCATTTGCAGGAACAGGCTCAGATAGTTAAACGCATAGAAATCACAGGAATGTCCTTAGTGGCTTCGTTCCATTGTGCAATATGGACGCCACGCCGCCATCTTGGTCCGGCATATGTTATTATACCAGCTAATGGAATGTAATGGAACTGGAATAATGACCGTTGGCATTGTTCTAATAAAACCCATCATAACAAATGCAAGACTGATCATAAAGATTAACGATTACTTTTAATCACAGTTTCATCAAAGCAGGCTGTAATTGACCTATACAAACAGTAGATGGCACCCTTCACATCAACATGACTTTTGTTCAAGCAATGGCATACATGTTATATTTTAACTTAACCAATGTTTAATGTCAAATACTATTCCTATTTCCGTTTGAATGGGCTAATCTTGAAAACTGCCGTTTTGTCAAACGGACTAGCTCGCTTGCTAACTGTCCGCATACTTAAGGATCGAACACCACTTCTCCTTTTTATGTCTATGGCATTTCTATAATTCCTATGCTGCTAATGGCTCAGAGCAGCAAGGTCCAGGGTTCAGTCCTCGCCCGGGTGTGGGGTTTGCGTGACCATTTACCTTCTACACAGATGAATGTTGACTGTTCGTGTCCATGTTGTTCCAGTGGACGAGAACATCGATGTGACGAGTAACGAGCCGGAGCGCTCCACCGAGTACCCGCTGTCGCTGTACCCCTCCAGCTCCGAGAACATCTACGAGACCTCGGCCCGGCTGCTCTTCATGTCCGTCAAGTGGGCCAAGAACCTGCCCGTGTTCTCCAACCTGCCCTTCAGGGACCAGGTACTGACCGGGACGCTGCAGGCGCCAAGTGTGCAAACAGACCGAGCCCTCCCCTTTACGCTGTTTATTTGAGGACGTTTAGTTTACGGGGGATTTGCTCTGAAATGGCTCCGTCGAGTTTCCTACGCGCATCCACTCACAAACACTGGTGTCCACGCGACGGAAGACGCCAGACTCCAAAGTCTGCGGGGATATACCCGGCGGCACGGTAGCACAGCGGTTAGAGCTCGTGCTTCACAGCTAGAAGGTCCGGGTTCGATTCCCACCTGGACGGGGCCTTTCTGTGTGGAGTTTGTATGTTCTCCCCGTGTCTGCGTAGGTTTCCTCCGGGTACTCCGGTTTCCCCTACCACTAAAAACATGTACAATAGGCCCAGGGACTGCAGGTGGAAATTAGCACAAGTGCTATAACCTGGTACAATGCATCTCTCCCTTCTGAGGCAAATGTATTGTACACTGTCCCTGTTCAAATAAAAAAATAATAAAAAAATAAAATAAATAAATACGCGTGCATGTGCAGAAATGAGCACTAACACTTTAGTAGCTCCTACAGACTCCAAACTTGGACTTTTCAAATATTTGGAAAGCTTTTTTTTTCACCAATAATTAGCGCAATCCACACATTTAAATCTGGCTCTATCCATTTGGTTGAATAAAATATAAAAAAATTTAAACATTTTTATGCCTCAAATATACTGACAGAGAACTTTCAAGTCATTATTTCCCATGTTGATTCAGTAAAGGCCTATTGACCGTCAGTGCCAGCCCTAAAGTGGTCTCTCCTGTTGTTCCTCAGGTGATCCTGCTGGAGGAGGCCTGGAGCGAGCTCTTCCTCCTCTGTGCCATCCAGTGGTCTCTGCCTCTAGACTCCTGCCCCCTGCTGGCCGTGCCGGAGCTGTGCGGCTCCCAGGGGAAGGGGGGCTTCGGGGCCCTGGACCTGCGGCTGCTGCAGGAGGCCTACACTCGCTTCAAAGCTCTGGGCGTGGACCCCACGGAGTTCGCCTGCCTCAAAGCCACTGTGCTCTTCAAACCAGGTCCGAGAGGCTTCATTTCAGTCACATACTATTCCAGTATATTACAGTATATTAAAATGATGTTGTTAGTGATAGTTTCCTACCTCAATATATAACTCCGAATTGTATTATTGTGACAGGCCTAGAGTAAAGTCATTAAAAAATGGGGGTTTAGATGCAAGTTGGATATTTTATTCTCACTACTGCCACCTCAGGTCTTACGTGTAACTGCAGTCTCTATATTAAGCTCGTGCATGACGGCACTTCAGACCTGAATGAACACCTGAGTGACAGTGCAGGATTTTAGAGGCAGTTGTGGTGAACAGGTCTGGGCTCATTCTACACATTAGGACATGGCTGGAACATGTAGGGGGAGTAAAATACTTAATTTTAACATTTTTAAACTGCGTATAGTCCCTTTAAGTCATTAAACAATTGTGTCAAAATCAAGGCCTTACATTTCATTAAAAAGCATTGCTCAAGTAGATTTACTGCATAAGTTCATCAAATATACCAAAGTGATGTCCTTAAACATATTCAGTTGCAGTTTTGGCTGAAATTTACCACATTTTCTTTTGCTCAAAAGTTTTGTCCCATTTCTTTCCTCTGTTTGATGAAATGTTTGAAAATCTTAAGTAATTATGTGCCATTTTTCTGTGTTTGTGGCATTAAAATATTATATTTGGCCTTTAAAATATCATTAAAATCATTAGATTTGACTTGCTGCTGCCTGTATAAACCCACAATAACATTAAAGATAATGTAAGGCAATTTACTTGAGGACAAATGTAAACTTTTTTTTTTTTTTTATACAAATAATGGCTATGGGCCCAAAAATATTGTTAATTTGTCATATATATTGAACAACAAAACAACAAACAGCCCAAACGTTCTAAATAGTGTGTTTGTGTTTCCTCCTCAGAGACTCGAGGCCTGAAGGACCCAGAGCAGGTGGAGAACCTCCAGGACCAGTCCCAAGTGATGCTGGGACAACACGACCGCTCACACTATCCAAACCAGCCAGCCAGGTACTACTACTACTACTGCTACTACTAATATACTAATACTACTGCTACTACTACTACTACTACTGCTACTACTACTACTACTGCTACTACTAATATACTAATACTACCAATACTACTACTGCTACTACTAATATACTAATACTACCAATACTACTACTACTGGTCGATATGAAAGTTACTGCCGGAGGAGACCTGTTTAGTTTGAAAAACAAAAAGGAATCTAGAAATAAGTCAAATGTTCTTGAACTAAGTACATTTGCCCTTGGTTTGAAGAGGTCAGTGAAAACAATCTCCAGTGTAATAAGTTAAAAGAAAAAAACAACAACATGTCATTGCACTTTAGATCAATCAGATCATATTTGCACAAAATATTGACTGTTCTTATTTGAAGGTACTTTAATGCCATTAAGAGGTCATTTTGTCGTGGTGTATTTGGTGCAATCCAGTACACTCAGTCTTTTGCAATAGGCTGCGTTCACGTTATAGAATTCCATTTCAGTTGGAGGGCAGGTGTCAATACAACTCTATGGGAGAGAAACAGTTTTTGAAAGAAATTTCCAAAAAGAAAATGCCCAAATGTTTTCTCTGATCATCATGTGACAGTGATTGGATTCACAAACCTGACATGTGAATTTTATGGCTGAAAGTCCTTTCTACTGGCCAACATCAAGCACATGTTTTTGAATAATGTCTCCACTTTTGGACGCCTTTGTGAAGAAATAATTAGACCTATGTTCATATCTGCTGAAAGATATGACTTTGAACTTTGTGTCAGCTTTTGTTTCATGTGAATTGGCCCAGTAATTACAGAGATATTAGCAATGATTTAAGACTAGAAATCAGCATTTTGAGCGTTACTATGGTTACGGACATTGAATTTTCAGTTGCTCCACCTCAATGTTGAACTATAGGATCTTTAGAATGTTGTGATGTCACGTGAACGCTACCTATTCTGAAATACTTTGCTGCACGTCTATCACATTTGCTGGTGTTGCGGGTGTAGTACTCGGTGCTGCGGGCGTAGTACTCGGTGCTGCGGGCGTAGTACTCGGTGCTGCGGGCGTAGTACTCGGTGCTGCGGGCGTAGTACTCGGTGCTGCGGGCGTAGTACTCGGTGCTGCGGGCGTAGTACTCGGTGTTGCGGGCGTAGTACTCGGTGCTGCGGGCGTAGTACTCGGTGCTGTAGTACTCGGTGCTGCAGGTGTAGTACTCGGTGCTGTAGTACTCAGTGGCGTAGTACTCGGTGCTGCAGGTGTAGTACTCGGTACTGCAGGTGTAGTACTCGGTACTGCAGGCGTAGTACTCGGTGATGCAGGTGTAGTACTCGGTGCTGCGGGCGTAGTACTCGGTGCTGCGGGCGTAGTACTCGGTGCTGCGGGCGTAGTACTCGGTGCTGCGGGCGTAGTACTCGGTGTTGCGGGCGTAGTACTCGGTGCTGCGGGCGTAGTACTCGGTGCTGTAGTACTCGGTGCTGCAGGTGTAGTACTCGGTGCTGTAGTACTCAGTGGCGTAGTACTCGGTGCTGCAGGTGTAGTACTCGGTACTGCAGGTGTAGTACTCGGTGCTGCGGGCGTAGTACTCGGTACTGCAGGTGTAGTACTCGGTGCTGCGGGTGTAGTACTCGGTGCTGCGGGCGTAGTACTCGGTGCTGCGGGCGTAGTACTCGGTGTTGCGGGCGTAGTACTCGGTGCTGTAGTACTCGGTGCTGCAGGTGTAGTACTCGGTGCTGTAGTACTCAGTGGCGTAGTACTCGGTGCTGCAGGTGTAGTACTCGGTACTGCAGGTGTAGTACTCGGTGCTGCGGGCGTAGTACTCGGTACTGCAGGTGTAGTACTCGGTGCTGCGGGTGTAGTACTCGGTGCTGCGGGCGTAGTACTCGGTGCTGCGGGCGTAGTACTCGGTGTTGCGGGCGTAGTACTCGGTGCTGTAGTACTCGGTGCTGCAGGTGTAGTACTCGGTGCTGTAGTACTCAGTGGCGTAGTACTCGGTGCTGCAGGTGTAGTACTCGGTACTGCAGGTGTAGTACTCGGTGCTGCAGGCGTAGTACTCGGTACTGCAGGTGTAGTACTCGGTGCTGCAGGCGTAGTACTCGGTACTGCAGGCGTAGTACTCGGTACTGCAGGCGTAGTACTCGGTACTGCAGGTGTAGTACTCGGTGCTGTAGTACTCGGTGCTGCAGGTGTAGTACTCGGTGCTGTAGTACTCGGTGCTGCAGGTGTAGTACTCGGTGCTGTAGTACTCGGTGCTGCAGGTGTAGTACTCGGTGCTGTAGTACTCTGTCCTGCTGGTGTAGTACTTGGTACTGCAGGTGTAGTACTCGGTACTGCAGGTGTAGTACTCGGTGATGCAGGTGTAGTACTCGGTGCTGCAGGTGTAGTACTCGGTACTGCAGGTGTAGTACTCGGTACTGCAGGCGTAGTACTCGGTACTGCAGGCGTAGTACTCGGTGATGCAGGTGTAGTACTCGGTGCTGCAGGTGTAGTACTCGGTGCTGCAGGTGTAGTACTCGGTACTGCAGGCGTAGTACTCGGTGCTGCAGGTGTAGTACTCGGTACTGCAGGTGTAGTACTCGGTACTGCAGGCGTAGTACTCGGTACTGCAGGCGTAGTACTCGGTGCTGCAGGCGTAGTACTCGGTACTGCAGGCGTAGTACTCGGTACTGCAGGCGTAGTACTCGGTACTGCAGGTGTAGTACTCGGTGCTGTAGTACTCGGTGCTGCAGGTGTAGTACTCGGTGCTGCAGGTGTAGTACTCGGTACTGCAGGCGTAGTACTCGGTGCTGCAGGTGTAGTACTCGGTACTGCAGGCGTAGTACTCGGTACTGCAGGCGTAGTACTCGGTACTGCAGGCGTAGTACTCGGTACTGCAGGCGTAGTACTAGGTGCTGCAGGTGTAGTACTAGGTGCTGCAGGTGTAGTACTAGGTGCTGCAGGTGTAGTACTAGGTGCTGCAGGTGTAGTACTCGGTGCTGCAGGTGTAGTACTCGGTGCTGTAGTACTCGGTACTGCAGGTGTAGTACTCGGTACTGCAGGCGTAGTACTCGGTACTGCGGGTGTAGTACTCGGTACTGCAGGTGTAGTACTCGGTACTGCAGGTGTAGTACTCGGTACTGCGGGTGTAGTACTCGGTACTGCAGGCGTAGTACTCGGTACTGCAGGTGTAGTACTCGGTGCTGTAGTACTCGGTACTGCAGGTGTAGTACTCGGTGCTGTAGTACTCGGTACTGCAGGTGTAGTACTCGGTACTGCAGGCGTAGTACTCGGTACTGCAGGCGTAGTACTCGGTACTGCAGGCGTAGTACTCGGTACTGCAGGTGTAGTACTCGGTGCTGTAGTACTCGGTGCTGCAGGTGTAGTACTCGGTGCTGCAGGTGTAGTACTCGGTACTGCAGGCGTAGTACTCGGTACTGCAGGCGTAGTACTCGGTACTGCAGGCGTAGTACTCGGTACTGCAGGCGTAGTACTAGGTGCTGCAGGTGTAGTACTAGGTGCTGCAGGTGTAGTACTAGGTGCTGCAGGTGTAGTACTCGGTGCAGCAGGTGTAGTACTCGGTGCTGTAGTACTCGGTACTGCAGGTGTAGTACTCGGTACTGCAGGCGTAGTACTCGGTACTGCGGGTGTAGTACTCGGTACTGCAGGTGTAGTACTCGGTACTGCAGGTGTAGTACTCGGTACTGCAGGTGTAGTACTCGGTGCTGTAGTACTCGGTACTGCAGGTGTAGTACTCGGTGCTGTAGTACTCGGTACTGCGGGTGTAGTACTCGGTACTGCAGGCGTAGTACTCGGTACTGCAGGTGTAGTACTCGGTGCTGTAGTACTCGGTACTGCAGGTGTAGTACTCGGTGCTGTAGTACTCGGTACTGCAGGTGTAGTACTCGGTACTGCAGGCGTAGTACTCGGTACTGCAGGCGTAGTACTCGGTACTGCAGGCGTAGTACTCGGTACTGCAGGTGTAGTACTCGGTGCTGTAGTACTCGGTGCTGTAGGTGTAGTACTCGGTACTGCAGGCGTAGTACTCGGTACTGCAGGTGTAGTACTCGGTGCTGTAGTACTCGGTACTGCAGTTGTAGTACTCGGTGCTGTAGTACTCGGTGCTGCAGGTGTAGTACTCGGTGCTGTAGTACTCGGTACTGCAGGTGTAGTACTCGGTGCTGTAGTACTCGGTACTGCAGGTGTAGTACTCGGTGCTGTAGTACTCGGTGCTGCAGGTGTAGTACTCGGTGATGCAGGTGTAGTACTCGGTGCTGTAGTACTCGGTGCTGCAGGTGTAGTACTCGGTGCTGCAGGTGTAGTACTCGGTGCTGCAGGTGTAGTACTCGGTGCTGCAGGTGTAGTACTCGGTGCTGCAGGTGTAGTACTCGGTGCTGCAGGTGTAGTACTCGGTGCTGCAGGTGTAGTACTCGGTGCTGCAGGTGTAGTACTCGGTACTGCAGGTGTAGTACTCGGTGCTGTAGTACTCGGTACTGCAGGTGTAGTACTCGGTACTGCAGGCGTAGTACTCGGTACTGCGGGTGTAGTACTCGGTACTGCAGGTGTAGTACTCGGTACTGCAGGTGTAGTACTCGGTACTGCAGGTGTAGTACTCGGTGCTGTAGTACTCGGTACTGCAGGTGTAGTACTCGGTGCTGTAGTACTCGGTACTGCGGGTGTAGTACTCGGTACTGCAGGCGTAGTACTCGGTACTGCAGGTGTAGTACTCGGTGCTGTAGTACTCGGTACTGCAGGTGTAGTACTCGGTGCTGTAGTACTCGGTACTGCAGGTGTAGTACTCGGTACTGCAGGCGTAGTACTCGGTACTGCAGGCGTAGTACTCGGTACTGCAGGCGTAGTACTCGGTACTGCAGGTGTAGTACTCGGTGCTGTAGTACTCGGTGCTGTAGGTGTAGTACTCGGTACTGCAGGCGTAGTACTCGGTACTGCAGGTGTAGTACTCGGTGCTGTAGTACTCGGTACTGCAGGTGTAGTACTCGGTGCTGTAGTACTCGGTGCTGCAGGTGTAGTACTCGGTGCTGTAGTACTCGGTACTGCAGGTGTAGTACTCGGTGCTGTAGTACTCGGTACTGCAGGTGTAGTACTCGGTGCTGTAGTACTCGGTGCTGCAGGTGTAGTACTCGGTGCTGCAGGTGTAGTACTCGGTGCTGCAGGTGTAGTACTCGGTGCTGCAGGTGTAGTACTCGGTGCTGCAGGTGTAGTACTCGGTACTGCAGGTGTAGTACTCGGTGCTGTAGTACTCGGTACTGCAGGTGTAGTACTCGGTGCTGCAGGCGTAGTACTCATATCTGTGTGTACAGGTTTGGAAAGCTGCTGCTGCTGCTGCCGTCTCTGCGCTTCGTGAGCTCGGAGCGGATCGAGCTGCTCTTCTTCCACCGGACCATCGGCAACACGCCCATGGAGAAGCTCCTCTGCGACATGTTCAAGAACTGAGCCGTACCACCTCACCTTCACAGACCCACCACCCAGAACCTCCACAACCTCCGGAGCGTAACCAGGGAGACCACAGGAGCATCAGGAGGAGCCCATCTCAGAAACTGACCCGTTCCAACCTCCGCAGACCATTAGCTCGTACCCGTGTCCCGGGACCTGCACATAACGATACATATATAGACACATTTTCAGTTGAGTTAGTTCCTTTTTTGTTGTGACTTTTGTTTGTTCTGCCTCTGGGATTATTGTCAAAACTTGTCAAATAAAGCTCGATTGAAATGTGTCTTCTTTCATTTGTTCAACATGAGCCCAAGCGTCGGATCGGTGCTCTGGGGAGAAACCGGAGAAAGGGCGCCCTCATGTGGCCATAACATTTTCTTTCAGGTATTCACACTGTCATGGCGTCCTATCCCGTGTTTGGGTTGTTGAGCTGCATAAGCAGAGCCTCTCACAGCACGCCTTCACTGCTGAAGTGGGACGCCGTAAAACAGTCATTTTGAATTTCTGGAAAGATCCTGAGGGTTATGGAACAAAAAAGTGAAGTGGAAAACCCAAAAAAACTGTCCCCAGCTCTGAGCCTAAAGGATCTGATTGGCTGGAGGATCCTCGACCCAAATGAAGCTGTTACTGCAGCCCAATTGACATAACTTTAAATGATAACAACGCCGCCCAAGAAGTGACTTCCTGTTTTGATCCAGCACGCCAAAATAAAAGCACACAGCTCATCTCATTGATCAGTTCAGCAGGTACTTGCAACGTTACAAGAATATAATGAAATTCACACATTTTAAGTGTCTTGTCTGTTAATAGGCAGAAAAAACTAAATAATGAACTGCGTAACTAATGAATAAGATGGTGCTTTTATTTTGGTGTGCTGGATCAAAACAGGAAGTTACTTTTTGGGCGGCGTTGCTATGGTATGAAGTTATGCCCAGAGTCAATAAGCAGTGGATGCTCTCTGTAACATCTGCACAGAGCCCGCGGCCGTTTGTCCCACTGAAAGTCATAATGGCGCCCCCTCTCTGTGGCTGGTAGAAGACACCTCAGGTGGATCTGTTTGTGACGTCAGTAACGTTGGAAACCTTCAGGATCATCAAATTCACATTTTTTCTCATCAGAGAATAAAGCTTTTTCACCTTTCAGTCCCATGTTTAGTCTCTCTCCAAAGTCCAAACGGACAGTTCTGTGGCTCAAGGAGACGAGGCCTTTGGAGACGTTTTTGTTTTTAAAGCCCTTCAGTCGGTTATTAGGCTGCAGACGGCTCCAGTAACGGAGTGGTTTGGGTGGTTTAATTTGCTCGGACACAAAGGGCCTCTGTGTGCGCGAGAGTTCCGGATTATCAGGTTGTGAAACGGTGGCTGCTCGCTTTGTGCGCAATGCGAGTAACCCTCGACATGAAACCGGGAAAAACACGTTTCAGAATGTCATTTTTAAAGGGGGAAAATTCGACTTCAACTTCCCCTAGTTTATATTAAAGAAGAAATCCAAAACCCAGAATCCATTCACTTGAGTGCTGTTCATAAAGGCTCTATACCAGATTGTTTTAGTCTAGTGGAAGTGGAATGAATCTGTTTTGTCCTAGTTCAGACACCTGTGGGGAAAACCCTGTGTATCCAATTATAAAGCGTTTTCTATCAGCTCCATGAACGTGCAGACGAGTTTAGTAGCATACTGTGAAAGTGAGCCTAAAGCTGTGAAATGTCACTATAAACTCTGACTTGTGAAGAATTTTGATGCTGCAAACATGTTGGGGAAGTTCGGAATAGGTTTGGACACAACTAGTGGCTTCCTCTTTCATTGTTTGTCTTGGCGACGCATAAACGGGAGCGGCTTCCCTCTCTCTTTGTACAGTTGTGTGTGTTTTTTTTGCCTTGTTCTGCGAACTGTATTTGCAATTTCCATGTTCCACGATGGACATTTCTGTGATTTCTATGTTTACCTCTACGTATGTCACTTCCTGTCAGCATCCAAGAAGGAAGTGAAACAATAAACGTCACAAAAAATATCATAACTGTTTTAATCAAGGAATATAACCTTACTTTACCACTAAAAGTCCATAAATAAAGCTGTATATTTAAACCTGACTCTTTTCAATGTACACAGAAATGTATTGTTTGTACACAGCCAATAATCACTTTCACCTCATTCTGTGTATTGTATTTTTCGCCCCCTCCAAGTTCCTTCCAAATACCACAGTCTTGTTGGAAAGACGTTGAGCTGCAGTTAATCAGCTTTGAGCAGGAATGTGGGCGCTCTGAGAGAGAGACCGGCACAGTCCGGGACTTCCTCTGGACCTGACCACACCGACGGACGGGACCGAAGCGGCTCCAGGATGAACCACAGTGCGGAGCAGCCCGAGCCCTTGGGCTACGCCTACTACGAGTACCCGGACTGGTACTCCAACAACGCTGAGCCCACTAAGCCGCCCAAGGAGTGAGTCGCTTTATCGCCGTCTATATTGGAACGTATTGATCTTGATCTGACGAGAAAAAGGTTCACGGTGGAACAGTGGTTAGCACTCTCTGATCCTGAGATCCTGAGATTGACCCACAGGGCACATGGACCCTCCACTGATTTGAACTTATTAGATCACTATTTCATGACAACACATATCCGCCAGTCGTGAAATGTTTGTTTTGTCCTTCTTCAGTAGGATAATAGGGTTCTTTCTGGGGTTCAGTTTGTGACCGTTTCTGGCGTTTTCCCTCTGCTGCTCAGGGTGATCCTTCCATGTGACCCTGTGGCAGATGAGAAGATCTTCAACATCGCCATCCTCTCCGCCTCGGTGAGTAACGAACATTCAGACCAGGCTCAGGTCTGGACAAATGAGAATATCTTAAAGGGAGGAGTGAGTACACTATTTCTACAGAGCCAGAAGTGTAGACATATTTGTGGGACAGGGGAACCACAATCTAAAAGCATCTTAATTTATCCTACTTTTGTTTTTATAGCCAGACCTTTGTGTTAATTTCGTACCTGACGGTTTTGCGGCTACAACTGTGGCCTTCCTCAGAGGTTGTCACATGATGTTGCTGTGACGTGTCTGGTCAGCTGATTTAAACAGTTTTTGGCACCGTCTTCCTGCTTGTAGTAGAAGGCTGACAGCGCCGTCTGCAGTCCAACTTCTTCAGAACTGTGTCCCAGGTGTGGGAAAGTTGGTACCCCCCCTCGTCCCGGTTCACAGTCTGGGGCGTGTTTCTGGATCTCGATGGCTTCTCTGATCCAACGGTGGTGTTTGTTGCTCTTGGTGCCGATGACATGGGCATTGTCCCAATCCATGGGATGGTTCTCCCTCTGTTTTCCGCATACTCAATAGACATGTGAGCGTCTTAGCCTTTCAGATTAATCCTATCGACCTGGGAAGGCCTGGGAAGGTGTCTGTCTTAGTGAGAGTTATAATACTGTGTCTGCTACCGCTGATTTGTGCCGTTGCTGTCTCCCACAAAGGAAATTCCCATAATTGTATTTCAGCTTCTTCCCAGTCGTCGTCCATGCTACACGTGGATACCAAACTAGCCAATATTTGTGACTGAATAAGCAAGGGACAGACGAGAGAGCGCCGCCATGTTGCAGCTGGGACGCTCATAAGTGATACTTAACTTTGAAAGCGCACATACTGTTTATTTCTCTTACATTGTTGACTTACAACAGTACATTCTGATCCATAAAACCCACTCAAAGTCAACTGTGTTTTGTCCAGTTTTATGGGGTAAAGGTATCCTTAGTATGTTTTGTTTTCTCATTGCTCATTGAGTTTAGGCGTTGCCTATAGCTCCCATGACTTTGATCTCTGCTCCAAATGCGGCACAAAAAGCAGTGCCCAAACACATGCGCAACAACAGGAACAAGGGATGACAGAAATTCAGCAGCAAGAAAAGGCCCAGTTAAATAACAAGATGACAGCTTCTTACTGACCTGAGGAGAGCAGCGTCACTTTAATTCCAAACTCCACCTTAACGTGGTGGAGGTGTTTGAGCGCCCGAATGATCCTGGAGCTCTGTTGTCGGGGGCTTCGTGCCCCTGGTAGGGTCTCCCATGGCAAACAGGTCCTAGATGACAGGTCAGACAAAGAGCGGTTCAGAAGCCCCTTATGAGAGACCAACAGGCCCGGTTAGAACCATGAGGCCGTCCTTCTGTGGACCCACCACCTGCAGGAGGAGCCATAGGGGCTGGTGCAGCTCCAACAGCTGCCCCCACGACCCGGCAACGGACAAGTGGAAGAAGATGGATGGATGGATGGAATTGTCCATGTCATGACGTGGTCAAAGTAAAGCTTTGGGAAAGTTTCTGCTCCTCGTTTCCTGATCAGTCCTTAAGCGATTTCAAAGGTCTCCTCAGCGCCTCATTAACAAAACAAAGCGTCAAGTGCTAATTCTCCACAGTGAACTCGCGGTCGGCTTTTTAATGTGTGCGGGTTCGGGAATTTAAGAAAAAAAAAATTCGGGTGGGGTGGGTCAGGTTTGATTTTCGTCGGGTCGAGTTGGGGCGGGTAAGATAAAAAGCCGACCCGCGCATCACTAATGGGAACAGTTGAGCTTTGAGTATGACGTGTTTGTGTCCAGGTGGTGGCGCTGTTGGTGCTTGCTGTTCTCAGCAGAAAGAACAGACTGTGCCAGGGCTTCACGCGCGGCGCCTCATCCATCTTCAGGTCCATGTGTATTCTGTAGTTTACCCATCAACTCTTTGAACCGCTATGTGTGACAACTGTGCTCTCCTATACTCCTATACTGCCCGCTATGCTCGCCTATACCCACCGCCTGCATGGTCTCCCCTTCAGCCCTGTGAACTTCCTGGACCAGACGCAGGACAAGTCCCTGGTCCTGGCTGTGTTTGGTCTGATCTTCAGTAAAACGGCTGTGAGCCTGATCGCCCCGGACCCTCTGCCCTTCGTAAAGGACACGCCTCCACACCTGAAAGGTAAGACAATGGAGCGAGAGTCAAAGTTTCTGACTGTACTTGAAGCTCCACCTGAAAGTAGATGGTAGTAGTAGATTGGTAACACTCTATAATAATACGGGTACATAAAAAACTCATGATGACTTCATGCATTCATTGAATTTACGTGAGTTCATTGGGCTTCATGAGCAAACAAGGTGCGTGGTCAGGATGGGAGAGTGCGATCCAGAGACGAGTGACATTGGCAGTGCTGTGGAAAACGGAAGCTCAGAGGATTCAATTCCTTCCCCGAGCATCCCTGCACAGCAGACTGTTTCATGAATATTTTGAGTAAAATGCAGTAATTGCCAAAACAAAAGTTACCCGTATAACACGGGGAGAACGAGAAACACCACACCAGCCAGACCAGGAAGTGGGTGAGATCAGGGGATGAAAGGGTGAACCATAGACTGTATAAAGAATAGACCGCTCCTCCTCACTCCTCCCCGTTTACCAAAATGACCACGTTCGTGGGAGAAATCATGGCGGATTTACAGACTCCTCCTCTCCAGCTCTGACGAAGCATGTTCCTAAAAAGGGCATAAGGGCGGGATCATGACTGTAGACCCGGCCCTGCTTGGCCCTCGTGGGGTGTTTAATGGGCGTGTATTTCTGTTGTAATCACGCCCATGGCCAGGCAGCAACGTAAACGGCCTGTCAATCAAAGTCAGGCCCTCATTAATTATGTAAGATTTCAAAAATTCTTATCTACGATAAAAACCCTGGTGCCCCATATTGTTTTTAACCCAGAGTAATCACAGGAGGAATATCTAGCTCCAGCCACTTCTAAACCATTAAGCACCAGGCATTAACGTTGTTTTTAACGTGTCTAATGTCCAATGCATTCCAATGGGGGAATAGTGGCCATATGGAGGTACTACAGCAAAGGTGGAGCAATGGCGGCCTCCAGTGTCGTGGTCAAAAAGCAGAGCAGTCAGCGGCCATTGGGGTGAACAGGTGACGCTTTTAGAAGAAGACGGTACATCATAATATCTTGTTTTGATACATTTGGCAGGAAAACCAATGAGTTCCTATTCGTGTTTAAATTAAGAGTGAAAAGACCCAGGACTAAAGCAGTTCTCAGTTTGAGCCCGTGTGTACTCTCTTGTCTCTCGACAGAGTACCTGAAGATTGTGTCTCTGTTCTACTTCCCTGTGCTGTACTACCCGCTGCTGCTCTGCTCCACCCTCCAGCGGCGCTCCGGCCACCTGCTGGGCACGCTGCTCGCCTTCGGCCATGGCGCTGTGCTGCTGTGGCAGAAGATCGACTGCCCCAAGACGCCAGAGGTACCAACGGGCTGGGGTTTAGTCTAGTTTTAGTTCTGACACTAGTGATGATACTGATCAGTAAGTTCTATCATTATATTAAAGTGATAGTGTGTAAAAGTGAAGAGAGAGTGAGAGGGAATCCAGTTCCTCCCCTGCTGATTGGACCAGAAAGCAACTCCTAGTTTGCTGTCGTCAAGATGGCCCCAGGGGTCTCAGGTTAGTGTCTGAGATCAGCAAAGGGAGGGACTTTAAGACAAATATTACTTGTGTTATGTCAAAGGCCCAGGCACTTAATTACACACAAACTATTAGATTTGTAAAACATTTAAACTTAGTCTATCACTTTAATGACATTGGTTACTGTTTTGTGATTCCAGCTGTATAAGTTCTACTCGCTGCTGGCCGCGCTGCCGCAGCTCTTCTGTCTGGGCTTCATCTGTGTGCGTTTCCTCCTGCTCTTCATCAAAGGCCAAGACCACGACCAGGTCTGAGCTTATTGACTAAGTATTTTTAAGGAATTGTGCCAAATTAAGGCCTTGAATCTCACTAATGAGCGTTACATTTGATTAAATTGGCAAATAACGTTAAAACATAGACATATTTAAAACATGTTTAACTTTGGCTGAAAATTGTTCACAATATTTTGCTCAAAAGTTTCTCGCTGTGTCCAGGTTAGGTTTGAATATCAACATTTCCCTCATTCCTCTGGCTGAACGTTTGCTCTTAATCTAATGCAATGAAATATGCACAGCTTTTTGTTTGTGGCATTCAAAATACCGTCTTCTGTCATAAAAAGGCAATACATTTGACTTGCTCCTACCTATGTAAACTCAGATCACAATACATTACTAAAACAGCTTCAGTTTATCAAGTTTTTAGATAAATCTTCAATTAACCTTGTGTGTTTTATGTGCACGAGGTAGCACAGAGCTCATTATGCCGCGTTCAGACTCGGGCTTCAAAATCGCACCCAAAGTCCCTAGTTGGACTCTTGAGCTTATTGATGACAGACGCTTGTCACCAAGCAGACACTCTGGCCCCTGGTTTGTAGCCGCATCTTGGAAGGAGTTCTTGCCTGAAAAATAACTGCTGTTTTGGGGCTAAGTAGTCCCTCTTTGCAGACTCTTGACACAGTATTTGCAGAACTATACAGTGTGTGCTCCGCATTAGGGTTTTATCTGAGGATTACACACGTCACAGAAGTCCATTGTTCAAACTGAGCCTTTAATAATCACCACCAGCGACACATGGACTCTGTGGGATTCCTTAGTAGCAAACCAAACAACAGCAAAAGGTCTGAATGATACATATTAAAAATATGAATCGTAAATGTGGCGTTTGTCCGCACAGGACCTGGACAGCAGCTACTACACGGAGTACGTGAAGGAGCTGCTGAAGAAGAAGGCCTCCATCAGGTATCCGACATTCACCTTTATAACAAAAACAAAGTGAGTCTGTGTGCATGACATGTGAAATGTGCAGCTCGTCGGTGTCAGAGAAACCCGGTCTGATGCGGAGGATCCTGGACGTCCCCAAGAGCTACATCTACGTCCCAGAGAAAGGTGAGGCTCACGACTGAAACATCCTGTGCCTGTGATGGTGAGTGTATTTGTTTGATCTTATTTGTTTTACAATATTTTTCGGCGACAAGTAAATGAATATTGGATAGAGCCACGTTAACATTTATGGGCTCAACGTTTTAGATACAAAATATATGTCCAAAGATCTTTTTCTTATTATTATTTTTAATTGCCTTCAGTTTTTGATGTAGATATTGCAGAACATATATCTGTGTTTTGTTTTGGATTTACTTTTTTGTATTTTAATATGTTTTAAAAGTACATATAAAAGTATAATGCACACATCTCTGCTCGCTGTGCATGTTTCCATCAGTGCTATGTATTTCTGATTTTAGCGTTTGCATTATGGATTTGTTATTTCTGCGTGTCTTTGGTCAGTGTTCCGGTTCCCTCTGAAGTTGGCCGTTGGTGCGTTTGTCTCCTTCGTCTGCATTTACCACGTGAGTCTCAGAAGGAGCGCTGCAGGTCTGCGTTTGAAGTCTCTTTAGGAGAAAATGCTCCAGCCCACGATGGGCCTGGGAGGCGCTGTGTGCCTACGTTCATACAGAGCAAGAACTACTTCAACAAGTTTTTACATTATTTTCCTCACTCTGTCCGTCTGAGCTACATTTTACTAAGCAAAATGAAGCATCACGAACCTTGCAATTAACAAAATGAGGTTATCTTATTTATTTCCCGGGGCCTAAGTTGAAATATAGTATGTGCAAAGGTTTGGAGGCTTTGATCACATAACCTTCTGGTTCATGAATCACCCACTTTGGCTTGAAACACACTTCGAAGCCTGCTTCATTTTGCCTAGTGTTACATCTTTCTACATGTTTCCAAACAAGAGATGCAGCGTATGCATTTTTTCGGAGCAAGTGCGAGGAAACAACAGCTGTTGCTAAGCTACCTTTTCTTTGCTGCCGCTCAACATTAAGTTGCCATTGTCTCAGAACAATAGGCCAGCACTTGGATTAATATGGCAAAGTATGTGCGTTTAATTATGCTGGAGTGTATTCTGCCTCATTTCAATCATAGCGAAGCCATGCACTGCATTTCCCCCCAAAACTGCTCCAAAAGCAAACCCCTCTTTGTGCACGCAGTGGGTCACTCTTAGCTCCGGCGCGTTGCACATTCCTCTCTCATGTCAAACTAAAGAGAAAACAATAATAAATGAGTGACTGTTGTACGCAGACCTCGCTGCTGCTGATCATCCTGGTGGTGCCCACACTGCACATCGTGAGGGCGGGCATCGATGAGAACATGTTCTACCTACTGATGGGTTTCGGGATCACGCTGTCCGACGACCGTCAGGAGACGGTGCAGATCCTCATCTTCTACACGTGGCTTCTGGAAGGTGCATTTCGGTTTAATAGGTTTTAAATATAAAATATTTGACCTTCCAAGTCCTGCCAGGACCAGCCCATTCACAAATTAGAAACCTCTGTTGTAGAGTGTGTATATTGTGCCTGTGTCTCTGTTACAGTGTGTTACCTGTGCGCCATGACCCTGTCCATCGTGGTGAGTCTGCTCATGCTCATGAAGTCCATGGTGCTGCACAGGTGAGACCTGCTCTCTTTCTGTGGAGTGAGACACCTGCGCTCGCCTGCATTCTGTGTCATGTTCTGCACATGTGCAGGTCTAACGTCCGAGGCTTGTACCGCGGGGATGTGTGTCGGCTCTACAGTCGCCATCGAGCTCTGGAGCCCAGCGGAGGGGGGGTGGTCTGCTGGATGGGGCTGGTGGGGTATCAGGCCGCCCTCTACAGTCTGGGTGAGAAACTGCACATGGAGTAAGACTCAAATCAAATATCGATTAGGCTTCCTGACTAAACCAGGCCAAAGCTGGTTGAACTCATCTTGGACTAGTTCCTCTGACCCGGGTCGACAAACCCAGACATGGAGTCTCTGGGTTTGTCAAAGTTCTTCTACAGAGCATGTTATCACTCGGTTTAGCTAACCCTGAGTTTCACTGAGGACTTGTGAAGCGTTCACGTGAAACAGGAGGAGTCAGCGCCATGCGGCCAATCACGGAGGAGACACAAACACAGTTCATCTAAATCTATCTCTAAACTCTAAACTAAATGACCAATATATTACACAGTGAGGAGAATGTTTACATTTAACAATAACAATCTTTATTACAACTGAAACACGACACTCGTACTGTTATGTGGATGAGAAATAAGTCTTTTTCATGTCGTCATCTAAAATTTGCCACATAGTAAAAGTTACAACACGATGTCGTTACTTTATAAAATCCATGTGCACTTTCAAATAAAGGCTCGAGCAGCTTCCTCCTCTTCCCTGTCTGCTTCTCGATCCGTACACTGCAGAGTTTGGGTAGATTACCTCCTCTGATTTGTTAAACAGCCCTCTTCTTATATTATGAGCAAAGGGCATGGTTCCATAGAGATCTACCTTGCTAGACCCTGATCCAGCTTCGTAGGCAAGGCAAGGCAAGGCCACTTTATTTATACCGCGCATTTTGTACAGAAGGCAACTCAACGCGCCTTACAAAATAAGATATGCAAAATTACAATCAAGTTAAGTTAAGGCAAAGCACATATAGAAACATCAAGACATGGGAAATACACAGCACACGAGGTCACGTGCAGAATTTTTTCTTGGGGAGGGGAAGGACAACCGGCCATTGACCGGGGGGCGGGGCTGAAGAAACGTGTTGAGGCAGACGCAGAACGACGGGGGCGTGGTTAGGGAGGTTTTTTTTTGTGTGTGTGCGGTTGTTTACAGTCTGAAAGTCAGTGTTATGCAAAATATGACCCTGAGAGCTCAGTCCTTATCAGGTTTAGCTCCGTGGCTTGGCCTTGAAGGGAAGTGTTGACAGTGTAGGAGAGATAAGAGGTCCAGCTGCTTCAAACCTCCTCTCTCCGGAGGACGAGAATTATTCCAGTAACAGTTAATTTATAATGAATTAGCATTTTTCTTGGTCTCAGCTTTAGTTCAGTTCTCCAGAGCAGGTACTTCCCTTCACAGTTAATCCTTTTTCCTCCCAGAAATATAGTCCATCTATTGTCCGTCTCCACAGCGAGCTGCCAGATCGAATACAACAGTCCATCGTTGTTCATTACTTTCCGGTGTAATTGCATCACTCGGTCACTCCCTGCTCCAAAGTGCTCGTTAATTTTAACGGACAGCAGCGTGGTTTGATTGAAAGCTGCTGTCAGGCCAAATTTCCGATAATCCAGGGCAGTCCATCCAATAACCAGGTACCCTGTTATCAAGAGTCCAAATAAGTAAATATCTTTGATGTCTCCGACCGGCAGGACCGCTAGGCAGACGACATCCATCGCAAACCGAGCTGTGAAAATCCGGTCAGGGAAGACGACCTCCTCCGTGGCCTCACTTTGTGAAAAAAACGTATCAATTGCGATGAGATTCCAGTTAATCAATTCCATAGTTTAGCGGTTCGGGAGGAGTTTAGCGGTTTGGGAGGACAGCGAGCAGGTGGTCCAAGAGGAGAAATAAAAGTCAGACAAGACACTCGCAGAGGCAGGAAAAAGCACGAAAGCCAGGAGAAGTGAGAAAACACTTCCACACTCGACAGAGACAGGAAGAATATACCCCTCAAGTGCAGGAACCATACTGTATGCCAACTTTCCAACAAAAATTCAAAACATTGTAAATACAAAGACACTAGGATTAGAGATGTTAAATTCCACGCGTTTCAGCCACTCTCTGCCACGGACAGACGTCGATAAGGAAACAACACTGGACTGGTTATTGATTCTGAATATCTAATACTGAACTATAAGGGACCGCTTAAAAAAATGTACGCAATGACTTGAATTTATACAGCCAGAGTGGTCTCAACTCAACAGCCGTATTTGAACCACGCTCATTCCCAGTTTACCTTGGTGCGCTAATGCTAACATTTGATTCTAACCTGTTTTTCAGGGATGTTGATTCAGACTGTGGTGTTCTTCATCTGTTTCCTCTTCCTGGTTTTCATGGTCATCATCCCGGTTTTCCATGGCAGGAACATCATCCTGTTCCAGGTCGCCACTCAGTCCTGGTACGGCCCTCTTTGATTTCAGATTCTGGTTGGGCGTTGAGGTCATGCTCGTGGCTGAACATGGACTTAAGTCAGATTTAGCACTCCCTGTAAAACTGTGGTCACTGACTCTGTCCGGGGACGACAGCCAAGAATGAACTTAAAACTTCTATATCTCTGGTCTGTGCAACACATTTGTTCAAATTCATCTTTTTGCAGGCCTGCGTGGGTGACTCTCATCTTGGTGACCATTTTTCAACACGTCGTGGCCAAGTTTGCGTTTATCAAAAAAGAGTCTGGAACCAGAGACTTGGACAACAGGTACACTCGTCGTTTAGAGTAAAACGCTGCCGTCGCCCACTGCTCCTGACAGTCCTCGTTCAGTCCCATCTGTTCTTGCCCCAGGTTCAGTCTTCTCTCGTTTCCGTAGGGACTCCCTGTTCCTGCTGACGTACCTGCTCTTCCTGGTGAACGCGGTGCTGGGTCTGCTGGTTGCAATGTGGCGGATGCTCATCACCGCAGTGTTTAACTTCATCCACTTGGGGCGCACGGACATCAGCCTGCTGCACCGCTCCTCCGAGACGTACGACCCAGGTATCTGTCCGCTCGCGTACCGGCTGTTACTGTCCAAGAGATAAACCGGTCTGACCCAGCTCTGTGTGTCGCAGCGTACAACTTCTATACACAGTTCCTGGCGGTAGAGGTGAGCCAGACCCATCCCGTCATGAAGGCCTTCTGCGGAGCCCTGCTGGACCTCATGATGGAGGGAGGGAGGGTCACGCACAAGATCCAGCAGGTGGAGGAAGGTGAGGACTGGGTCAATGAGCGTATTACAGTTTACCAGCAACAAAACAAGATTACAGTGCATCCGGAAAGTATTCACACCCCCACACTTTTCCTATATTTTGTTACATTACAGCTTCATTCCACAATGAGTTAATTTATGAAAAATAAAACGCTGAAATATTGCATGTACCCAAGTATTCATACCGTTTGCTATGACTCACAAAACTGACCACTGATTGTCCTTGAGATGTTTCTACAACTCTCCTGGAGTCCACCTGTGTTAAATGATTTGGATTGGACTTGAGTTGGAAAGACACACACCTCTCTATAATGTCCCACAGCTGACAGAGCAAAGGAACGGTTGTAAATAGTTGTAGCATTGAAGGTCCCGAAGAGCACAGTGACCTGCATCATTCGTAAATGGAAGACGTTCAGAACCACTAGGACTCTTCCTAGAGCTGGCCGTCTGTCCAAACGGAGCCATCCGGAAGAAGGGCCTTGGGGGGGTGACCAAGAACCCGGTGGTCACTGACAGAGCTCCAGCGTATGGTTCTCACCTTACTCTGCAGCACTCTACCATAAAGGCCATTAAGGTGGAGTGCTTCAGAGATGGTTGTCCATCTGTAGCACTCTGTAGCGTTCCACCAACGAGGCCAACTAATTTAAATAACACTAAGTGCTATAACCTGGTACAATGCATCTGTCCTTTCTGAGGCTAATGTATATTGTACACCGTCCCTGTTCAAATAAATAAATAAATTAATTAATTAATTAATTTCGGAATGAGTCTGTAACATTACAAAATGTAGGAAAAGTGTAGGGGTGTCAATACTTTCCGGATGCACTGTAGGCTTTTTGGGAGCCTCAAAATAACATCAGATTAAATCTCCTTCGGGGGAAACCGAAAGGGCACGGCCAGTCAAAGGAGACGGCACCTCAGCTAACAAAATAACAATATTCAGGTAATTAGCAGGGATTAGCCATGAATAGGACATATAATTAGCAGTGATCATCTATGAATAGGACAGGGCTGACCGATACTGAGGTGAGCAGATTGTTAGAGACGCTCTACTTCAAAGGTGTTTACACACAGGTGAGAGTAGCTGTGATTAGAAGGGAGGAGCCGGGCCAAACCTAACTCCTCCCCGTTGGACTATATATTCAGCTGCGGGCTGAGAGTGAGACTGTTGTCGCTGACGAAGCCTTTTGGATGAGAGGCGAAACGTTCAAAGACTTTAACTACTGAGTGCAGAAGATGAATCAAGTACCTTCATTGAAGACGGACAACTCTTTTACGACTGAGAATTTACACAGACGTCAGATTAAATCACTAATCATATCCACCTATATATCGGTTATCTATTGGTATCGGACCAAAAAATATATATTTTCGCTTGGGCCCTTCACATGCCTACAAGGCCTCCTGCGGCGCCACAGGAGTATCAGAGGTTAGGAGCTACATTTCACAGGCATCAGTACAGACACAGAAGTTTTCTGTTTGCGCAATATAAATATCAATTCCTAATAAATACATCACAAAGGTTATGAAGGTTCACAGCAGCGTGAGGCGTAAGGAACCTCCAGGACATTTGCTGCAAACAAACAATTCAAAGTTCAGTCTTGGTTTTAGCTCTGTCTCCCTCTCAGGTCTGCAGGAGAACCGTCCGAATGCAGCGCTCCTCAGCCGGCGGAGCCGCAGACGTTGGCAGCTCGTGTTCACGCTGGTCAACAACCCTTCGCTGCTCGGCTCTAGGAAGCACTTCCAAACACAGCCCAGCGATGCAGTGGCTAGCGCTAAAGCCAATGGCACGCCCACCGTCAAAACAGCAGGAAGCAGGAAGTCCCAGGCAGGAAGTAGGAAGGACAAGAAGGAGCCCGAGATAGAGGTCGCTGACGAGGCGAAAATCGAAGAGTCGTAGATGTAACGAAATGTTTGTTTTTAATCAGCATCAACTGTTTTTAGAAATATTTAAGTCATGTTTTTCTTTGTATCTGCCAATTAAATGTATGTTACAAAAGTGATGATTTATCTTGATATAGACTTTTCAAACATGGACACATTACCATATGCATGGCATATACAAGTCGTTATACAAGTCGTTGTATATGAATGTGTACGTGTGAACAGCAGTGTGATCACTTGTACTGTAATGCACTTACTGTAGATGCAGTTTGGATTATGTGTCTTATCAAGATGAGAAGGCAAAGGGGAAATTGGTTTAAAGAGGTTAGAAAGTCGTTCAGACAAGAAGCCTTGGCATGCCCTGATGATTCAAATGCTTTGGTACATCCTTTATTCTTCCACATTGATAAACGGTTTTAAAGTACACAGTGCCAATGATGATGTTCCTAAAGTACAGAGTATAAAGAATACTGGATTATTTAGCTACATTTCCTCTGTTACAGGGTTTAAGCCCAACGCACACCGAAACGCCTTGATGCAAAAGAGTCGCCTCCTTTATTTTCTAAGAGAGAACGCACACCGAGGTTGCAGTGACGCACGGAGGAAAACACAGGCTTTTAACCATCCTGCAGAGGCACAGAGGCGGGTCTGGTCCGTGACAGACAGACCGCCGTGAACTTTCTTTGTTTGGACGGGAGAAGCCGCGGAGACAGAGAAACCATCGTCAGGGCTCAGGCATCAGGGGAAGCATGTTAAACTCGTGTCTGTCGCCAACTCGCTATTAACCTACAAAACAGAGCTCTCTCTCTCACAACACGGACATACGTGTCTTCTGTTATTTATGATAAATGTATAAATCACGGTTTGAGAAAAGCCTCTGAAGTGTCGTTAACGCAGCGCGCTCCGGTGTGTGTTGAAATCCCACATGGACGTACGTCAGAGGATGTGCCGCGGCGTGCTGCGTTCTGGTGTGCGTTGAGCTTAGGCAGCCACATTAACCCTTTAGGCTAACCCTCTGCTCCACAATGTCACCCGTAAACTACACAGCAAATGTCCCAGTGTTAATTTGACACTAGTGGGTGTCCATATGTTTCTAACTGACCACTGTTACTATGAAGTGACTCTCTTCAGATCAGACTCCACGAGTGACAGTAACATGAGACTAAACACAATACAGTGCTCTTTGTTTTCAGTAAAAAGGCTTCAGAATACTACTGAATGAAAGAGTGACAAATTGGGCTCATGTATTTGATAGTAAAAAGTTCAAGGGTGAGAATCCTTTTTGTCAGTTTTAGTGATTTTTAATTAATGAAATAATACAAAACTTGTAAATTATATCTAATGTAGAGTCATGTGTGTCCCAGTTCCTCTGAGTCATGGTGCAGCAGGAACAATGAGGACAGGCCCTTGTTACAGAGGCTCATGAGGTTCATTTCTTCAACACCAGCTATAGTATAGCTATTGTCTTCAAAGTAAAATTAGATCTACCACAGTCCTGTCCACATCTGTCAAGGTCAACCATGACTCAGAGGAACTGGGACACATATATGACTCTACATCAGAGACAAAGTATACATTTATGCATCAGATGTGATTTGTGCATTATATGTATGTAATTATAAAGCTCTTATTTTCCTAATAACACTTTATTAATTAATGCTTAAGTTTCTCTCTATAATTCTTCTATCCAGCAGAAATATTAAATTCTGTCCAAAGCAGGATCACCATGACTTCCTTCTTCACCTGTCGGTCTGTGACAGACTGAAGTGCAATGAGTCTTCAGCCTTTTTATTAAAATTATGAGCACACTGTATTTAGTGTCATGTTTGTATCCCCTTCCCTGGCCAACATTCCATTCCAAGAATTTGTTTGGCCTGATCAAATAAATGTATTCATTAATAAACGTTACTGTCACTGATGGTGTCTGACCTAAAGATATACAGGTACTCTGAAGAGAGTCAATTCATAATGACAGTGGTAGGTTGGAAGTATATATACCCAACAGTGTCAAACTAACACTGGGACATTTGCTGTGCACAAAAGGAGACTATACGTCCTTGCGTTTTATTGTGTGTTTAAGATCTTGTTGAGAACATTAACACCAGAATGGGCATAGCATTTGTTTTATAGCTGCTCTACGCTAAAGGCCACAGACTCTTTGGATCAGTTAAGACACCACGAACAAATTATCAACAGTCAAAGGTTTGGACACATTTTCTGTCACAGGCTTTCCTCTAAAGAAGAAGAAAAACTGTATTTTATAAAGTGTCTTTTACAGACATAGTCACAAAGTGCTTTACAGCGTGCCAGGTGTAGAGGATGTACATGTGGCTGCCAATCTACGGCAACAGCCCCCAACCCATAACCAGACTAGTTTTAAGCTTATTGAAAGCTAAAAGTTGTAGTCTGATTCCTGTTGATTGAATCCACATCCAATGGCCACTCAATACGTTAATGATGGAGAAACAACAGAAATGATATACAGCAGTTGGCTAACAAGTGCGCATTTGTAAGAACAGGCTCAGGTAGCAATTATGTGATTTCTATGTTTTCACCAGTGTAACCTGCAAATGTGTCCAAACCTCTGACTGCCACAGTGCAAAAGCTATTTTAGTACATAATATATATATTTTTTCATTCTGTGATATTCAGCGCCTCTGCTCCCAGCGGCAGTCGATCGCTGTACTCAGACTCCACCTCACACTCGTTCGTTAGCTTACCCAGAGACGTCGTATCCGCCAAAATACTCTCCTCTGTATCCTTTTCCCCGCAGTCTATTCCCTCTTCCTCTGCTAAACCTTCACTCAAATCGTTTTCCGACTCAGTTTGCGCCCTAAAGTTCGCCCTCTCCACGCCATACTGCCCCCTGGCTGTCAAATACATCTTATACGTCTGACTGCGGTATTTATAATACAGGTGATAGCACGTAGCGGCCAGTAAAGGAAGAGTAGACACAGTTAGCAAACAGATGCTAACGGAAATGATTACGATCAAGTTCGGGATGCGTTTTCTTGTCGCGAAATGGACTTGAACGTCACACTCTTCGCTCTTCAACGTCAAGCAAAGAGAGTAGTTCGTGCCAGGACGCAATTCAGCAAAATAATACGTGCTAACACCCTCTTTCAAACGCGTCCATTGCAGTGCGTTTTCATCCGCGCTAAGGCACAAAAATATCCCACTTAAGTTCTCTTCTTTGCTTGTTTCTTCCTGATCCTGAGGCGTAAGCAGAGGGTTCAGCCGGACGATAGCTTCCGTTTCTGTTACCGCCAAAGCAATAACCCCGAAATCAAACACGTACTGCTTTAAGTCGTCAAAACTAGCATTAGCAACACGGCTAGGCACATATTTAGTATCCGGAGACAAGCTGCATTTGCTACCTGCTTTCACCTGTTCCTTAGGTTCTTTGGCTTCTTTTATGTTGAAATCCACATCTGAGTTTATTTTTTTGATACTGGATTGTGTAGCTTTAGCATAATTATCCGATGTTAGCTCAGCTTGCGCTAAAACTTCTATAACAACCGATTTTTCATCCTGGCCAACTTCATTAGTTGCAGAGCAGCTGTACACACCGCTATCTTCCATTTTAAGATTTGAAATGACAAGTGTCCCATTGTTATAAACTTTTAAAGAGTTGTCCAGCATTTCGGCCGAGTCATTCTCTGTTAGCT
Organism: Proterorhinus semilunaris; assembly: GCA_021464625.1. Classification (NCBI taxonomy): domain Eukaryota; kingdom Metazoa; phylum Chordata; class Actinopteri; order Gobiiformes; family Gobiidae; genus Proterorhinus; species Proterorhinus semilunaris. Next base: position 39,241,657 of record CM038346.1, read on the forward strand.
TCAGCGCTAGCTCCTTTTTGCTATTGATCCTCCATCTTACGACAGGCAGAGGGTTCCCGCTGTATTCGCAGGCCAGGACGAGCAAACTTCCCTCGTAAAAGCTTCCGTTTTGGTTGCCGTTTTCAATATTTATCGTCACTAATGGACTTTCGCAATTTGAATCGGCCAAATTCAGAAATAATTCACCTTGAATGTCTTTCGGAGTGGCACAGGTGATAAAATTCTGTTCAGGGATGTTGACTTTGGCGGTCAAAATCCAAAGTTTTAGCCATTTTAAGGAGCAAGTACATGAAAACGGGTTGCTGTGTAGTTGCAAATAGGACAACGAAACCAAACCGTCAAAAGTCCCCTTGTAAATTGTCACTATTTTGTTATTGTTCAGGCAAAGCGTCTTCAGTTCTTTGAGATTTGAAAAGGCGCGTTGCGGTATTCTTTCCAACTCGTTGTGACCCAGTTTTAGGAGTTGTAACGAGGTCAGATTCTCCAGATCGTTCCAGGGGAAGTCCGTCAGCCTGTTATGGCTCATGTCCAAATTTTGTAAAACAACCAAACTCGAAATGGCTCCGTTTTCGATGGAAGCGATCCGATTCCTCATCATCCACAGAGACGTGACTTCCTTGTTGTTCCGGAAGCTGTGGGCGGCCACGGAGGTGATCAGGTTGGCGTTGAGGCTGACCACCGACACATTCAGGGGTAAAAACCGTGGAACCGCGTTGAGATCTTTGAAGGAGCATTCGGCGTAGTATCTGGATTGTTTGTCTGAACAAGAGCAGGGCCGCGGGCAGCAGGAGGACAAGGGCAGGAGAGAGGAGAGGATCAGGACGAGGAAGGAGATACACGCTGACGCCATTTTGGATCCTGCAAAACAACACAGTAAGAATTCATAACGTTCTAAATTGTAAAGAAATTAAAAAGTGATCCAAGATAATGTTGAAGCGATAAGAAGTAGGCGGTCCAGTTCTGATGGAAAAGTTTAACTATGAACAATGAAAATAAAGTAAGCATTCTACGTTTATCAGTTTTATACAGTTATAGTTGTTGGTGGGTTGTGCCTTTGGTTCATGGCAGGCTCTGCCCATTGTCCCTCCTTGTGTTTATGAAAGTGCATTTGTTATTGCTTAAAAAAATGGTAGGTACAGTGCCTTGCGAAAGTATTCGACCCCCTTGAACTTTTCGACCTTTTGCCACATTTCAGGCTTCAAACATAAAGATATAAAACTGTAATTTTGTGTGAAGAACCAACAACAAGTGGGACACAATCATGAAGTGAAACGAAATGTATTGGATATTTCAAAAAATTTTAACAAATAAAAAACTGAAAAATTGGGCGTGCAAAATTTTTCAGCCCCCTTAAGTTACTACTTTGTAGCGCCACCTTTTGCTGCGATTACTGCTGTAAGTCCTTGGGGTTTGTCTCTATCAGTTTTGCACATTGAGAGACTGAAATATTTGCCCATTCCTCCTTGCAAAACAGCTGGAGCTCAGTGAAGTTGGATGGACAGCGTTTGTGAACAGCAGTTTTCAGTTCTTTCCACAGATTCTCGATTGGATTCAGGTCTGGACTTTGACTTGGCCATTCTAACACCTGGATATGTTTATTTGTGAACCACTCTATTGTAGATGTTGCTTTATGTTTTGGATCATTGTCTTGTTGGAAGACAAATCTCCGTCCCAGTCTCAGGTCTTTTGCAGACTCCATCAGGTTTTCTTCCAGAATGGTCCTGTATTTGGCTCCATCCATCTTCCCATCAATTTTAACCATCTTCCCTGTCCCTGCTGAAGAAAAGCCCAAACCATGATGCTGCCACCACCATGTTTGACAGTGGGGATGGTGTGTTCAGGGTGATGAGCTGTGTTGCTTTTACGCCAAACATAACGTTTTGCATTGTTGCCAAAAAGTTCGATTTTGGTTTCATCTGACCAGAGCACCTTCTTCCACATGTTTGGTGCGTCTCCCAGGTGGCTTGTGGCGAACTTTAAACAACAGTTTAAAGTTCAGCTGTACATTTCTGCAGTTCATCCAGAGTGATCATGGGCCTCTTGGCAGCATCTCTGATCAGTTTTCTCCTTGTATGAGCTGAAAGTTTAGAGGGACGGCCGGGTCTTTGTAGATTTGCAGTGGTCTGATACTCCTTCCATTTCAATATTATCGCTTGCACAGTGCTCCTTGGGATGTTTAAAGCTTGGGAAATCTTTTTGTATCCAAATCCGGCTTTAAACTTCTCCACAACAGTATCTCGGACCTGCCTGGTGTGTTCCTTGTTCTTCATGATGCTCTCTGCGCTTTAAACTGACCTCTGAGACTATCACAGAGCAGGTGCATTTATACGGAGACTTGTTTACACACAGGTGGATTCTATTTAGCATCATTAGTCATTTAGGTCAACATTGGATCCTTCAGAGATCCTCACTGAACTTCTGGAGAGAGTTTGCTGCACTGAAAGTAAAGGGGCTGACTCATTTTGCACGCCCAATTTTTCAGTTGTTTATTAGTTAAAAATTTTTGAAATATCCAATAAATTTCGTTTCACTTCATGATTGTGTCCCACTTGTTGGTTCTACACAAAAAATTACAGTTTTATATCTTTATGTTTGAAGCCTGAAATGTGGCAAAAGGTCGAAAAGTTCAAGGGGGCCAAATACTTTCGCAAGGCACTATATGTGCATGAGCGCAGGCTTTACCTGTAAATGAAGACCTGATTATGGTATGATATATGAAAGTATAACAACAAAGTATAAATGTAGTCATTGTTACAGCGCTCAGCATGGGCCCGCCCACTCCGAGTCTGCCCTCGTGCTATGATCTGTGTATGTCTTATTCTGCATGTAAATGCTGCTGCCGGAGTTCCCCATCCTTGGACTCACCGATTGGTGCAGCGCCTTCCCGACCATCCAATCACCTGTCTCCACCTATCAAGACCCACAACCAATAAAAGTGCTGCTCGCCTGACGCTTGGGTCGGCTAGGACTTAGCAGTGCAGCTCACCTATGAGTCGGTTGTGTGTCTCGTGTGTTCTGACAGTAACTGTTGATTGTTGTTCAAATCTGAGACACTATTTTAGTAACTTTGATTTGTAATTTAATCAACTGTTTCTTTGTTTTTTATTTTTACTCAGTATAGAGCCTGTTTTTGTTGTTATTATTTTCTTTATTTACTCAACTGTTAACTTCTTTTTACCCATCTACATCTCGGGTTTTTATATTACTTCCTGTCACCCGAGGCAAGCAGGTGGTAATTGTAATAAATAATGTAGATAAATAGTAATCAATAATGTAATAATATTAATGGACTCCAAATATTACTTTACATATTATGTAAAGTAATATTTGGAGTTATGTAAAGTAATATTTGGAGTCCATCCCGGGTGTCATTCCTACTAGTCCAAACAATAAATGGATAGAACCAGACTTTTAACCGTAGATACCGTGAGTATTCATATCAAAGTGTCAGGTATGAATTTCCAAAGGGTAAGTATGATGCTCAAATAAAAGGTCATCATTTTGGGAAAAGAAATACAATAGTCAGTTATGTACTATCTTCCTTTATGCTTGTGAAAACATCGGTGCCAGTGCTTGTCGTGCTTGGTCATATTTTGCATTTGTATCAGAAGGGGTCACAATATCCCTTCAGGATCAAACCAGATTATATTACTTGCAAAAAAATTGCAAATTGGTGTCTGTACTTAGCCTGGCTAACACCAGATTAAAATCACAAGTTATATTTAGTCTGAGGACCTCCAATTCATGTTCTGGTAGTAGAGGTGTGGTTTACGATTGTCCAGAGCCGTTTATTGTGCTGAATGTCTCTCATGCGTCTGCACGTAGGGCGACGGTGGTGCAGATGGTAGAGCGGGTCGTCTCATGATAGGAAGGTCAGGGGTTCGAATCCCGCCTCCTGAAGGTGTACGCTGTCGTTGTGTCCTTGGGCAAGACACTTCACCCACCTTGCCTCCAGTGTCTGCGTACATTGGTGTATGAATGGGTGAGAGGATCCTTGCTGTAAAGAGCTTTGAGTGCCTAATGTAGGTGGAAAAGCGCTTTATAAGTTGAGACCATTTACCAATCGTATCATCGTATCAGATGACGTATGACGTACCCGCTGTAAACTTTACAGCTAAAGTATTTAGAACACGGTCTAAAGCTTGATCCAAAGATGGCGTCGTGTCTGCTGCTGTCATGTTGGATCCGTAAACAAACTAAAAGCTTCCGTATGTCAGATAGCGCGTCATCGTCTTGCCGTCCCTCCTTCTTCTGTGATTGGTCCCCATATCCATGCGAAGATTTCGGCCATGGTCCCCGGGCTGCTGTAGAATTCAAAAGGATTCGAGCGCACACAGCAGTGTACAGGCTAGTCTGTACTCCCTTTGCCTGGGAATCACTGGCTAAAACAAAGCTACTGATACACAGTAGATTCACCGTAAAGATGCTTCACGCTTATAAACAAAGATAGTCTAATTTATTACGCGCTTTTTTTTTCCACATAAAAAGTCAATCAAAGCGCTTCATCATGCCGAAGACTCCGGTCCGTGCTCCGCAGTTTGAGAACCACTGCTTCCTGTATCTGATTTCCTGGTTAAAGCTGCCTCTGTCCGTGGTGCTAACTACTCGCCACAGCACTATAATCCAATCACACATAGCGTCCGGGAAAGCCTGCAGCTCAGGACGTTTGCAGACAATGGGAAATCGATGGACGTGCTTCTGGAATCCACGTCTTTGAAGCTAATTCTAGCCTGAGTCAGGCAAAAAGAGTCAGTTCATTGAGCTATTTTTAAACCACAAGGGAATAAAGAAAATCCTTTTGTTTTGATACCTATTGCTATGTATTATTTAATGTGCACATGACATTAGACCAATTAACACAGTTATATTTAAGATTTGGCTGAACATCGTACCAGGCTTTCTTTAGTTTGACCATTTGTTGTGATGTTTATAGTTTCACTGACTCGTTGGACACTGACAGGAAGTGACATAGATGAAGGCAAACCATTTCAAACTGTTGCTGTATGGGAATGAGCAGCGAGTCCAACTGCTCTGGAACTTTACCATTATCTATGTCACTTCCTGTCAGTAGCTTAAACATTCAAATGCAAATAATTTCTTCACTGCTGCTTGAAATAAAATGATAATTACAACTTACAACAGCTGGTATCCATCTAAATAAGTCATATCTTCAAATGTATTCTGTCATGTGCACTTTAAGGAAACTGCTCTCCCATCGTCCCTGCCTGATTTAAGTACAGAAGCTACTGGACATATATTACTCCAACAAAAGTAAAAGTTACAGTCAGATGATGCTTAAGTGAAAGTACCAAAGTATTCGCTGTAAAGTAAAAACAATGTAATCTTCTGTATGGCAAAACGACGGGGACACACCTTCTTCCGGCTTCCACTCAATGGCATTTGACAGTACGTCTGCACAGCGCCACCTGCTGTTCTGGACTGTGCATTGCTGAGCTTTCCAAATGAACCAAACACACTGACTTTTCACTCTGGAGCCTTTACACTGGAAAGTATTACAGATGTAGTGGCGTAAAAGTTCTCAACACAAATACTACTCGAGTAAAGTGCAGATCCTCAAAAAAAACTCTACTTTATGTACAGTACTGTAGGAAATGTACTTCGTTACTGGTTTGTCAAGGCCTGAAACGGGACTAAAAATAGGGCCTGGATGTGTCAAATGGTACGTTACGCTTACCCGCAGGTCTCGCCCTTCACCGGACCGGAGCTAAAGGTAAAAAACAATACGTCTCAAACATATCCATGCGCGTGGACGCCTCGGTCGGACGTTGTTGTGAGTGCCGTCTCTGCAGAGGCGGATGCTGTCTCATCTCTCTCTCTCTCCACTCACTCAGGCTCCCTCTGGTCTAGATTTAAAGAGCCAGACTTGTCCTTCATGTGACCGGCTCAGCCCTGCCGCGCAGAGCTTCCCAAACGGGGGCGTGCGGACAAAGTGCTTTCCCGACGTCTTCACAGTTTGACGTGACGTGGCGTTTTTATTTGACGAGTGATGCGAACCCCTGGCACGCAGTCACACCAAGACATGACCTCACACCCGCTCTCTGTGGACGTGGACTGCTGAAGTCGTTTGGAATGATGAAGGTGGGGGGGGGGGGGACAAAACGACCCCGCTGTACCTCACCTGTAACACCGTGGTACGCACAGCAGATGGCGCCACATTCACAGCTTTAAACATTTGGGGAAGGTTTAGTTTGGAGGAAGGATATTTGTACCGACTACAGGATTAATGGTGGATTTCACCAAAATGAAAGCCTTTGTGGCAGTTTTTGTATCACGTGAACAATAAAGTTTTTTTTGTTTTTTACACTGAATACTTGTCGTCAAATGTATTTTGTCAAATGTTCCGTTACTTTGTCTAGTAATCAGAGTATTGTATTCTGCAAAAGTATCTATCTATCCTCTCCTCTCTCTCTTCTCAGAGGAAGTTAATGGAGTAGATCAGGTTTGAATGGACCTAATTAAATCTGAACTGTGTGTGCATTGTGTGGATGTAGGAGTGTGTATGAGTGTGTGTGTGTGTGTGAGTATGTTCTGGTCACGATCCGAGGACCAATATTTACACAGAGTGGAGACATTTTTGTGTATCCATCTTTCGCTCTCTCTTCCCCTCCTCTCCTTCTCTTGTGTCCGGGTCAGGCCAAAGTGAGTCTGGACGAGCAGACGGAACAAAATGGCTGGTTCTGGATGCACAGACCCCGGACTGCTACTTCAGAGAGCGGCTCACAGTGGAGTTCCTGTACGGCTCTCGGGTGGGGGGGCTGGGGGACTCTAAAGTATATGGATATTTTAATCATATTTTTATAAGTTGTTTTGAGTAAGAAATTGATAATAAATGTATGTGCAAAGTCAAAGGTCTATCTGTCCTCTCTCTCTCTCTCCTCTCATTTTCCCCTCCCTCCCTTTCTTCTCTTTCCCCTATCTCTCCTTCTCTCCTTTCTCTCTTCTCCCTTTCTCCTTTCCCCCCTCTCCTCACCTCTCTCGCTCTCCTCTTTCTCCCCCTCATCTTCTCTCTCTCTCTCATCCTCCCTCTCCTCTCTCTTATCCCCTCATTCTCCCCACTCTCTCTCGTTCTCTCTCATCCTCCCTTTCCTCTCTCTCTCTCCTCCTCCTCCTTTTCCTCCCTCTCCCTCTTTCTCTCTCTCTCTCTCTCTCCCCTCCCTCTGAAGCTGAATGAGTAGAATGTAAACAGCTTCATGAATCCTAACAGCTCATTTCCCACATCACAGTAAATCTCCCACAAGGCCATGCGGCGGCAGAGTGGTTTTCCTCTCCCCCTGCCTCTCAGTAACAAGCAGGACGTTGTGGGTTTGACTCCTGCTCTCTGTGAGCGAGGTATTACTGTGGCCCAGGACAGGTAAGGTGGAGGGTCCGTCGCTGGTTTGGACAGAGATTTCCAGGAAGTGACTCCAACATGGCTGTGTCGCTCCCTGGTCTTTCCCACGCTTATTCATTCACAAATACTGACATGTTTGGTATCCATGTGTAGCAGGAAAGGCTGTGACCGAGGTGAGACTCCACACTTCACAAGCTTTCGGAAGGTTGTCTTTCACAGGAATCTTGGTACTTTTGACTATAGTTGGTTAAAACAACATTTCATTGTGAGAGAGCTGCATTATGTTCTTATGAATCAAGGCTTATGGACCGATTTGAGCCCCTGTTGAATGATTGTTATGCTATTTCCTGATCAAAAACACCCTCAGAGTGGTTTTTGGATTCATTCATGCATCAGAGTAATCCTCCTGGATCCTGCTCTGCCCTCTCCGTGTGTGCCCATGTTACATAGAGCTTGTAAAACCATGAAGTGCCTGATGTCTGTAATTTATTTATTTTAACAGGGACAGTGTACAATCTACATTAGCCTCAGAAAGGAGAGATGCATTGTACCAGGTTATAGCACTTGTGCTAATTTCCACCTGCAGTCTCTGGGCCTATTGTACATGTTTTTAGTGGTAGGGGAAACCGGAGGAAACCTACGCAGACACGGGGAGAACATGCAAACCCCACACAGAAAGGCCCCGTCCAGGTGGGAATCGAACCCGGGACCTTCTAGCTGTGAAGCACGAGCGCTAACCGCTGTGCTACCGTGCCGCATGTAATGCGAGCATGTGTGCCTTATGGCCTGATATTCATTTGTAAAACAGGCAAGGCAACTTCATTTATACCACGCATTTTGTACACAAGGCAACTCAATGCGCCTACAGCTTTTTCATCATTCCTGTTGTGCAGAGTAAAAAAAACACGACCCCTGAGCAGGACCGTCGCAGGGGGGGTTCGAGGCCCTGTGCGAACTTGAAATGGGAGCTCTGACACTTGTCATTCATTACCAGAGGTTCCACTAGACTCTTTCAGCTAATTCCATCTCCTCCGAGGAAAACCTGGTGAAAAAGATCTAGAGAAGTGAGGACCCAAAGGTTATCCAAAGTACGTGGATAACCTTTGTGGATTTTCTGTACCCAAAGTAAAATGTAAAAATATGCTTCAGTTTGCCGTATATATAGAGTGATACACATTTTTTTATCAACCCAAACTCAGCATTGTCACTTTGTCAGATACCGAGAGGGCACGTTAGCGCATTCCAAAAATCTAAAAACTAAGACCCTTGGGAAAAAACTCAAAAAAACAAACAAACATAAAGGTAGTAGTAGTAGCTTTGCGGCTATATTATTTCTTTTATTGCTAATGTTGCATGGACCACATCAACTCGGGGAGAGGGGCGTCTTGTCTTTGGGGTTGGAAAAATACCCCAGAAAATAGAAATGTATTTCTCACAAATAGGAGTACTCCATAGTGGTAGAAGTACAATATATCATATAAAAGCCTATACTTTGGAATGGCTAAAATAGCAGGATATAGGCCCTTTACCAACCGATCGGGGGTGGAGGACTTTGGGAGCCTCTCTTTGGGAACCCCTGGAGCTCAGACGTGTGTTGTGTGGAGTCGTGTGCAGGTGAAGCCTTATCTCTCACGTGTCGCGTCTGATCGCTGCAGATTGATTCTGCTCTTCCCTTCCTTTGTGCTCGAGCTGGATCGGCCGCGACGCACTGACGGATGGACGGGAGAAAATCACCAGTGCTGTTTCCTGTCTGTTCTGAATTGAAATGATATGAGGCTCTTTCAAACTGTGACATGTTTTATATTACTGTTTTTTGATTGGTTCAGTCGTTGGTGTTAATGATTAATGACACAAGGTTTAGTGCGATTATATAAATGGAAATAAATCCCACTTTCCTTTAGCGGCTCAGACACTTTTTCAGTTTCCTTTTTCCTGCAGACGTTGCACAGGGACAAACGCCGCATAAAGCCAAAAACAAATTGACTGTCAAACTCATTTATTCACACAACCAAGCCGCTGTCTTTGAAGAGTTTGAAATCATCACACAGGCCTCACATCTGCACCAAAATAAGTCCAAACGGAGGAAAATGCAAAGAATGTAGCTCTAAAAATAAATACAATTCCTCAGTCAATTTTTCATTTTTTTTTTTCAATTATTTATTTATTTCAGGCAGAGGGCAACAGAGAATATACAGAAAAACAAAACAAAGACAAAAAAACAATCCACTTCCACCTGAAAGGGAGTGGGAAGAAGAAAACTTATTTAATCCCACCCCCAGTTCCCCACTCAGAGCTCAACAGACTCACTGCCACTTGTTTAAAAAACTTCTACAAATTATATCATGGTGGCATTACCACACGTGACAATTTATCACAGCGCAACAAAAAATGTATACCAACAATGTAAAGAAAATTTAACAATACCAACAATGGTAATGAACAATATACCAATAATGGTAAGGAACATTGAGCACTTGTAACACTATGAGACAACAGAAATTCAAATTAAAGACCCCCATCTCTATGTTTTGACCAGACCCGATGTTTATATAAGAGTTTGAATGGATGGACAGTTTGGCATTGCTTGTGTTGTGAGTCCAGTTTGTTCCAGAGTTCCACTCCACATACAGACACACAGAAACGTTTACGAGTGTTATGAGCTCTCGGCAATGAAAAATATCCAAAACTTCTCAAGTCATAAGCTCGCACTGGAGTTATAAAAAAAAGGTTGTAGACTATAGCTGTACTATATTTTACAAGGTCATCAAATTTTAACAACTTTGACTGCGTAAACAGATTATGAGTGTGGTCTTGGAAACCAACCTTGTGAATGATCCGCAATGCTCTTTTCTGTAATATGATCAGAGGATTAATAGTATTCTTGTAAGTATTCCCCCACACTTCAACACAATACGTAAGGTATGGGAGTACCAAGGTGCAGTATAGAGTACGGAGTGCATTTCCATCAAGGTATAGTTTTGCTTTATTTATAATTGAGAGGCTTTTTGAGATTTTTGTTTTGATGTGTCTGACATGGGGTTTCCATGACAATTTACCATCAATAATTACGCCCAAAAATGTAGTCTCATTTACGATTTCAACCTGGGTACCATCAATACTTATTTTCTGGTCAGACATAGTATTACGATTACCAAACATCATTATCTTAGTTATGTTTATATTCAAGGATAATTTGTGTCCATCCACTTTATTATATTTAGTTCCCTGTTTACCGTCTCTACAAGGTCATTATAATCACTACAGTAGAATATATTAGTGTCGTCTGCAAATAGTATTAGTTTCAGATCTTTGGACGTACTAAAAATATCATTTATATACACATTAAACAGTTTTGGCCCCAACACTGACCCCTGGGGGACACCACAAGCAACACCAAGAGTATCTGATAAATGCTGACCCATTTTTACAAACTGTACTCTGTTAAATAACTTTTTAACCAATCCCCAGCCAGCCCCCTAATTCCATATCTTTCCATCTTATTTAGTAGGATTGAGTGATTAATCGTATCAAAGGCTTTTTTTTAGATCAATAAAAACTGCACACTTTTTGCTCTAGTGCATTAGTAATTTCTTCAACAGCTTCAATTAATGCCATTGAGGTAGTTCTTTTTAAAACCATACTGGCCTTCATTAATTATATGCTTTAAGAAACTTTTCAAGTCGAGAATTGAAAAGCTTCTCTAAAATTTTTGAGAACTGAGGCAAAATAGAGATTGGTCTGTAGTTTGTAAAAGCGTGTTTGTTTTCATTTTTGAAGAGCGGAATTATTTTAGCGATTTTCATTTTACTTGGAAAACAGCCAGTAAGGAATGACAAGTTACAGATACAAGTTAGAGTTTTACAATATACAGTATAACATTGTTTTAACTAATGCCATGTTGATATCATAAATGCGATGAATTATGAGTAATTAAAGGCCATCTGTAAAATTGTGTGACTCTGGTAATTGTAAAACCCATAGATGGATAGAGAGGCAGGAGGCAAGGGATCAGTTCAATATGTTGATTTTCTCCACTTGTGTTCCTTCTGCCTTTAGGGCGAGAAGCGTGGTTTCTTTTATCTTTTTGCCTTTGGGGCATGAGACATGGTTTCATCTCTGAAACAGAGGAGATGAAACCATTAGGGATCACATAAGGTTTAACAGATGGGTTAACAAAGTAACAGAAATAAGATCTAGTCTACACATAGTCAGACTAGTCTAAATGTGGGTAAAGGAACATATTATTAAATAAAAATGAACATGAACTCACCGGACGCATGCTCAGCATGAAGGCACGGAGAAGACAGAACAATGGAGGTCAGTGTGCTATATAGACTGCTGATTGCTGATCATCAGCAGGTGGTGGAGTTAACAGGGAAGGAGCGCTTGGTTTATTCACCTTCATCCATGTGTGTGTTCAGGGGCTCCTTGGATGATGGGAATTTCTCACACCATCATTAACTCAATTAAGGGGAGGCGCTGCAGGCAAAACTCTCCTTCACCTGGAAACAAACAAACTACCTCAATCTTCACAATAACATGTTTAATTATTGCACTCATTGTTTATTTATAGGTTTATTTCCATGATTCCAATTTCAATGCCGAAAATACGTGGAATTTGGGGCATTTTTAGATATAAAAGGCCTAAAATGAATGAAAACATAAAAATAACCAAAAACTAGCAGTATATTTTGTTCCTCATATTTATGCCAGTAATCTACATCAAAAGTTTCAAATCAATATCTATAAATAAAAAAATTAAGAAATCCCTATTCACCTGCAGTGTCTCGCCTTAAAACATGGAATAGTTCAATAGTGGCAAGGAAAGTTTTTTTCTGGAGCACAATTCATCCACAAGGCGACTCAAAGTGCTTCACAATTACATGAAATAACAAGAAGCGAATCAAATCAATCTTTAAAACATCAACTTAAAAATGTATTCATTACAGTAAAAAGCAAAGAGTGCAGATGAAATACTTTCAGAGTCATATTCACAGGTAAAAAGAGCTGTTTTCAGCCTGGATTTGAACATTGTCAGAGTTGAGGCCTGTCTCACATCCTCATGAAGACGGTTCCAGATTTTAGCTTTAGCCTCACCGTGTTCAGTCCTGACTCTGGGAACCACCAGATATGGTTCATATGGCTCTAACATGTCAGAGATGGACTTTAGCGCTGAGTCTATGCTCTGAGCGACTGAAGCCAGTGCAGAGACCGGAGCACTGGACTAATGTGGTCGTATTTCCTGGTTCTGTTCTGCAGCTCTAACAGTGAGCAGCCGTTACAGTAGTCTAACCTGCTGGAGACAAACGCATGGATGAGTGTCTCTAAGTCTGGTTTAGACACTATACTTCTGATCTTAGCAATGTTTTTTAGACTCTCTTTATATTAGTTTTGTCTCAGTTTCGATGGAGAAAGTTGTTTGGCATGAATTATCGGTCACTAATACAGTGCCTTGCGAAAGTACTAATACACCGTGAACTTTTACACATTTTGTCATGTTTACAACCATAAACATAAAGATTTTATTTAGAATGTTTTACTGAAAGTTCACACACAAGTAACAGACAACTGTGAAGTGAAAGCAAAATGATACATGATTCTGTTATTTTTCAAAAAACAGAATAGTGAATTAGTGGGGCGTGCACAAGTATTCATACAGCATGACTTAATACTTTGTGGAACCCCCTTTTTCACTCTGCAAGTCTTCTGGGGTTTGACTACAAGGTTTGCACATGTAGAGACTGACATTTTAGCCCATTCCTCTTTACAAAACAACTCAAGCTCTGTCACATTAGAAGGAGAGCGTTTGTGAACAACAGTTTTCAGGTCTTTCCACAGATTTTCAATAGGATTTAGGTCAGGACTTTGACTGGGCCATTCTAGCACATTAATATGTTTGTTTTTAAACCATTCATTGTAGATTTAGCTTTGTGTTTAGGGTCATTGTCCTGCTGGAAGGTGAATCTCCGCCCCAGCCTCAATTCTCTTGTGACTCCAGCAGGTTTTCCTCCAAAATGTCTCTGTATTTGGCTCCATCCATCTTCCCAACTATTCTTACAATCTTCCCAGTCCCCGCTGAGGAAAAGCAGCCTCATAGCATGATGCTCCCCCACCATATTGGACACTAGGGATGGTGCACTCAGGACGATGAGCAGTGTTAGGGTTGCTCCATACATAACGTTTTGCATTTGGGCCAAAAAGTTCAATTTTTGTCTCATCTGACCAAAGCACCTTCTTCCACATGGTAGCTGTGTCCTCCATATGACTTCTAGCAAACTTCAAACGGGATTTCTTATGGCCTCCTTTCAATAATGGCTTTCTTCTTGCCACTCGTCCATGAAGGCCAGATTTGTGTAGAGTACGACTTATAGTTGTCCCATGTACAGATTCCCCCAGCTCAGCGGCAGGACGTCCCAGCTCCTCCAGAGTTATCTTGGGGCACTTGGTTGCATTTCTGACCAGAGCTCTCCTTGTTCGGTCTGTTAGTTTAGGTGGACGCCCGTGTCTTGGTAAGTTCGCAGTGGTGCTATACTCTTTCCATTTCTGAATGATGGATTAAACAGTGCTCCGTGAGATGTTCAAATCTTGGGAAATCTTTGTATAACTTAACGCTGCTTTAAACTTCTCCACAGCTTTATCCCTGACCTCTCTGGTGAGCTCCTTGGCCTTCATGATGTTGCTTAGTGACCAATACACTCTGACCATAGCTCTGAGGCCCTCACAGAACAGCTGGAATTATACTGAGAGTAGATTACACACAGGTGGTCTCTATTTAATGGTTAGGGCAAGGTGTGAACTTTCTGCAGTCATTAGGAATGTTATAAAGGCAATTTAATGCACTCAGAAAAATGCTGTATGAATACTTATGCACGTCCCACTTTTCTATTTTCTATTTAAAAAAAATAACAGAATCATGAATCATTTTGCTTTCACTTCACAGTTGTCTGTTACTTGTGTGTGAACTTTCAGTAAAAAATTCAAAATAAAATCTTAATGTTTATGGTTGCAAACATGACTAAATGTGCAAAAGTTCAAGGTGTATTAGTACTTTTTCTAGGCACTATATTAACAAGGCTCCCTCCACCATATGGAATCATGTAAATACATTAATATCAGCAAATTGGATAGAGGCGTCTTGCCCAAGGACAGAGAAACCACAAACTGAGCTATTACCGAACAGCTGAGACGCCCTCTGTAGGATCTCATTTGGAACCCCGCTCTCCCGCTTTAATGACCTCTCCTTGTCCTGGATGCGCCACATTACGAACGCCTCTTCTCTCCCCGAGGCTCCGGGCGGTGTCTCCCGAGAGAAGCAGCTTCAGATGGGGGTAACGTCACAGCGAACCCCTCCGCCTGGACCTCCACACCTCCGCCCCCCACGCCTCTGCTCCTCCGCCTGCATACCTCTACTCATCAGCGGGCAGAGCTGGAGCTTCTCCCCCAGGACCGAGCCAGGGCGCTGCAGCCGAGGCGCCTCCTCACAAATATCAGGCATCTCACTGTGAGGAGGGTCTCAATAGGGATTTAACATTACTCTTATCAATCTGGTTTTTAATGATACTTGAAATACTTTTTATTGCTGCTTTGTCGGGATGCACGTGAACAGTATTGAACAGTTTTGGTTCAGCAGGTTCGGTTCAGTCCTCCGTGAACTGCTGGTATTTTATTTGTTGGTTTATGTGGTCGGGACAGTGCATGTTAATGAACACAGCACACTGGATTGTAGCCTTGAGCCACTCCGGGGAGATCTCAAATGTGCAGTTTATGCAAGACAGCCCAGGAATTTACAGGAACCGGAGGATTTTTGCCAAAAAGAATGGCCAGTTTTACCATTCGAGGAAATCAAGAGGCCCATCCACCACGACCATAAAAGAGTCATAGCTGTCATTGATGTTAAAGGGGCCATACACATAGGCTAGTATTAAGAACTGGGGTACCTAAACTTTTGAGCACAACTGTATGTACGGCTTGCATACAGTAGATGCGCCTGTTTACGCTCTTCCAGCAACTGCTCCCCAGTCCACAAAACATTACCAAAATTCACAGGAAAATCGAAACATAAAGAAAATAACAGCCCCATTTCTACAGGACCGGATGGGGACAGGTGTTGTGAACTGCTCAGCGCCCAAAGGGAGTCCAAACCACTCCAAGCCCTTTGGCCTTTGGGTCTGACACAGTTTGCTCTCGGTCCGGTTTGTTAGAGTGAAGAGAAGCAGTGCACGGCTCAAGGTCGACACACCAAACCCGCCCAATCCCGTTACTGCTTCTGTTTGGTCACTTGGAAGGCTCGCAATCAGTCGCTCGCATGTGTTCACTTCAGGAGGAGCCATTGGAATTGGTGCAGCTGCAGAAAAGCTCCCTGATTGACTTCAGCGTGGATTTGGCGCTGAAGTATAAAGCCTGGTTTATGTTTGTGCAGCCAGCCCTTTTCCTGACACAAGGCAACATCGTTCATTGCTCCTCTGCTCCTGTGCGTTCACAATGTGATGTATTTCAACTAGTGCTGTCCAAAATATCGCATTAACGCAAATCAATTTTAACGCCGTCAATTTTTTTATCGCGCGATTAATTAGTGTTGTCGGCGTATTGTTCACTATATGGACAAACGACGGAGACTCGGTCTATTCAAATCAAAATAAATCATTGTTTTATTCCCTATATTACGAACTAAGCACACAAGTCATCAGCTACATCCTGGCCGATCGGGCGAAGGGAGGAAGAGAAAGACCCCTCCCCCTGAGCAACAGCAGCTACACACAAAGGAGTAGGTGTGTCCTTGATTAACCAATCAGTGCTCTTGAAATGTTCTTCTTCTGCGCAATCTGACTCCTTTTAACGCACTGCCCTTCAGTGGATCCAACCGTATATACAACAATGGAGTATTAAAATGTCCGCCCAATTCAAATGAAACTGAAGCACAGATTACATCAACACAGTTTTATATATATCTGTGTAAGTTCTCAGTCGTACAGGAGTGGTCCATCTTCAATGAAGGTACTTGATTCCTCTTCTGTACTCAGTAGTTGAAGTCTTCGAACGTTTCGCCTCTCATCCAAAAGGCTTCGTCAGCGACAAAAGTCACAATCTGCACGCAGCTGAATATATAGACCAACGGGGAGGAGTTGGGGTTGGCCCGGCTCCTCCCCTCTAATCACAGCTACTCTCACCTGTGGGTAAACACCTTTGAAGTAGAGCGTCTCTAACGATCTGCTCACCTCAGTGTCGGTCAGTCCTGTCCTATTCATAGATGATCACTGCCCAGTATCTGTCCTATTCATGGCTGATCACTTCTAATTACCTGCCTATTGTTCTTTTGTTGGCTAAGGTGCCGTCTCCTTGGACTGGCCGTGCCTTTTTGGTTTCTCCCGAAGGAGATTGGAGTAAAGTGACGGAAGATTAAATCTGAGGCCGCCATTTCGGTTCATGGAGGGATTTTCTTTCCTGACAAAAATAGCTTCTTTAACTCCTCTTTCAAACCAGCGTTCTTCTTTGGCTAAAATGTTGACCTCCCCGTCCTCAAAGGAGTGGTTGGAGGCTTTGAGGTGGAGGTGCACCGCCGACTGAGGGCCGCTTGTGCTTTCTCTTCGGTGTTGAGAAAGTCTCTTCTGTAAAATTTGTTTAGTTTCTCCAATATAATGTTGTTTGCATTCTTCTTCTTTGCATCGAATAGAATAAACCACATTGCTTTGTTTGTGGCTCGGAGTTTTATATATAATCGCTAAAGCCCAATATGACACAAATATATATAGTCATATTTTCCCCAGTGTCAATTTGCTGACACATATTAAAAAGACGCCGCATGAGCCGCTCTGCAGCTGCTGTCACTCGGATGGGAGCGCGTCACGTGACCGTGAGCAGACACTTTCCCTGAGGCTTTACTTTCACCACGTCATGGACGACTCTTTCTGTCAGACGTTTGGAACTAAAGTGGAGCCACCTTTACGTGATGCAGGCACCCTAGGCAAGACTGAACTAGAACGGATGAGTTTACGCTCGACTATAACACTGCATTCACACCAACAGCGGCGGCAGTGAATAGAGCCGCGAGCTTCCATTCATTCCCAATGCTGGCGATCAGAAAGCGGCCCCTGAAAATCACACTTTATGCAAATACAGGGCCATTCGAAGGTGCGACCACCGCCCACAGGACCAGATCTGACAGACGCCTGTGCGTAATTCCGTCCCCTGGCTCTTGTCTCTTGTTGGGAAACCTTTAGAAAGCAGACAGGAGACCCGCCCCGGCGCAGAGGCGCTGGGAGGCTGCGCTGGCTCCAGTCCCGGTCCTCCCAGGCCTCAGAGTCCAGTCTAACGAGATCCTCCTGGAGCTGATGGGATTAGGCCTGGTTTTATTAGATCAGGCTCCATTTGCGCGGCCTTTCGTGAGACTCAGGTCTGACCTTGTCCAACGGAGAGAGCGCGGAGTTCAGAGCCAATAGACCCGAGATGCACCGTCTACTCTGTCACTGTCCAGGACGGAGGGTCGGGATTTAGAGCGGATTTCTGCAAACATTTATGATTAGCGGCTGCTGCTTGAGGTCGCCATATCGTTACCATACCAACTTTATTTATGAAGCATTTTACAAACTTTACAGGGTGGCCCGAGTGCCGTACCCAAGCACCAGTAGGCAAAAATAAATACATAATCAATCAGACCGTTCCAGCCATATATGAAGAGGCGTTCCAGCCTGCTCAAACGTTTTCTGCTGTTGTCAACCATGGCCCACATTTAGGGGAGGTCAGAGCCTAGTTAGAAACCATTAATGAATGCACAGACCTTTGGAGAGTTTACTTACAAATACCAATGAGCGTTGTTATGACCGGCTTAAAGCCGCAGCAAAACGATGGAGACGGAGACCGGGTAAAAGTGTGTCGTAACAACGTCTTAAAGTGTTCATTCAAATACAGTTCCATTTCTGCTTGTTGTGGGTCGGATACACATCTTATATGTTAATGATAAAGAAACCACAGAAATGATATCAAAGCCATGAAAGCGACAAAACATACCTCTCCATACGTTAGTATTGCACCTGTTTTCCCTATTCATGTGTATAGGGATATAACATTTAATTTGAACTGGTCCGTGATACAAAATGTGTGCATTTGTAGGAACAGGCTCAGATAGCTAAAGGCATTTCTGTGATTTCTTTGATTCCGGCTGAATAAACCCGTTTGTGAACAAAACAGCTAATGCTACAGTTAGCAAATAAGATGCTAACGTTAAACCGTATGAATGTTTCTCCACACTCGATATAATTCAGAACATGCTACATATCTCAGGCTGTGATCAAAAGTAACATTCACTTCACCGGTGCAGTGGTTTTCATTAGCTGCACTTCTCCACTGGGGGGCGCCATCACTGCCTTCATCTGTATCTGAACTCAGAGCTCTCTGGACATCTCCGAGTTTACAGTTTACGGGGAGAGGCTGTTTAAAGGTATAGTCTTATAGGCTCTTCTTGACGCTCACACTCGTACACACGCCATTTACCCATCCTGGCCTATTGTACGTGTTTTTGGTGGTTTAGTTTGCCTGTAAAATAGATCCTCTGCTGAATGTGATTTGGAGCCAGACTGAACGGAGGAAGTAGAGGAAGAGGAGAAGGAGGATTGTGAATTCCCTGCACACGAGTCTCAGAGGAAAACACGATGATTTACTCAAAGAGAAAAATTCAACAGCCCAGAGCGAGGAGAGAGAGGAGAGAGGAGCGAGGAAGGAAGGGAAGGATACGAGGATGCAGAGAAGGATAGGTCGTGAACGAGTGAGAGGATGGAGCTGGGAATAAATGGTTTTAAAAGAAAAGCAAGACAGTTGACAGACAATGTAGCCTAACCCTAAAACAATCTACATCAGTGGAATACTTGAAGAATTGTGTTGTATTAAACTGCATTCGAACACCTCCTGACTAATAATAATAATAATACATTTTATTTGTAATGCACTTTACATTTGACACCAAATCTCAAAGTGCTACAGTGGACAACATAGTTAAAAACAATATAACACAACATGTTAAAAGACGGGACTAAAAAGGTGGGTTTTAAGTCCTTTTATTAAATGTGTCCACCGTTTGCGGGGCCCTGAGGTGGTCTGAGAGGGCGGGGCCCTGAGGTGGTCTGGGAGGGCGGGGCCCTGAGGTGGTCTGGCAGATTCCACAGGCGGGGAGCAGCGACTTCAAAGGCCCTGTCGCCCATTGTTTTGTGCCGTGTCCTGGGCATGACCAGACGGTGCTGTTGGCCTGACCGGGTCCTGGTTGATGTGTTTGGTGTGAGCAGTTCGGTGAGGTAAGTGGGGGCCGCACCGTGCAGACAGGGATGGGTGTGAAGGAGGACCTTGTATTCTATGCGGAACTGAATGGGGAGCCAGTGCAGTGTACGGAGGATGGGGGTGATGTCCTCATCAGGACCCTGGCAGCGCTGTTCTGAACGTACTGGAGCTTTTGGAGGGTCCTGCCAGGGATCCCGATGAGGAGTGCGTTACAGAAGTCCAGCCTGGAGGAGACAAAAGCATGGACGAGCTTCTCTGCAGCAGGAAAGAGAGAGAGGGGCGCAGTTTGGAAATATTACGGAGGTGAAAGAAAGCAGTTTTGCAGATGGAGGTGACATGACTGTCAAAGGAAAGGTGGGGGTCACATTTAAACCCTAGGTTAGTGACGGAGGGAGAGAGGGGAATGGTGTGTCCAAAGAATGAAGCAGAGGTGATTGGAGAGGAGCACAGTTGATGATAGGTTCCAGTTTGAGTAACTTATGTTTTGGAGCCATTTAGCTCCAGGAAGTTTTGACTCATCCACGCCTCTATCTCCTCCAGGCAGGAGCTGGGGCTGGCAGCCATTGCAGAGGGGGAGCTAGAGGGAGTGACTCGGAGGTAGAGTTGTGTCTCGTCACCATAGCAGTGGAAATTCATTCCATGCTTGCCGACGACACGACCCAGGGGAAGCATGTAAATTGTGAAGAGGGTTGGACCGGGTACGGAGCCCTGGGGGACCCCACAGGTGACAGTGTGGGGTCTGGATTTTGCATCCCCCAGAGCTACATACTCGGTTGAGGTGGGAGTGAAACCATTGAAGGGCTGTACCAGAGAGACCTGTGTAGTGCTGGAGTCTGAGCAGGAGGATGTGGTGGTCTACAGTGTCAAACGCAGCAGAGAGGTCGAGAAGAACGAGGAGGGATGTGGAGCCGGAATCAGAAGCCATCAGCACGTCGCTAACAAGATCACTTAAAATAGTTTCTGTCCACCGTGGACTCTCTTGGGCTGTGTTTCAGAGTTTGCTTGGAGCGCCCTCCGCTGTCAGCTGGAGGAGCATACATGGTTAATGTGTACAAACTCACAATTTAACTTTTTGTCTGTCAGCCCTTTTCTCAAAATCCACCAACCTGCCAGGATTTCTGCTCATTTTCAACTATCGTCGCCACCCCACAGAAAATGTTGTACAACTCTGGTAGCCACATGGACCGTCCCGCCTTTGCTCTGCTCGATCCCGTGAGACCTTGACGCTAAGTAGAAGGGCTTGGTCGGTACTTGGATGGGAAACCGTTTGGGAACACCAGGAAGCCTGGCGAATGTATTGAGTGAGTGAGTGGAGGGGCCGATGGCAGAGACTGGTAGCCTCGCTTCCGTCAGTCTACCCCATGGGCAGCTGTGGCTACAACATTAGCTTACCACCACCGAGTATGGAGTGAATGAATAATGACGACAGTGTGTCTTTGATAAACTCTGTACTGCAGGCTTGTAAAGCGCAATACAAATGTAAGGCATTATTTTGCTCTGTATCGAAACAAACATCAGTGTCTCTACTTTCATAAAATAAATAAAAATAACAAATACAATTATTATGGATTTATCGGTTACTTTTGATCAGCAAATGAACAACGGTGGTTTTCATCAAAAACAGTTGGAGAAAATCACACGTTTTTAACCATCCCCAAAACAAATTGCAACTTCTTCATGAACTATTATTTTGCCAAATAGAAACCCTTCTTTCTCACGTTAGTTTTTACTGAACATGGTGTTTTCAGGCATGTCTCTGTTTCACAGACGTCGCCGACAGTCGTAGTGTGTCTCTTCAGGCAGACCCCTTTTTGAAACGGTGTCCTTTGATTGTGTCATTCCTGTCCGCTTCCTCAAACTGACCTGACTCTGATCCGGTCTTATCGAGTCTTTGTTTGGGCCCTTCTGCTCTGGGGCCGTGTGTCTTTTGATTTTTCTTCCCGAGGCCCAGTATGTGGAGTGTTTTTCACGGCAAATGCAACCTGTGCTCGTTTTAAGTAACGCAGACACTATTCTTTCATATTAACCTCTTAACCCCGACCTGAATCGAGTACATTTTCTGCAGCCTGGCGTTACCCAAATCTAAAAGCTTCCTGAAAATATTGTCAAAATAGCAAAAACGATGAAAATACTGCAAAAGAGTGACAAAGGGATGAAAATGTGTGATAAAAAACACATCACAGAGCAGCAACAGAAAAATGACCGTCTTTATGAATCTATGTGAAAAGTCTAATGTCTGGAGTTTGTAATTTGGGCGGATGTCTTCTCTTCAGATGCAGCAGTGTGTTCGGTCAAAACATACCATGACGTTGCCGTACAAACCTCCATGAGTGACTTCTCTCTCTCGGCTAATGATGGGTGAACGTTGCCGGGCCTTGCGGTGAACTGTGGGCAGTGTGCGGCGGCGGTAAGAGCAGGTTAATGTGCGTCTCCTCGCTGTCAGAGATAATCAATAGGGAGTCAACAACTGCAGTTAACACCAGCCACGAGGGAGGAACACTGGGCTGTGATACACGGGAAGAAGGCCCTCTGATTTTAAACAGTGCTTGGATTAAGTTGATTTCTGCTGATTTTGCACAGATTTGGATTGTCTTGGAAAAAGAAAAAAAAACAGAACAAGCATTACGTTGATTATAATGAGACACAAACACATGAAATAAGACAAAAAAGTAAAAGGTGGGAACAATCATCTTTGTTCCATTATTGGTGTTCTTTGTTCTCATTCAAAATCAGCAAAAACACTTTAAAGTCATTTTATCAAACAGAAAACGACATTTTGTGCCATCGTGACATGGTTTACTTCAAGGCTGTTTTCTCCAAATGATTTTTTCAGAAACTACTTCGGGCACCAAAGTGGCTTGCAGCAGCCCTGACGACATCTCCACTCCAGTAGCTCCTGCAGACTGAAAACGGAAAACATTTGGAAGATTTTTATGGTGGGATTTTTCGATATCTAATTCCTGCCTGATTTATTGAGCTGCGAACACAAAAACAGGGCAATAAGTCTCACATTGATATTCTCTACATTTGCGAAACATTTATTTCTTAGGAAACCTGCTGGTTGGGCGACGGTGCAGATGGTAGAGCGGGTCGTCTCATGATCGAAAGGTCGGGGGTTCGAATCCCCCCTACTGAAGGTGCACATTGTCGTTGTGTCCTTGGGCAAGACACTTCACCCTCCTTTCCTCCAGTGTCTGCGTACACTGGTGTATGAATGAGAGTGTGAATGGGTGAAGCCCCTATGAGAGACCAACAGGCCCGTTTGGAACCATAAGGCCGTCCTTCTGTGGACCCCCCACCTGCAGGAGGAGCCATAGGGGCTGGTGCTATGTGATTTGCGCAGCTCCAACGGCTGCCCCCACGACCCGGTAACGGACAAGTGGGAGAAAATGGATGGATGAATGGAAACCTGCTGACGGCTTCAGTAACGGCCTTCATTTGGGTCGAGGATCGTCCAGCCACTCGGACCCTTTGGCTCGGTGCTGGGGACACTTCTTTGGGTCTTCCGCTTGTCTTCTTTGTTCCATAACCCTCAGGATCATTTAGGAAATCCAAAGGGACTTTTTCACTGCGTCCGATGGCGCGCTGCGAGAGGCTCTGCTGGGGCTGCAAGGTTTATCGATATTGAATCCTAATCGAGGTTATGACTACTACTCATCTAACCTCGAGATGCTGAGGGTTTGTTTTATTTTCTTCTGTCTCGGTATTTGAGTGATAGATGTTCACCAATCAGAAATGTCGTGCCTTGTTGATCTCAGCGTTTCCATAAAGCAGATTCCATTCCGGACTGATGTCAGGCACGTGGCTGTCCCCCAGAGGTACTCGGGGGGGAAACTCTTCCAGAAGAGGGCGCTGTTCACGTAAAACCAAATATGTTTGAAAGTAGATTATTGTGTGTTGTTCTCATGTGGGGCAATTTGAGTAAGAATATGTTGTTTGACTAAAGTACTCATCATTTTAACCATGTATTGTTTTAAATATAAAAATCACAAATCGAATTGCAATATTTGTACACAAAAGAATCGCAATTAGGGTTTTTGTCAAAATCGTGCAGCTCTAGGCCCCGCTTATGCAGCTCAACCCGACCACATTGATGTTTGACCGGTCTTGAACTTTTGATTGAGACTGTATAAAAGTGTTACAATTCCGAAAACCCAACTTCTTGTACCCTGGCTCGTCCCGCTGCACAGCTTGTGGAGCGCCCCGGAGGAAACGCTGCTGCTGCTGTAGTGTTTAGTGTTTGGCGTTTGGGGCGACGCTCGATGGAGGAAGTAAATGAAGTATTGATCCCGGCCGTGGCCTTGCCCTCACCTTGTGTCGGACATTTGAGTTACCGGCCGCAGCTCCCATTCACACGCGCGGGAGTAATTACTGCGACGCACCGCCAACTAAACTGGTTATTTACAGACATGAGCGAGAGCGAGGGTGGAGGGGGAGGAGGGGGGGGGGTATGGTATCTCTGACCCGGAACCAATCCACTTTAAGAGCAGACTGTTTCACTAAAGCGAGGTGAGGTCAGAAACACAACGGAGGAAAACTGGAGACGGATCTGTCCGCGCTGAAACTCTCTCAGTCTCAGGAGCTGTGGGTCTTTGTTCGGTCGTTGTTCGGTCGAATGTATGCTGCCAGAAAACTTTTCATTCAACTCAACAGTGTGATCCTTCTAAAGGGGACACATTGTGCAAAACCAACTTCTGACCAGTTGTAATGTTGGCCCTTCGTTGAAACCAGACTTGGAGCAGTAGTTTCTCTCATTCACGGCCATGACATTTGTCCCAGGGGGTGCTTAGGGGGTGCTGAGGTCTCCCGTGTGGGTGCTCACAGAAAATGACATTTTTGGGGCGATTAGATGACATAACGCACATAATAAACGGGCGTGCACCCGCAAAAGCGTCATTTCCTGTTCACAACTGCGTCCGAGCTATAGCCTGGCCTTAGCCATCCGTAAACTCCGGTCAGTTATCTTTTCCCTACATGAACGTCTGGGTCTGATCTCTGGCCGCGTTTCATCGGTTGAATTCCAACCTACCATTCAGCGAGCGGGGGAGGCGGGTGTTATAGATGACGTTACGCATTTGCACCGGATTTGCTGGTTGTAGTTTGAAAACAGAGCCATTCGTTTCAAAGGAGTTCATCCCTCCCACCTGAAAATGGAGTTTCGTTCCAGACCCTCTGTACGAAAAGAGTACGAGGGTCTGGTAAGACCAGGCTACGTCCGAGAGGACAGAACAGTGTTTGGGCTGCAAAGGCGTCGTAGAAGTGCTGTGTGGAGGAGGAGGACGCTCTGGACCTGCCTTTAACTCCGGCCTCCGTGAGGCAGTTTTATGTTAACCCCGGGAGAACAGGAGCAGGTCCTCCTGAATGTGTGGCTCTGAAACTCTCACGCTCTCGAACGCTATTACACAGTTAATGTTAAAGTTGAGCTGATTAAAGGAACAGGCCACCGTTTTTCCATACTGAGATATGTTCTTAACTGAGCTTAGACGAGTTGGTGCGTAACTGTCTGGTTTTTGTGCGTGCGTGCGCTCAGTCACGCAAAACGACCAAAGATGTTGTTAGCATTTGGCTTCTCCCAGCATATGGCTCGAAACGGGGGTGAAGTTGGAAGCGACCACGCTCTTCCACAAGCACGCACAAAGACCAGACAGGTACGTATCAACCCGTCTAAACTAGGGTCAGAACACATCACAGTATGGAAGAACTGTGTGACCTCAGTCACGCAAAACGACCAAAGATGTTGTTAGCATTTGGCCTCTCCCAGCATATTCCTAAACTCACGCAAGAACATATCTCCGTATGGAAAAACGGTGGCCAGTTCCTTTAACCCCTGGCACCTGCTTTTTGTTTTGTCTTTATTATTATTAATTTTTTAAGATTATTTCTAGATTATTTTATTTTGTGATGAATGCAATGTTGTTGTTTTGATTTTATTGTTGTGTGCACTTTGTAATTTTTTCTGTTTTGTGTATCTTGGTATAGTTTCTTTGAATATTGGGTTTTCACTTTTGCATTTGTTATGTGCCTTAAAAACTTAAATATGTTTGGTTCATGTTAAAAGCCTAATAATAACGCACACTCCAGAGCAGCAGATGGCGCTGTGCCGATGTTACTGTCAATGCCAATGATTCACAACGAGCTGCTGTACAGAGGGGATTTCTGGACACATTTCCTTTTTTTTTTTTAAACTGCTAAGTTCTTTTTGTGAACACTTACATATATATTGTAATTTGAACAATTAAGTTTGTTTTGGGTTTTTCTGTTATTTTTATTTTTTTGCACCAAATACTCAACTTTTACATAAAAATGTGGCAGAGCAACTTTTATTGGAGTAACATCAGTGTCTGTACTCGTCCAGGAGCTGCACAGAGTTTGAGAGTCACAGACCACTCAACGTGCAGATGTTAGTTTTACACAAAAGCAGATGAAACTTCCAGAGGAGTTCCTGTGCCGCTCCTCCTCTGTGGCATTTATCTCTCTGTAATCTCATCTTCATGACCCGTTATTATCCCATTGGACGCGTTCGCATTAATACGACGCACAAATGTCACGCGGCGCTTTAGGAAGGAGCGGCTTTTAACCGCGGCATTTCAGACGTGTCATTAGAGGGACGGCTCCGTGGCCTCTGAACCCGCTCGGCAAACTTCCTGACATTTTGATTAGGTTTAGACGTGGTTCGCGACAGGAAAAAGGACAAAGAAATTAAGATAATAGAGAGAGAGAGAAGTCAGAAGGTTTAATGTTATTAACAGAAGAAGAATCTGGAGCTAAATGCTAATAGTTCATTTAGAAAAGTCAGCGTTAATTAATCACAGAAAAAAGAAGGTGTTTTGCTCGTACAGCTCTGTCTTATACACTCACAGTAGCTTCAAGAAGTTCAAGCATTATTCAGTTTGACCTCCACAGATAAACACTCACTCATTTAAACATAGTTCAAACAACATTAAAGTGAGGCATTTTGATGTAGAGTAATGATATACAGTATATTATGTTTTGTAAAGTCCCTCCTCGTATCTAAGCAACAAATCAGAGTCTAGTATTCTCCCGCGTTGACCAATGAGATGAGCTTTTCCTGTGAACCAGCCTGTCAGGTCCAATCAGGAGGGGAGGGGGAGGAGTGTGATGGTTTGCTTTGGAAAATGATGTTCCTGCTCTGCTCCCTAGTTAAAGAGGGGAGGAGTTTGATTGTTTACTTTCAAAGTTTCCTCTTTCACTTGTTACTTTGTGGCTGTCCCGCCTTTGCTCAGCCCGATCCCGTCAGATCTCAAAGCTCAGCCGGAAGGGCCTGGTCGGTACCTGGATGGGAGACCGTTTGGGAACACCAGGAAGCCTGGGTGAATGTAATGAGTGAGTGGTTGGTGGTGGTCGAAGGGGCCGATGGCGCAGACTGGTTGCCTCGCATCCGTCAGTCTACCCCAGGGCAGTTGTGGCTACAATAGTAGCTTACCACCACTGAGTATGGAGTGAATTAATAATGCAATGTAAAGCGTCTGAGTGTCCTGAAAAGCGCGATATAAAATAGATGCATTATTATTACTATTATTATAATGTTGTTGCCTTCTCAGTTGGGGTGGAACAGAACACGGTTCGGTTCAACCATTTGCCTATTGCCTATTGTACTTGTTTTTAATGGTAGGAGAAACTGGAGTAAACCTTCACAGACACTAGGACAACATGCAAACTCCACAAGAAAGGCGTGACCTATAGCTGTGAAGCACGAGCGCTAACCGCTGTACCTGTTGTGCCCAAAAGGTTTGTGCAGGTCTGGCCCCAGTCTGAGTGAGTCCGGCCCCTGTTTGAGCAGGTCTGGCCTCAGTTTGAGCAGGTCTGGCCCCAGTCTGAGTGAGTCCGGCCCCTGTTTGAGCAGGTCTGGCCTCAGTTTGAGCAGGTCTGGCCCCAGTCTGAGTGAGTCCGGCCCCTGTTTGAGCAGGTCTGGCCTCAGTTTGA
This sequence comes from Proterorhinus semilunaris, assembly GCA_021464625.1. Taxonomy (NCBI): domain Eukaryota; kingdom Metazoa; phylum Chordata; class Actinopteri; order Gobiiformes; family Gobiidae; genus Proterorhinus; species Proterorhinus semilunaris. The sequence goes on from CM038346.1 coordinate 39,269,216, forward strand.
GCAGGTCTGGCCCCAGTCTGAGTGAGTCCGGCCCCTGTTTGAGCAGGTCTGATCCCGGTTTGAGTTTAAACCCAGTCTGAGCAGGTCTGGCCTCAGTTTGAGCAGGTCTGGCCTCAGTTTGAGCAGGTCTGGCCTCAGTTTGAGCAGGTCTGGCCTCAGTCTGAGCAGGTCTGGCCTCAGTTTGTGCAGGTTTAAACCTAGCCTGACATGGTCTGGCCTCAGTTTGAGCAGGTGGGGGTGTGACTTTGCTTCTCGGGGCTCACCTTGGTCCTGATTGCTCTGAAATGAGTGAGTTCTGAGACGGAGAGAAAATCAATACAACACAATTAAAGTGGCTCCTGCTGCTGGGGCCCGGGCCTTTATTAGATTCACTGTTTTCCTCCTAATGCGACCTTCGAGGTTCGGACCGCAGCGAGAGAGCGTGGATACGGGATACAGGATCGATCCGCCCGGGGGAGGGAGGGAGGGAGCGGGGGAGGAATTAAATGAAACAGTGTAATAGCACAGAGGAGTACGAGGGCTTTGGAGCTGCTCTGGTCTTTGCTTTATTGTCCCGGCTCAGCTCACAGAAAGGCCGGTTATGGAGCGTTTGTGTGGAAAACCTGCTGCAGCTGCTGAATACTGTGGCCTCAGTCAGGACGACTACTGTTCAAACATTCATAAGGCACAGGCGAGCAGGAGCTGTTAGTGACGACCTTGGAGCTCAGGGGATTCAGCTCCACTCAAAGGCTCAAACCTTTTTAGAGACTTGTGTGTGTTTAAGAAACACCCAAATGTCGTCGACTGGACCAGGTTGAGATGACGATGTTTTGTTTCCATCTTCAGGAGCTTGCTCTTGTATTGCCAGACAAGACAGAGATTTATTTATGTTGGTGCAAACTGTGCTTCAGCAACATCAGAGAGGTTGGTGCTTTTACATGAGAGACCTGGCCGAGACGGCAGCTACAGTTTCCATAACATTAACCTCTTCACCCTTTGCCTTAACTGAGCATTTTTTCTCCAGTTCGACTTTAACCAAATCTAAAAAAACAAAAAACAGGGGACAAAAAAGGCAAGGCAAGTTTATTTGTAGAGCACAATTCATACACAAGGCAATTCAAAGTGCTTCACAGTTAAAATATGAATACAATTACAAGAAAACAGATCAAATCAATCCATAAAACGTCAAAATAAAAATGTATTAATTACAATAAAAAGCAAGAGTGCAGATAAAATACTTTCAGTTGTCACATGCATGGGTAAAATAAACTGTTTTCAGCCTGAGCTGTTTTAAATCGTATTCTCTGAGTGACAGGAAGCCAGTGCAGAGACTGGAGCACTGGACTAATATGGTGGTATTTCCTGGTTCTCGTCAGGACTCGAGCAGCAGCGTTCTGGATGTACTGCAGCTCTAACAGCTCGTTTAGAAAGGCCAGTGAGCAGCCGTTACAGTAGTCTAACCTGCTGGAGACAAACGCATGGATGAGTGTCTCCAAGTCTGGTTTTGACACTATTCCTCTGATCTTAGCAATGTTTTTCAGATGGTAAAAAGCTGATGATGTTATTGCTTTGATGTGGCTGTTTAAGTTCAGGTCTGAGTCCATGATTACTCCTAGATTTCTAACCTGATTTTTTGGTTTTAGAGAGAGAGACTCAAGGTGACTGATAACACTTTGTCTTTGTGTCTGTGGGCCAAAAACAATGATCTCAGTTTTGTCTGAGTTTAGTTGGAGAAAGTTGTTTTGCATCCACAAACTGATCTGTTCGATGCAGTGACAGAGTGTATCTACAGGCCCATGTTCACCTGCCGTCAGTGACACGTAGATCTGAGTGTCATCTGCGTAGTTGTGGTACAACACATTGTTACTGTTTATTAGCTGACCCAATGGAAGCATGTACAAGTTGAATAAGAGGGGTCCCAAGATTGACCCCTGGGGAACACCACAGGTCATGGCAACTTTGTCTGACACAGTTGCCAATTTCGCCAAAGTACGTCCTGTCCTCGAGATAGGACTTGAACCAGTTTAGAGCAGTACCAGTGACTCCCATAGTTTTCTACAGTGAAGTAAAAGCGATTAAAAAAAACACTAAAACAGTTCCAATAAAGTGACAAAAAGGCATAAAAATAGACAACAAACAAAGGGGTGAAAAACCAACAAAAACGTCACAAAATAGTACCAAAAATAAAATGAAAAAGTGACATAAATGCTGATCTTTGATCAGTTATGTAGATCTTAGCTTTCAAATGAGGTGTTACACTGGCCTATCGAGAGTCAAGAAGCTTTTAGATTTGCGTAAAGCCTAACTGGAGAAAATGTACTTGGTTAAGGCGGGGGCTAAGAGGTTAACCAGTTACCTGTCATCTGTGTTTTATGGCTGGTGTACAGGACACTGCACCATTTTTTTGTCTTACAAGATTTTTCGATGTCACACTGCACGACGTCGGGATGGTAAAATCGTGAGCTGCACTTGTCTCCACTCTGAGATTGTTCAAAGAGACAATCGTAGCCATAATCAAAGTTTTGTCGTAGCAGTGCAGAAGGCGTGTGTTTAGCTAAGACAAGTGCTGCATGCTAGCGGTGTTGATTTTCACAAAAAGGTCCAGGGAAAGTCCTGTTAAAACGGGTAGTGGGACCCGCTCATGCCCGGTCTCTGTTGCTGTGACTCATAATCACTAATGTGTCACATTAGAAGGAGAGCGTTTGTGAACAGCAGTTTTCAGGTCTTTCCACAGATTTTCAATAGGATTTAGGTCAGGACTTTGACTGGGCCATTCTAACACATTAATATGTTTGTTTTAAACCATTCCATTGTAGATGTAGCTTTGTGTTTAGGGTCATTGTCCTGCTGGAAGGTGAATCTCCGACCCAGTCACTGCTGAGGAAAAGCAGCCCCATAGCATGATGCTCCCCCCACCATATTTGACACTGGGGATGGTGCACTCAGGACGATGAGCAGTGTTAGGTTTGCTCCATACATAACGTTTTACATTTGGGTCAAAAAGTTAAATGTTTGTCTCATCTGACCAAACCCCCTTCTTCCACATGGTAGCTGTGTCCTCCATATGACTTCTAGCAAACTTCAAACGGGATTTCTTATGGCCTCCTTTCAATAATGGCGTTCTTCTTGCCACTCGTCCATGAAGGCCAGATTTGTGTAGAGTACGACTTATAGTTGTCCCATGTACAGATTCCCCCAGCTCAGCGGCAGTACGTCCCAGCTCCTCCAGAGTTATCTTGGGGCACTTGGTTACATTTCTGACCAGTGCTCTCCTTGTTCGGTCTGTTAGTTTAGGTGGACGGCCGTGTCTTGGTAAGTTCGCAGTGGTGCTATACTCTTTCCATTTCTGAATGATTGATTGAACAGTGCTCCGTGAGATGTTCAAATCTTGGGAAATCTTTGTATAACTTAACGCTGCTTTAAACTTCTCCACAGCTTTATCCCTGACCTCTCTGGTGAGCTCCTTGGCCTTCATGATGTTGTTTAGTGACCAATACACTCCAACAGGGCTTACGGCAAGGTGTGAACATTCTGCAGTCATTAGGAATGTTATAAAGGCAATTTAATGCACTCCGAAAATGCTGTATGAATACTTATGCACACCCCACTTTTCACTTTTCTATTTTTTGAAAAAAAAAAACAGAATCATATATCATTTTGCTTTCCCTTCACAGTTGTCTGTTACTTGTGTGTGAACTTTCAGTAAAAAAATTCAAAATTAAATCTTTACGTTTAGGGTTGTAAACATGACAAAATGTGCAAAAGTTCAAGGTGTATTAATACTTTCGCAAGGCGCTGTAGACCAAGAACTCGATTTTCTGTGGGTCTTGAAAAAACTCTCTGATTTGAATATGGCTGGCAGTCAATGAGTTAAATATCTGGCTGACCCTTCTTTTGCAGCAGTAACTGCTTTTCTGTAGTTGCAGATTAGACGCTCACAACGATCAGGATAAATCTTGGACCATTCCTCTTTACAAAACTGCTGCAGTTCAGCGAGATTCAGGGGGTGTACTTACTTATTCCTCCCTGTCCTGTGAATGTTTACATGTGATGGCCGATAAAAAATGATCAAATGTAAATGTATGGGTGGTATTAGTTTAACCAGACACTGTTTAATTATTCCTGTGATTTTGATAAAGATCAAACCACATTTTATGACAAATGTAGACAGAAATGTCACAAATTCCAGTGTACTTCATTTTTCTATCTATTTTAAGATTTTTCCCATAAAAGATTTACTCACAGTGGCATGAATTACTTTACTCAAGTAAGAAACTTAATTTTAATATTTACTAAGTAAAAAGTACTGTATGAAAAAAGTACTTTCACAATTTCAATTACTTCAAAAAGTAATAAAGTACTTGTACCTGAGTAAATGTGACTACCTGCCTCTGCTCACTGTGCACAGCCTCACAATGCATCCTCCACTTGACAGAGTTTACCTGATGACTCTGGTGCTGCAGTTACACTATTTCACCACTAGTGCTGTGTGGCGCTGTTATCCTCCTCTAGCTGCACGTTTTAGTGAGTCAGTATGAGGACATACTTTTTACACATGATCACCACATTATACCTGCTAATAAAAGGGAAACCAGTTTACTGCCATCATGACCTAAAGAACATCAGCCTTCTGTTCTGAGGGAAACTTATGCCCATTCACACCTGTTCACTCAGCTCCACTCTGACTCCCTCCTCTTCAGTCCACACTGGTCATCTTCGCCGGTGCTGCAGATCCAAGAGAAACTCAAAGTGAACACGCGCAAAGCAACGAGTTTGAGAAATGATTCGGGGCAGGCGAGCTGTAAACTCCGGTCACAGAGGAGATTGCTTTGAAGCTAGACACTTCTCTTTCACTATCACAATCACAGGGTCTCCTCCTGTGCAAGGGAGAGAGAGGCAGAACAAAGTGATGTGAATGAGAGAACTAGAAGCCTAATCGGGTCATGTGATTGTTTTTGTGATAACCATAGCATGGTCATACCGCCTTTACTCTGCCTGATCCTGTCAGACCTCGGAAGCTAAGCAGGAAGGGCCTGGTCGGTACTTGGATGGGAGACCGTTTGGGAACACCAGGAAGCCAGGAGAATGTAGTGAGTGGTTGGTGGTATTCATCATGATATATTGTGTAAAATAGTGACATTTTTGTTAAAGTGAAGTCTGTGCGGACGATATTTACCTTGAAAACACGGATGTTCTTACTGTTCTCTTTCCTGTATGGTGCAGTCTGAACTGTGGAGCTGGATCCGGCCAGCGCTGACGGAGCTGAACATTTGTTAATCTGTATTTTTGGAAGGGAGAGTCCGGCCGGTGAACAAATAAAATAGTAACACCTTTCCTGAAGAGGTCAGGGCGGTCTCAGTGAGTTTCTCACCATGGCACTGCATACCGGTCTGAGAGAGCGCCGTCACATCCACTCGTATTTAAAACAGCCTCATCGCCGCAGCTTTAACCTCAGACAGATCCCCGATGCCCTCGCACCTCTTTAATTATCCACAAGGTCAGAGGTCACGGCACTTATCATGTGACCGAGGTCAGGAGGTCGGCCAGGAGGTCAGAGGGCAGGCGCGATTACTGCCTGTCATCAACCCAGCAAGAGCGTGGAGCAGAACAACGGAGCAAAGACGGCAGAGCGAGGCGAAAACAGCGGGAAGAATGAAAGAGATTCATATCTGTGCAGAGACAGGAGCCGGTCACAGTTCAGACTCTGCAGGTGGAGACATGGACTTCTCCTGCAGGGGCTCAGTGTCAAAAATCGCTTCAACTTGGCTAAGCTCCGCCGTGTTTCCTGAGCTTATCCACTCACATGTTTGGTATCCAGACCATGCACGGAATCCCCCCGACAACACTCTTTGATCCAAATACACGCTAGCTGCCAGAGTCCACAGGGATACACCACATGGAGACTTGAAAATGTGGTCCTCAACCTGTGTGATGTCCCCGAGACCTGTCGGGCATCTCGAAGAGACTCCTGGAGATCTCCTTAGTATCCGACAGGTCACGGAGACCACTCAAAGACCTCTCTGAGACCATGCATCAGTGGTGACTCTAGTCTCCAACTAGTCTCTAGGTGAGATTTGTATGTACGCAATCAGACCAAGTTGTGGAGACGTTGCAGAGACGGTCAGTCACGGTAGTCTCTGCAACGCTCTCCGGTGAGATAGACCCTTTGGCTCCTTATGGGCTAATGAACATCTGGAGGTTCCTCTGCTAAAGGAGGTACAGTATTATAGGAACCATACAGCTCGTTTCCTCGCTACATAAGCATAGGAAGGAGCCTCCTAAGCTTGTTTGCACTTTTTAGATCAGCCATGTTTTTTTTTCTATTGATCGGCAGTGTCTCATCTTAAAGCCCAAGAACTTTACTTATTTAATTACTTACATTTGAGATTTGCACACAAATGAATTCATTCTAACAATTGGGCTGGAGCATTGGCCTATTATACATGTTATGGGCTGATGGGGGTTGCAGTGTGAGGAGGTTGCAGGTCAGACTCCGGACGGTTCCCGCTCATTAGCTTCCCGGTTAAACATTAACCGACGGCAGCAGGTCACACGTCTCTGGGGAGCCGCCTCATTGATGGATCTGATTAGTTAATCCACCTGTCAATCACGTGTGCTCCGTTAATGGGACTGCATTGATCACTGACGGACTCACTAACCGCCTCCGGTCAAACTACTTTTGATATCTCTGAGGTCAAAGGAGGTCAGACCCGTTGGGGGGGTTGAACATGTGCATTTGTTTTGTTTTGCATTTACGGCCAAGCGAGGGCCGATCCGCGCCACAGCGGGACCGGCACAGGATACAGCTCTTTCTCTCAAGACACGAACACTGTTTAGCTCACGATGGGGTTAGTAAGGTTTTTAGTTTGACCTTTGAGAAACCTATAAAGGAGGAACACAAGGCAGCGCGATGTAAACGAGGAAATGAATGTCCGTGGAGCTCCAATCAGAGCAGTCGCCTCCTCTTGCGACGCCCTCTCGTGTGGCGAAGGCGCATAGCTCCGCCACTGGGACGATCTAAATTCACTGGAGGCCTCCGCACCCCGTGCACCAGGCAAAAGATCTGGCCCTATAGCGTTTCAGTTTTCCAGGTTTTGGGCCATGTTTTCTCTCTTAATTTAACACAAACCTTCACCTGAAACAAATACATTTCCCAGTCTTCACAATAAGATAGATATTAAATTAAACATTGCCCTGATTCAATGTTTTTCCAGAGAATTATAATGTCCTTGTTCTCGGGAGGTCCTTCAAATATTTACAAAAATAAATTCGCAATTGTTTTGGAATAATTACAGTGTCAAATAACAAACCACAGGCAGATACTATTTGATCATTACAAAGAGCAGTGGAAAATTGAATTGCTAAGCAAACCGAAATGAAGAATTTATATTCAGATTAATGAATTTTCAACAGAGATTTATCCATCCATCCATCTTCTTCCACTTGTCCGTTGCCGGGTCGTGGGGGCAGCTGTTGGAGCTGCCCAAATCACATTGCCCCAGCCCCTATGGCTCCTCCTGCAGGTGGTGGGTCCACAGAAGGACGGCCTCATGGTTCTAACCGGGCCTGTTGGTCTCATAAAAATGTGAAATGTAATTTGAAAAGAGGACAGAGGTCTCTGTGTGTCAGCTCAGAGCAGTGCTGCCTCTAGAGGTGGAGGTGGGTCATTACAGAGGGATCTCTGAAGAGAATAGACTTTGTAATGTTTGTGACCTATGTTTCCACTTCTATTCTATTGTCCATTGTATAATTATTTAGGAACTGCTTTGTTTGAAAAAGTTGATTGTAATAATCCTGATCTATTTTGGTTGGCAGAAGGTGATATGTTGAGTTGGTTATTTCGACCTTTTGGAAGGTTACTAAGGTTATAGGGCACACAGGTGCGTACGTACCCTTGGGTTTCGATTGAAAAGTTCAGTCCACAGTGTACCACAGGTCAAATCCAGAGAAGTACTGTAGGTACATTTAGCATAACGGGACACACACAGGAGACAACAGAACAGGAGAGGCATGATGGTGCTGCCAGGGCCCTGGAAATACACTTTACACAAAAATACACTTTACAGAGTTTACAAAGATCCTACCAGGTAGCAAAGCGAGACACCCTACGAGCCCGCTTTATGGATCTTGTTTTTGAGTACGATAGTTAATTAGTGAAATCAGTCAAGGTGTTGAGGGAGAAAACCTCTGAAATGTTTCTAATGTTAAAAACCCAACAAAGTGGATTGAGTAAGATGAGGCCATGACAGAACCGTGTGTAATGAGTTATTGGCCCTAAACTAAAACCACAGGAAGTCACTCAGCGCCTGATTGGTTGTTTTTTCTCCAGCAGAGCTCGTACAAACGCTAACGCTATTGAGTCACCTGTGTGCGGGGTCAAAGGTCGCCGGTGATGTCATCTGACCTTTGACCCCCCCCCCCCATGGTGTTTTAAAGCCATAATCGGAGGCGACCCCTGCGACCTCTCATGATGTCACTGTCTGATGACATCACTGCCTTATAGAGAAAACAACAACAAGTTTAACCTGGGGCTGAACCAGGACTAGCCCAGGACTAAACCAGGGCTAAACCAGGACTAAACCAGGGCTAAACCAGGACTAAACCAGGAATTAACCAGGAATAAAACAGGAATAAAACAGGGCTAAACCAGGGCTGAACCAGGTCTGAACTAGGACTAACCCAGGATTAAACCAGGAATTAACTAGGACTACTTTTACTTTTATGGACAGAATTTCTAGGCGCAGCCAGGGGCCGGAGGGTGTCCGGTTTAGGAACCTCAGAATCTCATCTCTGCTGTTTGCATACGATGTTGTTCTGTTGGCTTCATCAAACCAGGACCTTCAGCTGCACTGGGGCGGTTTGCAGCCGAGTGGGAAGCGGCCGGGATGAGGATCAGCACCTCCAAACCCGAGGCCATGGTTCTCCACCGGAAAAAGGTGGTTTCCCCGCTTCAGGTCGGTGGGGAGTCCTTGCCCCAAGTGGTGGAGTTTAAGTATCTCGGGGTCATGTTCTCAGTGAGGGACGGATGGAGCGTGAGATCGGTAGACGGATCGGTGCGGCGTCAGCAGTGATGCGGTCGCTGTATCGGACTGTTGTGGTGAAGAGGGAGCTGAGTCAGGGGGCAAAGCTCTCGATTCGCAGGGTGGCTGGGCACACCCTCCGAGATCGGGTGAGGAGCTCAGTTACCCGGGAGGAGCTCGGAGTAGAGTCGCTACTCCTCCACGTCGAAAGGAGCCAGCTGAGGTGGCTAGGGCATCTGTTCCGGATGCCTCCTGGTCGCCTCCCTCGGGAGGTGCTGGTGCTCCAGGCATGTCCCACTGGGAGGAGGCCTCGTGGAAGGCCCAGGACACGCTGGTGGGACTATGTCTCCGAGCTGGCCTGGTGTGGCCTCGGGGTCCCCCCAGAACAGCTGGAGGAGGTGTGCGTGGATCGGGAAGTCTGGGCATCTCTGCTGAGACTGCTGCCCCCGCGACCCGGCCCCGGATAAAGCGGAAGAAAATGGATGGATGGAACTAGGACTAAACTTGGTCTAAACCAGGAATTAACCAGGACTAAACCAGGACTAAACCAGGGAATAAACCAGGAATTAACCTGGACTAAACCATGACTAAACCAGGGAATGAACCAGGAATAAACCAGGACTAAACCAGGGAATAAACCAGGACTAAACCAGGGAATAAACCAGGAATAAACCAGGACTAAACCAGGGAATAAACCAGGACTAAACCAGGGAATAAACCAGGAATTAACCAGGACTAAACCAGGGAATAAACCAGGAATAAACTAGGACAAAACCAGGAATAAACCAGGAATAAACCAGGGCTGAACCAGGAATAAACCAGGAATTAACCAGGACTAAACCAGGAATTAACCAGGACTAAACCAGGGAATAAACCAGGAATTAACCAGGACTAAACCAGGGCTGAACCAGGACTAAACCAGGGCTGAACCAGGACTAAACCAGGAATTAATCAGGAGTAAACCAGGACTAAACCAGGACTAAACCAGGGAATAAACCAGGAATTAACCAGGACTAAACCAGGGAATAAACCAGGAATAAACCAGGACTAAACCAGGAATAAACCAGGGCTGAACCAGGAATAAACCAGGAATTAACCAGGACTAAACCAGGGAATAAACCAGGAATAAACTAGGACTAAACCAGGACTAAACCAGGAATAAACCAGGACTAAACCAGGACTAAACCAGGGAATAAACCAGGAATTAACCAGGGAATAAACCAGGAATAAACCAGGACTAAACCAGGACTAAACCAGGGAATAAACCGGGAATAAACCAGGACTAAACCAGGACTAAACCAGGACTAAACCAGGGAATAAACCAGGAATAAACCAGGAATAAACCAGGACTAAACCAGGAATTAACCAGGACTAAACCAGGACTAAACCAGGACTAAACCAGGACTAAACCAGGACTAAACCAGGGAATAAACCAGGAATAAACCAGGAATAAACCAGGAATTAACCAGGACTAAACCAGGACTAAACCAGGGAATAAACCAGGAATAAACCAGGAATAAACCAGGACTAAACCAGGGAATAAACCAGGACTAAACCAGGGCTGAACCAGGAATAAACCAGGACTAAACCAGGACTAAACCAGGACTAAACCAGGGAATAAACCAGGAATTAACCAGGGAATAAACCAGGAATTAACCAGGACTAAACCAGGACTAAACCAGGGAATAAACCGGGAATAAACCAGGACTAAACCAGGACTAAACCAGGACTAAACCAGGGAATAAACCAGGGAATAAACCAGGAATAAACCAGGAATAAACCAGGAATAAACCAGGACTAAACCAGGGAATAAACCAGGAATAAACCAGGGCTAAACCAGGACTAAACCAGGGAATAAACCAGGGAATAAACCAGGGAATAAACCAGGAATAAACCAGGAATAAACCAGGACTAAACCAGGGAATAAACCAGGAATAAACCAGGGCTAAACCAGGAATAAACCAGGGCTAAACCAGGAATAAACCAGGACTAAACTAGGGCTAAAGCAGGGACTAAACCTATTATTCATATTTGGCACGCTGTAATTGAACCTAAATGAAATCCGTCTCTATTGCTGCTGTCAGGTTGGCCACGCTCATTCGTGAACAGCGTATTGTCATTTGTGATCTGATGCCTCAGATTCAATCCTCCTTCTGTTCATAGTGATGCTTTCTTATCTCACGGTGATGAAACTGTTTCCTTACATCCACACAGCCATCTTTGATTTCGACATTTGCTCCAAACACGCTTTAGGTCCAGGATCAAGGGTTGCCAGAACCAACTGGCTCTCTTGAAATGACCCTCCAGTCTCCTCCGGTTTGGTAACGTTGGCCTGGTGACGTGTGCACGGTGCCACACAACGGCCTGGTAATGTGTCCTCAGTGTTTAAATGCAGCCATACAAGCAGCAGACCAACCTCTCAGCAGACGTGATTGTGGAGGCACTGCTTCCCCAACAGACTCCAGCAGGTCATACTTTCCACACTGAAGTGAAAGTACAAATACTTGTATTCGTTGTGGAAAATACTTGTATTCAAAGCAGAAAATACAAACCCGTCGAAATAAGCAGCTTCTAAAACACCACAATGTGTCCTGAATAATGTTTTTAAATGAACACTTGGACAAATGTAAAAGACTGAAGTAAATGTATGCGGTTACTTTTGCCTCTGGCTGTTATAGATGTTTGTTATTGGCAGGAGTCCCTAACTCCTCACTTTCATAAAGTAATCGTTCGTTATCCATAATTAATCCTCTCTTTGCAACAGTGACTTAACCAAGTGCGAACGGCGCTGAGGCGGGCCCTGTCCCGGAGTTTCCTGCACGTTCCTTCACATGGGAGGGGAACAAAAGCCCCATTGTCGCTGCACACAATGCGTCTGGGCCCCGGGGTCACAGGGGCCACATTCAAGACAGAGGGGACAAGTGCAGGGGCAAACGCGTGCACCTGTGGCTCTTTCAGGCCCGGCTTATAGTTTGCTCAAAGCGTCGGGTTTGGGACGTCTGGTTCTTTTGGTGGGACGGGGCGGGAGGATGTGACAAATGTTGCAGTCGCACTTAGATTAGCGAGTCGCTACAACGTGAACATTTCATACACGATCAGACGTAAACACGGGAAACGTATCAAAGCATGTTTTATAATGGATGGGGCCAGGTTTAAATGTATGGCTACATTTGGTTGATATAATCAGGCACTATGATTTTTGCAGCTGTTTAGTAGTGGGGGGGGGGGGGGGGTGGGACAGTTTTTCTGGGTTCAAAGCTCAATGAATCAGGCAGGAATTGGATATTATTATTTATTGCAAATAGACGACATAGACATGAGTGTTTAAAAATGATACAACGTATCGGAAAAAGTATCGTTCAGGTATTGGTATCGAAAACCAAGTATCGTTCCTCCCGTCTTTAGCCTCCGCTGTCCCCCACAAAGGAAATGACCATATTTGGATTACAGCGTCATCTCGGTCACAGTCTTTCCTGCTACACGTGGATACCACACTGGTTGATTTGGCAGAGGTCCGGGCTGTTTCCCCGTCCTCTCTGTGTGTGTGATCTGGAGTCGTTCACGTTCACACTCTTCTCCCTCTCCGCTAAGCCGCCGCCGCCATGTTCAGAGGGCCCTCCTCTGATCGGTGGATCGGCCCGTCCGTCGGAACTGCTTTGGTCCTGATTCACGATGGCAGCTGCATCTACCCCAGCAGGGGGGAGGCGGGGGCGTGTAAGGAGCGCTAAGGTTCACTGGCTTTCAATGGAGCGACTGTGATCTCCACCTGCAGCAGACACCGCGGCCAGTTCACCACGGGACACGTCTGGTGGGACTCGTCTGGTGGGACTCGTCTGGTGGGACTCGTCTGGGCCACCGACCATTCCAAAGGCCCCGTGCCAGAGTTGGTTCCAGCGGAGGAATGAGGTGAAGTCGTTTTATCAGCTCGTTGTTCACATTTGACTCCACCGGCGGTTCTCAAACCTTCCAGAAGCTCCGTCCCTGAGCCCCCCCATGCGAGTCCTCTGAGCATCTGACTGACTATTGTCTTTGAACAAACCAGGGCTAAAGTAGAACTAAACCATGGCTTAACCTCTTAACCCTAACCAAGTGGATTACCTCCAGTTCAGCTTTACCCAAATCCATAAGGTCACAGCCTATAGGCCAGTGTAACGCCTCATTTGAAAGCTAAGATCTACACAACTCATATTAAAAAATGGAGAGTTTTGTAGGTCTCCATTGGAGCTTTTTCCTCGCGTTGTTGCTGCGTTGACGTCACTTTTTGACATTTTTTCCCATCGCTTACTTGTTGGGGTTTTGTCGCTCTTTTTTGGCACTCGTGCTCAGGGCTGGGACCGTTTAACAGTACCTACTTGGTAGGGACCGAAAAGCGGTATCGAAAACTTTTTTTTTTCCTGTGCTAATTTTCGGTACTTTTTCTCTCCAGACGTCAGTATATGATCCGCAGTGAGTCTAAAAAAAAAGCAAAACTGAACTCACGAGCAGCTTCAGCGCAAATGCAGACGTTTTCTTAAAGCCAAGCAACACTATCACTTACTAACACTTTAGTCATTATCAGAGATGGAAGAGCAGCGGTCTGAGCCAGGACTAAACCAGGACTAAACCAGGATTGAATAAGAAACTAGAATTCTTAGACAAAGAGAAAACAACACATGGGATTTACCTTTAGAGAAAGAACCTGACACCAACGGTACCCATCCCTACTCGCGTTTTTGTCACTCTACCATTGCTTTTTTTTGTCTACATTTTCGTCTGTCTTCAGTTCCATTTTCTTCCTCGTTTTTGTCTTGTTTTTTGTCGCTATTTTGACTCTTTTTTTCAAAAAGCTTTTAGATTTGGGTAAAGCCAAACTGAAGAGACTGTGCTCTGCTCGGGTGGGGGTTAAGAGGTTAAGAAGCAGTAAGGGCCTATCTCACCAGAGAGCGCGGCGGAGACGTTGCGCAGACTGCCGTGACTGTCAGTCTCCGCGCACATACAAAGACCGGCCTGGAGACTAGTTAGAGACTCGAGTTGCCGCTGAACACGGAGATGTCTCCTGGAGATAAGGCGAGTCTCCAGGTAGTCTCAATCAAGATTCAAGGTTCAAGATTCAAGATTTTTTTATTTGTCAAACCATGACTGATTCGAAATTCTATTTCTCTCATCCTTGATTGTGGAGCGGGGGGTGGGGGAAGAGGGGTGGGAGGGAGGGCAGGGAGTTCAGCTTCCCGATGGCCCTGTGTACCAAACTGTTTTTCAGTCGACTCGACCTGGCCTGTAGATTCCGCAGTCTCCTCTCTGAAGGCATTACCTTGAAGAGACTGTGATGGGTGCGTAGGGTCCCTGGTGATTCTGACGGCTTTGCGGGTGAGACGGGTGGAGTACATGTCCTTAATGGAGGGGAGAGGAGCTCCACAGATCTTCTCCGCTGAGAAAACTAACAATCGATGAAAACTAACAAGTTGGACCACTCATGAGGTGGCGCTCTTACCTTTTTAAAGTCATCTGATCATTTCAGTGATCAAATTGCCTTCATAACAAAATATGCTCCTACGTATAAGGAGGGAGAGCCTATTAGTGCTGCGGCCCATTGTCAGAATCTACATTAGTTTGAGTTCCTTCACACTCTGATAATACATTAATATGTGATAAGACTGATAAACAATGAAAGTACTTTTTGTTGTTATCCTTTCCCCCTGACTTTTAAGGCATCACTCCCCGGGGCATCTATATATTTCTTACTCGGCCTTCGCTGCGCTCGTCTCATCCCTCACTGTTGTCCCATCCCCGCGCTGCGTTCAGGGCCACCACGGAAACACGGCCCATTAGCGCTCACAAATAATAGGCCCATTTGTCTCTGGAAACGCCTTCAAGGTCTCTCGTCTGTGCGCGACAAATGACTCCGGACCGCGGCGCATTCAGAAGCAGAAGGGTCTGATGTTTTCCATGTAAAGCGAGAGGAAGGTGCTTTGAATAATGTCGGGAAATAAGAGTCGCACACATCCGCCGGAGATACATGTTCTGTTGGGGAATTGCTTGTTTGCACCTTGTGTAACACCTCCTAGATTCAGATCACCAGGGTACGGAGACCACGACACTTGGAAACGTTTAAATTAGAGCAGGTAGAAGCCAGGCATGAACGTTGGCGCTTGGATAAGCAAGGCATGGACATTGGTAGAAGGAACTTTGTGACAGAAGGGCTCTTTCCCAGGGGCCCTGGGGAGGGGCTCTTTCCCAGGGGCCCTGGCAGATTAGTCGGCGTACTCCGAAACATGGCTCCTGGTCTCTGTGCTGGTCAGGTGCTACGACCAAAGCAGACCACACACTGTCCCAGCGAAGCAGCCGACTCACCTTCAGACTGGCCTGGACTCCTGGTGGACAAGACCAAACCAGGAGTCACGGTAAACAAACAATACAGGATGATGGGCGCATGTTAATTCTGCCGAGTTTAAGTTAACCCCTTACAGCACTCACTGTATTAATATTGTAGCTCACAATTTGTTAGAACACTTTGTTCAGGAGGTTCCACTGGCGAGTGTGACCTATAAATAAAACTCCACAAAACCACAAACCACACTCTGGAGATTTGGATAATGAAGTTACAGAGGCGTAGAGTGAGAATGGAAGTCCCAAAGACAAAGGAAATAAGAAGCCAGATCCATCCAAAAACAGCACATGTTTGCACGGACCAGGAGAGAGATGAGGGGCTAGAGGCAGGGGGGAAAAAACTGAGTACTTAGTTCCATTAAACGATTTACTGGTGGTACACCGTACCGGGACGGAAAAGGAGACAGTAGTCTGTCTATAATGGGCCGCGGGCTCAAACACATTGAAGTTTAGTTAAATGGAGCGTAGAGGTCAGACTGGGTCTGATCTGCCCTCTGTCCCTGAATGTTTAGCGCATGGTAACACACGGTACCACACCACACGGTAACACACGGTAATACACGGTACCACACCACACGGTAACACACGGTAACACACCACACGGTAACACAGTAACACACAGTAACGGGCGGTTGTGTTGGTTTGGCTGTGAAACACATGGGGGAATTGCAACTACTCAAATACACACCTGAAGGCACTGACTTGCAAAACTGAACACCAAACAGCCAGCTACAAAAAGCCTCAGTTGAGTTATTTCAACAACTTTGCAAACATGGATGGTTTCAACATGCAAGGGAATATTTTCCCCGGTGCTTAGCGGGAGAAGACATTGTTGTGATTAGGGATGGGACGAAATATCGTTTGGCGAAATATCGCTTTCCAAACGTGACGAAACGCATCGAGTTAAAAAAAAAATGGATCGCGAATTTTTTTATATATTTTTTCATGTAAAGCGTCTTTGAGTGTCCAAAAAGCGCTATACAAGTTTGATGTATTATTTTTATTAAATGAAAAAAATATATATATATCCGGGGAATGGTGCAGTGCATCGTCATGTCAAGTCACAGGAATGATGTTAGTTTTTTTGAAGAAGAGCCAGTCCTGAGATACATTAACCTCGGGTTAGAGCAGCACCAAGGGAGTGTTCTTGTTGTGTTTGGCCTGTTAGGCCTTGTGTTTCCCTGTGTTCAACTAAAACAAAAATAAACAAGTTATTATACAGTAATATTTTTTCCTTTTTTGATATCGTATCGTGACGTATCGTTTCGTGACTCTGACATATCGAGGTGCATCGTATCGTGAGTTCAAGTGTATCGTCCCATCCATACTAGTGATGTCGATGAGGTTCTGAGGCCCCACAACAGACGGCGGGATCCATGAGCCCACGTATGCACAACTGACATGATTTTCTTTGTTTACAGTATAGTGTTTTTCTATTAGTTTTTTTGTTGTTGCTTTATTTGAGTTCTTGTTACTGCAATGTACAATATTGAGTAGGCCTATTTGCTTTTTTGGTTGCTTGAAAATGTGCCTCCTGAAAATGTGCCTCCTGAATAAACTGAAAATCAAAGACTGCAGTGTTTTATATAAAGTAGACTAGTGTGTTCCCCCTGATCTGAAAGTGTGTGCATATGATGCAAGGATGTGTCATTTTGTCCTCAGAGTTACATTTTTACAAAGGAATGTTAGGGTTTGAGAGTAGAGTTTCGGTTTTGATAGTAGAGTTTAGGTTTTGATAGTAGAGTTTCGGTTTTGATAGAGTTTCAATTTGACACAGATGTGAATGGTATATTTCACAGGGTTTTGTTATATTTACTTGTGTGTAGCGTTTTGGCACAATGAGTGAAGTTTTGCAAAATGTGCTCAAGCAACTGGCAAAAACTGGAGTAAGAATGGAGTCAGGTAACTTTGCATTTGTAATACTGGGCTCAGGTAGCTAAAGGCATTTCTGTTATTTCTATGGTGACATTGCTAAGATCGATATTTTTATATTTTTGTTCTATTACTAATCGTGTTAGATATCTTGATTTATATCTTTATTCTTTGATTGTATATTACCTCCGTTGTTTGATTGCGTGCATTTTCTCCAACTGCTGCTGAAACAATCTCTCCACAGAGATTATATAAATTTGATCTCATCTATTGCGGTCATTGCTGCAATACTGTTGAGAACCTGCACTGCTCCCTCAGGTTCCTGCTCACTCCTCTCCGGTGGATATAAATCATTTACAGCTTTGGCATAACTTGGAGTTCGTGTGGAGGGGCGGGACCCTGATCCACTGCAGACGGCCATATTAGGTACTTCCGGGTATTTGGGAGAGAAATACTGCTCTGTGATTGGCTCAAAACATCAGTCTCCCTGGAAGAAGGATACGTTCAATGCAAATGAAATTGACGTACATTACTGGAGACACTCATTAGCGTCATTTCTGGGCCTGTCCACATGGAACTAAAACGGGCACAAAGTTCAGCGTCGGCACAAATGAACCAAGATTATTTTCCCAATACCGACGTACCGTTTTAGATCATTTTCTAACCAAAATACCCCCAAAAAGAATCCCTCCTCTTTAAATCTACACATTTACAGCCTGGTGCTAAATAGTTGCTGAAGAAGCTTTTAGAGGTGAACTCTGAAACCTCCTCAACACTAGTATTTTCATACCAATAGTTTTCTGGGGGTTTTATTGTCTGTTTTCCCCCCCCATATGAAACATTTGCGGATGAGCTCTTGTTTGTGAAGAGTAGGGTTTCAAAATGTTTATATTTTTCCATGGGAATAAACCGGGTTGTTAACAGGCACCAAATAACGCCGATTCTGAAATCCTTGCACTGGTTCCCGGTTCGCCTTCATGTTGATTTTAACATAAGCTGCGAGGCGACCGCTCTTTCTGTCACACATTATGGAATGCACAGTCTTTGTACCTCAGACAGGCCGAGTCACTCACAATTTTTAAGTCCCAGCTGAAAACCTACCTTTTTTCTTCAGATTTTACAGTAACTTGCATGGATTCTCTGTCTTCTGTTGGATTTGTGCTGTTCTTATGGTTCAATTTATCGTACTGATTTTATTTTTAATCTTTTGGTATCACTTAGTTTTGTTTGTATGATGTGTGTGTGACAGGAGGGAAGGCAGGGGTCTCCTTTTTTTAGATGTTGGAAATAGACACAGGTAAGTCTGGCAAAAAAGAAGGTATGAACCGAGGCAGGAGTTGTAGCAATTTTTTTTAATTATAAATAGACTTTATTTATTAAAACTCTGAAGAGAATCTCTATGAGTCAGCTTAGATGCTGAATACTTGGCAGGAGGCCTACAATGCCCAAAAGTATAAATGGACAAGTTGACCTACACCATTACATGAGTGCAACCCAACTTACAATAAGACCAATTGAGAGCTTAATTAAACAGTGGCAAAACTGGTGAAACCAAACATCCAGGTTAGTCCACAGAAGATTTCTCTTTGACAATTATTGAACATTTACCTTTAACATACACCAAACTGGCTCATACTAGGGGCTTGGGGGCTTCCCAGGAGTAGCTGTCCCCAACCGCAAACTCCCTTTACAGCCAATTAACAAAAGCAAAAAAAAACAAACATTAGCAACAGATTAGCTTTCAATAAAAGAAACTCAAAAGACAAGTCTACTCACACATGGCGACCCTCACACCAGCCCAACAGCCCTGCAATGACCCAGATGCTAAGGCATGCCCACCTTTTATCACTCTGCTAATCAAGAGGGTGTGACAGACTGGGGTGTCGCGTTCATGGGGTACACCAGTGTAGGAAACTACTCTACCTGGTCACATGTGTACTGCACTTTGGTCAACTGTGTTGTTTTTAAAGTGCATTATAAATAAAGCTGGATTGGAAGAAATGGAACTAAAGGCTGCTTCTTTACAGACAGATATGAACTCCAGCATAAGACTGTGATTTGATAGTTATACACTGAAATATCTCCAACAGAGAGAGGAATATCTAAGATCTTGGCCATGTCTGAGCACCTGTGTTTGAAGAGGACAGTGAGAGCTTTTGGAAATGGAACAGACTCATCCCATGTTTGGATCCATCTTGCATATACTCAAAGTGTATGCTGCATGACTGTGCTATATAGTTTCAAGAGTCTTTGCCCATGTTTCAGTTTGTAGAGCCTGTTCTATAGTTTAGGTCTGTCCTGTGCTCCTCGTACAGTAAGGATCAGTGTCTGTAAAGGTCTGAGTTAGTGACAGGCGTACCTGTCAAGTTTTGGATTTTAAAATACAGGACATTTTCTAGCGCCCGTTGTGAGCCGTCCCACCAGCCCAACCAAGCTCCAAGATGGGTCAAATATGGAAATAATTTCCCAGTCAAAATGATTGACTTGACAGCTCAGTAACCTCGCAACAACGGCCACTCAGTCTTCTGCAGGTGGCTGGTGACAGGGTTCAGTTTGGAGTGTTTTTTTTTAAATATTTTATGGGAATATTATATGGGACATTTACAGGATAAAGCAAATAGGGGAAGACGGGGCAAATAGGTGCAAAATACGGTAGTTTCCTGGCCAAAACGGGACACTTGACAGCTACAGTAATATAAAACTTTACCATTTATAGAACAAGTATTAAGTAGAATGTATGTTTTGAAAAAGTTGAGGATCATGCTTTGGACATGACGATATGGAGCCTCACCCATGCGTAACATGTGCATATGCATGTTTTATGGTTCAAAAACATCATTTATGGGTAAATAATAGTTTACTAATAGTTAATCCAACAAAAAATATAATGTTCATTAAAGCATTTTTCTGAATTCCCCAAATTTCCAGTCTAATGTACCCATTGAAAGTTTCCAGAAAATGTTCCACTCCTTTGCAACCCTAGTGAGGGGTTTGTGGAGTCTGTTGAAGGACACGTCTGACGGAGGAGACAGAGTTATGGAGCAGGACGCTCTGACAGCGGCCGCCATATTGGATTTACCGTCTGTGATCCAGAGCAGCCGAGGACAAGGCTGTCACCGAAGCCCACTGTGCGTGTCGTGTGAGCTCCAAGGGATTTGGTCCAAACCTGAATTTAAAGTTTTGCATTCATTGGTTCAGCAATTCTTTTGTAAGCACAAACACCAGGCCCACACAGAATGCACTTGTTCACGTTTCATCAACAATAACTATTTCATAAATCCGTATCGAAAAATAAATATAATGCGAACAACCTGTGATTGATCCAAGATATCTTTAGATCAATTGTGAGTAAGGAGACATCGTATGGCACCTGGGAGTACAGAGTTAGTTTATCTATTTAATTATCTTTCATAAGACTTCACCTTAGCAAGTTCTGTGAACCATTCTGAAAAAGGAGGCTCCTCTGTATGACCTTCCACTGTTGCATGTCACATTACATTTATGTTCAAATGACATGATAAAAACACTTCTACAACGAAGCGCTCCTGACGAAGAACATGAGTTTTAACCTCGGGTGCCAGTTGGAAGGTGTCAGTGGTTAAACCCTCCACAAACCTGCGGAAATAAATGAAGTAGCCGATACTCCTTTTAAAATGTGACTTTCTTTCCTCCTTCTTCTCGAACGCCGACTGAATCATGAACAGTGATATTCTGAGGCGCAGGGACACGGCGCAAATGACACGGGGGAAGAGGAGCGGTCCAATCGCTGCCCCCTGCGGAGAGCCCTGATGGAGTTTAGATGAACGTGGACACGATGCATGCACAGTGATTTCAGAGAGCGGAAAGAAGAGGAGGAAGAATACGACTCGAGAAAACGGACGGAGCACGAGACTGTCCTCCACATTTTTAAAAGTTAGTTCAGTTCTGATTCAATGAGACTCCTATTGTGGTAACTATGGAAATGGTCAAAACTTAGAATTTTGGACTTGGTTTATGGCTGACATCTCTGTAACGGCTGAACCTGTCCACATGAAACAAAGACTGTCCCAAAGTCCAGCGTCTTTCCTCGCAGCACATATGAACTACGGTCCCATGACTGCCTTGTAAAGGCGTCCAAAAGTGGAGACTATGTTCCAAACGAAAAGACTTTCAGCCATAAGATGAATGTGGCGGGTTTGTGAATCCGGTCTCTTCCAAATAAGGATCAGGGAAAACATTTGGACATTTCCCACGTCTCTCCGGAATGCCGTGAACGCAACCGATTACGCACATGTCCACTGCATGAAGTTGTTGGATTGTAATTTTCATGTTCATGTAACTGGGAGCTCATTCTGAAAGGTAAAAAAATGACTCTGCAATGAGTATGAAGAGAAAGACGGAGAGGGAGCAAAATCAAATGCCGGGAAACGTCTAAAAGTCACAGATGTCTTCAGGTCGGAGCAGGTTTTAATGGAGACGTGGAGCAGAGGCTGATGACTTTATTAGAAGCGATTGATATGAAAATCTGACATGGAGCCAAGAGGTGAAGGGCCTCTGTGGAAACTCTATTATTCTGCCACATTCAGGCTTTGAAATATCCTTTCAACGCCTCAGCCTTGGCATGTCATGTTTTGTATATGGTGTGTATAAGTCTGTAGTAGCCAGCAGAGGGCGCATAGACAACAGTGGAGCAGTTTGAATAAGGCTAAAACCAAAACGCTTTGTAGTGAAGGAAATTCTAAGCACTATTCTTTCAATACATCTTTAATCGATTTCCAAGCTTGAAACTGAGCTTTTATCCCTGAAAAGGGCTTATGCATGCAGCAAAAAGTAATCTAGAAATACTTTATTTGAATATTTCATTTCAATACATTTGTCCACAAGGCAAGTTTTTTTACACTTGGATTCAGAATAAACATTGACAACTAAAGGTAATATCAACTTATCGTTCAATAAACAATAATAACGATACAGATACAGCTCAATATTTATTTGCACTTTTCCTTCTTTGACTCAAGTCAATAGAGTTACATTATATTTCATGTTTATTGCCGTTTGTGTGGTGTTTTAGGATATAATAATGCACTTTTAAAATAAGTTAGTAAGTAAGTAAGGGCTTTATTTGTCATTGTACAAGCATACAATGAAATAGTGTTCATGTGTTAGTCCTGAGCCGCTGCGACTGAGCAGTGCCACCAATGTGGGCCAAGGTAGAGGAAACCCTAGCACCTGGAGGAAACCTGGCTGGCTGCATTCAGCCTCCTCGGATCCTCAGAAACGGTGCAGAGCCTCCTGGGATTGTCCCTTTTTCAGAGCGTGGTGTCCTGCACTGGTCAGCTCCCCCCTCCTCCTCCTCCCTCTTCCTCCTCCAGATCCAGTCTTTCGCCATCTTCTGGGAAGAGCTTAGCAGCTATTCTGTTTCACTCTCCAGTGAACATCCATTAGCCAGAACAATAGAAGGCATGTGTGGATTAGTTATGAGTCTCGTCCGGATACCTCCTCGTTTGTCCCTTTTTTGGTAAAGGTTTAACTGTCCTTTATGCTTCAGAGATGAAAGTAACTATCTTTAGAGTCAAAAATATAATTTATTGAACTTCAACATTTGCTATCGTGACAGGCCTATCAACAACAATCTTATTTACCAGTTAAGATTATTTATTATATTTTGAGCGCAATGAGATGTTTTGATTCTTTTTAATTTTTTTAATTTAAAAGTAAAAACTTGCCTCAGGGACAAATTTACTTATTTCAAGAAAATGTTACTTATACCTTTTGCCACGTTGCCACTCCATACTTGGTGGTAAACTGCTATTGTAGCCACAACTGCCCTGGGGCAGACTGACGGATGCGAGGCTGCCAATCTGCGCCATCGGTTGCTCCCACCTCCAACAAGCACCCACACTACAACACCTGCAATGATCCTCTATTGCATGTACATTTTCAACTAAATAAACCCATACATGTAAACTGTTTCTCATAACAATATTTCAATTCCAAGTAATATGAATAAAACCCCGTTATACACAATATCTTTTTAATGAAGTCCCTATAATTTACAGCAAAAGTTGACATCTGCACATTTTCACCTGCAGTGTCTCGCATTAAGAAAGAGAAGAGTCCGTTGATTCCACTGAAGCTGTAATTGAACAGTGTATCTTCGGCAGCTCCTGGTTCCTCTTGTGGGTGGATTTAAAAAACTCTCGACACTGAGGCTGGAGCCAGTTCAAGGAGCAGCTTGGACCGAAATATCGAGCTCTGAATAAAAACTAAAACAAGTCAGAAGGAAATCAATACGGACTCGTTACGCGGCGCAAGACCAGGAGCCTCCGGACCGAGAGAGAGGAGGGGGGAGTCTGGGTGGATTTATTCTCTGGCTGCTCTGGTTTCCTCTATCCACCTAAAACATTCACAATAGGCAAATCCTCCAGGTTCATAAATCAAACACGATCTGTTAGCACCGAGAGATTTATTTTGAAAAAGAAAGGTCTCGAACAGAAACATTATTTATCTTAAATTAAAGGGTAGGGTAGACCGAGGGCTGTCTGTCACATTGTTTCTTAGAGCCACACTAGGGGGCACCATGACTGAATATTGTTATTGAAAATCAAGTTCAACATTCTCCTGTTGTAATATGCTTCCATTCACAAAGAAAAAATAAATAAATAAAAAAATGTGAAATTCGGATATGATTTGTCTGACGTTTTTGTGTTAAAAGAGTGAATGGATTCGGAAAAATCTTATATCGAGGAAAAAAGCTACAGATCATTGCTTTGAATTGAACAATAACTGAGATTTTGAGCTAAAGTCGTTTGAGAGCAGCTCAAACTGTTCGTCATACACTCAGCTGGGGCTGGGCGTCTCAGGGGTTGGTCGTCACACAGAGTTTAAATGGGTGGAGAACATTGTTTTTTGTGTCTCTATGTTTTTATGATCATATTAATCTAATCATTAGCATTTTTAAGCTCATCACAGAGGATTTAGCAGAAAATGTACAATTACTTCGAATCAGTGGGAGAGACACATAAGGCATTTACTACTATTTTCCAAATTCATGTTAACGCCAAAAGCATCATTAATAACAATAGGGTCAATCAATGTGACGACCAGCCCCGCAAAGGAAGCAAGACCTACTTCAAGCCAAGGGTCGAAGCTTTCATTGCAAGTGTGGCTCTTGTTGATGTGGTGTTGATGAGCAGTGGACTCTACAAAAAAAGTATGACAACAAGGCCTGGTCTACTAAAATACACATGCAAATGCATTCCAATGTACAAAAGCTTGCTCCTGTCACAGCTGGTCCTCAACCAATTCACGGTGGGATGTTTGGATTCAGTTCCCCTACACGTGCAACTGCAAGTCTTTGACTTTAATTGTTTTATGCAGTGTGCTCCTGTGGAAAACCTTTGTGTCATTTGGTTTCATAGATTTTAAAAGGTAAATAAATGGTCCCTTTATGCATTAGATTTAAACTTGTTTATTCCACCCGTAAATCCTGTAAATGGAAGTCTGCGCCGCTCTGTCTGTGTCTGCCCCGCTCCCAGACGCACATTCCTCCGCTGTCCCTCTGAAGTCTCTCCGTGGGTCTGTGAAGGCAGCAGCAGCAGCGGCGGCGGCTCGGGAGCGCGCTCCTCTTTCCCTCACACACGCACACGCACAGACACACACAGGCACGCACGCACCTCCCGTGCGCGTGCCCGCGGCAGCCGGAGGAGGCGGCGGGCGCGTGCACGGGGGGGTTGTGGGGGTTGTGCCCGCGCCTGCTGCTCTCTCTGCTCTCTGACCCCGCCGCGCCGCACTCCTCCGCACACCGACCTGTCCGCGACACGTCTGCCCGCTCCCTGCACCCCGCAGCCCGACCTCACGCTCCCGCAGCCCCGCTCCCGTCCCGCCGCCGGAGGTCTGGAGGTCCAGGAGGGGTCGGAGGTGCTGCCCCAGCCCGACACAGGAGCAGCACGCAGCAGCGGCGACACGAGAGCGACACACGCGTGGAGCAGCAACAACGCGCTGGACCAGGCTCCTCTCCCCGCGCAGCGCTGAGAGGGCGACCCACGGCTGCTCCCCTGCTCCACGGGGTAAAAACAGCCCCGCATCGCCGAGGTACATCCCCGTTTACTGCCTTTTCCCCCTCCTTCCTCGGGAGCTCTGCAGACAGGAGGAGGGGGGACATTCTCCTGACACAAAGCCGACAGCGAGCGCCCGTGCGGAGGCTTGTCATTTTCTTTTTCCTTTTTACGAGGAAGCCAAGAGGTTAGCGGCATTGACGGTGACACCAAGCACCTTTGGCCGGGTTGTTGTATCCGCCAGGGCGCACTGTTCCCCGCACACGCTGCCCTCCTCATTGTCTGGAGCCGGGCATTTCTTCCAAACACAAAAAAGAAAAAAAGAAAAAAAAGAAAGAAACGAAAAATCAATTGATCCTCTTCCCCCGTACGTACGCTTGTTGTGGAGCGCTCGTGCTGCTGCTGGGGGAAGTTAGCTTATAGCCTTTGCTTATAAAATATATTTTTGTGCTATTCTTCGCACACGCAGGCGAGCAGGCCGTGCACTCGAGGCTTCAATATCTGCCAAAACGTGAATAAAACATGACCTCCGCGCTGCCAGTGCCGGTTTAAGCGGGGCAGGAGCGGGAGGAAGGCGGGCTAACGCAGGAAAAGAAGCTACCGTGCTGTGCTAGTCCGTGTGCTACTGTAGCCATCCGAGCGGAGAGAGAGGGAGCGGGAGGGAGGGCGCTGGAGGAGCCATGCAGCCGCTCCAGGGGCGCCTCTCTCGGCCTGGGCTTGCCCGAGACGAGACGCGGGTCGCGGGGGCAGGTCCGGGGGAAGGGGTCGTAACCTTAACATTGACCTCCCGTTTGAGAGCGCGTACAGGGGGAGCTTGAACCCGGCGGTGAGGGCGATTCCCGCGGACAAAACGCAGAGGGTTGTGGGGACTTTGGAAGACGATTAGAAGCCGAGGGAAAACGGATTTCCACTGTAGTGAATGAAGCAAATCCCGAATTGTTTGTGCTAAATGCAACGGAAGTAGTTGTGTAGGCAGACTTCCAGTGAAATACAGTTAAAATATGAATTAATTTGTATCAAAATATGAGCGGTAAGACCTGGTTTTGTCGTGCAGTTTCTTCTTGCAGACTCATTTTTCATAATATGGCAAAATGAATGCCTTCAATGCAAATCGAAAGCAAGAGTTTCTTAGACGTTTTTACTCAGCGACTTCACAGTTTTCTCAATATCACACACATTTTTGCTCTGAAGCTGCTTAGTTGTGTACAATTTCCTTCTAATGATCCTTCGTTTCTGGAGGGTGTCTTCTGAAATAGTCGATGTGTCGGTCGTTTCTGGCACCAAAAATGTTGTATCTGGGAATTAAGATGGCGTTAAAAAGCATCAGATTTGTCCAGCCTGTGTAAACCTGGTGTTTACCGGCTTTATGTTCTCGCCTTTTCCCGGAGCTTTGTGACGCGTTCATGGGACTCGCGGGGAAATCAATCTTTGCATTTAGTTTGCTGTCCCTTTCGAGTAAAACGAACGGGCCGATAATGAACTTGTCGCTTGCCCGTGAGTCATTGCGAGAAATGGTCTAGATTATAGTTACAGTTTGAGGAACAGTGACCACATAAATGTGTCTCTTCGTGACGCCACGCACGGCAGCGGGTCTGAAACCGTCCGTTATGGATCCGCGGGAGTCGATGAAAAAGCGCCAGTCGAAAGGTCGTCTCATAAAACGCAAACGTTGTGTCAAACGGCTGTAAATTACGGCCTTAAACGGCGGCGCGAGTGGACGCTGATGCGCGGATTTGCAACGTAATTCACTGGATGATAGAAATAGTGAATAAACGGAGTCAAACTCGTAGGTTTCGCTGTTTTTGTGGCTGATGAAATGAGGGAAACAAATTGTGAAAACAAGAAAACAAATTGGGGAAAAATATCATTTATTTGAGCTGAAAAAACCAAGTCACTTCCTTTTTAACCTCTTAATCCCCACCTGAACCGAGCACATTTTCTCGAGTTTGGCGTTACCCAAATCTATAAGCCTCTTGAAAAATAGAGACAAAAACGGGGGGTGACTGCGTGACAAAAAAAGTGATGGACAAAATGAGATGGATAAAAAAGGTGACGGTAACAAAGTGAGGACAGTTTTTCTAGGTCTTAGCTTTCAAATGAGGCGTTACGCTGAAGCTTTTAGATTTGGATAAAGCCGAAACTGGAGAAAAGGCTCACAGTTAAGGGGGTTGGTAAGAGCTTAATGCTGCCTCTGGACCAACGTCATCAAAACTTGGATATGAAGATTTAAAAACAATTTTGGGTACCTGCTTTCGATACTTTGATTGTTTTCGATACCAGAAGAACCTAAACTTTCTTTGCTGATGCTAAACTGACATTGTTTAACGGGACCCAGTCCTAGTCATGCGTCAAAGCTGCAAACTAGAGCCGCGTAAAACAATGTCCCTGACAGGTCGCGACTCTTCGCGGCTTTGGGGATCAATACGTTTCCCCGGAGTCGTTCCGAATCGCAATCTTTGGTCGGAGCGTGGCGTCGGCCGCAGGGGAGCCGAGGTGTAATCAGAGAAATCACCGCCGTAAAACGAAGACACGGAGGCGCCTCATTAAGCGCGCATACCTGGTGTCGATATATTGGATGAAGCGTTGCAGGGGACAGGCTAACCACGCTACCACAGTGATGGCCGGAGACATTAGGCGTGCAAGTCCTCACGGCGAGACGCTGCAGGCCAAAAGGGAAAATGGATGTCACTTTTAAACTTCTTGTGCCGCTCACCTACGCACATGTTTTCATGGGGAAAACAGAGAAATTGTGTCAATATGATCCAAAATGCCTTCATTCTTAAAGCCACACCGCGTAGAATTTTACCCAATAAAAAAAACTGAAATAAAAGCATTTATTTTCTGACCGATATTTTCATCATCGAAAAACACCTCATAAAAGTACAAACAAACACACTGTGAGCGGCTCAGCTCTCCTAAGACATGACTGTAACTTTACCAGGAGCAGGTACGTCTCCAGCTCGTTGCCATGGAGATGTGACTAAAAGCAGCAGGATTTGATATTTGAATAGGTTAGGTTCTCATTCGCATTTTCTGTGTTGATGTAGCATGTTTTATATTAATGACAACAATATAGTCAAAATGTTACGCGGCGTCCCTTTAAAGACAGAAACCAGATTGTGGCAGAGGTTCGGAAATATTTCTTGGAAAATAAAGATCTTATTCGACAATTTTTTTTTACCGCAAAAGTTCATCAAAAAATCCCCCAAATTTGATGGGAAACTCATTCAGCTGCAGTGTTGGATGAAATTGAGTGCATTTTCTGCTCGAATGTTTCCCGTCGTGTCCAATCTGCTTTTGAATATCATTCCTCGGTGTGAGAGGATGTTTGCAAAGTCTGGAGAAATTACATACGTTTGTGACCTTAAAAATCTAGTGTTTTGGCATGAATAAAAGAACAAAACATTTTGACTTATAGAAACAATGAGACAGATCTTAATAACTATTGGAAAACATATTTTACTAAAAAAATCTCTGTCAAAAAATGTACATTTTACCGAGTTTATTTTTGGAGGGCTAAAGCCTGAATAATTCAAGGCGAGGAATAAGAACTGGACGAGTCCCTCTGTGAAATACGAGCTAGAAGATTGAACAATTTGGTGCGTGGTTTAAGCAGAGACGTCGTCCCCAAAAAATGCACTTTTAAAGTTGCAATTTCCCAAACAAATCTATAAAGAAAAAAATTTTGTAGATTATTTTCCAGATAAAAGCGCATGTTTAGAGACTAATCTGTCTAGACTCAGCAGAAGAAAAAAAACACTTTTTACGCTGTGATATTCTGCCCTCAGCATCTCACCTTTGACGTCAGGACAGACCAAATTCATCCTTTGTTTGTTATGACATTTTGTCCGCTTCTTCATTCACACATACTGATATGTTTGGTATCTACGTGTAGCATGAAAGGCTGTAACCCAAATGATGGTAATTTCCTTTTGTGGGAGCCAGCTGCGACGGGAGAACTATACACAGGGCGCATGTGCAGACTATCAATACATGTTTTCCTCACAGTTGTAAAAAATGTCCAGATAAAAAATGTAATTGTTCCCATTGACCTGCAGCGTCTTGTCTAAGTGAATAATAAACAAAAATGGAGCGTCTCCCCCCATGGGAGCGCAGGCCCGTCTCAGTGGGAGGAGTCAAACATTAACATTTCCACTTTCCCGGTCTCTTTTTCAGAGCCGTTCTTCTTCATGCGTTGACCTGAAGCATGAGCGCTCGGGGACGTGGTCTGGGATCTCCCGCCGGTCTTTCCCGGTGAAGGCTCCGCACCCGGACGTTTGGTTCTGTTTCCCCCCCCCACCTCCCGAAAGGTCGGTTCTTGCGGCTGTTTTGGTTTGGTTTTCCGGCGGCGGCGTCCCATGTCCGAGCGCCGGGCGGACCATGGCGCACGGAAAGGTCAGCATCAGCGTGGACGAGTACAGCTCCAACCCCACGCAGGCGTTCACCCACTACAACATCAACCAGAGCCGCTTCCAGCCGCCGCACGTGCACATGTGAGTTCCCCCGAAACAAGGATACGAGTACGTCAGTCCTCGATTTATTCATTTCAAAGGAATCCGTCCACGAGGAACTTAATTTAAGAAAAATCTCATCAATGTGATAAAAGATCTTCACTGTACTTGGAATAAGATTGACTTATAATTTAAGTCTGAAAAACTTTCCTCATGGACAGATTTTTTTAAATGAGTTCCTCAAATCAAAGACAAATGTACTTCATTCAGTTTCACATGTTTCGTCTCCGCTGCTGTTACGATCTGATTAGTGTTTTCTACTTTTGTGACAGTTTTACAGGGTTTCTGTGGGACATTACAAAGCATTAACAGTCATTCAGTGAATTATGCCAAAATGAAGTCTTTGAAAGTCATTCAAAAGCATTAAGTTGGATTCAAACTAGAACGTTGTTTTTTTTTAGACAGAACCCACACAATAACTTTGCTCAGCTATTTTTATTACATACATTTGTCAGAAATACAATCTCAGCTGCAGTTTGGACTGAAATGTTACTCTTTCGCTCAAACGTTTCTTGTTGCGTCCAATTTGGTTTTGAATATTTAAGTTTCCCCTCATTCCCCTCGTTTGATTGAATTTTTTCAGATCTTGCAGAATGAAACATGTAAAGAGGAATGGGCTAAAATGTCAGTCTCTACATGTGCAAACCTTGTAGAGTCAAACCCCAGAAGACTTGCTGCTGTTATTGCAGCAAAAGGGGGTTCCACAAAGTATTAAGTCATGCTGTATGAATACTTGTGCACGCCCCACTTTTCTATTTTTTGAAAAATAACAGAATCATGTATCATTTTGCTTTCACGTCACAGTTGTCTGTTACTTGTGTGTGAACTTTCAGTAAAACATTCAAAATAAAATCTTTGTTTAGGGTTGTAAACATGACAAAATGTGCCA
Source organism: Proterorhinus semilunaris (assembly GCA_021464625.1). NCBI lineage: Eukaryota > Metazoa > Chordata > Actinopteri > Gobiiformes > Gobiidae > Proterorhinus > Proterorhinus semilunaris. The sequence goes on from CM038346.1 coordinate 39,299,889, forward strand.
AAGTACAAGGTGTATTAGTACTTTCGCAAGACTCTGTAGCTGGAGAATCTGGCCCATTGTGCATGTTTTATGTTGATTGGGGGGAACTGGAAACCCACCAGCCATGAATAGAGCCGGCAAACCCTGTTAACCACTGCAGAAATCTAAGTGTGAAGTTTATCTTTCACTTTCAGAAAACTCCAGAATATTCCAGCACTTTTCCCCCCGACAGATAAAAGCTGTCCTTGTGCCTTTTATCCACACGTCTCTGCACATTTGCGTGTTGTCCTTCGCTTTCTGTAAAACGCGTCTTTTTTAAAAGCCATTTCATTCACTGGGCTCTTTCTCTTTTTATACCTCCACAAGGTCCGTCCCATTCTGCCTTTGCGCGCAGCTTCAAGGGAAACCTGTGGCATCCGCTGCAGAAATGCACCGAGACGCACCACAATCTTGAACGCAAATGTGGCTCTGTCGGTTATAATGAGGAATCCAGTGTTTTTAAAATGATGCTTTAAGAATTCTTTTTGTAAAAATCTGATTGTGTTTCCACCTGTTGCACTGCAGTGATCAACGGCCACCTGTTCATCTGCTGGGGCTTCACATCTTTGGCCTGCCTTAGTCAAAGAAGCTAAACTTGCTTTAGTCCTTTGGGTTTGTTTTTTGTCATTCATAAATGGGCCTAAATGTGGAAAGAGTGCATTTTCTCCAGTTCAGCTTTACCCAAATCTAAGAAAGGTTACAGCCTTATAGGCCAGTGGTAACGCCTCATTTGAAAGCTCAGACCTACAAGAAAACTAATCTAAACAAATGGTTTTCCTCACATTGTTGCCGCCTTGTCGTCACTTTTTAAAAACTTTTTTTCATAGTTTTTTGTTGCGTTTTTGTTGCATGTTCATCCTCGTTTTCTTGTTTCTATCGCTTTGACTTTTTCCGAGAAGCAATAAAATATTGGGTAATGCCAAACTGGCGATAATGTGCTTGGTTCAGATGGGGGTAAAGAGATTAAAGCTGCCCTAAGTGATGTCTTTCAAAAAAAAAGTCATCAGTAGGTGTCAGTAGTGAACCCTCCACCACCACCCCCCTCTTCTCACCTGGCTTTCCCCGTTACCCACGCTCCTCACTCCCCTCCACACCATGGACCACACGCTGCTCTGGTTGCATTCAATGAGATATGGAAATCTCAAGAGTCTTGTGTGAAACACACATTTATCAGCATAAATGAGATATGTAGCAAAGTAAACATTTTCAGACTTACATTTATTTGCTAAACTGCAGCTTTCATGAAAGTCTCTTTTTGTTATTTTGGCATTTAGAACACAACATTTCCATAACAAATGGACATTTCACGAGGATTTCAGCTGCTTCAGAGCAGGTCTGTCAGATGTTTATCAGTTCATGATCTTTTTGAAAACTTCTGCCATAATGCTAAACTGTTAGCCGCTAACTGTTGCTGCATCTGCTGCTTCAAACATTTGCGATCTCACGCGTGTGCATTTACATGGTGCGGGGGGCATGTGGGGGTGCGCTGTAGGTGAGGGAGGTGCTCCGCCAGCGTCTACTGCTGTCTGCGAGTGTGGCACACATGGTGGCGCATCTAGCGATGCTTGATGGGAAAGCAACGTTGCCAGACCGGCAAACGGGAGCGCTTAGAGTAGCTTTAACGTGGACGTATCCTGCATATGAAGCTTAAAAACAGACCTAAAAACCTTATCTTGGGCGCCTCAGCGTTGATATTGTACATTTTATGATTAGAAACTGTCTGTAAGAATAAAATAGTAACAGTGAAATGCAGGTGAAAGAGCTGTACTTTTGTAGCCACAGCTGCCCTGGGGTAGACTGACGGAAGCGAAGCTGTCAATCTGTGGCACCGGTCCCCCTGACCACCACTAACCACTCACAGACATCATTCATCCTGGCCTAATGTACATGTTTTTAGTGGTAGGGGAGGAAACCTACGCAGACACGGGAAGAACATGCAAACTCCACACAGAAAGGCCCCGTCCAGGTGGGAATCGAACCTGTGACCTTCTATCCGCTGTACCACCATGCCGTCAATGACCTGGTCCAACCCACAGGTCCCGAAACACTCGTCGTTTGTTTCTTAGCAGTGAACAGGAGTTTGTTATAGTCCCCTACGGCGCAAAGACGTTTAGGTCATCGCAATAGCTAAAACCTCAATTTGGATTCAATAAAGGTCAATAATCATGCAGACTCTGGATATTGCTATAAACCTTGAATAGTGAATGATCTTCGTCGAGGGAGAGGAGGCATAGAGAGCGAGGGGAACTTCAGCCCGAGAACACTGCAGCTCTGTCTGAAGCAGGAAGCCACTTATATTTATACAAACATACATGTGCCCTTCTCCTGCCCCCACTGCCCCCATCCCCCAACAACACTAACTTTGAGTCCGTGCCCTGTGTCAGCAAGCACCAGCAGTGTGATAAAGCCGTGGTTCTCCAATTTGGGAAGTTCCTCTGGTGGTGAACTTTGAAGCAAAGATGAAATGATCACCAGAAGGCATGGAGTTACAGACGAGACATTCCCATAACATTTACATTCTTTACATTTTCAAAATAACAAAAGGAAGAAAGGCCAGAGCAAAAGTATGGTCCCCTGCAGAATGAATACCTTAAGGTTTATCTAGCCAGCTAAAAGTCTTTCCTTTTAGGTTTAAGGTATTTTTGTAGGTTTATCCACTGATCTACAGTGATGTTTAGGTTAGGAGGCAGTGAAAAATGGACTTTTGTGAGCTGGTTATGATTTTCCGGTGTAGTTAAGAGATCAGACAAGGCGAGATCAGAGTTTGTATGTCTGGACCAAAACACTCATTTGTGCATAGCATTTTACCAACGAAACAAGAACTTACTGAGAAGCGGGAAAATACGCAGACAAAATACAAAGATATAAGATGCTGCTGCTGCTCCAGAGCCCACAACAGTGAGTACAACTACGGCGAAATGCTTCAGGAATGTGCATCGAGAGGCTAGCAGCTCTAGAAGCTCTGTCTTTAAATGAGTTGACTGTGGTGAAGTTTAGTCGACTGAGTTGTGTGAATTTAGCCATAAATAAATAAAAAAACACACTTGTCCCGATCACGTCCTCATTAGCGCCAGCGCAGCCTCCAGTCTCGAAAGCTCAGCCACTGAACTGTTAAAGCTTGAAGTCAAGACGACCCAGATCAAGTCTGATCGTAGTACTTTTTTTATACTCTAAGTGCACGTGGCAGTTACAAACGTCTGGTGCAGGATACGTGTTGTACAAAGCTCGTTGCAAGTTTTGCTACAAAATCAAAATGAGCAATTAAAGTGAGCGCTCCTGGACGCGTTTAATACGTGCAGACTCTGTAAACTGTGGAAGTCTGTTGGTTTCCCCCCTCGTCTGTGCTGCTGCTGTAACTCTATCCGTGTGTGCGGGTAGAGCAGCAGGACTCGCTCTCTGGTCTCTCTGTCCAGACCAAAGCCCAGGAGTGTAACAGGATTGTAGGACTTGGTAACGGACTTGTAGGGGCCGACGGTGCAGACCAGGAGCTTGGAAGAGTTTCCACCGCATTTCTTCAAAGTTTTGATTTAAGGCTCCGGGGAAAAAATACATTTCCCGTCAGGGGAGAAGTAGTCAGACCAGGAACTCTTAGATAGGGCTGGGTACCGTTACATTATTTTCAATACCAATACTTTAACAATACTTGGTTTTTGATACCGATACCTGAACGATACTTTTTCCGATAAATATTGTGCAAAAAAAAAAAGACATCACTTGGGGGAAAAATGGGGCAAACGTGGGGGTAATATAGAAAAAATTAGATTTCTTTTATTGGGGAAAATTTGAAAAAAATGGGGCAAAAGTAAGAACAAATCTTGTAAAAGAACAGGTTCACAGACTAGGATTTTTTCTCGGTACTGACGTGCAACATATAACACAGAATTTAGATTTAAAAAATAAGATATAAAACTTAAGGCTATAGGGGCATGCATAAAGAATATTAAAATAAGATAAAAAATTAATAGTAAAATATGGTAGGATGACAACAATTGACATAGAACAGCAGCGGGATTGTATTTACAGATGTGTATGTATATAAAGTGATAAAGTGATGGCAGCGGATCCAAGTGTGGACACACCACACAGGGCAGATGGACAGTCCCTGAAACCCCCCCGTCCCTCGGCTCGCACTGAGCAACAGCCACAGAATGGAGCTCCGTGATGTCCGTGGCCTCTGTATGTGCTGAGCGGTCCGTGTTAGTGGAACAACCTTTGTAGCACGTGTCCAAAGGTTCCAGATCACACTTTTTTAGGGAGTTTACAGAAAAACAAGGATTCTTTAATATCTCATTCCTAGTCTGATTTATTGAGTCTTGAATTTCCACACAAGGCAAAATTAAAATGTTTTCCACTGATTCTTTTTTTTTTTAATCAAACGAAATCAAAAATCCCCTCTGAAAAAAGTCTTTGTAACCAAGGATGATATGAAAACATAAAATGACAAAGCACATTTTTATATATATTCCTACTATGTCAGTAATCTACAGCAAAGGTTTCTACTTGATATCTCTACATTTGAAACGTTTCCCTGTTCACCTGCAGTGTCTTGCTTCTTTCCAAAGTGCAAAATAACAAAGACCTCCACACATCGAAGAAACAGCCGAGGTTAATTGTCTTTGCGCAATGGTCACACAATCTCCCATCATCCATATATGAAACATGATCTGGATCATAAAGGCGCTACAGTCAAATATTAGAGCGGGGGACCCTTTTTTTGTGTGGGATGGCCGTGATTCAGAGTTCCTGGTCTGACTGCAAGAACCGAGAGCAGGAGCTGAAACGCTTCCTCCAGAAGCTGCCTTTGATGGAGAACTGGGGCTGGCTGTTTTTTCCCAGGGACTTTAAGAGTGTACGAGAAAGAGGACATGAAGTTCTTTTGGAGAGAGAGCAGAGGGAGGACATTTGCATCTTTTCTAAAATACATTTAAATCTCCTCATGAGATGCTTTGTTGCGTAACTCCTGCCCTCTGCGTTGTCTTTCCTTGTAGGTCGTGCTGTACATTTTTCTCAAGCCGAACCCGGTCTTTGTTTTAGCGGCGTCCTTCATTCACCGCCACTCCGCCGCTGCTCAAATTGAATTCAAGTCCATTAGCGGCGGCACAACGAGAAGCATATGTTTGAGAGCGAGGAGGAGGGAGGGAGGGAGGGGGGAGAGAGAGAGAGAGAGAGAGAGAGAGGAGGGAGGCTGGCGCATTAGGTGCAGACGGTATCAGGGGCGATGACTCTGCTGCTGCTGTAGAGGCTGAGGTTAAACCATCTCAGACTGACACAGACTCTGCAGACCTCTGTGTTTAATCGCTCTGACCCCACTCCCCCCCTCCTCCTCCCGCTCTCTGTCTCTGTGCAGCCAGAGCTTCTCCTGATACTCGACATTAGCCTACAGTGGAGCGCAGAACCACACTTTACTTTAAGGCCAGACGCTGCAGGTGAACAGGAAACACATTATAGAAATATCCCTGTGAAACTTCTGCTGTAGATTACTTACATGAATGACAGAACGAGTTTAGTCCTGTCGCAATATAATTTTAATTAACGATAAATTGTCATTGTTGATCAAATCATTTTATAATGCCGGTGCGATTATTCTTTACAAAAATCTGTCTCAAATTAAACCTGGTTACAAATAAACATGATTAAGGTAATTCATTAAGTGCACGAGTGCTGTTATTGGAAACTCAAAGCCTTTGTCTAACCGCTGCAGTGTTTTTCTAAACTCGCAGTAGACTACCGAGCTGTATAAAAATAGATACAGCCAGGGGTTTACTATTAATTGATAATTGTTTGGTAAGGCGACCAATTATTTCATTAAAGAAACTGAATAATGTGCATTCATAGTCTGGCTCTATTTCTAAAAGTCCTCACAGTCCACACACCGGTTTGACCATTTTAATCAATTTTACCCACCCTTGGAGTGAGACATTGGTCGGTCCTGAGCTTAGTGGCCTTTTTCATGGCGATAGCGTCTCGTAATCGTATTAAATTATAAGCCAAAAACAAGTGTATGATTTACATGGCTGAGCACATCAGGAGCTGCATAATGGCTCTGTCAGTGGGGGTTTGGCACCACCCCACATGACCATCAGAACCTGTTTAAAGAATGAGACGGAAGTCCAAAGAGGGGGTTTGGGGGTCCTCCCCCAATAATTTGTTAAAGAATTATATTTCTGGGGCCAGTTGGCCCCCTTCATCGTTACGGCCCTGCCAAATGGTACAATGACACAAAGCATTGTGCATAGTTGAGGGTCAGTCACATGCAGCTCAGAAACACGTTTAAAACATCCCCCGCACTTAAGTCAGTGATAACGTTTGACTATTAGTCCATTAAAAATATATATTTAAACTTACCCTGGCATCACTTTTCAAAACATTTATGTTAGGCATTGTTTGGTTTCTATTTGAGTGTTTTTAGTCATGTCCCTCCTGTTTCTCTGTGTCAGTCATTCCAATGATTACCAACAAAAAGCAAGTAGCATAAACTTTAGACAATCTGTAAAAAAAAAAATCCCTGTCTCCTGCAGTATGTCAGAGCATGTTTGATGATAAACTTGTAACGACAAAAGCCATTGTAAATTACAAAAAGGCAATACAACTCTAGCACAAAAATAAATCATTGTGTACAATATTAAATCATCGGATTTGTATGTTTTATGTCTGCATTGTAAAAATGACATTGGTTATAAATATAATGTATTGTAAGAGATAGTTCAACTCAATGGGGCTATCCTTGAAATAAATGAAACATTAAATCAAATTACTACTTATTGAGTAAAATTATTTTTGAATTATTTGCAAAGTTGTACTCAATTAGTTGTTGAGTACATTGGCTACTCTAACCACCTCATAACTGTGGGCTATATGAAAATAACAGTCTTACCTTTAGAAGAGCCATTTACTCAGACTGGGGTTAATGCTACTTGTTTCTCACCAGTAAGCGGCAGGGCTTTGCTTTTTGTTGCTTCTGCAGTGTTTCTCATCTACCAGAAAACATCCCACCTTTATATGACAATCTCTTACATCTGTGATAACGGGGAACACGTTAGCGTAGCCTGCTCAGCACTACTTACATCGATCTGCAGTAAAAATGTCCACCTCCCTGTTGGAAGGCTTCTGCAGTCGCTCCACACGCACAGCTCAGTCTGTTTATCCAACAGCTGTTTTATCGTATTGTACTTCGGTAATACCGAGGGAAACGTGTCTCGTGTTGTTTGAGCGTGTGATATGAGGAGTGTGGCGTGAGAGCGTGTGAAGCCACTCAAATGTGTGTGTCACATGGGGAAAGCGTGAGAGTTGGCAGCCCTGTTGTGTTTTTTGGTGCCTGCGCTAATGCTTTGCACTTTGTCTTAAAGGTTTGTCATAACATTTATTTAAAAACTCAAAAATGTGTCCTACGTCACCTTAATGCTGATGGGTGTTGAATACGGTTAAGTTTGTCCGGTAAAAATGTTTTTATATTTTATGACTGAGGACGAGGGGCAGAGCTACAGCATCTAGCTAGGCTAACCGTTAGCATGTTTAAATCTTTTAAAAAACAATGGAACAGAGGATTACTTAAAACGGTGTGAATGTATGAAATACTACTCCAAGTCTCTTTTTGATGAGGGAACAACATCATTACATGGTTTAAAGCTATAAAAAATATTAAAGATTTCCTATAATGTAAAACATTACTGCTGAGGTGGCCTAAGGAGGGTTTGTAAGCCACAGTAATGCAGAATATGTTACTGTAACCAATATTACTGTGCACTGTGAACTTTATGCCACCACTGGGAGTGCTTCGTACATTCTGTTTATTTCGATGCTTTACACGGCCATGAAATCTTCAAATATTGATGGATTTGAAAAACGTTTTCTTGCCTTTTTTTCGTGAAGGGGTTCCCTTGAAAATGACCTGACGCTTTCATACGTTAGCATAAATCATTAACCCTTTAGATGCCAATGTTTACCATCAACAAGCAACAATTGTACATAACATGCAATGATTCTAAAGTAATTTATTATTTTTTTACTTATGGCTATTGTCTGTGTGACCGGCCTGTCAGTGTGGATAATCGATAAGAAGATTAAATTTGGTGATGGTGTTTTTGTGTAAAGTAAAGAAAAAAATGGCTCCTTTGGGAGTGTTTAGTACATTGTGTATTTCGACCTTTAAACTTATATATATTTATTGTTTTCATAAAAGAGTCCTTTTTACATTGACATATAAATTATCAAATAGTATTAAAAGTGAGCAAAATTTATAATGACCTTATTTTTTCAAAAATGTAAAGGGTATAGAAGATTTAAAAAGGGAAATTGCAGTTAAAATAAGTTTCACCTTGATATAGTGATGGGAGGTCAAACAAAGTTTATAATGGAAGTCCATGAGTACGCAGATTTCCAAACTCTCCCAGAGGATACACCACTTCTTCAGAACGGAATGAAACTTGCTCTTTTGAAACAGCAAAAGTTATTGCAACAAGTATACCTTCCGATATGCGGATTTCCCTTAACCGGGCACAAGGGTTAAGCCGTGAGACACAAATGTGCTAGTTTCAGAAAAATATTTGCACACGAGACACGAAAAACAACACTATTTCTCATCAAACATGGCAGATACAAGACTGTTTTGACGGGAAATCTAGCTCGAACACAACTGCACCAGCGCCTCACGCACGAGGAGAGCCGGGCAATAACATCACACAAATGAAAATGGTCTCAGTTTAGATTTAAATGAATGAAACTAAATACATTCCAAATGTATCTGACAAAAAGCATTTTATTTAGAATTTGGGGATATTTTCTGTCTGAAAAGGTTCCTCTGCTGTGATTGGCTCCTCTTCGTGTTGTTGCTGCGGTGCTGACAGCTGACATTACCCAGAAGCCTCTCTGCTCGACCCTGGTCTGTTTCATGAGTCTGACCTTTGACCTGTGAGGACCGTCTGTCTGTGAGGTCACTTCCTCTGCGGGCAGGAAATGGAAAAGCGCGTCTGGCTCTTATCAGGTGAGCTGTGTTTGAGGCGCAGGGAACTAAGAGGTGAAAAGCCAACAAAATCTGATTCACAAGAGAAGAAGCTGGGTCATAAACAAAACAAGACTAATTAAAAAGAGCTCATTTAGGCTTATTAGGAAGATCGGGACTAAATATGGATTTTTGTTTAGGCTGCACTAAAATCCCGATTCATTCATTTATAACAATTATGGTTTTGCACTACAATATAAAACTAAGATACTTTTTGCAAAAAACAAGGCAATATTAAAATGTTTCACTTTCACTAGCTGAGAGGCGACTTTAAATCTGTAGAAATTTGTTTGGGGTTCACGTTTTACTTAAGGCAGGAATTGGATATTAAAAATCCCCCTTGATGGCGATGTTCATGGTTAACTCTTATAACATTATTATAGCCTTTTCACAATATTTCTGAAGTTTGGTGACACTTTTTGTCTTATCAGCGGACTCTGACTGTTGCCGTCTCCACGCTTCTCTCACATCACCTGTCCGCCCACTGCCGTGGGAACAGGGCAGACCGATTGATTTGAACATAACGCTGGACTAAACTTCATTACATTTTTTAAAGGCTGTAAAACAAAGCCGCATGGAAACAAATATAGTACAGGCCCGTGACGGCGGAGGGATACACGTTTATCTCGTTTCATGTACGATGTTTAGGGTTCGAAAGTGGGAAATATTTGTGCATTTTCATCCCTAATAACACCTGCATTCGTGACTGAATCACCGTTTCCTGCTCCGTCTGAGAAAGGGAATGAAAAGCATTGTGAGCACCAGTTTCCCTGTGGCTCCTGTCTTCTGGCCTGTGCCATGTTGTCCCTCCTCCCCCACCGTAGCCTGTTCATTTTGCGGTGAGTTTATTGAATTAGCGCTGGCAGCGGCAGATAAGCGGCGAGTCGAGGGGGGAGGGGCGCTAGCTTTGTCATTCAGGCTTTCAGTGGAAATGAGGAGCAGCTCCAAAGCCAAGACCGGCACTGAAAAAGGCTTAAAATAAGGCTAAACAGGGCTAAAGAGCCACCGGACCAGGACTAATATTATTCCACAGGGGAGTTTATTTGGGTCTAAAGTTTAGACCTTAGTAAACTCCACTTTCCCTTTATGGTTTAGACTCTAACCATAGAGAGGCTACACTTGCATTATCCTATTTCCAAACCGTGACAGTGTGTGTTTGTCACTTCATTTAAAGGCGCATTTAGGTGCATTGAGTTGCCTTGTGTACGAAATGCGCGGTATAAATAAAGTTGCCTTGCCTAGAAATGTTTATGGAAATGCCAAATTTCACCTTTTGAACCATCAATTTGCATGAAAGCGAATAAGCGTTAAGCGTTAGGGTTTGGAAGATTGATGTATTGAATATAACAAAGTTGTAGATCAAAGAGGAGTTTGAAAAGCGTTTCTATGATTAAGTGTATTCCCTGCAGAGAACTTCAGATTGTATACACGATTTTGACAAATATTGCGATTGCGATTCAATTTGCGATTTTCATATTTGATACGGCCAAATTGACGATTGAGGAAAGTTATTTAGACTTAAGTCAAACAACATGACATCAATCACTCAAACGCCAGAGACAGAAGAAGAAGAAAAAGCCTCAGCCAATTGAGGTTTGGTTATTGCAGTTGCCAAACGTCGACTGCGATTTAATACTGATCAACTTTGTAGCCCTAGTGGTGGAACCGTTTTCATGGTTCAGAAGCCTAACCTGCAAAAGCAAGTTTGATTATCACAGTACAAAGGCATATTATACATTAGTATCAAAGGTTAAAAGGTTCTGGTTTAAATCGTTTGTGAATAAGACACACTTTTATACAGATATTTGCTGCTAACCTCGTTTTAGCTTTTGGATTGCTTTGACACTCTCCACTTAAAAATTGTTTTTAATTTTGAGCCGCAGTTTCTGCTAGGTTTTAATTTCTTGACATTTTTTGCATTTGCATATCTTCCAGTTCAGTATTATCCTCCTGACGATATATCAATCAATCAATCAATCAATCAATCAATGGTTTTGTATAGCCCAATATCACAACAGGAGTTGCCTCATAGGGCTGTAACAAACATTAAGGTAATAAAACAGAACAGTAAATAAGACAATGTAAAGTTCCGGTGAATCAAATATCCAGGCAAACATAATGTCCAAATAAGCGTCAGCAGTGGGTGGCGACGAGCAGCTCGGGTGTCCCCTGTCCTTAGACTCTCCAGCCCGGCAAGGAAAAACTCAAAAACCCAGTGGGAGAAACGAGAAACCTTGAGGAGAACCACAGAAGGAGAGATCCACTCCCATGGACGGACAGGCTATAGAGACCCAGGGCCGAAGGAGTCCCTCAGTAGACGGGCCAAGATCACAGACCGTCCAGTCCTTGTTGTCAGTAGGCAGGGTTCCTCCGTTCAGCCGGGTTCCTCCGTTCAGCCGGGTCCCTCCGTTCAGCCGGGTCCCTCCGTTCGATCTAGACAGGCACTCCCAAGGGGGAGTGGGACAGGAGACACCATGTGAATAGTAATGAACAGACTACAGATGAAATAAATATTGTATCATAGTAAGACAAAGGTTGCAGTAAGAAGAAGAAGAGGATAGCGCTCAGTGTACCGTACTTCCCACAGCAGAGTTTCTCCTAAAGCAGCTTTACTTCAGGCTGTGGGTTAGAGCTTTACCTAACTGACCTGATCATAAGCTAATTCTCAGAGGTACGTTTTGAGCCTAGTCTTAAATGTAGGGACTGTGTCTGCTTCTTTAACGTGAGCTGGGAGTTTATTCCATAAAACCGGAGCTTGGTAGCTAAAGGCTCTTCCTCCTACAGTGATTTTGGAGACCCGAGGAATCACTAGTAGCCCTGAGTTTTGAGAGCGGAGTGCTCTGGTTGGCCGATATGGAACGATAACGTCTTGGAGATAAAGCGGAGCCAAACCCTTTATGGCTTTGAATGTGAGGAGCAGGATTTTAAATTTGATTCTAAACTCAACAGGAAGCCAATGGAGAGACTTTAGCACAGGTGTAATGTGTTCTCTTCTCTTTGTACGCGTTAACAATCTTGCAGCTGCATTTTGAACTAGTTGAAAACTTTTTAGGGAACTTTTAGGACACGCTGCTAGCAGGCAGTTGCAGTAGTCCAGCCTTGAGGAAACAAATGCATGAATAAGTTTTTCTGCATCACTCTTAGGTAGAATGTTTCGTATTTTAGCAATGTTGCGCAGGTGAAAGAACGCAATTTTACAAGCCTGGTTTATATGCGTTTTAAAAGAGAGGTCCTGATCAAACAGAACTCCAAGGTTTTTTACTATCGGCCATCTCTAATTGCGACCATTCAAATTGCGGCTTCTGCTTTTGTTCTGCCTTTCAACTTTGCGTTTTACGATGCTTTCAGACCTGTTACCCTGCCGATCTAACGGTCTGTGACCTCATTAACGACCCCTCATTAGCCATACATGTGCTCTCCCCCGACCCCTGAGCCTTGTGTCGTGTGCCGCATGCCTCCGCTTGATTAGCACCTTGTTTCGGGCCCTGACCCCAGAGGGCAGAGGTCCTGACCTCAGCGCTGGTGGTGCTATTGATGAGCGATCGTTAGCGCTTTGACCCGTTAGCACTGGTGCTAATCCGTGCGCAGCAGGTGGGCGGGACGCTGCGTGTGAAAGGCCTGTTGACCTGCGTTTACTGCTCCAGTTACAGGCTGTGTTCAACTTAAATAAAAATGGCCGACACTTGCAAGCACATTTTGACTTAAATTATAATTTACATGTTCTGCCGTCAAAAACTTATTTGGTGTTATGTTTCGTTGCATTATTAACTGCAGTTGAATCAAAATCCCAAATTCAATGGTTGTAATAAGTAAATCACAAAGACAGCCGTTATACAGCCAGTCAACGAGTTCCCTGTCTCCGTGGGGTCCTATAAAAGCGGTTTACCCTGTAGTTCTTGTATTAGTTTAGATGTTCATATTTCAAATATATTTGATCAGAGTTCAAATGGTAAATGGTCTTCTTTACCTTATACAAGGTTGAAAAGTCTTAAAGTCTTAAATTGGCAGTACGTCTGGAGATGGGTCCTCAGACGCCAGCCTACTGCGGCTGCCCACTGCTCCTAAAGGTTGCCTACACGGCATTCAAAGATGGGTCAAATGCAAAGAAACAAATGTCACTATGGAATCAACAAAGTATATCTTATGTAACTTTTTTTGCAAATAAAATCCCTTGATATTTGTGCGTAATTGACCCAATGGCTGCATGAGTATTTTACATGGCGTCTATAATTTCCATCACCATGGCTTCTTCAACTCTTTAGGATCAATTGTTTTGTCATGTTTCTGGTAAGAGGGTCAACCACCTAATAATAGAAACAGTGAAAACAATTGATCCTGGAGCATCGTAGACTACTGTGATATAAACGCGTCATGCTGACCACACATACAACCGCTGAGTCACTGAAAGGTCAAAAACACACTAATAAAATGTTTTCTTTACACTAAAAAGTTCCATAATGCACCTTTTAATAAGGTATACTTTATTGATCGCCATATAAGGAAATATATTTGGTCAGACATATGAGGCTCTTGCATGTAAACGTAATACTTATTATGTAACATATTCTACTATGGAAGATGAATTGAGCGATGGATATTCGTTAAGTCCTGGCAGTGAATCTTGTTTGTAGGAAACTTTGAACCATTCCTGCTCCGGTGGAGCCCTGCTAAACCTTAACTTAAGACGAGCTCATCTGACATCCATTGGATCGTCTTTAACTTTCAGAGGCAGCGGTCCCTCAGCCCAACCTCTAACACATTACAGCAATGCCTTACAAAACATTATGTTTTTAGCCTCCGTTATCATTGAAATGTTCACTTTAAAGGTTCATTATGGAACTTTTTATGTGACACAAAATATGTATATTTGTGTGTATTTGACCTTTCAGTCACCCAGAAGCTAATAAAAAATACGTACCTTTTATTTATTTTTATGTATTTATTTATTTGACAGGGACATGTACAGGAGCATTAATCATTTTATGAAAAGATGCTTTGTACCAGACTTTAGCTCTTGGAGCTAATTTCCATCTGCAGTCCCCAAGACATACAATTACAAAACACTACAAAAAGCATAAAACAATACAGTTGATAATATTTACAGAAGTATTTACATTTTATAAAAAATAAAAGTACATTTTATCAAAGGGAAAACTTGTTCCTACACCCACCCACTACCCTTCTCAGATGTAAACCATAGTAGTTTTTTTTCTTTAATGCTGACATGTTTGAGTTCCCAGAAAATGTTGTTTCACACCCAAGCTAAATTGTTTTAAGTCTTTGCATAGTTTTAGTGCAGTTGGAAGTTTGTTCCATTCTGAGATAGTTTTAAAAGAAAATGCCGATTGTCCTAATGCTGTTTTTCGTTTCGGTACATTGGCCATTGACTGTTGACCTTGTTATTGTGACCATCTGATCAGATGTTAATTGGACAAACCTTTTTAGTGGTGGAGGTGCCACATTATTAACAATCTTGAATATTAACTTTAGATTGGCTGACTTAACTATATATTCAAAATTGAGCATTTTGTATTTGGTTAATATTTGACAGGAAATCACGACAGTATCATCACTATCTAGAATCCTAAGTGCTGCTTATAGAGAGATTCTAAAGGTTTTATTGTGGATGTGTTGGCTTGTGACCAGCATGATGCACCATAGAGTAAGTGAGGTAATATCATTGCGTTGAAGTAGGTTTTAGCTCCTTGTATTGTCAGTGAATTTCGTATAGATTTAAATGTAAACAGATTATATTTTATTGTATGGCATACCTTTTTGATGTGTTTCTTAAAGCTTAGTCTTGAGTCTAAAATGATGCCAAGGTATCTAAACTCATTGACATTTTCAATTTTTTCTCCTTTTACTGTAATTAAGGGATTTGTTTTTTTGTTGAGAAAAACATTGTCGCCGTTTTACTCACATTCAGTGTTAGACAGGAATCATTCAGCCATATAGAAATTTTGTCCATTGCCTTTGATAGTTTGGTTGCCACTTGTTCATGGTCCTTCCCATCTGTGTAGATAACAGTGTCATCAGCATACATCTGGACATCAACATCATCACACACGGATGGGAAGTCATTTATATATAAGCTAAACAATAATGGCCCCAAGATGGATCCCTATCTTTTAAAGTAAAATTCAAGCAACTCTAAGCTAGTAAAAGTAAGGTAAGACAGTTTTAAATTAGAGAAGGTAAGGTTAGTTGGTAGGTAATAGAATAAGGTATCTTGGGTAATATGTATCCCAGGTTACTAATGTATGTTTGTGTTTTTAATATTGTGTATTGTCTTGGGCCCCATTATATAAGCTAAATGTTGCTTCAAGGGTGTCCCGTTTATGAATATGGACTATCATCTATGAATGAATGTTAAAATGCTTTTACCATACATTTGTAATGAACAAAACTGAAACTGAAGCAGTATGAGTCGTTATCATGACGCTTTTACTTTCCATCACAGCGGCCTCCTATAATGCTCCAGGATTAATAGTTTTTAGAGTTTCTGGTAGGTTTTCACCGCTGACCACGTGTAAGGCCATTGTTCAATAATGCACAAATATCAAGGGTTTTTTTTTCGCATAAAAAGTTGCCTAATGCATAATTCTCCTGGATATGTTTGAGATGCAGACCTTCATTTTCAAACACAAGTCGCTGATCTACTCCTCGTCGCTGAACAGTTTAGCCCTCATCATAACCCGGACTTGGCTCACAGCTTGTTTCTGCAGACGGAGCCGTTACAGTGTGAGCGTTTTTTCCTGTCGCTGAAGTCAGATGTTTTTATTAGCGTCTTGAAGGAGCGGGCCGTGTGCCCGCTGACCTCCCGCAGCGCCTGTTTTCACTGAAGGTCAAAGGTCGGGATGGTCTAGTCCTCCGAGAGCTCCCGCGATGCACTGCAGCTCACTCGCAGCAGACGAAGCAACTAATGGGGTTTAGACGTGGGAGAAACTAGGACTAAAGCAGTGCTAATGTAATGTCAATTTTAGTCTGATTTTCGCCTGCAAACATGTAACTTTATTATTGTTATGTAACTTTAACTAGAATTATACCGAAATATTTTAGTTGACAACGGCTGCATTAAATTGATCCTGATTTGGCTTCATTCTAGCCTCTTTTTGGTACCAATTTAGTATTTTTTTTAAGTCGTGTTTTGACACAATTTGAAAGAATGGTTTGCTAATGAGTTTTTTTAAATTCAAAGGCATGTTTCTATACTAGGTCAAAGCGCTGCCCTTTCGCACAATTCTCTCTTCCTATGGCAGTGTGTTTGTGTTTCGCTGGGTGATCTGTTTAGACTCCACACATCAAGATAAGGGTCAGTCTGCTCTGTCAACTTTAGCCCATAATACCAGTATACCCCTGACGGTCTGCACAAAGGGGCTTGAGTGAAGTCGTTGCAGTTTCAAATATAAATCTTTCCCCCCCAAAAAGAAAACTGGAAATTACAAAAAACGCGTACAGAAATGCTTAGAATTGCCAACTTATCACAAAGCTATAGACAGACAAACCACATTGGTTTGCTGCCTTACATTCAGGTGACGTGTAGCATACGCAATTTTGTTGTCACTTAGCGGAGCCGTAGGATCTTGTGCTCCTACAAAAAGATATATTGAAAAGATTGGATGCTTTTCAAATTTCATTTCGATCTGTATCTAGTTTTTCAGTGAAAGCAGCCATTACAGCGGCACAAAGTCGAACCGCAAAACAATCATTACATCCTTTCAATTATCTCCTAAGGAAAACATTTCTATCTCAGGCTTTAAACGGCGTCTTTGTTCGCAGCGAAGAGCCGAGCGAGAAAGAGGAGGCTGTAATTACAGGGAAACAGACGTGAATCCGTTGAGGCGAGGGGAGAGGAATGTCGCGCGCAGCCAAAGTGAAGGCAACATCGATCTGACTTTAACAACGACAATGTTCAGCTTTTGGTAAAAACAAGAATAAACTGAGGTCGTGTGATTTAAAGTAGCACAGGTATCGAAAGAAAGAATCGCTCAGGTATCGGTAATTCAAAGTAAAATGTGAAACTAATATATGATACAGATTCATGACATGCAAAGTGACAAATGTCAAGCTTTTAATTTGTTATAATTTTGACGATTATGGCTTCCAGTCCATTTTCAAAGTATTCTAATTTTATTAGATTTTTAATTTGCGGTTTTTACAAGCTGAGCCATAATAATCAAAATGATAACAAATAAAGGCTATACATATCTCACTTTGCATGTAATGAGTCTATCATATATTAGTTTCACAGTTTAAGTTCAATAACAGAAATTAATGCACATTAACGATAATTTAACAATAAGTTTCACCTGTATTGAGCACTTTTCCACGTGTATTTGGCACTCAAAGCGCTTTACAGGAAGGAACCAGTCACCCATTCATTCATACACCGGTGTATGAATGCGAGTCAGGAGTAGGCCTACATAGGTTCTCTGAACTTCCGCATACTCATTTTTAGCGTGCAAATTCACTCCTTTTCCCGCTGTAAATATTTGTTGTTTTTTTCTGCTCAAATAAACTAAACTAAAGTGGACGCAGACACTGGAGGCAAAGAGGGGTGAAGTGTCTTGCTCAAAGATGCAAGGACAGTGCACCTGCAGGATGACCCGCTCTACCTTCTGCGCTATAGTCGCCCCAACAGTGAATACTAATCAGAACAGGCTGTCGTCTCCCACCTTTTGTCTAAGATTTTAGAATAACTACAATTAGTCTTTTTTGTTTTTGAGAATTTACATTTTTGAAAAATATGGACTTACCACAGCAAAGAGTCAGCTCTTCTGAAAGTGCTCCATGACATTCTGTTATCACAAAGAAACTAGTGCTACTGATAATTCTTTGCCCTGATCAACTACCCCACTCTCATCTGGGGTTCCACAGGGATCTAGTCTTGGCCCAGTCCTGTTTTCACTTCTTGCTACCACTTGGTGATGTCCGGGTCTATTAACTGTGCTCCCAAATACTGCCGCTGCACTTGACTCAGTTGTGGCAGCCATTGTTCTTTCTGACATCGAACAATGGCTGACCAAATCAAGGCTGTTGATCCAAAGCCCTCTCTCTTACGGAACAACCTCTTCCCAAGAGTGACGACTGGGAGTGACGTCCAGCAGCCGTCTTCTACACAGTTTATCCACATGGAGCAACATCACTCCTATCCTCTCATGTTTTTGGATCACCTTGCTTCTGTCTATTCTTCCGGTGACGCTTTTTCTTCTTGTGCTGTTGTAAAGCGCTACGCTTTGATTGATTTTGTTTCTCCCCTCTCTGGTGTTTTGCTTTCAGGGTGGACCCGATCCCATACGATACGCCCAAACCGGCCTCCCACACACGCTTCGTGTGCATCTCGGACACGCACTCGCGCACAGACGGGATTCAGATGCCATACGGAGACGTGCTGCTCCACACGGGAGACTTCACCGAGCTCGGGCTGCCCTCCGAGGTCAAGAAGTTCAACGACTGGCTTGGTAAGTCGCAGATACCCCAACCATACATTTTAAATTGAGACCTTGCCTGATGATTTCAAAACTATTTTTACATTTTTTTATGTATTTTTGATTGAAAATCAAAATTGAGCCAGCACTGAAACATTCAATAATAGAGTAGATTTTCAAGCCACACCATGGAATATTTCACCCAATAAATTGACACTAGACAGGCACGCATTAATTGTAATATTTTATTTTGGAAAAATAGGTAACACCTGTCCGGGAAAGCAATGCATGCTTATCCAAAGTTGGTAACGTGCAGCCTGGGGGCCAAATGCGGCCCTCACAAAGGTTTTTGTTGGTCCCCAGGCTTCTTGCTGACTTGGCCCACATCGCCACAGATGGTACTTTGTACTTTTTTTTATCAACAGTTACACTCCAAAATGCAGCCCACCGAGAAAAAGGTTCAGACTCCAAAGTTCCCACTAATTTTTAATGTGATGTGTCTGAACAAACGTACAAACTCCCTGAGCAGCCCCACGGGCGCTCTGTGGCCAAGGGCGCTTTTAGACTTTCAGCTTTAGGGGGGTTTAGCACCTTGGGGTTTGGGGGTGGGGGGGGTTGGAAAAAAACACACATCATTTCCTGCAATCTGGTGCTTCTAAAATGAAACAGATTGCACCAAAAATGTAAATGTAAAAGAAAAATTATGATGATTATGGGACATTGAACTTCAACCTACTCACCTGAAGCTTTCCCTATGTTTGAGAAAAACTTCTAAAATCCATCTTTAAGGTTTGCTGCTGGCTGCCTACAAACAAAAATACACAATGAAATATATGTTTTTGCTTTATCAGTGTGAAATTGCATTATTCACTTATAATAAAGCTGTGCATTAACGTTCATAAACTATGCTACTTGATCTAAACATGAACCCTGTGTCTGACAAACAGCAAGGTCTGTGTGACAACAACAAAAAACCTTTCAAAGTAATCCATTTTACACCTGACCACGCACACACCGCAGGCCGTGTATTTCTAGCGTTAGCAACGCAGCACTGTTCAGATTGGGGGTCTACTCTTCCCTTTCATTTCAGAGAATACAGTTGGTGGAAAAATATAATAAATACCAAGTAAACGTGACAGTCAGTCACTGTCACTAAGTTGACAGCGCTGCTGCACTATATACCGCTGCAGGTCGTCTCGGACGGGGAGGGAGAGGAGAAGGCGCTGCACTCCCGTGTTCAATAAATGGATCGAAACATTTGTAACGGGGGTGGTCTGACTCTGATTAAAACGTACTTTAAAAAACATTATTTATATTATATAAAAATTTACATCTGAACATGTTTAAAAATCACTTTTTTTTTTCTTTCTGGCCTATATTTTTAGGGGGCTTGACATGTAAATATGCGCTAGCCTCGCCCATGAGTATGACCTTTAGCCTACCAAAAATACATGTTATTGTTGTACTCCTTGACATTTATTTTTGATTTAGTCAGACAGTTAAATAAAATACAAACCAAACTGTGTTGTGAAGGTTATTAAAATAAGGAGCAAGAAAGGAATAAGTACTTTTTTAAATCTTTTTTACAGGCTGTAGCTAAATGAGGCCATTGCTGGGTTACAGGTTCTATAATGTGATGATGTCACCGGACCCAGTGGGGGCAGGACCCAGTTTTTGCTATTAACAACATTACACTTTCAAAAGTCGTAGCTCTAAAGAAAGAGTATGAATTACAAAAATAATCATTAATATGTCACTGGGTCCATGATCTCTCTCTGTACAAGACCAAAAATGTCCTCAAAAATGTTCCTCCATATAATCGTATTGGCCTTTGGAATGATGTGAGGTCACTGCAACCCAGCAATACAGTGTGGCCAAAACATGAATAGAGCGCAATCTGCCCTCTCCAGCCCCTTACACACTCTGATCAAATCAGCGGATGTGGAGTGGATACTCGCGCTGTACACCGCCGTGTGCTGCTCCGTGAAGAAATGGTCTCCTTCCAATGAAGACGAGAGCGTGTGGCACGACCAGAGCTGTGGTGTTTGGCGCTTTGTAAACTACAGATTACATGTTACCCGCACCTCTAACGGGCTGATGCAGAAGCAGGGAGCAAAGCCCAAAGAGTAGCTGACATTGGGCTCTTTTCCACATGTTAGTCGAATGGCTCTTTCAACTGCTTTGTCAAGCTTTTCACAACATCATACCGCTGTGCTATAAGGGGATTTTGCCAATATTGACATTTAGCCGCTTTAGCTGGTGTTGGCATAACATTTGCATGTAGCTTACCTTCATAGTTGTATTTAGTGGTTCCTTTTCTGTTTTAATACAGCTTGGCTTCTCCGAATGATTCCGTAACCTCCAGATGTAAGCCACATCTGTTCTCATCGCGGCTTACAAAACTTTGAATGATCTGTACAGCGTGCTCCTCTGCGGCTCCGCCCACAACAAATGCGTGTGTGTGTGTGTGGTGGAAACCGAAAGGTCTGCGGGGTTGTGTCGATGCGTGCACGGCTATGTGGAACGACGGCTATTGTTGACTCTCAGGGCGGATGAACAGGGGATGTGTCTGACATGAGACGCTGAGCTGAGTGTGAGACATTACGCCACTCCAGCACAGGACTGTTGATACAGGGTTGTGAATTGAACTTTAAAAAATTATGACATCGCTCAACAATTTTTGACTGTTTAAGTTTGACATTACTAAAATAACGGTCTATATTAGAACATATTTATCTGCAGTTTTGGCTGAAATTGACCAAATAGTTCAGACCAAACTCCTTTTGTCCAATTCTCTTTCCTGTTTCATTAAATGTTTGTAAATATTAAGATTTTTTCCTACGTTTGTGGCATTAAAATGGCATTAAAAGCATTCAATTTGACATGTATACCTGCCTGTATTAAGTGCGTCTATCAGCTATTCTCAGACCGGATTTGACTTTCAGGGCAACGTTGTAAATGAGAAATTGTTCTTAATGTTTTGCCTGATAAAATAAGTGAAATAGTTTGTGCACAACATCAATCTTCTTTGCGCGGACGACACAGGAGCTTCGAGGGAGCACTGGTAGCTCTTGGCTCCACACTGACTGTAGCCGGCGTGTGGACCACTGGATCTCTGTTGGTGTAAAACGTCCCCTGGGACCTCTGACCCTGCTGCCTCTGTGACCTCTGACCTCTCGGTATGCAGCTCAAAACAAAGCATTGTTTAATGGAGTTTAAAATCCCACTCAGGAGCCGGCACTCGAACGCACCACCAGACGAGTGACCTCTCAGGAGTCATTTTCGACGTTGAACCGAGCGGTGCTTCATAATAAGATCTCATTCTAACCGGGATTCACTGGGCATTAAAACGCATTTAGAGTGATCACAGGAATGCCTTAAAGTGAGACGCTGCAGGTGAACAGGAAAAATGGATAAAAAGAGATTTGAGTTTGCAACTTTACATTGTATGTTCTAAAAACAAATTGTATGCATGGATACAGCGAGGATTTAAATTTTGATTATGATTTGTTTTTGAATAAACTAGTTATTAGTGAAAAGAAATCTAAACCAATTCAAATTCTGCCTTGTTTTTGGCGGTTCAAAGCTCAATAAATCTGGCGGGAATTGGATACAGCGAAATCCCTCTGAAAAAAACTCCCAAATGTTGCGTAGTTCAAGACTGCAAAGTTTGGAGTCTGTAGGAGCTACCATAAAGTGGAGATGTTGTTGCAAAAGTTTGGAGAAAACTGGGTTTTGTTTAGCAACTTTGTCTGCACATGCGCCCTGTGTATCTTTCTCCTGTCTTTAGCCACTGCTGTCTCCCACAGAGGAAATGACCATATTTGGATTACAGCGTCATCTCAGTCAAATTCGGCTGCAGTTTTGACTGAAAGGAACTGGCCATTGTTGTTCCACACTGAGATCTGTTCTTACCTGAGCTTAGACGAGTTCATGCGTACCTGTCTGGTCTTTACGCGTGCGCTCAGTCACGCAAAAAGACCAAAGATGTTGTTTGCATTTAGCCTCTCCTCTTCTCCTCTATGGGGCCAAAGGGAGCAAGCTCTTCCATGTTTCCACGGAGGAGAGGCTAAATGCTAAAAACATCTTTGGTCTTTTAGCGTGACTGAGTGTACGCGTAAACTGTAAAACGTTTTTTGCTCCAAAGTTTCTGGTTTTGTCCCGTTTGCTTTTGAATATTGAAATTTGTGACATTAAAAATGTAGTATTGTCATGAAAAAGCATTAGATGTGACTTTCTTCTAAACGTGTAATCCCAGTCTGAATACTTGAGCAGTGTTTGTGAATTTCTTCCCCTCATATTGTCTGCGAGAGGAACTGACCGGCGCGTCTCTGCTGCAGGTGCAAAAAACACGGCTCCAAAAAACAAAGTGAATTTACGAGCAGAAGCGTGACCTACTAACGGCGCAGACCAGGAGGCAGTGCTGCAAACTTTTCCCATAAATCTCTGCAAACGCAAGATGGAGGCGCACGGTCCGGTAATGGTTCAGGCTACGGCTGCGTGGACAGTTTGACCTTCAGAAGTCGCCGAATTAGACGCTTTTTCAGCGATAAATCAAAGCTATACGTCCAGCTCCTGCCCTTGACCCCTCGATCACCGCACAGAGCCGCAATTAGGGCGCCGCGATTTATCGTCGTCGCAGTCTTAGGAGGCTGCAATATATCGCAAGAATCACTGAGGTCTGACACAGCCCTAAACATTAACACATGCCAAGTTATGTAAGACACAGACATGGAGAAAAAGATCACGGCCCGTGGCGGAGCGCAGTGGTTTGCTGGAATTTTTGAACAGGAATTTAACAGTACATGTAGATTCCATGATTAATGAACTTAAACAACTTTTTTGATATTGATTCAACACTAAACTTAGTTGGCTTTCATTTTGTTTTAGAACAGTAGTTAGTTCTAAGTAAAAATTCCAAATCAGGTTCTGTACATCAGAAGATGCGGTCTTATAGGCCTGTTTGAAAAAAAAAATAATAAGGTCAAACTATTATAAATGTTTTTATTTTTATATGTAGATTTTAAACTTTTATTGACTATTCATAGGAATAAATTATAGCCAATACAATTCAGAATTTGCCACCCAAAAAAATGTATACTGTATAATTTATAGGGTTTATTTTGGCTACACTGGGCTACTAAAAGCTTCATGGTTAATGGTTTGGCATAGTCCAAATAGGTGCCAACGTTAACATCTCTGATCAGCAGAAACCACATCAGAACCGCTCGTATGACCACATGGCCCACCTGGAGAGGTCAGAGCCACGGGCACCCGCCTTCGACACACACAATATTATTGCTGTCCATTAGCTTTATAGGTAAGCTTGTAGATGCTCTCACCTTTCCCGCGTCTTTATGCTCCTTATGCGCAAAAAAAAAACACAAACAAAAAACAGCGACGCTTTTAAAATGAAGAGGGGAACTTAACATATCACAAGCACTCACTGCATCTCGTCTCCTCACTCTGTGGTTCAGTTTAAAAAATATATATTTGACCTATTATTTTTATTTATTTTTTATTTCGTGACACATAATGCCTTATTTATGTATAAATACATAATGTGAAATTGACTAAAATGTACAAGTTTTGTTTTCTGCAAAGGTTTGTAATTGACGTCTTTCCACTTGGCCTGCAGTGTCTCACCCTTTTAATTTCATATGAGGTTGTTTAATGTTATAAAAGCTCACAGCCCCATGTTCATGAGCTACTTCCTGTGATGTCATCGAGTTCACTTGTTCCGAACGCTGAAAAAGCCAAGTCCACACTCGTGAACTCCTCAAGCCCGTACTCCGGGTCTGCACCCGCAAGTCCGTACCCAGGAGCTCACAAGTATGGAGTCTGCACTCTGAGAATTGAGAAACGGACAGAAAGTTTGCTGTTGCTAACAGACGGCGCTCATGAAACAATGACCCGAGCTTTTTTTAAGGTAGCACGAGAAGGCTTTCTTTTATGGTGGACCAGAGCATTTACGCTTGGGGAATTGGCAGCGGGCCATTTAAAAGTGGGCTTGAGCTGTTTTACAAAGAAGAATGGACAAAAAAATCCAGTCTCAAGATGTGCAGGCCCGGTAGAGCCATAGCCCAACAGACTTGCAGCTTAATTACAGCAAAAGGCGGTTCCTTAAAGTATTAACTCAGATACTTGTGCACACCCCACTTTTCAGTTTTTATTTATAAAAACGAGTTCAATATCATGTATGAATTTCATTTCACTTCATGATTGCGTGTAACTTGGTGTCTTTCACATAAAACTTCAATTATATATATTTATGTTTTGTGGACCATAGCGTGACAAAATGTCAAAGTTGGAGGGGTACAGATACTTTTTCATCCCACTTCATGAGACTCAGCGGAGACGGGGTTTGTCCTTGGCGCATCAGAGTTTTCCCGCGCTGAACCGTCCCGTGGCCCAGAGATGGAGAGGTCTGTCCGTGCGATAGTTCAAAACCATGTCCGAGTTCAGACAGTTTCACCTTCACCAGTCAAAGTCGCAAACATTACACACTTTTACCTCCACATAAATCATTCTCCGGGATCGGGCCGGGACAAACTCCATCACGGTGGCACCTCCAGAGCGGAGAGGGAAGGTGAGGGTGGACTTTCAGACTTTTAGTTAACCAAGTTAAAAGAAGTATGAAAAGAAGACCTTCCTTTCAGTCAGCAAATTATCGCGAAATCACTTATGAGATTTACACCTTTTTTGCAAAGACATGAGGATTTAAAGACGTATCATGCCAAATTGACTTTTTTGAGCCTGTCGTGGATTTTCTTAATCTGAAGTAAAAACTGAACAAGTATTGTCTAATCAAGTGTGGGATTTATTACGCATGCGGAGGGCCTACACACGGTAAGCTCTGGGGAACAGGCCCCCGTATCACTGTTATATAGGTGAGTACATGAAAGACCGCACAGCAGGACAGCAGGATACCGGCGCCATATGGAAATATCCATGGGAGACGGACAGGGAAGGCTTTTGTTAAAAGGGGACAGGCCTGTGGTGTGAAGCAGGAAGCCGGCGCTTCTCCAGCAGTTTGATTAAAGGCCCAACAGGCCACCAGACGATGGCTTAGTTTGTGTATTGCTGCGACTAGTTTTGGTGATACTAACTCTGAATAAAACGGTCACAACAAGCGTTAAACACGTTTTTTTATTGAATTCACAGTTTTGAGTTCATCCTGTTAGCGTTGTTTGTTTCTTTTGCTGCTGTTGAAGCTCCAGTCTGTATATCCTGGATTTGATTGTATAATTGGTATAACATAAGAGATAGTCATTTCCTTTGTGGGAAACAGAAATATACACATGCATGTGCAGACGGTGTTTGTCGGGTTTTCGTAGTTTTTTTGTTGTCTCTTTGCGTTTTCATATCGTTTTCATCACTTTTTGGTCACATTTTGTTGCATTTTTATTATGATGTTGCTTTTTCATAATTATTTTAGTCAAGTTTATGTCACTTTTTGGTTGCGTTTTCATTCTCGTTTTCGTCGCTATTTGGACAATTTTTTGTCAAGAAGCTTTTAGATTTGGGTAAAGCCAAACTGGAGAAAATGTGCTCTGTTCAGGTGGGGGTTAAGAGGTTAACAACTCCACTTCAGTTGCTCCTACAGACTCCACACTTTACAGGCAAGGCAACTTTATTTATACCCAGCATTTCGTACACAAGGCAACTCGAGCAGGAAGTGACATAGATAAAGGTAAAGTCCCTTAGCCTTTCCATTTCCCAACATGCCAACATGGTCGGCATGGCAACAGTTTAAAATTGTTTGCCTCTGTCACTTCCTGTCAGTGTCCAATAAGGAAGGGAAACTATAAACATTGCAAAATAATAAATAAAAAAATAAAACTGCATACAATTTCAATATCTAATTCCAGCCTGATTTATTGAGCTTTGTACTCAAATAAAAGAACAAAGAACCTGGCTCTATTCATTATTTAGATTTTGTGACTGAAAATATATTATTTTACAGGAAAACAGAAGTTCCACATTGATATCTCTATGTTTTGATTTCACCCGCAGCGTCTGGCCTTAAACTTTCTCCTCTGGCCGGCCCTTCCTCTGCGCTAACAACCGCACTTCACCTCCTCTCCCCGAGCTGCGGCCACGCAGTTTGACCCAGACGGGCCGCCGTACGTCTTTCCTCTATAACAGGGAAAGACGCGTCCATTTATCAGCGCGGGCAGTTCTCCGCCGTGCCCCGCGTGCCTCCGCCGCGCTGTGATTAGTTCAGGGTCAGGGCTGGTGCCGCGCTCCGCTTGCCGCTGCCATATTTCAGGGCCTTGTTAAATGGATACTGCTGCTGGGGACCGGAGGGGGAGGAAGGGGGGACGGAAGGGGGTTTCAAGGCCGAATCGGAGCACTCAGACCAGGGACAAAGCGGCGACCCAGACCCTGGAGCGCAATAACAATAGATCTCACATGAAGGATGGGAAATACTCTCCAAATATGTCTTTATATAGATCAGAGCTGAGCGTACTCGTATAGGAACATGTGGTTCATGGGCTGATGGACAGTTTTGTATTTTATGTACTCTACAATGTTTCCCAACCAGGGGTACGGGTCCTCTGGGGGTACTTGAGCACTTAAAAGGGGTGTACATAGAATTAATTCAGATTAAAAAGATTGTGAAACTGTGCCGAATTTCTGTTGGTTTTAATTATGTTTCTCAGTAAAAGGTTTGAATTTGAGAGTATTTTAGCTTCATTTTAAAAACAACACACTACTAAATACTAGGGGTGTTGAAACAAATCGATTTGCCGATCTATCATGATATTACGCACCGCGCAGCCCGCTTGAGTAACAATAGAATCGTGTGAGAGTTAGCGAAACACAGCAAAACTTTCACTATGGAGGAAAAGCAGGAGAAAAGGAGTTGAGATGCTCGGGGCCACTCTGAGAACTCTACATTTGGCCTCACTCTGGCTTTTACTGCAAAGACAGAGACCTGCATTATTACGAGAGCCACCAGCTGTGTGCAGATGTTGTCCCCTCACTGTCTCCACTTCACCGTCATGTTTTGGCGTGCTATTTTTACCACACAACACAGCGAAATTGATTTATCTTCGTAGCATTTTACTACAGGAAAAATGAAGCTGAGGAGAAACTAAATACAGCAGGTTCACCGTATGTTAAACGTGTGTCGTGGTGGTGAAGATAATGAAGAGATGAGCTCTATGCTTCTAAGTCACAGAGATGCAAACGCCCATGTTGTCATAATGTCCCCGATCTAATGCACAGATGAGCCACAGATCGTATATTTTAAAGGATGAAACAGACTCCGTTCTGTTATTACTGATCACTAAGGACTCCCAACGTGCGTCCCCAGTTTAGTTGGTTTCATTTACTCTGCTTCCAAGAAATCTGTATTCCGTTCAAAGTTACATAATCGCCATACAACACCACAGTCACATGCACATCAGTGAAATATCATATATTATAGATAGATACTGTAGACGGACGGACTTTTAACAGATTGATTTTTTTTATCTTGAAAATAATTTAAGAGTAAATATCTTCCCCCATGGACAGATTTCTTGAAATTAGACTCTCAAATCAAGGACGAATTCACTTATTTCAAGAAAATGCGATTTCAAGATCGCAGTGTGGAATCTCACTTTAAGAGACTTTAGTCACTTAACCCTTCGGAAATCACAGAGGCTTCTTAAGGTCCAGATTGTACCGACTGTGGCTCTGATGAGGAAAGCGCTGACACCGTCTCGGTCTCCTACTCTGTGATGGTAAACTACATTTGTCGCCACAGCTGCCCCTGGGTTAAGAGAGCCTGCCAATCGGCCTTAATAGTGAATATTAAGGCCCATATTTCACTGTTAGAAAGGCGCAAACAAGCTTATTATTTCCATTTCCTCTTAACTTCAAGAAACACCGCGGCCTTATCGGCTCTTTAGATTGTGTTTCCCTCTGGTTTCTGACTCGCCTCCCTCTCCCGTCTTCCCTCCAGGCGGACTCCCGTACGAGTTCAAAGTGGTGATAGCGGGGAACCACGAGCTGACCTTCGATAAGGACTTCATGGCGGAGCTGGTGAAACAGGATTATTACCGCTTTCCCTCCGTGTCCAAACTGAAACCCGAGGACTTCGACAACGTGCAGTCGCTCCTCACCAACTGCGTGTACCTGCAGGACTCCGACGTCACCGTTAAGGGCTTCCGGATATACGGCGCGCCCTGGTGAGTACCAACGTTCCCTCTCATTTTCTAACTCCCTGAGCAGTGCCTTGGACTGTGAACAACAAAGCCAGTATGACCCCGAGCGGGGTCAGGTGGTTCCGGGTTTTATCTCTTTAATTCAAAAGATTTCTGTGGTTTCATTTTCAAATCAAATCAAGTCAAACTTTATTTATAAAGCGCTTTTCATACAAAAAGTAACACAAAGTGCTTTACAGTGCTTAAAAATCATTAAAATCGTCCCCACCATTAAATATACATAAATAACTACAACCCCACCACCCCCCACCCCACCCGCACACACAGACACACACACATATACGTACAGACAGCCAGCAGTTAAAAGTCTTAAATAAAAATGGACATAGAGTTGAGTACGTAAGGCTGGGTACAGATGGACCGAAAGAGGAAACACCATCCAAGGAGCCGTCTGCACCAGGAGCAGCCCATCGGCCACAGCCACAGAGCGCCAATTCAGGGGGCCCGGAGTAGGTGTAGGAGAGACGTCCTACCTCCACCCAGGCACCCCCAGGAGAGCGCCCGCACAGCCACAGCCAACCAGCACTCCTGGGGTAGAGGGCTCCCTCAGAGGAACCACTAGGAGAACATAAAAAATAAATAAATAAAATAACTAAAAAATAGATAAATAAATACAATAAAAATTATATATATATATACACATAAAAATTAAATTAATATTTAATAAGAGATGCATTAAAAACCGCTAAAACTGTGCGTGAAATAGCACAGGATAAAAAGAGGGAAACTAAAGAAATAATAGAACTAAAACCGGTAAATAAGGTTAATATAAGTAAATATGAGTTAAAAGCTAAGCTAAAAAGGTGGGTCTTGAGCCTGCTCTTAAAAACATGAACGTTCTCTGTGGTCCTGAGCTCCTCCTCAGGTCGTTCCAGAGGCGAGGGCCATAATATTGGAAAGACGCCTCGCCGTGAGTCTTTCTGTTGACTTTAGGAATAACTAGGAGACTTTTAAAACAATCTTTGAGCTATTTTTTGTAACTGAATGTTTTTTATTTTACAAATACACAAAACACTCCATTTGCTGCAAATAAAGGTAAATATGTTACTCTGTAAATTAACATTATTGCTTTCAGTAACAAACGTATTGGTTTAAAGGCAGCTTAATCCTCTGGCCCCCTTCAACTTGGCCTCCTTGTACAAATGCCTTGTTTGCCCAACACTTAGTATATTAATAATATTATAATACAATAAGAACTATTATTAATAATAGCCTATTAAATGTATCCCAGGTAAACATATAAACCAAACGGTGCTGTGAATGTTATTAAAAATAACAAGCAAAATGGGAATAATCCTATTTATTTTCATGTAGTTCATAGGCTGTAGCTAAATAAACCAAACTTGCTGCTCAATTAATAAAGCCCAGTCTGCTCTCTGTTCACTGGTAAACTCCACGGACAATCTGAGAAAAGCTCCTCTTAACCTGGCCACTCTCCCAGGAGGAGCCGCTGTGAGGCAGCATGTCAGACGCCAAAAGCCGGCTTCAGCCCTGGTTAGAGGTATATCTTAGACCAGGCATCTCCAACCTGTAGCTCGCCAAAGACTTTGTACATCTCTACACGCTTGATAACTCAAATTTCAGATGCAATTTCTGTTTGTTCTGAACATGCTGAACGCAATCTGTGAACAGTTGGTTCAATATAGTAAAGTATAAGGACTGAACTCAAGTCCCTTTCTTTCAAATACCATCTTGGCAAGTAATTCTTCTGGGTTGCATTTTTAGGTGTTTTTAAAGCATAAGTATCTTGTCGGGTAAAAAGACCCCTGTCTTGGACACTTCTCAGTATTTTCCTACTTTTTAAAAACATATTTTAAGTGCTGATGTGATGCCTGTGATGTGATGCCTGTGGGATCATTTCAGACACATTTAGGCCTGTGGCAGTTTATTTATTGTTTCATAAGACCCTGTCAATGCCATTTTGAAGAGGTTATTGTGCAAAAGAAATGCATGTATTCTCAACATGTATTGTAAAGCGCTTTGTGAAAGGCGCCATCTTCTCTTGCTTCTTCTTCTTCTGCTGCTTCTTCTCCTTCTTCTGCTTCTTCTGCTGCTTCTTCTCCTGCTTCTTCTTCTCCTTCTGCTTCTTCTCCTGCTTCTTCTCCTGCTTCCTGACAGTGCATGTTATTGTTCTGTAATTAATGAACCGAAATAAACACGGCTAGATTTGTGAGGTCCATATTTAGGTCCAAAGCATTGCTTTGTGTCCTGTTTGGTTTAACTTTGCAGCACTGCTGGACAAAGAGCTGTTAACTCTGGTCTATCCGTCTCCCTCTCTCCTCTGTATCTGCTGCTGCTGCTGTTGTAGTGACAGAGGTTAAGTGATACAGAACTGAACTCTGCAGCTCTGAGCCTTTTGTCTCTCACAAACACAAGTCAAGGCTAAAGAAACTTAACCCCTGACCATCACACCACACAGTACAGCTCAGCACTGCCTGTACTGCAGTACTGGGGCAGAAACACGGCAACACAACGTCCTGGAGGAGATACATATGAACTGCAAAACTAATCCATGAATCCCCTCCATTGTTTGACTTAATAAAAACCTATTAAGACGACAAAGGGACGTTTAGTTTTTTGACAGGAACTGCGTACAAACTGCTTTAATCTTAAAGAAAAGATGCTTCTTTTGCTCAGTTCATCAGTTTTTGGTGTTCTGCGTGATGTTGTTGACCAGACTCCACTCCCCCACTTCCCTCCCTCTTGCTCTCTGTTGATCTGTTTCGTCTCAGTCTAAATAAACTCATGTGGGTCGAGCTAAAATTAGCCTCGGTTCGTTCTGCGGCAGCAAAAACCTTTGTCCTGGATTCACTGCAGCATCGCCACACGACTGGAGCAGGACTGAAGGCTGCAGGAGCTTTGAAAAGAGCAAGAGGTCAATGCATTTTACACAAACAGGAAGTTCAACAAAAGAGCACTTCCTGTATGACTTTACGGGCTTGGAGCCAACTATAACTGGGCACCGTTTCAGTGGCCAAACCTCCAACAGAATAAGATGGTCTTTTTTGGCTTCTCTCAACTTTAATTACAGCTAGGGGTGAGAACCTCTGGGTACCTCACATTTCTATACACGACACATGGCTCACGATAACGATAAACCTTACGAAACGCGGATACTGCCATAATCGATATATTGAACAAATGAAATGCATCACAATTTTTAGAGAAACATATGTGATTAACCTTTTTTTAGATACTACATATGAGTCCTTGATTTACATTTGTTTCCATGTGCATTGGACCTCTTTTTCTTATATAAGTGAATAAATGATCCCTAACTTACTACAGTTTGCGTCTATTGATTTGTCACTGGAATTACTTCTAGGGCCGATATTTTGATATATTTTTCATATCGGCCATTGGCCAGTATTGACTCAGTCAGAGCTTTAAAATGAGCCCTCCCACAACTTCCCTCAAGGGAGCAGAGAAACATTGGTGAAAATCAGCCACACGTTTGTACATGTATTTTATGTTGTAGTTTAGAAACCATAAGAGACTTACCGTTTTCTGGTTTTAGTTTTGGTTTTGATTTGTTTTTCAAACAAGCTCCCTCTCCCCCTGCTGTCACCGTTCAACATGGAGCTGGGCAATTTTATTTCCTCCCTCAATCTACGATTTTCTTAAAAAAATAAATGCAAAATAATACTCAATTTACGGTTCAATAAATTTTTTCCCGCCTCTATTTAAAACAAAATAACTGTCTGTAAATATATTTTAAATGTATTTATTGTTTTTAGTTAGAGTGCATCGACAAAACCAAAAATAACAATGGTAATCACTCGTTCTAAAAAACTGAAATCACAGTGCAGTTTTTAAGATTTTTAAACTTCCCAATTATTAATAGGCTACTAAAAACAAAAAACTAAAATCTGATTACCAACTCGATTTTTAAGGTTTTTAGGCCTTTAGTTTTAACACTGACATGTTTAGAAGCATCATACAAGGATTATGGCCTAAAATCTCCCCGAGGTGTAGGCTGGGGTTCGGTCGGCTGAAATGGTTCAAACAAATGCAGCTGGACAGAGTTTTTCGAGCGCAGAAACCCGCCTCTCGTTCAGACTGACATTAACCTTTGCAGAGGAATAAATGAATGACAAACCTACGGTTTCTAAATGACACATCTGCATCTCCCGAGAGGACGGCGGGCGCTCGCATCGGCCCAAAGGACGCGCTGAATCTTAATGGGGTTAATCTGAGATGCTGTCTGAAAGGAGACGCGAGGGAGAGTAATGATGGAATTGACAAACCAGGGTAGGTGACAGTAGAAAAGGTTTTCATTTAGTCGTCTGTGCTGGGCGCTTTTTCAATTCAGGAATGGAAGACCAGACGGTATTTGAAGTGAGAAGATGCTAGCGACTATTACAGACCACGACTGATGAACGCGGTCCAGTCACATCACACGCTTTTCTAGTTCTTTACAAAGACTTGTATAGTATTTTCCAGACTATAAGTCACTCCGGAGTATAAGTCGCACCATACACCATTGCCAATATATCGTTCTAGAGAACTTGACAATATGTGTGTCGTATCCAGGCATCTGTATCATGACACGCAAAAGATCTATTTCAAACGCTTGTTTGACCCCAGGCTTTATTCAGAATGCATAACGACACGTCCCTGAATACAGCAATATAAGACTTCTCTTGCTGAGCATTCAACATGATAAAATCCTCTATTTAGTGTAAAGGAATCCAGACATTTTTCGTAAGCATCAGAATTACGGCCATATTACTTGTGCACAGTTAAATGGTGAAAGGTTTGGACTCCGGTGTAAATTGTAATGGCGACAGAGGATGGAGATTGCAGCTAATGCTCCGCTCCGCTACAGCAGCATAATCATGTGCAGACTTAAAGCATGATAAAGCTTCTCTGTAGCCTGGAAAGATCATCTTTGCGAGGAAAGGCCGCTGGCTTTGCGTCCGTGATTAACTCCAATATATTATAGCCTACTAGCGTTCCTTAGCATGAGGCTACAACAACACAAGTGGTTAAAACTAATGTCCCATTCATCTCCTGGTCTCACCTCTCGCTCTTCTTCATGTGTGCGTAACCGCATGCTCTTGTTGCCGTGGCAGCGACGGCAGTTTGAAGACATGTCAGAGGAGAAGTAGGGTTAGGCTCCTTTTTTTTTTTTTAGCCATTATAAAAAATAATACAATAGCTTTAAATTAATTGGCTCCATATGTCAATTGTATCGCGTTTATACCATGATATCAATTTCAGGCCCTATCACTGCTGGTCTAAAGTCGGTGGACGTTCGTTCGTTTCATCTTTGTGAATGCACAGGCCATAAATATGAATAATGAGAATAAAAAGGCTGTGATTTATGATGGCGGCAGCGGAGCATTACTCTAAGGGACAAGGCTGCAGCCAGGGGACTGCAGACCGGGACTAAACCAAGACTAAAACTGTCAGGCTCACGTCGAGAGAGTTAGAAATAAACATCATTTGTACAAGTTGAAAGCCACAAATGAACAAGTAAACTGTTTGAACTTAATGGGGTGATTAAATTGTCAAATGGGATGCAGATGAAGCTTGTTATTATTATTACGACTTATTTCCTTTTTGTTGAGACTTGAAACGAGCCGTTGTGAATATGCAAATGGAAACCTCCCACTGACGCTTCATTAGTGATTTAAGAATGTCATTCAGTTTCAGGAGGCAGCACAATAAAACCAAAGCTTGTTGTTTCCCTGGATAATTGGCAAGAAATGTATCCATCTGGCAAAACCCTCAGGATTGTTGTACTCACTTTGTTTTGCTATTCTGGTACTGTGCCAGAACAAACATTTGTTTACGATGAGGATGGATAAGATTGGCTGTGACCGAGATGACGCTGTAATCCGAATATGGTCATTTCCTTTGTGGGAGAAAGTAAACACAGGGCGCATGTGCAGACAAAGGGACTAAACTTTAGCGCCGTTTTCCTTCCACTCTTTAACAACATCTCACTGTAGTAGCTCCTACAGGCTCCATACTTTACAGGCTTGGACTTAAAGGTGCACTACGCAACTTTTTATGTAAAAATAAAAGTTAATATTGGAGCCTATTTGACCTTTTAGTGACCCAGTTAGTTAGCTTAGCGCCTCTACTCGCCATCCCGTTGGCTCCTATGATGCTTCAGGATCCAATTTTTCATGTTTTTAGGGTTTCTGGTAGGTTTTCGGACTGGAATGCATACCATCGCTACGCTTCAATCAACAGTGAAAACCTAAAAAACGATTGATCCTGGAGCGTCCTACAGCCCATCGGGATGTTAAGTAAAGGCGCTATGCTAATCACCCAAGCATCCACAGGGTACCTGAAAGATCAAATACGCATTAATATCAACTTTCATTTTATATAAAAAGTTTTATTTTTATTTTTTTCAATATCTGATTCCTGTCTGAGTGCATTTAACTTTGAGCCACAAAAACCAAGAGAGATTTTAATGTTTACCGATTTTTCTTTCACTAATGAATAGTTTATATATAGTAAATCTTTGTCACTGCATATGTCACAAAATAAAACCACACATTTACACCTGGCTAGATCATTATTAAGATTTTGTCGCTGAAAATATAGGCAGGTAGGTAAGTCATTTTTATGCATAAAATAGCTTATTTTTAAATGAAAACATATTACATATTATTATTATATACAATTACAGGACACTAGCAATACATTTTTCTCTCATATTTGTCAGTAAGTTACTTTGTTATCCCTGAATAATCCCCCCCTTTCACCTGCACCATCTAGCTTTTTAAGTGAAGTTGTCGCTGAAGTCTAGACAGTTTGACTCAGCAGAACCTCCTCCGTCGGTTCCCGGTGCCGGCGAGTGTTGGTGGAGCGTCTCCCGCCCTCGTTTCACATTAATGGCTTTTCAAAGTTACTCCCCGCGCTCTGCCCCCTGTCCGCTCTTATTCATCCAGCCTCTAAACGGCAGCGAGGGCACTTAGGAGGATGGGAAATATAAATAACTAATCGAGAAAAATCAGGTTTGGGAGGACGGCACTGGGAGAGTTTGGCGTGGTGGGGTCTGAATTACGCTAATGCACAGCTAATCAAGTCAGGTTTTAGAGGCTGTCAGGCCAATTACAGACACCGCCTGACTTCATGTCATCTTCACTACAGCCATACGTCCCCCCTTTGGTCTTCCTCTAAGGACTCCTGCAGGGAAACTAATTCGGTGGAGAAACTTTTGCTGTAGATGGACATAAATATGAGGGGGGGAAAAAACGTTTATCTAGTAGTTAGTATTTTTTGGCTTCGTATACAAATAAGGCAATTTCTGGACGACTGAGAGTCCATAAGAAACTAATAGTTTTAAAGTGAACAGGGAAAGACATTAATAACAGAGATACTGGTGCGGAACCTTTGCTGTAGATTACTGACACAAATATTTGTTCTTTTAGTTTTTGAATAAACTAATAATTAGGGGTTTAATGGTTCAGCTATGTCGAGGTTCGGTGCATCACGGTGCAAGTATATACAGCAGCTAAAACAGCAGCGTGTTTGATTTGAGGCTCTTGTTTGGGCTGCTTCTGGTGTGTTTCTTTGGATGCATTAAAAGTTTTCTAAAGCGAGTGAAGAGGTGAAGATTCATAGACATTTATTAAGGACAGGAAAACGTTCGAAACAAAGGCCTGTAGCTACAGCGCAGACAGGCCAACAGAAATCTTAGGGTCTTCTCAGTGTTTTAAGGCGTTCTCACAAAGGTTACAGCATTAAATAGCTATATTACGCATCCTTGCAGAGCGGTGGTCTTCTCCAGTCGTAGCGTGGGGAAAAAGCAATGGCCGCTGGTTGTCTACTTTATGACCACAACACTGGAGGCCGCCATTGCTCCGCCATTGCTGTAGTACCTCCATATAGCCACTAGTCTCACATTAAAAAGCATTGGACTTTAGACACTTTAAAAACAACTTTAACGCCTGTTTTCTATTTTTTAAACACTTTCTACGGCTACATATTCCTCCCGAGATAACGCCGGGTGAGTCCCAATTAAAGAAACCAGGCTGGTTTTCGTAAGAAATGTATTTGAAATCTTGTACTAATGAGGGTCGGACTGTTTGCATTGGAGCTGCACGATCTACACGTCACGCAAGGGCCGAGTCTACATATTATCATATTAGATGGATAATTGACTGAGATAATTGAAGATAGTTTTTTTTTTTTTTCTAATTTAAATACAAAATAAACTTGCCTCCTGGACAGATTTTTTGAAATCATTTACTCAAATTCAGGACAAATGTGGGAAACTTACTGTTCGTAGCACCTCTGAAAGTGACTGTTTGCTGTAGACTTTGGATTCATCATTTTGAACTGAATCACTTTGCCGCTGTTCTTAATTTATTGGTTTTTTTGCACATTGTACCTGTTGAAATAAATAAAATGAACTTGACTTGAATTGTGTAACTTTAGGTAAAAAAACACATCTTGCCTTAAACCCGAGGGGCATCAGTTCTCGCCTAAACAGGCACAATGGTGAGAACTGAAGTCTGTTGTTGTTGCCAGTTTCTTTACATGTGGCAGAGTTTGGAGAGGGAGGTGTTCTCTGCAGATAACCTCAGGACAAAGGGCACAGGAAGGACGTGACTCTTAAACTGGTTAAAAATACAGGGACTGCACCTAAACAATACAATCTAGTTTGCTCTGGGTTTGACAAACCAGTTTCCTGAACTCCAGGAGTTCAGGAAAATGCCCAATATTATTTATGGTTATTTTGACTAGTATTGCTAAAATAGACCCAAGTAACGGCTGTATCCGGTGGACGGGTGGATGTGCTCGCAATAGAGAGCTAAAAGTCGGCAAGTCCAGTGGATTTTTTTTAACCAATAAGATAGTATAAAGTTTAAAATTAATGAAACCGTCTGAGATTTGCTTTTTTCCCTCCTAATACGGACCTGGTGTTATGAGATTTCTCTTCCCAGTCAGGGGTCATCGGGAGCAGACAGAGGGGTCAGAGGTCAAACCCAACAAAGAGGAAGAGACTGGCCGTTTCTCAATTCTCAGAGTGCAGACTCCATACTTGTGAGCTCCTGGGTGCAGACCCGGAGTACGGACTTGAGGAGTTCACGAGTGTGGACTCGGCTTTTTCAGCGTTTGGAACGAGTGAACTCGATGACATCACAGGAAGTAGCTCATGACCATGGGGCTGTGAGCTTTTATAACATTAAACAACCTCATATGAAATTAAAAGGGTGAGACACTGCAGGCGAGGTGGACAGATGTTTTTAAAGACATCCATTACAAACCTTTGTAGAAAACAAAATAAAATGTGTACATTTTAGTCAATTTCACATTATGTATTTATACATAAATAAGGCATTATGTGTAAAGTAATTAAAAATATATATCTTATGTGCAAACTGTTTCTGAACTCCCCATACAAAGATTTGTCTGCAGTGCCCCCTTCATAAAACAATGTCAAAATTAAATGCATTTGTCCTCCTAACCTGTTCATGACATACGACTTTAAATTCATCTATTGCTGATTGTTTTGAGAAAAGGAAAGTATGACCAAACACTTCTGCTCAGAAACCTTGAGCAGGAGACCCTTCTCTGGGGATGAAATGGGTCATATAGCAGTGTTTATTTACATGTGGACGATCAGCTGTTGATCAGCTGAAGCGGCTCGGTGTGCGTGGAGGAGGGGCCGCCGCAGGCTCGCGGTGATCCACGTGCTCAAAGCCAAACGGATTGTGGGAAATATAGCTGGCGGAGAACGCACAAGCCTCCTCTGATGCATGCTCGGTAAAACGGGCGGAGCAAGTTCTCATCCGGGGATATACAGCAAACTTGGTGACTTTGAATTGAAACAGGACTTGGGCCGTGCGTGATGACGTTTCACGAGCACACAAGTCCACACAAGTCCACACAAGTCCACACAAGTCCACACAAGTCCACACAAGTCCACACAAGTCCACACAAGTCCACAGATTGAGAAACGGCCTCTGTTTAAAACACTGCCAAGAAGAAAAGCAGGAAATGACACAAACTCTGAATTTCTATGGAGTTTGCCCATGGCTACAATCTGGTGTGGCGTGTTTACATGCATGAGTCCCATGTGTGTTAACATGCACTGTCCCGACCAAATCAACAGATTCAAGTCACAACTATCGAGACTTGAGACTTGCTTGACCAAAGCTCCAAGCGGTCTTAATTTGAGACTTGAGGCTAATGACTTGCTGTAATAATATATTTTTTATTGATTTGAGTAAATCAATAATAAAGTTTATTGATTTATACACTTTATTGTAAAGCCAGGTTTGCTAACACAGTGCTTTCAATCAATACAGCGGGAAAAGGCAGGAGGAAAAGTGTGTTTCTTTGGATTAAAACGATTTCAACAGTGTGACAAGGTGCAGAGTCATAGACTTCAGAGAGGTTTACTGCGGTCAGGAAAATGTAACTATAAGCCATGGAAAGTGCAAATCTTTCGTTTGATGACGCTTAACATTATTTTAGCGCGTTTTTTAAATTGTTTGCCTTTTTTAAAAACCTAAGAATTACTTTGCAAAAACAAATATGTGATATTTAGAACAATGAGGTGACATTTGTGATAAGGCCCAGTGATTTCATGACCAATATTTGATGTTAGTGTGAAGTTAACAATGAACTGTAAGTAAAGTCAAACGTACGAAATTAACACTGGGAAAGAGCTTGATTCATTGATAAAAATCTTGGAGCCAGTTTTGTTTTTTAACTTGAAGCAAGCAGTAGTTTGATGTGCAAGAGTCTGTTATAAATTGGGACATTGGGCATGTTTTTGAAATAAACCTGCAGTAGACGATGAGATGTGAGTGCACAATGCAAGACCTTCTCTCTCAGCTGCTCTCAGGTTACAAACCAGTATGTTATATCTATGGCACAAACACATGTGCAGGCGTCACACAAAACTTGTAAAGCATTTAGAGGCTGTTTTCCGCAGCCTCACAGAGCCCAGGGACTCGAGACTGAAGGCTGTGCAGAATCTACTTTGAACAGGGGTAAATCTGAGCATACAGGGGCTGAACCACTGACACAGAAACTATAAGAATAACCTGAAATCAAA
The DNA here is from genome assembly GCA_021464625.1 of Proterorhinus semilunaris. Classification (NCBI taxonomy): domain Eukaryota; kingdom Metazoa; phylum Chordata; class Actinopteri; order Gobiiformes; family Gobiidae; genus Proterorhinus; species Proterorhinus semilunaris. The sequence continues at coordinate 39,339,585 of CM038346.1, forward strand.
ATATTATAGAACTTTTATCTTTAAGGCTGCATGGAAAAGCAGCTCATGCTTAAAAGACACATGTCTATTATTTTCTGAAGGAGGCCCCCTGTTTTTATCGTAGTGAAGCTTAAATCCTCGACTGGACTGGGTTTGGTGGAGTTGATGACATTTCGCTTCTATTCACCGAACCTTCCTCTTAGCTCTTATGGTCAGTATGTGACCCCGTACCCATAAGACTCGGGCCCCTCCCTGGAGGAGGGAACAAGACTGACCACACCCACCTATTCAGTATTGATTAATCTTCATGCTCTGCTGCTGAGACAACCCATTAGTATTAACAGAGAAGGGTCGTTCACCGGGTCCCAATCGGCCTTCATAGAAAGCGGATAAGGCTTGGCAAGGGAAAAAAGACATTCTGAATTAGAACTCTCCGATGTTTTTGAGGAGGGACAGAGTGACGTGACAGATGTGAACAATGAGAAACCAGAGAGCACAGAAACTATGGACTAAATCTGTACTAAAGACCCTGGAGCCGAGGAGTAGGGCTTAAGTTACTGCCTGTGCCCCTGACCCGGTGCAGCCCGACAGACAAAGCCCCGGGAGGAGCAGCTCACCTACTTTTCCTGACATTTTCAAAGACGTTTCTGCAGGATTCCCAGTTTCTGTCGGACACAGAGCAGAGAGAGCGGGTCACGTTACCGCCGTTACATTTGACCTGAGTGAACCGGGACAGAACAAAGGCCAGGGAGGAGCAGAGGATCCTGTTTTGTCAGAGAAACCTCACTGTACTAGAGGCCAACTGGCGGTTCTGGCCTGTTTGGTGCCCTGGACAAACAACTTTCTCACACGAAATGCAAAAGGGCAACAATTTTGTTGAGTTAATTAAGTTTGTCTCTCTTTTTTTTAAATCATTATTATTACTTAATCCCTGCCCAGGTGTCCACACAGCCTATTTAACAGGTCAAATCTCTGATCACTGGCATCATAATATAGCCTATACAAGCATGTAGTTTTACTACATTCATTTTGCATTTTTGACAGTAGCTATGTTCTAAGCTTTTTATAATTTAAAGCAACACAAATGCTATTTTATCTACATTTTACTATTAAATTAGCAGGGTATTTAAGTGTTACTTTTAGAGGAGCTGGAGACACACAGATTTCTGGAAATGAAACTAATATGACTGAAGGCTGTTATGCTACTGCAGCTGGCCGTGCTCGGTATTTTTGTATGGACTTTTATTGTACAGCATTTTACCTTAAGCTTTTCATGTGGCATTTGTTTGTTTTTATCTTGTGTCCATTTATGTGCTGACATTGCACTTTAAGCTCCTTGCACATTTTTTGCAATATGGTTTTTACACTGCAAATGGCTAATGAAGTTAATCTGAATCTGGTAAGTGCTGTTCTAAAGTCAATTGGCAGACGATATGAGCAGAAGAGGGACAGCATTGAACAGGTGAACGGGTCGGGCAGTTAATGATTTTCTTATTTCTATCCGCCTCTCCCTCTTTCAACTGTCCCACGTTTATGAAAGAGGGGGTATGTCCCCTGCGCTCTTTGCCCAGATGTCCACACGGGGCATGGGCAGCACATGCACTTTGTTTTGGTTCTTCGTTGTCGATGCGTGTTGTCTATGATGAACGGATCCATGTGGACTTGCTGCACTGTGTAACTGTGCTGTAATGAGAGGGGCGTGTATCCGCTGTTGTGGATCTGCAGCAGCTCTGCAGCTTTATAATAGGACCGGTTTAAAGAGCCTGCAGCAGCGCTCAGTGATCCAGCGGGAAGACACTGCTGAGCAAAATGCCGTGACGCGTTGTTTCTCTTCCTCTAATGCCTCCCTGAGCAATTGCCCCTGTCACCCGTATCAAAAGCCACCACTGTGTTGGCCACTTTTCCGAGCTGCTGGGTCTGTTTCGGACAGGGCATCCCTTCTGAGTCTTACTGCTTAGCAAGAGGGAGAAGAGAGCAGATTGGCTGTGTGGAGTGACCCGGACCCCTCTTTGGGTGCTAAAATGGGCCTATAGATAAAATACTGGTTCAGCAGTCTCATGGCCTGTGGAATGATGCTGCTGCAGACCCTCACATGATGGTTGAATGGGAGAGCAGTCCACACTCATTAAAGGAACAGGCCACCGTTTTTCCATACTGAGATATGTTCTTACCTGAGCTTAGACGAGTTGATACGTACCTGTCTGGTCTTTGTGCGTGCCATTGGAAGACCATTGGTCGCTTCTAACTTCACCCCGTTTGGAGCCGTAGGAATATGCTTGGAGAGGCCAAATGCTAACGACATCTATGGTCGTTTTGCGTGAGTGAGGGCGCACAGTTCACCGAGATGTGTTCTTACCTGAGCTTAGACGAGTTGATGCGTACCTGTCTGGTCTTTGTGGCCGTGGAAGAGCGCGGTAGCTTTCAACTTCACCCCCGTTTGGAGCTATAGGAATATACTGGGAGAAGCCAAATGCTAACAACATCTTGGGTCGTTTTGCGTGACTGAGCGCACGCACAAAGACCAGACAGGTACGCAGCAACTCGTCTAAGCTCAGGTAAGAACACATCTTGGTATGAAAAAATGGTGGCCTGTCTTATCACAAAAATAGACCTTGTTTTAAACCATAACAACTAGCAGAAAAGCAGGTTCATAAGCCTTAATTCACTTCAAAACGTACATTAATTAATGTCAGTAAAGTCACATTTAAAACATGTACTAACAGTTAGAAAAACAAGTTAATTTTGCAAATAACATCCCCTGCAGCATCACACATAACCTGTAAACATGGTCAAAGTACATGGAGCCTTTATAGAAATGTAGAGGAGTAAAAGTAAGAAGTTCTCAAAAATTCAACAAATGTAGTGTGCTGTGGTAGATGTACTCTGTTACTGACCACATCTGCCTGTAAAGTTCCACAGTGTGGCTTTAATCCTGTCCCGTCTGCAGTGCACCTGCTCTGTGGTCTGTGCAGCTGCATCCTCTCCACTCTGATCCCTCCGGACACTGTAGGACCTCGCTCGGACCTTTTAGACCCACCTCTAAACCAGGTCGGCGCTCGGACCATGACCCGGAGCAGACGCATTAATCTTCGCTCCTGCACTGGTCCCGGGCCGGTCCTCTGAAGGTGGGCCACGGCCGAAGTGCCATTTATCACAGGGCTCCAGGGAGACGCCGAAGGGTTTAATAACCAGAGCGAGATGGGGCTAAAACAATGGACTACAGCCACTAAACCAGCACTATTGTTGTTGTCCCTGGGCCAAAGGGCTATCAGGGTTTACACAGGCAGCAGCAAGTCAAATGTAAAGGAAGGTATTACGCAAAATCAACCGTTTTTTTTAGATCTTTTACAAGTTTACAAGTCACACATCTTTGGACCTTCCCCAGTGGCTGTTCTTTGCAGGGCAGCGTCAGCTCAGAGAAAACTCCTGACGCTTGTATATTTCTCCATTTATTTGGTGAAACTTTACGTGGTGTGGCTTTAACTACTTAAATAATATGATGTGGACTAATATTAAAGAGTGCTTTATCTGGCCATAAAACCGAAAATATGAGGCGGATCTTTCTCAAATAAGAAGTGGCTGAAAGCTAGGGATGCGCTGACTACATTTATGGAGTAGTTTAATGTTGATTTTGTGTAAATAGCAAGCAGTTGCACGTTAGCTTACATGTTAGCGTACAACAGCACAATAGCCTCATCAAAAAAACATTTTTACAGCAGCCACCAGCGATAAAAAAAAAAAAAAACGTTCACTCACCCGTCTGAAGTAACCTTTGCGTGCCTTCTGCTCAGCAAACTCCTGGTAAATCAATTTTTCAGCGTAAGTAGCGGCGGCCTCTGAGAGCCACACAGGGGAAGCTTACAGTCATGAAGCCGCACACGCCCCCACGGCGTGCGCTATTTCTCTGACAAAACAAGACTTTTTCAACCTGAAAACTGATGGACAATAGGCGTATGTATAAAACTGACTTTTTTGCGTGGCATTTGTTTGCTAAAGCATGTGTCAACAACGCAAACCAACTGTGCCTCCCCCTTCTCCGCGGTGCTTGCCCAGTATGTAAATACACAAAGTCACACCCCTACGCCACGCTCTGAACCAGCAAACCCGCGCATCAGGTGCGCTAATGCCCCCAGCCATGTGTGAAATCCTGCGCCTTTTACAATAGCTATATATTTACAAACAGGATGAGGAAAGATTACGCACGGTTCTGATTCGGTTCTGAGAAGCTCTAATCAAGTGATAAGAGTTGGCCAGGAGCCCTGGGAGTTCCCTGTGCAACGTGCGCTGTGGAGGGGTCGGGGGAAAAGGGGTTCGCGGACCACTAGGGGGCGATGGCGGACCACTAGTGGACCACACTTTATAGGCTAAAACCTACACTGTCCCTTTAGTACAGTAATTCTTACTTTTTCATTTATAAGCTCTGCAACACGTGTCCAGGAACAGCCTCAGATCAAATGAGCTTCTCTTCTGAAACAAAAACACGTAATGAGCACATGGCCAACACGTGACGTGCACTGCATTTTTTTAAACTTAAGAACGTGATGAGAATTTTGTTTTCTATTCTGTTTTGCATTCTGATCCCAGGGACACATTTGGTTATAAAGCGGCTTCTAAACATTAGAAATCATTGACAATTTGAGATATGTAAATACTGCCTTATAATGAACATTTAGGCTGTTTTAGTTCAAAACCACATCACACTTACACTGTGATGCACCAAACTGGACCGCTACACCTTTAATATCTATAATGGCCAGTGTTTTTACTTCCTGGATATGCAGGACCTTAGGAGGAGCAAACTAAAACGTGCCAGAGTGCTGCTTGGATATACTGTTTTTTTTTTGTTTTTTTTTATGTCTCTCTTTGGTGCTCTTCAGTGCAGGGATGAGCAAATGACTTTAAAAAGATACAAACCGAAGGCACTCAAAGAAAAGGTAAAAGGCCTTTATTTCAGCGTGGCCATTTGATTAAAACTTTGCCTATGCCTTTCAGCCGTATTAGGCCTTCATCAGGGCAAGCTCGAGTGATCTGTCAGGATGCAGCTTTTCAACTGTATTAGGTAGTCACATGCACCATAGAGCTGGAACTCAGTCAGCTGATGCAGTACATCCTATGAGCAGGATTTCAAAATACAAGTACAAAAATAGCCATATACAAACACTATCGGCTATCATATCAATAAAATTATATACAATTATCTATAGCATACATACAAACATCTTCTATAAACACCTTTAAAGAAAAGGGGTAAAGTCCAGGTCCCCATTGAGACCTGGATACTCTGTTGCTTTAAGAGTGTAAATCCAGAAGGGCTCCTTCTGCAGGAGCTTTTTAAGTCTGTCGCCTCCTCTTTGGGACTCAGGAATATGATCTACAGTATACCATGTCTTTCTGCTAAGAACAGCCTCTGGGGAAGATTCAAAGATGCGCAAACAACGTTGTAACATGGTAAAAAAAATTATTAAAATTAATTCATAATACCCACACTTTAGAATTTTCAAGCATTCCATCAAACAGAGGAGTTAGGGGAAATGTTGACATATAAAAGTAACTGACACATTTTGGAAACTTTTGAGCAAAAGAAATGCTCACAATTTCAGCCCCAACTGCAGCCGAATTGTATTTTTGATGAACATATGCAGTAGAAAATGGTCAAGCACGATCCTTATTTACTAACAACTTTTGATGCTTTTTAATGATCAGCAGAGACACTGGTTATCCTTCCACCAGTGAATGACTGGAGAGTGACCGAACACGGCGTCAAAAGATAATGAAATGTATGCGCAAGTTTCTGCAGGGCATCAATAGGTTTTCCAGAAACATAGGTAAAATGCTTAAATGTCTCTAAAAACCATACATTTTTATTCCAACAAGAGGCATTAAATCTACATTTCTTTGTTGGCGTTGCGCGACCTTTTTTCACCCCATACGTTTATTAAAAAAAACACATTAAGTTGCAGGTTTTGTCGGAACCCCTCCTGGAGCCGCCACCTTAACGTGGTGGAGGTGTTTAAGCACTCGAATGATCCTGGAGCTCTGTTGTCGGGGGCTTGGTGCCCCTGGTAGGGTCTCCCATGGCAAACAGGTCCTAGGTGACGGGTCAAACAAAGAGCGGTTCAGAAGCCCCTTATGAGAGACCAACAGGCCCGGTTAGAACCATGAGCCCGTCCTTCTGTGGACCCACCACCTGCAGGAGGAGCCATAGGGGCTGGTGCAGCTCCAAAAGCTGCCCCCTCAACCCGGCAACGGACAAGTGGAAGAAAATGGATGGATGGTTTTGTTCGGAAATTTCTATACAATTTCAACCAGTTTTGCTTTCTTTCTAAAGCATTTTGCTCAAATTGTTGCGCAAAACTGTCCTGTTGTGTCCAATAGTTCAAAACAATCTGCATTCCCATTAAAAAGATCAGCCAGTCCACTGCCTGTATAAACCGTGCTTTAGTCCATTATCAGTGTTTGGTTTAGCCGTGTATAATTCCCGCTCAGTCCACACGCCTCCGCCGCTTCGTTAAGGACTAATTGAATATCGACGTTCTTTCGTTCGTCCTAAATGGTTTTGGTCAGAGGTTTTAACCCACACCGTCTCCCTGGGGGCATGCTGGGTAATGAGAGGGTTGCCATGGAAACCGAGAAAGGAAGAGAGAGAGAGGGATTTTAATGATTGTAGGGACGAGGTGGATTTCGGTCTTGATTTAGTCCTGAACCCTGGGAGAGCACAGTGTGTTTTTTTTCATGCTCCTGGTCACACCTCAGTGATCTGGAACTGGAGGAAAGGAAACGAGGAGCTAGGCGACAGGAGACTGGAGGAGAGATGGAGGAGCAGTGGTGCCAGTTTGACTGAATCAGTGTCTGATTACAGAGGTTTGTTGTTCATAACTAGGGCTGGGTAACGTTAAACGATACCAGTACTGGTATATGGGGCAAAAAAGTTTAGGTACTACTGGAATCGGGAAAAACGAAAGAAGGTACCAGAAAAAAGAAAAAAAAACTTTAGATCCAAGTTTTGATGCTGCTGGTCATCACAGATTCAAACGGCGTGCAGGTGGCTCTTGAGAAGGGTTTGGGGCAATTATTAAACAAAACCGCTCTAATTCTAAAAGACTGCACAGAAAACTAAAAACTAAAAAGAGGCCCAGAGTGACGCTCGTGCAGTGATACAGATATGTCACTTTCGGTAGCACACATGATCAGAAAGAAGTGGGTCTGGCTGGTCAGGCTACCTCCAAGTGACTGAAAATCAACGCTTCCCACATGCACGGCAGCAGATCCAGAGGAGCACGAAGACTCAGGGCGCAGGGCAATGAGTGTGTCAAATAAAACAGTTAATAAAATGATAACTATTTAGAAGCAGATGAGCTGTAAACTCCAGTGATGGAGGAGATTACTTTGAAGCTAATGCAGAATCGCTTTCAATTTCCCTCCTGGGCAGAGAAAAGTTAATTGTGTCATGCGATAGTTTTGATCCTACAGTGATAAACGCCCTTCAGGGAGTAAATATTAAGGTATCCTGTTGAAATGAACTAAGTAAGTAAAGGTAATTAAAGGTAACGTGATTTATTGAGAAGGAGCTAAATAAGATACTTTCATTTGGATTTCAAATAATGTGAAATGTGATCTTGCATTTTTCAAAGGAGTGATGTCGGCGGAGAGCCCATTATGAAAGCATACACACTGGTGTTAAGCCCTCGTTTAGTTGTACAAAAGTATCGGAGTTAGAAAATGGAACGGCGTCCTGGTATAGTGGATGTGTTTCCCGGCTGAGGTCTGCAGACTGTGGGGGAGGTGCAGATGAAGCACGGCTGCAGTCATCACATTAATCAGAGACAGAGGAAGACTGATCATCTCTGCTCCGTCTGCTCCTATGGATTTATGAACTCCGCAGCAGCCAATAACACGGAGAAATACTCCGACTGGAGCATAGGTTTAGACTGGGTTTAGATCTACCTTTGTGTCCACTGCAGCTGATACAAGGGTGCAGCAAGTCACAAAAACTACCTGCACATTTATTTCTTAAGACTTGCAAACATATCCTCAAACGGGATTGAGGGAAAGCAGGAACAGGAAACTTGAGCAAAGAAATGTGTGTCATTTCAGAATACATTGCCCTAACCCCTGTAAGAATAACCTCTATTACTTTTTACTACACATCCTCACAGTGCTGATATTGTGGTATTTTTAAAGGGTAGTATTCTGCAAAACAGACTTTTAGGGCTTAAAAGCAATACCATCAGACTGGCGCTGCTGCGGGGGAAGCTGGAGGACGCGGGGGGTGGATGAACATCTCACTGCATGGACCATCGACTACCTCACGGACCGACAACAGTACGTGCAGCTGTGCAGCTGTGAGTCTAAGATGGTAGTCTGCAGCAGTGTTTCTCTTCACCATCTACACGTCGAACTTCACATACAATACAGACTGCTGTCATCTGCACAAGTTCTCCGACGACTACGCCATTATGAGCCACCTGTGCTTGAACACCAGTAAAACGAAAGAGGTGATCGACTTCAGGAGGAAGACACTACTGCACGCACCTCTGAACATTCAGGGGGAGGACATTGAGGAGTTGGACAGTTTGAAGTATCTGGGTGTTCACCTCAACAATAAACTGGACCAATGCCCTATACAAGAAGGGCAGAAGTCGCCTCCACCTCCTGAGGAGACTGAGGTCCTTCGGAGTGAACAGGCCTCTGCTCAGGACTTTTTATAACTCTGTGGTAACTTCTGCTATCCACTACGCTGCCGTGTGCTGGGCCCCGGGTAGCACCCACAGACCGGCGCTGCTGCTGGGGCTGGTAAAACTATGTGCAATAATCTCTGTATCTGCGTCACTTTATCAACCACTTGCACTATGACCGTAAACCTTGCTGCCAATGCTGACCAGGAGACCCCTACCTGAGATGGTTCATATGGTTCTAACATGTCAGAGATGTACTTTGGTGCTAAACCATGAGACTTGTAACAGAGCTGTTTTAAATTCTATTCTGAGCGACAGGGAGCCTGTGCTGAGACCGGAGCACTGGACTAATTTGATCGTTTTTCCTAGTTCTGGATGTTCTGCAGCTGTCTGACAGTGAGCAGTCTCTCCAAGTCTGATTTCGACACAGTTCCTTTAATCTTGGTGATGTTTTTTCCTTGATTTAAGTTCAGGTTTGAGTCCATGATTACTCCTAGATTTCTAACCGGATTTTCTGTCCTGGGTTCAATTCCCGGACGGTGTGGGCCTTTCTGTGTAGAGTTTGCATGTTTTTCTCCCCGTGTCTGGATGGGTTTCCTCCGGCTGCTCCGGTTTCCTCCATCAACTGATAACATGCACAATAGGTTAATACTCAAGCCAGGTAATTCTGACCATCAGACGGGTCCCCGGCACTGCGGTCGCCCACTGATCCTTATGAGTCGCCTCAGCAGCTTTAAAGGATGAGTCAAATGCACAGGATAAGTTTCCCTACGGGGATAATAAATTATACCTTAATCTTAACCTTATTATTAACAAATACCTGCCAAAAGCAGAATATCCGGCCTTTAATACTGTGCTTTAGCTTCAAACCAGTTGTCGTCCCGTCCCCAGTCCCAGAGTGAGTCTCAGTTTAGTGGAGCTGAAGTGAATGATGCCACAGGGAACAGTCGCTCATCGATATCTGCAGCCGGAGGAGAGGGACGAGGAGGGGGGGGGGACATAGGTCTGTGTGAGGGACGGGGCTGTCGCCGGATCAATATGAACTCCACACACGTGAAACGCCTCAGAGGAGCTGCTTTTCAGAATTCTGGATGCTTTATCGAGCGCAGGCCACAACACGCATGCGGACGGACAGCTGGATCGATCAGCTGTTTAGTTTTATCTTGCGCCGTGAAGGAGCTCAGCTCATTCTCTAAGCCAGTGGTTCCCAACCTAGCGGAGCGGACAGAGAGGGGGTCCCTGGAGCTTTGCCCGACCAATTTGTGAATGCTTAATGTCAGATTTGAATGAAAGGGACTGGTCTGTGAAAAGCTCTGCTTACGTTCTCTGTGTTTTCTTTCAGGACTCCATGGTTTAACGGCTGGGCCTTCAACTTACCGCGAGGTCAGTCTCTGCTCGACAAGTGGAACCAGATCCCAGAGGGCATCGACATCCTCATGACGCACGGACCTCCGCTCGGTACACCATACATTACACACACGTTATTGGGGTGAAATATTCAAATTTGCCTTAGATATTAAGGCGAGACGGGTGAAGTGGTCAGGGTTGAGCTAGTTTTCTCCCTTAACATCTTCATTTTAATGTCGATGTTAAAAGTAAACTCAAACTCGAGGAAATCCCTCCAACATGGCAGCGCTCCCTGGTCTTTCCCACGCTTTTCCACAAATACTGATGTGGAAGTCTGGTATCCACGTGTAGCACGAAAGGCTGTGCCCGAGCTGACGCTGTAATCCAAATATGGTCATTTCCTTTGTGGGAGAAAGTAGCGCCTAAAGACGGGAGGGTGCATGTGCAGACAAAGTGAAAGGGCCGTTTTCTGCACTTTTTAGTCGCTCCATAAGACTCCACACTTTTTACACACTTGGACGGGGGTTTTTCAAAGGGGGCACATGTGGGAGCTATGATTTTGTGTATATACAAATGAGACCTCTGTGCCTCTGTGTGCCCTGATGACCTGAAAACTCACCTCAAAGGCATCAAACTTTTTCAATGAACACAATAGGCCCATTTCTCTTAAATATAATTAACAAATCTGCCTTCACAGCGGTGGCATATGGAGATGCTGATTAGACGCGTGAATATTGCACAAGTGCCTTAGGCTGTCTACGATAAAGACACTCTGAAATGTTCAGGCTGTTGATAGGATTCTTGATATGATGCTCTGAGTCAGTATACTGTATGCAGCGTGTTCCATTTCCTGCCAATATCCAGCAACTTCTCACAGCCTTTGAGGAGGAGTGGACCAACCTGATCAGCTCTATGAAGGAGATGTGCTGCTCTACAGGAGACAAATGGTGTCACTCTAGACCAGGGGTGGCCAACTAGTCAGAGACCAAGAGCCGAAATGTTCAACCTCGAGCCACAAAGGCACTGATCTTTCGCGAGATCCAGGGGCAGTAGTTTAAACTGATTAAATGTAATGTGACCATTATATTTAATCACAATAAACTATAACTTTATCCCTGGCCTTTTTCTTTTTTATAATTGTATTAGATGTAATAGTTTTACTCCTTACCAAGATTGAAATACATTTATATTAAATAAACTGACATTTTGTGCTGTTCTGCTCTGATTGGGACAGAATTAAACTTTTTGATTTTTAATGCTTGAGTGTGTTAGTGTGTGGGGCCCTGCCCACTGAGCCCCCTTCCTCTGGTTCACCCCTGGCCTGTGCGCTCAGTGCCTGCAGCCTGGTCCTGACTGGACTGTGCAGAGAGAGAGAAGTTCATAAACTTTAATCAGGAGCCTCTGGAGGACGTCTGAGATTCTGTTTTATGTTGCATTTGTTACAGTTGCAGCACATGTGACAGAAAAGTCAATGACTTTGCGTATTTCCGCGTTACGATGTCGCGCTTCGCATCATATGCTTCATTAGAGCTCGGCTTTTTTCCATTTACTAATGTTGATCTTTTTCTGTGAATATGAGGCCAACTTTCATCAAATAAAGAGTAGGCCAATCAGAAACTTGAAATGCACAGAAGCTGATCCCAGTGCCACGATCTGCCTGACTGTTGCTTTGAGTGAGGCCGCGGCACAGGAACCTTTTATACGCCGCCTCGAAAAGGAGAGAGACAGACTTTCATTCATGTGTGTAGAGATGGGAAACCGGGTCTGTATGACTATGGTTGGGTTTTTGGTCAAGATTCTTAAAGACTGTTACAGTTTATGGGAAATATGTAGGCTACCCATTCTTTTGCAAAGAACCGCATTGTATCAAACATATTCAGTCATGCAAAGAGCCGCCGCACTCTGATGGTTTTCTGACCCCTCCAATACAGCCAAACATTATAGTGTCCTTTTATTGTAGACAGCCTAAAGGCCAACGCACACCAGAACGCAGCGCGTCATCTGACGTACGTCCATGTGGGAACACACACTGGAGCCATGCGGGGCTTTAAACACGTGACGTCAAAGCGTTTGTGTGCGTTGGGCTTAAGGCAGCGGTCCCCAAGCTTTGTCCTTGAAGCCCCCCCCCAGCACATTCCAATGGCCACTACAAATGTATCAAAACATGGAAATAATAGCTAGTATTTATTTCAAACAAATGAACTGAAAAATGGAGTGTTTAATGCACCTGTAGTCCTTTCTCAGTCATATTTGATGATTACGACCTGACCCTCTGACCAGGCAAATTGTCAAAAGTCCAGCTAATCCACGGCTGCAGCCGATGGATAAGTTTATCTTTGAAGAGGAAAACTATAGTCCGCGAGCAGCAACCGGACCGTCTGACGGCTCCTCGCGTGTTTGTTTTGCTCATTGATGAGTTAGCGGGATATTGTAGCTGATTTTAGACCAGATCCACTCGCTGTCGTATGCTATACGGTTTGTTTGTCTAAGTCAGTGGTTCCCAAAGTGGGGTCCGGGGCCCCCTGGGGGGCCTCAGAGGCATTACAAGGGGCCCCCAAAGCTTGTCTACATTACAAGTACAATGACAAATATTCAGTTTGAGAGGGAAAATATATGAATTTGTACAAATGTAGCACTCAAACCCAGTATTTAGCTACAGTCAATGCTAGATTTTGCTTTTTATGTATGTAAACAATAACAAATGTCATTGAATAGAGTAAATGATTATGATTTGGGTGGCCCCGGGCAATTTTCGGATCGGTAAGGGGGCCGCGATGTCCCGGACTTTGGGAATGGCTGGTCTAAGTGATTCCCTGGGCTTGATCTGACAGGCACATCAGCGAGAATCTGTTTTTTTTTTCCAGAATGCGACAGGACTGGCCAATTTTCCTGTCATCTAAAATGTACCTCGCGATTATTGAAATCGACCTTTATTAAATTGCCGTTAGATTAAAATTCAATGAATTGCCCAGCCCTACGGTCTAATCTTAAATGTGGTTGTGTATTGATAGGTTTCAGAGACTGGGTTCCTAAGGAGCTGCAGAGAGTGGGCTGTGTGGAGCTGCTCAACACGGTCCAGAAGAGAGTCCGGCCCAAACTCCACGCTTTCGGAGGCATCCACGAAGGTAAACGATCAGTTCAAGCGTTGCCACGGGAAGGCTTCGCGAGTCGCTGACCTCCGCCTCTCGTTCCAGGTTACGGCCTGATGACGGACGGGTACACCACGTTCGTGAACTCCTCCACCTGCACCGTCAGCTTCCAGCCCACCAACCCGCCCATCGTGTTCGACCTGCCCAACCCCCCTGCCACATGAGGACACGCCCCTTCCACCAGGACACGCCCACTTACACCATAACCCTGACCTTAGCACCGGGTAAAAACAACGGCGTCTGCACGAGTTACGAGTTCAAAACTTTAGATCTCTGTGAGGCATTATTTAATCACAGGTGCAACAGCCAAATAATTAGATAATCTCAAAAGTGGTGATAATTCTGTTATTTATTTTTGATTTTAAAGGCAATTTCTTCTATTTTTGACGCATCCGCTGGAAAATATTGCATTCATCAGCAATACATACATTTTGATATCTGGCCAACGCTATAATGTTTTGCGTGTAAAGAGTTCATATTGAAAGATTTACGATGGAAAATGATCTGTGTAATTTAGGAGGACAGTCTTGCGTCTCATAGTCTCTTTACTGTTTTCTGTTATTTTAGATTATATCGCATATTGTCTGATACAAAACAACTGAAAACACTCAAATCTCTGCACTCCCTCACGGGCCAAATCCAACCTATTAAAGGGTCAAGTTCAGCGCGTGGATCCCATTATTCACACTCCGCACTATACAGAACTTACACAGGCTGCAGCAAGTCAAATTCCCTGCTGTTTAACGCCTCAATAAAATATTTAACCACAAAAAATCTGACTATTTGTCATTCCTAAACATCTGTATCCATTCCAACACAAAAAAAAACAGTGGAATGATGGAAACATCTGATGTTTAAAATAAATCAGACACATGGGAAACTTGGAACAAAGATTTGTGCAGTGAATTTTCAGCAAAACCTGCAAATCTGTTTTTGTACTATTTCCAAAGAGATTCGGATGTAACGCTTGCCTATGGACACGATGAGTTTCGATAGGCAACCCCCCCCCCCCCCTTTCTTTTAATGAAAGAAAACCTCTTGGATCCGTAACTCGTGTAGACGTTGTTGTTTTTTTCTACAGTTTTAAAAGCCTGCCTCCTCTTTGACCCCTGTGAACCAGCAGCATTGCTCTTTTCTATAAATATTTCTCATTACTTATAAAGGAAAAGAAAAAAAATCAAAATGGCGGCACTTTCTTCAGCCGGCGCCAGGGACTCTCCAAGAGCTTTGTACGGACTCCGAGAGTGTCGCCCAAATCTGTGTTTTCTTTGCAAATGTTTTTTTGTTTCCCTCTAAGCTATCGGACTTTTCGGGGACTTTGAATACTTTTTTGAAGGGAGGAGAATATCGACGTTTGCGCTCGTGCCATAATGCTTTTTTCTTTCTTTTTTTTTAATGCTGGTAAAAAAAGTAAGTTGTTTTTTGAGGGTTTTTAATCAGCAGTGCGGAGACGCTGCTGAATAATCTTGTAAAATACAATGTCTCTTTTTTCTTGAATGTTGACTGTGTGTTTTAAATTAAACTATTGTACATATTTATAAAGAGTTTCAAAAGTGGCGCACTGACCTCCACCAAGGCAATCAGCTTTTTCTCTATAGCAGGAAGATCCCAGGTTCAGTTTCCCTCATCAACCTTGTTTTCAGAATGTAGGGCTAAACGCTCAATTCCGATCTCTTTGTGAAGACGTCACATGCAACTTGAAACTAGTTTGAACATTTAAAAACATCTTTGTCAAAAACGGAGCTGTGTTTGGAGCCACTGGTGCAACTTTGAGCGATCTCTGAATCTTCCCCAGTGGCAAAAGGAGGGGGAGGGGCTTTTACGTTCTGTAAAATCCAGGAAGTGAAACTACTGGATATTTAGTCTGTGCTGTTGATTAAATTGATAATTTATTTTCTTACAAAAACACTACAAAGTGATAATCATATTATTATGAAGTTCCTACAAAAAGCGTAAACCTCCTCTTTAAAGTTGTTGTGCAATGCAAACTAAGCTAAAGCGTTCACAAGCTAATCCTTTTGAGGAAGAAGAAGAAAGCCGGGTTTTCGGGCTTTAGTCGGCTTATCCCCTACGTTGCTGTTACTGACAAAGCCTCAATCCAAGGCAATAGATACAGACGGCATCATTGAATCGCTCATATGAACTTTCCCCCCATCACTCGAAAAACGACTTTAACTTATGCTAAATTATGAATATATTTTTCTACCAAATAAAAGGAAAAACACAGGAAGCTAACGTCCGCCAGGAAACGCCTAAAAAGAGTGTAAAATTGTGATTCCCAAAACATACTTTCTACCTTCAGCTAGGCCAACGACCCTTCGTATGACCCTTCGTATGACCCTTCGTATGACCCTTCGTATGACCCGTCTGCATCTGTCAGAGCAGCTTTAGTGAGACACAAAGATGGGGCAGTTTTCCAGATTGTACCTGGCATTGACGAGAGGAACTTCACACACATTTGTGCTGAAAATAGACAGTCTTTGGGCCACTTTAGCCTGCATTCTGAACACATTGTAAAACATGTACCATGCGCCTCCACCTGGATACTCCTGGTCGAACCTGGATAATATTTTCTTTTCTTATATTGTACAAAGAGGTTGGCGGAAAACTCATCTGATGTGAATTTCATTGGCCGACCTTGACCATAAAAACAAAACAGCATTGACCATTACCAAGACAAACATGGCGGCTCTCACACAAGTATGAAGAAATGTAACTCGAAGCACTAAACCGTGTCCATCCGAGGAGAGGGAAGTTCAGAGTGAGACGGGTGAACGGCTGCGATCGGTTTGAAGGAAGGATGGAAACGCCCTGGAATCTTCACATTTTACCTGACAGATATGATCAAAACATTTGTTTCTTGTATCTTCACTGTTGTGCCATTTTTCTCGTTCCGTTCATTTTTGCGCCGTTACTCGAATGTTTTATGAAACTTCAAATGTAAAAACTACCAGCGTTCGATGTAAAATTCTCCGAACGCCGATATTCTCCCAGGATCTGAGCGTTCTTCTTTTTTGTGGTTGAAACAATCGTTTTTCTTATTATAAATATATCGGTTGGTTGATCTGTAAAATAATGAAGCTTTTTGTGAATTTGTCAAATTTCTTTTTTGATGAAAGCTGTTTTGTTTCATCAGCATTTTGTGTTTAGCGCTTTTTCTTTTTATTGAATATTCTCCTTCTCGGCTGAGGCGAAGTCCTGATTCTGACGCGCTGTGGGACTCTGCCTTAAAAAGCTTTAAACCTTGGGCTTGCGTCGATGTTATTTATTAAGTCCTGCCTCTTTCAGCACCGCCCGGGGGGGATGTCACGGTGGTCCATTTTAACCTCATGGCTTTTGGGGGAAGGAACTGTTGTGTTATCATCACCTTTGTTCACCTGATTCAGCCCCGCCCTCTTTTGTGCTGGTGGAAGCTTTTTCTGCTTTGTGCTAGCACTTCCTGTTAGAGGGACTTAGTTCATTCTCATTTTTAATTTTCTTCACTCTTGAAATAACTGAGAACTCGAGGCTGATCACAGAGAAGGAAAATGTGACCTTGGGTTACAGTTGAGGAACTGTAAAGCAGTTGTGCTCAACTGGTATGGCTTTGGGACCCACTGTTACCCTCCAGTGACAAACCACAAACCAATAAACAATAGGCTCTGCAACAGTCAAACCTGCTGGGCGACCTGATCAGCTAGAATCATGCTAATCCTGACTTTATTATAAATATTTTACTCTGTAGAAAGGGTTTAATAGCTTCTCTGTTTGTTGTAGCCTTAATTTGTTATCCATTTAAGGTGAATGAAGCTGGTAACACAAGGTTTATTATTTGACTGATTATTAGACTGAAAAGATCATCCAACAATCGACTTGAACTGATCCATAATGAATATGTATATGTTGCCGTAGTGTGAGCGAGGACATCTGAGCATGCGCACGCTGTGCTGATTGGGCTGTGACAGGCTCTGAGCAGGGGATGTTTTTGGCTAACTGCCTGTTGGCCAGTGTAGGGTAGCGTCTACTTCCTTTCCACATTTTAATGTAAACAAAAAATGTTATAAGTGAAAAGAACGGAGTAAAACTTGTCCAGCTGAGTGTGCTTTATTAAAATCAATAGAGACAGTGATGCTATTTTTTACTATTTGTTTGCATTAAATTAACGTTAGCCTTTAGCTTCAATGCTAAAACACAGAAGTCTTTACATCCTGAATATTTACATCCTGAGTGAGTGCGTATCCAACAGCCACATACTGTTATTTAGGGAGACGGTTAACTCCCATAGGAATGAAACAAGAACCTGAAAATGGTCGTTAGCTTTGGAAGTTAGCATCATGTTGCACAGAGCCTATTGAATGAGCATTCAACAATATTGAAACAAAACCCACCAGTTGAGAACCCCTGCTCCAAAGAACCAAATGTACACAGTGGTTTGTCAGAAAGGCTACGTGTTGGTTACATCATCAGCTCGAGTTAGAAGTTGAACCTGAGATGGCGAGTTCCTGAATAAGGTGAACAGAGAACATAGAAGACGTTACAATCGCAGCTTAGAGAAAGTCTTAGACGAGTTCCCAGCGGTGACATCCCTGAGTCAGGCCCTGTTTTAGACCCAGTCACAGAACTGAAATGGATGTAAAGTATATATATCTGAGCTATATTCATGTACAACAGCTGTGTTCATTCAAATAAGTGCTTTTTATGTTTGTTTTTTATATATTCCTAGAGGTTGGAGGGGCACGGGAAGGTACAAAACAGCAGTTTGAAACATTTTCATTCCTAGTAATTGAGTTTAGCATGAATAAAATCTGTTAAACTGATACGAGAATGTTTGTACAGGTATAAACTACAGAGTTAGCCGCTTTTAGACATAATGAGACCCCATGGAGACATCTGCAGAGGGCATCAAAATATCAAACTAAAATGTATCTTTTCAACGTTTTTGAGTTGCCATAGGAGATGAGACATAAACTTCTGCCATCTATACAATGTTTCAAGAGCATTGCACTGTGTGAATCTGCCTACAAGGTCATGCCTGCACTATTAATTGCTACTAAATCAAAATTGTGATCAAAAATGGGTTCATTCAGCAAACCGTGAACACTGCAATTATTATGGAAAATGGTTACATTTTCGTCAAGCATATTTGTCCTTGATTTGTGTGATCAGTAAAATGATCTGCCAGTAGAATAAGTATTAAAAGCTGATAACTCTGTAGTTTATAGCTTTGCAAACATGTTCTGGACTACTCGGTTTCATTGCTTGGAAAAAAAGAACCGATACTATGGTCAAACATCACCAGTAAAAGTAACAGTTGCTCAGTCACGATATTACTTATTTGAAGAGTTCATTTGTAAAAGCAGATGGCTCCGTTTTGAATTTGAAATCTGTTTGGATATTTGTTACTGTACGCCACAGATGACACTTATGAAGCTGAAGTTGTGTAAATTTGATTAAGAACTAGTGACTTTATATATATTTTTTGGCAGTAAAACCAACCTGGTAATGAAAAACACTGCTATGTAAAGAGAAATGTGCAAGCATACTTTGTTACTGACTACCTCTGCTGTTGAATGTGCCGGCCCCGTGTCCCTCCCGAGCCACTGTAGCCGTTTTGGTTTCAGCGCGGTCCGGAGAGCGAGGCGTGGGAGTTGGCCTCACTAAACTAAACTTATCTAGCCGCTGTAGAAATGCCTCCCGTTTCCTGGGTTCGTCGTTATCTCTTTGAGATTTGCACTGTGTCCATGCAATCTTGCGAGCACAAAAAAAGTTGTTGCCAATGTTTGTGGCTGTAGTTTTCCTCTCTTGATTGTAGCTCTTTTTGTTCAATTGTGATATGTTATTATTATGTTATTGTTATTAGCTGCCTTTATATGCAAATAAAACTGCAAGATTTTTACTTAAGCGCCTCAGAGTTTTGTCTTTGTCCTGTTTCCTCCACAGATTCTTTAAGGCAAGATGTTGCAGGTGAACAGGGGCAAAAATGAAAATGAGAGAGATCCATTTGAAACTTTTGCTGTAGATTAGTGACATCAAAATGATAACATGTTTTGCAAGTTCTTTGTAATTTTATGTTTTCATATCAAAATAAGGCGCTTAATATGTAAAAATTGTAAAAATTACCTTATGTGGACGACCAAATTGGCAGAGCCAAGTTTAAATGTATGGCTTTTTTGAGTGACATATTAATAACATTTTGGAATAAACTAGTTTCCAAAAACTAGTTTAAAAAGTTTGTAAAACCTTTTAAAAAAAAGATATTGAAAAATTCCTCTAGAAAAACTTCAAAATATTGTTAATTCGAAGACTGAAGTTTGGAGCCTGTAGGAGCTTCTAAAGTGATATGTTGTTCCCAGAGTGCAACGTAAACCTCAAAACTCCCGACTTTAGCCGCTGCTATCCCCAGAAAGGAAATGACCATATTTGGAGTCTGCAGGAGCTACTACAGAAAACATTGGCTCACCTACACATAA
Organism: Proterorhinus semilunaris; assembly: GCA_021464625.1. NCBI lineage: Eukaryota > Metazoa > Chordata > Actinopteri > Gobiiformes > Gobiidae > Proterorhinus > Proterorhinus semilunaris. Next base: position 39,359,184 of record CM038346.1, read on the forward strand.
AAACAAACACATAAAGATAATACAGGCAGGCCTAGTGGAATAATAGAAGAAGAATTCATTCCCTTTCTGTTGTGATTGCGTTTCTGTCGCTGCTTCATTCAGGATTCCCACAGCGCAAGGGACAAAAGATTTCTTAAACACAGCCTTTGTAGCCAGTGGAACTCTGAATCGCCTCCTAGAGTTTAGACGCTCAAACTGACGGTTCAGAGGGTAAGCGGAGTCGGAGGCTGGTAGTGGTGGGATTTAAGTCTCTTTTCTGGCAGCCGATTCTTTGGGATCCGTTCATTTCAAAGAGCCGTTCAGAAGACTGGCTCTTTTTAATATAACATTTTGATAACGCCAGTTAGATAACTCACAATATCTAAGACACGGTCGATTTTTTTTATATAAATCAAAAATTACAATGGGACATGGGATATTTACGCTTTGAAAAATGTGTTTGTGAATAAAATCTTGCACTTTCACTTGTGTGGCCTGCTCCATTGTTGGGCTGATTCTTGTGTTCGCTCGGGGGAGTTCTGGGTCAAATTGACTCAACAAAGATCCAGCTTTTTTCACGGCTGAGATCCGGTTCGAACCATTCATCTTAAAGATCTGTTCAAAAGAGCCGCTCGGTCATGAACGTCACATCACTAGAGGCTGGATTTGGATGCAGGAGACCAATGAGCACCATGTCATCTGCATATTTTAACAATTTGAATTGGGTGTCATTTATTTTAAATGCATTTGTAAACGGACTAAAAAGAATAAAACCGGTGACAATATGTTCCCCTGTGGACATCCACAGAGCGCACGGTGAGCTTCTCTGATGTGCTGCTCTTGACACAGGTCCCCTGCGGCAGCAGAGGAACTGTCCAATCCACCTCCATTAGCCCTGAAATTGAGGCCAGCAAGTCTCTTTAAAAGGATGAGAATCGTCATAGAGAAACATTGAATCAGTGCAATAATTAAACCCCAATCCATCAGCAACTAGCAGGGCGATATTAACAGAGATTACAACCCGGACAATGAATGCACTGTAGCAGACTATTACGAACACTAATTTGTACCAAAGTCAATAGTCAAATTAGCATTAATGACTGAATCTAAAATACTACCTGAAATGGAGAGCAGTGCGGGGCAACAACCACAAGAAGAGCGGAAGTACGCTTCTGTTGTCATGGCAACATGAAAACAAGTAACTTCCCTTTCTCCTTGTGCGGCTGATTTTTTTGCTTTTTTCTGTGAACTGCATTTGTGGTTTCTGTGTTCCACATTGTTTTTCTGGATACTTTTGTACGTCTTTGCCGTGTTTTTGTGGAGGTTTGGTGGATTTGTTTACTTTGAGAGTCTAAAATGGTCCTGAAGAAAGCAGCTTTTTTAAGGTAAACAAAATGCTAGCTTATTAGCTAAACCCATTTGAGACCTACACATTTCTTCTTCTGAGACACTGAAGAGGCACCAAGAGCCCCCCCTGCAGCACAGAGGAGGCGTCACAAGAGGAGCTACAGGAAACAAACAAGGACAAACGAGAGATGGTGAAAGATTGTTGTGAATCGGAGGGAGGAAGAGGAAGGAGGAGGTGGAGCTGACCAGTGCAGGACACCACGCTCTGAAACAGGGACAAACCCAGGAGGCGCGGCACCATTTCAGAGGATCAGAGGAGACAGAGGGCAGCCAGCCAGGTTTCTTCAGAGTGCTACAGTTTCCCCGACCTCCAAGGTCACGCGGGTCAGGTTGACCCAGTGGCAGCGCGGCTCAGCCGCAGCAGCTCAGGACTAACACCTGAACACTATTGTCATTGTACACTTGTACAATGACAATAAAGCACTTACTTACTTACTTACTTCCCATTTTAAGCAAAATCTTAGAAAAACTTTATCCAACTTAATGATTTTATTACTGCACATAATGTCCTTGAGAAATTCCAGTCTGGCTTTAGGGTAAACCCATGGGCGTCGGAACCATTCATTGTGAGGGGGACGTGTCCCCCCCACTTTTGAAAAGTGGTTGATTGGTCCCCCCCACTTTCACAACGTGAATTTTCATTGACTTTACATTTACTAGTTTAGACTGGACCTTTTCAATAGGCTCCCCGAGGCCAAACAATTAAATATGACCCGCGCCTTATTTTCCATACATTTAAAAACATATGTATTGGCATTATCCCATTATCCGCGCCGGTGTCGCGTCGCTCCGCTTTGCGTAGCTGTGTTCATGCGGCTCCTCACCTCAGAGCGGCTGAAATGTAAACATGTCTCTGTAAACCGCTGAAAAACGGCTAAAGTGAGAATACTGAGGATTATTGTTGGACGGACAGATTTGACCAAACCGAAGCACAAGGACTCGTGCATCGTGTTTCCGGAGTTTTTTACGGATTCTCACATGGAGGAGCAGGGCTTTTCGCGTCCTCGGCAGGTGGACAGCGTGTCTTCATCGGTACAAAGGGCCTGACCGGTAACTTTAAGGTGAGGAACATCAGTTTTGGAGGTGTTTGTGAAGCGAGTGATGAAACTGATGTAGCGTGAGTTTGGGGAAACTGCACCGGGCTAGCACGAGTGTTCAACCGGTCAATACGCCGTTAAACCTCGCTGTCTGGACTCTAACTTAACCAAATAACATCTGAATTATTCATTGGACGGATAAATGTTTGCTTCCTTTACCCCTTGACTAAATTTTATCTGCGTTTGTGGGAAATGTGAAGATACGAGCGTTGAGATGTTTCTTTGCGATGGCGGGAGTTAACGGGTGTGGCTGAAACTAAATGTGGATGCAAACAAGAGCGCCGTCTCATAAGAGCTTCATTCACTGAGTTTTTTTCACAAAGCGTCATGAAGCCAGGACTGGACAGGAGAACAGCGGCTCCACAGGTATTTGTTTATCCGCCCTATATGTCCACCCAGCTGCCAGGAGGAGGCGCTGCTGAGCTGATCGAGTCTCTCACGTATTCTTGAAGTAGCGCTCGATTTGAATGTAGTCCCGCTAAAGCAATAACATTGCTGTGTGTCCTGACCGTGTCCCACTGTAGTTCTTAATGTTAAGAAGTCGACCCCCTCCATTTTTGAAATGTGTCCCCCCCACTTTCCAAACGCTTCCGACGCCGCTGGGTAAACCACAGCACCGAGACGGCCCTTTTAAAGATCTTAAATGATCTTAGATTAAGTTATGCCTCACAAAAGGTCACAGTGTTGGATCTACTGGATCTGAGCGCCGCCTTTGATACAGTCGACCACACGATTCGTTTACCTAGTTTAAAACACATCGGCCTCTCTGGTGCTGTCCACAAATGGTTTACATCCTACCTCACAGACAGGACATTCATGGTAAGTGTAGATACCTGCTCCTCTAAGGTCCATAAAATTACATGTGGTGTGCCCCAGGGTTCGATTTTAGGTCCAGGGCTTTTTAACCATTATGCTCCCTCTTGTCATCAGGAGACATGGAGTCAACTTTCATAGGTACGCTGATGATACACAGTTGTACATCTCCATGTCTCCTGATGACACCAGACCAATGGATGCACTTTTTAACTGCATTTTAGATATTAAATCCTGTATGGCAGAAAACTTTCTCCAGCTTAACCAGGACAAAACTGAAGTTTTAGTCATCGGTCCTGAGGCCCAGAGAGAGAAACTTTTACCCAAACTACAGTCATTGTCTTTTAATCCTTCCTCACAGGTGAAGAACCTGGGTGTGATTTTTGACTCTGAGCTGACTTTAATTCCACACATTAAGAATATCACAAAGATAGGTTTTAACCATCTAAAGAACATAGCCAGAGTCCGTCCCATTCTCTCTCGGGCCAACACGGAGACGCTAATGCATGCTTTTATCACCAGTCGTATCGACTACTGTAATGCCCTGCTTTCTCGTCTTCCCAAAAAGAGGATCTCAGGTTTACAACTTCTACAAAACTCAGCAGCTCGTGTCCTGACAAAGACCAGGAGGCGGGACCACATTACACCGGTTTTAGAGTCGCTGCATTGGCTCCCCGTGTGTTTCAGGATCGATTTTAAAGTTCTTTTAATGGTTTTTAAATGTCTTAATGGTCTTGGTCCTTCTTATCTTTCAGAACTGATTTTACCTTATGAACCTTCACGGCCCCTTCGCTCCTCCGGCAGGGGTCTCCTAGTTATTCCTAAAGTCAACAGAAAGACTCACGGCGAGGCGTCTTTCCAATATTATGGCCCTCGCCTCTGGAACGACCTGCCAGAGGAGCTCAGGACCGCAGAGAACGTTCATGTTTTTAAGAGCAGGCTCAAGACCCACCTTTTTAGCTTAGCTTTTAACTGACATCTATTTATTTAGTCCTAATGATATATTGTTATATATTATTATGTGTGATACACATTTGTAATATATATGTTGTAATCTGTAAAGCACTTTGTGATACAGTGCCTTGCGAAAGTACTAATACACATTGAACTTTTGCACATTTTGTCATGTTTACAACCCTAAACGTAAAGATTTTATTTTGAATGTTTTACTGAAAGTTCACACACAAGTAACAGACAACTGTGAAGTGAAAGCAAAATGATACATGATTCTGTTATTTTACAAAAAATAGAAAAGTGGGGCGTGCATAAGTATTCATACAGCATTTTTCTGAGTGCATTAAATTGCCTTTATAACATTCCTAATGACTGCAGAAAGTTCACACCTTGCCCTAACCATTAAATAGAGGCCACCTGTGTGTAATCTACTCTCAGTATAATTCCAGCTGTTCTGTGAGGGCCTCAGAGCTATGGTCAGAGTGTATTGGTCACTAAACAACATCATGAAGGCCAAGGAGCTCACCAGAGAGGTCAGGGATAAAGCTGTGGAGAAGTTTAAAGCAGCGTTAAGTTATACAAAGATTTCCCAAGATTTGAACATCTCACGGAGCACTGTTCAATCCATTATTCGTGGCACGGTACAGCGGTTAGCGCTCGTGCTTCACCGTTAGAAGGTCCGGGTTCGATTCCCACCTGGACGGGGCCTTTCTGTGTGGGGTTTGCATGTTCTCCCCGTGTCTGCGTAGGTTTCCTTCGGATACTCCGGTTTCCCCTACCATTAAAAACATGTAAAATAGGCCAGGATGAATGTGTGAGTATGTTTGAGAGTGGGGGGACAACGGATGGAAATTAGCCCAAGGCTCCTCGCCGACTTAGTAACGGTCTACCAACCAGCCAGAACTCTGCGCTCCTCTGAACACACCTCCCTGGTCACCCCCAAGTTCAAATACAAAAAGTTTGGAAGCCGTTCTTTTGCCGTCCAAGGCCCAAAGCTGTGGAACGCACTTCCGGTACAGCTTCAAAACATCACTGAGTTGAGTCTTTTTAAATCACAGTTGAAGACACATCTTTTCAGACAAGCGTTGGATGCATAGCCACTGACTCGACTGCTGTTTTTATGTACATTTGTGTTTTTATTGATGTCTATTATATCTTTTATTTCTATTCTGGAAAGCGCCCTGGGCACCTTTTGGCTGTTGTAAGGCGCTATACAAATAAAATTTGATTGATTGATTGAATCTGGTGTGGCTTGTTTACATGCATGAGACCCATGTATGTTCATTAACATGCACTGTCCTGACCAAACAAACCAATAAATAAAATAAAATAAATACAATTCAGAAATGGATAGAGTATAGCACCACTGCGAACTTACCAAGACACGGCCGTCCACCTAAACTAACAGACCGAACAAGGAGAGCACTGGTCAGAAATGCAACCAAGTGCCCCAAGATAACTCTGGAGGAGCTGGGACGTCCTGCCGCTGAGCTGGGGGAATCTGTACATGGGACAACTATAAGTCGTACTCTACACAAATCTGGCCTTCATGGACGAGTGGCAAGAAGAAAGCCATTATTGAAAGGAGGCCATAAGAAATCCCGTTTGAAGTTTGCTAGAAGTCATATGGAGGACACAGCTACCATGTGGAAGAAGGTGCTTTGGTCAGATGAGACAAAAACGTTATGTATGGAGCAAACCTAACACTGCTCATCGTCCTGAGTGCACCATCCCCAGTGTCAAATATGGAGGGGGGAGCATCATGCTATGGGGCTGCTTTTCCTCAGCGGGGACTGGGAAGATTGTAAGAATAGTTGGGAAGATGGATGGAGCCAAATACAGAGACATTTTGGAGGAAAACCTGCTGGAGTCAGCAAGAGAATTGAGGCTGGGGCGGAGATCCACCTTCCAGCAGGACAATGACCCTAAACACAAAGTAAACATGACATAACACTGAGAAATATACCATTCACATCTTTGTCAAATTGAAACTCTACTATCAAAACCTAACATTCCTTTGTCAAAATGTAACTCTGACGACAAAATGACACATCCTTGCATCATATGCACACACTTTCAGATCAGGGGGAACACACTAGTCTACTTTCATTTTCAGTTTATTCAGAAAGCACATTTTCAGGAGGCACATTTTCCAACAACCAAAAAAGCAAATAGGCCTACCCAATATTGTACATTGCAGTAACATGAATTCAGACAAAGCAAAAAATAAAACAAAACAAAATACTGTAAAGAAAAATAACACTATACTGTAAACAAAGAAAATCATGTCAGTTGTGCATACGTGGGCTCATGGATCCCGTCGTCTGTTGGGGTCTGGCCACAGGACCTCATCGACATCACAAGAAATGTCTTCTCCTGCTAAGCACCGGGGAAAATATTCCCTTGCATGTTGAAACCATCCAAGTTTTTAAAATAACTCAACTGAGGCTTTTTGTAGCTGTTTGGTGTTCAGTTTTGCAAGTCAGTGCCTTCAGGTGTGTATTTGAGTGGTTGCAATTCCCCCATGTGTTTTGTATTTTGGATACATGTGTTTTCCAAATGGCTCCTTGAGATTTCATTTTTGAGCGAAGTGTCTTCTGTATGAAACAGAGTGTAGTGCAGGACCAAGTGTTTTGCATAAAGGAGTAAGTGTGTTACAGGATTGTAACTAGAGTGCAAAGCAGCGCTTTTGTTTAAGGTATGGGTACATGTGTTTAAGGTATGGGTACATGTGTTTGAGGTATGGGTACATGTGTTTAAGGTATGGGTACATGTGTTTAAGGTATGGGTACATGTGTTTGAGGTATGGGTACATGTGTTTAAGGTATGGGTACATGTGTTTAAGGTATGGGTACATGTGTTTGAGGTATGGGTACATGTGTTTAAGGTATGGGTACATGTGTTTAAGGTATGGGTACATGTGTTTGAGGTATGGGTACATGTGTTTGAGGTATGGGTCCATGTGTTTAAGGTATGGGTACATGTGTTTAAGGTATGGGTACATGTGTTTGAGGTACGGGTACATGTGTTTAAGGTACGGGTACATGTGTTTAAGGTATGGGTACATGTGTTTAAGGTATGGGTACATGTGTTTGAGGTACGGGTACATGTGTTTAAGGTACGGGTACATGTGTTTAAGATATGGGTACATGTGTTTGAGGTATGGTACATGTGTTTGAGGTATGGGTACATGTGTTTGAGGTATGGGTACATGTGTTTAAGGTATGGGTACATGTGTTTGAGGTACGGGTACATGTGTTTAAGGTACGGGTACATGTGTTTAAGGTATGGGTACATGTGTTTAAGGTATGGGTACATGTGTTTGAGGTATGGGTACATGTGTTTGAGGTATGGGTACATGTGTTTGAGGTATGGGTACATGTGTTTGAGGTATGGGTACATGTGTTTAAGGTATGGGTACATGTGTTTGAGGTATGGGTACATGTGTTTGAGGTATGTTAACAAAAGCTTCGAGTTGTGTTACTTTAGTCTAAGCATGGGTCTATAGTGTTCAAGCAACGGGCAAAAACTGTAAAAAAAAACTCGCTCATTGGGTAGAACACACAATGGAAACACTATTTATATGCGACAGCTGTAGATGTTCACATTATTGTTCCATACAGTTGTCACAAAGTGCTTCAGTGCAGCAAAACCTGAAAGCTCAACGTTACTCAAGTAGCCTTCTCTCCCAGTACTTTGTAAGCCTTAGCCTATTTGAGTAGTTATGTGGGTCACATGAGCTAGCAGGGCAACAATAAATAACCAAGCGTGCAGGGAACTCAGGTCTGGTCGGGCTAATCGAGTCTACTACACGTGACTACTGAGCGCGTTTGGCTGCGGTCCTTCTCGCTCTTCCCATTCATCTGTGTCTTTCTCTAAAAATAAAGAACGTGATTGTTGCACAGATGGAGCGGTCTCCACACCAGCCGTCGCCTCCAGTTCCCACCGGGGCAGCCGCAGCAGAGCAGACCTCCATGCAGAGGAGAGCCCGGGTGTTAGCGGCATTAGCATGTGTTAGCATGTGACATGTTAGCAGCATTAGCGTGGGAGTTAGCGGCACCTCGGAGCCGTGGCATGTGTGGACTGTGTCCATGCCTCATCCTGAATCACATCACACCTGCGCAGGGAAAACTGGATCAAATCATTCAGCCATAAAAAGAATTATAATACAGCGAGTTAGCTTAGCCTAGGGTGACCAGATTTTCTGACACTATTTGGGACTTAGCTGCACGGTCAACCAGAGAGCCATTTATTGACTGTTTTTCCTAAGCTAAATGGTAAATCTGCTTGTTACTATCTTACACCAGGCACTTGATATTTTTTATTGGTTTCTACTTAGTAATGGACATTTGCATGGCCCAAAGAAATGAATTTTCAAGCAAAGTTTGTTACTTTGTGGATCATATTGGCCAAAAACTGGGACACTTGGGACAGATCCTGTGTAAAACTGGGACAAATTAATGGTTTTGGAGCAATGTGTGGGGACATGAGACAGAGGACTCAAAACTGGGACTGTCCCAGGTAAACTGGGACTTCTGGTCACCCTAGCTTAGCCTAGAGAAAATATAATTAGTACATAGGCTAACTGAATATCGATAATGTAGAGCTTCTTCTCGCTCTCGTCGTCTAAATGTCTTACTATGCTGCGTTCATGTGGTCCGCTGGTGCTGGGAAAAATGCACATGAACGCTCACCCAGCTGGGGTCAAAACAAACTTCCCAAAATCTGCTGATTTGTTCATTTATTGTCTAGTGGCTGGTGTACACTGAGTAATTTTTACCTGTCTCATAAGATTTTTAGATGAAAATCGTGAGCTGCTCCCGTCTCCGCCGTGCGATTCTAACAAGAGGCAATCGTAGCCACGGCCGAAGTTTTGTCGTAAGAGTTTCATGCTTCAGACAGTGCATGTTAGTGGTTCACGGGTCGGCCTTTTTTATGGGCTGTAGGCCTCTGATAGGTTAACGACCCTCAGACCCCCCTCTCTGATTGGCTGATGGCTCGCTGTCTCCCGCGGCGGCACTGTGAGGTGTTGAGGTCATGGTTTGAGAGCTCTCTCCGGGACAAAATGATGACAGAGACATAAAAGAGAGCGATGTTTGTTTGGTGGAGACGAGAGAGAGTCCTCAGGAGAAACAGCAGACCATCTGGAATCTACAAGTACTACAACCCCCCCTTTAGCGCGGTTCGCTTGTGTCGTGTGCACATGCACAAATAAGGAGCTGCGTTTGTCATGGTAAAAGGCCCCTATTCCAGAGGTGGGCAAACTACGGCCCGTGGGCCAAATCTGGCCCGCGAGATGATTTAATCCGGCCCCTGACTTGTAGAGCACAAATTCCTGTGTGTCCAAAAAAAAAGTAAGTCTCTAGCCCATTCCTGTGGGGAGTTGTGATTTTTTTAAGGAAATAACCAGTGTGCTCATTCCAGCCACTAGGGGGCAACATAAATTTAAAAAAAAAAGAAAGAAAGAATTTCACACGTGTCCAGTAGAGGGCACTGACATAACAAGAGATCAGGGTAACACATTATAACCACGTGGTAAATGGTCAGTCTGCCTCAGGGCGGCTGTGGCTACAATAGTAGCTTACCACCACAGAGTGTGGAGTGAATCAATAATGACTACAGTGTACTTTGAGAAACTTGTGACACAGGCTTGTAAAGCACAATAAAAGTGGTTATTATTATTTATTACAGTCCTGTCGGGCTTTTGACCACATCAGTTGTATTTTAAAATCACAGCTCATTATTATTCATTTATTGGAAAAGGAAATTCTCAGTAGTATTTTCCTGTTTACATTATGTGCTGCCCGCGACCCGCCGAGGAAACTGGATTTCGGCCGAAATGAGTTCAACACCCCTGGTTTGAAGGGTGAACATTATCAATATTTTCACTGACATGAAGAAGGATACGACATAACCGCTGCAATTTGTTGCACTTTTGTGATGTGCCATTACAGGCAAACTGAGAGTTGTACTTGTTTGAAATGCTCCAAACTGGTCCGGCCCGAGTTCCAAAACCCAATGTGGCCCTCGCATCAAAAGGTTTGCCCATACCTGCCTTATTCCTACAACCCTCCAAACCAAAACCCCGTCATTCCGACAATAGTTGGGGTTATCTGCCCCTTGTACTCTTGTGATCGTGCCGTGCACACGGGTCATTCTAGTCGGTCACATATTTTCAATCATGATCTTGTGTGTCGGAGTGGCAGGACGTTGCACAAAAGGTAAAGTGTCACCACTCCGACAAAGGGGGTGTACCGGGACGTTTGATTAAAAATTCGACAATTAGACCTCAATATAGGAGGGGGGGGGGGGGGGGGGGGTCGGAATGGCAACATGTAACCATGGTAACAATTCAAGGAAGCTCTGGGTATTTTGAACTTGTGTTAGTACCATGTGTTTCCCCTGGCCATGCAGAATACACGCTTTTCCTCTGCTTTACAAAGACGTGAATCCGGGATCAGGGCTGATTCCATCTCATTCCTGTTGGCCGTGATTGACAAGCGTATTAACCAATCAGAGAAGAGCCGGAAACGAGGAAGTTAGTGGTGGAGCGGAGACTAATGTGAACCAACGACGCCCTTTTTGCCGCAGAAACCTAAGGAAACGAGCCGCCATCAGCCACTGTTCACATTTTAAACATGGGAGAAATCAACACGACTCTGTGACGGCTGTTTCAATCAATGTACATTTGGAACAGGACGAGAAAACGTTGAATCGATGGCAACGAGAAGAAAACCCTCAGAAGCTGCGGCAGGTGAGGTTTCATTACTGTGTGTTGTCGATGTGAAAGGCACGTGTGGTTAATTACTGCACATGTCAGGAGGAAGTGGAGTCCAAGGAGGAGATCGTCTGTCTGAATCTGGAGCAACATAACCTACTCCATCATAAAGACACGAGTGAAACGGAAACAGGAGGAGGGAAAGCTTCATGACCGCACAGCCCAGGCATTCGGATCAGAGGAATTATACTCTTCAATAAAGAAGGCACTCGATTACAAATATGTTTTAAAGGGGATTTAATCATGACATGAGGCTGGACAGACTGCACGCTCAAACCCACACACATTGAGATGATGTTCTGGAGATGCAGGAGGGAGGAAAGAGGCCACGGTTCACCTCAAGTCTCAAGTGTCAGAGAAACGTAGTGAAACTGTTCCACCAAAGCACAAGCACAGAATCAGGAAACTATGTTCCTTCTCATCTTAGTGCTCGGCAGCAACAGTGCGTGCCTCGTATCCTTTGTCCTCAGTGCCTTTCAGGACGTCCCGACGTTTCCTCGAATGAGCCACAATATTGTCTGGTTCAGAAGTCAAAAGTGTGAGTGCACCCTTTTTTGAACCCAGGAAGAGCAGATTGGAGCAGTCGAAGAAGAAAACCAGGAAGAAACGATCAAAGTGAAGAGGATTACTCGAACTATCCTAGATGTGGTTGTTTTTTTTTTGGACAAAGAACAAGGTTTACCTTCAAAATGGTCGATTTGCAACGATATGCCTCCTTCTCCAACACTGGTGTTTACGCGGCGCTGCACGGGCTCCTGAACGCGTCACCTCAGCTCCACATTCAGCCGCTCCTCTGCGTCTCCACGGTGCCATAAACACCGGCATCTATTCCCTTCCGACTCATACATCTTCATTTCAGCGCCGCGCTCCGTCCCGCTGTGAGCAAACCTGATTATAACATGCAAATGTCTCTCAAACGCACGGGCGCTCTTCACCGCTCATCCTGTCGGTGCGCCGAGAGGGAACCAGCTAAAGTCACCTTCCACAGCTTCCACAAGTCACAGAAACAGACCTTTGTTCTCCAGTCCGTTCCTGTTCCAGGGATGCTGCATATTTAGTCCATCTCCCGCTTAGGCCCTAATCAAACTGCACATGTTCACAGTATTATGTGTTTCTGTTCAGCGTTCATCAATGTGACGTGGAGGAAGCTCAGGCTGCTGGATTTCAGAACACAGAACGATGAAGGACTGGCTCATCGTGATGTCGAAGCCCAGAACCTCACATTGTTTGAGACCTAACATGGTTTGACTAACATTTCAAATGCTGACAGTGGGATTGATTTTAACCTTTGAAATGCACATTATGGAAATGAAACTTTGAGTCACAATGAACAAAAAGAGGCTACATTACGTTTTTATTATTAAAGACCAGGATCTTACACATTTGTCTGTGCCTCTGACGATGTGACGGATCTCTTCCTCCTGCCTGGTCATCAGCAGGAGAAACCTTCACAAAGACTTTGCAGGTCTGAAGAGTTTAGTACGTGATGATGCTCTGGGTGTGCACACATCAAATAAAATACAAATATAGGCTAAACTTGCTCCCATTCTGTTTAAATAAAACACCGTGTGGCTGTGGTGAAGCTACGGCGAGTCTTTTCACTTCATGAAGCTCAGCCAGAGAGGCGGAGGTGTGGAAAGCATTACCTGGATACTCGGGACCTTCTGTTGAGCTGCTGTTGTTACGAACGGCCACTGGGGACAATCCAAAGATAATCACTTTATATGCCTACACACCTGTTTATTTTTTTTTATTTTTTTATTTGAACAGTGTACAATATACATTAGCCTCAGAAAGGAGAGATGTTTTTAGTGGTAGGGGAAACCGGAGTACCCGGAGGAAACCTACGCAGACACAGGGAGAACATGCAAACTCCACACAGAAAGGCCCCGTCCAGGTGGGAATCGAACCCGGGACCTTCTAGCTGTGAAGCACGAGCGCTAACCACTGTGCTAACATGCCGCCCTGTAAATACCATCCCGCTGTTGTTCAATGTCAAATTGTTGTTGTCTTACCACACGTCACATTTATTTTATCTTATTTATTTAATATTTTTTATGCATGCCCCTATAGCCTTATAGTTTAATGTTCTTTAGCTTATTTTTTATCTTAATTCTGTGTTATATGTTTTATGTCGCACATTTGCACCGAGAAAAATTCCTAGTTTGTGAACCTGTTCTCAAACAATGGCAATAAAACCTGACTGATTCTGATTCTGATTCTGATTCTGATTCTGATTCTGATTCTGATTCTGATTCTGATTCTGATAACTCACAGATGCACGAGCAGCTCCAGGTCTGTTTTTGATGAGAGGACAACATTGTGACATAGTAAAAAGCTCTGAAAAGTCCATTTTGCCTAATACCCCACTTAAACCTCATATTTGGCGGGCTTTAGTCACATCTCCATGGAGACGAGCCGAGAACGTCCCGCTCACAGCAAACACACGTTTATTTGATCATTTTTTAAGGATTCTTAAAAAAAATCAAAATAAAGACTTGTCATGGTGTTGCAGAAATAGCAAGACGTAAGGTATAATAAAGGAGTTGGATAACTATACTACACATCTTCATGATTACGTTCATTTGATTGAACAAAACCCATTTACAGTCAAAGTCAAAGCCGCAGGGTCAGAGCCTTGAACAGACAGAGGCAAAAAAGAAAAAGCATTATTATTTACATCTGAATTATGCAGAAATATACACTGAATGGTCTTCTCCACCGTAATGCGCTGGTTTATTTATGCATCTGTGAGGGAATCAAATAAGAAAGACTCGAAGACCTCCATTTTTGAAAACATCTCTCTCTCTCTCTCTCGCGCCTCTATTGACATGTAAATGCAGCGCTGCCAAGGTCTGCAGCCACGCGCCCAATGGAAATGTCAATAGTCATTTTAGGCAATTCAGAGTCAAGGATGTGCGCCCCCAGGAGAGTGGGAGGACGGGAGGGGAGGGGGGAGGAGAGCGAGCGGGAGCAGGAGAGAGGGAAGAGAAGGAGAGAGAGAGAGAGAGGAGGGGAGAAAGAGCAGGAGAGGGGGAGGAGAGAGGGAAGTGAGGGGAGGAGGAATGTAAGGGGGAGGAGAGAGGGGGAAGGAATGAGGGGAGAAGCAGTGAATGCACTGAGTCCTGTGGGAAAGTCAGATGTGAGAGACACTGAGGACACACACACTGTCATCTGAAGCTATGGAGCTTTATGGAGGAAAACACTAAAAACGTCCAATATTTCAAATCTGTGAGAAATTGAAAATGGTACATTCTGGGTGCATGTTGCTCCTCTCCTGTGGAGTGGAGTGTAAATCCAAACTTAAATCTTTAGAAGTGTGGGTGCCCAGGGGCCAAATGCGGCCCTGAGTTGGTACTTACACTACAAATCATGGCTAAACCATTTTTTTATTGTGATAGTACATTTTCCAAATCTCAGAGGTGGCTGTGGTCCCTGTCGGCTGGGGACGTGTGGGCCGTGGATTCAGATGTGAATGGACTTGTGCTCCACCTTCGATAGATTATTATTTCCATGTGTTACTCCATGTTGCCGGGATGGTTGCATGCAGAGCGAACTTTGTCCCACAGAAGCAGAGACGAGCTCCACCCCCCCTCCCCCTCACACCCAACACCCCCCCCCCCTCGCCTGCCCCTGCACCATGTAAACACAGACACGTGCAAAGATCGCAAATGTCTGAAGCAGCAGACGCAGCGCAGCCACCTCCTCCTCTCTTGGCCTTTCTCTGCCGACTGCATTTGTAGTTTTTATGTTCCACTGTGTTTTACCAGATGCTTTTGTAAATGAAGGGACTAGACGGAATTCAAAAATGTTATTATGTATTTTCCTTGCCCTACACGCTCCAGCCATGTCCTAATGTGCAGAATGAGCCCAGACCTGTTCACCACAAATGCACGGACCTAATATAGAGACTGCAGTTACGCGTAAGACCTGAGGGGGCAGCAGTGAGTACAAAAAGGACAACTTCCATGTTGTCCTTTTAATGTTCTAAATGTTTACCTTGCTATATAATGTATTTATTCTGCTGAATGATATTTCCCTTGTCTCTTTGAACACATCACAAGGGAAGCGTGTGGAGGCGGAGGGAGGGGCGTGGGTGAGGGGAGGGAGGGGCGTGGGGGAGGGAGTAGCTCGAGCGCTATGGCGTGGTCGGATCAATAGTGAGTTTTTGGACGTGTCTGTCCCTGAACGCTCTCTCCGACGTCCACACACGCACAGCTCCAGTTTGTGTTGTCTCACGTTAGTCCGCAGAGCTTTGGGATGTGGCTGGATTAAAAAAAAAAAAAGTAAAAAAAAAAGAAGATGGACCTCAATGACGTTATTGATTTGTGGGTTTCCCTTTTCCGATATTTCTAATGAAGTCTTCAACTGAACCCTGGCCCACGACAAAGACCGTGCCCTTCGCCGAGCGCCACATAATCCCTCTTTGTGTCCACGTCCCTCTGTGCTCGCTTTGATTCGTGTTCATGAGGAGCTTTGAAAGAGTCAGCCTTGGGAGCGTTCCGCAGCGTTTAAAGACATGCAAAAAGAAAATGATTTTAAATGACAAATGGAATGAAAAAAGCGACGTGCTCCAGACTTTGACGGTTCGGTAAATTCAGATGGAGCAGGCGCTGGAGGAACTCTGTGGGAAAGAGGCGGAAACTGTTCGACCATTATTATTATTATTATTATTATTATTATTATTATTATTATTATTATTATTATGTGCTGACGGAGAAGACTTTGTGCCATGGATTCCATTCATGTTTCCTCCCGAGCCAGTAAATCATGGACTGATTGAGCTGGAAATGCATGGGTAAAACGATATCCAGCTCCACTGACAACGTCCCACAGATCTTATCATTTAGGCCCAAACTACATGATCGCTCCGCCCCGGGCCACTGAGGGGGCAAACACCAACGCAAACTAACAGCGACTTCACTCCAATCATCCAAATCTCTGAATTATTGATTGATTATTTACATTATTTACATTAACATTGTTGCAGTGCAGAAAATAAATAAAGTAACACAAACTCAAAAGGGGTGGGCCGAAGCGAGAAAGTGTTTAAGTGCCTACCCCCATATTCGAAATGAATTTACATTCCGGATACAGCGATACAACGTCTTGTGTTTTCATACAATATAACACTTTACATGACAAATTCCTGAATTACACAATTGCAATTGTCCGCATTAACTTTACGTATAGCAGCATTGCTAAAGAAAAGCATTCGTGTTTTAGAGAAAATCACATGACGTTTGCAAGACTTTTTTTCTTTTTCCTCTTTCCCATTCACATAATAACCATATCCAATCATTACGTATAAACACCAGTCACCATTCTATTAAATGACCATTAATAAGCATTACATAATCAACACTATTACCAATTATCAATGTAGATGTCCTCAAATTTCATGCAAACCGAGACCAAACTACGATGAACCGCCATCGATCCATGTTTTCTTCTTGTTGTGGTTAAACATGCGGTAAATGCGCCAGTTCGTGTTCAGGATTATTCCGGTGTCGATTCGGCTGCAGTGAACGAGTTGTGTTCAAGATCAGCGTGGTTCGAAATGTTGGGACTCTGCTGCGGCCGATCTTTCGGACGATCAATGATATGTGAGAGAAACCCTTTAAACGTTTCCTCTGAGAGGGATCCTGCCTGTGGGCGTGTGTAGCAATCAGTGTGTGTAGAAGCATACGGGACTTGGCCCCCCAGTTTAGTTTAAAATACTTTGATGCAAATGAATGTGGGAATGGGGGCGTTTTGCAAAGAATACACCAAGACTTCTTATTCTTAAGATACGTTTTGAATCAATTCAACTTTGGCTCTTTTCTTATACGTCCACTTCACGGTTTTCTCACTTGGAGATTTCCTCACAGTGGAAAGAATGAGCTAAACTCAAATGAGCGTGTACTCTGTAGGACGCGGGCAGTTCCACGTCAAGTCCATGGAGTTGCGCAGGGGCTGGAGATTTAAGACGCTCTAAAACCTCGGAGTTACGACCTGAAATCGCTCTCTGAAACTACTGCAGCCGCTCAGCACCAAGGACAGCACCGCAACCAGAGAGAGAAGAGTATCAGCCCTGTCCCAAAAAAAAACAAAAAACACTAAAAATACGTGAGCTTCATGTCATTTCAATTGACCGCGCGAGGGACAGGCCTGTGCGTTGTCCATGTGGGAGAGGCATCATTAAACAGGATTCAAAACGATAACACAAACGATCGAACTGACTCGCCGTTATTTATTTTGATTAGAGATAATTGCGTGTATGTTATGGCTGCCACGATATTGAACAGAAGATTGTAAAATGTTCATGTGCTGTATTGCAAGGGCGACATCACCGTGCCATTTGACTAAACGTCCTTCACGATGTGGCCCATTACATTTAAAGGTGCATTATGCAACTTTTAGTCAGTACTAGTGATGGGCGAGTGAAGCCTTGTGACACTTTGAGGCTTTCCTTGAGAAAAAAAAAGCGTTGTAAGTTTCGAAGTCTCTTTGAACCCTGACCTCGTGTGGACAAACTTTATTAACGTGACTTCTCATAAACACGACTGAAGCGCCGACACAATCATGTGTGCAAGAGAAGTTTCAAACAGACGTGTGGCGGTTTTATTATTCGCAGCCTGATATTGATGTTTGAATGATCAAGTCAATCATAGGCCGATAAATAAGAGTTCTTTTCTTTATAACGTGGGTCTGTGGGCGGAGCTCCAGTGGGCGGGGCCTCCGTCACCTGTGGCTCTGCTGCTAAAGGCAGGACATCAATGCGCCATGTTTTTACCTAATTCAGTCAGAGCTCATTTTGGCACTATTTGCTGTAGATGGCGCTCCTTACGTTTCTTTGAGTTTATTCATTGGTGGTTTAGTTTGGGGAGTTTTCCTAGCAGGGGTTTTCCTTTCTTTAGCTAATGTTTCACCTTTGGAGTTTACACGGCGTTATCCGTTTTAGTAGAACTGTATTAACCATTCACGGTTCTGCTGCTGGAGAAGCCACAACTCCCTTCGATCCTTCAATGCACTTTTTTTTTAAATGTTTTGCACAAGAAAGAGAAAAAAAAGAGGCTGCCTCCCTTGCATTCTTGTACTCACCAACAACTGCCGTTTACATACCAGAAACCCGAAAACACCTGAAATAAAAATTGTCCTGTAACTTGAGGCTACTGGGCTGGAAGGCGAAGGCACCAGGCTGACCAACCAATGCACAAATATCAACGTTTGTTTCAAATGAAAACACTAAATCAGCACCACAAATGAAACTCTTAAGCGCCGCCTTAGCCGAGCACATTTTCTCCAGTTCTTCAGTTTTTTCCTTTGTTTTTGTTGCTGTTTCATCACTTTTGTGTTGCCTGTTTTGTTTAGTTTGCTTTTTCAATGTTTTTTTTTTTTTTCTCTTCATTTACGTCTCGTTTTTGTTGCTATTTTCAAAATAAAATTTCAAGAAGCTTTTAGATTTGACTCGAGTGGAGAGAACGTCCGTGAACGTGGGCGGACCCTTCTCCTCTGAACTCTTTGTTTCCCCGTGGAGGTTGTCAGTGTGTCTCCCCGTGATTTACTGACGTGGCTCTGTAACACAGACGTATACGGAGAGCCGCGGGGGTCAAACCGCTCCACACATCCTGCATTTGACCCCAGAGTGTCCGGGGTCAAGCGCACGCCGTGAACCGCAGAGCAGGCCCTAAAAGACAAGGGCTTTATATGTTTATGTGTCTCTGCTGGGGACGGCCGTGGGCACAAACTGTGGCAGAATTCCTCAGGTCGATGCATGAATGAATAAAAGTTTGATCGAATCGAGACCATGGGAAAACCCCACAGGGAGGCACAGAGGGGGTAAAGTCGCTCAACCATTTTTCCATGTGTTTGATTCATTTGGAAAGCCTAATAAAACACTCTATGAACAGTAGGTGGCGCTCTGCAGATAGATGTTTTGTCAAAAAAATCCACTGATTCACAACAAGGAAGCAGGTTTGTCCCTCTTGTGTTGCCGTACTGAGGGGAATTCAGGCGTAATTGTTGTGGGCGTTTTAAGCAACTTATTTAAATTGTACTTTGTATACTTTTCTACTGCGGACAGGAGTTAAAGTGGGCCAGAACCTTGGATTGAAATAAAAAATGCATACAAATGCATAGAGATTATTGTTCATTTGCTGAAGCTGCCAGGCCAGGTCTCCACTCTTCAGAGAGAAACTGGATCGACAGCAGCTCAGTCCCCGCACCTCAATATAACAGCATTCATCATGAAATCAAGAACTTTACGGACATAAACTCTTCCCAAGCTTCTTCCACTTCTTTATAACAATCGGCCTTATATTTTTGGTTTTAGATATTAATTTAGGATGCATAATGAAGAGAAAAGGCAATGAAACTGCACGCAGTAACAGCCATTTTCACACAATCTCTCCTCTGATCTGATCCTCTGAATCTGCCCGGTTTAAAAGCAACCAAAAAAAGTCAGGAATCTTGGCTGAAGTTTAGGCTCTAGAGTCGTTCAGCTCAGCGCGAGGAGCAGCTATGGACAGGGGCGGAGTTGACAAGGGCCACAGAGGGGCTGGGGCCCCACAGCAGAGAGGCTGAGGGGCCCCACTGGGAAACACTTACACAGGATTTATACAGTACATAAAAAACAATACATGAATAAATTGCTGCTATAAAAATCAGTGTTGCTTTTCTTTTCTTTTTTTGTAGACAGTTCTGATTTTCATCACTTTATATGAGCCTGATTTAAACTGCATATTCTTCACCAAAATAAACCAGATTGGTTTCAAACTTATTTAAAAAATAAAGCAATTAAAAGTAATATATAACACTTTCTGTTACATCCAATCTACAAACAGCCTTTCATATATCCCCTAATGTAGTATTGTAAGTCTTTAAGACTAGAGTTCCACCACCTCCCAAATTCAAATCCTTTAACCTCTATAGCCTGATAGGAAGTGTAGCACGTAGTGGGTATAAATGGGTTTCTTCCTGAACCCTCAGCCTTCCTACGGCCCGTTCTACCAACTGCCCCATTGTCGCCCCAATAGTGTAGGTATAAACTATTTGTGGGGCATGTTGCACCTAATGCACCATTTGAAATCGACTTCAATATTTAGTCATGCTTTGGTCAAAAGATCACACTGAAAAAATGAGGACTAAGAGAAATAGTTTGACTCACAGTGGACAGAATGACCTAAACTCAAGTACGATAAGATGCAAAAAATATACAGTATTGACCTTTAAATTGACCAAACTTCCGTTCCTTTTCAAACATCAATCTGACATTTTCCACAGACAGATAGCCAAACGTTTTAGTCAAGTGGAGTAGAAGTAAAAAAAGTACAGTGAGACAAACATAAAAAGAAGTACAGTTACTCACGCCCGGTCAAATATCCATATATCACCTATTGCCTTTAGCTGAATCTCATGAACCTGCATTAAAACCCTTTTATTAATTCTGCATCTGCAGCCAGGAGGAGTTTGTCTGCCTTAGGAACAGTAGAGGCTGGAGACTGGTCTGTGGCGCCACCTGCTGCATGTCACAAGCAATACATGGGATATGTTTTCTCGACACGTAATAGTATCCAGAGAGTAGTGTTGGCTTGTAGTGGAATATTTAGAATACTCATTATTCTGGTATAGTTCCACTTTCATTTGAGAGTATTTAGAGTACAGTTACTTTCCTCAAATCAATAGAATACATCTCAGTCGTTACATTTTAGCTTTATATGCTACATGATTATAAAGGAACTTTTATTGATGACCTGTTTTTACCCCTTGACTTCTAAACCCCGCTTTAACCGAGCACATCCTCCAGTTTAGCTTTACCCAAATCTAAAAGCTTCTCGACTGGAGCTTACAGCCTATAGGCCAGGGTAACGCCTCATTTGAAAGCTAAGACCTACAAAACGGAGCAAAGATTTTTCCTCTCGTTGTCACCGTGTTGCCATCACTCTTTCGTATTTTTTGTCAAATGTTTTGTTTTTTATTGCATTGGTCATTTTTCATTTGTTTTGTTTTGTTGCATTTTTGTGGCTTTTTCTAGAGGTTTGAGAAATGAATATGCATTAGCCTACATTAGATAAAGACTGTTGTGAGAAGCATGAAACGTGTCGCTTTAGCTCCGGGACACTCACTGAGGGACAGGAAAAGGTCGCAAAATATTCAAATCCCGAGAATGAGAACATCCATGGCTCTAGATTCACTATGGACAGGAGAACTGGCTTTTTAGAATACCACGGAGCGCTGCCATGTTTGTGGGCGTGAGCATACATTTTTCATAGACTAACATTAGCTAAAAACAGAGAAAAAAACATTAGCTGGTGAGTCACAACTGATCTATCTAACACACTGTGGTGTCCAGTGTTTTAACAATAACTCCAGTAATTTGCCTTTCAAAATGTCCATTAGTTTATTATTGCTGCAAATCCCATGATGCGTAGTGCATACTTGCCAACATTGGGTTATGAAAAATAGGGAGATTTTTTTTTCATCAGTGTTTTTGTATTGTTTCTTTGATATTCTATATTATTCTGTTTACCATTGAGGACAACGAAAAAAATGAGCAGTTTTAATTGTTGAAAAGAGTACCAGAAGTAAGGAGACCATTTCTATAAGAATGAAAAGTAGGACACTTGAGTTCAAAAGTCAAAAAACATGTGGAAAATATATTTAAAACAATCTTTGATTACAATAAAATACTTTTGCAAAATAGGAACAGAAAATATTATATGTCTAAATACGAATTTACATGTAATCATTGTAAGGTCTACACAGGCCTATAAGCCTGTTTTTATATATATATAATTTAGTCAAATGTGGTGTGAGTAATGTCTCCATGGTAACGCTGAGGGGGGTGCTAATGAAGCACAAAAACAAACAGAGCGATGGATGCGTGATACCTGTCTCTTCCCCCCGAGCGTGAGTGTGTGCTGTAGGGCTGTGTGTGCTGTAGGGCTGTGTGTGTGCTGTAGGGCTGTGTGTGCGCTGTAGGGCTGTGTGTGTGCTGTAGGGCTGTGTGTGCGCTGTAGGGCTGTGTGTGCGCTGTAGGGCTGTGTGTGCGCTGTAGGGCTGTGTGTGTGTGCGCTGTAGGGCTGTGTGTGTGCTGTGTGTGCGCTGTAGGGCTGTGTGTGTGTGCGCTGTAGGGCTGTGTGTGTGCTGTAGGGCTGTGTGTGTGTGTGCTGTAGGGCTGTGTGTGCGCTTGTAGGGCGGTGTGTGTGTGCGCTGTAGGGCTGTGTGTGCGCTGTAGGGCTGTGTGTGTGTGCTGTAGGGCTGTGTGTGTGCTGTAGGGCTGTGTGTGCGCTGTAGGGCTGTGTGTGCGCTGTAGGGCTGTGTGTGTGCTGTAGGGCTGTGTGTGTGTGTGCTGTAGGGCTGTGTGTGCGCTTGTAGGGCTGTGTGTGTGTGCGCTGTAGGGCTGTGTGTGCGCTGTAGGGCTGTGTGTGTGTGCTGTAGGGCTGTGTGTGTGTGCGTTGTAGGGCTATGTGTGTGTGCTGTAGGGCTGTGTGTGTGTGTGTGCTGTAGAGCTGTGTGTGTGTGCTGTAGGGCTGTGTGTGTGTGCGCTGTAGGGCTGTGTGTGCGCTGTAGGGCTGTGTGTGTGTGTGTGCTGTAGAGCTGTGTGTGTGTGCTGTAGGGCTGTGTGTGTGTGCGCTGTAGGGCTGTGTGTGCACTGTAGGGCTGTGTGTGTGTGCGCTGTAGGGCTGTGTGTGCGCTGTAGGGCTGTGTGTGCGCTGTAGGGCTGTGTGTGTGTGCGCTGTAGGGCTGTGTGTGCGCTGTAGGGCTGTGTGTGTGTGCGCTGTAGGGCTGTGTGTGTGCTGTGTGTGCGCTGTAGGGCTGTGTGTGTGTGCGCTGTAGGGCTGTGTGTGTGCTGTGTGTGCGCTGTAGGGCTGTGTGTGTGTGCGCTGTAGGGCTGTGTGTGCGCTGTAGGGCTGTGTGTGGGTGCGCTGTAGGGCTGTGTGTGCGCTGTAGGGCTGTGTGTGTGCGCTGTAGGGCTGTGTGTGCGCTGTAGGGCTGTGTGTGCACTGTAGGGCTGTGTGTGTGTGCGCTGTAGGGCTGTGTGTGTGCTGTGTGTGCGCTGTAGGGCTGTGTGTGTGTGCGCTGTAGGGCTGTGTGTGCGCTGTAGGGCTGTGTGTGGGTGCGCTGTAGGGCTGTGTGTGCGCTGTAGGGCTGTGTGTGTGCGCTGTAGGGCTGTGTGTGTGCTGTGTGTGCGCTGTAGGGCTGTGTGTGCGCTGTAGGGCTGTGTGTGCGCTGTAGGGCTGTGTGTGTGTGCGCTGTAGGGCTGTGTGTGTGCTGTGTGTGCGCTGTAGGGCTGTGTGTGTGTGCGCTGTAGGGCTGTGTGTGTGTGCGCTGTAGGGCTGTGTGTGCGCTGTAGGGCTGTGTGTGTGCGCTGTAGGGCTGTGTGTGTGTGCGCTGTAGGGCTGTGTGTGTGTGTGCTGTAGGGCTGTGTGTGTGCTGTGTGTGCGCTGTAGGGCTGTGTGTGTGTGCGCTGTAGGGCTGTGTGTGTGCTGTCTGTGCGCTGTAGGGCTGTGTGTGCGCTGTAGGGCTGTGTGTGCGCTGTAGGGCTGTGTGTGTGCGCTGTAGGGCTGTGTGTGCGCTGTAGGGCTGTGTGTGTGCGCTGTAGGGCTGTGTGTGTTTGCGCTGTAGGGCTGTGTGTGTGTGTGCTGTAGGGCTGTGTGTGTGTGCGCTGTAGGGCTGTGTGTGCGCTGTAGGGTTGTGTGTGCACTGTAGGGCTGCGTGTGTGTGTGCGCTGTAGGGCTGTGTTTGTGTGCGCTGTAGGGCTGTGTGTGCGCTGTAGGGCTGTGTGTGCGCTGTAGGGTTGTGTGTGCACTGTAGGGCTGCGTGTGTGTGTGCGCTGTAGGGCTGTGTGTGTGTGTGCGCTGTAGGGCTGTGTGTGTGTGCGCTGTAGGGCTGTGTGTGTGTGCGCTGTAGGGCTGTGTTTGTGTGCGCTGTAGGGCTGTGTGTGCGCTGTAGGGCTGTGTGTGTGTGCGCTGTAGGGCTGTGTGTGCGCTGTAGGGCTGTGTTTGTGTGCGCTGTAGGGCTGTGTGTGTGTGTGCGCTGTAGGGCTGTGTGTGTGTGTGCGCTGTAGGGCTGTGTGTGTGTGCGCTGTAGGGCTGTGTGTGTGTGTGCGCTGTAGGGCTGTGTGTGTGCGCTGTAGGGCTGTGTGTGTGTGCGCTGTAGGGCTGTGTGTGTGTGTGCGCTGTAGGGCTGTGTTTGTGTGCGCTGTAGGGCTGTGTGTGTGTGTGTGTGCGCTGTAGGGCTGTGTGTGTGTGTGCGCTGTAGGGCTGTGTGTGTGTGCGCTGTAGAGCTGTGTGTGCGCTGTAGAGCTGTGTGTGCACTGTAGGGCTGTGTGTGTGTGCGCTGTAGAGCTGTGTGTGCGCTGTAGGGCTGTGTGTGTGTGTGCGCTGTAGGGCTGTGTGTGTGTGCGCTGTAGGGCTGTGTGTGTGTGTGCGCTGTAGGGCTGTGTTTGTGTGCGCTGTAGGGCTGTGTGTGTGTGTGTGTGCGCTGTAGGGCTGTGTGTGTGTGTGCGCTGTAGGGCTGTGTGTGTGTGCGCTGTAGAGCTGTGTGTGCGCTGTAGAGCTGTGTGTGCACTGTAGGGCTGTGTGTGTGTGCGCTGTAGAGCTGTGTGTGCGCTGTAGGGCTGTGTGTGTGTGTGCGCTGTAGGGCTGTGTGTGTGTGCGCTGTAGAGCTGTGTGTGCGCTGTAGAGCTGTGTGTGTGTGTGTGTGCGCTGTAGGGCTGTGTGTGTGTGTGCGCTGTAGAGCTGTGTGTGCGCTGTAGGGCTGTGTGTGTGTGCGCTGTAGGGCTGTGTGTGTGTGTGCGCTGTAGAGCTGTGTGTGCGCTGTAGGGCTGTGTGTGTGTGTGCGCTGTAGGGCTGTGTGTGTGTGCGCTGTAGAGCTGTGTGTGCGCTGTAGAGCTGTGTGTGTGTGTGTGTGCGCTGTAGAGCTGTGTGTGCGCTGTAGAGCTGTGTGTGCGCTGTAGGGCTGTGTGTGTGTGCGCTGTAGAGCTGTGTGTGCG
This sequence comes from Proterorhinus semilunaris, assembly GCA_021464625.1. NCBI lineage: Eukaryota > Metazoa > Chordata > Actinopteri > Gobiiformes > Gobiidae > Proterorhinus > Proterorhinus semilunaris. Next base: position 39,384,190 of record CM038346.1, read on the forward strand.
CTGTAGGGCTGTGTGTGTGTGTGCGCTGTAGGGCTGTGTGTGTGTGCGCTGTAGAGCTGTGTGTGCGCTGTAGAGCTGTGTGTGCGCTGTAGGGCTGTGTGTGTGTGCGCTGTAGAGCTGTGTGTGCGCTGTAGGGCTGTGTGTGTGTGTGCGCTGTAGGGCTGTGTGTGTGTGCGCTGTAGAGCTGTGTGTGCGCTGTAGAGCTGTGTGTGCGCTGTAGGGCTGTGTGTGTGTGCGCTGTAGAGCTGTGTGTGCGCAATTCCCTAATGATTTCCTTTAGTTTGACCATTTTTGTGATGTTTATAGTTTCCCTTCCTTATTGGACTCTGACAGGAAGTGACATAGATAGAGGCAAACAATTGTAAACGGTTGCCGTGCCGACCATATTATGTCAATAGAAATAACTGCTATGGCTATCTATGTCACTTCCTGTCAGAAGCTTATAACTTCAAATGAAAATAACCTTTCTGCCCAACATTTCTTCATTAAAATTGCTAAATCTAAATAGGTCATATTTTCAAAAACAGTAAAACCTGTCATATGCACTTTAAATACTGCACTGTGACTTTTGAGTTTATTACTGAACTATGTTGGGGTATGTTGATGCACTTTAACTAAAAACAATAATGATCATTCTCAGTCGTTGTCATTTTGGTCGGCAAATCAGCTGTTTGGAACACCGCCCACCACTACAGAGTTGTTATTATTTGATTTGTCCATAGATCAAATATTTCAAACCAGTGTCAGAACCACCGGGAAATGGGTGCCATGTCGACCATTATAGTCCGACGTCTCATTATTCCAAAAATGACCATTGAGCAGAGGTGTCATTTGTCCGAAATGTTTAAACCAGTTGTGTTGTGGATTAGAGAGCCATATACAACCATTGGCCCTCACCTTAAGGTCAGTGGACTCTTGCCTGAACCTAATTTTGGGAAGAACAATTTCAGTTTTACATATACAATTTCAGAATAATGAGACGTCTCACTAATGGGCAGACCCCCGTAAAATGGCCATTCTTATCTACGGACACATCAACTCACTGTCAGAAGTTTATCGATTGCTCCTCTCTGTCAGGGCTCATTATTGGGGAAACAGCTCGTGTATTATGCCCTTTGTGACTTCTTTAATTGATAAATATTCAGTCAGACTTATTTAATTGTTCGGCCTCATGAATGATTCTCTGGGTTTTAACTAGGGGGCATCTGTGTCGAGCCTTGATCAAAACTGGTATTTTAGTGGCATCAAAATCAAACAGGATGTGGTTTTATTTCAACCAAAAATGTATCAATATCATGGGAGGAACCCTGAAACAATGGGAATGCGGTTGTAATGACACTTTTGCCAATAGATGTCACTGTGGAGAGATTTGAACTTTGATTCGAAGCTCCGGCAAAATCGCTTCAAATGCTATGGAGTTTAATAAAGTCTCACTTTGCCCATCCCTACTAAATGGCCATTCTGAACCAAATTAAAAGGACCATAGCTGATGGAACCATCTCCATGGCTATACATTGAGGTGAGAAAACCTACCAGAAACCCTAAAACAACGACTTGATCTTGAAGCCCCCTACTGGCCACCGTGACGGAAAGTAAAGGCACCATGCTAACCATACAGCTGCTGGGTTACTACAGTATAACGTACTCATAGCCTATCAACGTTTTTGTCTTTTTGTCTTTGGGGCATGTGAAACACGTTGCTATTTTAATGCTTTTTTTATGCTTTTACATTTGGGTAAAGTCAAACTGGGGGAAATGTGCTCGGTTCAGGTGGGGGTTAAGAGGTTAATGAATGCACTGAATGAAGTTTTACGACGACAGCTTTTATCGTTAGGGTCAGGAAAACATGTCTTTGTAAATAATGTACAGTGACAGCGTGGGACAGATACGTTCTGGATGTATTTTATTTTGAAAAGCTAAGGTGATGTGGCGGAGGTGTCGGTGTTTCCGCTCTGCTCAGCTGCTTCTTTCACACACTGACAGTAGGGAGAATGGACTGGACTGAGGACAGCTCCGTGAGTATTGCTTCTCCTCAACCTTTCACGCTTATTCCATCACATTCTCACCTGGCTTCACCCACACTGGAACCCGACTACGTGTGCCTTGTATTTCCCCATTTACCGCGGTGCTTGTTTGTTTTTTTAAGCTTAGCTTTAGCATTAGCCGCTAGCTCTGAACACCAACTCTCCAAACACACACACACACCTGTCAATATTTATCGATACGACCAATTTTAATCAATCAGAATCATTATGCTCTCCTACACCATGGCATTTACAGTAAGATATTTGTATAAACGCAGCTAAAACTGGCTGTCACAAAACCAGGAAGAAAACCACGAGCTGTCAAAACACTATGCAAATAAAAATAACTCTCAAATCCTATTGTTTAAACCTTAAACCGTAAACTTAAGCAGCTACTGGGAATAGTTTATGCGAAAGTAGCTTCTTCTACTACTACTACTACGACTACATAATAATAATAATAATAATAATAATAATGTCTGTGTCAGTTCTCAGTCGTACAGGAGTTGTCCATCTTCAATGAAGGTACTTGATTCATCTTCTGTACTCAGTAGTTGAAGTCTTCGAACGTTTCACCTCTCATCCAAAAGGCTTCGTCAGCGACAAAAGTCCCACACAGCCCGCAAGTAGAGCGTCTCTACTTCAAAGTGTTCTGTGTTGCCCCCTTGGTCGGCAACACAGAACACCATGTGGAAAACACCAAGGCGTTTGTGGAGAAGATCAAACACCTGCAGCTGGAAACAGACGAAACCATGGTGTCTTACGATGTGACAGCACTGTTTACATCTGTCCCAACCTCAGCAGCAGTCACAGCCGTAAGGAAGAGACTGACTGAGGACAGCACTCTAGCTGATAGGACCCAACTCACTCCTGGAGATCTGTCTGAGCACCACATACTTTCAGTTCAGGGGCAGCTTCTACAGACAGATCCACGGCTGTGCCATGGGCTCTCCAGTTTCACCCATAGTAGCTAACCTCTACATGGAGGAAATGGAGAGGAATGCCTTGGCCTCATACCCAGGAAACAAACCCAGCCACTGGTTCAGATGTGTAGATGACACGTGGGTCAAAATTAAGCAGAAGGAAGTGCCACCTTTTACAGATCACATCAATGCTGTGGAACCCCGGCATTAAATTTACTCGGGAGGACGCCAAAGAGAAAGGACTTGCCTTTTTAGATTGTAAAGTTATCATAGGGGGAAACAGACAACTTCAGACAGAGGTTTACAGGAAGGCAACTCATACTGACCAGTATTTGATGTTTGACAACAGTTTAGCTAAAGAAGAACGTTGGTTTGAAAGAGGAGTTAAAGAAGCTATTTTTGTCAGGAAAGAAAATCCCTCCATGAACCGGAATGGTTGGCTCAGATTTAATCTTCCGTCACTGTAGTCTAATCTTCTTCGGGGGAAACCGAAAGGGCACGCCCAGTCCAAGGAGACGGCACCTCAGCCAACAAAAGAACAATAGGCAGGTAATTAGAAGTGATCATCTCTGAATAGGACAGGACTGACCGATACTGGGGTGAGCAGGTGGTTAGAGACACTCTACTTCAAAGGTGTTTACCCACAGGTGAGAGTAGCTGTGATTAGAGGGCAGGAGACGGGCCTACCCTAACTCCTCCCCGTTGTTCTATATCTTAAGTTGCGTCCATAGTGGGACCTTTGTCGCTGACGAAGCCTTTTGGATGAGAGGTGAAACGTTCGAAGACTTCAACTACTGAGTACAGAAGATGAATCAAGTACCTTCATTGAAAATAATAATAACCATAATAATCATAATTATTAATTATTATTGTATGGCAATCCCCTTCTGGAACCGCCACCTTAACGTGGTGGAGGGGTTTGAGCGCCCGAATGATCCTGGGAGCTCTGTTGTCGGGGGCTTGGTGCCCCTGGTAGGGTCTCTCATGGCAAACAGGTCCTAGGCGACGGGTCAGACAAAGAGCGGTTCAGAAGCCCCTTATGAGAGACCAACAGGCCCAGTTAGAACCATGAGGCCGTCCTTCTGTGGACCCACCACCTGCAGGAGGAGCCATAGGGGCTGGTGCAATGTGATTACACGACCCGGCAACGGACAAGTGGAGGAAAATGGATGGATGGAAATAAATAATAATTTGGCCTTGCCCCTTTGCTGTAGGCAGTCCAGTAAAAGTCAAAGATGGTTTGTTTTTTCTCATTGTACTGACGTTGGTTTAATGAACTAACAAGTGAAATCAATGGATAGTAAACACATAATTTAAGTCAAATCTATTATATTGATTTCAAAGGTAATGTGGAGATGCCATGTAAACACGGATGTCACGGATTAACTAACTGGTTTTTGTTTCCTCAAAAGCATTTCTCTCGTGGCCAAAAGTGAAACAAGTTTTGCACCTGCTGCTTTCACTTCCTCGTCCGTTTTAGAGCAGTCATAAAGAAGTCATGCAGAAGTCATAGAAGTGTTATAATAATAAAAATAACAAGGTAAAATCTTTTTCATTTTGCAATGAATTGTTACTTTGGCGTTTCTAAATAATACTTAATCAGCAATCATTCTCAAATGACAAGGGAAATTAAAAGAAAAAGAAGTACTGAGTATTGATTCAATTTATATAAGAAAATGTATATAAATTGAATGTTTCTAACCGCTTACCCTCCGCCTTAACCAAGCGCATTTTCTTCAGTTCAGTTTTACCCAAATCTAAAAACTTCTCCACTGGGAATTTTACAGCCTATAGGCCAGAGTAACACCTTATTTGAAAGCTACAAAATTAATCCTCACGATTATTGCCGTCACCTTTTGTTGGGTTTTTGTTGCCCTTTGTCACTTCATTGTTGCGTTTTCATCACCTTTTTGCTGCTCTTGTGTCACATTTTCATCCTCATTTTCATCTAGTTTTTATTGCTTTGAATATTTATTCATTCATTGTTTCTCTGCTTCAGAGTCACATGGGGGAGAGCTGCCATCATGGACACGGCCCCCAGTGCCATGGCCCCAGATCCAGTGCCTTTTCTGGGGGAATGATGTTCGGATCGGGCCCTGAGAGCACCATGGAGCAGCCCAAGAAGCGCTCCCTCCTCGATGATAGCAACAGCTGGGACATTGTCAAGGCCGCGCAGTGAGTTTAGTTTTGTTTGCATGTTGTCCCTGTGTCTGAGTTCCAATCTAAAACATGCACATTAGGGTTATCCTTCAGTTACTTACTCCTGACCCTCAACCTCAAGATCTGAAGGTGAGTATCAAGGGCGCTGAACTGCGATTGCCCACTGCTCCTAAAGGTTTTAGAACATCATTGATGGGTCAAATGCAGAAAATATTAAATCAAAATGACAGTTTTATTTCCAGTAAATTAAGATATTTTAATCTAGTTTGGAGTATAGTGATCTAGGTGTTATACAAATTAACTTTGCTTTCTAGCTAAACCAGGAGTAAGTTTGAATAAAATCAGGAGAATTTACTAATTTTCAACTAATTTATGATGATTCCTGAAAAACTGGCCGCTCCCACAGTTTCAGTCTCGTACAGAGGTCTGTAAACGGTGCATTCTCAGTGCAGTATGTAAAGACAAATACTTGAACAAAGAGGGGCGGGGTCGGAGACTTATCCACTTTTTTGATTGCCCATTTTTCCTGACTATTTGTATGCCCTGAGTGTTCTTTAGAGCTGCTGTAATAAGTGAATTTCTTCATTGTGAGAAGAATAGTCTACTTTGATGTTGGTTTAGCTAATATTTGGACATTATATACTAGGGCTGAACGATTAATTGCATTTGCAATTTTATCGCGATATTACACAACGCGATTTCGTAATCGCAGGGCACGCGATTTGGGAAGTAAATGGAGCAGTGAGATATGGCAGCAAAGTCCGCTCTGTCGCGTGCTTTTGTTTACGTCTCAGTCTAGTTCAGGTGCGCGGTAGATTGTGGATGTACAGTGAAAATATCAGCGTTCATCATGCAGCCACCGCGAAGGAATATTGCTTTTCTCCGTTTGCATTGCGTTAGCCACAGCGCTAATCATGCCATTCCGTCGCCGCTACTACACGCTCTGATGATCACAGAAACTCCCTCACCTCCGGATTCACACGTCTCTCCACAGAGGTGAGCCTGTGCTAATTGTAAAAAGTAAAGAGTCGTTTGTGGCTCAGTTTACGAGGTTTATGTTTGGGAATGTTGTGGATAAAGAACTTATCTCAAAAGCATAATGACGGTTCATGACCATAAGTATCCGCGGAGGCGATGTGCCATGTGCCTTTATTTACCTTTGCGTCTACCGCATATCCGCTCCGTAGGTCGTACAGACGCAAGATATAAACACTAAACTGCTGTATGAAAAGGGTTGGTAACTAGGATCTGAGGCAGGAGTCCGTGTCATGTCTTATTTTGCTGAGGTGCTGTTTAAGCTGAAATGTCACTAAATGGCTGTGAGTCAAAGATATGTGTCTGTGTTTGGCACCTCTTGTCGCCGTCTCCTTGTGTCAGTGTTCTTTTCTTTCTTCATATTGTCCAAAGTTACATCCCAAAACCAAAATGCTGCTCCTAATTCCACTGTGTTTTGGCGTGTGCTCCATCTGGCCTCTCCGTGTCCTTCAATAACGCGCATCTGAAGCAAGTCGCAGCTCAGACTGGGATTTGATTGGCCAAAATAATAAATTACTATTTAATACATTAAATAGTTTATTTTGTATTAATTGGGAGTTTGATTTCCTAAAACTTTTCCAACTAGTTAAAGCAGACGTTTGTTCTTACTTTTCCTGCACTTTAGTATGGGTGATGTTACTGACTGGATCCGTGAGTTATTTTGTTTTAATATCTATATAATTTAGCATTTATTTATAGACTGTACTGTCAAGTTCAGACAGTTTAAGAAGTGCAGTCCACATGTTCACAAATTTTGAATAGGTCACTTCAAATATTGTTTATTATGACTGATTTATTGCTTGTGTTAGGTGAAAAATACATGAGAAGAGGACCTTGCAACAATAATCGCATATTTAATCGCAATCGCAATATTAATAATAAAAATCGCAATTAGATTATTTCTCAAAATCGTTCAGCCCTATTATATACCCTTATGTGTCACTGTTTCACAATATGCTGTACACAATCAGTGCACTTGATTGTCAACGAATATAAATAAAACCTTTGTTTTCACTGGGTGGTATCAATGATAAGTAGGGCTAGTATGTACCCTTACATTTTTACTCTAACGATACTTGGCTTTTGATACCGATACGGGAACAATACTTTTTTCGATACCTATGCCAACATATTTGTAATCTAGAACCAGAAAACAGAACAATAAAGTGTGGAATATACAATATCCGAATATCAGGTTCAACTCCAATGTCAAGAAATGTGTGAAAAATTAGGAATAATAATAATATAATAATAGGGGGAAATTTGGAGAATATTATAATAAAATTTAGCAAAAAATTGGGAAATAAATTGGGAAAAGAAGAAAAAATGTTATTGAAAACATTGGATAAAAACATTTTAGGAAAAAAACATTTATTTGAGCTGAAACAACCAAGTCACTTCCTTTTAATGGTGTACCTGGTCCAAAAGCATCAAAGATTTTATTTGATTTTACTTTTATTTTTTTGATACCAGTCGTTTTTCTGATACCATACTGGTATTGTTTGACGGTACCCAGTCCTTTTTTTTATACTTATTTATTCCTTTATTGACCCGCAGCAGATGAATCTACTGAATAACAAAAAGCAGTTTAATTCCACATAGATGATGGCATTTCTGTCTTCTCTCCTCAGGTTCGGAGCGTTGGATCGCTGTAAGGAGCTGATCGAAGCCGGATATGATGTGAGACAACCAGACAAAGAGAATGTGACTTTGCTGCACTGGGCGGCCATCAACAACCGGCTGGAGCTGGTCAAGTGAGGAATAACTCGTTTTAACACACTTGCAGTCCTGTTTAGTTATACATCACAAGGTGGTGAAACAGGACTGACTCATGATGTGTTTCCTGCAGGTATTTCATGTCTAAAGGGGCCATCGTGGATCAGCTCGGCGGAGACCTCAACTCCACCCCCCTGCACTGGGCCATCAGGTCAGACACGATCAGCCAAGTCTAACAAGGTGTTTGTGTGAGCTCTCAGTCGTACGGGAGTTTCCCATAGTAGACAAAGGTCCTTTAGCTGTCATCTGGATTCTGACAGGAGCAGACTGTTGTGTGTCCTCGTGAAAGTCACATCACCCACTTTGTGCTTCTGTTGGGCCCTGTCCACACGAAATCAAGCTCGGGACTAAATACAAATACATACAACATACAAGCCTCAAAAGAGCAACAGAAAAGTTACAAAAACGCAACAAAAAAGGGATGAAAAAGTGACTATATTAAGTGATGAAAATGTACCAAAAACACAACAGATCTGTTTAGATGAGTTTTGTAGGTCCTGGCTTTCAAATGAGGTGTTACACTGGCCTATATGTTGTAAGCTTTTAGATTTGGGTACAGCTGGACTGCGCTTGGTTAAGGCGGGGGTCAAGAGGTTAATCTACTGACCTTATAATAACCTTTGCTGCACAATCCTCCTGCTCCTCTGCTCTACGGCGAGTCACAGGTGACACGGAGGTAAAACACGGCAGAGTTAGCCTTGAGCCAGTCTGTGTATTCGGACTGACAGTGAAAGTCTGGTCACTGACAGGTTTTCTACTTTCGTCCCGTGAGTCTGAAGCATACATTCACCTTCTCATCGCTTCTGTAAATCATGAATCCTGCACATGTGTTATCTACAGTCTTGTTCCATTTTGTTTGGCAGATGTTTTCACAGACCTGAGTCAATCCATGTGGACGCACACATTTACTGAGCTGGCTCCTTGTTTACAGAGAACGTTTCTGAAATGATAAGCGTTTTATCCTTATTCTACCCCAGAGCATCTGTGTCTACAATAATAGCTTACCACAGACGGTGTGTCTCTGAGCGCAGCCCTAAAGTCCTGATAGTGCTCAGCCTACCCTTGGAAAGTAAACAACAGTCTTCAATATCACAATAACTATATCAGTGCTGAAATGGTTTTAAGCCATTTCAACACTGAATGTTTCAGTAGATTTAAAGCAAATGTTTTTTCATCAAACTGGGTTAAAACAAGACTTCAATAATACTAAATCAGAACCAAACTAAAAAGGAATTGAATTAAGAAAATTATGCTTAATTTCTTACCCTGGGAAAGTGTCTGATCTGGATGAAACGAAAGAACCTAATGAATGTTTTTTTTTGTCTGAAAGTTAACCTGAAAACATAAACCTCTGTAACTTTTCCTAGACTAAGACTAAAGGTCCGACTGCTTTATAAAAACTTCCAAAGCATTGGAAACTGAGTGGAATTGTGAACTGTGACTTGTTGCTGTTGCATGTCCTTTACAGACAGGGGCACCTGCAGATGGTGATCCAGCTGCTGAGGTACGGAGCAGACCCCTCCATCGCAGACGGAGAGGGCTACAGAGCCCTGCACCTCGCCATCCTCTTCCAGCACATGGCTGTCGCCGCCTACCTTATGGCCAAAGGACAGGTCTGAGCCACACTCCTCTGCACCATCAGCTTCCTCTGCACCTTCTGCACACTCTGACCCGCTCCTTTTGTTTCTGAAGGAGGTGGACTCCCTAGACGGTAACGGACAGACGCCGCTGATGTTGGCAGCTCAGAAGATCATCGGGTGAGGCCTTTTTATCCATCACAATCTTATAATAATAATAATAATAATAATATTCAGGGCTCCAAAGTGCCATCAGTTTGGTCGGGCGTGTGCAACTAAAGCACTGAAAACATCTGGGAATCTCAATCAGCTGGATTGTTATTGGGCTATGCACACATTCAGTTTTATATGTAACTTTTGGTGTGAAAACAGGAAAGGTAAGACAGTGTGGCTAATATTTTTGCTATTCTTTTTTTCCTGCACTTTTTGGCCCATTGCGTGGGGATCCTTTGGGCTCAAGAAATGATTCTAATCTATTTTTTGCTATATCGCTTTTTGTAGATACAGTTGCATTTAGGGCTGTGTACTATTAAACAATACCAGTATGGTATAAAAGATTTTTTAGCTACTATCCTTAGATCCAAGTTTTAACGCTGTGTTGGTTATCAAAAATTTAGTAAATGTTTTGAGGAGAAAAGTGGGGGAAAAAATGGGGGGAAAGTTGGGAAAAACCTTTAGGGGGAAAAGTGTATCGGAACCAAGTATTGTTAGAGTACTGGTATTAAAAAAAATATATTATTATGGTACCCAGCCCTAGTTGCATGAACCTTTTTGTCAATGCTTTTTGTGTACAGTATTTGTTTGTGGTGTGAGCTGTGATCTGTTGATCTTTTAGCTGAGCCTCTTATTATTATGGGGATACAATGCTGGGGTTGATATTAGCATCTGCTATGTAAACTATGAATAACAGAGGGCAAGGATTGGGCCCTTTCTTAGAGCTGTGGAATGTTCAAACAAAAATGTGATATTTACTATTATCAATATCTTCAAAGTAGCTAATAAAAGATGAGTTGAATGATTGAATTATATTAAATATGAAGTACTCTGTTTAGGGTGCTTTCAGGTCTAAAGTGGCACCCCTAAGTGAAACTGTTATTCCTGAGCCCTGACTAATGGACTGACTGATGACATGTTGAACATCTGTCCGCAGCCCAGAGCCCACGCACTTCCTCGTCCGTCACGAGGCGAGTGTGAGCGCCGTGGACCTGTCGAGCCGGAACACGCCGCTGCACTGCGCCATTCTGGCGGGGAATGTGGACGCGGCTCATGTGCTGCTGGAGGCCGGGGCCAGTGTGGACGCTGAGAACGCTAACGTGAGTCATTTATTCATGTTTGTGAACATGGTCATTTCTGTTGTTCCGTCCAAAGGGGTTTTTATTGACGTTAAAATGTACAAACTACCATGGCTTGGTCAGTGTTGAGTCGAGTTGTGCAGCCCGGCTCAACATTGACCTAGCACTTATTTCAAAAGTGAGGGATTGTAAATGCTGATTAAGGAATAGTTTAATGTTTTAGGCTGTTATTTGTTTTTACCTGATTTTTAATAATAGCACTTTGACCAGTTGTGGTACTTTGACTTTAAGAGTTTTTGTTTATTTAATTCTTCGATCCAAGAGGTAAATGCTGGAATCAGTTCTGAATTGAACAGTGTGTTATTTGTGAGTGGTGGTGGTTGAACAAAAGCACTCTGATAATTGCTGCAGCTGATGGTTCTTTGTGTCTCTCTCTTTGTTCTAGGGCCACACTCCTCTAAACTTGGCCCACCAGGTGCACAGCCCTCTGCTCATCCACATGCTGAACCACGTCAAACAAGAGCGATTGAGCGCCAACTCCCGCTGCCTGCGCCTCGCTCACAGATACAAGGTACGCGGTGGAAAACAAACATTCACAGGTTTTTGAGATGTGACCTTTTCCTGTTTTAGATCCCATGGGGCAGCGGGGGCAGGGCCACGAGGACCAATCACGTATAGCGTCAGATCAACACAGAAATTGTCACGCTGCGTGATTATGTAGCTGGCCCGCACGGTGCTAATGACCTATGCGCCTGATGCTTTGTGGATCTAACGCTGACAAAACCTGCACCGCCGCTTCCTCGTTCGCTGGGCATGATCGTACAATGATCTGCTTCTCGTCTAAATTGCACCACTCTTACGTTTAGCCATGAGGGGGCAGTACACACACAGTTTGGACTACAAAGGTGCAAAAAACACTAGTTTACACTAAAATGACAAACAATGAAGCAGGAACAGCAGACAATACTCTAAACTATGGCTGCATGATTTTGACAAAAAACCTAATTGCAATCTTTCTGACAAATGTTGCAATCACAATTTGATTTGCGATTTTAATATTTGATATTTAGCCTTTGTTTTATTTTTCATGCAACTGAGCCTTGACGTACTTTTAAAATATCTAAATCTGCTGTTAAACATCATGGTGCTCAGTTATTACGTTTCAGCATCATCAGCAACAAGCTACAACTCTGCATGTGGTAAAGAGGCGTTTTATGGAGTTTCCTTAAAACATCCTTAGGCAAGGCAACTTTATTTATACCGCGCATTTTGTACAACTCAATGCGCCTTAGTTTTAATCATTCTCTAATAAATGTGGCGCTCTTACACTCTTTCTCCCTATTCGGCTGCATGAATGCATTCTCCAAATCACAAGCTGCAAAACGCTGTTTTATGAACATCTGTATTTAAGTAAAAACCCTGCTGTAAAAATGTTACTTTTTTTTGTTCACATTTTTTGTTTAAATTCAATACTACGCCCGTACACGGAGGAGATCGGCTTTTTTGACAACCTGCTCTGCAAACCAATAATAATTTTGTGACACAATGCGACCACTTGCCACGAACGTGAGATCAGTTTTTGTAGTTGGGACTGTACGAGGCACGTGGCGTTTGTTTACAGCGACTGTAGAGCAGACGAACATGATTCTCCTGCTCCGACTTCTGAAGCGAGCCTTGACATTCTGATTGGTGAACATGTCTATCACGGCACAAGGCAGGGAAAAGCGCCTTGAGGTTATGTAGTCGCAGTAGATAAAACCTAATTTTTTATTGGATAAAGCTTAATCATGCAGCCCTACTCTAAAAACATCAGTTTATCAGCTGGATAAAGTCTGTTTTGGTCTTTAGGTGCGCTTTAATAATTAATAACATAATGCGGGTGTAAGACATGATTTTGCCAATGGATTGCATTAGCTGTGTCAGCTTACCTTCATAGTTATCTTTTAGCTCAGGGGTAGGTAACATCAGGCCCGGGGGCCAAATAAAGAAAAAAAGAAAAATACTGTCAGTATTTTCACTTTTGCCAGTAAAACACTGCATTAGGTCATATATGATGTACATGAACGAATATGTGTGGAAAAAGGTGCTTTATTTTGGGCTACAATTGTGAGTTTTGGCCCTAAAGAAAATTGTCCCTTGACAACAAACTTGCTGACCCCTGTTTTAGCTGCTTCTTTCCTCTAGTTTTTGGCCTCATCTGAATAATATCGTAAACTTGTACCAAAGGGTATTTGTCCACAGCTGTTGCAGCCCTGAGACTTTTCTGGCTTTATTTCAGATGCCCTCACTATTACGTCGCATACATGTATCTGAAGTGGTAACACTGTACACCTGTGTATTCTGTTTCCTCCAGGGGCTTGTGCAGTTCGTCATCTGTGCAGCTCTTTTCGGGAGCATCGGGGCCGTGCTGGACCTGAACTCAGAGTCCTGGCTCCTGAAGGGGATCCTTTTGGCCTGTATCATTGGAGTCAGTAACCTCGCCTCACGGTCAGAGAACCATCCCTTTACAAAATCTGACAAAAACGACAGATAAACGGTGGCTAACCACTCTAATGTTGTACAGAAACCTCCAGAGCCCGGCATTCCAGAACCTGCTGCCCTCCACGGCGCTCATGGCCTCCGTGTTCTGGATGATGGTCACATGGGTGCTGTGGTTCCTGCCTGATATCCTTTACGCTGCTATAAAGCTAACAATAAGTCCTTAGTCTCCTTTACACTTCAGTGATATGTAGGGATGTCAAGATGAACCGTTTTTACGATTACCACGATTATAAAAGGACGCGGTAGGTTATCCGTAAGAATTTCAGAAGCCACGGTTTTCCGCGGAAATTTTTCACGCTGACGCACGAGCCGCTGCTCGCCATAAACAGCGCGTAAACTCACTGGTAGTTGAGCAAGGCAGAAGGACGCTCTCTTCCAGTGTTGTATCCACCCAAAAACGATTGAAGTCAGCAGAGTGGGACCTCTTTAGGATCCAAAAGATGACCACGGCGTTGTTGTTTTCGATGGACGTCCGTTATGCAAACCCTGTCGTCAGAAAGTTGCAGCAAAAGGCGCTGATATCGGCTACGTTGAATATAAACAACATCTTGGAGATAATCCTTCGCTGTAAAGGTAACAAACTGCATAATTCCCAAAAAAGTTATCCAAATGTTTGTAAATAGCCGCCACTACTGGCTCAGGATGTAAACAAAAAGCTAACGCGCTCCGCTCTGCTTCAGCGACGCGTAGCAGAAAGGAAAGTGAAACCGCGCACACGTGGAAATCAGCTGTTCAAAAGAGTCTCCTTAGTAACTTTGTAAACACGTTTCATTCTCTGTTCATCAAAACATCTGACAAATAATTAAACAGCAGCATCACTTTAGACAACAGGATACCTAGCCATAGCTTGTGGCCTAATGATATATAGTAAGATAATTATGGTCATTATAAATAAGTAAAGTTGACATTGTTTTGTATTATTCAATGTAGGCCTATTTATTTTAATGCAAAACAATCTTAAAGCATTTTTCATTTTTAGAAACAGTGAATGTTTACAAGTATTAAAAAGCTTTTTAAAGACAAAACCTAAAAACATCAGTTCTTTCCTTTCTTTCGGTCGATAATCGTAAAATCGCAATATTTTCTTCCGGAAGCCACTCTATTATTATATTATTAACCATAACATTTTTAAAAGTCTAAAAATGCACAACTTTGGGGCTGCACTCTATGAGCAAACATTTAAATATTCAATCACTGCTTTCAATATTGGAATTCTAAACAATATTGTTGTTTTACTAAACCATTTCGACACATTATCCTCCGTTAAACTTTTGCGATGTATCGTGTTCTCTTGCAATGTGGTCATTGCATCACCTGAAATTACAATCATTTGCTTATACAGGGCTCAAAATTGCAACCACATTATCGGTCGACCTCATCTGAATTGAATTTCTTCAGATTACGATTTAATCTGCGGATTTGCACGTGAACTCCCACTGCAGTAATTCACTCTTCTTAGCAAGCCATACAGGCTTACAGGGAACGGACAGCCCTTAGCAGAGGGCCCCGGACCCCATACTCCCAGAGCACCCCCCACAGGGCACCCCGAGGGACACAGTCGAACGCTTTCTCCAGATCCACAAAATACATGTGGACTGGTTGAGCGAACTCCCACAAACCCTCGAGCACCCGATGAAGGGTATAGAGTTTTTCCAGTGTTCCACGACCAGGACGAAAACCGCATTGTTCCTCCTGGATCCGACTATCGGCCGGATCCTCCTCTCCAGCACCCTGGAGTAGACCTTACCAGGGAGGCTGAGGAGTGTGATCCCTTTGAAATTGGAGCACACCCTCCGATCCCCCTTCTTAAAGAGAGGGACCACCACCCCAGTCTGCCAATCCAGGGGCACTGTCCCCGACCACCACGCGATGTTGCAGATGCGTGTCAACCAAGACAGTCCTACAACATCCAGAGACTTGAGGTACTTCGGACGAATCTCATCCACCCCCGGAGCCCCGCCACCGAGGAGCTTTCTAACCACTTCGGTGACTTCAGCTTGGGTGACGAGCCCCCCTCGGAGTCCCCAGCCTCTGCTTCCTCATTGGAAGAAGTAACGGTGGGATTGAGGAGATCCTCGAAGTACTCCTTCCACCGCCCGACCACATCCCCAGTCGAGGTCAGCAGCTCCCCACCCACACTGTAAACAGTGTTGGTGAAGCACTGCTTCTCCCTCCTGAGGTGCCGGATGGTTTGCCAGAATCTCTTCGAGGCCGACCGATAGTCCTCCTCCATGGCTTCTCCGAACTCCTCCCAGACCCGAGTTTTTGCCTCTGCGACTGCACGAGCTGCAGCACGCTTGGCCTGCCGGTACCTTTCAGCTGCCTCCGGAGTCCCACAAGCCAACAAGGCCAGGTAGGACTCCTTCTTCAGCTTGACGGCATCCCTTACTTCCGGGCGCCACCACCGGGTTCGGGGATTGCAGCCGCGACAGGCACCAGAGACCTTACGGCCACAACTACGAGCAGCCGCATCGACAATGGAGGAGGAGAACATGGTCCACTCGGACTTCATGTCCCCAACCTCCCTTGGAATCTGGGTAAAGCTCTTCCGGAGGTGGGAGTTAAAGACCCTACTGACAGAGGGATCCACCAGACGTTCCCAACAGACCCTCACAACACGTTTGGGCCTGCCAGGTCTGACCGGCTTCTTCCCCTGCCAGCGGATCCAGCTCACCACCAGGTGGTGATCGGTTGACAGCTCAGCCCCTCTCTTCACCCGAGTGTCCGAGACACACGGCAGGAGATCAGATGACACAACTACAAAGTCGATCATCGACCTCCTGCCTAGGGTGTCCTGGTGCCACGTGCACTTATGGACATCCTTGTGCTTGAACATAGTGTACGTTATACACAAACCGTGACTAGCACAGAAGTCCAATAACAGAACACCACTCGGGTTCCGATCGGGGACGCCGTTATTTCCAATCACCCCCGTCCATAGGCCCGACCACCAGGCGCTCACATTCAAGCCCGAACCCCAGGCCTGGCTCCAGGGTGGTGCCCCGGTTCCACCATACTGGGCGACGTCACGGTCCTTGATCTGATACTGTCCATAGAAGTCTTCTGAAATATCGCAGCACTAAAAAGCTGTTTAGTTCCCATGCAAAATGCAAAGCGAAACCATGTGGTGTTCCGCAGTGATGAAAGAGCCCCACATGCTCAGATAGAGCAGCACTGTGTTTGGCGTACGGCTTGATTTTCAATCTGTCAAGATGATGCACGGCCTTCAAAATGTTCTGTCAAAGCTAAAAACGTTTCTTACATTTTCGGGTCATATAACCTCTGCTATGCAGTATGCATCATCGCCAAAATGTAGGCTTGACAAAAGGGTGCAGTTTCTATTTAGGTTACAAGCATAAACACTCCCAATTTTAAGAAAGTAAATTTTGTGCTCTGCCATATATTATTTATTTTAATTACTGCGGTGTCAAATAAGTGTAGAACTTTTGCCAACAGAAAAGAGATAAGTAACAAACTGCTATTTGGGAGCGACTACAGAGAGGGACGAGTTCCTGGTTCATATCCAGCCCATGTTTTAATGTCCCATCTCAGATTAATACTACAGCAGGACCGAAGAAGGGAGAGGGCATCTGTTGTACTTTACACAGCTCCTTAACCGCGGCTCAGAGGGTCCTGGGACACTGTTGCAGGTGCTGTTCGCAGTAGACGCCACCTGCCTACTGTACTATTACCTCCGCTGCTGCAGGACCGACCCGGGCTTCATCAGAGCCACGGAGGAAGAGAAGAAAATGGTCAGTCATTCAATAATGAATCAGTCATTTATAGAGTACTCAATGGTCTAGATGTTTGTGTGTTTTTCAGAATGTGCTGGTTTTGGCAGAAGCAGGTTGTCTGGATCCGAGGATATTTTGCACGTCTTGTATGGTGAGTGCAGAGGTTTATGGACACAAACTCTTGAGGCGAGACGCTGCAGGTGAAAATAGAGATTTTTCACGCAGTGGTCAATGAGATTTGTAGCTAGTTTTCTTCCTTAAAGGGACTATACATAAGTTTAACCACAAATAAATGTATACAAATTTAAAATGTCTTACTCATACCTGCTCCAGAAATGCCCTGGTGAGTAGAGTGAGCCCTGGCCCTTTCACCGCAATTGCCTCTATATGCTGTAAAGTCACTTAAATAGTCTATGCTCGGGTCGAACAAGCAAACGGCTTAATGCATAATGACGTCATGCGCGTTCACGCTCAGCTGTAGCGTTAGCTGTAGCGTTAGCTGTATCTCCTCTATACTGACGCTGCCGAGCGAGTGGTAACTTCGGAAGGATGGATTTAGCAGAGAATTAAAGGAGACTGGCTTCAAGCACCATCGAAACTCCAGCCCAGACCCCAACTAACGAAAAGAAACAAAGAGTTTATTCAAGTGTGACAAAAAAGGCGAACGTCAAGTCTGATCGGCGTAGGCAAAGAACCAGAGTAAACATCAGAAAATGTAGAGAGAATCTCTCAAAAGACCCGCAGCTTATTTTTGCTTGAAAGGTAAGAAATTATGACTAAATACGTGGGGGAAAAGTGTTGTTGATGCTTCAAAACAACGGTGTCCGACTGTCCTTGAATGTTCACGCTCATGCTCTTCACTGAAACAAGCCATAAAATAATCATATTTGGAAGGTACCAAAATAGTTGATCTAATAGTTTTATACTAACAGAAGTTGTGTAGTATTAGTAGCAGACTAGTAGTGTCAGTAATGACAGTAATTGTGCTGAACCTACAAAACATGTGACTAGTAACGGTGGTAATGGTGCTGTATTTACAATGGCACAAATAATGCTGCTAATGTTAGCTTTTCTTAGCCACAAAATAAGCAAGACTGTTCACGGATTTATAAGTAGTGAAACGAGTACAAAAAGTGGACATGTGCCGTTTACAATATAGTTTACGAGTTAGCTACGCTAACTTTCTGCCCAGGGAATTGAAGAGACGATTTAGGCTTTTCCTAGTAGCATTTCTACCAGTGGAATTATTATATTACAATTAGGCCTGCGTTTATGCTTACAAAGTATACAAGTTTTTTTTCTTCTCTTTCAAACGTGAATTATTCGTTTATCTGTATTACTTGGCTTCTTCACTTGATTCACTCTGCTGTGCATTTGCTCAAGTATCGCATCTTATTCACTCAAATTGATTTGGTCTAAATATCTTACAAAACAGTAACGTTTCTTACCTCAGTTGAAGTCATGCCTGTAAATCTGTAAATTGGAATGTTATTTCTGGTGCTCGTAAAGCCTGAGCGCCTCATGCACGAGCTTATCGAGGCTGCAGTTGCGCGTTTGACCTGAGGGGGCAATTGCGAGCACAAAACTGTCAAACGCCACATAGCCCCTTTAACATCTTAATTTTAATGTCAGAGAAAAAAAAGACCAAACTGTTCTATGTGTTTCCCGCTTGTGACTATTAGATTCAAAAACTAAACAAGATGCAAAATCCCCCTGAGCAAATCTTTGGAACTAAAAGTTAACGTAAAACTTTAAACCTGGCTCTATCCATTATTTAGATTGTGTTGCCTAAAATATAGGCAATTTCGAATCAGTAATACAGGTGAAGTTTCAAATTGATATCTTTACTTTTATATGTTTCCCTTCTGGCCTTCATTTCCTTGAACGTTTTGTTGCTGATGTGTGCAGATAAAGAAGCCTGTGCGGACGTACCACTGTTTCGTGTGTGACTCGTGTGTGGCCAAACAGGACCATCACTCCATCTGGACCAACTGCTGCATCGGTGCGACACAGACCTTACATTTACATGAGCTAACATGTGCTGGAAAAGTTACAGCAGCATGACAAAAAAGCACCTTTACCACCTTTACCTTTATGACATTGTAATAAAAACATATCACAAATATAGCCACAAAGCGGCGTTTATCAGCCCTCGCCGACCGCCCTGCCCAAAGCAAGGGGGCGCTTCGCACCCTTTTGTCTCCCTCAATATAAAATTATTGTATTGCTACTGCCTTTACGTCTGTCTTTAACTTTTTCCTATAGGGTCTTGGTTTAAGGATTTTTGGAATGCACTAACGCACACTCTGCGCTCAATTTGGACATTATACAGAAAAACATTTGTATGAATTTGTATCGCACTATATCTGTAAACTGAAGCATATTTTGACATTTTACTTAGGGTTGCGGCTGCACTGCAGAAAATCCACAAAGGTTATCCAATTTGGATAGTCGATGTTTATCTTCAGGGTCGAGATAGAAATTGACCCTGAAAATCATTTCTTTGCGAGACCTATTAATGATCAGTCAATATTATGCTGAGGATCTTTACAATAGTAAATTCAAGAACGTTAATCCATTCTCTGTAATCCACTTCAATAGTCGAGGCCTCTATGCAAATGTTGACCTCATCAAGAGCTACTTAAAACAGTTTTCAAAACCATTCAGTGTGATTCTAATAACAGAAACATGGATGCATAATGATAGAGAAATTGATTTTAGTATCGAAGGTTTTGAGTTCATAAGAAATAAGCATGGTAGCTATGTTCGTAGACACAAAGATCTCAACAGCGATCTGCTAAACCCAAATAAACACAAAGAGTGACGAATTTATAAATATTCAGTATAGGTTTCTTTCATATAATAAACTAAACCGAGTAGAATCACAACCTATAGTGCTACTTTGATTAATATTTTTTCCAATGAAATGGAAAGTAATACAGTTAATACAGATTAATGATAAATGATATCAGTGATCACCTTCCAGTTTTTGTATTACATAAAAATGAATATAAAAAAAACTGAAGATGAAAATATGTATTGGTTTAGAAGGGTAAACACAGAGAAAACCATTGATGCATTTAAACAGGAGCTGTTAACCCAAGATTGGAGTATTGTACACAGAGAGAATGAAACTAACAAGGCATATGGTGAGTTTGTACACATATTTCAAAATGTTTATGATAAAATTTGCCCAATGAAAAAATGCAGTAAAAACAGAAAGTGCAAAGAAAACCCATGGATGCCTAAGGGATTGTTAAATGCTTGCAAGAAAAAAAATTCACTCTACTAAAAAATTATAAATAATAGAACAAAAGAGGCTGAGGATGAATATAAGAAATAAACTGACAGGTATCATTAGAAAATGTAAACAGGATTATTATAATAAGTTGTTATTGTGATGGCAATAAGAATAATTTTAAAGATTTATGGAATATCTTAAATAGTATAATTAGAAATAAACCAAGATTGATTAATTATCCAAAATATTTCAAAGATGAGGATAACACTTTCAATAATATGAATGAAGTAGGTAAATTTGTAACTTATTTGTAGATGTTGGACCGAAACTTGCTGCAAAAATTGCAAACGTTAAGAACTATAATTGTTAATCCTATGTCCTTGTTCCTCAATCCTGTGGAGGAAAAGAAGATACTGGACATTGTTAAAGGGTGTAAAAATAAAACCATCCTTCCATCCATCCATTTTCGCTTGTATTCGCAATCTTGTCCTTTCGGTCATTACCCAAATCTCATGACCATAGGTGAGGGTGGGAACGTAGATCGATCGGTAAATCGAGAGCTTTGCCTCAGACTCGGCTTCCTCTTCACCACAACAGTCCGATACAGCGACCGCATCACTGCTGACGCCGCACCGATCCGTCTACCGATCTCACGCTCCATCCGTCCCTCACTCGTGAACATGACCCCGAGATACTTAAACTCCTCCACTTGGGGCAAGGACTCCCCACCGACCTGAAGCGGGGAAGCCACCTTTTTCCAGTGGAGAACCATGGCCTCGGATTTGGAGGTGCTGATCCTCATCCCGGCCGCTTCACACTCGGCTGCGAACCGCCCCAGTGCGCGCTGAAGGTCCTGTTTTGATGAAGCCAACAGAACAACATCGTCTGCAAACAGCAGAGATGAGATTCTGAGGTTCCCAAACCGGACACCCTCCGGCCCCTGGCTGCGCCTAAAAATTCTGTCCATAAAAGTAATGAACAAAACCGGTGACAAAGGGCAGCCCTGGCGGAGACCAACACGCACTGGGAACAGGTCTGACTTACTGCCGGCAATGCGAACCAAGCTCCTGCTGCGGTCATACAGGGAACGGACAGCCCTTAGCAGAGGGCCCCGGACCCCATACTCCCGGAGCACCCCCCACAGGGCATCACGAGGGACACGGTCGAACACTTTCTCCAGATCCACAAAACACATGTGGACTGGTTGGGCAAACTCCCACAAACCCTCGAGCACCCGATGAAGGGTATAGAGCTGGTCCAGTGTTCCACGACCAGGACAAAAAACGCATGGTTCCTTCTGGATCCGAGGTTCGACTATCGGCCGGATCCTCCTCTCCAGCACCCTGGAGTAGACCTTACCAGGGAGGCTGAGTAGTGTGATCCCTCTGTAATTGGAGAACACCCTCCGATCCCCCTTCTTAAAGAGAGGGACCACCACCCCGGTCTGCCAATCCAGAGGCACTGTCCCCGACAGTGTCCCCGACAGATGTTGCAGAGGCGTGTCAGCCAAGACAGTCCTACATCACCCAGAGACTTAAGGTACTCAGGACGAATCTCATCCACCGCTGGAGCCCCGTCACCGAGGAGCTTTCTAACCACCTCAGTGACTTCAGCTTGGGTGATGGACGAGCCCCCCACGAGTCCCCAGCCTATGCTTCCTAAAATAAAACTTCGACAGATTACCATGACATGGATATGAAAACTTTAAAAACTGTTATTGAAAGTATCTCTAAGTCGTTAACTTGCATCTGTAACTTATCGTTGCAAACTGGACAATTTCCTGATAGTATGAAAGTAGCAAAAGTGATTCCTATGTTCAAGGCAGGAGATAAACATCTCTTTACAAACTACAGGCCTGTTTCCCTTTTACCGCAATTCTCAAAAATATTGGAGAAGGCTTTCAATTCTAGACTTGACAGCTTTATCGAAAGGTGTAATTTACTCTCGGACAATCAGTTTGGTTTTAGGAACAATCACTCAACTTCACACGCGCTCTTTGATATAATTGAAGAAATACCTAATGGTGTAGATAACAAGAAATATGCAGTAGGGTTATTTATTGACCTGAGTAAACCAATAAGTGGTTCAAACAAAACAAACTCTTTAAATCTGAGTAAAAGTAAAATGATGATATTTGGCAACTGTAATTCCAATGCTCAGGAAGCAATTCAGATAGAAAGTGTTGTTATCGAGCAAGTGCACGAAATCAAATTCCTTGGTGTGATTATTGATGACAGAATTACTTGGAAATCTCATATTAAATATATATCTACAAACATTTCTAGAAGCATTTCAGTAATAGCAAAAGCAAAGCACATTTTAAACATCAAAGCTCTACATACCTTATACTGTTCTCTGATTTTGCCCTATTTATATTATTGTACTGTGGTTTGGGGTAGTACTTATAAAAACACAGTTAAAGCAATAGTATTGTTGCAAAAAAGAGCTATCCGAGTAATTCATAAAGTTGGGTTTTTGGACCACACAAACTCATTATTTTCAAAATCAAAGATCATGAAGTTTTATGACATTGTTGAGTTCCAAACTGTACAGATGTTATTCAAAGCAAGGTATAAATTGTTACCAAGCCAAATACAAAGAAGGTTCCAAGAACGTACTGGTTGTTATGAATTACGTGATGAATTAAACTTTAGGATTCAGAAACATAGTACAACCTTGAAAAGTTTTAGTCCAACAGTTAATGGTGTACAATTGTGGAATAAACTGGAGATGGAGTTGAAACGATGTCCAAACATCAACCTGTTCAAATATAAATACAAACAAAAGACTTTTGAAATATACAGACAAGAAGAAATGCGTTGCCACTAGGGGGAGCAGTGGGATCAATTATGTGTATTTTTTCCTCTATAATCAAGGAAGAGCTGCTGAACTTAAAATGTGAAACTCATGATATAGACTCATTACATGCAAAGTGACATACGTCATTTTCAAAATATTCGAATTTGATGAGATTTTTTATTTGGGGTTTTTACAAGCTGAGCCATAATACAGCCTCACATTAATTTCCTCATTTACATCGTGCTGCCTCATGTTGTTCCTTTAGCATTATCAGCTATTGTTATGGTTATGAAATTATACGCTATGGTCCACAACATAAAATACTTACAGTAGGTGTACAAACTTGTGACCGATTTTCAGCGTGATGTTTCTCAGCCTCCTGAGGCCTAGAAAGTTGTGGGAGGCTCATTTTAAAGACTGTGCTCTTTCCAATGCACTTTTTTTGTAAAGTACCCAAATATCTTCGCTAGTTCTACATAACATCGCCATTGGCCAGGGTGTCTGTCCAGCCCCCATACAGCCCACTTAATGCTGCAACTTCTACGCTATAGTCTACGTTTAGAAACACAAGATCGGGCCCCTAACGTGAGATCTTTGGTCTTGTCTTTTGTCCCAGTGTTTTGTATTGATGATTGCTGGTACAAAGCTCCGTCACACTCTGCTGTCAGGAGCTGATGGAGTTTTCTGTTGCAGGAGCCAGGAACCACCACTTCTTTGTGCTGTTCCTCCTGTCTCTGTCGCTGATGGGATGCTGGATGGTCTACGGCTCCATTATCTGTGAGTTCACTGGTGTTACCGCTGTAGAAATGTTCATCCGGGAAAGTTCAGTTGTGGCTTATGTTAACACCTGTGTTGTGACTCTCAGACTGGAGGTCCCACTGCCCCGCGGCACAGTCCGAGGCCGGGCTCTGGGCTGTCATCTCTGGGTCTGTGTCCTGCTCTCCCTGGGTGCTGTCCGTGTTCCTGCTGTCCCTGTATCACTGCAGCTGGAGCACCATCACGCTGCTCTGTCAGCTCTACCAGGTCTGTGTGTGTAGACTTTTCAACACAAAACACTACATTTAAAGTGCATGTGACCGTGGTTTTCATAAATGTTCAGGTTAACAGATAAAGCCTGTAGTAAGTAGTATTCCTAGTTTTACTTAAGTGAACTGGCAAGTTTTTTTACACTGTCTAGATTACTTTTTGCACTCTGTTACATGATACTAACTTCTTTGGGTAACAACGGTTTGCTTTCATAGTTTTATTCCACGGGAGCCATTGTTTTGTTTAAGGCTGCTGAGACACATCCTCATTATCCTGAGTGCGATTCAGCTTTTACTTAACTCTCACTTCATTAGTAACTGATTAATCACATGGATCATAAGGAAATCTCCGCCAAACCCACTGCCCAGCTTCCTCCCCAGTCCCTCTGCCTCTCAGTACTCACTATGTGCGACTTGGCTCACATCCAACTTTCTTGAATTAAACACCGGCAAGACGGAGCTTATGATTGTGGGTGACAGACAACTGCTTCAGACGGTTGGGGATCTGGTGCTCACCATTGACGGCAACAGCATCTGCCCATCACCATGTGTCTGCAATAGGGATGGGAATCAAGAACCGTACGTCTACTTCATTATCGATGCTCCCGCTCTGAAAACACTCTTTTTGCGCCGCGGAGCTAAACGCACGTGCGTAATGACATAGTTCTCTGAGTCTGTTGATGCTGCTTCAAAATAAACGGGGAAACATGGAGAGGAAGGCCCAATCTCAATTCTACCCCTTAGCCCTCCGCTTAGCCCTTCCCCTCCGTTTTGCGCATTCACGAGACGAAGGGGTGTCGTCAATCAGAACAGTCCATTGCAATAAACGTGGCAATTCTACGTTTCGCTTTGCTGCTGCGAACGCTCTGTTTATTTTCGCTGGATGACTTTGGAGTTTCTTTCCAAACTTTCAATACGTCGCTATTCACATGACAAACGGGGTTCAGTGCCTCGCTGCTGCGCCCGCTGTTTCCCTGTGCCGCTGTGCTCTGAGCCGGGGTCCGAGGCTGACTGTCCTCGCCCTGAGTGCACCGTGAGCGCGTCTACCTCTGCCCGTCTCCACTATGAGTGCACTGTGAGCGGATCGGCTGATCTCTCGCAGCTCTGGCTAACGGGCCGCAACAGAAGCAGTTCACATGGACAGGGGGAAGGAGAATGTGGTGTTGGATGAAGAAGAAATGGATGAAAATCTGTAGGTTTGGGCTGTTGTTTAGGTGTTACAAAACAGTATCAGTCTGTTACAAGTTACAGGCACTTGTTCAAAAGTACAAATGTTACCATTATATTTGAGGATGGGTGTCAGCAGGAGCCACAGTATATTTGGAAACTTGCTTTATTTAATAAATATTTTTTCTTGGCCAAACTAACAATGTGTCTTTTTTGAGTTTATCAAAAACACATTCATTCCTTGCTTTTCCCCAACACACAGACAAGTCAGGCATCGATAAGAGAATCGATAAAGAATCGAAACGATAGGTAAAATTATTGATGGCATTGATATAAATAAAATCTTATCAATTCCCATCCCTAGTCCCTGAGTGTCATCCTGGATTCCACTCCCTTTGAACCATACATCGCTCAATAACAAAATCAGCCGTCTTTCACCTCAGGAACGTCTCAGGTACCAGAAATGGTCATAACCTCACGACTGGACTACTGCAATGGACTCCTGTCCGGGATCAGGCTCCAATACTTCCAGAACTCTGCCGCCAGGGTTCTGACTTACACCAAGCCCTGGCAACACATCACCCCCACACTCTGCCATTTACACTGGCTTACTGTAAAGTGCTTTGGGTGTCTTGAAAAGCACTATATGAGTTCAAGAATGAGAATAAGTGAGCTTTCAAACGTGTGTTTTTGTGCAGATCGCGTTCCTGGGTCTGACCACGTCAGAAATCAAGACGCTCGGAGCTCACCAGATGAAACTCCGCCAGAACGTCTCCCTGAGGCAGAATCCGTACAAGTCAGTTTCCCATCACGCCTCTGTCCTCAGTCCAAGTCCTGCTCTGACCGTCCTCTCTCTGTCCACAGTCACGGCGTGGTGAGGAACCTGCTCTCCTTCTTCCAGCTCAGGTGCTTTGGCCTTTTCAAACCTTCCATCGTGGACTGGACACAGCCCAGCTCCATGGACCAAAGCCTGTTCGGGCCCAGCAACTTAGTCTGACCAATCACAGGGCAGCTTTAGAGACTGTGTGACCAATCACTGAGCAGCTGTGGAGGTACTAATGACTGACCCGTCACAAAAGGAGACGCCTTTAAAGGGACGCATCATGCAACGCCACACCTTTTATTTTATTTTTTTTGCTTAAGTTTAAAAAAAAAATGCGTTATTCGGTTTCCATTTTATTTAAACAAAAATTAAAAGTTGTTTTTTGCCCAATTGTGTGAGAACAAGACCCGACCAAAACACTTGCACATTTTGAAGTCGCCTCGCAGGTTTGTTCTTGCTTGTGTCAGATGAAAGGTGACTTAGTAATTTGGTGATATATCGTTGAATTGTATCGTATTTACGGCATAAAATACTTGGTTACAATTACCAGCAGATTGTTTTTTACCAAAATATAAACCAAATTCCATACTTTTTAGCCATGACATACACAGTACATACAGTTTTAGCCTGTTTAACCTCTTAATCCCTGCCTTTACTGAGCACATTTTCTTCAATTCGTCTGTACCCAAATCTTAAAGTTTCTTGACCTGAGCGCTTACAGCCTATAGGCCAGTGTAACGCTTCACTTGAAAGCTAAGGCCTACAGTGCTCATCTAAGCTTTGTCCTTGTTTTGGTGGTCAAGTGTTAGTTTTTTAGTGTAATATAACTGTGATGAAGCCACAAAAATGTGACACAAACGTGACAACAAAAATGAGGGAAGTGCTTAGGCCTTAGCTTTCAGATGAAGCATTCTCAAGTCAAGAAAGATTTGAGTAAAGCCGAAATGGGGAAAATGTGCTGGGCTAAGGCAGCAGTTAAGAGGTTAAGTGCAAAATATACTCAAAATGATTCAAAATGAAGTGGGTACAGCAGATATTACTCTGAAATCCTCACATATGCTGTTTATTGGCAAAAAGGGTTGGTTTGGTCTTTACTTCACTTTAAGTAATTCATAGAAAGCAACTCTGAAGGTGAAGAGGGAGAAAATATGAAATGTAGAGCTATCAGTTTGACACTTTAGCTGTAGATGACTGACATGAATATGAGGAATGGAATGTATTGAATGTTTATGTGAGTTTTTATGCATAAAAACCCCCGCCAAAATGTCCTATATTATCAGCGAAAAAATGTAAATAACGGCTAGACCCAGGTTTAATTTCATGGTTTTATTTTGTTGATTTGGAATATCCTTGAGTAAGCGGTTTGTAAGTGTGTTGTTTTTTTTCGGGTTCAAAGCTCAATAAATCAGGGAGGAATTAGATATTGAAAAGCTACTGGGTGAATAGTTGTTTTCCCCTGCAGCGTCTCGAAACACCGGCGCAGAGACGGCAGGTTCACGAGCCACTAACTCGCTCCTAATCCGACCAATGACTTTTTTTTTTTACAAAACCAGACGTCTCTCCCTCCAAAGGACCAATGCACACAAGTGTATTTATTTATTTTTATATTGAGTGAAATAATCCTGTGTAAAGTTTTGTGGAAATGCTGCGGCCTTAAAACTGTAATCGCTCAGAAAACCTTTGTTGAACTATGTGGGAAATCCTCTGAATACGCTTAATATCTACTGGAACTAGGGCTGTGAGGATGTCTCTCTATTCTAAGGTACAATGTTCATCGCAAAAAAGAACTCTCACAGAAGACTATGAAACAGTCTGTGAGCTCCAGTCGGGAATATTTTAGATTTGGGTAAAGCCGTAATTACTTCCACAGGGAACTTGTGGGCTGTAATGTACAGTGTTAACTGCTCGTTCTGAATGATACAGGATTTGAGAGAGTCTTCAGCATTTGTGTGACGCTTAGGCTGAAATTAGGGTCAGGCCCAGGGGTATTTATATAATTACAACAAACCAAACTCATGGATCGAGCCAACAGGCTTTCTACTACACACCGGGCTCTCTGGCTCATGTGCAGCAAGGCCACAAATGCAAACACAGCACTGGATTAAATAATAGATCAGTATTGAGCTACTTTTTATCATTTGCTATGATATGCTAATAAAAAAAAAAATATATAATAATCTGGCTCAGAATTAGGTATTAACCGTTAAACGATACCAGTATGGTATCAAAAACAAAAGTACTACTGGTACTAGTGTAGAAAAAAGGGACAGATTTAAAGGAAGCGACTTGGTTGTTTCAGCACAATTAAATGATTAGTATTAGTTCCACTTAGTTTACAATAACATGAAGGTTCCACTACAAGAAGGAGCATCTACCAACCCCCCACTAGAGTATTCCTCTCAAAGAACGAGCTTCTCTCTGCTGGGATTTACAGAATTGAGTGGTTGGCCTGTGGATCTGGCTGAGCACAAAAAGGCAGTTTGGTCATCAGATTGTAAGTGCATTCGAAGCTGAAATGGACTCGATGAGGAAGTCGTTGGTAAACTCCTGGAAAGGTTCTCCAGCGGCACAGTCGTCATTCAGGGAAAAGGGGTATTTGTACATTGATGGATTTTTTTGTAAAAGCTGCATGTTTTTATTAAAGTGACCACTAACAGTTCGATGAATAAACTCTGTGCCTGTCTTTTACACAAGTCTTTAGTTCTTCTTTGAAAATGCGCACAGATGATTGGACACATTTGTTTCTGGTAAAGGCTTTAATGTAAACCCAGGAGCTGATTTCTGAACAGATAAAATGGTAAACAAAAGTGGTTTCCGGTAAAAATGCTATTACATCAGAGAGACATTGTCACACGCGCCGCTGCGGTTCACTCTCGCTACTCCAGCATGGCCTCGTTCCCCAGACCGAAGCCTTTAGGCCCGAAGTTCTTAGCGTAGCAAACTGCAACGAGAGAACATACGGCGTGGTAGACCCTCAGGCTCAGCCTTCGTCCCGGTCCCAGTGCGGTTTACCTTTGCAGTAGATCTCTCCCTCTTTGTCCGTGACCGTGGTGGACTCCAGGCTCTTCCCGCACAGAGCGCAGCGGAAACACGTCTTGTGCCACGGCTGAAGATTAAGAAAACAGTCAAAGCCTTTAGATCAGATGGAATATGTCGGATAGGATTTAAAAATAAATGTGTCAAAATACTTTATTTACATTTAAAGCCTTGTTTTTAGGGGCTAATCGTTTAAAACCATTCAGTGCTGTTTGAAACTAAAATAAAGGCCTTTTAGAACATGTAAACTTTGTTGAAACAAGAGCACCATGATAATTCCATCCACTGAATGTATTTATCATTATAGTCAAAGGAATATGTTTGGACTAGGGCTGGGGACTGTGAGTAGTACATAAACATGTGTGGTTCCGGAATGTCAGGTCTTGGAAACCATGTTTTTATGTTGGGAACATATTTCATGACTATGCCACTCGCGTATCGCCTTCGTTTGTTGTTGTTTTTTGTCGCATTTACACATTTCTGTCACATCAAATGAAATATCTGCAATAGAAAAGATTTTCTCTGAATGAAATCTGCACTGTAGTTTACATATCACCTCACAGGAAATCTTGTTTTATATAGATGTTATTTCACTTTATATGACATGGCTGAAAATGTGACTTTTCGGTAAACATCCTCTTCTTATTTCTTCACTAAAAAGGAAAAACCAAGGCAATACGAGAGTGGATTAATCCATAAAATGTGTTTCCAACATATTAACATAAAAACATGTGGCCAATTGTGATTAAACAAACAATCTTTGTTTGTAAAAGGACTTGAGGCACAAATGACTGCCTGGTCCTGTTTTTAGACCGGGCTGGGCTCCTGGTCTTCGACCTGAGGGGAGCAGCTCAAACTCTCTGAACAGAAGATGTTTTGAATCCGAAAATATTTGATCTGCTTTATCCAGAGCTGGAGCAAAATAAATGTCCTGCAGACCCTTCAGAGGAACGCCTATAGGATTTAGCTTGCGACTGTGCTTATTTAGTGAGTTCTTTTGCGCCTCAGTTACCAACAGGTGACACAAAAAGTCCGAGCGCCCTCCGCAAAAGCATTGAAAAACATTTTCAACATGGTTTTATCCACCTGAAAGGACACCAGTTTCTTCATAAAATATAGTCCCTGTTGTCCCTTTTTTGTGATGTGACCTCTATTTTTGTCCCACTTCAATTTGTTATCTAAGGTCACAGATACTTGTGCTCAGAAACGGAATCGATGACTTGGTTGGGCTGTGTGTAGAACGTAGACAGACACAAGTTGGATTTAACGTTTCATCTCACACGTTAGTATCTCGTGCACAGTGTCTAACATTATACAATCTAAACAATAACCAGCATTTATTTTCTACTTGAATATTTTGTAACAATGTCCTTATCCCTGTTTATAAGTCTCTTCCTTACATGTCTGCCGTGTATACAGAGGCAGATGATTCCACACTGACACAGCTCTACACAACACAGACTCCTTCAAAGCATCGTTTCTTCAGGAGAAGGCAGAGCGTGATGCGTTAGAGCCAGAGTCGCCTGATGGTTGAGGCAGAGAGTCAAAGTCGTCCTACATCTGCAGGGAAACTAACTCACTGAACAGGAATAATCCACCGTACTATGGTTCACACATAACAGGGAGGACTGAAGGTGATCACACTATCACAGCAACAAATGTTTGTTGTCCATTTCTTTTGACTGGAACAGCTCGACTCGTCCTCCAAAAAATAAGATTGATTCCATTTTGGAGACGCATGTGAGGCCACACTTGATAAAACACCGTCTGATCTTAGATTATGTTTGGACTGTCTTGAAGTGAGAACCAAAGGAACAAGCTTTAACTGACTTAAAATGAGAGAAGTTCACTTTTACACTTGTAAAAAATGTAACCATGCTTGTTCCATTGGCGATAAGACAGTCCAAATCAGTACAAGTCTTAACATTTCAAGCACACAGAAGTCATTTTCATGAATGAAGTCAGATGTTGGTGTCCTGACCTTCCCGGCGCCCATGATCTTCTCGGCGGCGTACACGGCTTTGGAGCAGCGCGGACAGCGGTCGGAGCAGCCGAACTTCTGACTGAACTTGGTGTTTCCTCCAGAGGACGGCTTGGGCCTGGACCTGACGGAGACCGGGTTCAAACTGGGTTCAAACAGCAGAGAGGTACAGGTTATACTCACTCCTCCTGGGGCCGGTCCCCGTCCAGGGGGTCACTGCTCAGAGCGCCCGCCCCCTGGCCGTAGCCGTAGCCCTTTGGCCCGTACTTCTTGCCGTAGCAGGATTTGCAGTAGACCTCGGACTCGTGGGCCGCGACCGTGTGACTGTCCAGAGCCTTCCGACAGGTCACTGAGGGAGAGAGGAAACCAGTCAGATTGCCTGAATCCCTGTCACTCAGTCAGGGCTTGATGAGACCGAGCAGGAGCAGAGGGTGGAGAAAATCAGCTTTAAACTTTAAAACCACTTTATCAGCAGGTTAACCTCGCCTGCAGCTGAATTGTTGCTCATGAGAATCCGTCTGGTGTTGCTCCCGCCTCTGCGTTTGAAAACTGACCCACCAGTGGTTTGGGCCAATCACAAGGCGTAACCAAGTATCATTAAAATACTGGTTTAAAAAAAAGATTTAACGGTACCCAGCCCTAGTGCTGCCAAGGTGACGCTCTGTGCGCACATGCCCTTTCTCAGACCCCGTTTAGTTTTCCAGTCCCTTCAGCGTTGATTTGTGGGCGGATAATTGTGAGCAGTTGTCCAGAGTCGGTCCCTCCCCAAAGCGGCAGACGTTTATCAGCTGCTATTCTCAGCCTGTGAGCTGACGAACCTCAGACCGACTCTTTAGGCCGGATTTAGAAACACTCATCTGTCCGTGGGTGAGGAGGACTCACGGCAGATGAAGCAGGTTTTGTGGAAGCTGCGGCCGTTGCACTGGATCTCCTCGGCGTGGTAAACCGTCTTCTGGCACGCCGCACACTGGGCCCCGCCCCCAAACTGAGGCATCTGTGGAAAAAAACCATCCCAGTCAGGTCCGAGTGGTAACACAGCGGCCTAACCGTCACAATAACGCGGTTCATATCGCGCTGATAAGGTAACGTTAACAGGGTTTGAAGTTCGATCAGGGTTTCTGTTTTCAAATTTTAAATGTCTTATTTTTCTGCTCAAATAAATGAAATGAAAATGAAATGAATAAGATTTGACTTGTTTCTGTCGATATATCGAGCCACAAAAGTATCGCGATAAATGATATAATTGAAGACCTTTTAATGCCACAGAAAGTCTAAAGCTTCAAAGCTTTGTTTGGAAAGTACCTCATCTTAAAATATCCCACTATAAACATAAAATACAATGAAATACAACATACTTCGGATGAAACATTAACCTCTTACTCCCTACCTGAACCGAGCACATTTTCTCCAGTTTGGCTTTACCCAAATCTAAAAGCTTCTTGAAAAAAGTATCAAAACAGCGACAAATACAAGACAAAAACGAGGATAAAAATATGCCTGAAAAGTGATGAAAAAGCCACAAAAGAACAGTCTAAAAGTCACAAAAACGCAAACAATTTTATCAGTTTTGTAGGGCTTAGCTTTCAAAAACAGAAAAGCAGAAAAAAACTGGAAATCTCTCTTGGAAGAAACCAATGTAGATGCAGCTTATAATATCTTCTTAAGAACTTTCATGACCCTCTATGACCTGCACTGCTCAAAAACAACTTTATGTCAAATGGTCAGAAAATTGAAAATTCTAATGAAATTGCGAGTTCAATAAGTACTTCATAAGCATAGGACCTCAATTACTCCATCATGCACAAATTATAATCATGACTGTGTCCAGGAAAACCCAAATACAATGTTTCTTACACCAACAACAGGACCAAAACTCGAATTCTGTAATTACAGACCCATCTCAATACTACCTCAATTCTCAAAAATATTAGAAAAGCTCTATATAACTCGACTAGACGCATTTATCAATAAATACAATATTTTAAATGACAGTCAACATGGCTTTCGCAAAAGCAGATCTCCCGTTCTCGCGTTAATGGAACTCATAGAGGAAATGACAAATAATATCGACAAGAACAAGTATTCAAAAGGTATTTTCATCTATCTTAAAAAGGCTTTCGACACTATGGATCACAATATACTCCTGAACAAACTACAAAAATATGGGATAAGAGGTATTGCTTTAAACTGGATTGAATCCTACTTAACAAACCGTAAACAGTATGTTCAAATGGGGCAGTGCAGATCCATGTGTGATACCCTAGTGTGTGGTGTCCCCCAGGGATCAGTGCTGGGACCTAAACTATTTTTTATTATATATCGATGATTTGTCCTTTTTTTCCAAAAAGCTTAAACTGGTCCTTTTTGCAGATGATACAACATTCTTACTCTCAGGTGCAGACTTACAGCAAATGGTGATCGAGATTACGGAAGAAATTGATATATTGAAAGATTGGTTCTGCGTAAACAAATTGTTTCTAAACATTACAAAAACCAAAGCAATGTTCTTTGGAAATCGTGTAATGAATGTACAATTACCAGTTAAAATTGTCAACGAAATCATTGAAAGAGTCTATGAACATACATTTCTTGGTGTAACACTCGATCATAAAATCAGCTGGAAACCCCACATCATAAAAATTAAAACTCAAGTTGCAAAGATTTCAGCCCTAATGAATAAATCTAAATATATTATTGTTCACTTATCCTTCCCCATTTAACATATTGTGTAGAGATTTGGGGACATGCGCATAAAAGTAATCTTAACCCATTATTTAAAGTTCAGAAAAAGGCAATACGAATATTTCATTTAGCTGGATACCGTGAACACGTCCATTATTCTTTAAATCAAAAACAATGACATTTGAGGACCTTCCTGAATTTAAGATGGCTCAAATCATGTTCAAAGCCTCACTAAAGTCGCTTCCTGAAAGTATACAAAATATGTTCCGCAAACGAGAAGTCAAATACAACCTGAGAGGTAAAATGAGTTTTGATAAGCAGTACTCCAGAAAACCCTTTTCAAAAGCATGTGTCCCACGAGACGTGGCGTAGAAATATGGAAAAAACTAGACGAAAGCATCAAACTAAGCAATAACCTGGCACATTTTTTTAAAAACTTACAAAGACTCTATATTCCACAAATATGAACAGTATTAATCATGGACCAAGAGTTTAGATGTGTGTTTGTTTTTCTTTTGCCGTTGTTTCCTTGTTGTTTTGTTCCTTGTTGTTCCCTTGTGTTTTTGTGTAATATGATTTTAATTGTATTGATTTTGGGGGTGGGCACTTATAAGCTTTTGCTTCGGCCCACTCCTTTTGAGCAGAGTGTTGCTGCTCAAATAAAGAAATAAAATAAATAAATAAATGAGGCCTTACACTGGCCTATAGGCTGTGAGCTCCGGTCCTGAAGCTTTAGATTTGGGTGAAGCTGAACTGGGGAAAATGTGCTTGTAAAGGTAAAATTTACAAAAATGCAAAAAATTTTTAACAGACAATACATTCTGAGCCCAAAACTATATTGATCACCTTTTATTTATTGAACGTTGATATAATCGTGATCGTGACAGTCTTAGTGCTGATTCAAAGTTTCTCCGTAGATTTATTTGAGAAATCGTAAAGTCAAAGGCCATTTTTCTCCCATTGTTGCCACTAACTTTCCAATTTAGTGGCTCCTACAGACTTCAAACCTTCCTCTGTTGGGAAGGGGTTTTTTTCCACAAGGATTTTTCAGTATCTAATGGCTGATTTATTGAACTTTGGGACACATAAAACAAGACAAAACTTTTTTTTTTACATAAAAATATAACTAGCTTCAATTTCAATATTACTTTCAAAGAAAAGTTACTTTAAATGATCTGACCTTTTCCACCCTGATATTAAACTGAACTGGCAAAGGTGAATTAAAATGAACAATTGAAATCATTATTGGTAAAGGGAAGCCTCTGACCTTGTGTCCGGTGGAGTCCGAGGGAGTCTGGTGGAGTCTGGTGAAGTCCTTTGTCCCGTGTGTGGCGTTCAGGCGCGGCAGAGTAAAGCTCTTAAATACGGCCCCGTCAGCCGCCAGTGAACGCATCGCCCAAAATATCCCTGTGACAATGGTCGCATTCTCCCGCTCTGACGGGACGGGGACTTTTCCTCCAGTAACTTGGCTTGTGTGACGTCTTTTTGATGTAACACTTCTCTGCTGTTGTCTGTGCGTTGACGTGTATCACAAATGTAACACATTGTGGATCATTGACCTTTTGATGATAAGTCAGTCATATTTAACTAGTAAGTCATATTTAACTATAGTCAGAGTCTGGACCAACGAGACGAACTTTCTAGAGCAAGTATTTTCCACAGCAAATGCTTTTATTAGTAATATTTGACAGATCCTCAAAAGCGCTACTTAAAGTGATAGTCTGTCAGTTTAAATGTTTTACAAATGTTGTGTTTAATTTTACTTTGTTTTATCCAT
This sequence comes from Proterorhinus semilunaris, assembly GCA_021464625.1. Classification (NCBI taxonomy): domain Eukaryota; kingdom Metazoa; phylum Chordata; class Actinopteri; order Gobiiformes; family Gobiidae; genus Proterorhinus; species Proterorhinus semilunaris. The sequence goes on from CM038346.1 coordinate 39,419,783, forward strand.
CCATCCATCCATTTTCCTCCGCTTTATCCGGGCCGGGTCGCGGGGGCAGCAGTCTCAGCAGAGATGCCCAGACTTCCCGATCCACGCACACCTCCTCCAGCTGTTCTGGGGGGACCCCGAGACGACACCAGGCCAGCTCGGAGACATAGTCCCACCAGCGTGTCCTGGGCCTTCCACGAGACCTCGTCCCAATAGGACATGCCTGGAGCACCTCCCGAGGGAGGCGACCAGGAGGCATCCGGAACAGATGCCCTAGCCACCTCAGCTGGCTCCTTTCGACGTGGAGGAGTAGCGACTCGACTCCAAGCTCCTCCCGGGTAACTGAGCTCCTCACCCGATCTCGGAGGGTGCGCCCAGCCACCCTGCGAAGGAAACTCATTTCGGCCGCTTGTAAGGGGTTGCCGCCGCGACAGGCACCAGAGACCTTACGGCCACAACTACGAGCAACCGCATCGACAATGGAGGAGGTCCACTCGGACTCCATGTCCCCAACCTCCCTCGAAATCTGGGTGAAGCTCTTCCGGAGGTGGGAGTTGAAGACCCTACTGACAGAGGGATCCACCAGACGTTCCCAACAGACCCTCACAACACGTTTGGGCCTGCCAGGTCTGACCGGCTTCTTCCCCTGCCAGCGGATCCAGCTCACCACCAGGTGGTGATCGGTTGACAGCTCAGCCCCTCTCTTCACTCGAGTGTCCGAGACACGCGGTCGGAGATCTGATGACAAAGTCGATCATCGACCTCCTGCCTAGGGTGTCCTGGTGCCACGTGCACTTATGGACATCCTTGTCCTCGAACATGGTGTTCGTTATACTCAAACCATGACAAGCACAGAAGTCCAATAACAAAACACCACTCGGGTTCTGATCGGGGACGCCGTTCTTCCCCATCACCCCCAGGCCACTCCAGTAGAACAATGGAGTCCCCAACCGGAGCACCATCTAGTACCCCTCCAAGGGACTCAAAGAAGGCCGGGTACTCTGCACCGATGTTGGGCCCATAGGCCGAGACAACGGTGAGAGACCTGTCCCCGACCCGAAGGCGTAGGGACGCGACCCTCTCGTTCACCGGGGTGAACTCCAACACGTGTCAGCTGAGCTGGGGGGCTACAAGCAAACCCACCCCAGCACGCCGCCTCTCCCCGCGGGCAACTCCAGAAAAATGGAGCGTCCAGCCTCCCTCCAGGAATTGGGATCCGGAACTCAGGCTGTGCGTGGAGGTGAGCCCGACTATATCTAGCCGGTACCTCTCAACCTCCCGCACAAATTCAGGCTCCTTCCTGGGGGACGTTCCATGTCCCGAACGCCAGAAGCTGCGCACGCGGACCAGGTCGTCGAGGCACTTTCCTTTGACTGCCACCCTGTCCTCTCTGCACCTGACCCCTACGGATCCCTCTGCGGGTGGTGGGTCCACAGGAGGGCGGGCCCACGTCGTCCTTTTGGGCTGTGCCCGGCCGGGCCCCGTGGGCAGAGGCCCGACCACCGGACGCTCGCATTCGAGCCCCAACCCCAGGCCTGGCTCCAGGGTGGTACGCCCCGGTTGCGCCATACCGGGCGACGTCACGGTCCTTGTTCTTAAACTGTCCATAGAAGTCTTCGAACTACTCTTTGTCTGACCCGTCACCTAAGACCTGTTTGCCATGGGAGACCCTACCAGGGGCATAAAGCCCCAGACAACATAGCTCCTAGGATCATTCGGGCACTCAAACAACCCCACCTGTGAAAAGCTATCAGGACCAATCAGGAGAGAAGGGGGAGGAGCTTGATCGTTGTTTCTGCTCTCCTCATTTTCCAAACTAGGGCCGTTTCTCAATCTGTGTACTTGTGTGGACTTGTGTGCTCGTGGACTCGTGAAACGTCATCACGCGCGGCCCAAGTCTTGTTTCAATTCTAAGTCACTAAGTCACTTTCTTACAAAACACATGCACATATATCGCATTTATACAATATGTTAGCAACGAAAATTCTCACCTATACCAACTCATTTTCCTTCATTTTTATAATGTTCAAAAATCATTTCTTTCAATCTTTTCCTGAATTGTTTTATATTTGGACATTCCTTGAGCTGCTCATTTAAGCTGTTCCACAGTTTTACCGCTTTTACGGAGACACAAAAACCTTTCCTCCTACTGTTTACTATTGGTAGTATGAAATTCAGTTTTCTTCTCAACACATAGTAAACAATTTGTGTACATTTTGAGGTAAGTCATTTTGCTTTGCCCTATATGGAATTTGTACAGTATCTCTTTAAAGACCTTGTTGTAAATCTTTTTATGGTGAAATGAATTGAAAAGTGTGGTTTGAATTTGGTTTGAATTTTTCCTATAATAATTTGTTGGGGTGAGGAGTGTGTTGGGGTGTGGGGTGTGTTGGGGTGAGGGGTGTGTTGGTGGTGAGGGGGGGGGGGGGGGTGTTGGTGCTGAGGGGGGTGTTGGGGTGAGGGGTGTGTTGGCACTGAGGGGTGACGCTTAAACGTCATCTGGACATTTTTTTAATATACATAGTTGCCAACGTTTCAAAAATCATCCAATTCTCTTCTTCAAGGGCCAGAGCTGTTACATCCCATCAGATGTTAGTTTGGGTTTGGTGACTCCAGGGGAACAGGAGTTGTAGAAAGCACGGTCACCAGGGTTTAACCTGCCAAACTCTGATGAAAGTCAAATAAAGATTGCTCTCAATCATCCAGGTAGATGATTGAGATGATCTACATGAAGGCTTAATCTTCATCTGGACACCAGCCAATAAAGTAATAAATATGACATTACGTTAATGATACAACAGTTATTATGTTATCGGCTCCTAAAAGCCCCTTCTTTCACTTTTCATTTTGTTTTTAGGAGTTCAGCAATAAATCTGCAGAAGTTATTGTTTTAGTCTCGTTAGTTTTAGTCACATTTTTATATGACTTTGTCTAAAATTACGACATCGTGTTATTATCTTCACATCCACGTTTTTCTAAAGTCATTAGACTGTCGGGGTCACCAGGTCAGAACAGCCAAACCCAAAAGTACGTGAACAACCAGTAGAACCCGCGTTCAGAGCCATCAGATTCCTCTCACTGAAAAGCCGCTCTGTGTTTTTGTCTCTTGATTCAGTGCATTGCATTTAAATTAAGACAAAAGAAGTCACTCTGCTCAAAACTAGATTAAAATAAACTTAATGAAATTACTCTCAAATCAATGATGAATTTACTGATGTCAAGAAAACGTCACTTAGATGACTTTTGCAGTTATCTAAGCTACAGCCTATTTTACAAAAACAAGAGCAGCTTTGTTTCCCACTGTGTAAATAACTCAAAACCGCCCGGTGACCCCTGGACCCTGGTTTTGGGCTAACCTCCTGTCGGCCAGTGAAGGGTAAAGACCACCTCCTGTTTGCAACAACAAAGCGAGGAAAAAGATCAATTTAGATACGTTTTGCAGTTCTTAGCTTTCAAATGAGGCACTGGCCGAACTGGAGAAAATGTGCTCGGTTAATGCGTGTGTTAAGAGGTTAAGAAATATATCCAAAATAAGAGACTACACTTTTACAAAAGCATTTATTCCCATATCTTACACCAGTTTCATCAAGTCTTTTTCATATAAATTATTCAGAATCTGATTAGACACAAATATTCACATTTTGGACATGTACATATGTACAACTCCAGATCACCTACAAGAGCTGAACCACAGAAGGAAGATTAGAAATGAAAAATACTAACTAAAAAATAAAGGTCTAAAAATAAAAGTAATACTTGTCCGCGCTGTTTTCTTTGATTAAAACACTGATCTGAAATAAAGAGGAGCGTCTTGGAGCATTTTAAAAGTGACTTTTGAAGATTTCAGTCACATCGTTAACTCAAAGTACATGGTTTCATTGCTCCAGTTACTACCGTCAAATATTACTCCAATAAAAGTCAAAGTTGCTGCGAGTGCTGAAGTATTTGCAGCAGACAATACTTAAGCGTTCAAAGTAAGTAAAGGGAAATGTGCCTGAATTCCCCTCTGTACGGCAACACGACGGCTTCACAGGAAAAGCTCGTCTCATTGGTCGAAGTGATGGCACCGGGGATTCTGATTAGTGTCTGAGATCAGTAATATTACCCATGTTATTAGAGGTCAACCAATATATCAGCTATTGGCTGATTTAGTCCCGATATAAGCCGATATCTCCGGGAACAGACCTGGAAAGAGCGAAGTCCCCCCACAACTCCCTATAGGCCTCAGGGGAACTGACAAACTGGTTAGCTACAAGTTTGACTATAGTTTAGTTCCACTAAACCTCAGTGAATATGGACCTGATGCAGTCATTTAGAAGTACAGAACCTGGAGAATTCAATCAGTTAGTTTTAACAATCAGGATTAAAGATGAGTGCATCAGTGGGTCCAGAGTTGTAGAAAATGTTCAGGTGCTCTTCGAGGACAAAAACCTTTAAAACATGGACCTAGAAGGAAAACAAGTGTCCAACACTCTGAGAGGTAGGATAATGCCTGCTTAAAGGGCCCAGATGCAAGTTGGTAATTGTTATACTCACTACTGCCACCTCAGGTCTTGCGCGTAACTGCAGTCTCTATATTGAGCTTGTGCACAGAACTTCGGACCTGAATTAACACATTTTTGAACAGGTCTGGGCTCATTCTACACATTAGGGCATGGCTGGAACTTGTAGGGGGGAGAAATACATAATTTTTACTTTTTTAAACTCCGTATAGTCCCTTTAATAAAGGACTTTTATCCTACCTCTCAGAGTGCCTCGGACACTTTTTCCCCTCCAAGTTATTTTTAACCTCAGCATTTGTATTTTTGATCGCCGTGCAAAATGCAACAGTAGCAACAGTATGCGAAGTCTAACAGCAGCTAATCAAAGCGGGGACAGAAACTATGATTTAATCATTAATAAAATAAAACTGTCCACGGCTGGAGTGGCCAAGTATTTGTTTTTTACAGGATTACATTTGGAAAAATATCGGCAGAGCATCGGCATCGGCCTTGGAAAAACCCATATCAGTCGACCTCTATAGGTTATGTTGCTCGCTCCATTATATGCAAAACATTTAAACTTACAGACTATCACTTTAATAGGGGGCCTTCAGTAAATCAGGTTCAGACACCTCTGTTACAGCCTAACTTTATATTAATCATAATTTATTTACTTTTTGTTTTATTTATCAGCTGATAAAACACCACAATTTGTAAATACAGTTCCTGCTACCCCCCACATTTCATTCTCTGATATTGTCTCTGGAAGTATTTTTTTACGAGTCCTCCGCGCTGATGTCGAGTTTCCGCTGAGCCACGAACACGGCCCGGTTGGCGTGGGCCGTGCCGGACTCTGTCGCCGTGGTGACGGAGGCGAGCGGCGTCAGGGACACGGGCGTTCGGAAGAATCCGGGCGACGAGGAGGGCGTCGGGGGCGCGGTCAGAGGCTGGAAAACACAGAGATTTGAAAATGCATGATGCAATACCTTCAAGGAGGCATTTTGGTTTTCCAGTAACAGTTACACAGCACTTTGTTACATTTTGTGTTTTCAATCTGAGCACTTTGAGATCTTTGAGATCTGAGGTGTTCTCTAATGCTGAGTAAATAGGCCTGTACATGCATGACCAAAAAGCATCAATGAAATGATATCTGAAATAAAAAGTGTTGAAAACTGCAGATGACGAAGGGACTTTATGGAATCACGGGTAAAAACAACTACACTGTGATTTTGGAGGGATTTTACAAAGACATTTAAGTGACACATCAGAGACCGAACCGACAGAACCTTTGTAATGACCTTTAAAAAATGTCTGAAATGTTTTTGCCCAAGGGTCTTTTTAAAGTTGCCTGACCAGCCAAACGACATGTTTTTTCAAAGACATGCCGTCTGGGCGAGCTTGACCTCAGCGATTTCCCGGTGGGCGTGATTGACAGACGGTTCTTGCACAATAAGTCCTTTGAAAGACCTACAATTACAATGAAGATTACAGACACATAAAGATGACTCGCATTTTATGTAAATGTAAGTCAAATTATATTTTAAATTAAAAAACTAAAACAATTTGTATAAAATAAGAAACAGGCAACTGACACAAAATCACATGTGATCACTTTTGAAGACACTTTTAGACCCTGAATTAAATGCCAAGCGGTTCTTCTTTTGAACAGAAAGGAGGAGCGTCTGGCTGGCCAGGCAACACATGTGCGTGTAGTATCGTAGAAAAGGTTAGATCATCGACTGGACTAGGTTTTGGTAAAGTTGAAGACATTTCACTTCTGAGTTCTTTAGGTCAGAAAAGCTAAGAAGAAGCTTTTGTGACTAGAGGTGAAACATCTTCAACTTTACCAAAACCTAGTCCAGTCGATGGTCTAACCTTTTCTAAGATTGATACTCTCTGGATGAATGAGAGCCTTCACAAACATAGCATGTAGTATGGTGTGTTTCTCAAAGGAAATTACCATATTTGGATTACAGAGTGCGTCTCGTGGATATCAAACATGTCAGGACAATATCCCAGGTCGACAAAACGTGATGAATAAACATGTCTGTTTTATTCTGAATGAGTGTCATAAATGAGTGTAATAAATGAGTGTAATAAATGAGTGTAATAAATGAGTGTAATAAATGAGTGTCATAAATGAGTGTAATAAATGAGTGTAATAAATGAGTGTCATAAATGAGTGTCATAAATGAGTGTCATAAATGAGTGTCATAAATGAGTGTCATAAATGAGTGTAATAAATGAGTGTCATAAATGAGTGTCATAAATGAGTGCTTTACCTGTTGTAGGCTGATGAGCGCCACCTGCTGCCCGCCGCTCTGCACTTGTAACGGAGACACGGGTTTGATGAAGACCATCCCCGCCCTGTGTGAGAGGAGCGAGACGGGGGGGCTGGAGCTGAGCGAGGCCCCGGGGGTCCTGCCCGGAGTCTGCAGTAAAGTCTGGACCGGTGTCTGGACCGGGCTGCTGATCAGGCCCAGGTTCTGCAAGGTGAAGTTGATGATGGCGGGGCTGGGGCTCAGGGTGCGCGGCGTGCACAGGGGAGAGGCCCGGCTCATGTGCACGCTCGTGGGGGTCACGTGCACACTCGTGGGGGTCACGTGCACACTTGTGGGGGTAACGTCTTGACACATCATCGGTCTAGAGCCTGAAGAGTTAAAAACACACATTACACCAATCTGATACTATATCAGATATCAGAGCCAATACTGGAAACCTCTAGTTACTATTGCTCGATTGCAGAGTTCATGACTAGGGCTGGGTACAGTTAAATGATATCAGTCTGAAAGTTTAGGTTCTACCGGTAGCAAAAAAAAGATGAAAGCAGGTACGGAAAAAAAATTGTATAGCTTCAGAACCAAGTTTAGATGCAGGGACAGGATTAAAGGAACTTGGTTGGTTCACGGGCTGCTGACCTCGACTGGGGATGTGGTCGGGCGGTGGAAGGAGTACTTCGAGGATCTCCTCAATCCCACTGTCACATCTTCCGATGAGGAGGCAGAGGCTGGGGACTCGGAGGGGGGCTCGTCCATCACCCAGGCTGAAGTCACCGAGGTGGTTAGAAAGCTCCTCGGTGGCAAGGCCCCGGGGGTGGATGAGATTCGTCCCGAGTACCTTAAGTCTCTGGATGTTGTAGGGCTGTCTTGGCTGACACGCCTCTGCAACATCGCGTGGCGGTTGGGGACAGTGCCTCTGGATTGGCAGACCGGGGTGGTGGTCCCTCTCTTTTAGAAGGGGGATCGGAGAGTGTGCTCCAATTACAGAGGGATCACACTTCTCAGCCTCCCTGGTAAGGTCTATTCCAGGGTGCTGGAGAGGAGGATCCGGCCAATAGTCGAACCTCGGATTCAGGAGGAACAATGCGGTTTTCGTCCTGGTCGTGGAGCATTGGACCAGCTTTATACCCTTCATCGGGTGCTCGAGGGTTTGTGGGAGTTCGCCCAACCAGTCCACATGTGCTTTGTGGACCTGGAGAAAGCGTTTGACCGTGTCCCTCGTGGTGCCTTGTGGGGGGTGCTCCGGGAGTATGGGGTCCGGGGCCCCCTACTAAGGGCTGTCCGTTCCCTGTATGACCGTAGCAGGAGCTTGGTTCGCATTGCCGGCAGTAAGTCAGACCTGTTCCCGGTGCGTGTTGGGCTCCGCCAGGGCTGCCCTTTGTCACCGGTTCTGTTCATTACTTTTATGGACAGAATTTCTAGGCGCAGCCAGGGGCCGGAGGGTGTCCGGTTTGGGAACCTCAGAATCTCATCTCTGCTGTTTGCAGACGATGTTGTTCTGTTGGCTTCATCAAATCAGGACCTCCAGCTGCACTGGGGCGGTTTGCAGCCGAGTGTGAAGCGGCCGGGATGAGGATCAGCACCTCCAAATCTGAGGCCATGGTTCTCCACCGGAAAAAGGTGGCTTCCCCGCTTCAGGTCGGTGGGGTGTCCTTACCCCAAGTGGAGGAGTTCAAGTATCTCGGGGTCGTGTTCACGAGTGAGGGACGGATGGAGCGTGAGATCGATAGACGGATCGGTGCGGCGTCAGCAGTGATGCGGTCGCTGTATCGGACTGTTGTGGTGAAGAGGGAGCTGAGTCTGAGGCAAAGCTCTCGATTTACCGATCGATCTACGTTCCCACCCTCACCTATGGTCATGAGATCTGGGTAATGACCGAAAGGACAAGATCGCGGATACAAGAGGCCGAAATGAGTTTCCTTCGCAGGGTGGCTGGGCGCACCCTCCGAGATCGGGTGAGGAGCTCAGTTACCCGGGAGGAGCTCGGACTCGAGTCGATAGTCCTCCACGTCGAAAGGAGCCAGCTGAGGTGGCTAGGGCATCTGTTCCGGATGCCTCCTGGTGGCCTCCCTCGGGAGGTGTTCCAGGCATGTCCTATTGGGAGGAGGCCTCGTGGAAGGCCCAGGACACGCTGGTGGGACTATGTCTCCGAGCTGGCCTGGTGTGGCCTCGGGGTCCCCCCAGAACAGCTGGAAGAGGTGTGCGTGGATCGGGAAGTCTGGGCATCTCTGCTGAGACTGCTGCCCCCACGACCCGGCCCCGGATAAAGCGGAAGAAAATGGATGGATGGATGGTTGGTTCATCTCAAACATTGTTTTTCTCCCCCAATTAGCCCATTTCGTCATTACACAAAGCTCAACAGTCCCACCCACGCCCACACGTCCCATTTATCTTTAGTATCGATTTTTTTACGTCGAGACACGTGACTGGGAGTGGGCGAGACTGTTGATCTGAGACAATTTGAATCTTTTTTTTTTAAATGACACCAATGTTTACCTGGGGTGGGGGTGTGGTAGATCCACGTAGGGGTGGCAGGTTTTTCTTTGGGGCCGCTCTGCAGATGAGACAGGGGGATGAGGTACCCGGCCGGAACCAGCGTCTGGGAAACCACAAAAGCATCAGAACATTATGGCCTTCACCCGCTGTGGTCCACTCCCTCACAGACACTGGACTCTGAACACCAGTGTTAAGGCTATTTTAATGCCACGAACTGAACTAATCCTTACACAGGGTTTATACAGGCAGAAGCAAGTCAAATGTAATGCTTTTTAACACCCAAACCCTATATTTGAATGCCACAAACGCAGAAAAAATAAAATAAAATCAACGCTTATTTATCCCGGTAAATTTGACAACATTTCTTTAAACAGAAGAAAGATTTGGACAAAACAAGCAAAACAAAATATGTGGTCAAATTCAGCCAAAACTGACGCTGAACATGTTTATATAATCATTTTAGTATTTTCGAGGAACTTGTACTAAACATTGTTGAGCAAATGTCATTTGCCAATACATTTAGATTTAATGCCAGTTTGACTCTAACTGAATGCTTTTTTTTTCCGAATGAAATTTAAGGCTTTGATTTTGTCAAAACTATTTTAAATGATCTGTATCATGCTATTTTAGCCATTCCAACATAAAGTATAGGCATTTATATGATATATTGTACCACTATGGAGTACTAATTTTTGTGATAAATACAGTATCTTGCAAAATTACTAATACACCTTGAACTTTTGCACATTTTGTCATGTTTACAACCCTAAACGTAAAGATTTTATTTTGAATTTTTCACTGAAAGTTCCCACACAAGTAACAGACAACTGTGAAGTGAAAGCAAAATGATACATGATTCTGTTATTTTCCAAAAAATAGAAAAGTGAGTCTTGCACAAGTATTCATACAGTATGTCTTAATAGTTTGTGGAACCCCTTTTTGCTGCAATAACAGCAGCAAGTCTTCTGGGGTTTGACTCTACAAGGTTTGCACATGTAGAGACTGACATTTTAGCCCATTCCTCTTTACAAAACAACTCAAGCTCTGTCAAATTAGAAGGAGAGCGTTTGTGAACAGCAGTTTTCAGGTCTTTCCACAGATTTTCAATAGGATTTAGGTCAGGACTTTGACTGGGCCATTCTAACACATTAATATGTTTGTTTTTAAACCATTCCATTGTAGATGTTTGTGTTTAGGGTCATTGTCCTGCTGGAAGGTGAACCTCCGCCCCAGCCTCAATTCTCTTGCCGACTCCAGCAGGTTTTCCTCCAAAATGTCTCTGTATTTGGCTCCATCCATCTTCCCAACTATTCTTACAATCTTCCCAGTCCCCGCTGAGGAAAAGCAGCCCCATAGCATGATGCTCCCCCCACCATATTTGACACTGGGGATGGTGCACTCAGGACGATGAGCAGTGTTAGGTTTGCTCCATACATGATGTTGTTTAGTGACCAATACCCTCTGACCATAGCTCTGAGGCCCTCACAGAACAGCTGGAATTATACTGAGAGTAGATTACACACAGGTGGCCTCTATTTAATGGTTAGGGCAAGGTGTGAACATTCTGCAGTCATTAGAAATGTCCATCCATCCATCTTCTTCCACTTGTCCGTTGCCAGGTCGTGGGGGCCCTTTGGAGCTGCCCAAATCACATTGCACCAGCCCCTATGGCTCCTCCTGCAGGTGGTGGGTCCACAGAAGGACGGCCTCATGGTTCTAACCGGGCCTGTTGGTCTCTCATAAGGGGCTTCTGAACCGCTCTTTGTCTGACCCGTCACCTAGGACCTGTTTGCCCTGGGAGACCCTACCAGGGGCACGAAGCCCCCGACAACAGAGCTCCCAGGATCATTCAGGTCAAACACCTCCACCACGTTAAGGTGGCGGTTCCAGGAGGGAAGGAATGTTATAAAGGCAATTTAATGCACTCAGAAAAATCCTGTATGAATACTTATGCACGCCCCACTTTTCACTTTTCTATTTTTGGAAAAATAACAGAATCATGTCATTTTGCTTTCACTTCACAGTTGTCTGTTACTTGAGTGTGAACTTTCAGTACAAGATTAAACAGTATTTACAGCCACGTTTGAGTGAAAAAAAGTATCTCCATTTTGTAATTGGATGAACAATATCCCTCTCTCCCTTTGTCTTTTCTGTCAGCGTAGTATTTACTCTCACGGACAATTAATGAGTAATAAATGCAACGTGCTACGACACCTGCAGTGGCGCTTATGGCCTCTAGGAGCATAAGTTACTTAGTTCTGCTTTAATGACCTTTAATGCTTTTTAATTCCTCCCGATGCACGTCTAAAGTTTGGCATACATAACATTAAGTTAGATCAAGCAGAGGAATGGAGTAAAATGTGGATATTTGAAACATTTTGCAAATTGTAGCAAATGTATACCAGCAATTTTCACAAATTTACAGCAAAGAAAAAAAATCAAGCAGGGATATTTTTTAGATAAATGTATACTTAACATGTACAGGAATCAAATGTGATGCTTTTGAATGACAGAGTTGAGTGCAGTCCCGTTACCTCTGTGTGGATGGTGGTGGGCGTGAGGGGCACAGCTCTGACTGAAGTGAACCCCTCGCTGTCCGCGCTCTGTTCCTCTCGCTCCACAAACGCCTCCACGCCATGCTCCGCTGCGGGGCTGTGTTCAGGGCACAGGAACTCGGGGTCGAGGTGCAGGGCGCGCGGAGCGGCACGGCTCGGTAAGTGGACGCCGCGGGACTTGAGCCGGGCCTGGAGGATCTCACCCAGCTTTGGAGACACGTCCTGCAGAGGGAGTATCAGGGAAAGATCAGTTTGTGCAGAAACATGAGACCTTCTGTGACACTGACTGTTGCTGTCTGCTGCAGACTCAAATCTTACACCCAAAAAAAACAATATAAGGACATTATCGTTTCATCACTGTATTGTTTTAGCCAAATGTAATAGAAACAAGAGGGCATGGGAAGAGTCTGTCACAAATACTTTCAAGTCATACATTAAAGGCCTTGTCGTCTTTTTATTTTGTCTACAGTAGAAGTGGAATTACTTATTTAAGCTCTTTGTGCTGTGCATAGATACATCATAGAAGGGGGCGTGGCTTTGCCGAGGGGGAAAATAGAATCTTTTGGGAAACACAATTTCTACTCTTTTTAGCCATTTTCTGGTGGAATGTGAACTTATTTATTACACAAGTCTAAATTGGGGTCCATATGGATGTTTATTCAAAGCAGATTGTTCAGTACAAGTGATAAAACGGCAGTCATAGCTAGCGCTAGCTAGCGTTAGTATTAGCACGATGCTAACATGAAGCATCATGTCAGCATGCTCCGTTTCTTAATTCAGCATTTGTTAAAGTAGTTTTTAAATATTAGAAAAAGTTTAGATTTTTCTCCAAATTGTTTCCCCTTAACTGTTTTCAAACCTGACCATATATGGGCGATTTCAGAGATGCCGTCTGTATCTATCCAATCTAATGTCATGTTTAATGCCCAAATACTATATTTTAATGACTACTTTTGGAGGGATATGTGACCCTTCCCCTTTGCCCATTCCCTACATTTTCACGAGAGACAAAGGGGGGGGGGGGGGGGGGGAATTGAGATCGGGCTTTATTCTAGCCTATAGCTTATTTGAAAACAGCAGGTGACTAAACTTTGTTTGTGGCATCAGAAATTATATTTTTTATTACCTCAGATTGAGAAACTTCTACATCGAAATGAAGCTATTGACCGACTAACTGCAAAAGAACTAAATAGCATGCTGTAAAAAGTAGAAGGTCTGAGGAACGTCTGGTCAGTCTTCATGTTGTGTTTGGAGTCTCAGAAGGCTATATTTGGTATGGATTAGCAACTTCCTGCGATATCCCTCTTCCTTTGTCGTCCGTTTTGATCTTTACTGGGATAAAACTACAAACCAAAACAAACGCACATTGTCCTCAAACAGCTGATCAGTTAGGTGCCGTTCCCTTGGCGACCACTAGAAGAGCCGAAGTTCCACAGTGCTGCTTTAAGTTCAGTGGGATGCTGAGGTCACGCGTGTCTTACCCTGAAGCTGGTCTCCCTCCTCTGGGCCTTGGATGGGCTGCTCTCCGCAGTCTCGTCTGCCCCGGGACGTTTGAGCGCCGTGGGGCTGTCGAACGTCATGGAGCGCACGGCGAGGCTGGTGGGCTGGGGACGCACCGCGGCCCGCAGCTGAGGGGGTGGGACGTACACTGCGTAAGCCCCACTTCCAACGGCCTGCTGCAACAGCACGGGGATGAGAGGGGTCACGGGCGTCGCCGGGGTGGCGGGCGTCAAAGGTATCGGCGTCCGAGCGGGATCAGAGGGTTTAGGCCTGAGGAAGGAGACGAGGCGTAAAAACACCGCTGCACCGTACATTCACTTACAGCCAAATCTGTGGCTTTTCAGCTTTTTTAAACGGACTTTTCTGGATATTTCTAAAAGTGGCATGTACTAAAGTGTACGGATATTGTTCAGGGGCATCATAGTCTGTCATTTATTTTTCATATCGATGTATCCTTATAATTTTTAAAGGAATGGGCCACCGTTTTTCCATACTGAGATCTGTTCTTACCTGAGCTTAGACGAGGTGATGCGTACCTGTCTGGTCTTAACACGTGCGCTCAGTCACGCAAAAAGACAGAAGATGATGTTAGCGTAGTAATTTTCACTTTACTGCGCGGACGTCTAAGTGCTCACAATATAGTGCCCCTTTTTAATCCGCTTAGAAAATGGACATGTTTAATTTTGTGTAACTAGACTTGGGTCGTGTAACTTCTCACGCAACTGTATTTAAATATGGAAAATGTGGAAGAGCTTGGTCGCTTCTAACTTCACCCCAGTTTGGCCCCATAGAGGAGAGGAGGAGAGGCTAAATGCTAACAACATCTTGGGTCTTTTTGCGTGACTGAGGGGGCACGCAAAAATACCAGACAGGTATGCATCAACTCGTCTAAGCTCAGGTAAGATCATATCTCAGTATGGAAAAACGGTGGCCTGATCCTGTAACCACCTTGGGGTTAACAATTATTAACATCCAAATCTCAAAGCATATTGACTGGAGAATATGCTATTTCGGGGGCATAACGGGGATCTCAGTTGCCCAGGGCTTTAACATGTCTACACACACACTTCATAATCACATTTAAGAGACATTTTCTTTAGTGCTGATCGTTTTTTTTAACAGAATCTGCAGAATCTTCACAAAGTAGAGTGTAAGGACACAATGAAAGTATTTTTGTTGAAATAGCGCCATAGGTTCTGTGATGCATTAGCAGCTCTCTTTTGCTTTTGTTACATAAAAGTAGCTCATCATGTACGAAGGTTGGAGACCTTCGGCTTACAATCTGTAGTTATCAATACTACTGTGTGACAGGAGTGAGTTTGGGAAAAAAACATATGCTGCCATTACTTCATGATTAATGCACTCATTATTGTTTTGATGAGTTAACACTTTAACTTTAAGTCCTAATAAAAAGATAACAATGACAAGATTAGTGTCAAGCTAACATAAAAAACCTAAACAAAATCAAAGCAAATCTAAAACTAATCGAAATAATATTATTTTACAGTTCAACTTCAACAATTTGCCGTGATATAGAGTTTGTTTATTTCCTCGAGACGCAAAAGGCAACGATTTGAAATAATGACCGGTCTTATATCAAGGGTTACAGCAGCTAGGAAAATTTTAATGTCCAGATACTGTCAATGTAAACAATGGGAGTAAACCGACTCACCCTGACGCCTCGTGGTCCAGCTGGAGCTTACAGATTGCCGCCAGTTGAGCCATTTTATTGGGGAAGTCCACACCAACATCACCTGCAAATGAAAACCGTCGGCGTCAGTTCACCATCAGTAGGTTCTCTGCAGAGGACCTACGACACCAGCATGATGGCCACTTTAGCCACTTTAGCCATTGAAATAGCAGTTTTGAATGAATCGATAAGTTAACTGTGACGTGTTCATCAAGCAAAACAAGTCAAAATCAATGTATTGTAAGGCCATTGATGCATAAATACATACATACTATATTTTTAAAGCCACCAATGCAAAAAAAAATATAATCTTTGCTTATTTCATTTGAGATTTGCAAATATCCCATGAAACAGAGAAAACCAAATTGACACAACGGGAAATTTTTGAGCAAAGTGCACAATTGCAGCTGAATGAGTCAATATTAGCTTTAGTATCATTTTCCGTTTGCCAAACACTTGAATCTAACTTCGCTCTCCATGAGTCGTCTTTCTCAAAACAGACATAAAAAGGAGAAGCGGTGTTTAATCCAAACATATGCGGACAGTTAGCAAGTTGGCTAGTCCGTTAGCCTACTCAATGTAATGTTCCTATTTTTCCAAACATTGCAAATGATGAATGGGCCAGATGTTTTCAATCATCAAACATATTTAGGTCAAAGCCTAGTTAGAAATCATTAATGAATCATATACAGACCTTTGGAGAATTTACATTAGACACATATTATACTAAATGTGTCCTCTGAGCTAAGTGCTAACTCAAATGAAGTTATGGCTCAGTACACATGCAGTGGTCACTAAAGGCGTCTTTCCACATGCAGGCGCGTATCAGCCGAATGCCTGGTCAACCCGGTATACGTTTTGGGACCAGAAGTTACCGGAATTAACCGAAAATTCTCCATCATTTACGGAATAGTTTAAGCTTTGACGGAAAATTTTAAAGGCCGTCCGTTATTTTGAAGGTTTGAAAATCAAGCCGTAATTAAAATAAAGACTTGGCACTGCTGTCTTCCTGAGCGTGCAGGGGCTCTCTCTCTAAAAGCAGCTTCACAGTTGGATGAAATCTGGCAAGTCAGCCTCGCTAGCTAACTTTCCTGACCCGGGCGCTAG
Organism: Proterorhinus semilunaris; assembly: GCA_021464625.1. Lineage (NCBI taxonomy): Eukaryota > Metazoa > Chordata > Actinopteri > Gobiiformes > Gobiidae > Proterorhinus > Proterorhinus semilunaris. The sequence goes on from CM038346.1 coordinate 39,435,870, forward strand.
CAACAACAACTTCTCATCTGGAGCCGCTCTTTGACTTTAACCCACGCAAGTCTCAGGACAAGCTCATCTATTTTTCTCCCTCTCTCTTCCCTCCACCTGCAGGAGGAGCCATAGGGGCTGGTGCTATGTGATTTGGGCAGCTCCAACAGCTGCCCCCACGACCCGGCAACGGACAAGTGGAAGAAAATGGATGGATGGATCTCTTCCCTCCCGCATGTGTATTTTGGTGCGTAGTGCAGTGATGCGAACTGGTAAATATTGTCCCTTTCACCCGCTGTTTCTTAAACATTATGTTAAAATTGAGAAAATGCAAATAATAAGCTCCATTTTACATTTATATTAGTGTCATATGAGCCTTAATATTGATGAGCAGATGACGGAGTTAACTGAATCGAAGCGCCTTGTCTTCCGGGTTTGGAAAATACACCCAGAAAATACTTATATTTCTCTCAAAAATGAGTACTCCATAGTGATAGAGGTACAATATATCATATAAATGCCTATACTTTACTTTGGAAAGGCTAAAATAGCATGATACAGATCCTTTAATGACGATCTGTACAGCGTGCTCCTCTGTGGGGGTCCCGCCCACAACAAATGCAGGTGTGTGTGTGTGGTGGACACAGAAAATGTGGGGGGTAGTGTCGATACGTGCACGTATCTTGTGGCGTGCACGGTCGGGTCGCACTATGTGGAACGACGGCTTAAGCGTTACAGTGCCTCCCCATTCGTTAGTATGAGCGCCAGGCTTCCCTCTTCACTTGGATGGGAATGGAAGGTTCCATTTAAAACATGCCCGGGAGCTGTTGGCGAACACATGTGTGCATCTGTAGGAGCAGGCTCAGAAGGCTGAAGGCCTTTCTGTGAGTTCTATTGTCCCTACAGTGATGTAATCCTCACCGGCGGCGCTCTTGGCCGGGCTGCTGGGCGCTGAGTTGATCTTCCTGCGGTCCTCCTCGATGCTCTTGGCCAGTTTCATGAGCGACGGGTGTCGGGTGAAGCGCTTGTTGGAAAACAGGTTCTTGGCGCAGTTCTCCTTCGACGAACGAGACGCCAGGACTTTAGTGTTCGCCGCCGCTTTCACCTCGGCGTCTGGGAAGAAAGGCGCAGCGACGTGAGCGCTTGGGCAGATTTTAAACACAGGAGGTCTTGAACTCATAGAGACTGACCTTTGACCTGGGTGAACTCCTCGGGCCCGACCCACTCGAAGGCGGGTTTCCTGCCGCGCTCCTCCGTCACGTGGACCTTCTCGATCAGCTTCAGGCTGCGCAGCACGTTGGCGATGTCGTACAGGCGCCGCACTTTAGCTGGACATAACACAGGCAAAGTTAGTCGTTCAGCCTGGTCCTGCCTTTCCTTTCACGAGCAGATTCCGGGTTCACTCCCCAGACTGGACGGGGAGATGGGCATGAGGACAAATCAGCCTAAAGTGACACTGAAGCATACTTTGACCATGACCCAGGGGGTGATACATTTCCAGTAGAAAACACTGACTTTTAAACTTGTTCTTGTCCAGCGAGGCCTCGCCCTGGTCCTCCCCGATCAGGATCTGAGCCGCGATGTCCAGACTGACCACGCGGGGGCGCGCCACAAGGAACAGCATGACGAACTTCTGAGACATGACTCGCAGGGACTTGTCCTTCCGGCTGTTCACGGAGGCTGTGGTTCAGGAGAGAGAGAAATGTCAAAAGGATAGAAAACACCAAGAACCACAGCCCAAAAAAAAGCACAAACCTTCTCCAAATCCCACTGAGGGCTTGAGAAAAATTATTACACATCAGAGTAATCATTTTTCTCAAGCCCTCAACATGGAGTCAAAACATATTGAACCATTTCAAATTCAAAACATTTTTCTTGTAAATTCATTGTCCTTCCTGGATTCCGTTTCAGTCAAATCTCCTCCTGGTTTGGGCCCTCTTACCCGCTCTGAACTCGACCCCCGGCAGCTCCACGAAGAACAGCTCCTTGCTCGCCTCGCGGTTCTCCTTGTCCTGGGCCTCCACGCCGCCGCCCCTCCTCTCCTCCTCCTCCTCGGCCAGCCTCAGCCGGAGCTGCCTCATCTGCCGGTGGTAGCCCTGCTCCTCGCCCACCTTCTTCAGCACGAACAGCGTCTGGCCGAGCTTGGTGCGGCCGTGCCAGGTGTAGTGGTTCTTGGCCGAGCGGCTGACCATGTGCAGCGACTCCAGCACGTTCATGATGTCGTAGATCCGCCGGCGCTCCACGTCTGAGGGAGAGAGACGAAGGACGTGTTTGGACAGGGTTGGTTTTCACAGTTTACTTTGTTCTTTTGTTCAAGCCAAACTGAAGGGTAAATCTTCTATTTGGCTGCAGTTTGTCGCTATCTCCATGGAGACGAGCTGGGGACATCTCACTTCAAGTAAAGTTACAGTCGGGTCTGTTTGTTTGTGCAGTTTGAGGTATTTTTCAACAATAAAAATAGCTCTAATGGCTTTATGAGATCCTTTGTTTCTTCTCCCACATAATTTTTGCACAATTTATTAAATTACCGGTACTGAATGCAGGGTTTTTAATCATAGGCAGAAGCAAGCCGCAGAAACAAAACGGTGCATATTTAATTTCCTAAGATATGTAAACATTTCATCAAACAGAAGAAAGAGAACTGGGCAAAATGGGAAACTTCAGAGCAGAAAAATGTGGGCAATTTAAGCCAAAAATGCAACTACAGTAAATACTAGGAGTGTGACAATATATCAATTTTCCGATATATCACGATATTTTGCGGGACGATACGATACCGATACTTTTTATTCCGATATCGATACTTTTGATGACGTCATGCATATTAATGAGCAACATCATGCATACTAATGAGGCAGCAGTGCTCCACTGTTTTCACAGTCAATAGAGGCCAACAATGATCAAGAATTCAGTCAGACCAGCAGGGGGCAGCGCTACAGTTTTAAGCACTTGGACCAAACACTGTCACACAAATAAATTATTTTTAATGATGATTAATGAATAAAAAGAGACAATTTTCAGTGTGTAAGTCAGGGATCATTTATAAAAGTGGTACAAAGCACATGAAAATAAATCTAAATGATGAATACGATGTAGTATGTTAAAATAAAGGTTTAAAAGTAGCATTTTTTTTTATCGTGATGTATCGTAGCTTATTTTTGTGCAATATATCGATTATCGCAGTGTTGGCGTATCGTGAGATAATCGTTATCGTGAGCCATGTATCGCGTATCGTATCGAATCGTGAGGTACCCAGAGGTTCCCACTCCTAGTAAATACAGTACTATACAAAACTAAAATGTTGAGGTATGTCATCATTTTCCATGACATTTAAATTTAATGTCAGTTTGAATCCAATTCAATTACATTAATGACATTTAAGGCCTTTACTTTGGCACAATTTATTTGTGTTTATTTTATTATTGTTACTTATTAGACTTTTAATGCCCCGCAGACACCCTGTAATGCAACCCAAACAAGCGGAGAAAACATGAAGATAGTTGACGTTCTAACCAAGTCAGTTTCTCCATTGAGAGATCAATAAAGGCTATCTTATCTTATAACAGCGATGTGTATTAATAATGTCAGGATTCAAAGCACTCACTGAGCTCTGAGGCCACGTCGTCCAGAGAGATGTCGTTGTCTTTGTGTGGATCGGGGAAGTCCTCAAAGCGCTCCAGGAACTTGTGACACAGCAGACCCAGGCTCTTGTCCTTCCGGCTGGTCATCCTCTCTCCCTCCTCCACCTCCTCTGCATCCTACAGCCGCATCAGCACAAATACACTCTGCATCATATTCTGACACATTACTATACAGTCATACACTAGAGCTGCACAATCACAAAACACATCTTATCCCATTTACACACGAGTATCATTCATTACATAAAACCACATAACGCACAGCAGGCGTGTCACAAAAATAACAAATGAATGGAAATCACAGTGACCTCTTGTTTTACAAGTGTGTGTTAAAGTGATAGTGTGTAAGACTGCAAAGTGAGGAGAGAGTGAGAGTGAAATTTGAGAGTAAACAATCAATTGATCTGAATGTAACCTGCTGTAGAGCCGACTACAAGGCTCTTTTCAAACATCTGATCACACAGAAATATCACATGAACTCTGGATTTCCTCGAGTAACGCTTTACTGACATTAATGAATTTAAAATTTTCATTAATGACATTAATTATTTTGACTATACACAATGACGACTTATTTGAAATATACAAATATCTCATTTTTTCCAAGAGAAATTGTGAGATATATTATTCTAATTAGGTTATCTGCTGTTATGTTTTGCTGTGTTTATCTATAGAACAGTTTGGACCCGGAAGTAGCTTATCATTGGGTGTGACGTGGTACCTATGGTAAAGGTGTATAGGGAAAAGGTGAAGGAAGAGATAAATAAGATTTTAAATATAAGGGTTTCATATCACATCTTCAGGGAAAAGTGTATTTGTTAAAAGTTCTGGTACTGGTCACCCAGAAATAATTACAGCTAATTGGTTCAAGCCGCACTCGCCCACTGAATGGACTCAAAGACTGAAATCTGTGAAGTGTCTGGAGGAAATCACCATGATTTTACGATTGAAGAAGGACATATATTTGAAAAATTGGGCACCTGTAAACTCATACTTGACTAAATAGTCTTTTCTTTTTTTCTCTAGAATGTGCTGCTGAATTTATTGGCTTGTATCAATTCTAATGCGGTTTCTTTCTCATAATGTCTTTAATAGGCATGTCCAACAATGTGTGTTTGTTTTGTTTTAATAAAAGTAAAAAAATTTATAAAATAAAGTCAATGATCACGTTTTGTTTGTCATTTATTGAGCGATTAGTCGATATAGTATTTGTGACAGGCCTAATGCAGGGTCATCATAGGTTTGCAGCGTGGCCCAGGCCTTAAGTGTAACACTGAAGAGAGGAACTCGATTGGACTCGTACGTACATCAAACTATGTCAAATGTACTCTGCTATAAACAAATACTACTCCACTAGACCTGAGGAACATCCTGTACCCGTTTACTGTACTCCTCTGCCGCCTCCTCCAGCGTCAGCTCCTTCTCCCGGTTCCTGATGTCGGGGCTGGCCGCGCTGATCAGGATCTTCAGGTTGGAGGTGGGGGTCCAGGGGTCGACGCAGTGGCCCTCGACGCCCTTCTTTGGAGTCGTGAGGGGCCCCATGGTTTAATCTGTGTCCCGTCTGAAACTCTGCAGCGTCTGTGGGGGCTAACAGGGCCTCATCCTGGAAAATACGCAACAAAGAACTTACATCAGTCATAGGACTTGGAGACATACATGCTGTTTTCAGGCACATGATCAAATAATGTGCTACTTTAAAATCCTCCTTATTTACACAAACAAGCCAGAAAACATCAATAAACTAATAAAGAAAGTTTGTCCTGTCAATGTTATTGCAAATGTAGATGTGAAAAAAGTCCATACAATAAGCTTGTGTCTGTTTGTAAGGGCGAGGCTATTATACAACCTAAAATAATGATAGCCTTTGATTTTGCAACCACTGAAAAATGTTAATTTGATTGCGATTCTTAACTTTTAGGCCTTTCCTTTGAAACTCTCCTGGTTTCAATAGGGGGATTTCGACAGGACCAGACCAGTTGGGTTCACTTGAGACCGGTTCACTTTGGGAGGGGAACTAAGGGCCAACTTTAGCCTCCCCCGAAAACAGAGAAACCAGCCCTGCACCAGAGACAGAGACGGAGTTTCAACACTCTCCGGAACAAACCTTTATACATTTTTAGTGTCAAAATGAGGTCAAATGTTGCAGAAACTACTTGTAAATCACAAAGATCAACGTATCATTGGTAAAGCAGTGGTTAATTGGCTAAAGGTTGGCTAAATTTCAGCTTCAAATTGATAAAAAAAACACACTTACAAAACACAACTAACCAATGCATGAAAAACAAAGATAAGAAAACTCATGTGGGAAACTGCTTTTATTTAAGTTTCCAATATTTCTTGACACTTATTACGCTTTAGTTCTTTAATATTAAGATGAATCAATTATTTAAATCAAAGCCACAGCTAAAACGTACAAAGTTAACATATTCAGCCCATTTATATTTTGTGTAATGAATGATTATGAGACAGTTTGAGAAATCATAAAAATATATAAGAATGTTATTCCCGTGACTAACTAGTCTTTGGCGGTAACAGACGTAAGCTCCATCGAATCAGCGCGCCCAGCCGTTCCCGTAGTCCCGCCTTCTCCCCCGTTCAGCCAATCAGAGCTCAAAGAATGCCCTCGTGCCACCCTTTCCCCCCAAGCGCCCAGCCAATCACAGCGCGTGCCGAGCTGGCGCCCCGGAAGTGTCGCGCTTATCCCGCGCAGGTAAACACTTTTGAAATCCTTGGCGCGGACTAACGCCAAGAAAATCAACATTAACCACGATTAAACCATGAAAATCAACACGAAACAACTCAATTTGCCCGTAAATGTAGCGGTAACATACGTCCAAGTCTGTCAAATAAAATTATAAAGCTAGAAGATAATGTTACGGGTCGATACCGCTCAAAATGTAGGTTATAGTTAGGAGTTTAGCTTCGGTTTATAAAGCTTTTTGCGGTACATTTGCTCTGAAAATGACTCCAAACACACATTGCTTTAACACATACGAACTGTTCAAAGTGCACGTGTTGGTAAAATTATTAAGATTGTGTCAGAAATTGCGCAAAAAGAGATGATTGTGAAAACCTGCACGTAGCGAGTGAAAATCCCACAGCATTCAGGCTACAATCCAACATTAACCACATTTATTCTAAAAACGACCACGAGCAAACGAATTCTAGAGATAGATAATAGGAAACCCCTCCAATGAGTTTGTTATCGCTAGTTTAAAAAGCCCCAATTACGACAAAATGACAGAAAAGGCTTCGATATATCTTAAAACCTTGTGTGAATACTTGGGAGGATGTTTTCATCAAATAAACGTTGACTTTTCATGAGAAATGTTTTGAAAACGTTATAATCATTGAGGCAACGTGTTGTTGGCAAATGCGCATTCCTGAAGCCCAAAGGTACACAACCAAACTAAACCAGGTTTCCAGTGATTTGTCCCATCAAAACGTGGTAAGCCGTTAAACTTACCCCGTTTGTAGTAACAGCAGGATCCGACTTGTAAAGGGAATAGTATTTCCCTGAGAAGCCTCCAAAACTGCGCAAAAACCCACGCGCGAGGACACAGCGGGGTCAAAGTGGACAGAAAAGAAATGAAGTCAAAATAAAAAATAAAAAAAAACAAGTGTGGAGAAGAGTTAGTTCCCGCGCCAGGGCAAAAGTTTGTGCGTTGTAAAAGTTTGGCGGAACATTTCTGCAGCAGCAGACTGCGGACCCGCCCCGCGAGAGAGGAGGGCCGGGCCACGGGGGTCAGGGCAGGAGGGAGTGATCCTATGGAGGGACAAGGGGGAGGCAGGAGGGACATGGGTCAGTGGGACAGACCAGACGAGAGGGCAGACTTGAGAAGCTGGAGATTTGGTTACGAATACATTAATGACAATAAGGCTGACTCTGACCGAGATCGACACAATTCAGTTCCGTTTTAGTTCTCGTTTTTACTCATTTATCCACATTTGGAGTAGATTTAGGGTTTTTATCCAATTATTTTATTGACCTTTATTTATTTATTGATCTCAAAGGAAATTGCAATATTGTCGGCTGCTCACATTCACACTCTCATCCAACCTGGCCTATTGTACATGTTTTTAGTGGTAGGAGAAACCGGAGTACCCGGAGGAAACCTGAACCAATGAGGCTTTTCAGCCTCCTGTGTCAGCAAATGGTTCAAACTGAAGCCTCGCTCTTTACTGCCATCTACTGCTGATCTGAATGTATTACAATTAATAAAGTACGTTTATTTTCCTTTTTTCTGTAGCCTAACTTAAAATATGTGTACAAGTTTTGAGTTGTAAGAGCAAAGTTTTAGGCTTGCAAAAACCCATTGATACATTTTATTGGTTTATTTCCTTAAACCAGGGCTTCAGTCACATGATCTACTGGTTCATGAAACACTGGTTCATCCACTTTAGCTTGGAACTTGGAACACACTTCAAAGCCTCGCTTCATTTTGCCCATCACTAAATCGAACCCGAGACCTTCTAGCTGTGAAGCCCAAGCTCTAACCGCTGTGCCACCTATTTAACTCAGTCCCACTGAGATTAAGATTTTTCCATCACATTTTTATCACTTTTTCGTCACTTTTCTGTTACTCTTTTATTGCTTTTTTGTCACACATTTGTATCACTTTTTTGTCACTTTCTTGTCACTCTTTTGTTGTGTTTTCATCCTCTTTCTCTGCTAATTTTTGTCCAAGAAGCTTTTAGATTTGGGTCAAGCTGAACTGAGGAAAATGCACTCGGTGAAGGCGGTCGGTAAGAGGTTAAGTCTTGTTTTGACACAATTTGCTGAAAAAAAAAGGATGCTTTATTTCATGATTGACGGGGCGCGGTGGCTGAGCGGTGAGTGCTCCGCGGGTTCGACCCCGTGCCGGGCGGGGCCTTTCTGTGTGGAGTGTACATGTTCTCCCCTTGTCATATCGGTGCTCCAGTTTGCCCTACTGCTAAACATGCCGGTCAGGTTGGCCCACTGTGGCGCAGAGACTAACCCTCCATCGGATCTATGTCATTTTGTGATAAATAAAGCACTTTACCCTTTACTCATGTGTGTGTTTAGATTGAATGGAACGTGCATGCTGTACTAACACATTGCAATAAGCCTACTACTTTAATAATAGGTGTTTACGTCGTTTTGCCTCAATTCATAAATCTATGGTTTTCAATTAAGGACTGGTTATGACAATCTCTGACTGTTACTAAAAGTAAGTAAGTGCTTTATTGTCATTGTACAAGCGTACAACGAAATAGTGTTCAGGTGTTAGTCCTGAGCCGCTGCGGCTGAGCCGCTGCCACTGTGTGTCAACCTGACCCGCATGACCTTGGAGGTCGGGGAAACTGTAGCACTCGGAAGAAACCTGGCTGGCTGCCCTCTGTCTCCTCTGATCCTCTGAAATGGTGCCGCGCCTCCTGGGTTTGTCCCTGTTTCAGAGCGTGGTGTCCTGCACTGGTCAGCTCCACCTCCTCCTTCCTCTTCCTCCCTCCGCTCCACAACAGTCTTTCACCATCTCTCGTTTGTCCTGTTTTGTTTCCTGTAGCTCCTCTTGTGACGCCTCCTCTGTCCTGCAGGGGGGGGCTCTTGGTGCCTCTTCAGTGTCTCAGAAGAACAAATGTGTAGGTCTCAAATGGGTTTAGCTGATAAGCTAGCATTTTGTTTACCTTTAAAAAGCTGCTTTCTTCAGGACCATTTTAGACTCTCAAAGTTACTACAGCCATAACTAATACTGCTATACTATTACTACTTGTACTTCAACAACTTCAGCTATTTGACTAATGGGACGATACAGTTTAGTCGCGATCCAATACGTATCACGACATTGAGGGCCCTGACGTTGATTAAAAACGCACATAGCAGAAGCATTTTAAAAGTCTGGGCTCTTTAGATTAAACCAATCGGCACCAAATCTGGCGTCAACAGAACGATCTTCAGGTCAAAACATTGATATATTAGTATTGTATTGCGACATGTCCCAGCCCGAATTTCTGCTGATCCGCAGTTATAGTAAAGATTGTATTCATAGCGCTTGTAATGTCCGTGTTTGCCCTGCAGATGGAGACAAACCCTGAGCGCAAGGACCAGTGACGTCACGGTGCCTTCACGGACAAATAATAAAAACAAAAAACAAACACTGCTCTAAGACAGAATGTCGGTTTTCCCCATTGACAGTTTAGAACATAATTGAAGGATAACTGTTGGTTTTCTGGGCAAATGTTAATTTTGTGTGTGTTTGTGTTTGTGTCAGATGCCCTCCCATCTCCCTATACTCCTGTACTATAACTTAGGGGCATGTCAAATGTCCACTTTAAACTGCAGATTCCAAATCTAAAGTCTCAAAAAAGCAAAATAGCAACGAGAACGAGGGTGAAAAATGAGCAAATGAGCAACAAAAACGTGCAGGAGAAGCAACAATGACAATAAAACAGCAACAAAAACACGACTAAAGAGTGATAAAAATAAGCAAGAAAAGAGCGACAAAAACGTGACAAAAATGCGATTATAAAAGTGACGTAAACACGACAAAAAAGCTACGAAAAAAAGATGGAAAAGCAAAAAAGAACAACAATGAAAACGTGACAAAAGAGAGAAAAAAAAAAAAGAGACAATACACGACAAAAACAGTAAAAAAAAAAATTGATAAAAAAAGCAGTGACAAAAAATGGCGATCAGTTTGGCAGGTCTTAGCTTTCAAATGAGGCGTGACACTGGCCTATAGTCTGTAAGATCCAGTCAAGAAGCTTTTCGATTTGGGTAACGCTGAACTGGAGAACATGAGCTTGGTTAAAATGGGGGTTAAGAGGGAATAAAGGCGGGCGGATCCTCCTCAGAGCTCTGAAAACACTTTCACTTTTTAATACAAAAATCAGCGTGGTTAAAAATATGACGCATAGCCCAGCGTGGCCACATGGAGTCATCGCGACTATTAGACAAAATAAAAGGGAAGGTCAAAGTGTTTACCAAGTGTCTTTTGGAGGAGGAGCTTTTTTCCCCTTTATGTGGAGGCAACCAATCAGCATTCAGCCCGTGGGTCCGCAGCTTTGGCGCCGAGCAATTAATAGTCAGCCAATCAGAGGCTGCATTCTAATAACGGAGCTTCAATGGAAATTCACCTCGAGCTTCAGCAGCTCTGAGGGACAGGGAGACAACAGGGAGGACCACACTGACACAACTGGCTTCCTCACACAATGTAACAGTCTAGTGAATTTGTTATGACATTTAATACCTACATTCGCTAAATAACATTTATTTCATTTGGCAATTATTTGTGTGACATTTTGGGGGAGGTTCAGCTTCCCCTGTAGTCAGTGCGAAGCCGCCACTGCAGGCGAGTTGATTACATCCATTTTTTCAATCAATTCTTTACTCCTGCATCCGTCCCAGTCCAGCCCCTGTTTTCCCCCCATGGTCCCTGAACGCGTCTCGGTGCTGATGCTCAGACTGTGGCGTGGTGGTGCACGAGACAGGCACGTAGCGAGCGCGAGGACCGAGGCAGACACACAGAGGAGCCCGGGGAGGAGGTGAGTCTTTTACGGGACTTTGGGGGACTTATTTCCATAAACCGGACTTTTTTTTTAAACAGGGTTACGGCTTAAATTGAGTTAATTCGCTTTAAATAAAGAAAGAGCATTTTGACCTTTTTTCCCTCTTTTTTTTAAACGGAGCTGAGGAGAGAAAAGGGCGAGAGAGGATGCGCTCCCAAAGGCGAGTGGACCGGTCTACGCTCAGACCAGCAGACTCTCCTCCCAAATGAATCCAAACCCGCACTTATGTTTCGTAGACGTGGTGACGCGAAGGGCTCGGCGGTGATTTGGACGCGAAGGTGTGGTGCATTCTGCAAAGTGTCAAATTCTCCCCGAGTTAATTTATAACCGGCTGTATTTTTGTAGGTTAATCAATAAAAAAACGATCGATCGGTCATATTCTCGGGCCTGTTCCGGTCTCTAAGCTCACCCCACTTCACTTGTATTGATCTTTCTTCACAAATTATTTTCCAGCGAGTCCAAACATAACCTTAAATCGGAAGCTGGACCAGAATTAGTAGCTCGTGTTAAAGATGTGGCGCTTTCACACCAATTCCAACATTCAGAAGCGACGCGGGGACTAGACTAGACTAGAGACGTAGAAATATGGACAATTTAACAACACAACTCTGGATCGATTTACGTGAAGCAGGACGAACTTGAAACTAGGGCTGAAGTTGCTTATGAACCAGGACCTAACCCAGACCACACTTAAAGCAGGGTATGCAGAAGAAAAAAGAAGAAGAAGAAAATATCTCCAAAACATGACCTTGACCTGTGCCTCCAGACCTGAGGTTAACACATGTTCACATATTGGTTAATAGCAGAACGTGCAGACAGGGCCGTGGGGACACATTTTGGTTTGGGGGTGCTGATGAATAAGATTGACCTAGTTTTTCAGTGCTTACATTCCTATTAATATGTGTTGCTTGCAATGCACAGACTATCCACCAGGGGGTGCTGCAGAACTCTCAGCACCCTGGGTTCCCCCGGCTTTGCATGCAGACACATGGGCTTGGTTGTACCGGTCTGGTCCAGTTGGACAGACTCTGGATATGGAAAAGCCTAGTTTTACTTTACTTTACTTTACAGGGCGTAAGGGTTCACCCAGTTACAACCACAAATGTTAATGGGTGCGACTAAATATTTGTCCTTGGTTGCACTGGTGCACCTGCCCTTTACCGGCTATGAGGTACGTTAACTTAAAGGGATAGTCTGTAAGTTTGCAAAGTGTGGAGAGATGGAATCCAATTTGAAAGTAAACAATCAAATTCCTCCCCTCTTAAACCAGAGAGTTTGAAAAACGAGACGAGCAAGAAGAGGATTTAAACAAATAAATGATCAAGCTCACCTCCTGATTGTTTAGTTTAGTTTAGTTTATTTATTTATTTTTTGAGCAGTTTACATTTAAAATGTTTACAACATTCACATTCACATTATTCTGTTACAGGAACTCAAAAACCACTACAAAGGAGCAGGCTGAAGCTAGAAGCGTATCTACGCCTGCCCTGTAATCTATGTAATAAACATTTACATTTCCCGCTGATACTGCACACTCCCTCCATAATAATCATTCAGAAAATATTTGATTCCAGAGGCGGGTAGTACTCAATTATAATGACTCGAGTTCATGAACTTGAGTAACTTTTAGAAGTAATTGTACTTAGAGTATTTTATCCATACAGTACTTTTAACTTTTTCCACTGGGAGTGAAGCGGCAAAAGCTTCATTTTGGTCAGTTAAATATATGTAACTCCCCAAACTCCCCATTGGACCTGACAGGCTGGTTCAAAGGAAAAGCTCGTCTCATTGGTCAATGCGGGAGGATACTGGACTCTTATTAGTTGCTGACATCCGGGAAGGAGGGACTTTACAAAAAATAATATATATTTGACGACTTACTTTACATCAAAATGGAAGGCCAGGTGGTCAATTTTTCACATTTTAGACAAATTGTTAAACATGTAAACTTCCAGAACTATCACTTTAATTCAATGAGCTCATTTATTTTCTTAATACATCTATTTTGTACCAATCTGTTGTGTAAACCCAAACATGTATAACTATTTAAAATGTAGTTTATAGAAGATGATTGTATACATTTATTATCTGCACTGTTTTGAGCATGTATTTGGGGCATTTTAACCCTCACCTTAACCAAGCGTATTTTCTCCAGTTCAGCTTCACTCAAATCTAAAAGCGCCTCATTTGAAAGCTACACTACCAATATAAATGTCTATGTCGATAGAATATATATTTTTTAAATATAACTGACCTCGCATCACATGAATTATTGCATTGTGAGGGACTATTTTCTCGCAGATCAGTCCTCCGCTGCGTTAGCTTACAACCACGAAGCTGATGCTACTCAATTATAAGTTCTTTTAAATGCACAATGGTTAAAATGATTCTATCAACACAGACATTTATATGGTTAGTCTGGTGTTATAAGTGATTTGCCTCAGGTGCACTGTGGAGTGGGTCAGGCTGTTTTTAATGCAGGCTAGCTGTTACCTTGGACATGCACTAGCCTAGCACTAGCCTAGCACCACTAAACTCTTCAAATATAAGAATTGCATGAATAAAAATAAAAAAAATCTCCAGAAATCAACAACACTCTGGATAACTAGGAAATGAGGCCCTATGTCAAAAATCCTGAAATATCCCTTTAAGTCCACTTAAATGTAACTCTTATCCAATCTCTCTCTTCTCTCTGTCCCAGATCGACTTCATTTCCCCTTGTTTCCACGGCGCAGTCCCAGCATGACGCCCCCTCTCCTCTGCAGCGCCCCCTTCAGGACTCCGCCCGCTCCCTGCTCCTGTGAACGTCAGCTCCTCCCTCAGTCCTGATGCCGGACCCCGGGGGGAGCTCGCTCTGGGACTCGGACCATGGTGGATTATCGTTAGTGACCGGGTTTGGAGAGAAATGGCCGGAGCGCAGAAGAGGAAGAGGCCCACGCACGGGCCGGACGAGCAGAAAAAGGCCAGTTTCAAGTTATTATTGAGCTTTACGCACAGTTTGCAACGATGTGAAGCTTCTATGTACTGCTCTCCCTCTTTACAACATAATTAGGCACATATTCAATTTAATTTGATTTCAGATGGTTGAAATCTATATACAGTGCACATTTTATGAGACAATCTTGTACAATTGTCTATAATTTTAAAGATAATATGACATTTAGCAGAATAGTCAGTTCAGGTAACGCGGCCATCTTCTTTCTGTGTGGCTTAGCTGCCAGTCTTGCCCGGATACCTCCTCGTTTGTTCCTCTTTGTTTCCTGTAGTGCCTCTTGTGACGCCTCCCCTGTGCTGCAGGTGTGGGGCACCTCTGCAGTGTTTTAGAAGAAGATTTAAAAAAAAGTTACTTCAGCTGCAGCTGCTCAACGCTGCATGTGAACAGTGTGAACAGGCCATTGCTCATTTGAAAGCTAGGAACCTCAGTTCAGCCACTGTGCTGTATCAGTTGGAGGCTGCTCTGGCACTGACTGGGACTATATTCTGCTTTCGGATTGGATAATTGTCCTGAGACACAGACAGACCATATTTATGACATTTATGTACACAACACTCAGCAGACCCTCACTGATATTGTGTCAATAATCCATTATTTATTCAGCTTTAGTTTATTTCTTTAAACATATAGGGCCAAGATTTCCTGTGAGGTAAGATCAAAATCTAGTTTTGTTTTGAAGATATTTAATCATAAATGACAGACAGTACATAGCAGAACATGCGACTTTTAAGTAAACATTGTGAAAAGTGATTTCTTGGCCCTTTTTCAGATTTTTCCAATAGACCAAGTAAGGTTGCAAAGGGCCAGAAATGTCCAGAAAACATTGGACTGCAGGTTTTGCTCTCACTCCTCTGTTTAAGGGAATGTTTGCAGATCTTTTTTTGCATTCATGGCATAACATTTGACTTTGTGCTTCCTGTAGAAACAGAAGTTGAGAGATTTGTTGTGATTTTGCCATATTCTTGTGGATATCGTGTCTTAGTAGTCGTCGTAGTTGTTATATAGGGCCTTATGTCTCAGATAAATGAATGACCTAAATCTAAACCCTCACATGTCCAGATACCACCGTGACCTGGGCCGGTCCCTCCTCAATAACTGTAATTGAAATGCATTGGGGGAGTGCGGCGCTCATAATTACACGTGTCCCTGAAGCCCTCGCTGTCGCCGCGGTGTGTTGGGGGTAATGGGATTTCGCGGCGTTGGTAGATTGTCTCTGGAGATGAAGGATGGGCCTCAGTGTCAGGGCCCTGTTGGTTTATAGCCACTTTAGGCTTCATTATGTCCACGCTGGAGTCATTGGGAAGGGAATGGATGGATTTCACTGTGGGCTTGATGAATAGGATTATTTCATTATAGAAAATATAAAAGTGCTGAACCAGGAATGATCCAGCGTGAACTTGGGATGGACTAAAATCTCATTCCTTTTCAGCGTGTCTGATTTTCTCACATTTTTAATGTAACGACTGTAGAGATATGAACAACGTGGGAACATATCCGGTAAGACTTTTATAAATCCCCAGAGTCTGTCCCGGGTTCGATCCCCGGCCGGACAGGGTTTTTCTGTGAAGTTTGCGTGTTCTTCTTGAGTGTAGGAGCAGAAAAGGCCTCAGCATCCAGGGCGTCCACAAAAGCATGCTCTCATCTGCTCAACAAGACGCGAATTCAAGTGGCCCCTGCACAGAAGGCTTTGCTTTTCAATTCACTTCAGAATACGCGTGCGATGTGAAACAGAGCTGCACATTCTGACCAGTGTTTACAGCGGTTAGACTTTTGGTTTCATCAAAACAGGGTCCTGCTTCAGCCCTGGTTTAGCCCTGCTTTAGCCCTGGTTTAGTCCTGGTTTAGCCCTGCTTTAGTCCTGGTTTAGCCCTGGTTTATCCCTGGTTTAGCCCTGCTTCAGCCCTGGTTTAGCCCTGCTTTAGCCCTGCTTTAGCCCTGGTTTAGCCCTGCTTTAGCCCTGGTTTAGTCCTGCTTTAGTCCTGCTTTAGCCCTGGTTTAGCCCTGCTTTAGCCCTGCTTTAGCCCTGGTTTAGCCCTGCTTTAGTCCTGCTTTAGTCCTGGTTTAGCCCTGGTTTAGCCCTGGTTTAGTCCTGCTTTAGTCCTGCTTTAGTCCTGCTTTAGTCCTGCTTTAGCCCTGCTTTAGCCCTGGTTTAGCCCTGCTTTAGTCCTGCTTTAGCCCTGGTTTAGCCCTGGTTTAGTCCTGGTTTATCCCTGGTTTAGCCCTGGTTTAGTCCTGGTTTAGTCCTGGTTTATCCCTGGTTTAGTCCTGGTTTATCCCTGGTTTAGTCCTGCTTTAGCCCTGGTTTAGCCCTGGTTTAGTCCTGGTTTAGTCCTGGTTTATCCCTGGTTTAGTCCTGGTTTATCCCTGGTTTAGTCCTGCTTTAGCCCTGGTTTAGCCCTGGTTTAGCCCTGCTTTAGCCCTGGTTTAGCCCTGGTTTAGCCCTGCTTTAGTCCTGGTTATGTCCCGCTGAGGTTCCATCTGTTCCCCGCTCTGCTCTGACCAGTGTGAGTGACCAGTCCCCCTGAGCTTCGGCTGCCCAGTGTTTTGGGGAGTGTTACAATCATAATCACATTTGGGACATTTCTTTCTTTCACATCTCATTACAGAATAGAGAATATTCCGAAAGCGATTTTATTGTGATCTTCAATTAACCGTTTCAACTCAATTTCGGTGAGGTTTAAATCGGTAACTTGTTTTTTGGCAAATTGGGTCAAAGCAAGACTCAAAAAACACTAAATCAGCACCTAAACGAGGCTTACATGGAACTAAATTAGAACTAAAAGTGAAATATTGTATATTCCTAAGTTTCACGTGTTTATTGCCGAGTTTGTGTACGATCTCAGTCAGACTTTAGTGATTTTGTGGCCTCTTGCGATACGGATATTGCAGCAGCTAACATGACATCATTTGCAAACCTAATCCCATTCCTCTCCGTGGGCGTTAGATTCGACTGAACTGCAGCTTCGCAGACCCAGTGTTGTTGACCTTATCTGCGTGAACGAGACTCAACGGCACATGAATAAATGTATTGAAATGCACGGTTGTGAATAGAATGGGATTGAAATGAGCTTTTCTCCACCCTGGACCACACTGCTCGCTGATCCGACTTTAGATACATTCTGAGATGGCATTTTGGAGTGTTCAGTGGGTGTCACGAGATTAAAGCCTGTTTGATTCTGCAGTGTAGATACTTGGGGCGTTTAACAGTCGCTCCTCAGTTCATCCCTCCGTCCAGACTCCACATCGGGCTGCAGACGGACTGATTTGCGACAGCGCCGTTCGGCTGGATGTAAATGAGAGAAGGTCTTCGTGACGATCTGCAGCAGGAGTTCACACAGACGCAGGTGTCAGAGCTGAAAATAGAAGCTGGAGTGTCGGCTTCTGCGGGAGGGAACGTCGACGCGACACGGAGCGGTGTGGGAGAGACGTACATACAATCTGGGAAAAGAAACATGTTCCTCTGACAACTATTGTAGTAAAAGGTAATAAGTGACACATGACGGGAATCTGAATTGCCCTGTGTGTTTTGCACGTGGCAGAGGATGGGACCGACACAAGGGCAGGAAATGAAAGCAGAGCTGCAGAGACGTGCACAGCCTCTGCATGCTCTTTCTTATACTCGTCCGACTCGGATACGGTGCTCCCAGAGGACGGACAGTAATGAGCTGGTACTTAGCTCCAGGGAGTCTCCAGTGAGATACGTTTTATACACTGGGGAGAAAACATTAGATGAAGTAATGTTTATTTGGTCAAGGGCGGTCCTGAAGAACATGAGGTGTTTTCAGAGGACACTGTATAACTTAAGGATTGCAGGTTTTGCAATTCAATGGAGCTCAACACTCGCGCCCTCTGCCCGGGGCTGGAAGTAAAAGTCTCATTAAAAAAAATCTCCATAGACTTTTTGGGAAATTCAAAGATTAAGAGTTTTAATCTCTGTGCCAACTATAGACCATATCGCAGATATCTAACAAGAAAGAAAATACCAAACACTTTTTTTAAAGTTATGGATAAATCTTCCATTTAACTTGGTGTGTTTTATGTCCATGAGTTTCCACAGGCTGAATAACTGCTATAGTTCTTTTAATTCCTTAATTGTTTCAAAAGTCTATGGAGCATAAGGAGGGGGTTTTGACTGTTGAGCTCTCCTCTGACTATTATAACTTTGATTTTGATTCATTTGTGACTCAGGCTGGGTACTGTTAAAAGGCTCCAGTTCGGGCTGGGCGATATGGCCTAAAATATATATCATGATATGAAAAAATAAATATCACGATAACGATATATTTGACGATATAATTGACATTGGACAAATTACTTCAAAATCCCAGCCTTATGCCTATTCGGAAGATTCATTCAGTGATATTTTATTCTTTTTTTTTTTACGGCATAATGTCTCGCAAATATGATCTACTCAAGCAGTTTACATCCTTCATTTCATTTGACTTTTTCAGCACGTGTGTCCGTGTTCTACAGTCACCGTTTATGCTGCTCTGATGGAGCAGAGCGTAACATAAATTATATTGTGTCCACAACGATATAAAAAATTACAACGATATCAAAACATTATATCAACGATATGCGATACGATATGGCCCAACCCTAGCTCCAGTCTTTATTTAAAAGGTTTTGTACCAAAACAAATATTTTTCTTAAATACTAAAGGCCAGAGCACACAAAGACACGTTTGCAGCGCCACGGAGGTTTTTGCACCTCTGCAGTCACACAGACATGTCTCTGACACCTGACACAAAGGGGGCGCTATACGTGTTGTTGGGAGGGACGAGATGTGCAGCAGAGATGGATAAAACCTTGTCTGGACTTGTGCTTCAGTCTGAGCTGTAAACTCCTGTCTGTCGCCAGTTCCCTGGTAACCTGCTGCCTCACACAGCTCCAGGTCTGTTTTTGTTGAGAACGACATGGTAAAAAGCTCTAAACATTTTCATTTTGAAATAGCACTAAAAAAAAGTCACTTTGTTGTTAAGTAAATGATGCACAGTTTTTCTTTCTCTCAAATAAACAGTCTTTGATAGAGTGCATGGACATTCACTTTCAGTTTTACGGTTATAGATGATCAATAATGTTGGGTAAGTACCGTTAAAGTGCTGGTAACACAAACAACTTGATCCCTCCAGCTCTGACATTTGGTGTTGAGAAATTAGACGTTTATAACTGTTGTTATGCCTTTGGGCAAGACACCTGCTCCTCTGGTCCCTGTGACACAGCTCAGCCTGTTCTTGTAGTTTTTTCTCCAGTGAGCGTATCCCTCTCCTGTGTGTCTCTTCCCCCCCCCCCCCGCGCTGCACATCTGACCCTTTATAGCTCTGAGGAAGCGATGCAATGTGCTTCCCTCTCCCCAGACGCCTCACGGTGTGGCTGGTCGATAGTGAAGAGCCAGGAACTCGTTAAATATTAAACGGTTTGATTGTGAGACACGATCCGGGCTTTTACTGAGGCGTGTGGTCAGACTGAGCAGAGACAGAGGAGACGGCAGAAACATGTTACACTAACTTTGGGAACTATCCATTTTCTCTACCTTAGCAGCTTCGTATCGCTTTCACCAGACTCATTTATAGCTCACACAATTATATTAGAGATTTTGCAAATTAAATCAAATACAAAAGTACCTAGTATGCCCTTGTTTGAACACATTTGAATCAAAATCTATGTGCCTGGTTGGTCAGCCAGACAGACTAAGCATGTGAGTAGTCTGGACACGGAGGCAGGAGAAGCAGCTATAAGTGAAGGCAGGACTTATGAGTAGTAGCCAATCAGAGGGCATGACGAAGGCAGCGTGACGGAATCAAACATGGCGGTGCTCTAGCGGCTTGGGAGAAGGTTTGGGACAATTTATCCAGAAAAAGAGGGGGGGAAATGTGTTCTTTTGTTTCTTTAAATGCTAAAGATCATCAATTGTTTTCCTAAGTTAACTTGGGTCACAGAAGCACAATACGAGTGACCACTGTGCCCCACGTTAGCTGAACTTTGGCCCCACGGTAGCTGCACTTTAGCCCCATGTTAGCCTCACTTTATCTGCACGTTAGCCCCATGTTAGCCCCACTTTATCTGCATGTTAGTCCCATGTTAGCCCCACTTTAGCTGCACGTTAGCCTCACTTTAGCCCTATATTAGCCGCACTTTGGCCCATGTTAGCCCCACTTTAGCCTAGGGCTGGGCGATATATCGATATTTAAGATATATCGATATATTTTAAAAAGAGATATGGAATTAGACCATATCGTATATATCGATATAGTCCAAATTTGCGCTGTAATACTTGCTTCAGGAAACCCGCTGAACGGAGCTCTGAACTGCTCCCAGCGCCTCGGCCCCGCCCCTCGTCGAGGTGAGAGGAGAGGGGGGGAGAGGGGGGGCAGCCGGCACTCTTCAACAAACATGAAGAAAGCAACAATGTCTGTGAAGCGTGCGGAGGAGAGCCCCTTGGTTGGTAAAACAAAAACCAGTGGCTCAATCATTTGGAGATGGTTTGGACAGAAGTGAATGTAGCGGCGAGATATGGTGGCGACGTGCGCTGCGCCATGTGCTTTTGTTTACTTCTCAGTCTAATTAAGGTTTGCGGTAGATCGTGGATGTACTGTGAAAATATCAGCGTTAGTAATGCTGCCACCGCGAAGGACTGTTGCTTTTTCCCCGTTAGCATTGCGTTAGCCGCAACGCTAATCACTCCATTCCCTCGCTGATACCCGCTCTGATGATGAGCAGAGATGGTGAGTCTGTGCTGCTTGTAAAGAGTAAAGAGTCGTTTGTGGCTCAGTTTAGGAGCTTATGTTTGGGAATGCTTTGGATAAAGATAAGAACTTATCTCAAAACCACTGAATAAAACAGTTAAATCAAGAGCAAATATCAAGAAATTATTTGGGCTATTTATTTATGTATTATATTTCATGATTATTAAGGACTAAAAAGTAAGTAATACTTTAATAAGTCATATTTCATTGTCTCAGTTTAGGCTTTAGTTTAGTTATATGCAACATAAAGTTATTAACAGCAAATGGGGTAGAAGAAAAATAAATAAATAAAATAAAAATTGCAATATTAAATATTAAAACACTCCTATTTGGCAGTGACTTTGACTTAACATTTCATTTCACAGCTCTCACTTTGTGGAAAAAATATCGGGATATATATCGTATATCGATATTCAACCTAAATATATCGGGATATGACTTTTGGTCCGTATCGCCCAGCCCTACTTTAGCCCCATGTTAGCCCCACTTTAGCCCTATGTTAGACGCACTTTGGCCGCATGTTAGCCCCACTTTAGCCTTACGTTAGCCGCACTTTGGACCCATGTTAGCCCCACTTTATCTGCACGTTAGCCCCATGTTCGTCCCACTTTAGCTGCACTTTAGCCTCACTTTAGCCCTATGTTAGCCGCACTTTGGCCCATGTTAGCCCCACTTTAGCCCCATGTTAGCCCCACTTTAGGCTCACGTTAGCCGCACTTTGGACCCTTGTTAGCCCCGCTTTATCTGCACGTTAGCCCCATGTTAGCTCCACTATAGCTGCATGTAATAAAAAACAGATGAAAGTGTGTAGCAGCAGCTCTGGTCCTGGTGATAAAAACACAGTCCTGGATTTGTCACTGCTCCAAAGGCGTTTTCCATTTAATAATGCACAGGTTTGAACAAATAAAGGTGGAAACGAGGTTGATGCGTGTACCAAAATGACCCCAGTCCACAAACCTCCTCTGCCAGCGATGTCCCGTCTCCTCCTCCTCCCGTCGCCGTGGCAGCCGTTTCCAGGGTTTCCTCGGAGGCGGTCGCCATGGTAACGGCCGGTCCCTGACAGTGGTGATTATTTTCCCCCTCGGCCCCCAGCTCTGTGTGTGTGAGTGTGTTTTTAATGGGTTACAGTGAACTACACTACTACTACTACTACTATTACTACTCACCCATCCACAACTACTGCTACTACAACAAATACTGCTGCGCCTCCTCCCTCCGTTTGGACAAACCTGGGGCACTGACAGGCGCTGAGCTGGTGAAAAGGGATGTGTCAGAGACGAGCAGAGTCAGCTGTTTTTGAGGCTCCAAGGTCTCCCTCCAAATTGAGCATTTCATTATTACTGGGGCATTAAAAGGCATTGAACACATATTTGGTATTATGGTGAGATTGCATGATTGTATGATTGCATTTTCTAAGCAACAAAGTGTAAATTAAAGATGTGTAGAGATTATTAGATTAGATTATCCCTCTCTCTCTTCCCCTCTCCCCTCCCTTTTGTAGGGCTTTTTTATGCTTTATCTGGCAGGACGGTGAAAGAGGATGTAGAGTAGGGCTGAACGATTTTGAGAAATAATCTAATTGCGATTTTTTTCCTTCAATATTGCGATTGCGATTAAATATGCGATTATTGTTGCAAGGTCCTCTTCTCATGTATTTTTCACCTAACACAAGCAATAAATCAGCCTGTTTCATATTAAACAATATTTGAAGTGAAAATTGCAACAAAATTGTTGCTTGACCTATTCAAAATGTGTGTGGACTGCACTTCTTAAACTGTCTGAACTTAACAGTACAGTCTATAAATAAATGCTAAATTATATAGATATTAAAAAAAAAGAACTCACTGATCCAGTCAGTAACATCACCCATACTAAAGTGCAGGAAAGTAAGAACAAACGTCTGCTTTAACTAGTTGGAAAAGTTTTAGGAAATCAAACTCCCAATTAATACAAAATAAGCTATTTAATTTATTAAATAGTACTTTTCATTTCGGCCAATCAAATCCCTGTCTGAGCTGCGACTCCTAGTTGCTTCAGATGCGCGTTATTGAAGGACACGGAGAGGCCAGATGGAGCACACGCCAAAACACAGTGGAATTAAGAGCAGCATTTTGGTTTTGGGATGTAACTTTGGACAATATGAAGAAAGAAAAGAACACTGGCACAAGGAGACGGGACATGAGGTGCCAGACACAGACACGTCTCTTTGACTCGCAGCCATTTAGTGACATTTCAGCTTAAACAGCACATTTCCTCAGCAAAATAAGACATGACACGGACTCCTGCCTCGGATCCTAGTTACCAACCCTTTTCATACAGCAGTTTAGTGTTTATATCTTGCGTCTGTACGACCTACGGAGCGGATATGCGGTAGACGCAAAGGTAAATAAAGGCACATGGCACTTCGCCTCCGCGGATACTTTTGAGATAAGTTCTTTATCCACAACATTCCCAAACATAAGCCCCCTAAACTGAGCCACAAACGACTCTTTACTTTTTACAATCAGCACAGACTCACCTATATATGTCTGTGGAGGCAGAGGCGTAGAATCCGGAGGTGAGGGAGTTTCTGTGATCATCAGAGCGTGTAGTAGCGGCGACGGAATGGCGTGATTAGCGCTGCGGCTAACGCAATGCTAACGGAGAAAAGCAATATTCCTTCGCGGTGGCTGCATGATAAACGCTGATATTTTCACTGTACATCCACAATCTACCGCGCACCTTAACTAGACTGAGACGTAAACAAAAGCACGCGACGGAGCGGACTTTGCTGCCATATCTTGTTGCTCCATTTACTACCCAAATCGCGTGCCCTACGATTACGAAATCGCGTTGTGTAATATCGCGATAAAATTGCAAATGCAATTAATCGTTCAGCCCTAATGTAGAGCAGGGAGAGACGTGCAATACATACATTAACTATTGTGATCATATTGTGAATCTGGTCTGAATGTGTAATTTAAAACTGAAATCAAACGAATAGCTAGAAAACTGTTCTCTTTGCATCTGGAGTTTGTGACAGTGAGGCGTTGGCGGATCATGCTGAATGCTAATTTCCACACGTTGTCTTGAAGATTCCCGACTTCACTGGAGCGTTGATTTTTATATTTATTTTGCCGCGGCCCAGAGGAGCGCCTGTGTCTGCCTGAAACGTTTGTCTTTCATCACGGTTTTCGGTCAAAGAGCAGATATTTATGGAGTTCGTTCTCTTTTATCCGGTTCCCTGCCACCGCGTCCTGTCACAACACTCTCCTCAACAAACGGTGATTTTAGTTTTCACACACGAACCCAGTGCAACGGTGTGAATATTAATATTAATGTTCCTTCTGCTTCTTTAACCGCTTAATTCCCGCCTTGACTGAGCACACAGTTCGGCTTTACCCTTATCTAAAAACATCTCGACTGGAGAGTTTGCAGCTTACAGGCCAGAGTAACGCCTCATTTGAAAGCTAAGACCTATCAAACTAATCCACGCTTCTTCCTCGCTATGATTGTCACGTTTTTGTCCTTTTTGGTTGTGTTTTCATCATGTTTTTGTTGCTTATTTTGACATACTTTGGTCACTTTTTTGTGGCTTGATCACAGTTACACTAAGAAAACTAAAACGTCACAAAATAGCAATAAAAATGTGACAAAAAAAGTGACGAA